>CAMRHE010000046.1:1872500-4272500 GCA_947044405.1 Leptodactylus fallax
ATCCTCCTTTTTTCTGTGCAGTGTCAAACTCTACATTGCTATTTACTTTGTTGTAATCTCTGGCAGACCATGTGTAAGACTAATCTGTATCCTGATTGGTTCATATTTAAGAGGAATGCTATATATTTGGTTTTGTCATTTTGTATACTATGACTAAGAGCAGTGTCCACCCAAAACGCATCAGCATGCACAGCTATGTACACATGGATTTAAAAGGCTCTAATAAAAGCTCCATTTTATGAGGATCTCAGGAGTGCTGGATTTTTTTCTTCATTTAGGTTGAGGCCCCACATTGCGGAAACGCAGCTTTTTTTGTTGCAGCTTTTGCTGCGTTTTTTTTTTTAGACAAAGCCAGGAGTGGATTGAGCAGAAGGTAGAAATGTAAGTACTTACTACCGTATTTTTCGGACTATAAGACACACTTTTTCCCCCCCAAATTTGGGAGGAAAATGGGGGGTGCATCTTATCGTCCGAAAGTGTGTGTTGGGGAGGGGGGGGGGTCGGAGGAGCGGGGTCACAGCATCGCCTCACTCCTGCCGCTGCCAGCTTCCTACAGCGGCAGGAGTGGGGTGATGTGTGGGCCCTGGGATCGGAGGAGTGGGTGACAGTGAACCCATCCCGGCATCTGCCGTGCTATTGCGTTGGATGCTGGGTCTGTAAGGATGATGGCAGCCGCTCTGCTGCAGAGTGGTCACCAGAGCTACCGGGTCTCATGCTGCATTACTACCTTAAAGCCCCCCCCCCCAAAGTAAAAAAGTTGCCCCGGGGACGGTCCCCACCGACCCCGTACCTTTGAAGTTGCAGGACGCAATAATAATGTACAGAATCTCCCATGGACTGCAATACAGTTGTATTGCAGTCTATGGGACTTGCAATCAAATGATTGCAGGTTCAAGCCCCCTAAGGGGGGGGCTAATAAAATAGTAAAAAAAAAATATATATATATATATATATATATATATATATATATATACAGTGGGGAAAAAAAGTATTTAGTCAGCCACCAATTGTGCAAGTTCTCCCACTTAAAAAGATGAGAGAGGTCTGTAATTGTCATCATAGGTAGACCTCAACTATGAGAGACAACATGAGAAAACATATCTAGAAAATCACATTGTCTGATTTTTAAAGAATTTATATGCAAATTATGGCGGAAAATAAGTATTTGGTTAATAACAAAAGTTCATCTCAATACTTTGTTATATATCCTTTGTTGGCAATGACAGAGGTCAAACGTTTTCTTCACAAGGTTGGCACACACTGTTGCTGGTATGTTGGCCCATTCCTCCATGCAGATCTCCTCTAGAGCAGTGATGTTTTGGGGCTGTCGCTGGGCAACACAGACTTTCAACTCCCTCCAAAGGTTTTCTATGGGGTTGAGATCTGGAGACTGGCTAGGCCACTCCAGGACCTTGAAATGCTTCTTACGAAGCCACTCCTTCATTGCCCTGGCGGTGTGCTTGGGATCATTGTCATGCTGAAAAACCCAGCCACGTTTCATCTTCAATGCCCTTGTTGATGTAAGGAGGTTTGCACTCAAAATCTCACGATACATGGCCCCATTCATTCTATGTACACGGATCAGTCGTCCAGGTCCCTTTGCAGAGAAACAGCCCCAAAGCATGAAGTTTCCACCTCCGTGCTTCACAGTAGGTATGGTGTTCTTTGGATGCAACTCAGCATTCACTCTCCTCCAAACACGACGAGTTGTGTTTCTACCAAACAGTTCTACTTTGGTTTCATCTGATCATATGACATTCTCCCAATACTCTTCTGGAACATCCAAATGCTCTCTAGCAAACTTCAGACGGGCCCGGATATGTACTGGCTTAAGCAGGGGGACACGTCTGGCACTGCAGGATCTGAGTCCCTGGCGGCGTAGTGTGTTACTGACGGTAGCCTTTGTTACGCTAGTCCCAGCTTTCTGCAGGTCATTCATTAGGTCCCCCCGTGTGGTTCTGGGATTTTTGCTCACCGTTCTTGTGATCATTTTGAGATCTTGCGTGGAGTCCCTGATCAAGGGAGATTATCAGTGGTCTTGTATGTCTTCCATTTTCTAATTATTGCTCCCACAGTTGATTTCTTCACACCAAGATGCTTGCCTATTGCAGATTCAGTCTTCCCAGCCTGGTGCAGGTCTACAATTTTGTTTCTGGTGTCCTTCCACAGCTCTTTGGTCTTCACCATAGTGGAGTTTGGAGTGTGACTGTTTGAGGTTGTGGACAGGTGTCTTTTATACTGATAACAATGTCAAACAGGTGCCATTACTACAGGTAATGAGTGGAGGACAGAGGAGCCTCTTAAACCCTTCAGGTCCGAGCCCAAAAGTGCGTTAAGGACCAGGCCTCATTTTTCAAAACTGACATATGTCACTTTATATGGCAATAACTTTAAGACGCTTTAACTTGCACAAGTGATTTTGAGACTTTTTTTTTTTCGTGAGACATTGTACTTCATGTTAGTGGTAAACATTGATCAATATTTTTGTATTTATAAAAAAAATAGTAAATTTGATGGAAATTTGGGAAAAAAAATCGCAATTTTCAAAATGTGAAATGCTCTGCTTTTCAAACAGATAGTCATAAAAGCGCCGATCGGAGGTTAAGGAGCAGGGTGTTAGCTGTCAGTTACAACTGACACCCTCTCCCGATGCCGTCCGCGGCAGTCAGTGCCGCTAGCAAACACTTAAAATGCCGCGGTCGCTATTGACCGCGGCATCTTAAGGGTTAAACAGCGGGGTTCGGTGTCACATACAGCCGGGCTCCCGCGGTGATCGCACGAGCTCTGCTTCTGAGCCCGCTCGATCACCGTCACGTACCTGTACGTGGGGATGCGGTAACTAACCACATTCTCCCACGTACATGTACATGAGAATGCGTGAAGGGGTTAAAGAAGAAGTTATAGGTCTGTGAGAGCCAGAAATCTTGCTTGTTTGTAGGTGACCAAATACTTATTTTCCAACATAATTTGCAAATAAATTCTTAAAAAAATTAGACAATGTGATTTTCTAGATATGTTTTCTCATTCTGTCTCTCATAGTTGAGGTCTACCTATGATGACAATTACAGGCCGGCCTCATCTTTATAAGTGGGAGAACTTGCACAATTGGTGGCTGACTAAATACTTTTTTTTCCCCACTGCATATATATAAATACCCTAGAATACATATAAAAGTAGAAAATTACTGTGAAACACATACACATTAGGTATCCCTGTGTCCAAAAACGCCCGTTCTACAAACTTATGAAAATATTTTTCCCGTACGGTGAACGTCATAGCGGGAAAAAAAAAATCAAAAGTGCTGAACTGACGTTTTTTTCACTGTTTCACCTTTGAGTTGAATAAAAAGTGATCTAAGCAATAGACATTCCCCCAAATGGTACAACTAAAAAGAACATCTGGCTTTGCAAAAAAGATGCCCTATGCATCCCCGTACAGCTGCAAGGCCACCTGTCAATGTTGCAAAACTACAGCTCCCAAATATTATATATTTTACTTCTAAATTTTTTTCCCCTATTTTCCTCCTCTAAAACCTAGGTGCATCTTATAGTCCAAAAAATACGGTATATATTTCTCATTCCTTTTGTAGCCATACTTGCCTTTGGCTCAAAAAACCACATCAGAATCTGCAACAAAAAAAGCTGTGTTTCCGCAACATGGGGCCTTAACCTTACAGAGGCTTTTAAAGGCTTTTAAAGCTCCACAAATCTGAATCTGAAATCTATGTTGATCTATACCCCCAAACCACTCCTTCTGTTTACCTGGCCAGTATTTTTTTTGTAAAAAAAAAAAAAAAAGACATAAAAAACATGGTAGCCATAGTGACATAGTGACCACCATTCACAATAGGTGATGGTCATAGCTTGTCTATTCTCCCTCCCTGCACAATGCCTCTGCACAGGTCACAGAGCATGTCTAGTAAACTCTCCAATAGATGTCATGTCCAAACTGTTGTTTCTATGGTCCATGTAGCTGCCGTAAAGTTTATCTCTAAATGCCGTAAAGGCCACCCCTTTAAAAATGTACAGAAAATAGAATTTAAAAAAATCTAAAAGTCATATCTAATTTTAATTGGTAAAAAAAATGTTATAATTTCCCTTTAAGGGTTCCATGAGACCTAAAATGTATAAGAGGTAAACATCACACTAGATGTTATGCACCACAAGCACCAGGATAACACCAATAGGCGATATATCTTGCCTTAATGTTTTTCAGACAATTACATCATTCAATAGACGCCTTGACATGTGCACATTGTATTTCCTGGCGTTATATAAGGTATGTTCACTAGAGTATTTTTTAGGTTGCCTCACAAGGCTTAGGCCGGTTGCAGACGACTGTGTGCTGCTGGCCGGCTGTGAATTAAAGGCACAGGCGGCGCACGGGGGACACGCAGATGTCACTCGTGTGCTTCCGCGGCCCCTTTCATTAAATGAATAGGAGTCACGGAAGCAAGGGCCGCAAAATAGGACAGGAAAAGGACCAGTACTATATTTCACGTCCCATACTGTCGGCCCGCACACGTGACCGTGCAATTCACAGTCATATGTACGGGCCCATATAAATTAAAGGATCACTGCCACGGTCGTCTGCAAGGGGCCACAGGCTAGGTTCACATCTGTTCCAGAGTTTCTGCTGCAGAAACTACCGAAATCGCGGAGAGAAAAGTCCTGCCGCTGCTTTAGCGGTCCGTCTCTCCGTCGTTCAGGTCCCCGGTGGATCACTATCAGGTCCCTTCTCTACACAGCGCTATTTATTTTTTGGAATATCTTTTTTGTCCATCTTTAGCTGCTGGTTGAAGCGTTTTATAACTAGAAGCATTGTTAGCATTACCCCACGTTTTTCAGTTGATTTTGTCCCTTGATGAGCCCCACTATTGGGAATGAAACATATTTATGGACATGTTAATAAAGGGGTTACAATTGTAAATTCTTTTGGCCTTTTGATGGGAAGCTTCATAGGCAGGGTACACTAGGACACAGAATAATTGGGTCAGGTTCTGGTCGGGGTGACAGCTTTATATGGCTCCCATATATCTTCCCTAACATCTGCCTTATAATTGCTAGATTTCTAGGGATGAAATGTTGATTTAATCTAGTCACCAGGTTTATAGTCAGGGAATATGTTTTCCTCTGAAGAAAACTGACTTCTAGCTCATGGGGAATTTGCCTTCCTCTGGATCAACACTGTGGGATAATCCGCTGATCTGAATGAATGTGTTGGGATCATGTTGGTAGGTCCTCTGTCCTATCAGATTTCTAATCATTTATGCCAATTTACCAGTGTAAATGATGCCTGAAGTCTACATCAGCTATGAGCTGTCATAGATTTCAATGCAAGACATATGGCCCTGTCAGAAAATGCACCTCATTTACAAAAGCCATGCACCTCCTCTGGCAGGGATTATCAAATGCGGCATGCTAAGTGCCGGTCTTTATAAATCGCTCACCAATGAGTTTTTGTCCTGTAGAAACAAGTAATTATTTGAGCATGAGGGTGCAGCAGGAGCACTGCTAGACAGGCTTATTAGGAACAAGCATTTATACAAGCAGAGGCAGCCTAAGGTTGGATGGTGCGCTGTTCAGAAACCTTTTTGATTCACCCTTACCAATCATAAGAAAAATAGTATATATCCCTAGGGGTCGTTCACACATAGGAATTTGTCACTGATTTGGGAGCGAATTCCACCCAGATTCTGCCTCCCATTGTTTTCAATGGGAGGCAGAGATCGTAGCAGGATGCTGAAAAACTAAGCATCCCATTCGATCTTGCTCTGGATGGGCCGTTCACACGTAGGAATTTGACGCTGAATTTGTCAAGCAGGAAATTTCTGCTTTAGGAATTTGAAGCAGATTTTTTTTCTGCTTGTTAAAAACCAGTGAGGATTTTGATGCTGAATTTGAAGGCAAATTTAAAGAGGAGTGCCACTGTATTTTACCTTTATTGGGCAGGGCCAAATTACAAATTCAGCAAGCAGATTTTGACAAATGCTCTGCCGATGGAAAAGGTGTATTTTCCGACTCCCATTCATTTCAATGGGAGTTCTCAGGCGGATGCTTATTTATTCCACTTGCTGAAAAAAATCAGCTACAGCCTCCCATTGAAATGAATGAATGGAAATTCAAATGACTGGAAGGCAGATTTCAGGTGTATTTTGCCTCAAATTCAGTGTCAAATTCCTACATGTGAACACCCCCTTAGCATCTGGTCTGTTTTGGGTCTTAAGATCTAAGGCTGGGTTCACACCTGTGCATGTACTCCGTTCAGGGTTTCCGTCCCCGAAACCGTTTAAAAAAAATGCGGAGAGAAAAGCGCTGCATTTTTTCCCTTTTTTGGGAGAAAACCCTTGGGACCCCATTATAGTCTATGGGGTCTACAGGTTTCTGTGGGTAACTGCTTTTTTAAGTGGATTAGGTTTACGTTCGGGGGGGTCCCCAAGCAGACTCCCCCGAACGGAAACACGAACACAGGTGTGAACCTAGCGTAAGCCTTTCATTTTTTCATCACTGAATTCAAAGAGACATAGCTTTTTATTTTTTAATTTATTTGTCCATAAGGGGGTTTGTTATTTTTTTGTGAGATGAGTGTAGTTTTTACTATTTAGGGAAACACATAATATTTGATTATTTGTATTATTTTTCTTTTGGGTAAGGAGGGAGTAAAAGAAGGGAAACTCCGCCATCACTTTTAGGCCAGGTCCCCACGTGGCGTAAACGCCACAGTTTCTAGCGAATCCCATCCACACATTGCGGAAAAATACACCCATTGGACACGATGGGATTTTCAAAACCATCACGGTTTTGGAAATTGCAGCATGTCAATTATACCTATGGAAACGCCGGCGGTTTCCCTATAGGTATAATGGAAGCAGAAAGTCAACAGAGGAAACCTCTGCAGACTTTCTGTGAAAACCTCTGCGGGAAAAAACGCAATACATTGCCGCCGAGCTTTTTTGCCGCGGCCCGCTACGTGTGGCCTTAGCTTTAGGCTAAGGCTCCACGTTGCAGAAACACAGCTTTTTTTTGTTACTGATTTTGCTGCATTGTTTTGAGCCAAAGCCAAGAATGGCTACAAAAGGAATGGAAAATATAAAGGAAGTTCTTATACTTCTACCTTCTAATCCACTCCTGGCTTTGGCTCAAAAAACCGCAGCAAAATCTGCAACAAAACAAGCTGCATTTCCGCAACGTGGGGCCTTAGCCTTAAGGTGTTTTTTAAACCATGCTCTGTGCAATATAAATAATAACTTAAGGAGGACCTTTTACCACCTCCACCAATTCCAGATCTTTCCATTGGTTAATAGGCTCCTCTCCACTGATTCCAGCACAGTTGGAATTTTCTCTCTAGCCCCCACCATTCCAGAGTAATGTTAGCACAGTTAGTTTTGGTGCCTGATGTGTTAAGTTCTGTGATGTCAGAAGGGCAGTGTCAGGCAGGGGTGTCATTCAGAGCTCTAATCAGCCAGTGTCAGAGCTCAGAATCACACTCCTTGCCTGCTCCTGCCTGACACCGCCCTCCTGTCAGTACAAAGCCTAAACAGCATATCAGGCACCAAAACTAACAGCATTGATTGCTCGGGAACTGCCAAATGGGTCTCATCCTTAAGGGGTTAAGAAACACAGAGTCTTCGAGAAGGTTCACATGGCGAATTTTGCGTCAGGACTTGCTATGCAAAATCTGCTGTGTAAAATCTTCCTGTGAATGAGAGGTTTGGGAGTAATCTACCTGAAGATAGGGCAGGACACTTATTTTTTCCACTAGCTGAAAAAGAAGCATCTACCTCCCCCTGAAATACATTCTGCATAAATTGCACTGTGTGAACATACCCTTAGGAAGAACTGCATTTTTATTTCTCTCAACTGCTGTTATCTTACTGTATAAACAGACAGATAGATGTGAGTGAGTTATATAAATACAACAAGGGTTAAGAGACAAAAAGTCTTAGGGAAAGATGAATGGCAGAGTTGTGGACACACTGTAAAATCTGCTGCAGCAATCTTCCTGCCAATGGGAGGTTTGAGCAGAATCTGCCCAAGGATCAGACAGGATGCTTATTTTTTCTGCCAGCTGAAAAAGAAGAGTCTGCCTGCCATTGAAAATCATGGAATTCTGTCACAAAAATTAAAAAAAATTCTGTAGTGTGAACTAGTAGTTTTATTTATTGCTGCTATCTTACTGTATGTACAGGTACACTACCGTTCAAAAGTTTAGGGTCACTTAGAAATGTCCTTATTTTTGAAAGAAAAGCACATTGTTAATGTGGTAATTGACTATTCTAGCTGCAAACGTCTGGTTTTTAATGCAATATCTACATAGGTGTATAGAGGCCCATTCCCAGCAACCATCACTCCAGTGTTCTAATGGTACATTGTGTTTGCTAACTGTGTAAGAAGGCTAATGGATGTTTAGAAAACCCTTGTGCAAGTATGTTAGCACAGCTGAAAACAGTTTTGCTGGTTAGATAAGCTATAAAACTGATCTTCCTTTGAGCTAGTTGAGAATCTGGAGCATTACATTTGTTGGTTCGATTAAACTCTCAAAATGGCCAGAAAAAGAGAACTTTCATGTGAAACTCGACAGTCTATTCTTGTTCTTAGAAATGAAGGCTATTCCATGTGAGAAATTGCCAAGAAACTGAAGATTTCCTACAACGGTGTGTACTACTCCCTTCAGAGGACAGCACAAACAGGCTCTAACCAGAGTAGAAAGAGAAGTGGGAGGTCCCGCTGCACAACAAGACAAGTACATTAGAGCCTCACAGGTCCTCAACTGGCAGCTTCATTAAATAGTACCCGCAAAACGCCAATGTCAACGTCTACAGTGAAGAGGCGACGCAGGGATGCTGGCCTTCAGGGCAGAGTGGCCAAGAAAAAGCCATATCTGAGACTGGCTAATAAAAGGAAAAGATTAATATGGGCAAAAGAACACAGACATGGACAGAGGAAGATTAGAAAAAAGTGTTATGGACAGACGAATCGAAGTTTGAGGTGTTTGGATCACACAGAACATTTGTGAGACGCAGAACAACTGAAAAGATGCTGGAAGAGTGCCTGACGCCATCTGCCAAGCATGGTGGAGGTAATGTGATGGTCTGGGCTTGCTTTGGTGCTGGTAAAGTGGGAGATTTGGACAAGGTAAAAGTGATTTTGAATAAGGAAGGCTATTACTCCATTTTGCAAAGCCATGCCATACCCTGTGGACAGCGCTTGATTGGAGCCAATTTCATCCTATAACAGGACAATGACCCAAAGCACACCTCCAAATTATACAAGTACTATTTAGGGAAGAAGCCGGCGGCTGGTATTCTATCTGTAATGGAGTGGCCAGCGCAGTCACCAGATCTCAACCCTATTGAGCTGTTGTGGGAGCAGCTTGTCCGTATGGTACACAAAAAGTGCCCATCAAGCCAATCCAACTTGTGGGAGGGGCTTCTGGAAGCATGGCGGGAAATTTCTCCAGATTACCTCAGCAAATTAACAGCTAGAATGCCAAAGGTCTGCAGTGCTGGAATTGCTGCAAATGGAGCATTCTTTGACGAAATCAAAGTTTGAAGGAGAAAATTATTATTTCAAATAAAAATCATTATTTCTACCCTTGTCAATGTCTTGACTATATTTTCTATTCATTTTGCAACGCATTTGATAAATTAAAGTGTGAGTTTTCATGGAAAACACAAAATTGTCTGGGTGACCCCAAACTTTTGAACGGTAGTGTGTGTGTGTGTGTATATATATATATATATACACACAGCTGTGCATTCAATATACATATATTAATATACACATAGCTATGTGTATCTAGATATGTATATCTAGATATGTATATAGTATAGATTTATCTTCACTATATCTATATAAACCTATACTTCTGCTCCTATATATATGTATATATGTTATAATTCATACTTATATAATAGAGCATACATTCTGATCGGTACCTTTACCCCATAAATAATAGGGACACAGCCAGGCATAAGTAACAGCCTGCTGTAGCCAAATAGACTATGGCATGGCAGGATCTGTAGTGTGACAGTATGATGCGATACATGTCCACCATAGAACAATGCAGTCATAGGTGTCCGTATAGTGGGTGTCATAGCGACAGAGCCTGTTTCACGCAGTACGCGCTACGACCTGGGTGTGGCAGTGTTCACACGATAAGCTCCTCCCCAATGTCTTGTCTTGGCGGCAACAGCACGTGATTAGAACCTCGTGTTCTTGCCGCCGCAGATGCAAGGTGGGTGACGTCACTGGTCACATCTGCGCTTGCGCGAGCGACTGAGCGGCTTATAGTTACTAAATCATAAAAAAAAAAAGGAAAGCCCCGCACATACCAGAGGGCAGTAACGCGGGGTAACTACAGTGAGCCTGGGAGGATGGTGCTGAGCTCCGGCGGCGGCTGTGAGAGGGAAAATGTGAGGTATGCGGAGCCCGTCGAGTACGGGGCACAGCTGGCAAGGCAGCGCGGCCTGTGCACTGGGAGGTGATAGCTGTGACGAGTAGTGCGCAGTAGTGTGTGAGGACGTGACATTAAACTCTCCATATTTACACAGTTATGTTCTGGTGTAAACGCTGCAGAATGTGCCATAAGTCACATACAGGATAATAATACCGCGGATTGTGTGAATGGCCTCAAACTCGTGTTTTCTCTGTTTCTGGGGTTTCCTTAGTTGTCTTGTAAAGGTTAGCAGCGTGAAATTGGCGCAGGTCTGTCCGTCCATATATACAGCAGAGACTAAACGCACAGGTCCGAGCGTCTGCTGCAGGGATTTACCTCTGAAGATGCGGCATTTGCATGTGCGGTAACGGCGAGTGCACAAAGCTGATCAATGCTGCTATTCTAAGTGAGGTCATTAGACGCCATTAGCTCGGGTTCACACATAGCAGTAGTGTGGCACACTGCATGCATTTTGCTGTGGTCTTGTAATGCACATTTTGGTAGTGCAGTATTCACACATGCAACACTTTGTTTTTAAAAAAACAAACAAACCATGTTTTGACCTGTAAAAACCTCATGTCCAAAAATGTCAGAAGTCTGTGGTAAGTGCATGTGGATTGGCAATGGGGCAGGCTACCACTATATGTATACCCAGCATTGTAAACAACCCAGATGTGAGTTTCTCATTTACATCATACCTTCTGACCGGCCCTATTGGCCCAACCACATGCTGGGAGTCAGCCAGTCAGTCCAATAGGCACCTTAGATTTGCTTATAGCATGTCATTTGATGTCAGAAAGTCGTAATTTTTTTTTACCCCACTTTTTAATCTAACTTCCCAAAACCAGTTCATAGGCCACATGCACATGACCATGTCTGCCACCTGAGGGGAAAAGGATGGGGGTTGGATGGCGATTTTACAGCTGAATATGCACGGAGTGACATCACTGTGTCCTCCAAGTGCTTTCCATGATGCATTCGCTTCTCTGTGGGCTTCCTATCCGTTCTGTTCTATTGGCAAGTAGCAGGATAGCACTTGCTTTATAATCTCGAAATGGAGCATTGGACGGGAGAGCCTCGGCCTGCACACTTGGTCATGTGCATTAGGCCTTAAAGGGAGTCTTTCAGCAGTAAATACAACATTCAGCTATTCACAGTGCCTTGTAGGTAGTGTTGCCAAATAAGCCTCTGTTATTGTGGACCATTGCTGAGCATTTCGGCGGTTTATTATTATGCAGATTAAGTGAATAGGGCTTTTGAGGCATTTACTTTGTAGCTTGGGCTTTTTTCTGTGCTGCAGATTACCGCCACTAACTGCTGACCAGCTCCACCCTTCACAGGTTAAATGACAGACTTCCTTCCTGCTGACAGACTCCCTTTAAAGGGGTTGTCCTAAGAAGAATATTGTTTCTAGTTGAATCCAGCCCATAATTATCCATGGTCTTTGTATTTACTCCTGTTTAATGCTTTTGTCCCCAGATATTCCAACAGTTAGAATGGTGCCATCTGCTGTTTTCTGGCATTAGCATTTATTGACCCATCTACACCAGTTATGTAGTTGTAGTGCATCTTTGGTGCGTGGCCAATTTTTGAGCTAAGGATGCACCACATCATTAGTTCTGCATCGTGCTTGACAATTTTTTGTGAAAGTGGAGGGTGAGGTGGGCAGGGACACCTCGGCCTAACATTTATTATAAATCACTCTAGAAAACTGGCATGAGCTATATAGAAAACTACGCCAGTTCCTGTCTGACATAGATTTCAATTCTGGTGTATGGGAGAGCACCTGATTTATTAAGAGGCCTTTCAATAATTCAGGTTCGCCTTGCGCCTTTTGGGGACTCTTAAAACTAGCATAGGAAACTCTAGTCTTAATAAATTCCCCCCACTGTCTCCACCTCAGTTAAATGGGTTTTACTGGCTTAAGTTGCTTTTCCTATACCTCCCAAATGTCCCAGATTCAGTAGGACAGTTCCAGATTTTGTCCGCTGCTTGGAAGCAGTAGGGACGATGTAGTGATATCACTACATTATGCTTGCTTCTCCCAAGCCACCAGTGGCAGAGACTGTACGGGACTGCAGGAGAATGGGGCGAGGTGAGTATTACTCTTTTTGTCTTTTGTTTATTTTATGGTGGGAACTACAGAAGAGGCCATTATAGTATGAGAGCCTAAGAAATAAGCATTATATTGAGGGGGCCACAATGGAGCATTACACAGTGTGGGGGCACAAGTAGACATTACACTGTGGGCGGATGTTATACTATTTTGCAGTCACAGGGGGGCATAATACTGTATGGGTATTATACTGTATGGGGACACAAAGTGATTGAGAGGGGGCATGGGTGGGGTTAGAGGAGTGTGTTGTCCTACATAAACTTGCTGCAGTGTCCTCTACGGGCCACAGATTTTACCCATCTTTCAGTCCTCTGAAAGTGGGGAGGTATGCTGTCTTCAGCGTGTCAAGGTGGATAAAACGTGCTCAGTCTTGTTTTTTTCCCGTGTCACCAAGTATGCAGAGAGATCCCTGTTGGGCATCATCCATATATGTTAGAGGAGATGCTAAGCAATGCAGTTGCAGACATGCTGTCTTGCTCATCGCTTGTTCTGCATTTCGTTCATGATGCAGCTTCAGAGTTTCCCACGCCAGCTATCCCTCTGTATATGTGGTAGAGCAGAGAGAGAGGCAAGGCCGAGTGTGCATGTACTTCCTGGGTCAAACGCTTTAATTTAAAGCGTACCTTTCAAGTCATCTGACATTAGCGGAGTTATATACCGCCAGAAAGCTGAACGTGTGCTGAATTCAGTGCAGTTTCAGCTTTGCAAGCATGTGCCCTGGTTGCAGAGTTGCCATTAGTTTCAGCACCCGTATCTCTGCACTGTCAGGGGGGCTTGCCTTACAGCCCTGCTCTATAATTATTGAAATGGAGCATTGGATTCCCCCTCAGACAACAAATTCTTTAGTGTGCATTAGGTCTTACTCTTAGAAAAGTTAGAATGGCATTCTTTGCTCTTGTGAAAGTATACAGCAAGTTTTATGCTAAAGGCCATAACGTTCCAGTGAATCTTCCAACCTCTCCATATGAATTGGAGCAGCTGTCTATACTTTGGGGGCTACATATGTAGAGTAAAATGCATCTGTTAGTTCTATTTTTAACAGGAAAACACCCGTCGCTAATGCCCACAAACCAGCTTTCCCAGTACATCATGCTGAATATTAAATTAGACCATTACGGAATACAATTTGTCCTGCAAACATTAAGCCCTCATGCAAAAATAAAAAAGTTATGGGGTTTGGAAAACAGGGAGTCAAATACAAAAATCCAAACATGCCTGCAGTGGGATGGGATTAAATCTTTACATTGAGAACAGGTGGTACTGATCCATCTGGTGTTTTGACTGGGAATAAATGACTTCTCCAACCTTTTTGTTGGATGAACTAGGGAACTTTCCCCACTGCTGAGGCCTGAGCTAATACAGAATCTTGGCGGTTGTCCGTCCTGAACCTGGGTTTTCTCCTATGAAAGGGAATTCTTTTCGAGGGAACGCATGATCCATTTTTTATAATGTTTAGGACCCAGTGGTCTGAAGTTATTACTGTAATTGCCATTCTTTCATAAATGCTCTGGATGGAATGAGAAGAGTAATTCTTTACCTGATCTGGTTATGTGGGTCCTGGAAAGAGCTGCTTCTTGTTGATGCATTCAAAATGGCCATATTCATTTTCATGGGTCTGTCCTTGGGACTTGAAGGCCCGCCCCTCTTACCAAAAGTGCTACATGAGTGATTATGATGGCTTCTTTTGAAGTCTGCAAAAGATTTTTGTATCTATAAAGCCCTTTTACTTTTTTAATAAAATTGGGGCCAAATAATCTTGAACACTCCTTATTAGGGTATCCATGATGTTTTGGTTCAAAATCAGACATCCCGGCGGATGTCAGCCAGTAAGCTCTCCTGATATTTGTTATATATTTAAAGGACTGTCCTATTATTAGGGCTTCCTTACTGATTGCTTTTAGTAAAGCCAATTTTTGGGAGAGTAATATGGTTAAAGGGATTCTATCATTGGCAAAAATGTTTTTTAACTAAACTAAGCCTTTACAAAGGCTTTTCCAGCGGTGCCTTTGTTTTTTTGATGCATCCTGTAGATTTTAAATAAACTCACTTTTCTTCTGTATCTTCAGCTTTCTCAGGAAGCACAGGGGGCGTATACTTTCACCACAGAGCACAGCCACGTCATCCCTCTGGTCCCACCTATGTACCGTTGTGCGCCATCCTCTTCTCTTTTCTAACCCTTCCACAAATCTTCATGCTAGTGTTGTCACTAGCATTCCAGAGCCATTCTGACCGCCTCCTTGTTCCAAATCCCGTGCATGTGCATGCGCTGTACGCACGACCGAGACCCGAAGTGGTCGTGCGTACTGCACATGCTCATGCGCCATCTTGGATTTTCCAAATGAAGAAGTAGCAGTATACTTTAGGAAGCGAGCATGCGCAGTACGCATGGCCGGGACCGGAAGTGGCCCTGCGTACTGCATATGTGCAGGATTTGAAGCAAGGAGGAGGTCAGAGCGGCGCTGGAATGCAAGTGACAACACTAGCATGAAGATTGGGGGAAGGTTTAGAAAAGAGAAGACAGTACATAGGTGGGACCAGAAAAATGGCGCGGCTGTGCTCTGTGGTGAAAGTATACGCCCCGTGTGCTCCCTGAGAAGGCTGAAGATAAAGAAGAAAAGTGAGTTTATTTAAAATCTACCGGATGCATCTGAAAAACAAAGGTACTGCTGGAAAAGACTACAATACTTGGCGTTTATGCTTTTGCCAATTATAGAATCCCTTTAAATTACTATTGCAAGTATTTTTTTTTGGTTTTTTTTTTCCTGCTTTTGTCATCCTGAATAGTAATGACTCACTACTTCCACAACTTTAAATTCAGTATTCCTCAGTGTTTGTTCCTTTATATCTGTGGAAGTAGAGGAGCCCATAATAGATAGGGACCTTAGACCACCCTCAGGCACAATTAAAGGATTTATCCATTATTAGAAAGCATGCCTGCTTTCTTTCAGAAGGAGCTCCACTTCCTCTTCTCAGGCTGTGACATCACTTCTGTTGGTCACATGGCCATGCTACAGATCAGTCCCATTCAAATGATTGAATCAAAGCACAGTAATGCAAAGGTATGTGTACTACTAGTCGGAAACCCAAAATAAAGAATCAAATATCAGCATCACTAAAGTAATTCTAAAAGTATAGCATTAACAATACATATAAAAACGGCTCATAGAACTGTTAAGCATTGCCAGAAAGAATGTGTCCAAGACCAGATGTCTACTATATGGCCCGTCAGTATAAGGGATCTATAGATCCACAATTAGCTGATATAGTAAAGTTAAGAATATTCTCCCATGAAGAATCTCCTGCTGATACTTTTTTCATAACAGGTATCCTTGGATTGACCTAAAGTGGTGACCCTTTATTTGATAAACCTCCTATATGCCAATATGCAGTGGGTAATATATCTTTTACAACAGCAAAAATATGTGTCCGTGCCCCAAAATATGATATGTATTATCCCACCAGCATGTCAACGGATGGTGTACATGTTTAATAATGGGCTTATCAAATGAGGTTTATCAAATAAAGGGTCACCACTTTGTCAACCTGAGGATCCCCGTTGTTATGAAAATAGTATTAGCAGGAAATTCTTTCCGGGAGAATATTCTTAACTTTACTATAAGCTAATTGTGGATCTAAAGATCCATATAGTAGACATCTGGTCTTGGACACATTCTTTCTGGCAATGCTTAACAGGCCTATGAGCCATTTTTATATGTATTGTTAACGCTATACTTTTAGAATTATTATTACAAGTTATATTAGTGTGCTGATATTTTGCTTCTTTGTTTTGCAATTCAAATGATTGGCATAACCGAGACAATGAAAATGACAGTTCCTTTGTTTTGTTGATAGGACATGAAAAATGAAAAAAATAAACAGAAATATTATGGGGTGTGAAAGGTATTTAACAAAACAACCGTACCAGTAGACACATTGTTGTAGAACATCATGTTTACAATATTATCATTAGTCTCTCTTTCTTGTCTTTTATATAGAGAGTTAGAGATTCTTATATACAGTAGTGTGTAAGTTCTAAAGTTTTAGGCAGGTGTGGGGGGAAAAAAATGCTGCAAAGCAAGAGTGCGGTCAAAAATAGAAGTGTTACTAGTTTATTTTTGTCAATTAACAAAACAAAATGAATGAGCAAAAGAGAAAACTAAGTCACATAAATATTTGGTGTGACCTATAGGGCTGGACAGCTAATCGTATAATAACTGAAAGCTGGTTCGTTATTACAGTATATCCCACACTGCATGTCAGCGGCGGCGGTTATTTTCTGTTGAGGGGTACGGAAGTCTGCTGGAATTGAGTATTGGGTGATCATTTGGCTTCTGTACGTCATGCTGCCACGTTACTGCTGAGGCCCAATCACAGGCCTCAGTTATGCCTGACTTTATTTGAGGCCCAAGGAGGATGGGGACCCACGCCAGAGCCAAGGGGAGGTGAGTAACACACAAGGTTCATCCAGCACATACTTGCCTCCAGTAGACTTCCATGCCCCACATCAGTAATTGTATTGGTGAATGTTGATACAATTGATTACGAGGTTAGATTATAGTGGCGGCACATGGTCAAGTACTTGCTGTAGGACCTCATGCTACAACCAGTTTCACCCTTATTTAATCTGCTCTTGGGGGCATGGAAAAAAAAAAAAGTGCGTGGTCTACAAAAATCGTTCATTAATTGTAATTGAGGTAAAATTCCCAATTAATCGTGATTTTGACTTGTCATAATACCCCAGCCCTAGTGTCGCCACCCTTTGCCTAAAAACGGCATCTGTTCTAGGTACACTTTCACACAGTTTTTGAAGGAACTTGGCAGGGAGGTTGCTTCAAATATCTTGAAGAAATAAGCATAGACCTTCGGTGGCTGTAGGCTTGCACAAGTCCTTCTCTGTCTTCATGTAATCCCAGACAAACTGCAAAACAAATACATTTGGAGCCAATCAGACACTTTCCTGATGGTTTTTCATGTTGGATGAGTATCTGCCTGTATTTCTCAGCACTGAGAACACCATTAATCCTGACCAAATCCTCCAACACCCTTTGGTGAGCAAACTGTTTTCTGTCACAGCCAGATACTACAAATTTTAACTCCTCAATTCCTATGTTTTCAGTCATAGTTGAGTTGCCGGGCCCTGTTTCCACATCAAAGGTATGACCTTTTGGCTGCAATTCTTCCATTAAGACCAAGACCACTTCTGGCCAGACATCTTTAAACAGTAGATGGGCGTTCCTGGATCGGTTTCTGCCAGTTCTGAGCAGATGACTCCGTTAGACGTTTTCTGATTTGGAAGAAAGTGAGCATGATGTGTCTTTCATCTTCTGCACTGAGTTTCTTTGGCCAACCAGAATAAGCCCCTGGGTTGCTGCTGAACTGGACAGTGGCAGAGGACACTTGTTTTTGTATTTTTGTTTTGTTTCACATTGTCTGGCATTCTTGCCCAGAACTGTAATTCCTTGACAACCCCTTTAAGAACGTATCTTCTGCATAAATAAGAATAAGACGTGGAAGTAATGATACAGCCCTCACAGTGTTCTGATCTCCACATCATTGAGTCTATATCGGATTACATTATGAACAGAGAGAAGGATTAGAGCAAGCCTACATCCACTAAAGATCTGTGCTTATTTCACCAAGATGTTTGGCACAACCTTCCTGTTGAGTTCTTCAAACACTGTGTGTAAGTGTACCTAGAAGAATTGATGCTGTTTTGAAAGCAAAGGACAGTGATACCAAATATTTATTTTAGTTTACTCTTGTTCATTCACTTCATTATTTTAATTGACAAAAATTAACCATTAACACTTATTTCTTAAAGCACTATTAGTTTACAGCATTTTCCAACACTTAAAACTTTTGCACATACTGTATATATTAATTTGGACAGTATTTTCTTAGTATGGAATAACTATCTGAGAAGTCCTGGACCCTGTGTCATGTGGTCTCCTGAAGACTTCCTCTGGAAATTCCTGGACTTTTTGTTTTCTGAATCAGTCACCATCTCAGACACATTTCTTGTATGAGGACCTACAAGGACTGTTCCACCCAGGAGGGGACACAAACTCCTATCACAACTACAGCTGATGAACTTTCACACAGTTCTATTGAAAGCCTGATAGTCTGCTTGACTTTATACACTATCCTCTCAGCAAGGATAAGTTAAGGTACTGGCTGTAGCTGCTTATGTGACATAGTACTGAGATATCATAGGATTGATAGCAGAACACCCAGAAAAATTCATCTAAAAATCAGGTGAGGAATGAAGGAGGGTGGAATGATGAATGAAAGTGTTTTTGCTGGAGTACTTTAAAAAAAATTATATATTTCACAGCAAATTCATGTGTTTGGTCCAAGAAATATGGTCACCCTCCCTGGAATGACTGCAGCTCGGCTGAACTGAGAACGCTGCGTTATAGAGATTTATGATGGTGTAAGATCCAGCCAGACCATTGGTCTACTGTCCTGTGCTCGTAGTACCATGGATTAAGTACAGAACAGTGTACCTGTGACTGGGCTGGAGCTCACAGCATCATATATCACTATAAAGCAAATTGTTCAGCTAAGCCATGATCACTCTGGTAAACGCTGGACCACGCAGACCATGCTACTTGGCCTGAACACAACCGTCTAAGAGCATTAGACTTTTTCTTAGCCTCAGGATTGGAGTGCAATTAGGTTTTAAGACTATGTTTTTACTTTAAAGACCTTCACTTTTAATTTTGGATATAGTCAGGATGGATTTCATTAAGTTCCTGGGTTGTTTAGGAATATTCTATTGGCACATTGATGTTACTGTGTAATTCAATATCATTCGTCTGTAGGAATGTAAAAACATGGGATGGTTAACCTGGCGCATTAAGCTGGGATAAAAATTTGCCCTTGGCACCGAGGTAATATATATACCGGGACCACAGACAAATATGATCTAGAGTGTATGTGTGTGTGTCTTGTACCTGGAACAATATGGACAGATCCAGCCTCAGCAACTATATGCATCTGGATTCACATATACTATGTATTAGTTGTATCTTCTGGTTTGCTTTTGTCTGAACTGGACTGACTTTTGTAGATTGGTCTGGCATCCATACCCTGAGATAACTGGACAGAAAAATATGGCATACAGCGTATTCCTCTCCAGTTTAGAGGACATCTGGCAATAAAACAGATGCCGAAACTGCTCCCATAGGAAAGCATGGAATCCGTTTTGATATAATTTTCCTTCAGATACATGTAAATACACCCTAAGGGGTAACCAGAGGAAATCCACTCTTTGCTCTTGTGCTGCTCTTTCCTCTTTTACTGGATCATAAACTGTACTTTGGAATAGATAAACAGAAAAACTTGCATAAATTAAAGTCACTTTTATCTTTCTATAGATGTAGAAATGAAAACTTATTGATTTGTTTGCTTAACTGGTAAATCACAAGTTAAATAAAAATATATAGATATTTCTAATTGTTATCACAGGGAATACAATTCAGAGCATTAAAAAGGAAAGTTCTACAACTATATTGGTTTCTGCTTACTATATGTTTAATTATGTATTTGTTTCTTTTGCTTCTTTTTTAGAGAGATGCATCTCTTAGCAAAGCAACCATTACAACTGATGGTGTAAAGGTCCACGTCTTACAGCCGCCATGGAGGAAAAAACAAGTCAGAGAGGTGGCACAGAAGGTATATACAAACCACCATCAACTGCTCCTGCCTTCTTTGTCATTCTGCAGCCATCACAGGGCGATGGCTCGAAAGAAGAAGGGATTCTGGTGGCCAATAGGGATGTATCCTCCGTAGCTCCAGTTATCTCAACGGGTCCCAATGATTCTAAATCTGATTTCTTCCTTTCATCTAATTGTAAATCTGGGGAGATTACCGTGACCCTTGACAATAATAACATGTGGAATGAGTTTTACCGCTGTAATACAGAGATGGTCCTAACAAAGCAAGGAAGGCGGATGTTTCCTTATTGTCGCTATTGGATGTCCGGTTTAAACCCACATCTAAAATACATCCTTGTCATGGACATCACTCCATTGGATAATCATCGGTATAAGTGGAATGGAAAGTGGTGGGAGCCTGCAGGGAAAGCAGATCCACATGTTCTGGGCAGGGTATTTATTCACCCCGAGTCTCCATCTACGGGGCAATATTGGATGCACCAGCCAGTTTCATTCTACAAACTGAAGTTGACAAATAATATTTTGGACCAAGATGGTCACATCATTCTTCACTCCATGCACCGCTACTTACCACGGCTACATGTGGTACCTGCAGAAAAAGCCTCTGAGGTGATTCAGCTTAATGGACCTGATGTTCACACTTTCACTTTCCCACAGACAGAATTTATTGCTGTTACAGCATATCAGAACTTCCAAATTACCCAGCTAAAAATTGATTGCAACCCCTTTGCAAAAGGTTTTCGGGAAGGGACTGTAGCAGGGCGACCAGGTAAAGATTTGAAGTACAAACCTTCAGAACAGGAAGAGGACTCTTCAAGCTGCAAAAATGTAGTTGAAAATGAGGATCCTGATCGTATGAAAAAGTTACAGGAACTATTGAGGATGACTGAGTATTTAGATGGCGACAAGGAGAATGAAACTTTCGCCTCTGTCCAGGATTTCCTAAGGTTTACCAAAGCAACAACTGAACTTAACAAAAATCCTAAGCAAAATGAAGAGGTCATTGAAAGGTACAGTAATAGCTGCCTCTTTTCTGTATGATTGTAGAAGGGATTCCACAAGATAAAACGTAGGGCAGTAGTAAAGGGGCTACACCATCGTAAGTTTACAGCACTTGCCTATCTCAAGCAGTCCTATAGAGTTGAATGCAACAGCTCCATTCCCACAGGGTACTCAAGGCTCCCCTAGGAGTTGGAAGCTTCCCTATCAGATGCTTGTGGATAAAGAGAAGTTTAGTTTGTGGGACAACCCCTTTAAGTACAACTAAATATTGTAATTTGATGTTTTTCTGGTTTAGAAACCCTTTTCAGACAGTACCAGTTGTGAAGACCATCATACAATCCTTCCTGAAGTCTCTAGTTCCTTATTGTTCTGTAACTGTTCACATACACTGTAGTTACCAAAATATTTTTAGTGTAAAATAGTGAGTAAAGGAGGTGAGGTTGATACATCTTCAGCTTTGTGCTGTGTTTTAGCCAAGCAATGTGGAGAAAGACATGTCGTAAAGAGGTAAAAGGAAAAATTCTCAAAGTATACTGTATGCTCACATTGCTTTACTTTGGAAATTAGAAACATTCTCCACTGTATGCCCATGGATGAGCATAGCTTTAGGTACAGCGTTTGTCTGTAGTGTTTATAATGCACATCATGGACCACTTTTTGTAGGTTTTATCTTGTAATTGTGGATGGAAAATTCTACTGTGTGAATTAGTTCTTATGAAACAGGGCCAGATCTTTTCAAGCTTTATTACAGATTAAGGTGTAAATCCCACTTCAGTATCTGATCAGTGTTTTTCAGAATTTTTTTTAGAGCCAAGATCAGGAGTGGATTGATAAATTAGAAGTATAAAGATTTTCTCTGTGTTTAGTCTAGAAAAAAAAGATGAAAAGCGCTGAACAAATATCATATGAGAATGAGGTCTCAAGGCCTCTGTACTCTGAACAACCACCAGCGTCCAAATCTATTGTTTTATAATAAATTGTACCAAATCCTATCAACTGATAAATTGACCCCTGTACTGGATAGGAAAACTCAACAGTCTCTCTTTCTGGCTATTGAGTAAATGGAAACTGGTCATGAAAGAACTGTTAATGGCTTGCAATACAATACACTTACTTTGTTAAAACTTGTGAGTTCTGATAGTATCAAGCGCCTTCTGGTTTCAGACACCTTTTTAATTTGTCTATGTACGCTAGTTATGTGATTTCCAAAATATATAAAAAGTTGCAGATGAGTAATATGGCAGCCAAACTACATTTAATTTCTTCTTGAAAGGGGAACTGAAGATTTCTCTTTGTACCTAAGAGGTGGGTCGAACTCAAGAGAAAGCATTCAAGTTAGTGACCAGGTGGTAGCATTCCTCAGACTAAGTAGCCAAAATGCATCCAAACTCCCCTGATACAGTCATATGAAAAAGTTTGGGCACCCCTATTAATCTTAATCATTTTTAGTTCTAAATATTTGGGTGTTTGCAACAGCCATTTCAATTTGATATATCTAATAACTGATGGACACAGTAATATTTCAGGATTGAAATGAGGTTTATTGTACTAACAGAAAATGTGCAATATGCATTAAACCAAAATTTGACCGGTGCAAACATTTGGGTACCCTTATCATTTTATTGATTTGAATACTCCTAACTACTTTTTACTGACTTACTGAAGCACAAAATTGGTTTTGTAACCTCACTGAGCTTTGAACTTCATAGTCAGGTGTATCCAATCGTTAAGGTGGCCAATTGCAAGTTGTTCTCCTATTTGAATCTCCTCTGAAGAGTGGCATCATGGGCTCCTCAAAACAACTCTCAAATGATCTGAAAACAAAGATTGTTCAACATAGTTGTTCAGGGGAAGGATACAAAACGTTGTCTCAGAGATTTAACCTGTCAGTTTCCACTGTGAGGAACATAGTAAGGAAATGGAAGACCACAGGGACAGCTCTTGTTAAGCCCAGAAGTGGCAGGCCAAGAAAAATATCAGAAAGGCAGAGAAGAAGAATGGTGAGAACAGTCAAGGACAATCCACAGACCACCTCCAAAGAGCTGCAGCATCATCTTGCTGCAGATGGTGTCACTGTGCATCGGTCAACAATACAGCACACTTTGCACAAGGAGAAGCTGTATGGAAGAGTGATGCGAAAGAAGCCGTTTCTGAAAGCACGCCACAAACAGAGTCGCCTGAGGTATGCAAAAGCACATTTGGACAAGCCAGCTTCATTTTGGAAGAAGGTCCTGTGGACTGATGAAACAAAGATTGAGTTGTTTGGTCATACAAAAAGGCGTTATGCATGGCGTCAAAAAAACACAGCATATCAAGAAAAACACTTGCTACCCACTGTAACATTTGGTGGAGGTTCCATCATGCTTTGGGGCTGTGTGGCCAATGCCGGCACCGGGAATCTTGTTAAAGTTGAGGGTCGCATGGATTCAACTCAGTATCAGCAGATTCTTGAGAATAATGTACAAGAATCAGTGACGAATTTGAAGTTACGCCGGGGATGGATATTTCAGCAAGACAATGATCCAAAACACAGCTCCAAATCTACTCAGGCATTCATGCAGAGGAACAATTACAATGTTCTGGAATGGCCATCCCAGTCCCCAGACCTGAATATCATTGAACATCTGTGGGATAATTTGAAGCGGGCTGTCCATGCTCGGCGACCATCAAACTTAACTGAACTGGAATTGTTTTGTAAAGAGGAATGGTCAAAAATACCTTCATCCAGGATCCAGGAACTGATTAAAAGCTACAGGAAGCGACTAGAGGCTGTTATTTTTGCAAAAGGAGGATCTACTAAATATTAATGTCACTTTTCTGTTGAGGTGCCCATACTTTTGCACTGGTCAAATTTTGGTTTAATGCATATTGCACATTTTCTGTTAGTACAATAAACCTCATTTCAATCCTGAAATATTACTGTGTCCATCAGTTATTAGATATATCAAATTGAAATGGCTGTTGCAAACACCCAAATATTTAGAACTAAAAATGATTAAGATTAATAGGGGTGCCCAAACTTTTTCATATGACTGTATATGTGGGAGATGTGATCTCCACCCAAGGATTGGGAACGTCCATAAAGGGAGTCTGTCGGCAGGAAAACGGTATCAAACTAATGACAGCTTCTAGACTTTCCAAAGATGCCTTTCTTATACTGCCTTGCAGCTCCATTTTCATTAAAATCTGTGTTTTATTCTTATGAGAGTTGAGTTGGGCAGAGGTTAGGGACAGTTATCTAGAGCACAGGGAACGAAACCCCAGCAAAAGAGGACACTCCTCTAAAGCCCCTTTTCAGCTAAATTGCATAAGAATAAAATGCTGATTTTTCATGAAAATGGAGCGGCAATGCAGATTAAGAAAGGCCTCATTGGAAAGGGTAGAAGCCACACTACCAAGGTACTGTTATTCGTTTGAGACTCCTATAAATCCCACACAATTGGAGAGCAAGTAAAGGGAGTCTGTCAGCAGTTTCTACACTTCCCAAAGATGCCTTAATTATTCTGCATCTTTAGAAAGTATAGAAGCCACCCTTTAAGGTACTGTTATTAGTTTGATGATGATTTTTCTCCTGAGCAAATCTCTTTAAAGCACTTATTTGTAAAATATTCTTCTTCACCTATTTCTTCATACACTATTCACCCCCCCCCCCCAACTGATAAACCTCTCTGCACCAGACTGCATTCTTTCCAAGAAAAGTAAGCAGCAGTGGATCTTCATTTAAAGGATTAATAGGGAGTAGGGCTAGAACTTTGGACATCCCTGGATGGACTGAATGAGGTCTTACTCTCTTTCCGCCCCATTTCCCATAACACACTCTTGTGGGCTGTTACTACTTTCAGACTTCCAGCAATGTGGAGTGTGCTGAGTATTTTGCACGAATCAGGCTCATGATGTATTTACACCTATTATCTCGCCAACTACGCTAACTTTGTCCATGGCTTCTACTTCCATTCTCCTTATGATGATGATACTCTGTGAGAAACAGTCTGTAAAAACTGTACACAAATTGTGTATACCAGTCAGTGTATCCTTTTGTATCGTATGTTAAATGTAACCTTTACAATGTTTTCAATGTATGTTCTGAGAACAGAGTTGTTGAGGCAGTGTTGACAAGTGACAGTATGTAGGTTTATTAACTATATCCAAAAATCACATCGTGAAACATGTATACTTTCCAAAATCTTAATAAGTGATTTGAAAGAAGAAAGGAAAGAACTAGCAGCTGTCAGCCTGAGTTATCCTGTGGATAGGTGATAAATGCCGATTGTGGACAACCCCTTTATTATTGTGCCGTATATTATACTCTATATGGAAAGAGACATAGTGCTGATATACACCTTTGTACTATATCTGTGGTATTACCTGTATGTGTCTTAAGTAAGTATATAGATATTCACTTTATACTTAACACAGAATTGAATACAACATGATTTACTCTTCCTCTATAGATCGGATGAACACTCTCCTGTGGCATCTCTGTCCGAAGCCACAGAGCAGCCTACTGTTGAAGTTAAACAGGAACCTGAAGACGACTATGATTACAGTAATACCACTACTATGGAAAAAGTAACTGTTAAGCAAGAACAGCTTGATGCTGAAGTAACAGAGGATTACACCAACATTGATGTCGATTATCCTATATTAGAGAAGCACTTTGCAAAGTTCAAGGAAGAGCCTTACCTGGATGGACCACTTTCTTCAAACAGCCCAACAGGAGTTGCAAAAGCAAATGTATTGCCCGCCGAGCAGGGCAGCATGCACATTGAACCCCCTGCTGATGAGAACAACTTTGAGACTCCTGATTTTAAAAAACCTATCAAGTCTGAAGACACACTACAAGACATAAAAGAGCATGATTCAACCCCATGCACAGAAAGTCCACCTATATTTCCAAGCCCAACTGTTGATTCCCATGTTGGAGATGATTTCTCTGTAAAAGAAAAGAGGAGGAGAATCTGCAAAAACAAGATTGATGAATTCTATGCGACCCTGCAAACTGCACTGAGGACCTCCCGTGGCCCTAAAAGGAAATTCCCTAAGCCTTCAATAACACCATCCCCTGGAAATGAGGGCACTGTGGCACCCATACAGAAAAAAAGAGGGAGGCCGCCCAAGCCTAAAATTTCAAAGGTAGGACGCCCTGCCAAAAAAGAAAATCCCATAGAAGCTCTACGATTGTTCCCAGATTTCAATCCAGACCTTGAAGATGTGGACGGAGTCTTATTTGTTGCTTTTTCCTCTAAGGTAAAATTAATGATAATGAAGTGTTCTGAGAGATATTATAGAGGTTTGCTAAATTAAGTTTTTTATTCTTATGTTTCCTATTGTAACTATAAGAGGAGACACTGACTTTGTATCAGACTGTGCAGTTATCATCTTGGCTGGGTAAATCTTCTATGTATCAGTTTTGTCTGGTTGTGTTCCATTTTCTGAAACATGATGCATTTTATGTTAGTGTATTACGTCATCAACAAACACACAAAAAGTACATAGGGTATGTTCACATGTGGAATATTTTCCCATTGTATTCAGTTGGAATCTGTGTTGCCATTCACACTTTTGCAGATTTAAAATTAACTTTAGTAAGTGTCCTGTTTGTGCAGCAATGGTGTCTTGCCAATTGTGGGTTAGACCATTTGAATAAATCTGCTGAAAATACCATTGTGTGAACATAACCTAACTTTGCCAAACCACCACCGGGTCGTCTTTTCAAAGGGATTATTCAGACTTTCCATAGAAAATGTTTTACTGTTTCTACATAAGTGCCATGGGTGAAGACATTAGTCTTTGACTAGAGAAGCCTCCAATTTATAAATCGCTTTCTATAAATCCGTAGTATAAGTGGAGGTAAGAAACTTTGTGAATCTTTTTCCACATATCAAGCGCCTTTCCACCTCCACCCAGCTGCTATTCCCCAAACCTCCTATCCCTTGCTTTCTTAATTGTTCACCCATTGAATCCTGCTTTACTGAAAAATAAGGTTATTTCCTGCTTTTAGAAGTCTATAGGGAGGTAGAGCAGATTGAGAGAGAGGCAAAGAGACATACACAGTGATAGCTTAAGACTTTAGCAAGGAAGCTAAATCTCTGTAGCACACACAGAGAACCAGCATTGGGACGTAGTACAACAATATTGAGCTGTCCTACTGTTGTGAGATAGAGACGCTGCTGCTACCTCTAGTAAGTGTTCTATCTCTCCATTTTTGTGTCTGTTCCCTTTCCCTTACACTTTCCATAGATTCTATGGGCAGCATATAACCTGATCTTTTAGAGAAGCTGAAGAACTATCTATTTCTTGGATATTCTGAGTTCGCTGTTATTATTATCATTATTATTATTATTATTATTATTATTATTATTATTTATTATTTATTTAGCACCATTAATTCCATGGTGCTTTACATATGAGGGTTTACATACGGTACACAAGATATACAAGACAAACACAATACTAACAGTGATCACTGGCACAGTGGGATAGGGGCCCCTGCTCGCAAGGTTTTACAATCTGAGGGAAGAGGGATAGAGACAGAAGGTGGGGGTAGAAGCTGTACAGATGGAGGTGTGGTGACAGTAGTGTTATTGGAGGTTGTAGGCCTTCCTGAATAGGTGAGTCTTCAGGGCCTTCTTGAAGCTTGTGATTGTGGGGGACAGTCTTATGTGTCTTGGTAGTGAGTTCCAGAGTATGGGGATGAAGTCTTGGTGACTGTTGTGTGAGGAGCGGATAAGAGCAGAGCGGAGTAGGAGGTCTTTGGAGGATCGGAGGTTATGTAGTAGGAGATTAGGTCGGAGATATATGGAGGGGACAGGTTGTGGATGGCTTTGTATGTCAGCATTAGTAGTTTGAACTCTATTCACTATGCAACGGGTAGCCGGTGAAGGGATTGGCAGAGGGGAGCGGCTGATAAAGAATGGGGGGAGATGTGTATTAGCAACACAGTTTAGGGTGGACTGGAGGGAGGCGAGCGTGTTAGCTGGGAGGCCATGGAGAAGGGTGTTACAGTAGTCTAGGTGGGAGATTATAAGGGCATGGACTAGCATCTTTGTAGTTTCAGGGGTGAGGATTTGATGGATGTTCTTGTTGAGGGTTTCGTTGTGTGAATCTGTAAGTGAATAATTAAGGAAACAGGTAAAAGGCCTGAAAGGTGTTTGAAATGGGCATTTTTCTTTCTTAAATTAAAAAGTTTCTTATCTTCCCTTAGGCTATTGGTTTATGTAAAATTGTTTACAATGGAAGGTATGCTTTAGCAGTAATATACTGCTATTGGGATTACAGCGCTAGAAATATGCCTAGAACACATTACTCAAATTAATAAATAGTATATTTTACTTAAATTTCTACACTTAATTTTTTTTTTTTTTAATTAAGTATTGTGTAAGGCCGGGCAGGTAAAACACTGTAAATGTTAAGTGTCAACTAGAGTGGTTCCGTTATTTCTATCATACTTGTCAATTAGGAGTACTGAGGACGTATCACTAGGGATTTGTCCATCCTTGATCTAAGGGAATCTGCATATATATTTAGATCTCTTTTCCATACTTTCCAACTCCATTTTAGCAATAACCTGTGAATTTGTATATAACATTACTTATAAAACCTCGTACAGAAAAGTTGCCTTTTTTTTTTTTTTTTTTTTTTTTTTTTTAAAGTAAAACAAAATAGTTCAGGTAATAAAATAGTTTTGTCGTTGTGTTTCATTAGGAAGCTCTGGATGTTCACACGGTGAAGAACCCTATGGATACTGTGTCTCCGAGTGTTTCTGAAGCTGTCACAGAACTAACAGGTAGAAGGACATAATATATTCTTATGTAGAATTCCGTGACTTTCTGTCCCCAACAGAACGATATTGATTTCTCATCCAGGCCAGCACTGTATTTTAATAAATGATATATGGATAAGATATGGACCGCCTGACATGTCTCAGTAAATCCTAATATTCTCCATGAAATAACAATTTTGGAGCATCTTTTCTGTGTTGTACTGACTTCTACAATTTCATGAATAAATTACCCTTTTCAGTGGGGTGTGTTCCTACACAGTCTGTCACCTGTGATTGGACAGTGACAAACACCCCATCTGGTAATACCCAGTTGTCAATTTATTCTTAAACATATAGGAGAAAAAGAACAACCCATAATTATGAGAAAATGATACTCGATAATTATTTTATGGGAAATACAAGTTCTGATTACAACAAACTTATAAGGACTGCCAGTAGATCCTCTTTTAGCTCTTCTGCTATGCAGATAACTCCTACTTGCTGAAATGATTCAGGTAAGAGGAAAATGCAGCTTTAGAGAAATCAAAATGTCTGTAGGTGTTTGTCTTATTAAAGGGGCAGTATGGCATTTGGAAAGTGAGAGATACTGTGGAAATCGGCAGCATAAATTGACATGCTGTGGGTTTAAAGTCTGCACCACAGGTCGATATCTGTGTGTTTTGGGTTTTTTTTTGTTCTATTTTTTTTTTTTTTTTTTTTTACTTTCAGATGAGATGCAGAAGATTTTGGGGATGGAGAAGCAGCTGTTGATTCATTTGAAGACCATGAAGTATAGGCAGGTCATACACCCGGCCCTACAACAGGGTAATACCAACGTTTGTTTAATTTTAGATTTTTTATTTTTTTTTTCAAGCTGTTTCAGTGCTTTTTTTTTTTTGTTTTAACGATCTTAACTTTTTATGCAGTGGGATTAAAATTGAACATTGTGGACCCTGCCATGAGTATTGATCTGAGGTATCTGGGAGTTGAGCTTCCACTGACTTCTATGAATAGCGATACAAAATATGATGATACTGGCTTAGGTGCGCAAGGTGAGAAGTAATCTTTTACTAACTAACTGAATTCTGGGTACAAAAAAAAACTATAACCTATAGACTTTCTCTAACAATCTTGGTGGTGATGGCCATGAATGCAGAAATTTTCTATGGTCTGCCACTTGCCAGATCCCAGCCATAATTTCCTTATTGTTATATTCTCGTGCATGTAGTATCGTGCCTGCTTCTGTGTTACTGCACAAGAAGATAGTCTGGCCACAATAAGGAAATCACAGCTGAGTTTCTGACAAGTGTCAGATCGTAGAAAGTTCCTGCATCCTCAAGAGAGATGATTCTAATTGGTTAGAGAAAATCCATTAAACTCTGCAAAATGTGTAATTATTTGTATTTACAAAAATGCTTAATTTTTTGTTGTCTTCAAATTTAAATACGGATATGTTTGTGGAAAAACCACTTCTTAAGGCCCCTTGCACACAACCATGGGCTAGGTCAGTGTGCTATCGGGGTTTATCCCGGATAGCACACTGACCCATTCATTTCTACAGTCCAGGCCGCAAAACTGAGGACAGGTCCTAATCCTGTTAGGTTTTGCATCCGTGCTTCCGCGGCTCCTATTCATTAAATGAATGGAACCACAGAGGCATGGCTGGTGCACGGGTGGCACACGGAGGAGTACAGGGTTGTGTGCAAACAGCCTAATCCATAATAATGTCAGTTTATATATTATATAATACAGAGAATGTACAAAGTATTCCAAGTCTGATGTGTTCTTCAGCGTGTCTTCTCTATAGTTTCAGGGTTGCCATTTGTGTCAAGAACTGGGAAAACCACCGATTACACAAAGATAAAAGGCTGGCGAGATAAATTTTCCACAGAATCAGCAACCTCATCACAGAAAAATGAAGGTGAGGAGATCAGTTACTGGGTTGAAACTTTGTTACATAAATTTATTATAATAGGGAAACTGTCTTAGGTTTATAGAGGTGAAAACTAAGATTTATTTTCTTAAAGGGCCTTTCACCAACTCCACCAACTTCGGTTCCTAGGATCTGTTAGTATGTGCCTCTCTACTGATTCTGGAACAAGTTTTCCTCTAGCAGACAAGGGGGTGTGATTCAGAGTTCCAATCTGAGGCAGCCAATGTCAGAGCTTAGAATCACAACTCTTTCCTGATCCTGCCTGGCACTGCCCACCTGACATTACAGAACCTAAATAACATATCAGGCACCAAAGCTAACAGCACTTATTGCTCAGGAACGGTGGAGGCTAGAGAAAAAATTCCAACTGTGCCAGAATAAGTGGAGCTGTGCCCATTAAATGATGCACAATGCTGGGCTTGGCAGAGGTGGTAAAAGGTCCACATTAAATTTGCCCTGTCTTAAATATTTTATATGACTAACATAAGTCAATAAAACTTATTTCAAAACATTGATGTTCTGTTTATTTGCTGTCTGTGGCCTAAGATGAAGATTAATGGTTTTGGCCACTTTATTGGTAATATGTGTAACTTAATGAGGCTTATTTGGCACTTACTAACACAACTTCTCCCCCCTTCCTTGACTACTTAAGTTAAATTTGTATAAGGTTTTAAAGTAACAGAAAGCTTAGCTTAGTGAGGGGCACCGTAAGAAAGGTCATTAATTGACCAGTTTAGGGAGGCGAAAACACCCGAATGGTTTCTTTTGGTCATTATTTACAGCTGAAATGCACAGTAACGTATGTTACCTATTGCCGCAATTTAAAACTGCATGCAGTTTTTAAGATGCTTTGATTGAAAAAAGCAACAGAATTGAACTGTGTGAACCCAGCCTAAGGATGTATTAGCAATGGACAAATAAGACTCATTAAGATGCAATAATATACAGTACTGATAAAGCGTCTAGCCCCTTGTATATCCCAGGTTATGTGCAGCAAACAGGTATAACAGTTGCAGCCCTCAGGAACACTGAAAAGTGTAACATAGAAGTAAGATATTGCAGTGAATTTGATGCATAAATACCATGTGTTTTCTGTAGCTGGCCGGTCAGAGACATCTCTGAAGAATCTTTCAGCCTTCTGCAGTGATGAACTTGATGAGTATCTAGAAAATGAAGCAAAATTAATGGGTGACCTCAAAGAACTGACTCAGAATGAGCCGGCGTCCTCCATCAGTTATCAGTTTCCTACTAAAAGCAGCAGCTACGTCAGGACACTGGACAGTGTGCTGAAGAAACAGGCACAAGTAACGTCTTCCTTAAATGCTACAGAACAATTTCCTGTGCCAAGGAAAAAACGCAAGTATACTCGCAGAGCCCCCATCCTCAAGGCAAACTCCCAACCACCACCTTTATTATCAACCCCTATTGCTTTAAAGAAGTCTCCTAAACCACACTCTTCAGAGAAGAAATACCATTCTGTATTACACGTTATGAACAAAGAAATGCCCACTGCATCCAACTCAGTGGCATACCTTTCCCATCCTATGATAAAAACAGAGGGTGACAAGAGTGGCACAATTCAGCACAGTTTAGTCACTTCTGTGGAGGACAACCTGGTTCGAAGTTTCCAGCAAGTTCAGACGCAAAGTCAGCAAATTGTTTCGAAACCTATAGGGTTTTCCAAAGCTCAAATGAAACTTGTGGAGCTAGAGGAGGCTGCTGTCTGGGAAGGAAAGCCACGCACTTATATCACAGAGGAACGGGCAGAAGTTTCTCTCTCCACTCTTCTTACAGCCCAGGTAAGGATATGACTTGGATGGATTGTACCAGCATACATGGGCATGTGATATTGACTTTTGCTTGGCAATACTAGATTAGGTATGCACTTTGATAGCTGTTACAGCTCTAAACAAAGTTTGTGTTTTGTCTAATGTGTTACATACTTTATAGTTATTGACACCTTTTGTTTGTTTCCTTAATTGATTAAATGTTGCAAGTTAAAGTGAGTGAAAAATCAGAAGATTAAATTATTTTACCCGGCTCACACAACAGACCCGTTTCCTAGGTTCTGAAGCTCACTTTAAGACTGGGTTTCCATATTTAAGTTTTTGTTCGTGGTTTTTTTTTTTTTTTTTTGCTGTTTTTCAAGCCAAAACCAGGTGTGGATCATAAATGGGAAGAAAAAGTATATAGGACAGGTGCTAATACACCTATTTTACTCAGTTCACTACTATTTTGGGCTCAAAAATAGCAACAAAAAAACCTGAATGTAGAAATCCAGTCTTAAGCTGTGGTGAGCAAACTAGGACAGAGTAAGCAAAGTCATCTCATAATTATTAGAGGGTGGAGGATTAAATGACAGATGACACCTCTCTAGTACTGCCCGAGGCCTAGGTAGGATAGAGCGAGCAATGCTACATGTGCTGGTAAGGCAATTTGTATGCCTATGTGAACTCTGAAGAAGAGACTGTACTCTGTCTGGAGACTCTAGTAGTCTGTTACCCACTTTGTCTATTGGCAATAAACAACATATAATTTCCCATTCATGAATGCTGCCTATATAAAACTTTTATTAAATATATCCGAATTATATAAAACCGTGAGCTGATGGAGGTGGTGGGGTGTTTATTTTAATTGCGGCGTGGTGCCCCAATGAATCTGCACTATTATAGCCAAAGTGTACTGCAGACCCTCCAGGCTATGCTGAGATAACTACAGTAGTACTAGCTTCAAGATCCAAGATAATATATAAGGGTAGAGAAGATTTATTGGGATCAAGTAGAAATACATGCTTTATCTATTCTCAGACCGTGGGACAATAGCTATATATCTGAATTATAGATTGTCTGACATAAAAGACAATATAAATAGTAGGCAGATAGCCCTGCTCTTATTATTCCCTTTGTATGATCCTATGAAAATGTGGTTTACGTAATAGGAATAATACTCAATTTCGTTCACAGTTTTAAATAATTTGGATGCATTTAATAAAAGTTTAGTTTTATATAGGTTGTTTATTGCCGATAGGCATTGTGGGTATTGAATTAGAATTGACCTACCATTCATGAGGGTCAATTTGGTTGGCAGTGTCTAGTAGTCTACACTTCTGTATCCTTTAACTCTTATTAATCACATCTGCTGTAAAGCACACTCCCTACTGCCCTGTCTTTTCAGACTATACTGGAAGTAAGTGCATGCGTTTAAATGGTTGACCCCATATAAAGAGGACCTTTCCCAACCTCCACAAACTCTAGTTCTTAGCATCTATTAACCCCTTCACGCATTCTCACGTACATGCACGTGGGAGAATATGGTTAGTTACCGCATCCCCACGTACAGGTACGTGACGGTGATCGAGCGGGCTCAGAAGCAGAGCCTGTGCGATCACCGCGGGAGCCCGGCTGTATTTGATAATCTGCAGCCCAGGGTCTGCCAAGTGACCCCAGGCTGCCTGGAGACCCCACTACCTGGTTGATCCTGCCGAGACCTGCGGAAGTCAGCGCTGTGTTTCCATAGCGCTGACTTCCTGTATATCCTGCAAGACACTTGTATGCTCGTGTCTTGCAGTCTAAAGTGCTGAGCCAGAGATCACAGCATCTCTGGCTCAGGTGTCCTAATGGGACACATGAAATAGTAAAAAAAGTGAAAAAATAAAGTATGTGAAAAAAATTAATAAAAGAATAAAGCCCCAAAAATTCCCTTTTCCTATATAAAATGAATTATATAAAAAATAAACCTAAAAATTAATAAAAACAATACATATTTGGTATTGCCGCGTCCGTAACAACCTGTACAATAAAACTGAAACCATATTTAATGTACACAGTGAACGTCGGGGAAAAAAAATGCCAAAAGTAATGATTTTTCGCCATCTCACCTTACAAAATATGCCATAAAAAGTGATCAAAAATTCATATGTACCCCAAAACAGTACCAATAAAAAGCACAGGTTGTCCCGCAAAGAATAAGCCCTAAACCAACTCTCTAAACTGAAAAATAAAAATGCTACGCATCTTAGAAGATGGCGATGCAAAAAAAATTGATTTATGTCCCCAAATGGGTTTTTGTTCTGCAAAATTGGTATTGCATAAAAAAACAGTATAAATGAGGTATCGCCGTAATCGTACCAACCCGCAGAATAAAGATAACATGTTACTTATGCTCTACGCTGCATGGTGAAAAATTAAAACGGTAAAACGCAGTGCCAGAATTGATGGGGTTGTTTTTTAATCCACCAAGAAAGAGTTAATACAATTTATTTAATAAGTTGTAAGCACCTAAAAATGATGTAATTAAAAAATACATCTCATACTGCAAACAACAAGCCCTCATATGGCTACATCACCAGAGAAATAAAGAAAATATAGGTCGTACAATGTGAAGACAAAAACCCCAAAAATCGCCAAATCATTAGAACATAACTGGCTGCGGCAGGAAGGGAATGTATAAGCTGTGCGAGCGTATATTAGGGTACAAACCAGATTTAGAGCTTACGAGGGATAATAAACCAGAAGTGACCCCCAGAGTGACCTCCCCAATAATAGGAACTACTGGGGAAATAGTAGGGAATTTAGTGTACCCAATGTACTACGCACAGCTTACATATTCACTTTTCCCCATCCGCTGTGCAGTCACGTCTGGGATACTAATGCTCACTACACCCCTTGATAAATTCTTTGAGGGGTGCACTTTTCAAAATACGGTCATTCCCTAGGGGATTCCACTTTACTGGTACTTTAGAGGCTCTGCAAACATGACATGGCATCCAAATCCCAAACATCTGAATCTGCGCTCCAAAAGCCATATAGCGCTCCTTCCCTTCTGCGCCCTACTGTGTGCCCAAACTGCAGTTTATACCCACATGAATTACACTTGTTGTACCCAGAATAACATACTTAATGTCATATGTGGGTATAAACTGCTGTTTGGGCACAGCCGAGCACAGAAGGGAAGGAGCGCTATTTGGTTTTTGGACGCCATTGCACTTTTGCAGAGCTGAAAAGCCAGTACAGTGGAATCCCCTGACATGTCACCCCATTTTGGAAACTACACCCCTGAAGGAATTTATCCTGGGGTACAGTGAGCATTTCTAACCCCCAAGTGTTGCTATAATTTATTATCCGTAAATGAATACGCAGCTGATGGTGAAAGGTGAAAATGACAATTATTCCAGGAATACATCATTTCAGTGCGTAATATGTTGTGCCCGGCTTGTATCAGAGATGAACACTCCAAAAGCTGTTGTGCCCGGGATCCCCGCTCGCCAGTTTTTGGAGTGTTTGTCTGTGCAGACATAAACTGGGCACAACATATTGGGCACTGAAATGGCATATCTATAGAAAAATTTCATTTTTAACTTTTCATTATCAGCTGCGTATTCATTTCTGGAAATTAAAAGAATGCAACACTTAAGGGTCAATAATGCTCGCTACCCCACTTGATAAATCCCTTGAAGGGTGTAGTTTCCAAAATGGGGTGACATGTCTGCGGATTCCACTTTACTGGCAGTTCATGGGCCCTGAAAAAGTGGCATGGTGTCCAAAAAGCAAACTGTGCTCCAAATACCAAAATAGCGCTCCTTCCCTTCTGTGCCCGGCTGTGCCCAAACAGCAGTTTATACCCACATATGGCATTGTTAAGTACGTTATCCTGGGTACACCAGTGTCATACATGTGGGCATAAACTGTCATTTGGGCACACAGCAGGGCGCAAATGTGAAGGAGCGCTATGTGCTTTTGGAGCGCATATTTAGATTGTTGTTTTTTTGGATGCCGTGTCACATTTGCAGAGACCCTAAAATTGCCCCTACAAAATGGGGGTCACTTCTTGGGGAATTCCAATTTACTGGCACCTCCAGGGCTCTGCAAAAATATCATGGCGACCAGAAAGTCCCTCTAAATCTGTACTCCAGGCTCTAAATGATAATACCCTTTGATACATTCCTTGAGGGGTGTAGTTTCTAAAATGGGGTCACTTTTAGGGGGTTTCCATTGTACTGGTACTTTAGGGGCTCTGCAAATGCGACATGGCACCTGAAAACTATTCCAGCCACATCTGCCCTCCAAAAGCCAAACAGCGCTCTTTCCATTCTGAGCCCCACCATGTACCCAAACAGCAGATTACAACCACATATGGGGCATTTCTGTTTTCAGAAGAAATTGTGTAACAAACTGTGGGGTGTTTTTTCTTCTTTAACCACTTGCAAAAATTAAAAATATGTCGCTAAATGGACGGTTTATTGGAAAAACGTAATTTTACATTTTTACGTCCCAATGATGATAAAATCTGTGAAACAGCTGTGAGGTCAAAATGCTCACTATACACCTAGATAAATTCTATGAGGGGTGTAGTTTTCAAAATGGGGTCACTTTTTGGGGGTTTGTATTGTATTGGTACTTTAGGGGCTCTGCAAATGCGACATGGCACCCGAAAACTATTCCAGCAAAATCTGCCCTCCAAAAGCTAAATAGCGCTCTTTCCATTTTGAGCCCTGCCATGTACCCATGCAGCAGATTACAACCACATATGTGGCACTTCTGTGTTCAGGAGAAATTGTGTAACGAACTTTGGGGTGCTTTTTCTCCTTTGTCCTCTTGTGAAAATGAAAAATTTGGGGCTAAATTGACGGTTTATTGGAAAAAAAAATAATTTTTCATTATGTCCCAATGTTAATAAAATTTGTGAAACAGCTGTAGTGTCAAAATGCTCACTATACCCCTTGATATGTTCTGTGAGGGGTGTAGTTTCCAAAATGGGGTCACTTTTAGGGGGCTTCCACTGTATTGATACTTTGGGGGCTCTGCAAATGCGACATGGTACCTGAAAACTATTCCACCAAAATCTGCCTTCCAAAAGCCAGATAGCGCTCTTTCCATTCTGAGCCCTGCCATGTACCCCTACAGCAGATTACGACCACATATGGGGTATTGCTGTGTTCAGGAGCAATTGTTTTGCAAACTGTGAGGTGCTTTTTCTCCTTTAACCCCTTGTGAAAATGAAAACTTAGGGGATAAAGTAACATTTTAGTAATGTTTCATTTATACATCCCAGTGTTAGCAAAATCTGTGAAACGGCTGTAAGGTCAAAATGCTCACTATACCCCTTGATGAATTCTGTGAGGGGTGTAGTTTCCAAAATGGGGTCACTTTTTGGGGTTTTCCTTTGTACTGGTGCTCTAGGGGCTTTGCAAATGAGACATGGCACCTGAAAACTATTCCAGCAAAATCTGCTTTTCTGACTCCCAGTGTCGCTCCTTCTCTTCCGTGCGCTGCCATTCGCCCAAACATCAGTTTACACCCACTTGTGGGGTATTTCCGTGCTCGGGAGAAATTGCATAACAAACTGTGAGATGCATTTTCTCCTTTAACCCTTTGTGAATGTGTTAATTTTAGGGCTAAATTAAGGAATTAGTGGGAAAAAATTAAATGTCTAAATTTCACCTCCATATTGTTTTAATTCCAGTGAAATGCTTAAAGGGTTAACAAACTTCCCAAATGTTATTTTGAATTATTTGAGGGGTGCAGTTTTGAAAATGGGGTCATTTATGGGGGTTTCTAATATATAGGCCATTATAATCCTCTTCAGAACTGCAGGGGTCCCTAAAAAATTAGTTTGGGAAATTTTCTTGTAAATCTGGAAAATCGCTGTTACACTTGTAAGCCTTCTAACATCCAAAATAAATTACAGGACGATTAAAAGATGATGCCGATATATAGCAGAGATATGGTAGATAATATATATTAATGTATTTGGGTGGTATGCTATCTGTCTGAAAAGCAGAGCATTTCACATTTTGAAAATTGCGATTTTTTTTTTATTTATTTATTTATTTTTTTCCAAATTTCCATCAAATTTCCTATTTTTTTTATAAATAAATACAAAAATATTCATTAGTGTTTACCACTAACATGAAGTACAATGTGTCACGAAAAAACAATCTCAAAATCACTTGTGTAAGTTAAGTCGTCTCAAAGTTATTGCCATATAAAGTGACACATGTCAGTTTTGAAAAACGAGGCCTGGTCCTTAACGCATTTTTGGGCTCGGTCTTGAAGGGGTTAATAAGCTCTGTTCCACTGATTCTTAGGCAATTGCATTTTTTTTTTCTCTTTAATTCCCACTATTCCTGAGCAATCAATGCAGTTAGTTTTGGTGCCTAATATCCTACTTGGGCTCTGTCAGGCAGGCAGGAGCTGTGATTCAGAGCACCAATCGGAGGCAGCCAGTGTCAGAGCTCAGAATCACACCCCTTGTCTGCTCCTGCCTGACACCACCTGCCCGCCTAAATAGCAAGTCAGCACTAACAGAATTTATTGCTTGGAATTAGTGCAGACTAAAAAAAAAAAGCTGTACTGGAATCAGTGGACATCATTTGATAAATCATGCAAAGAGCTGGACTTGTCGGTGGTGGTGAAATGGTCTCTTTAAAAATCAAAATAAATAGGCCACATGCTGGGCCAGGCCAGGTCACCAGTGCCTTGCATTGTTAGAGACATTTATTGATTTATTCCTTGTTCCCCTGTTAACGGCCATGCAGTTTTTTGGGTAAACCTGAAAAGTCCTACAGCCATTAATGGTGAAATATGGAATAGTCAATAAATGATTAACCATAATCACACTAATGTGTGTCGGGTGCTGCATAGAGCTGGGCAAACCTCTCAAGATTCGTTTTGTTCGGGTGGCTCTGGACCAAGAGTGGCACACGAGGCAGCTCTGTTACAAAAAGCAATGGTTTTATTGAAAAATTAGCCCAGTTTGATGGCTTGTAAATGCTATAGGCTTGTTGATGTTATTATGAAGACAAATTTGTGGATGTGAGCCACTTGAAAAGTGATGAAGAATTGGCTTTTATTTAAAAAAAAAAAAAAGAGAAAAAAAGCCACCAAAATTTATACCTTGATAAGAGCAGATGTGAAATCTATTTTTTTTTTTTTTTTTTTTTTTTTTTAAATGCCAGCACTTTGGCGCCAACAGTGTGATATAGTGGAATGTGATGGACCACGCCGCACAACATGTCCAGCTGAGTGGTGGTAGCTGTTACATGTGTGGCAGGGCTTAATATGATGGACCACACGCAATACATGTTTATATGAGGACCAAATATATCATTTGACGGGAAGGTCAGTCCCGTATGAGTACCACTATCAGGTTAGATTGGTTCGTATAGAGGATAGGGCTTTGTAGATATATCTGAGACAGAAATGAAAATAAAAAAAAACTTTTATTGTCTGTTAAAAAATGTAAATACATGCAGAGTAACAAGACCCTCAAGGAATAAACCATGTGGGGGAGAGGACTCAGTAATCTTATTGTGTCAAGTCAATTGTACTGAGATCGTCCGTATTAGTATTGAACACAATATATGGAGTGTAGTGGCCACTTATGGAGGTCTCGTACAGCGGATTAATAATTGGTGATCTGCTGAAGTAGATGTTAGACTCTAAATCATCACCCACGCTCTTAGTTAAAAGGCAGAATAACAAATATATAGGTTCAGAGGCTACAAATAGAACTATTTTAACCTCCCAAAAATTGTTAGGAGGAAGAATTAAAATGAAGCCTCTTTCTAAACATATGCCCAGGGGGGGCGTGGCTAGCCGGAGCAATGACAGGACGTGTATCCCATAGCTCCTGTTGGACCCTGTTGCTATCTCCTTCCAACCACGAGAATCTCACCCATCTAGGACCCAAACACACCCAGGGGCATTCCCCCGTGCCCGAGTCAGTATATTTTGGGTGTATCGCTCCTACTGCAGCCACTACAGCGAAAATCTGGGACTGAGGCCTATCCATACCTCCCCTCTTCACCCGCCATCTTACCTGCACGCGCGGCCGTCGGAGCCGCGGCGGATCCCCGCTGCCTTACCCGCCTCCAACGCTGGTGCTCCCGGCTCGGGGACACGGTCATCTGGCTCGGCGGTGGCTCTGGTTGATACCGAGTGCTACGTGGGACACAGAATCGACGGCCCGTCCGGGCGGAGACCGCCATCTTGGGGCCTTGCTGATGCGTCCTGGGATACGGGAGACCTTACCACAAGCGGAGGTAGCGTGGCTGTGTCTGCGGGCGGCTTCTCGTATCCTAGCCCCCTGAAGTGACGCCCGGGTGGGGGGTGAATCACCGACGCGTGGGGAGAAAGGAGTGCGGAGACCCTACTACAGCATCTGGGGGAATCCTCACTCCTCCCTGCCATAACAAGGGGCCTCCTCTATACCCCAACCAGGTGTGTAGTACGCACATCCGTAGCTCTGCAAACATCGCAAAACGGGAAACCGTTTCCTCTGCTGCTGGTCAGCGAGGAACGGGCCCTGCACGGATCTCCATCCTCATTGCACCGTGCATGCATATAGGCCGAAACTGGGTCTAGAAATATAGCTTCCTGGCTATAGTAGCAGTAAGCTGCAGTCTGCATCCCCTACACCGATTTCTCAGTGGTACCCTCCTCTTTACACTATGGCAACTTAACTCTGGGGATTAAGTGCACCTTCTAGCAACACTCAGCGACTAACAGCCTGTATTGGAATATCTCCCTTCGAGACGCTTCTTGTAGGATACTCATAACTGGCACTATGGTGAAAGGTAGGAAATCTATAAGACGACCGGACAATAATCTGACTAACTATTTTGATTGGGACCGTAGCGGAGAGGGAGACCCAGGCACTTCGCACTCGGACCATGTGGAGCTCACACCACCAACACCCATGTCTGCAGTAACCATCATGGCGGCGCCGGGGCATGAAGCAGCCCCCGCGCACTCCGTAAATACGCCGGCTTTACATTTTCCTCCAACTCCTGAAGACATACGTGCGGTGGCACAAAAATGCCCCAGTGCCTCATCTCAATCCTCTGCGGAGCAAAATCCCTCACGCTACTCACTATCTCCAAGCACAAGCCCGATAAAGTAAAGACCACGTATAGAACTCTCTGGAGACTTAGACCTCTCCGAAGATCAGACTTCTCCTAGTGCTCCTTTACCTCTCCCAACAACTGACCTGGATAACTTCCAAACTACTAGTGGTCCGGCTTCTGAACATACCTTAAGAGAAATGCTTTTGGCTCTCCGTAGTTCCCTTCAAACGGACATGTCACAACTACTTCAACCAATTCAATCATCCGTTAAGGCTCTAGACGGAAGGGTAACTCACATCGAAACTAAGATGGGTGACTTGGCTACGTCACACAACAAAATCATCGACGCTCACAACGATATAGCGGAAGATGTCGAGGGCCTGAAGGCGAAATTGGCTGATATGGAGGACCGTTCCCGAAGAAACAACATAAAATTTAGAAGCATATCTGAACAGTCTTACCATCTGAGCTGCTCCCCTACTTGCAAGAATATGTCAAGCTCCTACTCCCTGATACTCCAACAATGGAAACCATCATCGATAGAGTACACAGACTCCCTCGACCTAGACATCTAGGAGACGATGTTCCGAGAGACGTGTTGGCAAGATTCCACTTCTACCATGTAAAGGAAAAACTGCTAGACGCCGCTCGCAAACGGTCAACCTGGCCCCCCAAATTTCAAGATATACAACTTTACTCAGATCTCTCAGCAACAACTCTCCGCCTTCGCAGGGAGCTGCTCCCGGTTACAACAGCACTCCGCCGGAACAAAATCCAATACAGATGGGGGTTTCCTGTGAAGCTGCTTATTATTAAAGACGGGACCACCTTCACTATTCGCGACTTAAAGCAGGGAACGGCGTTGCTATCGACATGGAAGATGTCAGTATCTCTCCCCCAAGATGCAGATAATCCTACTTCCCATCCAGATCCTGGACGTCTATCTCCTCCAAGTCGCAATTGATGTTCCAAGAGGGCTACCACTCTTCTAATATGGTGCATGCCTCCCCTTGTTTTGACAGCTTATCCGGCTAGTCTCTGAACAAGACCCTCCAAAACCATACAGTGAACCTGTATCTGTCTCTGAAATATTCGTTTCTATATTTTGTTTATTGACCACACTACTTGTGATACTACACCCCCTTCCTCTGCTGACTCCACTATACTCTTGATATCTTTACCCTAAAGTGGCAACATGGTGCTCAAACTGGCATCTCTTAATGTCCGAGGCCTAAATAGTCCACGGAAGCGCTCTTACTTTTGGAAAGAAGCTGTCTCACTATCCGCAGATATATTCTGCGCCCAAGAAACCCACCTCATACAAAAAGACGCTTTCAGACTTAGGCACCCCTCCTTCCCGGCAATATACCATGCCCATTATCAATCGAAGAAACGTGGAGTCCTTGTCGCTTTCAGGGATACATTGGCATTCTCACTGATGACGCAAAGGGCAGACCCCCAAGGCAGATTCCTCATAATTGTAGGTCTTATCAACAACGTTCCTTACACCATAGTTAATATCTACGCCCCACAACGTAAGACCCTGGCATTTCTCCACAAAGTCCAAAGACAACTTAGAGATATCCAACAAGGTGCATTAATCATCTGTGGCGACTTCAATAACATAATGGACCCCTCTATGGACTCGACCAACACTTGCAGAGATGACTCCTCCTGCCTATACCAATTTCAGCTCCATGGAAATCTCTACGATATCTGGAGAGCGCAACATGCGGGTGAAAGGGATTATACATATTTCTCAGCAGCTCACAGCTCCTACTCCCGCATTGACATGTTCTTGGCAGACTTCCATACCCTCATGAGCTCGAAACAATCAACAATTGAATCAATCACCTGGTCCGATCACGCATCCATCACTCTTACAATAGAGGAGAAGATTACACCCTCTGCTACTAGATTATGGAGAAATAACACGTACCTCTTAAGCCATCCTAACTATCGTCCAATGATAGAAAAAGACCTCAAGGATTACTTCCAGAATAATTCCTCTTCTACAGACAACCCCTATATTCTATGGAATGCACATAAAGCATACATCCGCGGTACCCTTATTAAAATTGCACATAGAAACAAGCAGGAACGTCAGGAAAAAGTCAATGCTGCGTTGGTAACACTCCGTACCCTAGAAGCTACAAACAAAGCCAATCCCAACTCGGCTACCTCTGAACAAATCTTTCAGGCCAGACAACATCTACGTCTTCTCCTTCTACAAGACTACGAAAAAGCTCTGAAAAAATCCAAAGCTCGTTTTTACTCCCAAAGCAACAAGGCTGGTAGATTATTAGCAAGACAACTGCGAGCTAGAACAATCAAATCAAGGATCCCATATATTAAACATCCTTTTACCGGAATGCATTTCACAGACCCTAGAGACATTGCCAACTCTTTCAAGGATTACTACGCGCGACTCTACAATTTACAGGAACATACCCCTCTCCCAACAGATCACGCCACCTTGGTGTCTAGTTTCCTAAACAACGTTAGACTACCAAGTCTTACAGACGATCATCTTGTGGGATTAAGTGCGCCTATCACTCTCACAGAAGTGATGAACACCATAAAGTCTTTACCTAAGGGTAAATCCCCAGGACCAGACGGTTTCTCCAATGAATACCTACAACACTTTCAACAAGCACTTGCGCCATCTCTTCTAAAGTTCCTTAACCATGCTATATCGGGCGCACCGCTTCCGCATGAGTCTCTAGCAGCGCTGATTGTCACTCTTCCCAAACCTGGCAAAACAGCCGATGTCCCACAAAACTTCAGACCAATTTCGTTATTGAATTCAGACCATAAACTATACGCAAAGATACTGGCATCTCGTCTGGCTCCTATCCTTCCAGACCTAGTTGGCACGGATCAGGTGGGCTTTGTGAAAGGTCGTCAAGCCCCAGACAACACCAGGCGTGTCCTCCATCTGGTGGAACTATTGGAGCGCAGAAAGATTCCATCCCTCATGGTCGCCTTGGACGCCGAGAAGGCGTTTGACAGGATCAACTGGACGTTCGCCTTCTCGGTCCTACAGAAATTGAGATTTTCTGGCCCTATTCTCAACGCTATTTCGAATCTCTATTCTTCTCCGTCGGCTAGGGTATTTGTTAACAATACGCTATCAGACAGCTTTAACATCAGAAACGGAACAAGACAGGGATGCCCTCTTTCCCCACTGATATTCATACTCGCCATGGAACCTTTAGCACAGACCCTGAGGCAACATGAGAGAGTGCAGGGAGTGAAAGTGGCAGACTCTTCTCATCTTATCTCCTTATACACGGATGACATCATACTATCTCTAACTCAGCCAGAAACATCGTTACCAGCGGCTATCGAAACTCTTAAACAATATGGAGCCCTCTCCTTCTACAAAATTAATGAATCTAAAACACAAATACTTCCTCTAAACATTCCCGCGCCACTTCTGGAGCTTCTCAGGAAGAACTTTCCTTATGATTGGAGATCAACTGAATTGGATTATTTGGGGATCAAGATCACTCCCTCCATTGCACTGGTGTCCAAAGTCAACTATACCCCACGACTGATTGGTTTGGAAAAGGAAATTCAGGCCTACGCAAAATATAACCTGTCATGGTTAGGAAGAATTTCTGCATTTCAAATGATACTACTCCCAAAACTACTATATTTATTTAGAACTATCCCTGTAGCACCTCCTCTCGTATTCCTTCAAAAGATCAACGCTATACTCAATAAGTTCATCTGGAATTCTAAAAAACCAAGACTTCCGTCCTCTATCCTATACAGGAAGCGGGGTGTAGGAGGCATAGGAGTGCCCAACATCTTCGATTACTACGTAGCCGCCCATCTTTCTACTTTAAAGGACTGGTGGCACAACAATACTCATAAATCCTGGATACATCTTGAGTCCCATATGATACCACAGCACAATCTTAAATCTTGGCTCATTTATTCACTTTTGACGGAGGAGGCGCTTTTTCTCCCATCCCCTATTCTACAACACCTCACGGACAGATGGCGCCACACTCATCATGCGACTGGCAAGAAACAGATATTAAGCATCACGCAAGCCCCGATTGAATTATTGGAACAAGCAATCCTAGACCTGGACTTGTCTCAGTGGAGAGCATGCGGCATTACTTCTATCTCACAGATATGGAGTGCAGACTCGATAATCCCATTTCAGTCTTTGCAATCTACCTTCTCCTTACCATCTAACTGCCTCTTTCCTTATCTGAGAGTCAAACACTTTCTATCCTCCAATCACAATAAACAGGTGACCTACAATAAATCTTTATTGGATCTTCTCAAAACTCCGAATCCCTCTACCAAAATTCTCAGCTCTATCTACAACACCATGGGTTCCAAAAACCACTTGATCAAATCCACACCACTGCTTAGCTGGGAAGTTCAATTCAAACGAACATATTCGACCTTGCAATGGCAGAAAGCTTTGGCTTTTACTAAGAAGACCTTCAGGTGCGTGACCCACTATGAAACCACCACCAAAGTTCTCCTACACTGGTACTATACCCCAGAGCGACTCCACCGAATGTACTCACAGGCCTCGGACGCTTGTTGGAGAGGATGCGGCGAGAAAGGGTCTCTATTCCATATACTGTGGACATGCCCTCAGCTGGAGCTATACTGGCAAGACGTTTTCCGATGGATTTCATCCTTGGTTGGATTCTCTATTCTTCCCTCCCCAGCCTTAGCCTTACTATTCCTGCAGATTGATTCCTTCCCGACAGCCTATAGAGTGATGATTGGTCATGCCTTACTAGCAGAAACATTGGCTCTTTTACGGAACTGGAAATCAGCTATCATTCCGTCTCGGAGAGATTTGGAGAAAATGGTGGAACAAACGTACCAACATGAAAAGATCCTCTCCCATGGAGTCTTTGGAGACAGCAAGTTTGAGAGGAACTGGCTTCCATGGACACTAACTGCCCACACCCAACCGCTGTAAAACTGTCCTTATTTATCCCAGCCTTGAACCTTCTTCTGTAGTATCACATTAATTTTACTATTTCTAATGTGTTTTTTTTTTTTTTTTTTTTTTTTTTTTGTTAATCTAGGTTACTCTACAACAGCCTTAATTTCAGTACATTGGTCAAGAGACTTTTTAGCTTCCAAGTAATAGAATATAACCCTTTGCAAGTCGTTCCATTGATCAGTATATATATATTGTAACCTATAGTTACTCGACTTGAATATATGGTAGTATCTTTCTTGTATGCACTGTTATTTAATCTTTGAAAACTTAATAAAACTGATTGAATATTAAACATATGCCCAGAGCTCAACAGATGGTGATTCAGAAGGACCCCTAAAAGCATAACACTATACAACCCGGGATTGAGTGGGAGAGGATAAACACGCAGTCAGCTGATACCGATGTGTCAGAGCCCCGTATGCTAAACACAGAATAGGTTTATAGTGCTGGTATAGACGCTGACAGTGGCGGAGTTAACATCCGATACATCCATGAGCCTAATGTATAGATGGTAAAAATGTACACACGCACTTTAATAAACGCCATCTAGCCATACAGACATCTAGTCAGAGGCCAGCTAGCCAGACTGAGGTTAGAGTGATCATCTGGTGGTAGTGTGCTGACTTAAAAGGACGTGTAACTGATCAGAGTATAGCTCCATCTCACATGTCATATCCTTATGATCAGAGAAATTATACATGCTGCCCCACAAGAGCACTAGGGTGGATAAGTGGACACAGATAGAGAAAATGGTGACACAGTATTCCAAGATCAAAAAAGGTAACCTCCACCGAATGGGTAATAAAAAAGAGGCAAAGGATAGCTGTTCATTAATACCCCCTGATGACACTGACCTAAACTTCTGTATCCACCTACACTCTGTCTGTAGCAGACATTGATCCCAATCACCCAGCCTTAAAGGGGGTGGTATTAACTGTCCATCATGGTGGGTAACTACCTTATGTGAGGGATAGTTTGCTTACCTCTTATAGGTGTCAGTCTAGGATAAATCTGCTGTACAGTTATGAGGGGTCAGACTAACACTCTTTTAAGAGCATACTCCTCAAGAGTGTACACTGACTGCCTCCTGCGTTAGCATACCGGGGCTCTGACACATCAGTATCAGCTGACTGCGTGTGTAGTACCCCATCTATCCTCTCCCACTCAATCCCGGGTTGTATAGTGTTATGCTTGTAGAGGTCCTTCTGAATCACCATCTGTTGAACTCTGGGCATATGTTTAGAAAGAGGCTTCATTTTAATTTTGCTTCCTAACAATTTTTGGGAGGTTGAAATAGTTCTATTTGTAGCCTCTGAACATATACATAGTTGTTGTTTTGCCTTTTAACTAAGAGCGTTGGTGATGATTTAGAGCCTAACCTCTACTTCAGCAGATCACGAATTATAAATCCGCTGTACGAGACCTCCATAAGTGGCCACTACAGTCCATATAGTGCGTTCAATACTGACTAATACGGACGATCTCAGTACAATTGACTTGACACAATAAGATTACTGAGTCCTCTCCCCCACATGGTTTATTCCTAGAGTGTTTTGCTACTCTGCATGGATTTACATTTAACATAAATAAAACTTCACTTTTATTGTCTATTTTCATTTGTCATTTGGAAATATCTACAAAGCCCTATCATATATCTGAATGTAGGGCATGTTTGGCTGAGTGGTGCTAGCTGTGGCAACGTGTGGCAGGGCATATGATTGACCAGGCCGCAGGACATTTCTGCCTTGGCAGTAGTTGTAGCTATTTAGGAGTAGCAGCATCATCAGCAGTACAGTAAATGGAAGATAATAATAAAGGGAGAGAGTGCCACTGGTGTCAGCCAGAGGTGTTTGAAAATCCTCATGGATCCATGCCTGATTAATTTTAACAAAAATAATTTATTCCATGCTACCTGTGGACAGTTTCATCCTTTTTAGGTGTTACAGCTCCACCAGCAGCATTGAACACCCTCTCGGCCATTATGCTTGATGCCGAACAAGATAAAACTCCCATGGAAAACTGGGCCATCCCCTTCCTCTGTGCTAACCTATTGGTACAGAATTCCATGGGGTCAGAGTTATCTGCTGGAGTATAGGTGCACTCTAGGTACGAATGTACCGAGTGGTGCATCCAGTGGGTGTCAGTTTCCTGTTTTAGCCACCACTCCCACCCTGTGAGTTTCCCCTAGGTCTCCCCTAGGCAGGTTTTTTGGATGTTGGGCCTGCACAATGGCTGGAATTGTTACTGTCACCACTGCCAACACCCTCTTCATCTAATGTCACCTTGTTACTATGACCCAGATGCCAGATCTTATCTGAAAAATAAGTTATCGGAAATGCCATCATCTTCCCCGCTTTCTTCTTACACATCATGGCCATGCAGACCCTCAGAATTTCCACCTCCAGATTTCCTCCTTGCTCCACTACCAGAACAATTATTAGTAGTAGTACTACCACACCCCCTGCCACTACTACCTCATCACCAACACTCTTCATGTTTTCCTCCTCTGTTTTCTCACAATGCTGCCTTTTTTCTTCTAGCTCCTCTAAAAGGGGAGGAAGATTGCTCAGACTAGGAAAAATAGGTTGTTCAGCAGATGCAACATCACTAGCAGGGATCTGTGTCCGTGAATAATGTGAAGGAGACATGGCTGAATGTCCAAAATGGTCCTGCAGTAAACTATGTGTTATGGAGGAGGAACAAACTTGGCTAAATAATCAAATACTACATCTTTATTTTCAGGAAGTACAACAATCCTGTGGCTACTGGTGGTGCCACCAAAACCAGAAGTAGTGTTGCTGTTGCCACCCACATTCTAGTTGTTAAACCCTTGCACAAGTGTTACCCCCTACCCCTCCGTTTGTTTGCCTCCTGCCCTGGTTTGTTTTATTTTTATTTATTTATTTTGTTTTGTTTTTTTACTGCACATAGTGCTTAATCATAGTGATTGATTCGCAACTCTGACAATGTGTGTGTCTTTTTTTCTTTTTATTTACAGTTTTTTTGTTTTTTTTGTTTTGTTTTTTCAGACTAGCACAGGCTAGACACTAAAAAAAAAAAATCTTAAGGCTAAGACCCCGTCTTGTGGAAAAGCTGCTTTTTTTCGCTGTGCTTTTTTGAGCCAAAGCGTGAATTTTGCAGAAAGTATAAGTGCTTCCTATATATTTCCCATTCCTGCAGAATCCACTCTTGGTTTTGGCTCAAAAAACTGCTGCAAAATCTGCAAAAAAAAAAAATCCGCTTTCAGCAACGTGAGGGCTTAGCCTTAATAGTGGAGATTTTTTATTTTTTTTTTCATTATTGGAGGCTGCAATACTTTGTATATATGAGCAGGGGGACGAATCACCGGGTCCTCCAGTGATCAGGAGGACGGGGAGCCAAAAGTCCTCCTTTGGTGTCTGATCAGCCTCAACAGCTATTCATGTCTTCATGAATGTGCGGTTTTATACACTGCTAGAAAGCTGACAGTGTGACAATTTTGGCACCGATAGCTCCCCACTGTCAGAAGGGTGTTCCTCAAAGCCACGTGTCATTGCTTTGAGGAATGCCTTTTCTGACACTACTAGTCTATAGACTTGTACTGGGGGGAGGGGGGTTCCTTACAGCTCAGCATCATCGCTGGGTGGTAAAGAACGCCCCCTCTGACAGTTCAAGGTTTTGTTAGAGTATAGACAGATGGGGTGTTCATCACAGTGATGACGCAAGACTGAGAGGAACGCCCTTCTGACAGTGGGGAGATATCGGTGCTGAAACTAACAGCACCAGGGCACATACCAGGAGCGCTGACAGTGCTCTGAATTAAGCACACTGTCGGCTTTCTAGCGGTATATACAGTGGCTTGCAAAAGTATTCATACCCCTTTGAACTTTTTCACATTTTGTCACCTTACAACCACAAACTTAAATGTATTTTCTTGAGATTTTAAGTGATAGACCAACACAAAGTAGCAGATAATTGTGAAGGGGAAGGACAATGATACATGGTTTTCAAAATTTTAATCAAATAAAAATCTTAAAAGTGTGACATGCAAAAGTATTCAGCCCCCCTATATCAATACTTTGTACAGCCACCTTTCCCTGCAATTACAGCTGCAAGTCTTTTGAGGTATGTCTCTACCAGATTTGCACATCTAGAGTCTGAAATTTTTGCCCATTCTTCTTTGCAAAATAGCTCAAGCTCAGCCAGATTGGATGGAGAGCGTCTGTGAACAGCATGTCTTGCCACAGATGTTCAATGGGATTTAGGTCTGGACTTTGACTGGGCCATTCTAACACATGAATATTCTTTGATCTAAACCATTCCACTGTAGCTCTGGCTATATGTTTAGGGTCATTGTCTTGCTGGAAGGTGAATCTCCTTCCAAGTCTCAAGTCTTTTGCAGCCTCCAACAGGTTTTCTTCCAGTATTGCCCTGTATTTAGCTCCATCCATCTTCCCATCAACTCTGAGCAGCTTTCCTGTCCCTACTGAAGAAAAGCCTCCCCCCGGCATGATGCTGCCACCACCATGTTTCACAGTGGGGATGGTGTGTTCAGGGTGATGAGCAGTGTTACTTTTCCGCCACACATAGCCCTTTGCATTTAGGCCAAAAAGTTCAACTTTGGTCTCATCTGACCAGAGCACCTTCTTCCACATGTTTGCTGTGTCCCCTATATGGCTTGTGGCAAACTGCAAACGGCACTTCTTATGTCTTTCTTTCAACAATGGTTTTCTTCTTGCCACTCTTCCATAAAGGCCAGATTTGTAGAGTGCATGACTTATAGTTGTCCTGTGGCAGATTCTCCCACCTGAGCTGTGGATTTCTGCAGCTCCTCCAGACTGACCATGGGCCTCTTGGTTGCTTCTCTGACCAGTGCTCTCCTTGCTCGATCTGTTAGTTGAGGTGGACGGCCATGTCTTGGTAGGTTTGCAGTTGTAGAATACTTTTTTTTTTTTTTTTCTGGATAGCAGCAGCAGAGCAGACCCAAACACTCAAGCAGTGACACAAAATCTGGTGCAAATGGGTTTTGCCCCATTAGGTTTATTATTTAAAAAAACAGAAATAAAATAAAGCCTTAACTTCTGACAAAATACAAATCAAAATCCTGCTCATGTGAGCTCTAACTAATACAGAATCCAGTCCTAACTATACGTGTGGCTTGCTTCAGCCACACGAACAAAACAGAATGGCATACAGCTCTCACCTGACACTAGTCCTCCAGGACAGACCTAGGCGCCTTCTCTCATTCCCAGAATCGGCCCAGAGTGAAGGTTCTACAGCCGTCAAACTTGGGCTGAGGCCTGCTCCCTAGCAGCCCTGGATCACACAATTACCAGACATATGTGAGGAACCTGGGGGATACATAACATGATTCCTGCACCCTGCCTCTCACCTTCTCACTATAGATGAATTTTTATTGAATCTATCTAAATCTAAGTCACCCCCCCCCCCTTTTCTAGATTTGAAGTAAAAGCAAATAAACAAACACAAACATATTATACATCCCTAAAATGCCCGGTCTACAAACATATATATATATATAAAACTGCAGCAAGAAAAAAGATCAAAAGAGCCTTTTTTTATTTGCTATTTCGCCGCCCATAAAAATTTGAATGAAAAGCGATCAAAACATCAGACATTCCCCACAATGGTGTAACTAAAAAGTACAACTGGCTCCACAAAAAGGACACCTTCTGCATCCCCATACAAGGAAATATAAAAAAAAAAAAGTTACAGGTTGGAATATGGCAACTCCACAAAAAAATAAAAAATTTCTTGGAGTTTTGGTTTTTTAAGGGCTTAAAACTTAAAACAATAAAACACTATATAAATTTGGTTTTCCTGGAATAGTATCGACCCATGGAATAGAGGTGACCTGTCATTTCGGCAGCACTATGAATGCCGTAAAAACTAAGCCCATAACAAAGTCACAAACGCAGTTTTTCTCCCATTCCACCCTATTCTGTTTGCTGGTAGAGCAGCAGTATGTATTTAATGATAAAAATTTAAGCTGTTGCCCAAAATAGTTCTTAACAAAAAAATTTTTACCAACAGGAAAGTATGTTTAACCACTTCAGTACTGGGCCAATTTCTGGTCCAGGACCAGACACCTTTTCGGGTTTTTTTTTTTGTATGTGTGGTTTTGAGGGCTGTAACATTTTTATCATTTGTGTTATTCAACTACTTTCTGTGTCTTTTTTCGGTGACGCACAGGGCTTTATTTTTATGTTTTTATTTTTGCATTTTTTTAATTTTATTTTTATATCTGGGAAAATCTAAACAAAAGAGGGAAAATGTGTCCATTTTTCACTTTTCTTTTCTTTTTTATTTAATAACACAAAGTGCTACTAAAAAAAACTTTATAAAATAGGTTTTTACTCTCCGTTAATTAAGTACATTTTATTTTGTATGGTGTCGTCTGGGGTGGAGGCTATAACCTTTTAATAATGGTCTTTTATTGGCGTATTATTTTATTTCATTTATTTTCTATTACTTTTTTATTTATTTTTTTACATTGTGTCCACATAAGGTCATAATAGACCTTTGGTCACATAGACCTCTGAGCTCTTACAGACGCTGATCCCGGTGGATCACGTGAACGCCGGGTCAGAGGGGAGCCGCAACATGGCAGGGCCCAAAGCGCTGTATACAGCACTCATTGAGCGCTGTATACACAGCGATCGGGAAGGTAATGAACCTTCCCTGCCTTCTCTCTGGGAGCTCCAGCTGAAGTTACAGCCGACTTCCCGTTTCAGCAGCTGCATGATTTCGTGCAGCTGCTGAGTTCTGCTTGAACATACCGGTACGTCCTTGCAGAACTAGACAACCACCTTCCGGACGTATATAGGCTATGGGCGGTACAGAAGTGGTTAAAGACTATGAATAGAGATGAAACTGCTCTATTGCACAACAGATAGACAAAATTAGGTTATTGGCAATGAAAGGATTAACCTGCCTGAGTAATTCTGTATTTTAACTAGGAATATAGCAGCAGCACAGCTATGCCTGTGTAATTGCTTGAAACTAAGATGTCCTAGTCCTCTTGTTTACTGCAAGCGACATTTTTCGGAACTGTACTCTATGTGATGCAGTGAGATGGATCATAGATGCCTTCATATGTCCACTGTTACAGCAACTAGAGCCTGATCACGAGTGTGCCACCTTATATAGTGCATATGACGTCGCTACTGTAAGGTGTCCACATGCCACTGTCTATTGGCTGAGTGGCTGTTTGGTGTTGCTGAATTTATCCAAAAAGCGCAACTACATAATAAAAACGGTGCAGAGACAGAACTGAATGGTATTTAAAGAAGCAGAAACAAGTGACTTCTCTGGATCTGCAAAGATGTCTTCAAATCCATTCAACTTGTCTAATGAAAAGAGCTCCTCCTCTGATTTTTCTGTTTTTGAGCAAACTTTGGTTACCAAATATAACTTTGGTTATAAAATTGTTTTAAATGTTAACTTTTCATAGTTTGGTGTGTGTCTTATGCTTGTACAATTGTGGTCTGTAGTCTGCACTGTTACTTATGTGACTCCAGAGAAGAGTGGATTTGCACTTTATGTGCCTTTTAAAAAAAAAAAAGTTGCAAATAATAAATCCAGGGAACACATGTTCGCCCAAGCAGCCACTCCTACTCGCCAAAGTCACAAAGTGGCACATAGGAAATTCTTACGTAGAAAAAAAATCCGCAAACCCTTCATAAATCCGACATAACGGTGAAAAAGGCGCAGTACATGCCAAATTCAGGCGCAAACATATTGATAAATGTACCCCAGTGAGCCATACATATGTCTTTTCGGTATTTCCTGGTTAAATACCTGATGACGACTTGTGATGAAGTGGTTTGCCCGTCTCTAGTGCTGCATTGTGTGACTTCACCCTCCATAAATATATACATTGGGGAGATTTATTAATCAGAATGTCCCAGAATTAAGGCATACTTTGCTGCGAAAACTGATGTACAGGCCTTGCACCACATTTATTAAGTGGTTTAGATCCCTTTCACAGTACAGGGCTATGTACGAGTACAGTCAGGGAGGGCGTTCCTTCCCCGCCCAATGATGACGCTGAGCTGTGAGGAATGCCCACCCCCCAGTACATTGCTAAGGACGAGTACTGTAAAGGAGAGCGTTCCTCACAGCCCAGCTAGACTGTTAGTAATGCCCTTCTGACGGTGAATGGTGAAACTAAGACCCCGGATATCTCCAGCCCTGGGGCACATACCGGCACATAATTCAGCGTGCTGTCTGCGTTCTAGCGGTATGTAAAACCGCATATACATAAGGATGTGAAAGGTCCTCTTTTAAGTAAGACTTGAAATAAGAAGTTGTCTGAAAAGTTAGTGACCATTTAAATACATGATTACAACATTTTATAACTTTACAAAAGAAACTAAGTTGAAGCATTTTTGTCATTATATGGCTTATAGCATGCACAGGGTAAAACTGCATAATATATCTAATTTTTCTCTGAACTGGTGGCTGGCGACTAGCTGCCATACTCTGCACGCAGTGAGTAGAAAAAGAGTCCGCCCTACAGTAGAACTGTCTCTTTCTCACTCGGAAACAGCCCCAGAACCACACAAGCGATATCTATAGAGAAATACTGATGTGAGAAAAGTGCTTTGGTGTTGGTAGGATGTTGCTGCCTGTGCAGTTTTCTCAGGATCTGTACAAGCACACTTTCCCATGCACACGACCATAGTTGTTTTCAATATAATGTCTGCTATTTCTGATCTGCAATGATGAATATTATACAGACCCATTCATTTCTATGGCCTCATACGCGTTTAGTTTTTACAGATCGGTGTCTGGGCCATAGAAACCATCCACAAAATATGGAGCAGGGTCCTATTCCTGTCCAAATTTGCGGCACAGAATCACTCATGAGTATGGGATTATATGTCTGTTTTCAATGATTTGTTCCTGTCTGGGATACATGGTTCATGTGTAGACTGCATTTTCCCAACAGGATACTTCTGTGTGAATGGAACTCACTACATTATAGTGAGTTATGATGCAATGAGGTCCTGAGCAGTAGAATCACTACAGTACTGAACTGACTGCTTTATGGGTTTCGTTCACACAGCTGTGGTCAGTCCGAGAAACACAGCCTACTCTCGGACAATGTTTCCTGGACAGGACTCATGAGAATTCGTCATGTGAATGTGGCCTAACACTTTTTCACTAAATGGACTGGATGAATATATACTTGTGATCTTTCAATTTAAATGCAGGCCTTTGGCCCACGGAGTGCACCAAGATTTAAATGTCGGATTGCTGTTAAAATGTGCATGCAGTTATGTGTCGGACAGATATGTAAATGATCACGATTGTGGTCTGTGACACTGGGTCCTGCCACAAGAGTACATGAAGAGCTTCCCCTGCTGCTCCATAAAATGTCTCCCAGAGTCTACTCTGCTAGATATGGCTCTACGATGCGCTCAAAGACATTTTTCCCAGTTGGTAAAATTTGAGAGGAGGCCATCATTGGACTCCGAGAAGCAGGATGGTTGTTTTGATGAATGCCTACCATCTAGGCCATTGTGACCTAGTGGTTAGGAGGTATTGGGAGCACTGGTTAAAGGGGTTGTCCCACGAAGTAAACTCAGCAGGACCTTTTGTTCTGCTTCTCCGCTCAGGTTGAACGTGGAGTAGGATGAAGGTACTGCTGGGTTTACTTTGTAGGACAACCCCTTTAAAAGAAGACACACACACATGACAAACAGGCCTCAGACAGACCACCAGTAGAGATAATTTGATCTGCCATAAGCACAGGCAGCTCCCAACAGACACAGGTGCCAGCTTCATTACACACTCCTGTCTCTGCTCAGACCATTTCCAGGCTCTTGGCAGAAGAAAATTTGTTGCCACTGTGTCAATTATGAATCCTGCCATTGGCAGCCTGCCACTATCCCATTCACGACCCCACTACCAAATGAAAGAGAAACTTTAAGCAATGAACCCGTGTTCTGTTTGGGATCCGACAATGGTCGGTTTAAGTATGGATGCCTTGTGTTGAGTTCAGTTCTGCCTTTTGCTGTGGAGCAACGCACTGCCCCAACTGCTGGTGCGGTGATCTTGGGAGCCATTGCATATGATGATATAAGTGATGTGAGGGACTAACAGCCACATGTCGCGCCTCATGGCAGAGTTTCTATGTGGCATTGTTTAGCATGATAATGCTCACCCACACAGCAAAGGCTTCCCTGGAATGTCTCTGCTAGACTATAACACTTCCTTGACCTTCACAGTCACCAGATTTATTGCCAATCCTGCATTTATGGGAGCAGCTAGAACCACCTGCCTTGGCAACCTTTGAGTATGCAGGATCTACAGGCCCAGCTGCAACATATGTAGGCAAACGTGCTGCATAATACCTTATGGAAACTGTATGCCTCCATGTGTGACTGTAATCTCTTGTATCTAAGCTAGAGGTGGCCCAGATATTAGAACCTCCTTTCAACTGTACAGTTTCCCCAATAAATTTCTCATTTTGCTCTAATATTGTAATCACTTACATTTTTTTTCTTTTTTTTTTTTTTTTTTTTTTTTTTTTTTTTTTTGGTCAGTATATTTGAACCTTTTTAGACACATCAAGATACTGTTTTTAATCTAACAAAAAAAGGGGGGGGGGTTTCGCTGGGATTTAGACATATTTATGAAACCATGTGATGTTTTCATGTGATAGCTGAGATTTAACTTCTACTTTGGCTAAAATGATACCACTATTTTAGTGCACTGGTGTGATTTGACCATTTTGTTCCATTTTCATCACTTTGATTTTTGTGCCACAAGAAGTAACAATGTGCACATTCTTATTTCCCCCTAAGGCTTCTCTGAAAAACAAACCTATCCAGAAATTGATTAGCAGGCGGACAGACTCCTGCAGCCATGAATTTTGCCGTTTAGGCTGCATTTGTTCTAGTTTAAGCTCTACAAAGCCCTCAGCAACTCACTGTCACCATGAGACCTGCATGTTTAGTTGTGGCTGCCTGAAGAACAAGTTGTACATTGAAAAAGATGGGTTTGAAGTTAAAGCAAATGCAACAGCACAAAATGAAGCAGAGAGTGATAACGCGCCTACTCTTGGATATGGTCACCAACCCATACAGGCAGATCATAGAGATGAAACTCTAGAAGTTAATGAGACGGAAGAACATCACGAAATGTCTCTGGATGGCTTACATGACGGATTCATCAAAGCCAGAAAGAGGAAATATAGCGAGAGTAGTAAGTATTGAAAATCATGCATGCAATATATGTTTGCATGGATATAGACATAATTTAGATTTTTCATATGATCATTAACAATGAATGGTAATGTACATAAAGTGCAGATTGACTCCTGAAATTGATTTCCTAAATTGGTTCCAAATGTTTCTTTTAAAGCACAGATTTCCTATTCTAAAAAAATAACTGTGTGTATATATAATACTAAGATATATATATATATATATATATATATATATATATATATAAAACACATATACACAGTACAGACCAAAAGTTTGGACACACCTTCTCATTCCAAGAGTTTTCTGCATTTTCATGACTATAAAAATTTGTAGATTCACACTGAAGGCATCAAAACTATGAATTAACACGTGGAATTATATACTTAACAAAAAAGTGTGAAACAACTGAAAATATGTCTTATATTCTAGGTTCTTCAAAGTAGCCACCTTTTGCTTTGATTACTGCTTTGCACACTCTTGACATTCTCTTGATGAGCTTCAAGAGGTAGTCACCTGAAATGGTTTTCACTTCACAGGTGTGCCCTGTCAGGTTTAATAAGTGGGATTTCTTGCCTTATAAATGGGGTTGGGACCATCAGTTGTGTTGTTCAGAAGTCAGGTGGATACACAGCTGATAGTCCTACTGAATGGAGTGTTAGAATTTGTATTATGGCAAGAAAAAAGCAGCTAAGTAAAGAAAAACGAGTGGCCATCATTACTTTATGAAATGAAGGTCAGTCAGTCGGAAAATTGGGAAAACTTTGAAAGTGTCCCCAAGTGCAGTGGCCAAAACCATCAAGCGCTACAAAGAAACTGGCTCACATGAGGAGCATCCCAGGAAAGGAAGACCAAGAGTCACCTCTGCTGCGGAGGATAAGTTCATCCGAGTCACCAGCCTCAGAAATCGCAGGTTAACAGCAACTCAGATTAGAGACTAGGTCAATGCCACACAGAGTTCTAGCAGCAGACACATCTCTACAACAACTGTTAAGAGGAGACTGTGTGCAGCAGGCCTTCATGGTAAAATAGCTGCTAGGAAACCACTGCTAAGGACAGGCAACAAGCAGAAGAGACTTGTTTAGGCTAAAGAACACAAGGAATGGACATTAGACCTGTCGAAATCTGTGCTTTGGTCTGATGAGTCCAAATTTGAGATCTTTGGTTCCAACCACCGTGTCTTTGTGTGACGCAGAAAAGGTGAACGAATGGAATCTACATGCCTGGTTCCCACCGTGAAGCATGGAGGAGGAGGTGTGATGGTGTGGGGGTGCTTTGCTGGTGACACTGTTGGGGATTTATTCAAAATTGAAGTAATACTGAACCAGCATGGTTACCACAGCATCTTGCAGCGGCATGCTATTCCATCCGGTTTGCGTTTAGTTGGACCATCATTTATTTTTCAACAGGAAAATGACCCCAAACACACCTCCAGACTGTGTAAGGGCTATTTGACCAAGAAGGAGAGTGATGGGGTGCTACGCCAGATGACCTGGCCTCCACAGTCACCAGACCTGAACCCAATCGAGATGGTTTGGGGTGAGCTGGACCGCAGAGTGAAGGCAAAAGGGCCAACAAGTGCTAAGCATCTCTGGGAACTCCTTCAAGACTGTTGGAAGACCATTTCAGGTGATTACCTCTTGAAGCTCATCAAGAGAATGCCCAGAGTGTGCAAAGCAGTAATCAAAGCAAAAGGTGGCTACTTTGAAGAACCTAGAATATAAGACATATTTTCAGTTGTTTCACACTTTTTTATTAAGTATATAATTCCACATGTGTTAATTCATAGTTTTGATGCCTTCAGTGTGAATCTACAATTTTTATAGTCATGAAAATGCAGAAAACTCTTGGAATGAGAAGGTGTGTCCAAACTTTTGGTCTGTACTGTATATATTAGAGAGAGATGAATTTGTATTTTTTTTAAACTCCTAGTTTTGGCATCAGAAACTGCATCAAAAAAATTCAACATGTTTCCATGTTAATGTCAAAAGTTTACTGCAGAGGTTATTAAAGGTCTTGTTCATGGGTTGATCGGTAGGTAAGTGTGTCCACAACCAACCACCTGCAAGAATCAGCTATCCAGGGGTCCATTTGGTCCCTGTATTATACAGTGCACAGATCTGGAAGCAGATAGCTCTGTGCCCTATGTAGTGGCTGGGTGCCGTTGCTGAAGCTCAGCTCCCTTTGACGTCAGTGAGAGCTGAACTAGTGATGTTTTCTACATTGTATTCCCATGACTACTTGCCCTTCCTTCCTAATTAAGTGGAGCCACTATCATCAAAATGGTCAAGTACCTAATGATGATCTTGTCAAAGATCCTTCTTTCTCTTTAGCGCCTTCTCAGTCTTGGCAGCAAGATGTATTCTGAAGACAATTCAGTCTCTATTTCCTTGATTTGCAGTTCTATTCTGATAGTACCATGTGTCCACCAGAATAGCTCATGCAGTACCCAGTTACCCTATCAATTGTTAGAGGTTGTACTCCAGGTGACATACTGACATACTGCACACGATGGACATTTTCCGCGTGTTAAATGACTTTGGATAGAGGACTTCTGTCTCATCCACTCTTGTTACAGGCCACAACATATGAAAGAACCCCTGGGAGGCTCTGTTGAACAATAAGCAAGAAAGATCACTAATGGACCTCTGTGCGTCAAGATACAGACAAAAAACGTGCTACGGCTAAAATGCAAAAGGAAGCAAAAAAAAAAAATATATATATATATATATATATATATATATATATATATATATATATATACATCCTTTCTGACACTGTCCTATACTCATGCCCACTTGGCTTGGGGAAGCATGCATGTGTGTGTTCTGAAAGGTGCGAGAGGAGCAAGTCTCCTCAAAACACTTTGACATTCTTATCTCCCCAACAACAAAGGTATCAGGCCTTTGGAAATCCAACTGTCCAATACTTTTCTTCCCCCATCTGCAGTTGGGAGGCCAGAGGCCTCTAAATTCAATTATGGTTGACCAGTTCCACCAAAATGGGTGAATTTGGCTGTCGTTAAAGCTGGCTAGTTTAAAGCAACATTGAATACATGTGGTTTTATTTTAGCACTCTAATTGGCACCACTTGAAGCCTTCCAAAATATTTAACATAAGTGGCAATGTCATGACCCCTGCAATAAACTGAAGCTATAACACCAATGTGAATATATCAATACTAACTAACCCTAACAATTGCTATAGGAAGTGTCCCTACAAAGTAAAGGTCTAATTAATACCAATATACTGGTAATTCAGCATGCCTGAGACTCCATCATCCTGATAAAAATAGGCAAGAAAATGGTACTAAAGAACATAGCTTCACGGACCAACTCATCTTGTCTGTAATGTCGAGGAATCTAGACTTTAATTTGCACTAGGAATCTCAAATTTCTATGTACAGCAAACATTTCAATAATGCAATTTAGAATTCATATTTTATTCTTACCTTTTTAAAGGGAGACTGTCAACAGGAAAATTGGTATCAAATTAATAACTGTACCTTTTAAGGTGGCTTCTACACTTTCCAAAGATGCTTTTATTATTGGGCATAGCAGCTCCATTTTCACGAGATTCAGTGTTTTATTCTTATGTGAAATAGCTGAAAAGGGCTTTAGGAGCATTTATTCTCCTGCAGAGACTTTACTCTCTGCTATAGCTAACCACCACTAACTCCACTCATCTCCTCATTCCATTGCTTGAATGACATCTCCTACGTTGTCACACTTTGTCTGAGGCTGTTTCCGACCTGTACTTACAGGTGCAGCCTGACCTCATCAGGCATGTGCAGTACAGTTAGCTCTAAGCTTGCTATGGCTGATCCAGATGATAAATGGTGGGAAGGGAGCGCAATGTCACTCAAGCAGTGGGGGGCAGAGCTGGGCAGTAGGAAAGAGTGGATATTTAGAGAAGAGAGCAAATCCCCAGCAGCAGAGGAAATGTCCTTTAAATCACTTTTAGCGAATTTGCATAAGACTAAAACCCCGATTTTCACGAAAATGGAGCTGCAATGCAGAATAAGGCAAGCATCTTTTGGAAAGTCTAGAAGCAACCCTACAAGGTACTGTCATTAGTTCGACACCGATATTCCCCCCCTTTAACCCTTTCCTAACATCTGCCGTACTATTAAGGTGGATGTCTGGTATTTATGGTGGCCTTTTTTTCTTTGCTGTTGTGTGGGTTGTTTTTTTTTTTTATCCCCCAAATTGTACTGACCTGTAGAATAGAGGTGACATGTCAATTTGGCTGCATAGTGAACACCATAAAACGAAGTTCGTAAGAAAGTCATTTTTCTCCAATTCCACCCCATTCTGAATTTTTTTTTCCAGCTTCTCTGCACATTGTAATGATACCATTTAATATTCCGTACAAAGTACAATTTGTCCTGCAAAAATTAAGAACTTACTCAGCTCTGCAAACATAAAAATAAGAAAAGTTATGGCTCTTGGAAGGGTGGAAGTCAAAAACAAATATTGAAAAATGACTTTGGTGGGAAGGGGTTAAAATTGATGGAACCCCCTATAAAGTCTCCACAAAGCAGTGTGTATAGTTTCTAATAACATTAGCACAGTTGGTGAAATTTGTGATTGGTTTTATGCTAGGTTTCTGGAGTCCAGATTCACACATTTTGGTTCACACCATAGATGTGCTTAAATTTGACACATTTCCCTCTTAATGGCACTTTTGTATACCGTATTTCCTCATCGTACAACCTCCATTTGGAAGTCTGTATCCATTTAATACCTATGGTTATTAAAAAAGTGCTGGGTGTTTAGCCATAAACTATTGAGTGATTGTTTTTACCTTTTGTGTTCTTCTTCAGTTGTACGGACACCAGTACGTTTTCCTATCTGGGATAGATCTGAAGTTGCAGATGATCCAGAGCCTCTTTGCATTCCTGAACAGGCTGAATTTGATGAGCCAAGAATTTGGCACAAAGGACACGTAGAGAAGGGTAAATCACCTGGGGGCGGTAAACCTGGCCGTCCGAGTACTGTGGTAAGACACCGCTATTGGTTTATTATAATACTTTACATTGAACATATTAAAGTAAGCACATTCATTTAAATTGAACCTTTGAAACGTATGGCTAATATGGCTATTGTAGTATTTTTAAAGGGGTTGTCCAGGCAAAAATGGACAACCCTTTTAACTTTTAAATCAGCCAGGGGCATTTAAAAAAAAAAAAAATGCATACTCACCTGTCCCTGATGCTCTGGTGTCCTCCTGGCATGTCGCGGTGGCGGCTTCTCCTGGGTCTCTTCTGGCATTCCGCTGATTGGCTATATATATATATATATATATATATATATATATATATATTATATAAATTATTTTATTTTATTTTTTTTTTCTTCTTCAATGCCCCCGGCTGATTTAAAAGTTAAAAGGGTTGTCCATTTTTTGCCTGGAGAACCGCTTTAAATGTGGCTGTCACTTCAGTTGTGAAGCAGAGGTAAGGGGGGCGTTCACACTACCATTGGTGACCGTCAGTAGTGTCCGTTGCTATTGTCCGTTACAAGATTTTTAGCATCGGACACTAGCTGAACCGTCAGAAATCCGTTAAAATTTCCATTCATTTCAATGGGTTTTTATATTGTGTCCGTTAGTGTCTGTTTGTGTCCATTGACACCAAATCCATCAGAAGTCCGTTTTTTTTTCACGGACAAAAAATCCTACATGCAGGACTTTTTGTCCATTTGAAAAAAACGGCTTCTTGACGGACAGCAAGTGTCCGTTATTTTTTTAACATTGAAGTCTATGGGTAATGGACTTATAACGGACAGTAACTGAGAGCTATCAGTTACTGTCCGTTATTTTATGTCCGTTTATTTTCCCTGCGCATGCTCAGAAAGGAGAAACAAACCAAAAAAAAAAAAACTAACAGTGTTAAAGAGGACCTTTCGTGTCCTCAGGCACATGTGGTTTTACATACTGCTAGAAAGCCGACAGTGCGCTGAATTCAGCGCACTGCCGGCTTTCCCAGTATGTGCCCCGGGGCTGGAGATATCGGCGGTGTAAGTTACATGGTTTACTGTTATAAGGGCGTTCCTGACAGGCTAGCTGTGCTGTGAGGAACGCCATCCCTGACACTTCTCGTTCATCCATAGCGCTGTACTGAGGGGGCGTTCCTCACAGCTCAGCGTCATCGCTGGGCTGTAAGGAACGCCCCCTCACTCTGTACTCGTCTATAGTGCTGTACTGTCAGAGGGGGCGTTCCTTACAGCCCGGCGATGACGCTGAGCTGTGAGGAACGCCCCGTCAGTACAAGTCTATGAACGAAGAGAACTGTCAGGGAGGGCGTTCCTCGCAGCGCAGCTAGACTGTCAGGAACGCCCTTCTAACAGTAAACCATGTAACTTACACCGCCGATATCTCCAGCCCCGGGCACATAGCCGGAAAGCCGGCAGTGCGCTGAATTCAGCGCACTGTCGGCTTTCTAGCGGTATGTGACATGAAAGGTCCTCTTTAAAAAACGGACACTACCTGATGCTAACGGACACTAATGATGCTAATGTATCCGTTTTTTTTAACTGAACCATCAGTTAGTGTCCGTTATGATAGGTGTCGGTTTTTTTTTTGGTTTTTTTTAACGGACTCCAACGGTAGTGTGAACACTGCTTAATCAGAGGTAATTTTAAAGTGTCCTAAACTATAAAACAAGTTTGATTTTTCTTCCAACATTTGTGACATTAATACATTTTTACTTTATTAACATATTTTGACTCCTATCCATGAAATTCTCTCACTAGTGTGCAGACTCCTGTATAATACACAGAAGCTGAGACTAAGGGGGGGGGGGGGTCACTTCTATACACAGCTATATCTCGGGATTTATAAAACATAGATCATATGCCACCATGATGACAGCTCTACCTGTATTATTTCCACAGATATCCCCAATTGAAAACACAGGATACAGGAGCTGTATGAATGTATGGAACCACTGGTCTATGTTTTCTAATGCCTGAGATATAACTGATTGACGTGACCTCCCCTCATCCAGCCTTAGCTTTTCTGTATTATACATGAGTCCACCACCCATATACCAGTGAAAAGCAGTGAGAGTATTTCTCCTGGCAAAGAAAAAAATAACATCTAGAAAATGTATTTCAGCACAGGATTTAACAGAAAGGAGCCAATAAAGTAATTATTACAAAATGTATTAATATCAGAAATTCAGTAATATCAGTATATTTGCAGTTTTATTTAACAAGTCTCTGACGTTTTCAGTTAACAATGTTCTAAATTAGCATTTAGAACATGTTGAATATGGCTCGCTTTTAGAGTCAGACTTCTCAGCCTGCTTCCCCTCTCCCTACTGCCGCCTACATACATACATATAGGTACATTTGTCCACTCCCTGAAGCGCTAACTAACTGGCCACTGGGGAGATAGAAGAGAGTCACTGTCTGTGTTTTGAAAAATCAAGGAGATCAGGAAGAAATGGTTTCACAGCAGAAAGAACTAATTTACGTTAGATTCACACCTGCATTCGGTTTTCCATTCATGGGGTCCGCTTAAGGACCTAATCCGCTTTAAAAAAGTGGTTACCCCCAGACCCCATAGACTATAATTGGGTCTGCCAGATTTCTACCCAAAAAATGCAGAGCGAAAAGTCCTGCTTGCAGGACTTCTCTCCGTATTTTTAAAACAGAATGGGGAACGGAATCCCAGAGTGGAGATCAGGCATAGGTGTGACCCTAGCCTGAAGAAGTGGTTTAAATTTTTTTTTTTTTTCTTGATCACCTGCATAATACAAAGCTATTTTTTTTTTTTTTTTTTTTTTTTATAACTGTAATTTTTATTGAAAAATTTTTCATTAACAAAGAACAAAAAAGCAAAAAATGATCAAACAAGCAGGAAGCAATGAGGTAGGTAGAGGCTATCCGCCTCTTCTCCCTTAAGCAATATACATTCAAATTAGACAGTAAACAAGGGAGGGGAGAATGAAGGGGTTAAGAAGATAAGGGTAGACCAAAGGGAAGGGGGGGAGGGGAGGAGAAGACTAGAGATCAGAGACCCTGTGATGTACAATACATGTCCCAGGGCGCCCAGATAGCCCCAAAGGCCTCCTGGGAATTATCTAGGCCAGCGGTCAGATATTCAAGACTCCTCACATCCTTCATTCTAGCCACAAGCTCAAGACTAGATGGGGGACTCACTTTCTTCCAGTTTCTAGCTATGAGAGTTTTAGCTGCAGTACAAAGATGCAAGAAAAGCCTGGATGACTTATTGCTCAGGTGTCTGGGGGGAAGGTTCAGGAGATAAACAAGAGGGTCAAGAGGAACCTCTTGCAAAAAGAGAGCAGTCGTCAAAGTCCTGACCTCCCTCCAGAAACCTAGGATGAGAGGGCACGTCCAAAAGATGTGGTGCAGGGTACCCACCGCAGCTCCACAGCGCCAGCACCATGGGGGAACCAATGGGTTTAAAGCATGGAGGAGAGCCGGGGTATGATACCAATGCATCAACAACTTATACTGCGCTTCCCGAAATGTAATGCACTGAGATGATTTCTGGGCCCGAGACCATACAATCCACCACTGTTCCTGGGAGATGGGTTTACAAAGCTATTTTTCTCTATTGCTTTGTATTGTGCCTGTGGTGTCAACCTACTACACCCTTCCTCTTGTAGAGTGTAATCGGTGTATTAATATGCAGGTTGCAGGTCTGCACTAGGTCCCCATCTGCCAATAACAGCCAGATGGCACCCTGTAGTTATATCGGTGAAAAGATTTTTGTCTCCAGTAGGACAACCCCTTTTTAATTGTTTAAATATACTTTGTAAAGTAACAGGTCATGTTTCGACTTTCTGTCCGGATTCTGCACCAAAAATTCACAACAAATACATTAATATATATTATTCTCCATAAAGTAAATTCCTGAAAATCACATACACTGTTGACTTTTAAGGTATTACTACTTTGTAGGCAAAACAAAGTCAAGACACTTTGGGGCACATTTATCAATACAAGTCTGACACTTTTTTTGTCTACATTTGCGCCAAAATTCATACTGCACAGTATTTACAACATATATTTGAACAGCGTACACCAGAAAGAAAATAAAAATACGACCGGCTAGACACTTTTGTAAAATGTTCACCAGAATGGACGTGGTTTAGAAGTGTCTCACTTTACGACACCTTAAAGAAATAAAAAAGAGAGAATATGGCGCAGATTTCCTGTGCAAAGTAGACCAATGTGAAAATGGTGTAAAGAATTTACGACAATTTACTTTGTGCGCCACATATTTGTCTCCTCAATAAGAGAGAGATGATTTGTGTCTGCTTATGTTACGCCAAGAATTGTAGGGTCTTTGATGCGTGCGCCAAATATTTGTGCCTTACAGCCTGCAAGTTAAGAATTTCGTCTACATGTTTTGTGCCAAATATTTGTCTCATGGTGAGTCAGAATTTTGGAGCTTCTAGAAACCATCCATATTTATGAAGTTCCGTACGACAGATTCATAAATATGTCTAAAACTACGAATGGGATTCGTAACTTAAGACAGTACAAAGTTCGACAGTATTGATAAATGTGCCCCTTTTGTGTATAGCCCTAGACCAGTGATGGCGAACCTCTTAGAGACCGAGTGCCCAAACTGCGATAAATTAGTGGGTTTTGGGTTGCAAATTGTCAACACGGCAATAACGGCATGAGAGAGGAGGAGGGGGGCTGAGTGAGAGGGAGCTAGTGTGGAAGGTACACAGGAAGCTACATAGGAGGAAGCTACACCATGTAAACAAATGCAGAAGATGTCAGGAGCTCCCAGAGAAACCCAGAAGTCACTCAAAACACTGCTAAAAGTATATGGGTGTACTTATTATTAACCCATTAATAGCAGACCTGTTTAAAAAAAAATATATATATATTTTTTTTGGCCGGAAAAACCCCTTTAATACTGTGCGGCGGGACAGAGGTCACACTCTGCTGACAGTTTTCAGCTGTATATGCATTTGCACATACAACTGAAAGAAGAGCTCGCTCACTAACTGGTAATCCTGAGCGATCAGGGAACCTGGATGGGGTGACGGCATGCATGCCAACAGAGAGGGCTGTGTGTGCCCCCTCTGGCACGCATGCCATAGGTTCGCCAACATGGCCCTAGACTATTTCTAATCTCTTCTGTGTTAGTTTGTTACTTTATCACTGAATCTATTTCCAGATGCAGGTACATCCACAAGATCCAGTGTATTTGTACTTTGACAGCATGATGACGTGTGCTAGAGTCCGAACCTATCAACGGAAAGCTCCAGAGGAAAAGAAAATGTCAGACCCAAGCCTTTGTGGCTCTGACCCCATAGTCAAGGTAGGCTTGTGTTTTTGTCTTGTATTTTTCACTTGTCCTGTAGTTGCGAAATTAACTATTGCAGTTGCACTATTTTAGTAGTAATTATACTGAAACAATTTTTTTTTTTTCCTTGGATTACATGGCTTTCCATCCTGATTCCATTTTGCTGTGTTTTCAAAATGTTGCATAGTATGTTAACCTATTTCCGACATCTGTTGTAATGGAAGTCGGGTCTTAGCACTTTTTTGGGAGCTGAATGGGTGCCATAGTCGCTGTGTAAAAAACTGGAGGCCCAGCCGCAATGCTTGCGATCAGAGTGTGACCGAGGCATTAACCCTTTGATTGCCAGCAGCATGTGAAGAGGATCACCATTCCAGTGGGTGGTAATCCATTTCCATTCCAGTCAGGAGCCTATTGAATGCTCTCAGACCTGTAATAGAAGTCTGGTAGTCACAGGCCTGGGAACCTTCATCTTGAAGTGAAAGCATTGGCAGTCTGCGGCTGTAGCCGTATTCAGTCTACATACAGTCAGGGCTGTGGAGTCGGAGTCGTGGAGTCGGTGCCTATTTTGGTGGAGTCGGAGTCGGTATAAAATGGACCGACTCCGACTCCCAAAATATATAATAAATTGGTACAGTTAGTAGTACAATGCAGTATGTGCTGAATATATTTTCATAAGAATTTGGGAAAATGATGAAATGTTGAAAATGATGAAATGTCCTGTAAAGGTCTGTTCTGTTCCTCATATAATGATGAGACTGAGTTCTGAGTGAACCTATAAGGTTTAGCAGTCCAGGGCTGTGGAGTCGGAGTCGTGGAGTCGGTGTTGGTGCCTATTTTGGTGGAATCGGAGTCGGAGTCAGGGGAAATTGAGGAGTCGGAGTCGGGGCTTTGGCGTACCGACTCCACAGCCCTGCATACAGTCACTAGGCCGCCACCGCTGCGTTCACTTCTCAGTAAGTGAAATTCCGATTTAATTTCAGCTGTATTGGCCGGTCAGTCCTGATGTTACCATGGGGCCAGTAATAAGATACAGAGGAAATTTGATCAGTGTTTGACTTGCTGAGAAATTAAAGCATCAGCAGCCCGGGGACAGAAGGCTAATCCCGGTGGTGTGGCACCACCCTTATTAACATTTCAGTATTAGATGCTTATCTGAATTCCACAAATATCTAGCTGCTTTGCAAATTAGCTGTCAAATGGTCCCAAACTTGGCAAATGCTTGGGGTCTCTCAGCCTTGTTTGACATTGCAAGCCCTTCTAACATCACTGGTATCAGCATGAAATCTCATGGTCAGAAATTAATGGTGTGGTACACTCCCTGTGTGAGCAGCAGCCTCACAGTCCTACTGTACATGCTGATAGGCAAATCCTTGCTGGAGGCTGCTCTGCTGACTCTTCTGCCAGGACTCCATAAAGCCACTGCCCAAAGCATGGAGCATATACTGTACATGCCAGAGCACATTTCCTGATTGGGACCACCCTTAGGGCACTTGCCACTTGATTTGCATACCAGACACCAGGTTAAAGTTTTGATTTACTTAAAAAAATAACTTTTATTTATTTATGTGCCCACATGTGCCGTACCAAGTACTGGGAGTTGCTTAGTAGGTGTAAATCATCTGACCGACTCCCTTTAATGTAGAGGATTGCTATTGATTCCAATCACTGTTTCGGCTTAGTCTTCATTTTAGTGCTGCTTTGTTGTATTTTGCTTTCTGATTAATAATCTGATGAAACTTCATCTGCTTTTTTTATATTAAAATTCTCTAACATCTGAGCTGTTGTCATGAGTAATAAAGCATTGTCTTTGCCATGTTTGCATTAATACAACTAAATGTTATTTATTTTTTAGAGCACCATTAATTCCATGGTGCTGTATATTTGAGGGTTTACGTACAGTACATAATCTACACAAAACAATACAATGAAGAAGACATTGATTTACATTGCAACCCTTAGTCTCCTTATATCTCTATTTCCAAGATTCAAAGCCTGAAAAGTCAGATTTGGGTGTTTATATACACAGTTCTAGTCACAAAGCTCTTTATCAGTTTTAATGGAATACAGGGGTTCACTGCATGTTGACATTTTTCATTTATTTTTGATTTTCAGGAGCTTGACCTTAAATTGAGCAAAGCCGGAGAGCAAGAAAATGAAGCCAACAAAGATGATGGTAAAGTCAAGGACTTGAACAGGATGCTATAACTCTACTTCTTTGCCTCTGTTATTTTGATCAACTTTTTTTTTTCTCTCAATCTTTTACACAGAAGTTCTAGTTGAAAGGTGTAAAGCTGTTGACATCAGTGGTCCAACCAAGCTTATTGAAATTATCTCAGACTGCGGCTGTAAAGAGGATGACAGTAAGGCTCTAAACATTACATCTCAAGACATGACCAGCAAAGAACCACAGTCCTTCAAGTTGGGAAACTTTAATATTGAGCTGATGCAAGAAAAAAAGAGTGGAGAAAAATCTCCCTCTAGTACCTCTTGTTCTCAAGTGAAGATTGCAGTGTCTTCAGAAAAGGAGCTAAACGCATCCCCTCCTAAGCCAAGACCTGTAAAATCAGAAGTTGAAAGTGTGGAACCACCAGATGATGTACCTGATGATACCGCTGCTGATAGAGATCCAAAATCACACGGAGGAAAGGGACTGCCATTCTACACCAAGGTTATTCCAGCTGGCAAACTGATGGCCCGTTTGAAGACGTCTGATGTCAATGAAGCAGAGCTGATTGAGGTAATTGCAGTTTGTATTACATGTTATTGTGACCGTCCACCAGCTTTTAATGTATGTTTATTGAAAGATTATCTGTCATTTCGCCTGATATTTCTGTGTTGGTAAATATGTGCATCTCCCATTAATTCACAATTCTGGATCATCAGTTCTTAGAACTCTGTTACACCGCCCCTCTGTTATTCTGCCTGGGAATAAATATGTATGTGTATAAATGAGTTTTCAACTGAGTGTTACAATACCCCTCGTCAATATAGGCAAAGTTCACACGGCAGAAAAAGAAGCAAAATTCCACTTCATTTTCCACCGCCATATTCAGCAGCTGAACTGCTACGACAGAATGGCGATGCAGTGTAGTGGCATTGTGTTGCAGTTTTCCTCTGCTAATTAGGCCCAGATGAATGATGATGATCCCGAGCCACGGAATCTGTGGCAAGATCGAGTAGGACACTGATTTTTTTTTTTTTTTTCTACGCCCTGCTGCGATCACTTCTGGACGGAATCTGCCAAGGATTCAGGAGCAGAATCTGCTACAAAATCCATGGCAGATTCCTACATGTGAGCCTAGCCATATAGTTTGATACTGTCCAAAATTGATCAGTGAGTTCTCAGAATTGTATACACAAATGTTATTTTTTCTTGTTGGTATTACTGTTATTATGCATCATTTTATAGGTCAACGGCAAGAATTGCTCTAAAGCAAAATTGCTTCTGGGGCAGATGGGAGCACTTCATCCAGCTAACAGACTTGCAGCTTATATTACACATAGACTGCAGCCTAGCCTTCTCCCTCTTTCTAAAGTGCATGAAGTCAATGACAAAATGGCTACTGAAAGTTCCTCTTCAGACCCAACTACAGAAGATAAGGCAAATGACATTGTGACGTCACAGCAGAGTAAGACTGGTGATGGTGAGTATAAAGGGCGAACTTTCCTGCTACTAGAGTTCTTTAGGTAAATTTAAAAAAAAATAGGATTTAACAGGGAAAAGGTGGTTAATTTAAGTGAATGGGATAGAGCTTAGTTGTGCCGTGTATGGATGGCGCTATACAAGCATGTGTTTTTGAATATCTCAACTTAACTTTAGCTGCAGAATTGGGAGTGTTTTTTTTCCTTGTAGATTTAATAGCAGAAGAAAAGTCGCAGGAAAATGCAGCATTTTTGCTACAATGTTTTTTAGCTGTGTTTCGCAATGTGGGGCCTTAACCATAAATAGGTTTCCCCACCATAATAAGTGATCTATAGCTTTCCTTATGAATTTACCAGCACAGCGACGATCCTGTGCACTGAACTGCAACACAGCCCCATTCAATCATGGAGTTTTCTGCATAGTCAACTGTTTCTCAAAAAAAGAAAGAAGAAAGTTACCATGGTCTCTTTGTCTTTGGACCAGTGGTGGTCCCAGATGTCAGATCCCAATCGTATTACTATTGCATATGCAATTTATGTGCTATAACATTACAAGATGGGGTTTCCATTTTAAGGTGGCCACAGATAGCTCCATATTTGTACCTAATACAAAAACCGGTCTTTGCAGGGTAATGAGCATTTCTGAAACCTAAAGCTTTAGGGAATGCATTGTATCTGCTATCTACATAAATGGTTCTTCCATTTTATCATGGAACCAGACTTGCATTAATGAATGTGTAAAACTGCAGGATTGAGACTTCTACAGATCCGTACTTTATGTTGCCAAAGGAACATTTACTGAATCCTGACTTAAAGGGGGGAATATTTAATGCATTTTCTGTTGCAGAAGTCATTTTATTAAATGCACTTTTAGTAGTTTATAGTGGAAATATATAGCAATATTGTGATAAAAGAGCTAGTAAGCGTCATGTGACATAATTTGCCTTTACTTTCTTCCATATTAAAGATGAGAAAGTAGTTGTAAGATGTTGACATTCCGATGTTCTACTTTGCAGCTGCACAATCCAAGCCTAGCAGCATGCTAGGATCAATGCAGAAAGGTCCTGGAGTCAGCTCACCTGAACCCACCATACCTGGGTCACCAAAACTGAGCACCCCGCCTACTCGGCTAATATTCGTCTCCTCTCCTGTGGCAGCGGGCAAGCAAGCCCCAGCTCTCACTACTTCTGCATCTTTATCTACTACATCACTATCTACCTCTGGCTTGTGCACTGTTTCACCCGCCAAAACTAAAGCAACATCTTCACTCCCTACCTTAATGCGTGTAACAAAAGTGATAACAAAAGGCTCTTCTCTGTCCATTCCTGCAGGAATAGTAGCTGCAAATGACCCCCGTGCAATGACATTTATATCAGTTCCTTCCACTAAGGACACTCGTTTGACACCCCCAAAACTATCACCAGCCATGGTCAAATCCACAGCCACTCCAGGAAATGCATCTTCAATCTCTGTTTCTAATAACCCTTGTACTAATAAAAGCATTACAACTCCATTACCAAGTTTACTAGTATCACCCAATGCACCACGACTTGGATCAGTAGCTTCTCAAGTTGGATTAAACATTGCATCCCCAATGAAAGTAAAAACAGGTGAATTTTACGTTTTGTTTATGTATTTATCTATTTATCAGTGTTTTTTATTATAACATTGACATTTTGTTATGTATATTGTTCTGTGTTAATTTTATTGTAGTTACAAGCCAACGCCAGCTATAAGTCAATGTCCAACCCTTTAAACCAGCCTTGGAACATGACTGGGAGTGTAAGCCAAACCAGACACTCATCTGTTGACAGTCAGCCCAAACCGGCTGTCTGGTTTGGCTTGCATCAGATAATGAATGACGTATAAGATAGCTTTCAATAGGTGATACAGGCCCAGCTTTCATTTTTTGCAAAGAGAGCTAATTCACATACTTTTTTCCCAGAGGGGCATTGCATGGCCTACAGTAAGTGCACACAGTGGATTTTGCAGCGGGACCACTATGCAAAATCTGCCATGGAAATCTTGACAGTGGCAGAAAGATTTCCTGTAGATGGGACAGGATGCTTCTTTTATCCGCTAGATAATTTTTTTCAGCTAGTGAAAATTGAAGCATATACCTCCCATTCAAATGAAAAGGAGGTGGAATTTGTGTGGCACACTCCACCTTAAAAATTCCAGCATGTGAGCTTACTCTTAGACCTTGTGTGTTCAAGGTGCACTTCCTAGGGGGTTATTTTACACACCCAGATTTATTAATCAAAAATGTAAAGTGTTTGAAATGATAAAAATGACCAAATTTCTTTGAAAATTAGTGTTTTATACGTAATACACAAAGGTGGCAGGACCTCTTGCATCATTTTGATATCAAAGGCTAGCTGTTTGATCCATGTTTCATTTATATTTTACATCTAAAGCTAATTTTGTTTTCTTTCCCCTTAATCTTTCAGTCACGACTTCCAGTTTATCAGCATTGAGTCCTCCTAAAGTCACCTCAGGGTTTGAGAAACGGTTGGGCCCTCGACTTCTTCTAATTCCAGTAAATAGTGCCTCTGCTCCTTCTCGCCCAGTACAGTGTGCGCCGTCATCTCCTGGGCAGAAGATGGTCTTACAACCCATAAAGAGTGCTACTGGTGTCACATTATTTAGGCACCCCAACGGCCAGCTTATTCAGCTTGTGCCATTGCAACAAGTTAATTCTGCCGGCATTCAGCAACGCAAACAGCAAGTTGTCATCCGCAATCCAGGTACTAAGAATGTTATCTGCAATGTCTCCCACATCCTGTTTACATCAGGATTTGAGTGGTATGTTAGTTTCCAGGAGTTCTCCTAATGTGTATACCTCTAAGGTGCGTTTTACCCAGCACAGCTGTTATACACTGAATGGAGATGTCTTCATTCATCTCTGTATACTGAAATACCAACAAACTGTGCTATTCCCTGTGCCACAGCTCCTACTGCCTCTGATAAAAATTTGAATAAAAAGTGATCAAAGCAATAGTAATTCACCAAAATGGTATAACTAAAAAGTACACCTGGTCCCGCAGAAAAGACGCCCTATGCATCCCTGTACACAGAAGTATAAAAATGTTACGGATGTCAGAATATGGCGACTTTTAAAAAATATATATTTTTGCACAGTTTTGGATTTTTGTTAAGGGGTTAAAATGTAAATAAGACCATATAAATTTGGTATCCCTGGAATCGTACCGAAACATAACATACAGATGATATCTCATTTTGGCTGTAGAGCAAACGCTGTAAAAACAAAGCCCGTAAGAAAGTCGCACAAATGCACTTTTTCTTCAAATCCACTCCATTCTGTATTTTTTTCCAGCTTCCCAGTACATTGTACTGAATAATAAATGGTAGCATCGTGAAAAAAAAACTTGTCCCGCAAACATTAAGACCTCATATGGCTCTGAGAACGGAGAAATAAAAAAGTTATTGGGTTTGGAAGGGGGGGGGGGGGGAGTCAAAAATGAAAAACGAAAATCGAAAAATGTCACCGGCGGAAAGGGGTTAAGGCCTCATGCACACTGCCAGTTTGCAATTTAAGCCAAAAAATGAAGGTTTAGTGTCCACAGGGTTGTTTCAAAGTTATTGACAGTGTGCTAGACCATGCTGTGAACAGGTTCTAGTCTGTCTATTTTGAGATCATCCATGTGACATTCAATCACGGCCCATCTTCATGCATGCACAGTAGTGTTCATGTAGCCTACTAGTTACTAATATGGATAGTGAAAATAGAAATATTAACCCTTGATCTGTTTGGTTCTTGTAGTTACATACTACAGTTTTGCAGATTGCTAATTATGGTCTGTGAAAACTTTGAAACAACCCTGTGAACACTAAACCTTCATTTTTTTGGCATTAAATTGCAAACTGGCAGTTTACTACTTAGTTTTTGTGACATAAATGTGAACAGAATTAATACATCAGCTATGAACTGACATAGATTTCTGCAGAGATATACGGCCATGTGGAAGATGGACCTGAGTCACTTCATCATGAATCTGGTTATTCCTCTGCCGTTACAGGGATCATCAAGTCTGGCATATAATACACCAGTCTTGATGAATCTGCCCCAATATTATGTGCTTTGTTGGAATGCTAAGATAGCTGAGTATTCTGTTGGCAGTGATGCTGTTCCAAACAAGAAAGGTGAGTGGGCTTTGCTGAAATTTGAAACATTACTATAGCTTGGTAAGTGCTTAAGGGTAAGACCCTTTTGGATATTAAGGGGGTTTTCTGGGACTTTCTTAATTGATGACCTATCCTCGGGTGTTTGAAGTGAGAGGAGCGCTCCATGAGCGCCACTTCCACTTCACTTCACAGGCCATGTGGTGTCACTTTTATTAGTCACATGACCTAATCACATCTCAATCCCATTCAAGTGAATAGACTGAGCTGTGATACCAAGCACAGCCACTGTACAAATGTACAACACTGTGCTTAGTAAGTACTGAAAAGGCTGCAGCACTCACCCTAATGCTGCAAACTCTTCAAACAGCTGATTGATGGGGGTAGGTCAAGGTTTGGACCGCTGCTGATCTTTCCTAAGGATTGGTCTTCAGCTATTTAGCCTGGAAAACCCCTTTAAAATTAGTAGCGTGTTTCTGTAGGGATAAACCTTGTATTAATAAAATTGTGCAAACATTGTTTTCCTTTTTGTGCACTTTTATTCAGGAACGATTATGGGTGTCCGCCTTCCTATGCTATCAAAACCTGCAGCTATAGCCACCACCTCTATTTCCATTCCAGCAACCACTGTTCCCACTGCTCCAGCAAAATCACCTGTTGTCTCTCCTTCCAAGACCAGCTCAAATAAATCTGGGGTGACAGTCATTCAACAAAATCCACCCATGCTTTCTCAGTTTGGCACTCTTGCAGTGAAAGCAACCTCACCTACAAGTAACTGTGAGGCTTCTCCTTCTTTGCCACAAAGGGCAATTTACACTGGTAGTGGACACTCTGTAATTGCATCTAATGTGAAGGCTCTCCAGTCAGAGGACTTACCCTTGGCAAGTGTCCCACCTCCTATATTGAAAAATGACTGTCCTGTAAATGCTGCTACAAAACCTAACATAACACTAATGGGTAATGATCCAGGCAATGTGAGCGATGTAAAAAATCAAGACAAGACGCCAGATTCACCCTCAACCCTTCTACCATCTGCCTCAAGTGGGGATAAAAATGACAAGAATTTCAAAGAAGGGCAGCTTATGGCAGACTTTGTAAAAGAAGATTATGAAGCTGAGGTGCAAAGGTCTGCAAAACCACCAACTGAAGCCGTCACTCAAGAGGTCAACAGCTTAGCTAAAAAGGAGCAACGCCAAAATGGACAGCAAGATATTGAACAGTCTCAGCTCCGTATAGATAACATGGATGATTTCATTGCTTCAGATGTAGACTTATTCAATGAAGCTAGAAAGAAAGATGACAAAGGACTTTTGACAGGGACAGACCAAGGTCTAGTAGATAAAGTTGACAGCCTACCAAGCCCAGCAGATAAAAATACCAGTAGTCAAGATAAAATTGGAGACAGCAGTCCTGTGACCTCAGTATCAGCTTCTGTCCCAGAACAAGTAGCTCCAGGAGAAGACCAAAAGATACCTTGTCAAACCGAGGAAACATTAAAATTACCCCTGAAAGAAAAATTTCAAGTCCATACATCATCCTCCAGTCAGAATGACAGTGAAAGTCTCCAAGAGGATATTCTTGATAACAACCTACAAACTGATGATGAAGTAAGGCCTTTCTTATTTCTGTATTATATGACACTTGCATAGGCAGACTTACTAATGCTGTCTAAGGCCCCATACACACAACCATGTGCATAGTCAGTGTGCTAGATGTGTTTTTCACAGCTAGCACACTGACCCATTCATTTCTAAGGCCCCATACACGCAACCGTGTATTTTCACAGTCCAGTGTATGGTGCTGTGAGCAAAACTCAGGACAGGTCCTATTTATGTCCATTTTGAGGACCATGCTCAGTGGCCTCAATGAATGATGACATCGATCCACAATGACATCCATGTGCCGCCCATGCCTTTCAATAATTGCCTGACAACAAGCACAGTTGTCTGCATGTTGCATAAGGGGAAGGGCACAAATTGCAGAAACGCATCAGAAAATGCAGCACAAAAAGTGCATCTTGTACTTGCTTTTTTATTTTGTAATTTTTCGCTGTGGAAATTCAGCATCATTTTTTGCTGCAGCTTTCCTCAGCCCACATAAACGCAGCCTGTTTTTGTAACTAAAATTAACTTGCTGCATTTTTGGCAGTGTGGGTGTGTGTGTGTGTGTGTGTGTGTGTGTGTGTTTTTTTTTTTTGTTTTTCTTTTTGCAGTGTTTGGATGAGATTAAATGAAATCTCATTCACTTTGCTGGGATTGAAAAAAGCAGTGTTTTTGACACTTGCAGTGGTCAGAATCTCTTGGTTTACACAACATGTGGCCTCAGCCTTAAGCTGCTTTTGGCAGAAAATGTCAGGCATCTGCTTGGGGGGCCTTTTGACTGCCCCACAACAGCAGATGTCTTAGGAAAGTAGAGTCGACATGTATTTCAAATAAATCTGGGATGACAATTTTTTTTTATTTTTGGGTAGATAAGCCACTGTCGGAGTAGTCTGACACTGGTTTCCTCCGATGCCCCTATGGAGATGCCCCATGGTGGATTGTACAAATGTACACACATGGAGCATTATATCTGGCCAAGGTAAACTTAGACCAGGCAGGCTAAACATGCACCAAATCTATTATAGAGGCCCATGCTGCATGATAAATCTGGTGCATCTTTAGACACTTCTGTCTAACTTTATACCACCTATTAGTTGGCTTACTTCGCACCAAACATTTTGTCAGACCCCTCGTCAAGCAAGCTACAAAAAGTTCTTAAAATGTTTGTTTTTTTGCTGCCAGTAAAACATACCACCCTTGTAACATGCCGTGAATATTGCTTAAATTGTCATACTACAGAGGATAGTTGTGACATAGAAGGAACCAATATATTTGAGTAGATTTATAGTAATCTAAGTTTTTAGTTTTTTTTTTTGTTGTTAGTATAATTCTGCTTTTTATTAGTTGTATCATTTTAACATATTCACAGAGAACTGTTTTAAAAGTAATGATAAATCATATAATATGTGTAAAACCCTAATTTGAATCATGCTGTTTCCATACATAGAGTGATATTGATGAGTCTGTGGACATTGAAACTGTGGAAGAACTTTCTGAGAGGGTAAACCTAGCTCGTCTGAAGGCGTCTGCTACTGCCATTGCTCTAAATAAGGACAAGTAAGAATCACTTTTTAATGCTATGAGAAATTTGGAATTTTCTTTGTAATATAGTGAAGTCACTTTGCAGAGAAGTCTTTGTATGTGTATAGAAAATGCTGCTGTGTTAGTAAAATGTAGAAATCCTGTTTTAGCTAAAATTATCTACAATCAAACAAAGAGTGGTTCATTTTAACAGGTCAGTTTTTCTCTATTTTGTAGATGTGGCTCTCAACGAAAACGTTCCAAAGGACGTAAGAAGGGCTCGAAGGTATAGTAAAGCCTCTTCTGTCTCTCATTCTGTATTCTATATAATTTAGCACAAACCGCCTGTTTTGGCACAAAAACGATAGCAACCGTCAGCTTTTCGTTAATTGGCCCATTTCAATTTAGTGTTAAAGCAGGAGCTTTGGTGCTACAGTAAAATGGCCCAATCATAGCGGGCCCGTCCCTATGATTTATCTATGTAGTGTGACAGACTGGTGGGGAACAATTCAGCGATGGTAATTCAGTGCCAGGGGGATTCAACTGCTGAGTATTTTGTTTTGTTATATTGAAACTTTCACTTTTAGAATTCCTTATATCCTGGACAACCCATTTATATAAATGATATCTCTAGAATGGACACTTTTAATGTTCTTTGGGATATTATAGCAGGAGTCAAAAAACTCAATATAGAATACGTTACTGGCTCATAGTAATAGTCCAAACCAAAATGTTACAAGAATTAATTACTTCTGTTGCTTTAATAAAGGTGAATGGAGAAGACCTCTTTTTAGCAGCAGATGATGATTCTAACATACATCACCGCAAGAACCACACAGCAAATGAGCGGAAGAGACGTAGTGAGCTGAGGGAGCTTTTTGAAGAACTGAAAAATGCTCTTGGTCTTCACAACCTTCCTAAAGTTTCCAAAAGTTATATGCTCAGACAGGTCAGGTTTATGTTTCTTGGAGCGGCAAAAAGTCACTTTGCTGTTTAGCACAAATCTTACATTATCTTCTTGTGACTTTCAGGCTATAGCAGAGATTGAGGATTTGACCGACACTGCTGATACACTAACTAAAAGAAAGACTTTGTTATCCCAGACACAAAGTCTGTTGATCAAGAAAGTGTCAAATCTTTCAGGTTGGTGGAGTGTTCTTTAAGGAATATTATATTTTATTGAAAACAATAATAAATTATATGGTTATTTTTATTTTGGTTTGTTCTCTTCAGATAGTTTAAAAGAGTATTATGGAATTAGAATATTGTTAGAATTTAAAAAAATCGCAACAAAAAAAAGCAGCTTTTTTGCAATGTGGGACTAGAATACACAATCCTTATCTGATCGGTGAAGTTTTATTTTATTTTTTTAAAGCATTTTGAATATGCTGCAAGTAAAATATACTATATGGATAAAAAAGTATTGAGACTCCTAAACATTATACATATAGAAGCTTTTATGACATCCCATTCTAAATCTATAGTTAATATTTGCAGCTTCCAAGGCTTTGTACAAGATTTTGCAGTGTATCTGTAGGAATTCCAGAGCATTTGTGAGGTCAGACACTGATGCTGGATGAGAGGGTCTGACTTGCAATCTTTATTCTAGTTCATGCCAAAGGTGTTTGATAGGGTGAAGGTCAGGGTTCTTTGCAGGTCAGTAAATCCTACACTTAAGGGTGGGTTCACACTTGCGCCGGAGTCCGTCCGCCATGAATCCGACTGAAAATCTCAGAAAACTTTATAGGGACTAGATAGGGAAAGGTTTGCGACGCATTGCTTAACCCATTCGAGTGGGTTTTTAAAGCAATGCGTGGGTGTGCGTTTACATCCTCTGCGCCACACATCCAGTTTTTTTCGTCGGAAACAAAGTCCTGCATGTTTGACTTTGTTTCCGACGAAAAAAAACTGGCTTTGTGGCGCAGAGGGTGTAAGCACACACCCGTGCATTGCTTTAAAAACCCATTCAAATGAATGGGTTTTTAAGCAATGCGTCGCAAACCTTTCCCTATCCAATCCCTATACAGTTTTCCGAGATTTTCAGTCGGATTCGCGGCGGACGGACTCCGGCGCAAGTGTGAACCCACCCTAACTCTCCCAGCCATGCTTTTATGGACCTTGCTTTGTGCACTGAGGCTTAGTTATACTAGAATAGTAAAGGGCCTTCATAAAACTGTTCCTGTGAAGTTGGAAGCCTACAATTGTCCAAAATGGCTTGGTTTGCTGAAGCATGAAGATTTCACCTGAATAGTAATCCCATAGCATTACCTGTCTTATAGAAAAACTGTACAATGCAGTCAGGCAGGTAATGTTCTCCTGGCATTCACCAAACCCAGGCTCGTCCATCAGACTGAAAGAAAAGTAAGATTCATCACTTCTCAGAACATGTTTCTACAGCTCCAGAGTTTAGTGGTCACATGGTGTTTTACACCACTATATCCAAAGCCTAGAATTGTGCTTGGTGATGTAGGGCTTGCATGTAGCTGCCCTGTCATGGGCACAGTTTTTGTGCTGATGTTAGTGCTGGAGGAGGCCTTGATCTGTGCAGTTATTGAGTTCACAAAGCATTAGCAATTTTATGCACTATGCACCACACTCTCTTAAGTTTATGTGGTCTGCGTGCACTTTGTGGCTGAGATGCTAGGTTTCCTAAAAACGTCAACTTGTCAATAATACCACTCACAGCTGATTGTGGAATACTAGGAGGGAACAAAATTTCGCAAACTGATTTTTTTCCCAAATCAAATAACCTTTTTTCTTAGTGCTTGGTATTTCCTTCACCCATTCCCCTAATTACAATATTTGGTGTATGGTGAGATTTGTACAGAGACCAAACCGGACAGCCTATTATGCTTACTCAACCGCTAAACACAAATGGATAAAGACTCTAATTTTTGAAGGAAAACGATAATCATATTTCTTATATTTTATAACTACACAGGGAAACCAAAGGAGGTTGTGCAGAAGAAATTGGAATATCTATACGCTAAGCAGAAAGCAATGGAGGCAGAAATGAAAAAGAAAAACTTGTTTGTTGCTCTGCACAAAGCATCTCTGAATTTACCTCTCACAGAGAAAGACCCTTTTCATTCTTTAAAGCTGGAAGGAGAAACTAATGAAACACTAAGTAGCAAAACTAAGAAACCTATCATACTTGCACGGAAAGCTTTGTTGCTTGCAAAGGAGGGTAAGTCAGACTAGGTTTAGGTTCAAGGGAGTCTGTCACTAGAACCCAGCATATCAATCTAGCCGCACAGATAGATAGATTAGGGTCACCTCAAGTAAATGGTCTTTTCCCCTTTAGAATTGGTGCCTCCGTTGTCAAGAGATCCCCATTTTTGTCAATGTACAACTAAATTCTTTGGAGCAATGAGGGCATTGCAGCTTACTACTTTGGAGCAATGGCCTTGTTGCTCATTTGCATATTGATAAATACGGCAATATCTTGGAAATGGATTCACAAGGGGAAATCGCTTGAAGTGACCCTAACCTACCTATCTGCGGGTTGTGCTGGTATCCTGGGTTCTGGTGACAGACTACCTTTAAGTAGTCTACATATTATAAATGCTGCTTTGTTGGTTCATTGGGTCAATGAGAGGTTCAGTTGTGTGTCATTTTGTTTTACAGATCAACAACAGTTGCCTGGTGTCTCTTCAACTACTTCAAGTGTACTAATGGCACCTACAGGACAAGTGGGGACACCGGAAAATATAGTAGAAAGGCAAGCTGCCAGTATACCCTCAGCAGTTATACAGGCAGATTTGAGTCCTGCACAACTGAAGTCAGGTAAATCTGTAAAACTCCCATTTTTCCATTCTTTCTTTTTTTGTTTTTTCTTGTCCCAAAGGGGCCAGGGTGGTTAATGCTTTACCTTTTGGCTAGAAGTTGCTGAAGATTAGAGTTCACCAAAAGACCAATGTTCTTATTCAATACTTTTTCTAGGAATGACTTCTGTGATAATTCAGCTTCCAAGTACAGTGGCATTAAAAGATATTATTGGAAATAGTCCTGTACCCATCTCCTTATCCAATATGCCCAGTAACTCCTCTACACCACCTCCTTCTATCCCTGAGTCAGGTATGTTAATGTTTTATGTAATGGCATGTTGTAAAATCTAGTTTACTGTATTTACCAAATTTTCAGTTGCCATTTGAAGAGCATAATATAAAATCAGCTCGGTTTCTAGCTCTGTACAGTCCCTGACAGAAGTTCTGTCACTTATCCATGTTGTGGAATCAAAAGCTTATAACCTGACTTTAAATTCATCCATTGGTTTTAGAAAGCTGAAACCCTCCCAAATGATTTTTTGGTTAAGAAAATAAATTGTCTTCACTGCTGAAATATTCATCATTTAATGAACACAGAAAGGTCAGACTTTGGCAAGACAAAAGTTTTGTCGCACACATAAAGTAATGTGAAAATCAAATAAATAATTCTGTTCAAAAACAAAGATATGTTTCATAATATTGGTGAATGAAGTTGTGGTGCTATTAGAGCCATATTTAATATTTTGTGTGACTTCCATGAGCTTGAAGGACTGCATCCATGCGTTTCAACAATGATTCATACAATTTATTGATGAAGTCATCAGGAATAGCAAAGAATGCCGTCTTCCATGCCTCCCAGAGTTCATCAAGATTCTTTGGTTTTGTCTGCCAAGCTTCCTCTTTCATCCTACCCCAAACATGCTCAATGATGTTCATGTCTGGTGACTGGGCTGGCCAGTCCTGGAGCACCTTGATCTTCTTTGCCTTGAGGAACTTTAATGTAGAGATGGATGTATGAGATGGAGCACCACCCTGCTGCAAAATTTGACCCCTTTTATGATTGGGAATGTAAGAGTAAGCTAATACTTCTTGATATTTTAGGCTATTGATATTGCCTTCCACCTTGCAAATGTTTCGCACACCCCCATACTAAATGTAACCCCAGACCATGATCTTTCCACCACCAAACTTAACTGTTTTCTGGGTGTATCTTGGATCCATACGGGCTCCAATAGGTCTCCTGCAGTATTTGCGGCGGCTGTGGTGTAATTCAACTGAAGATTCATCTGAGAAATCCACCTTCTACCACTTTTCCAGCGTCCATCCGTTTAGCAGGCTGTGGGCCTTGGCAAATGCCAAACGTTTTTTTTAATTGCCTTTTGTTTAGTGCTGGCTTCTGGGCACTGATTCGACCATGGGGGCCATTTCGAGACAGAATCCTACAAACTGTTCTAGTTGACACAGGGACTTGAGGTGACCAGGCCTGTTGGAGCTCTGCTGGCTTTTGATTTTCTAACCAACAAACGTTCCTCCTGAGCAGTTGTCTTGCGGGGTCTGCCGGACCTGGGCTTGTCAAAAACATCTCCAGTCTGTTCAAATCTTTTTTTAATTCTTTGGACTTGACGCAGAGACACATTACAGGTGCCAGCCACCTCTGCAGTGGATCTGGTCTTCAGCCTCTTGATAATCAAGGCTTTGGTCGCAGGGTTGAATTTTGGCATGTTGTCAGAGGTGAAGTTGCAGTTCAAATGAAGGTCTGGGGTGCTGGAGTTCTTTTTATACATACCCACTAATTAACCGATCAATTAGTGAGCACAGGTGAGGCTTTAAACTAGGATTGGGTGCATTATATGACAAGGCGACAAAACTTTTGTCTTGCCAAATCTGACCTTTCATTGTTCAGTGTTCATTAAATGATGAATATTTCAGCAGTGAAGCCAATTTATTTTCTTAACCAAAAAATCATTTGTGAGGGTTTCAGCTTTCATACGAGTCATTTCTAAAACCAATGGATGAATTTTAAAGTCAGGTTATAAGCTTTTGATTCCACAACGTGGATAAGCGACAGAACTTCTGTCAGGGACTGTATATATACAGTTGCAAAGAGATGCTGTCTCATACTGATCTGAAACCACTTGGGGACCAACCAATATCTTAAAATATCAGCTGGTCTGCTTATAACTCTGGGTAGAGGTCTCTAAACAACTCTACAGAGTCTGCAGATGAACAGCTAGTGTGCTGTGCATTATAGCTGTCTATAGCAGAAACAGTACAGCATACTTATAACTGAGGACAGACCTTGCAAGGAAGATGCATTTCTCCTGTAACTGAAGTTAATATGTCAACCCCAGTTACAGGGGAAATCAGCACTTAAAAATGTAATCTAAATGTCCCTAAAGGTCTCTTATGATTTGAGAATAGTATATAAAAAAAATAATCAATAAACAATTGTCCCACAACATATATAAAATGATAATAACTTAGAGATACAACTAAATGTATCTATTTGTATATATGTTTTATGGTTTGTGCTATTAGAAACAATGTAAGGTAACAAATATAAATGTCACAAAGAAAATAAACAGACACTGATGCAAGATGCGCTTGAATTATTAAGAGGCTCTGACCTCCTAATAACTCTGGTGCATCTTACAAGGTCCCACGCGCCAAAACTGAAGTTTGCACCAGTTTTCTGGTGTAAGTTATAGTAAATCTGTCAGGCTGAGGTGCGTCCACTGTGACAAAATCTCCATCCTGCATATCTTTGCACATTTTTGATTAGTTTTTTTTTTTTGTCACAAAGGGTTATGTGCTATACTGTGCCACTTTTGAGCCAGAAAACTGGTGTGTCAATTTTAGTAAATTCTCCCCTGTATTTTTAATGTACAGTATAAGAGGCATCAGAACAAATCCCAATGAGTCATAAAAAAATGCAAAAGTTATGTGAACAACTGAACTGTAAACTCCCATGTACTAACTGTGCCTGCGGACATTAACAGGGCAAAATAGCCTTGTCTTGAACTAGATAAACAAAATTCTTCCTGGCTGTTAAAGGGTGTATTGTGGGGTTCTCGCTACTGCAGCCTCAAATATTCACTTATTACTTCTGTGCCCCAACCTCTTGCCAATGTTCAAAAATCTTTTCCATTGTTACAAGCAATAGGCAACTCCTGAAAGAAAAGCTTGTAGGCCAATACACAGCTTTGGCGATAGCCTGTTTGAGACAGAGGAAGTGCTTACACAAGGCAAAGAAATAAAACCTAGAGGTTACTAGTAAATCATGTCATATACTAGTCATCACTGAACTTTTTGGATTCAGTGTGTGCTTGTATAATGCAAAGCAATAAAAACACACAGATTATTAGTAAACAGCGTCATATAAAAATCATCAGTGAACTTTTTAGATTATTATCAGTGCCGTAACTCTGTCTTTTGTTGTAGAAAAAGATGACCTGTCCATGATGCCAAAGATTGTTAATGTAACATCTTTAGCTCAAGAAGTGAATTCAGACTTGGACATGGACTTGGGAACTGACACGCCCGATACTGAGATGAAAGGCAAAAGTGCTGCCAACTCTTCAATAACAGAAAGTTATGTGGCTGCTGAACCATGTATGCCATCCACTTCTGTTCCTGTGGACAAAATGAAAGATAGTCTCACCGATACTGCAAGTGAAAGCTGCGGTCCATACTCAAGTCTCCTTGAAAATCTACCCCAGGAAAATGACAGCAGTGATACAGAAGCCTCCTTAAACAGTAAAAACGTTTGTATGAGTAATGCTTCCCCAAGCAAAATGGTTGATGAGATCAGAGATTCAGGACTTGATCTAGAACTTAAGAAATTAACATCAGCTATTGATGAAGCCGGTTTAGATCCTAGCGAATTATCAGATGCATTGGGTGATCCAGAAGACTCCGATGAAACCCTCACATCGCTTCTCAATGAAATTGCATTTCTCAACCAGCAGTTAAATACGGATACAGAGGATTTAGACTCTGTCTCTGATTTTCCAGGTTCAGATTCTGCATCCTATAGCAGTGGGAATAAATTGGCAGATGCAGATTCATCATCTTTTTCTTTTGATAGATTCAAGGAAGTGCCTGAAACAAAAGAGAAGAGCCTTTCCTTCAGTCCTCTTTTTATGCAGTTAGAAGAGGGAGAGATCCCAGATAGTAAGCATAATGAAGAGAGAGGTATTGTGGTTTTTGAAGGGGGTGCAATAAAGGAGCCCCCACTTCCTAATTTGGTAGGAACACAAAGTGGATTTCAAAATCCTCCTGCTACTGAGTTAACTCCTCAACAAAATGTCAGACCAGAGACGCCTTGCTCAGATGTATTTTGGAGACCAATGCCCAAGCTGGCACCACTTGGATTGAAGTCTCAAACAATACCCAATGAGCAGGTTCTGGCAAGCAAACCAATGCCATTGTTGGCATCGGTGGCAATGAGACTAAGTTCACCCAAGACTAAAGACTAACTTTCTTTTTCCTTTCTTGGTGTGTACCTGTCTTATTTGGTACATGGTGCAGAAATTCTCTCTACTTGAACTGTAAACTACTTGCATATTGTCTACAGATAATCAAACTGCCACAGCAGCTTGGTCTCATTGTAGGTGCAAAGCACTATAACTATTACATGCATACTGCAGATTTTCACTACATGTAAATTACCTGATTCTGCCTGTATAATCACGGCTTCTGCAAGTCCTCTGTAAAGTTTTTTCTTTCAGCTCTGCTACGACTTTCTCCAGCAGTCAGACAATTTGATGTTATACTGAAACCCAGCTGCAGATCGCTCTGGTCTAACCACAGGTGCCTCTCTCTGATCTCTCTATAGCTGCAGTGCCAAGCACTCAACTTTCTATTTGCATTATACAGCAGGTTATAAGTTGGACAGTATTAGTTTTGTTTCCAATATTTCATTCAAGTGATGCTCCAACTATGAGCAAAATGTTATTTTCTCACACCTTACTTTTAGGTGCAGGTGTGTTCCAGTATTAACTGCATGGATGTGGAGATTTCCACCAAATCTGTCAGCATACGTCAAGTGGTTCAGGGTTATGACACTTTTTTTTTTTTTTTTTTTTTTTTTTAGAAAAAGGGCAGAATGGGTTAAAAAATGTAAAATCCGTATTGCTCACTTCACCGATTCCCTTATGCTGCCATTCTGACATTGCCCTCGTCTCTACTACTCTCTTCATTGTCCTTCTTGACACTTAGGAAAAGATTGCAGAGTCAGTCACTTACTGCAGTGTTGGGCATTTTCTGCTATTTTTGTGTGTCAGGATAGAACCAGGAGATAGAGACCAGCAGGGAGCTTGTAAGCGTTGGAACAGTGTGGGGCATCATTGAGGTGATTTTAATCTGCTCCTTTCTAAAAAAAAAAAAAAAAGTATCCTGTTGGCCAACCTCTTCACATAAATCTCCTAAAGCATGTGTCCACCTTTGCAACCACTTTTCTTTTTTGTGTAATTGCATTTTAAATATTAATTATAAAGAAACTTTCGTTTACAGCCTATATCTTTTAAGCAGACCTATGCATCTCCTTGGTAACAGACTACAAACAAACTCCATGTAGTCTGATCCTGCATATCTAGCATATGTGACCTCCATCTTGATAACCTACATTTCGTAGGTTATCAAGTAGTATGAATTATTTCTTTTGCCTATTCACAAAGTTGCTTAATTTTTCATTTTGGATACATGGAAACAATGAAATAAAAAACGTTGAGAAGCTGAACTCTCCCTTTAAGATTTCTTTAACAATCTCCTTTAAAGTGGAGTTTCACTTTATCAACACTTCTGATTTTATGCATTGCATTACTTCATTTCTACATAAATGGAGTCAACTCTGTAAAAAACAAAAAAATATATATTTATATTTTTGAAATTCTTTTGTATACAGAATTGTTTTCTATAACTTTCTTTTAGAAAGTGATGCATTATCTTGTCAAGTGAATTAGAGTTTGTATTAGCTATTGTACCTGTACATATTAAATCTATGATTTATTATCTGCTCACATTTCCCTGGGCATTTTGAATATTATTGTCATTGTTAACCCCTGTTGTAAGGGGGCCTCGAGTGCATCTGTGAGAGCTTCTAGGGTTCTTGCTATTGCATGACCTCCATTATGTTTATATAGTGTGATTTTCTATAACAGTTTCTGCTTGGCAGGAGAATCCTATTGAACAATCGGTTACACGCTTCTGCGGCTCATGTGACCAGTTCAATGTGAAGAATAGACAGAATAGCATTAACTGACCGTCTCTAAAGCAATAATTGTGACCTGTACATTTCCATCCTGTCAGCATGGTGTTAGATATAACCATGTGTAGCACTTCTAAGAGTGCATCTAGCTCAGCTAGATAGAAATATCAGACATAGAAAGCAATCTTCAGGTATGCAAATAACAGGATTTATTATGTTAAATAGTGAATACCAACCACATGTATGATAACGAATCCTCCATTCATGTGTTATATGATGTCTACATACTGATTGGTGCTAAATAAAAGGTTCACTGTTATATATTGCCTCTGGTTATGTCATTTCAGGCTGCTGTGGAAACTTGGGAATCCCTTGTTAGCCAGACCCATTTTACAAAGGTTGTTCCAGGTGAAAAGAGAATGCTAAAAATCGTTTCTAATTTATTGAAAGGGGAAAAACTAAAATTTAGCATTGACATAAGTATTCAGACCCTCTACTTTTTGTGGCTTTCAGTCTTTCCTGATAGGTCCTTTTATAGCAGTCTCTCAAAATCTGAAGGAAGAGAGAACCCAGGGAGAAGTGTAACCCTTGTTAATCCCCAGAGCGTTGCATTTTATTATTTAGTACAACTCTAAAAATGACACAAGTACCAGTTGTCTTGGGTATGATGGCTTAAGCATTGCACACCTGAATTTGGGAATATTCTGCTATTCTTCTCTGCAGATCCTTACAAGTTTTGTCTGATTGGATAGGGACCATCAGTGGAAAGCCATTTTCGGGTCTCTCGAGATGTTCCATTGGGTTCAAGTCAGGCTTCTTGTTGGGGCACTCAAGGACATTCACAGAGTTGTCCCTAAGCCATTCCTGTTTTGTCTTGGCTGTATATTTGAGGTCATGGTCTTGTTGGAAGGTGATGTTTTTTTCTCAGTCTGAGATCTAGAGCACTCTAGATCAGGTTTTAATTAAAAATATCTCTGTGCTTTGCTCCATTCAGCTTTCCCTCATCCCTGACCAGTATCCCTATCCCAGCCACTGAAATACCCCACCTCCCAATGAATGATGTTGTCACCACCATGTTTCACTGTAGGGATGGTATTGGGCAGGTGATGAGCAGTGTCTGGTTTCTTCCAGACATGACACTTAGAATTAAGGCCAGAAAGTTTAATCTTGGTTTCATCAGACCAGGGAATCTTGTTTTTCATAGTCTGAGAGTCCTTTAGATGCTCCAGATGGGCTTTCATTTGACTTTTACTGAGGTGCCTTTCTTGTTGCTGCCATCCATAAAGCCCAGATTGTTTAGAGTGCTGCAGTGATGGGTGACCTGAAAGTTTCTGCCATGTGTACAAAGCTCAACCAAAATGACCATTAGGTTCTTGGTCACCTCTTACCAAGGCCCTTCTTCCCTGATTACTTAGTTTGGCGGATCGGCCAATTCTAGGAAGAGTCTTGGTTGTTCCAAATTTCTTCCATTTAAGAATTAAGCCCAGCACGTTTCTTCCAACTAGGAAGAATAGGGAATGCCACAAAATGTGTAAAAAAAAAAAGAAAAAGTTAAATGGTTTTTGACTGGCGGTACCAATAGCAGATAGGGATGGACTAACTTTAAGTATCGTTGGGCAACCCATCCTACAACCACTTATGGGATGTATACAGAGAGACCAGTAAAATTCCATTTACCTGGCAACAATGTGAACTGATATACCAGGTTATCAGACATTGTAACACTGAATCTTACATAGGGTATAAAATAATTTGTAGGGGTAGATAACTTTCAGGAAGGAAAGGAGAAATCCTAATGTAAAAAATCTGTTTGCTTTATTGGTTTTCTCTCCTCAGTCGTCTGGCCAGATTATTAGCTTTTGTGGAATACTGAATGTAAGATTACATATTTGTTCAGAGGACTTGTGTCAAGAGCCACATAGTAATCCCTTTCTTTTGTGGCTTTGTCATTCCTGATAGGTCCTTTTATAGCAGTCTCATGAGATCTGAGGGAAGAGAGGACTGTGGGAGAACATACAATTTCTTTGTAAGGACAGACGTGTATTCCTTGTTAATCCCCAGAGTGTAGCATTTTATTGCTTAGTAGAATTCTAAAAATGACACAAGTACCAGGATGTTGTTAATGATGATCATAAAACTATCACAAGCTTCTATATTGTGGTTTATAATGACTGATGAGTTGTAATAAAATTAGACCAACTCCTCGTAATGACTATGATGAACATCTACGCTTCAGAATTCTGGCGCTATATCTTGTTATAATGAGCCTTAGAAGATTCTGCTTAGAATATTGAGTACATTTTATATAGGATGGTGTTGTAGTTTCGGATTGCTTTCTTCGGGAAATCTTGCATACTGGATGTACTAAATTCCCTAAGCTCTGTATTTTACTGCATCACTCCTAGTTATGCCTGGTACCTGACCTGGCACTGGGATCCTCCGGGTGTTGTGTAATATGCCTCCTCAGGCCCTGCACTTGTCATATCAAAGTGTATTCGTTTTGCCAGGAGTGTTCCTTTAAAAGAAATGTCTCATGCAGACATCCCATTTGTATGAGTTATTAGGGTGTATGGACATCCTAGAGGAGTGCCCCCTTTCAGGATGCCCCCTCTTTGAGCCCGGACTGAGGCCTGTTCTGTCATAGTCAGCCATTTATGTAAATACTGCCATGAAATACTGCTGCAGTCTGGCTAGTCACAGCTTGCTCTGGCAAAATCCTCTGTTCGTCGGGGTATCGGGTGGGGTTGTCTCTGATGCAACCCCTTTTAATAGCTCATGCACTTATTTCTGTGTATGTAGCCTTGGTCAGTTAGTGCCTCCTATGACTGTCAGCCATGTCAGTACCATCTCCATGTAAGATTTCTGGGACATATTTTTCTTATCATCCTAAATGTTCTGTTTTTATTAGGTGAAACTGACTTCTGTATTGAACATTGCACTGCATAGATGTAGTTACAGATAGATGCCAGCTGGTGGTGCTGTACATCTGTATCTTCTTCAGTCAAGAAACTGCACCAGCAAATTATAAAGTCTAAGGCTTCTTTATTCTGTATTTTACCACAGAGCGGGCTCATGCACACAGTCACATGCTTGTTACCTAAGTCATAGCTCTATTGAAAAATCCCCGTTGTGCATTGATTTTTCTGGTACTGTTAAGTTGTTTACTTCACAGAGTGAAATTTTTGTGTCAGAATCTGATGCAAATATTCTTCCTCCCATTAATTTCAATGGGAGGCAGACTTATTCTCTGCTAGCAGACAAAAAAAAAAAGCATCCAGCCCTATCTTTGGGTGGATCCTAAACCTCCCATTGAAGTGAATGGAAGTGGGAAGTCTTTATACTGCTGGCAGGGACCTTTCAGCAGTGGATTTTGCATTGTAGGTCCCACTGCAAAATCTGCTGTGTGAATTTACAATTGATACACGTGGATATTACCGTATATATCATATAAAGGGGTTTTATAGTGCCCAATGCAAAATGTATGGGAACAAACTATCACCGCCCCCTGCCATTTACGTATTGTCAGCATCCCATGTCATCTCTGATCAGATGACTTTCAATTACTTGCTCATTTGTGGACTGATCGCTGTTTACTCTGGGCAGTCATCAGGAACAAGTGTTCTTGCAAAATCAAGCAGCGCTGTCTTAACTGGCAAAGTGTCAGACACTGATAGAACAGAAAAGACCCCATTTTAAGTCAAGAGAGTGCGCTGGATGCCATTGGTGTGCATAATGTGACTGATCAATTACCGCTTGAGTTCAGTTTTTCTACCCCCCATGACAAACAGAAAACTGGAATTTATAAGAGCATTACACAATTGATTTTTTATTTTTTTTATATTCATTAGGCTTTGTTCACTATGTGGTGTACTTACAATATATACACCAGGAAAGAACGGAATGTGACATAATAATATACTTTTGATTTGTGGGTTTTCAATGTATGGAAGACATAGTTATCAGCACTTTTCAAATGAAGGGTACCATGCAAATAAAAATAAGGTTTGTATGTTTTTATTTTGACAGATGCACTGACAAGCAAAAGGGTAAGAATGTTTTGAGCTTTTGACTTTCAGGCTCCATATTTCGCCATCCACTACAGCTTCACACGTGAGACTACCATCATTTTATAGACAATCATCTTGGCTATCTTATACATTAATTTGGCTTGCAACTATTTAGCATATGATTAATTATGCAGATTCTTGTCATGTAACTGCATTGTTACTGTTATGCTCCTTGTACTGTTACTGTTCTGCTCCTGGTGGTGGAAGAATCTTTCTTCTTGTATACTACAGATTACAACCTGTTCTTACATTTCCTAATAGCTCAGTGTGTTATTAGGTTGATTTCCAAGCAAAAGGTCACTGGTTCAATTTGAGCATCAAACATGGAGAAGATTTCCCAAGAAAAGAGAAACAGCATCATCCAGCTCATCGATAGCGGCCTCTCGGACAAGAAAATTGCCAAACTGCATCATGTGACTGCCATGACATTTGGAAGATTACAAATTGAAGTCCGTCAATCCATTCAAAAGCCAAGAGGTGGACGTCCAGCAAAATATCAGTCAACAAGTCGGCATCACAAGGTCTATCAGTTCTGGCACGACAAACACGGCAGTGGAGGTGGCTCGTATGCTTCGTAATAGTGAGATCACAGATGTCCATGCAAGCACCGTGCGACACAAAGTCAATAGACTGGGGTGTGAAAGAAACAAGGGAAAAGGGGGGTTAAAGGATCGAGAAATTGAAGGAACTGTCAGGTTTGGTGAAGGAAGCCTGATGATATGGGGTGATTTCACAGCCAAAGGCGTTGGATACTTGACCAGGATCTATGGTGGTCTCAATGCTGAAGTATATGTGAGTATCTTCTAAGATGAGTTACTTTGTACACTCGAGTACTTTGGGTATGAAAAGTACAACATAGTGTTCACGAAGCATACGGCGAAATTAGCAAAGAAATGTTTCAATGACAATGAAGTAGAGAGACTGGATTAGTCCCCAGACCTCAACCCTATTGAAGACTTGTAGGTAGAGTTGAAGAAAAAGCTGTAGTCATACCTAAATGAGTCCAATAGTATGCACCAACATTGGGAACGTGTAGAAGAGACCTGAGATCAGATTTCGGTGGAGAAAGATTCAGGGAGTGTTGAAATCCAAAGGTGGATTTACAACATAATAATTTTAAATTTATATTTTTAAGAGCAAAACAGTAAGAATGCAGTTACATGACAAGAATCTGCATAACTAATCATATGCTAAATGGTTGCAAGTCTAATTTATGTATGAGATAGCCAAGATGATTGTCTATAAAATGATGGTAGTCTCACGTAGCTGTAGTGGATGGTGAGATATGGAGCCTGAAAGTCAAAAGTTCAAAACATTGTTACGCTCTTCCACATCACTGTACAACTGTATATGCTTCAGGGCTTTGTTCAGCACAATATCCTGGAGATTTCCCTGGCATTTATGTAAAAGATACAACACTGATGTGATGTGCACAAAGCCTTAAAATATTCCAGAATATATTAGGGAAACACTTAAAGGAAATCTGTCAGACTAAAATGCCAGCATGCCGTTAAGCAGCTGGGGTTTAGGATCCTAAACCACTATATTCTACTGTCCGTATCCCTGGCAATCCCAGTGAGATGGGTCCACCGAGAGACTCCGGAGCATGCACATTACGTGCAGTAAAGCAGAGGTCAGTGCATCTCAATTCACTGCTCATGTACAGTACCTGACGTGGAGAACACAGCGCAGTGAAGTGGGGTGTACTGATTTTGACTTCACTGTGTGCAGTGCGTATGCACTGGAGTTCCTCAACAGATTCATCTCATTAGACATCAGGGATTTTCAACCTTTGACTGCTAAGGATACCAGTGGTGAGCGATAGTAGGATACAATGGTTTGGGACCATAAACCCCTGCTGGGTAAAGGCATGCTGGCGGTTTAATGGTCCAAACAGCCTGACAGACAGGCTTACATAGAAATTCCCTAATATATATGTTATACTAACAGGAAAAAACTGGAGTGCCAGATCATCACAAAACAATGGCATCAAACAATCCCTGATGGTTACTATGAGATCCATTGCCAGAAAAATGGCATAAAGGGATGATATGGAAGTGCACATTTGGTGCAAAATGTGCGCCTTAGACCCCAATCTGCATCTCGCCTGCCATATTGTGCAAATGTGGGCATGGCTAGGATCTGAACAGGCTGAAGCTTTGGTCCAACAGATTTATTATAACTCACGCCAGTTCCTGGGAGTGGATTTCCATTCTGGTTCAGCCTTTTTATAACCCTCTTGGCCAATTACGCCAGTTGGGCCATTTATTAAAACTGGCGTACAATACACCAATCTTAATAAATTTGTCTCATAATTTTAGGTTAATTACTTTCCTATGAAATTGGCACAAAGTTTGTGTGTGAGTTTTGAGATTGGGAGATTAGATTGTGAGTCACATAGGCCCCGTGTACACAGGTGATCTATGATGCTAGGCAGAGGTATAAGTTAAAACTCCTGGGCTCTAATGCAAAATACATACCCCCCAACTTTCAAAGGACAGAAAGAGGGACAAATTTAGTTCCACCCACTTCTATGTTGACTCTGCCCATTCACATCCATTTCTCTTTGTTCCCCTACACAACATAATGCTCCTACAGCCACCCTAATATTATATGCCTCTACATTATAATGTTGCCCCCACAGTATAAAGTCCCTCTCCTAGTGCACCCATAGTTTAATGTCCCCCTCTGGCTGCCCCAGTTTAAACGGGGACATTAAACTGGGGCAGCTGGAGGGGGACATTTATGTCCCTCTCCTAGTGCACACATAGTTTAATGTCCTCTTCCAGATACCCCCAAAGTTTAATGTCCGCCTCCTTCTGCCCCTCAGTTTCATTCCCTCTCTATCTGCCTCCCCAGTTTAATGTCTCTCCTCCACCTGCCCCCAAAGGTTAAAATAAAAAAACACAGACACTCGCCTCTCTCCTCTCTCCCCTGCTGCTCTGTCAGCAGTCTCTGCTCCCGGAGTCTTCAGGGAGCTGCAGGTGCGATGAGAGTGACGTCATCACATTGCGCCTTCAGCTCCCGGAGCACATGGGGCAGAGTGGTGAAGCAGGGAGCGAATAGCTCCTGCTCCACCACTATATTCAACTCTTCTGCATCCTCCGGACATACCTCCATCTGACAGGGACAACAGAACAGGACCCAGAATCCAGGACTGTCCCGCTCAATCCGGGACTGTAAGGAGGTATGAAAATAGATCATTGAGCTCCAGCTAACCATGTACTATCTATAATACTGGTGTGTTGTGTTGTAGAGAGGTCTTTGGAGTCTCTGAGGTTCCAGGACCTGGTAGGGATGGCTACTTGTGCACCCATTATACCTACACTGGTGATGTTAGGTCTGCTCAGTGTGCCACTGTACTGTATATCATATACTGTACTGCTCCACTGTTCTGTATATCATATGAGCAGATCACTATCATGCAAGGAGTCCCAATCTCCTGACTGGCTAGGAAATTTGGCCATATTGGGACAGGGACTGATGTTTGTGGTAATGACCTTTATGTAACACTGAGACAGGAAATAATGTATTATTATAAGTACGTGTTATGGAAGACCTGCTATGATGGTGTACTACTTTATCTACAACAATGTACGATTATCTGAGTTTCTATTGCACACAATAAAGAATGAATGCACAGGTAGCACAAAATATGTGGTCATGAACTCTCTGAGGGATTATCGACAAAGTGTCTAGTTTTATCACACAAAACAGCCATTCTTCTGAAACACTTATAAACCTGCTCTTCTTCATTGCAGCGGTTTTACATGTAAACATACATAACAGATACAGTATGGGACTCTGGTAATCTCTAGGACAGCATGCCCATCCCAGATTCATAACAAAGGGCCTATTGATATAGCCAGTAATGCAGGGCTGTGTATCTGTAATTATCTTCATACATGGATATTATACCGCAATATAGTAGATTATTGACTGTATATTTGCAGATCACCACTATATTATCATAGGAAAGGGAATAGGCCCCCAGCTAAAAGGGACACATTTCTAAATCATCATTTTTATAAAGGCTGCATTTTTTTCACATACAGTGAGTTACAATTTTAATTCGGTCTGGGGTGACCACTGTAACTTGAGACCATGACCCTATGAGAAAGTAGTGATTGTGTCTGACGCCAACAAAATGTCAACCTAAAATAATAAAAATGGAGATTAAAGAAAAATAATGAAACGACTAATACAGATAAAGGAAATCTTAAAATATTAAAGCTGCTTGAAGTTTAAGAATTCCTTTGTATATCGAGGACAAGGCCTTCTTCAGTGTCTTGTGCTATAATATAAACTGGAGCCCTTATTCTTTGTCCAAAGTGGCAACTTATCCTCGCAGTAGAGAACCGCATAATACATGGAGAAGTGTTGTAGTAAAGACTGTGGCTAATAGACTGCCATTTAGTGCATGCTTTTTAGCTCCTACCGCATGTTTCTCTGTCACCAACGGGGTGGTCTCGCTGATGTGGTCAGAATCAGACCAACTCCGTTTATTTTCTGTGTGGATCCAAATTAGAAAACGTATTTAAGCTCAGGGAATCAACACAGAGACAGGTAGTTCTCATTAGGATGATTCCAATTTATTAAATAAAACAGATATCATATATAGGGCTGCAGACTCTGGTGGCCCAAAGCCAAGTTTTGCTTTTTAATAATTGACATTTAACATTATTGGTTAACACAGCATTATGTTCAGCTCATGATTTTCTGTGTGTCCTGATCGTGCGCGTCCATCAGATACACCGTCCTTGAAGGCTGCTTGGCAGTCAACAATATTTTGGTTATTCTTTGCAGGGAATATAATTCAAGCAGATAGCAGTTAATACTGACACCAAAATTACATATTAATATTTTTTCGTGCAGTTTTCAAGGTGCAGGGGCCACTGTGGGCCATAATACCTTGTGAAGGGGCCACTGTGCGCCATAATACCGTGTGCAGGGGCCACTGTGGGCCATAATACCATGTGAATGGGCCACTGTGCGTTATAATATCGTGTGCAGGGGCCACTGTGCGCCATAATATCGTGTGCAGGGGCCACTGTGCGCCATAATGCCGTGTGGAGGGGCCACTGTGGGCTATAATACCGTGTGGAGGGGCCACTGTGGGCCATAATACCATATGGAGGGGCCGCTGTGGGCCAAATTACCGTGTGGAGGGGCCACTGTGGGCCATAATACGGTGTTCAGGGGCCACTGTGGGACATTATAGTGTGTGTAAATGGGGCGTTATACTGTGTGGGGGTCAGGAAAGGGGGCGCTATGCCATGGGGGGGGCCAGTTTTTGCTGGCACACTTACATTCAGCCCTTTTCTCGGCGTAACTCCTTTAAAAACCTTTCAAGTAGTCCATATCTCTCCATATACATTCAATCTTAGCTCTATGCTACATTTTGCCGTGAATAAATTGCAGAACTTGTTGGTTATAGCCAGTTACAGCTCCATGCAAAAACCTTGTATTGGATAAAAGTAAATGTATTATGTTCAATAAATGACCCTGCTGCTCTTACATTACAGTAGAAACAGCCATCTGCACATATCATGAAACTCGTATAAATCAGTTTATCACCAGCAGAAAGAGCAATACAAACAAGGAAACCCTATCCATAAACCATTAAGGATGCGATTATGACACTAAGCATATTGACTATGCTATATAAGCTAGTACTGTTAAACTCTATCATAAAGGTTCGGAATTGAAAATCCTTTCAATCTGCAATTTAATAACTGTAATTATGTGTTTAATAGGCCGTGCTCAACTGATCCTTTACTCAAGAGGGCACCCTCATTATGGTAAGATGTGATTGTTGTCATGCACGCAAAATTACATTGATAACATCAAATGGTTCGAAGGCTTCATTATTCTTAAAGGGAATCTCTCAGGGCAATTTGGGACACTAAACTACCCACACGTCCATATGGACCTGGGGTTTAGTGTCCCAAATCACCCTGTTATAACGCAATCCATGGCCGTATTATAAATAAAAAAGCTTTATACTCACCCTGCCGCTGTACTGCCCACACCTGCGCAGTTCTTCAATGAAGCCAGAGGAGTACACCTCGGCTTCAGTGCGCATGCCCCGCAATTACGTAATGAAGCTGGGGTGTCCATCTTTGGCTTCACTGAAGAACAGCACAGGCGCCGGGAGGCGTGCCTCATAAATAAGCCGGACCGTTCTCACCAAACAGCGTCGATCGGACCCTTATCTAGGTAAGTATAAAGGATTTTTATTTTTAATGCGCCTGCGGATTGCATTACAACAGGGCGATCTGGGACACTAAACCCCAGGTCTATAAGGACCTGTGGATGGTTTAGTGTCCCAGATTGACCTGACAGATTCCCTTTAAAGAGTCCCTGTCAGGTCCTCAAACTCTTAAAGCCCTTTTTGACACTTATTCTCTATCCACAGGACGGGAAATAAGTGTCTAATAGCTGGCAGCCCAATGATTAGGAAGACCGGGGACTAAAAGTGTGCTTGCTTGACTGGCGCTCCATTTCCTGGTCTCGCAAGCACACTGGCGCTCCATACACAAGAAGCCTTTAGGGGGACTTTTGGTCCTCCTGATCACTGGAGGACCTGGTGAACAGGCTCCCAGCAATGGGAAACTTATCCCCTGCCCTGTGGATAGGGGATAAGTGTCCATAATGTCATTGCCCCATGCACACAGGGCAATCCAGACCACAAAATCCGGTCCAAACCTAGTCTGTGATCTATGATACTAAGTGCTACTGCCTGTTCACAGCTTCACTGTTCTGTATTGTATATAGTACAGACAGTAGAACCGCAAAGAGGCAGGGACTCTTAGTAACATAGATCACTATGATGCAAGGAGTCAAATATCTGGACTATGATTGGCAGGGAAATCTGCCTGTGTGCATGGGGCCAAAAGGGTTTTTAGATGGTTTTTCATACTGATGACCTATTCACAAGACTTTCAGTCCCCCATCCTCCTGATCTCTGGGGTACCCAGCAGTCGGTCCCCCAGCAATCGGACACTTATCCCCTGTCCTGTGGATAAGGGATAACTGACCATAACGGCACAACTCCTTTACAGATACGACAGATTATTTTAAAAATGAGTCTCTCGCCGCCAAAAACACTTCTAAACCACTTGGCATGCTGCGCTAGTTTGTCCAGATTTTTGACCTGTAAATAGGGCGCAGTTCCATGGCATGTAAAGAGGGGGCATGGCCTAAACATTCTAATTAGGGAGGGCCCCCAGACAGAACTTTGCTTGGGTCCCCAGAAATGCTGAATCACCTCTGCACATTACCCATTCTGTGAATAACCTGAGCTGTACTATGCCATTCCTGTATATAGCTAGTGGAGATGCAGTGCTGGTGTTGTCTATTATGTCCAATCAAATTGCATCTTTCATTATTGCAATGCAGGTTTAAAATTCAAAGCATTGATCTGATTGGTGGCACGCATTGTCTCTATACATAAGCCTTGCCGCATGTTCTATATTTACTCTTAGATTCCATAATGTATCATTTGCAAATGCCATATCTTCTAACTGCAGCAAGTATGGTGAAAAGCAAATATACTGTAACTGTGACTACATTTGGCTGTCATATCAGACCCTGCCTGGACAAGCAAAGGATGGAGCACACTGCCCTGACAACATGAAGGTAAGGTCAGATTTGGGACTGGAGGATTTCTTCAGGGTGGTTAAGTAAAAAAAAATTATTGCAAAAAGGTTGTAAGTTTATTATTATTATTTATTATTATTATTATTATTTTATTTTTAGAATATAATTATTACTTTTATCTCTGAGCCTAGACTATAGTGAAATGTATTTGTCAATAAGTTGTTGGTGAGAAATACAGAACAATGAATGTATGTGAACAGTGACAAAGTTGTACTGATGACTATTACACTCAATGTGATATCTAAAATACAGCACCTTTCAATTGCTATTAATGGTAAGAAAGCTAAAGTAAGTTGACTAAATCTTAAAATATATGGTTTTGACTAATAAACCCTGGACCCAACTGCTTACGTGACATATCTAAGGGTGAAAAGTGATCAGAGAAGCGACTCACTCTGTTCAGGCTTGAGAATTTCTTGTGGTGATGATTTTTCTTTCTGATTCATTTACAGATTGTGAAGCGTTGAAAGAAGCGATACCTGGATCCATGTGAAGAAAGCGGCACATACAATGAAGACCTCATATTCTGTCCATATATTAGTAGAGACGTGCAAGCAAGGACCTGATGCTGATAGACTAAGTAGTCTATTTCACTAAAGCCAGGGTCGCAACCTACATGGGCTCTAACCTGACAGTGGTTTCATCATATTTCGGTCTATACTATTGGTTGTCATTATATTATGTGGATTATTGGTATATATGCACCTGTCTAGTTTCACAACACTTTTAAGCAATTTAATTGTTGCTTGAAATAGTTGCCATAGATTTAAAGGGAAACCCATATTGTAAACCCCCACCACCCAGTTAGATTGGTCTTAAAAGGGAATTTGTTACTAAAAGAATCCCTTTTTATTACTGTGAATTACTGTTTATTCATTTTAGGTTTATAGACATTTTATTTTGGGGGGGGGATTTCAGGCAATAATAAAAATAATACAATTATTTTTAATGTTTCCCTCTTTTGGCTACTAGTTGTTGAAGATGACCTTTCACCACCTCAACCTAGTCCAGCTCTTTTCACTATTTAATAGGTGCTGCTCCTCTGATTCTGGTGCAATTGAAATTTTCCTCTAGCCCCCACCATTCCAGAGCAAAAAATGCTGTTCGTTTTGGTGCTTGATATACTATTTAGACTCTCTACTGTCAGGTGGGTGGTGCTAGGCAGAAGCAGTCAAGGAATGTGATTCTAAGCTCTGACACTGTCCACCTCTGATTGTCAGTGGCATAATAACCGGGCCCGGAGGAATAGAGGGCCAGCTGGAGCTGGCCAGAACCCGCAGTACAACAATAGCAATCAAGGAAAGCCTGATTTCCCAACCACTATCTTGCTGATCACTATCTCCATTATACAATTCTGGCAGCTAGTTACAACCCTACACTTTCTTACTTAGTCCAGGGGAATTTGTAATTCTCTATTACCAGTTATTGTGGCTGACCACCTACTTCCCTTATGTTCACCACTTGTTCTGAAGGTCCTCTCACTTCTGGGTGACAGATAATTAAGGACAGCAGCTCCTGGTTGCTGGGTAGATGCTAGAATGGAGTGGTTAAAATTTAGGTGTTTCCTGGTATGCTAAGGATCCAGTAGGTGGCGCTGCCTCCTGTGACTGTTAATATCAACGTCAAACCAGGTGGGTTTGGGTTAGGGTTGCATATAGGAGAGGTATAGTTAGCCTCTGCCTAAACAATGCAACACCCAAAAACTTGAGACTCCAGGTGTGTCAGCTGTGATGGGCTGGCAGATGGAGCTGGCCAGACCACATAACTAACACTCCCGAAGCAGAGTCACATACTGGATCCATGACATATCTGATTTAAACCACTCCATTCTGGACTCAACCATTGTTGCAGAGGTAGCAGTAAGTGTCACTAGAGTCCAGGGCTTTGCTTTGCTACAGGAAACTCCCAAGGGGAAAATCAGAGAATGACAGACAAGGGAACAAATGGGTGCCTTGCACCTGCTTCACTCCAATTTCCCAACCACTGAAACAGAGATACTACAGAAGCAGGGAGGTACTGCAAAAGCATTTGATACTTACTTAATACATCTGCCTGGTTATGGTTAAAATGAAGGCAGCAGGGTCGGACTGGCTCACTAGGGGACCGGTGTATCCTACAGTGGGCCCCCGTGCCTTTAGGGGGCACTACCGGACCCCCACTGCTTTTTTTTTTTTTTTTTTTAATAGGCAGTGGAGGTGTGGTAACGGCCCCTATTCACTTACCTCTCCCTGTTCCTGGCCAGGGGACCCACATGTACCCCGCACATTACGTCATCGCGACGTGATGTGGGGTGCGCAGGGCCAAAGCTGAAGTGGGAAGAGGAGAGGCCGCGAGCAGGAGTGGGGAGAGGTAAGTGATGCAGCCAGGCTCTCCCCGGGGAGAAGTGGCGCCGCGACCCGGTTCTGCTACTAGTAGACCAGAAAGCCGCTGGCTTCCTGCTCTACTACTCACAGACTTGTAGGCCACAGGCCACATTGAGCCTTTGGTCTACAAGCTAAGCGCCAATCCTTACCTGTATGCTCCTGTCGCCTCCTGCTCTGGGCGCACATGACATCACATCAGTACGCTGGGAGCAAGATGGAGCGGGAGGTGACGGGCAGACAGGTAAGTAATGACCTAATGCTGCTATAGGGGGGACTAGTGAAGGGGCTACTGTATGGCTCATACAGCGTCCCTTTCACTATTTCCCCTCCCCTCATACATTAGCCACTTCACTATCCCCCCCCCCCATACATTAGCCACTTCACTATCCCCCCCCCCCCAATACAGTGGCCCCCTTCACTGGTCCCCTATACTGTATGGGGACCGTTGCTGGGGCCATCATATTGTGTGTGTGGGGGGGGCAGTGATGGAGGCCAATATCCTGGGGGACATTAAATGGGTTGTCCAGGATAACTTTTTTTTTTTTTTTTAATTAGGCCGGGGCAGGTGAACCTCCCCCCAAAAAATCTGTTCGGTCCTGCAGCTCTGTTGTTTTCTTCTGCACATGACCCCTGAGGCTAATCTCGGCCGAAGGGACCTGGGACATCACAGCCAGAGAGGACTTCTGGCAAAAGAAGACAGCGGAGCTGCAGGACTAGACTGTGCTGGAAGGACACTGGAGCATCGGGGACAGGTGAGTATGTGTGTTTTTTGTTTTTTTTTTGTTTGTTTTTTTTGTTTGTTTTTTTTGGGGGGTTTTTTTCCACCTCCCCCAGACTAATTAAAAAAATATATATATATTTATACTGGGCAACCTCTATAAAGTGTGGGGCATTAGGTGGTTATATTAAAGGGGTTGTCCAGGAATAATTTTTATGGTTTATCCTCAGAATAGGCCATAAATACCTGATCTGTAGGAGGCCGACCCCAGACCGATCAGCTGTACAGAGCCACTTCCAGCGCCTGTCCTGCACACATTACTGGGGCCGGAAGCAGAAAGCTCTGTCCACTGTATAGGTGCTGGGCACCTTCACTACATCTCAGCACTTATTGAAGCACTTTAATATGCCCCACACAGTTTATTGTCCCCCTCACAAGATGTTAGCCCCCATCACTGCCCCACACAATATAATGGCCCCATCACTGTTCCCCTTACAGTATGGGGGACCAGTGAAGAGGCCACTGTATGGGGGGGACCAGTGAAGTGGCCATAAAAAAATTTGGCCCAAACAACCCCTTTAAAGAGGCTGTCCAGAAATTGGAATGACCACTGTGGCGGCCAGGGAGGTGTAAAAATTAAAAAAAAAAGCATACTCGTCTGACCCCAACACCCCGTTGTCCCCTGCCTGTGTCTGTTCGGTCTCATGGCGGCGCCTCATTTCTGGAAATCCTGTACCTATTTGGTCTTACCAGTCACATGAGGTGCAGGGCTCCCAGCAAGAAGGCGCCGGCATGAGACTGAATGGACACTGGCGGCGGAAAACAGAGCGCTGGGGACAGATGAGTATGCCTTTTTATTTTATTTTACACCTCCTGCTCGCCACATGGGTTGCTCCAATTCCTGGACAACCTCTTTAAAGGATTTATCCATCTTTCTAATATTGATGGCCTGTCCTTGGGATAGGCAATCAATATTACCTCTGCAGGGGTCCGACAGTCAGGACTTCTGCAGATCAGCTTTACCAGTGCAGCTACAGGTAATGGTAACAATTCTAGGAGCCACGCTGTTCACTTGCCATACAGGGTGTAGCAGTGGGTTTAGGTAGTGCAGTGGTGAACATCGTATGGCTGTGAGCAACATGACTCCTGACATGTTAATACTTTTAGCCGCCCTATCTCGGTACAGCTGATCTGCAAGCGTCCTGGCTGTGGGCCCCTAGAAACAATTCCACTGGTGGGCCCTAGACATCCCAGGCCGACACTGGATGGCAGTCATATAGGGGTCAATAGTATTAAAAATCTGTTTAAAATACAATTTATAATCAAGATGTCTGGGGGGCTCTGGACTCATTGGTGCAACTCCTGGGTGTACCACTGTACATCCCATATACACTGACTGGCAAAAAAGTAACAATGTTTTGAACTTTTGACTTTCAGGCTCCATATCTCACCATCCACTACAGCTTTGATTGTGAGACTACCATAATTTTATAGACAATCATCTTGGCTATCTCATATATAAATTTGACTTGCAACTATTTAGCATATGATTAATTATGCAGATTCTTGTTATGTAACTGCATTGTAACTGCTTTGCTCCTGGTGGTGGAAAAATATTTTTCTGCTTGTATACTACAACAGCCTGTTCTCACATTCCCTAATAGCTCAGTGTTCCCAAGCGAAAGGTCACTGGTCCAAATGGCGGATCAGCCATGAAGAAGATTTCCCAAGAAAAGATAAACTGCATCAGCCAGCTCATCGATAGCGGTCTCTCGGCCAAGAAAATTGCCAAACTGTATCATGTGAGTGCCATGACAGTTGTAAAAATACGAAATAAAGTCCATCCATCTATGCAAAAGCCAAGAGGTGAATGTCCAGGCAAAATATCAGAGTCAACAAGTCGGCTCATTACAAGGTCTATCAGTTCTGGCACGACAAACATGGCAGTTGAGGTGGCTCGTATTGTTCATAATAGTGAGATCACAGATGTCCATGGAAGCACCGTGTGACACGCATTACACAAGTCTGAAATGGTGGCCCAAAAAAAGGTGAAGAAGCCTCGACTTCAATATCGTAAGTAGCGTCGATTTGAGTTTAGAAAAAGTGGACAGTAGAAGATTGGAGATGGGTGATTTGAAGCGATGAGATGAAAGTCAATAGACTGGGCCCTGATGGGTGCAAAAGAAATTGTAGGAATTGTCAAGTTTGGTGGAGAAAGCCTGATGATATTGTGTTGGTTCACAGCCAAAAGCGTTGGATACTTGACCAGGATCGATGGTGGTCTCAATGCTGAAGCATATGTATGTAATCCTACAAGACAAGTTACTTTGTACACTCGAGTACGTACTATGGGTATGAAAAATACAACATAGTGTTCCAGAAGGACAATGACCCAAAGCATATGTCAAGATTAGCAAAGAAATGGCTCATAGACAATGAAGTAGAGTTACATGACAAGAATCTGCATAATTAATCATATGTTAAATAGATGCCACTCAAATTTATGTATAAGATAGCCAAGATGATTGTTTATGAAATGATGGCAGTCTCACAATTGAAGCTGTAGTGGATGGTGAGATATGGAGCCTGAAAGTCAAAAAAAATCATAAAGTTTTTTATGTTGTGTATGGATTGTATTAGGGTATAGAATTAAAATGGCTGTTCCAATTTTTAAACTTGGTCTTATCTGTCCAAATGTTCGGACCCCACCAATCACAAAAACGGAATACCATGTCCTCAATCATAAACATTGACGGTGGAGCTTGCATACTGCCACTCTCTTAATTTCTATGAGACTGACAAAGATAGGTGAGCACTGTACCCATCAGACCAATATAGATAAGTGGAGGGGCAATACATTTGCTTAATATGGTGGTACATGGGGCCCCATTCTTATGATCGGTGGGGGCCCTGGCAATTCGACCTGCACCATTTCGACATTTATCTAGGGATCAGTTATAAGCTTATAACTTGGTACAACCGCTTTAATCCATTCAAGTACCTCAGCTCTGGAACGTTATATAAAATTTTTGGAATTTACCTTTACTTTCAACTTAACATTTTATTGTAAGGGTGGTTTCCCGTAAAAAGGAAAACCCCAGAAGCTCCACAAAGTTAAGAATAATAAAATATAAAATACATATTCCACTTAGATCCTGACATGATGATGTATCGTCCATAACTCTATTATCTCATGAGATTGTGGGAACAAGTTGCTTCTAAACAATGCCTGGTCTCTAGGTTCGTAATGTCACCATAGCTGGTACTGGAGATTGGCTGCTATGATCACTGGGCTTTACTCCAAGTCAAAAAATACTCTTACATAGAAGTCAATGGAGAAAATATATGGTAACAAATGAGGAAAAAAGTATATTTTTCAGTACAGATTAACAATAGGTGATACATTCCCTTTACTATCAGTCATGTATATTTTACAACCTTATGGAAAATTTCCTTGCGATTAAAAAGTTCAATCCCATGTCTGAAAACGGAAAGCGACTCAGGGCCCATAGTTGTGTATGGCAGACTATGGTATGCTTTTGTATAGTAGATACACCTATTAGATCCACACATACTACAAATTTACAGATGACTATCTCTATGTGAATGCTTATTGAGATTAGATTTTACTTATACTTTTTCTTTAGAATACAGTAAACTTTTCCTGTTTCCCTTCCCCGTGATACTTAAATAAAAATGTGAGGACAGCAGTACGTGTTGTTGTTTTCCTCTTTGATAACAATAGGCCCTGTGTTCTCCGTTCTATGATCTGTCGTCTTTACAGTAATTGCGATGTGGCCCCAAGGGCACAATCCTGAAGACATCCACTTTATGAATTTAATTGTTTGAGGTTTCCCTGCCTTTTTACTCCTGGCTCAAATTACATAAACTGCTGTTTAGGGACAGGACTCTCGCTTCGTTTGTCTTAAAATTCACAGGAAGGACGACCAATAGATACCAATCTGGAGTCTTTATACACTCAGCATATTCACCGCAAGATTTGTATCGAAGAGACAAGAAAAAAGGAGCTAAAGTATTGCTTGTTTATTATTGACTCTTACATATTAGATTTATATAAAGCTCATGTTTAATTGGTTAGTTTATTTCTTGCAAAGTCCACCATCAATATTATATACATTATTGTTTATTAGAAAAACTGAACTAGACAAATGACCCAAGTACCTGCTACTTGTTCTATTTATCGCCACACACAGGGTTATACCCAGGATTTGCCATAGTGGGGGTCAACCACCCTCCCAGCAAAATGTTATCTATGCCCCCTCCACTATCCCTGCATACTGCTTTCCTTTATAATTAAAGGGGTTTTCCGGGCAAAAAAATCTTTTTTTGGGTTATTAAGTGCACGCAAATACCTTTAGCAGTGTTTTGAGTGATTTCTGGGTTTCTCTGGGAGTGCCTGGCATCTTCTGCATTTGTTTACATGATGTAGCTTCCTGCTGCCTTAGCTAATGCAATGCATTATGGTAGTTGTAGGCTCTCACACTATCTCCCTCTCACTCCTCCCCCCTCCCTCTCTAACACCCCCTTCCTGTCTCCCTAACTATCCTGCCCACTACTAGCCCTTCCCATCTAACTCAGCCCACCCCCTTACCCCATTATGCTTAACTGTCTTCTTCCTGTCCTGACTTCCTTCTGCGGGGAATGGTTCCGCCTCTTCTTTGACTCTGCCAGTGCCTGCGCAGCAGTCCCTGCACTGTACTGTAGCCTTCATTCCATCTCTACTGTGCAGGCATGGGCGGCTCTTTTGCGCACGCGCAGGCACACGTCACAGAAGGATGAGGAGCCGTTTCCCGCAGAAGGAAGTCTGGAAGGAATACACATAAGTATGAGGGGGGAGGGGGAGTATTGGTGACATTCCGTTTCCGGAAATGGGGAAACGGACCATCACTGGAAAATCAGAAAATGTCCCTGGGGCAGTCAAGTGACCGCCCCAGGAATATGGGTAACTATAAATTTTTGCTGAATTATGTCATAGAAAGTAGGTGGGGGGAGTTTATTTAGATTAGTGTAGGGATTTCTATTTATCCCAGACAACCCCTTTAAGTCCAGATGCTAGAAAGCTGCGGCACTTGTAGGGGTAACATGATAAAGTAATTAACATGGCTACTTACCTCCACTGATCCCCCACCGCTCCATCCTGACACTACCCAGTACCTGCTTCTCTCTGTTTCCCATGTACAGTCTGGACACACACAAAATGCATTGTCAGCCAATTATTGGCTGCAGTAATGCCCCGCATCAGTCGATATTTGGCTACAATTGCTTTTCCTGTGTGTTGGAATTGCACACAGGAAACAGGGCAGCGGATACTGGGTAGTGTCAAGATGGAGCTGGGAGATGGGATCAGTGGAGGTGAGTAACCATGTTAATTACTTTATTATGTTCTGCCAACCTCAACTATATATGATTAATATATTACCCCTACAAGAACCGTTGCTTTCCAATATCTGGACCTCATTGCTCAGGTGAGCAGCAGTCAAGGTTATCAAGGGGGCAGTTTTAACAATAACCCCCCCCCCCCCGAGCCGCACACATTAAATAAATGAGGCACTACCTGCTGTATCAATGTCAAATCAGGCAGGTTAGGGTTGCATATAGGAGAGGCATAGTTAGCCTTTACTTCAACAATTCAACACCCGAAAATACAGAGGTTCTGGGTGTGTGTCTACCCTGACCACACAGCTAACACTCCCAGAGCCGAGGCAGCGCCACCTACTGGATCCACAACACACCTGGTTTAAACCACTCCATTGTAGTCTCAATGGTGGCCTCCTCTCCATGTAAAAAAGATGCTTGGTTAGTGGTCGGCGCCTTGACATTTGTGGGGAAGTCCAAGGAGGTAGGTATGGTTGGTCATATACATCAATCCAATGTATGTGGGTACAACTGAGAGTGGACACTGAGGAAGCCATACATAGGAAAGACAAAACAGAGGGAAACAGGAGGATCTAACTAGAAAAGAGCATTTGAGGCCAAGGATGTCAGGATTCAGTACACACGTGGTAATTTAGTTAAGTAGATTTTATGCATATCACATGCAGAATAGAAGTCATGCAATGGACAATATGTGCAGCACAGGATTGGACACTGGGATTGGTAGACCATCAGTGTATGACTAACTTATCACGCTGAAGTTAGCATCTAACTATACAAAATAAGTGCTGAGAAAGTCATACATTTATGGCCAAATGTACTCGTTGTAAATCCCACCCACCACAGTGGTACTGTATATCACAGCAGGTTAGTTACCAACAATTTAATAGGTTTATTAACAAATGTGCTCAGAACAATGTAATGAATCAATAGCTGTCACCACCACTCTCTCTCTAACTTCTTCAGCATTTCTCCACTTCTCAAGCTATAGTCACATGGAGCAGAAAGTGGATTTGTTCTGCAGACTATACCACATATGGCCCCTTCCTTTTGTGAAAAAAACCCTGTCAGTTAAATGGTCTTGGTGAATCATCATTGCTGGGAATTTCTTTAGAAAAGCCGATTGGCTGAGAGCAGCTGACAGACATTGCTCCTCCCAAATGTCCATTTCAGCAGGACACCAGGCACTACTAAATGAACTGGCTCTGACATAGTGGTATACAGGGAATTCTTAGCACTAGTTTACCACTTTAGGCCATTTTATAGATTCCCTTTTTTAAAGAGCCTCTGTCTACTGACAATGGTGCTTTTATTTTTAGAGTGTTCTTTTTCCTTTAAATTAACTCTTCCACCTAGAACAAAGTAACATAGAGAAGTTCCTGCTGTATGTTGGAGTCTACTTCCCTAGCTGCTGTTTATTTTGAACTCTGCCTGTGTTTTGTTATTTTGTTCAATATGCCTATTGTTTCGGCTTTGAACTTGCAGTATTGAACAAAGATTTGGCAGATCACTATTTATGTAAAAATTTCCTTACTATTTGTTTACTAAGAAAATTTTATTACACAGATAAGATCTGAGTCTGGCTATAGAAACTAGTTGTTATAATTCAGTACTACCGTCTCCAATTGTAATTATAGTAAATTACAGCTGCCCTTACTTTACCTTACTTTAAAGCTGGGCATACACATTACAGTCACAATAGCCAAACCCATTAATTTCAGCGGGGATGACAGAATAGCTCATGTGTATAGGAGCCTCACACTTGCATTGAGTTGTAACACACACTATTCTGTTTTCTGAAGAATTAAGCTACCACCAGAGGTGTCTGCCAGCAGTTTATTCCCCTCTTTCTATTCAGAACACAGGCAAACTCAGTACATTCTTTGTTAGATTATCTGATGTGACATACTGAGGTTTTATACATCAGTCTCTGAGGCTAAGGCCACACGTTACGGAAAAGTTACTCTTTTTTGTTTTAGATTTTGTTGCTTTTTTTAGCCAAGCCCAGGATTGGTTACAGAAGTAATGGGAAATCTAAAAGAAGTTCTTATACTTCTCCCTTCTGCTCAATCCACTGCTGACATTGGCTCAAAAAAACACAGCAAAAACTGCAACAAAAAAAGCATCTTTTCCGCAATGTGGGACCTTAGCCTGAGTCTCCATCCAAAATTGGAAAACCTTTTTACTGGGGTCCTCTGTTTTCTGAGATTGGGGTAAAATGTCACAAGTACTTCTTTTGCATCCTCTTTATGTGTTAACAAATACTCAAGCCTTTTGCAGAGGCAAGGGTGGTCTAAAGCTCTAAGGTTCTGTTCACAGAGTTGTTTGTGTAGGGGAGGCACATGTATGTAAAGGACCCCCATGCATCCTCATGTTATTTTACAAATTTTAATGCATTTATTTTTGGCCATTCCTCCCCCTCACTGCAGGGGAGAGTGGAAAGTTGGGTGTGTTCATGCAAAGATGGAGATTTTGGTGCATATGTAGTGTGTCTAACACATGTTTGACAAGCCTATATTGAGTGAATGAGTGTGTCGTCAGCTTTTCCCCCTTAGGATAGGCCATAAATAGCTGATCGTTGAGGCTGAGCTGCAGTATCAGGGCCCGACCACTAGACAGGGTCAAAGCCAACTGCTTCCGCCCACTTGCTGAATATTGTACGGGCTTCGGAAACGGTCTTGTACAGCTGATCTATGCGGGGGGCTCTTGTTGGCTCCCTCACTGATCAGATATTTATGACCTATTCTAGGGATAGGCCCTAAATTAAAAATTCCCAGACAACCCCTTTAATAGAGGGTGGGTCCTCTATGCAGGATCCCCACCTCTTTGCCAGAGTGGAGAGCTGATACAAAGAGCATGTGTCACTCTGGATGCAGTCAACCCAATAAATTAAATGATCACTGTGTAATGACTTATTTTTACTGAGGTGGCGCTGCAGAGAAATTAAACTCTTAGTCTACATTCACACAACCATGGAGGAAATCAGCCACGAAATATTCCCTGCAGTGGAATGTTAAAGCAGAGCATCAGCATACCACCGTGGCTTTCCGTAACTGATTAGCCCCAAGTCTCCGACTCTTCGACTGAATATGCTGCGAAATTTGCAATAACATCAAGCAGGGCAGTTATTTTTTCCGTGTCCTGCTATGATCCCTGCCTCCCATGGAATAGTAGTATAATGTTCTACTGTGTTAGCCACAGAAAGTAGTGGAAGAGTGAAGAAATCAGGCGATACCTTTTAGAGGCTAACTGAGTATATTCCTATGGAATACAATGTAAGGTAGAACCAGGGCCTTAAACTCTATTCAGATTACCAAGGTGCAAAATGGCTGTGAAAAACGTCCCTTTTGCATCCGTGGGGCACCCGTTTTCATGGATCCTTCATAGATTTGTGTCTATTGATGGATCTGTTAAAATGGGCAAAAATAGGATATGTCCTATTTTTTTTACGATCCATTAAAAAGGACTGTAAAAAATTGATCATATGAATAGCCCCATTCACATGAATTCATTTTGATGTAGGCATGTGAACCTTGTTCATGTGAATAGAGCTTTATTGCTAGGCTTTCCCTTAGATATCAAGTCAGTATAGGGAAGGAAAACTGCAGAGAAAAATACAGCAAAAATACAATGAAAAACACAGCAGGAAAATGCAATGCATTTCCACTGCATTTTTTTCTGCAGTTCACAATGTGTGGCCTTAGCCTAAAACTGGCAAAGACATTTTTACTTTTATTTGTCTACACATTTAAATATTGTTATTGTTGTATGTGTAGTAAAACAGCAGTGTCACAAACACTTGGTACATTTTTGTATATCAATCTGTCTGACACTTTTATATGTCACGTCACAAGTATAAGTTCATGTTTCCACTGAAACCTTTTTTCATGGTTTTCTATTAAATAAAGTGTTTCTGCCAAGCCATACAATAAAGAAGGGGATGACCAGAAAAGGCCACTTGATGTGAGCATGTAGCCCCGCTCAAGTGTAAACTCCAAGATTTATTACATCACTTGAAGTGGAGTTAAACATCTTTAGTGCAGCTGAGATGGATAGTATCCGTAATGTGACAGGTCACGGGATGCAGCCATTGTGTGAGGCCCGTGTCTCTTTTGTCCCACTTTATTGTCTGCTTTTCGTCTCTAGGCATTTGTTAGTATTTGCTTAATACTCCATTGAGGACATTGTGACCCATAGACCGCCTACTGTGGCTAGCTGTTGTCTTTTCTGAATATATGGCTTAACACTCTGTTCCTCAGCAACATCATGGCTGCAGGAGGCAAAGCTGCTCATATGATGCTTATTTAAACACACTGTAGAACATATGGCCTGTGTCACCAGGCTTGTGTAAATGAAGTGCGGCCAGTATTGCACAAAACAACATGGAGATTAGTGATGGACATTAGTTACACACAATTTGTATGCCTGGGAGCAAGAAATTGTTAAATCCCTGTTACCTCTTTATTAGTGATGCAGGCAAATCTATACCTGAGTTATTCACAGGTGTATATGGGTGCCCTGAAAGGAAAGGGCGATACCGTGACATTGGTCATGACTCCCATCAAAGATCATCTGTGACTCCTTCACTAATGTAAGAGAATAGAATCAAATTGCGACCCCGAAAGTGCTGCGACTGCCACTTCTAGATGCAAATTTTTTTTTTTTACCACAAGAAGTCGCAGTCAATTCACCCTCAAGGTCACAATGTGACCCAGTTCACTTACATTAGGGCAACACAGCAATCTTTGCTTATGCGACAAAACTCAAATTTGGCAAGTATCTCTAGTCTATTCTTATGGTCCAATGAACATGACTAGCAGCATGCAAATACTGGAACAATGTGACTGTAATAATGTTGTAGGAGATATTATTTAACAGCTGAGACATTTTTTATGCTAATTACGGTATGGGATGGGATTAAGCCTGATTCTTAACATTCTATCACCTGCTTATTAATATATTGCATCAAACTGGCCGAGGACAATATCTGCATAGAGTCTGTGTGGACAATATCTGCATGGAGTCTGTGTGGAGAATATTTGCATGGAGTCTGTGTGGACAATATCTGCATAGAGTCTGTGTGGACAATATCTGCATGGAGTCTGTGTGGACAATATCTGCATGGAGTCTGTGTGGACAATATCTGCATGGAGTCTGTGTGGACAATATCTGCATGGAGTCTGTGTGGACAATATCTGCATGGAGTCTGTGTGATCAATTTCTGCATAGAGTCTGTGTGGACAATATCTGCATAGAGTCTGTGTGGATTTCCTCTGGGCACTCTTCTGCACGCAAGCACAGTCATGATGAAAATGGGATGTTGTGAAGTATACAGAGGAGAGGGCCTTTCATGGTATTAGGTCACACCAAAAAAACGTGACTGATGAGTTCAAAGCTTGTGTGTTATTTTCCCATTCCTATTCAGAGCATTGAAACACAGATTTATTGTCTCCCACTATGCCAGTTTTGTGTTGTTAAAGTATGAGTTATTTTTTTTCTTGCTATTGTGTCGGGGTAGGGGGGTGGGGGTGTTTGGTGAACATTTTTGTAATATATGTAATTAACCTAACTGAGAATCTCAGCTTTCATATGCTGTCAAGAATTCAGTACCAGCTATACAAAAACCTGAGATATCACTAGTAAAAACACAGTTGGAAATTTGAGCTTCCGCTTTAAGCCAGGGGTATGCGGAATCGTTTTGCACAAATGCCAATTTTCAAACTTGCCACTTTCCAAAAATTTGTACCCAGCAGATTTATTATCATTTACCCCAGTTTCCTAGTGTAAATGACGATGAAAATCTACACCAGCTACAATTACAATCTAGGCACACAGCCTGCCAGAAATTATTTTATGACAAGTTGTGTGCCTCATCATAAATTAATCGCATGGGGTATCAAGACTGGCATTATAAATGCTGATCTTAGTAAATCTCTCCCTTTTTACTGATGTGTCCGTGCAGAGGCTTCTGCAGGCTCAAAACAAAGGCCATAGCTGCTTCTATAGTACATAAGCCTTGTTCGTCACTGTGTGGATGGCGCAGGTGTGCTTTTATGGCCATTGAGAACAGTTGTGAACTGTACACTCCATTAATCTCCTCCTCCATCTAAATAACACCCAACCTGTGCCATTTGGTGAATCTGTAAATATAAAACACTAGAGGAAGGACCCGGCTTCGCACGCGTATATTTCATTTTTTGTTTGTGTAGTGACCCCATAAGAATTGGCCAGTTTTGCACTTGACATCCAGTATTGCAGTCCAGTATAGGTATAGTCTATTTATGGCTGTGTTGCTATGGAAACCTGCTAAATGAAATGTGATCTTACATTGGCTAATACACGTCATATGACTGAATATTTAAGGACCTGCGAACTGCTATTGACTCATACAGGACATAAATAGCTTGGTTGCTATGGAAACCTGGTGTAAAGCTGTGTGTATGTCAAGACTGAACCTGCGATTTTCCATTGGTCCATAAGCGTCATGTGGTCATGTGCATCTCAGTTTGGATATCAGTGAAAAACCTGCGATCGGTTGTTATGGAAAACCTGGAGTAAAGCTGTGTGTATGTGACCTTGTGTAACAGTGTCATCCACAGCGCCCTGTCCCTTTAAAGCTGACCTACAGCAGTGAAGAAAAATGGCTGGGTTGTTATGGAAACCTGGAGTGCAGCTGTGTGCATGTGGCTGACAATGCTTTGTCAGATTGGAGACGGGCTTGGGTCTGCTGGGGAGTTTCAGCAGCTCGCTGTTGTCTGTAACATACCTTATCAGATTGGAGACAGGCTTGGGTCTGCTGAGAGTTTTCATTAGCTTGAGCAGCAGCCATGCGTTTTGCTGCAGGGGACATGAGTAGTTTAAAAAACATTTCAATTTATAAGAATGCTGAAATCCAGTATGGCAGTTCAGTCAGTGGCGTAAATACCGGTTTAGCAGTGGTAGCAGCTGCCACAGGGCCCGGGAAATTAGGGGACTCTGATGTTTTTGGTTTTTTTTTAACACCAGCAGGTAACGGGCCCTATTTACTTAACGATCCCTACTCCTGCTCACAGCCGCCTGCACTTCACCTTCTGCAGAGGCGGCTGTGAGCAGGAGCGGGATTGGTAAGTAAGGCCTGTGGGCCGTGAACCCCACAAACACTGCTATCATTATACTCTGGGGTCTTTTCAGCAGACTTCGGGCCTCCTTGGTGGCGTCCCAGATGTCGGTGGGCCAGTCCGACGTCATTATGTGTTGCGATACATGCCTGGCTCACGTGACATCTGGTCCAACATTGAAGAAGTAGCGGGAAGTGCGCATAATACTATATGAAGGAGCCACTATGATACTGTGTGCAGGGGCCACTATGGGGCAGAATACTGTGTGCAAGGGCCACTATGGGGCCTAATAGTGTATGCAGAGGCCACTATGGGGCATAATAGTGTGTGCAGAAATGCAGTTTGTGTGCATGGGGGGGGTTGCCGGGGGGGGGTCCCATGTCAAATGTTCACCTTGGGGCTATGCCATTGCTAGTTACGCCACTGAGTCCAGTATAGGTACAGTCTATTTATGGCTGTGTTGTTATGGAAACCTGGTAAATTAAATGTGAACTTATATTGGCTGATACACGTGATATGACTGAATATTTAAGGTCCTGTGAACTGCTATTCACTAATACAGGTCATACATAGCTTGGTTGCTATGGAAACCTGTGTGCCTGAGGAGAGTAAGCGCCTGCGAGCTGTTATTGGCTGATAAGGGACATGTGACCGTGTGTATGGCAGTTGGAATATGAGTGAAAGACTTGCAGGCTTGTATAGACTAATGCTGGTCATTTTTTGGGAATACTGTACCTCAGGAACGGTACGTCCAAGAGAGCTGAGACCCAGTCTATAATATTCCCGGACACTTGATGTACATGTGTGCCAAATTTGGTGAGGATCGGTCCAGTCGTTTGGTCGCGCATAAAGAACAGACAGACAGACAGACAGGAACTAATTTTTATATATATAAGAGATAGTATGGTTAACAATGTTGTACCTCTTGAAGAGGTGGGTTACAATAATTGTCTTCATACAATTTACAAGATTTAGGGATTTCCTTTTTGGGTTTCTGACAGGTGCATCACACCTCCAGACACTGCACTAGGCATAACATAGTGACCCAGATTTACTAATAGTTAGACTGTGCAAGCTTAGACAGGTAGTCTGAAAATTTGCCAGATTTATCATAGTGACTGATGCTGGATGATAAATCTGAAGTATCTTTAGACTGTCTAATCTAAGTTTATACCACCTTTTAGTTGAGTTTTCCTTGAGTGTTCCTATATATCATGTGTCCAGAGAGTCATTGATAAATGTTAGCAAGAATGGGGAATGCCCATCTCTTGTAGTTTGGTTGGTCATGGAGAGAAGGAGAAAATGGAAGGAGAGGACCATGTGGCGTGATTCATTGTAGTCTATAAGAGTTTTTGGAAACTACCACAGGTATGGGTCCCCCATTCTAGTGATCAGTAGAGTCTCAGCAGTCAGCTAACGTGCGACTACAAACAATTTATTGTTATTATAGCATACATAGGTTCTATTGCTTTACATCACTATATGTAGCCCTGCTAGCAATTTAAAGGGGTATACAGGTCACAAGTTACCCTGCTGTAATATGTTCAAGTTACTACTGCTGTAGTATGTTCAACTAATAGCATAGTAAATAGAAGATCACCACAATCTTAGGAGAGGGCTACAAAGCAACTTTGGCCACAATACCGAGCTGCTGTCAAAGGTTGCAGAGTATTGCTGTGTTCATTGCAGCTAGTGAAAGTAAATGCAATCTTGTTTCTGCCACTGAGAAACTGATGGATTTATTGAAAGAACATCATGTATAGGTGAAGGCAATTTGGGAGTTGCAATGGAAGTTCCATTCAAGTTCTTTCACTATGGTAAATGAAGTGATATCGACTTAAAATGGTTTTCCGGGCTAAAAGTATTGATGATCTATCCAAAGAATGGGTCATTAATACCAAATTCGTGGGGGTCTGACACCCAACACCCACACTGATCAACTGTTCTCAGCAGTTGCTATACAGATAATGGAGCAATAAGCGGACAGCTCTATATTTATTTGAATGGGAGCTTAGCTACAGTGACTCGGTTCCACAGCTCTGTCTCCATCCTGCTCTATTTTCTGTATATCAACTGAGAACAGTTGATCAACTGTATTGCTAGGAGTCCCTCTCCGGTCATACTGTTCAGGCCGGTAAATGCGGGTATGAGTGTGGAGTAAGGCTATATTCACACATTCACGATGATTCTTGAGTCAGCACCAGTATGGCACTCTTTTTTTCACAGGCACATTGACTTTCAATGAGAGAATTGTGTCGATTAAAATGGAGCCATGTTTCTAATCTGTCAAACTCTACATTTTCATGGAGGATGGGGAGCATTTGGCTGTGATTATTGATAGTGTGAACAGAACCTGACACTTCTATGCGTACTGTGACTGACTTTTCCAGGGTCATAGGCCAGTATGGTTCCTTTTATTAGGGGCATTGCAGCTTGCGTTCTTATGGGAGCACCAAATCTGCATTGTGTGGTGTGTGGAGAGGGGTGCACATAGCTTTCATTTCATATTGAGGGGCAAACACAGTAGCTAAAGATAATTCCACATTTCACATATTAAGCCTTCCATCTCTTACATATATGACTGTTATGAGATTTTTCACTACAGTGATCCCCAGTCAGACCTGCCTCTATTACTTATTGTGTCTGAGTCTGCTGCTAATATCAGTGTATAAATACGTTTGTCCTTGCCGGGCCTCCGTAGTCTCCAGTTCCCTCCTCCCTAACTGCAGACTGGAGACAGAATAGGAATCAATCAGCACTGAGGCAGCGGCAGGAGAGGTGCAGACAGGAGGTATGTGTGTGTATGTGCGGGCACATGGAGCCTGGCACAGCCGGGATGTGTGTGATCACAGGCGGCCACAGGGTGGGGGTCGTATGTGCCAACATCAGTCTGTGTGCCCGGGGCATGTAGCGGGGAGTTGTGTACATGTGTGCTGACACTAGCATGTAGTATTGTCCAATACAGAGAGTACAGCTGTGTGTATATACAGTATGTGTCTGCAGTCAGAGGGATGCTGAGGGCACACTCTCCTTCCCCTTTGGCTGCAGCCAGACATTGACTTTTGTCATGCGACTTCTGCCTGACAGACGCTTCCCATAGAAATGCCCTGAGTCTGACATTGGTGGCATTGTTGCCCCTTCTTGCATACATGCCTCTACATTGGAAGAATTTTTTTTTTTTTTTTTACCTGTCCCCTTTAAGTTATTAAAGGCATTGGCTGCTGAGGGCTTTGCTTCCTTCAGCCGATGGAGTTGAGTTCGTTCCCCTTGCAGAGACGGACCTGACATGTCTTTGTGTTACATGGCTGGCTCATTGATTTCTATAGGTTCTGTGTAAATAATATTGTCATCTTCATGGCCATAAAAAGTCAGTCTACCCTAGGTTTTACTGCTTGGTTTATTGACAACCTATGTGGGCACTATTTCTGCTTTCACAGGGGTTGTTACCCAGTTTTCTGTGCCCCTGCCTGGCATAGCTGGTAAGTGGCATGTGAAACCGTTTTAGAATTTGGCACGTTTGCAAGGTGTGCCATGTTTAAGGGACCATGCACACGATCAGGTATACATGCAGAAAATCCACAAGGAAAATTTTGCTGGGGACAAAAGAAATAAATTGATTTGCTGTGCAGTTAAAACCAGCGCCATATGTCAATTTCTGCACAAAAAAACTGCATTGTGTGCATGAGAAGTAGAATTGCTCATTGACTTTAATACTAAAGGGTTACAGTGTGGATTTTTCACGTTGAAATCTGCGCAGAAAATCCACACGTAATCCTGATCACGTGTCTGTACTGTAAGACAGTTGCATTAGCTGGGCACAGAAATATAAACTGATGGCCCTTATGGTTAAAGGAGGAGCAGCACACTCTCTAAAGGGGTATTCTAGCATATAACACTTATAATCTATGTCATGGATAAATGTTAGATCGGAGGGGGGTCCATCTGTTGAGACTATGCTATGTATTTGGCTGTTTCTGTCAGTACCATAGACTTTAATGAGCACATCTGGCAAAGTCCTTCATTACCGTAGGAAGACAGCAGGGGTCGGGTGACCTGGATTCCCTGTTCTGGTCATTGTTTGGGGGAATGCCTCTTTAGTAACTATGTTTCTTTACCATGCTATTGTATTATAACGAAAAATAACTGCGTTCCTTGAGCTTCCCAATATATGATAGAAATTTCAGGCCTTTACTGGAAAAATATACCAATTACTGCAGAGATAGTTATGTGTTGACCATGATGGGATACAGTTTTACTGTTATTTGGGTCAACTTTGGTATCATAAGTGTGTGTTCACACACAGCACATTGATTGCAGGAATTTCTTTGAGTGCCCTATGTGTATGGGGCTTGCAGAAATCCATGCACATGCTGCAGAAACAACTCCCATACAGATGGATGCATCCGATTTTAAGGTGCAGAAACGTCTGCAACAAATCTATTGTTGTCCTTGCTTGTAAAAGATATAGGAGTATGCTGGTGTTTGTAGTTCAGCAGTGAACGTGATTGCCATGGTTGCGTTCTGCTGAAGGGTCTACCAGTTGTTTTATTGCACCAGTGGGTCTTGTAGCATCCATAGAGCTGTATGTAGTATGAGAATATGTGTAACTGAATTAACCTATGGTCTTGGCGTGAAACATAAATATTCCATAGAAATGCTTTGTCGCACATGTGAAAGTCAACATAGAAGAAGTGACTGGATACATTTCATAGCAAACAGAATCTTTTGTGCACTGTTAACCTCATACAATTTAGTGGAAATCTTTGCTTATTTGAGACTTTTCATTAACTTCTGTAAGGAGAAAAATAACATTACATCACTTGAAACATGTTGTTATGCAACTTTCTTTAGCCCTTTCCTGGTACAAGTTATTGTTTAACTCATTGCCAGTCTCTAGGACCACTTTATTCTTTAGCTTTTTTCGCCGATGTACTTTAAAGGGTTAAATCAGAATTGCGACTACACTGTATAAGCTACATGGTGTTTGTACAGTACTGGATGCAGAAGTCCTGTGTACACATGTTTTGCCTTGTCTCTGTGTACATAGGGATAAAGTGCTATGTATGCAGGGTCATGGGGAATGCACAGGACTGCAGCATTATGTCCACTCAATGGGTTACTCACGTGTCAGAGAACAAAGGGGAGGAGGGGGGGATGACGCTGATCTGCTTAATATTCATTATATACTGGGACTCTTGGCAAGTGACAGATGAGATGGCTGTCTTGTTATCGGGGATGTCCAAGGTCAGATTTCTCAAACAATACAGCATGGCAGCGTGTTGGATGATACTGGGAATGGATCAGTTTCAGCATTGCAGTTTTTTTCACTACATCTCTCAGGTTACTACAGTATTTTTGTAGGATGCTCCAGTCTGTTAAAGGGATCTCAAGAGGTGATAAAGCTTCTAGAATTGAGCAGGCTAAGCGATGAGTTATGTATTCTCAGGAGAGGTTTGGTTTCCATGTATAGATACTGGAGAAAGTAGCTACTTGGGTGCCTGTAGGCAATGAATGGGTATATAGAGCCTGATGCCCGCATTATTGGTATCGGAATCATGATGTGTGGCATATTTCCAGGTGTGAAAATCAATGAGAAGAGTTAAATAAGACACCCAGCACCCATACCAATCAGCTGTTTGAAGCGACTGTGGTGCTTGGGTAGGCGCTTCTGCTTCACAGGTGACTTGGCCTGTTGGCAGCTCAGTTCCTTTGAAGTGAATGGGACTGAGTTGCAATGGCAAGCACAGCCACTATACAGTGTATGGCACTGTTCTTGGTAAGCAGTGAAGAGTAGGGGGTGATGCTGAGTGGGTGACAAGCATCATATATATCATGTGTAGATAAATAGATAGATCTGCAGACCTTACTAGGGATACCACTCTGCTTTCCCAAACTCTTCAGTGACTTTTCTGTCTAGCTGTAAAATAATAAATTCTCTAGTCTGGGGTTACAAAATAACTAGAACCAGGGGTCAACAAACTTTGGCACTTCAACTGCTGGGAGACTACAGCTCCCAGCATGCTCTGTTCATTTCTATAGAAGTTCAGAGAACAGAAGAGCAAGTGGGCATGCTGGGAGTTGTAGTTTAGCTGAAGTGCCAAAGGTTGCTAATGCCTGAGACAAAGTTATACCATTCAGGGTAATGGAACATAAGGTGAGCATTCCTATGGGATCTAAAGTCAGTCATTATTGTTTATGGAAAAGTAGGATGATAATTCACAGAACCACTAAGCGTTATTTTGCCGGTTTACTGGGGGGGCATTTTATATGTTGTACCACGTATCAAAGATGAAATCAAATGTAAATCTTTCCTGGACAAATTTGCTAAAAAAAAACATTTAAAACCTTGATAAAATTTAGGAAAGTTTAAGATGATCTATCTTTACTGATAGGAACCTCTTGTACTGTATGTGTCTGTGCCATATGTAAAGATCATTTTGAGTGCATTTCCCCTTTTAGGTCTTGGTATTAGTTCACTTGCTGCTTTAATAGTTGCTGTGTGCCCAGCTAACAAAGCGGGGACAGCCCAGCACATGACTGCATTGTACACTTGTCTGCGGGTTATTTACTGCCTTCAATTACATACCATAATTGTTGCATTTTTCAAATGTGTTGTAAAGCTACGTCTCCCATGATTCCTGCGAGTGTCGGCTGAGTACACAGCAAGCCCTGCACAGCACAAGCATAAATTCCCTGCTCAGCCCTTCTAACGCCTGCTGCTCTCTCTGTTATTTCAGGTTGCCTGTGAGAAAGATCTGACAGCGATTCCCTCCACCCAGCCCATCCTCCTCTTGGTAACAAAAGCCAGCAATATGGGAAGTCACACTGGCATCAGCAGCACATGCTGACGGGCACAGTGGCGCTGTGCCTGAATCGTGTGCAATATGTGACAGTGCAACAGGACTGATTGTTTGGTGCTTGGAAAGAAAGTACTTTTTTTTTTTTTTTTTTTTTTTTTAAACATATTTATTTTTTTAATAAGAACAAAATCGCAACAAAGGATTGTTTTGGACCCTAAACTATGGCTACGGTAGAAACAGGAAGCACTATCACCAGTCGGCTGAAAAATCTGCTCCGCTCTCCTTCAATAAAGCTGAGGAGACACAAGCCTGGGGGCAAGAAGGAGGATATTGGTAGCAAGGTGGGTGTAGGACATATGGCTGGTACTTTCTGCTTCTTGGCGACTTCAGATAACTAGTTATTTAGTCATTTTCTGTGAGGTTATGGCATTACTAACTATATATTGTGTGTGCGCACTTATTTATGTGTCGTGTGTGTGTGTGTGTGTGTGTGTGTGTGTGTGTGTGTGTGTGTATATATATATATATATATATATATATATATATATACACACACACACACACACACAAAAATATATATATATATATATATATGTCTGTTTGGGTTCTGTCATACACTTATTTTTGATTATAGTATGTTTCATGGGTTGATACCTCACTTTTATGGTGTTTATACTTAGCTGTAATTATACACTACGTATGCCATCTGTTATTAACTTTTTGGAGTAGTAAAGATGATGAGTTTCACTTGTTTATGTAGTAAGACAACTGAGTGTACATTACTGACATAACAGACATTACAGCCACCCAGCTTTCCAAGAGTCCTAAATAGCAGAATGCCTAATTATAATGAAGCAGGTTTTGCATTCAGATCTTCCTCCGTCATGGTAGACATATAGGTTGCTGCCAAGTAGTAGCTGCTACCATAATAAGCTGGCCAGTATATCCAGTTGACAGAAGAGGATGACTTGGAGGTTCTTGAGTGTGGACAAAGTTAAAGGGGTCTTCTGGGACTATATAATTGATGACCTATTCTTATGGTAGGTTATCAATTGAACATCCATGGGGGTCTGACACCTGAGACTTCCTAAGTGTCCTTTCTGCTTCACATATGACAGATGAGCATGTCGTCACATGTCATGTTTGCAGCTCAGTCCCATTCAAGTGAATTGACTGAGCTAAGATACCAAGCACAGCTGCTGTTTGGTAAGTACTGAAGAGCAAACAAATGATAGGCCAGGGGCCTAAATATTGGATCACTGCCGATCTTAAATTAATAAATCCCAGGAAACCCTTTTAAGGGCAAGGTTGTGTTCATGCAACCATCAAAGGTTGAGAACAATGGGTAGTAGTTTTCCTTATTGATGCATTCAAGTTGAAGACTTTGCATTTGTGTGTGTCCTAAAAACTTTTTTTCAGTCCCCTTTAAGCAAGCCTATCAGGTGATTTCTTCTGACCTACCTTCCTACCTTTGGGTGTGAGATAAGGAGAGAAGTTGAGCTCTGTGATATATACTGTAGGGTTATATGATCTGGAGCAGGACAACACATTTCGCAGGACTCTCATGTCTCTACTTGGAGTCCTAGCAGGACTTTCTTATATAAACCTAAATATCTCAGCGCTTAGCTTCTCTCTTCTATCATATAACCCTATATATCACAGAGCTCAGCTTCTCTCCCTATATCATATAACCCTATATATCACAGAGCTCAGCTTCTCTCCCTCTATCATATAAACCTATATATCACAGCGCTCAGCTTCTCTCCTCTATCATATAAACCTATATATCACAGAGCTCAGCTTCTCTCCTCTATAATATAACCCTATATATCACAGCGCTCAGCTTCTCTCCCTCTATCATATAACCCTATATATCACAGAGCTCAGCTTCTCTCCCTTTATCATATAACCCTATATATCACAGAGCTCAGCTTCTCTCCTTCTATGATATAACCCTATATATCACAGAGCTCAGCTTCTCTCCTCTATCATATATCCCATATATCACAGAGCTCAGCTTCTCTCCCTATCATATAACCCTATATATCACAGAGCTCAGCTTCTCTCCCTTTATCATATATCCCTATATATCACAGAGCTCAGCTTCTCTCCCTTTATCATATAACCCTATATATCACAGAGCTCAGCTTCTCTCCTGCTATCATATAACCCTATATATCACAGAGCTCAGCTTCTCTCCTTCTATGATATAACCCATATATCACAGAGCTCAGCTTCTCTCCTGCTATCATATAACCCTATATATCACAGAGCTCAGCTTCTCTCCCTATATCATATAACCCTATATATCACAGAGCTCAGCTTCTCTCCCTCTATCATATAAACCTATATATCACAGCGCCAGCTTCTCTCCTCTATCATATAAACCTATATATCACAGAGCTCAGCTTCTCTCCTCTATAATATAACCCTATATATCACAGCGCTCAGCTTCTCTCCCTCTATCATATAACCCTATATATCACAGAGCTCAGCTTCTCTCCCTTTATCATATAACCCTATATATCACAGAGCTCAGCTTCTCTCCTTCTATGATATAACCCTATATATCACAGAGCTCAGCTTCTCTCCTCTATCATATATCCCTATATATCACAGAGCTCAGCTTCTCTCCTCTATCATATAACCCTATATATCACAGAGCTCAGCTTCTCTCCCTTTATCATATATCCCTATATATCACAGAGCTCAGCTTCTCTCCCTTTATCATATAACCCTATATATCACAGAGCTCAGCTCTCTCCTGCTATCATATAACCCTATATATCACAGAGCTCAGCTTCTCTCCTTCTATGATATAACCCTATATATCACAGAGCTCAGCTTCTCTCCTGCTATCATATAACCCTATATATCACAGAGCTCAGCTTCTCTCCCTTTATCATATATCCCTATATATCACAGAGCTCAGCTTCTCTCCCTTTATCATATAACCCTATATATCACAGAGCTCAGCTTCTCTCCTGCTATCATATAACCCTATATATCACAGAGCTCAGCTTCTCTCCTTCTATGATATAACCCTATATATCACAGAGCTCAGCTTCTCTCCTGCTATCATATAACCCTATATATCACAGAGCTCAGCTTCTCTCCTTCTATGATATAACCCTATATATCACAGAGCTCAGCTCTCTCCTCTATCATATATCCCTATATATCACAGAACTCAGCTTCTCTCCTCTATCATATAACCCTATATATCACAGAGCTCAGCTTCTCTCCCTTTATCATATATCCCATATATCACAGAGCTCAGCTTCTCTCCCTTTATCATATAACCCTATATATCACAGAGCTCAGCTTCTCTCCTGCTATCATATAACCCTATATATCACAGAGCTCAGCTTCTCTCCTTCTATGATATAACCCTATATATCACAGAGCTCAGCTTCTCTCCTGCTATCATATAACCCATATATCACAGGCTCAGCTTCTCTCCCTTTATCATATATCCCTATATATCACAGAGCTCAGCTTCTCTCCCTTTATCATATAACCCTATATATCACAGAGCTCAGCTTCTCTCCTGCTATCATATAACCCTATATATCACAGAGCTCAGCTTCTCTCCTTCTATGATATAACCCTATATATCACAGAGCTCAGCTTCTCTCCTGCTATCATATAACCCTATATATCACAGAGCTCAGCTTCTCTCCTTCTATGATATAACCCTATATATCACAGAGCTCAGCTTCTCTCCTCTATCATATATCCCTATATATCACAGAACTCAGCTTCTCTCCTCTATCATATAACCCTATATATCACAGAGCTCAGCTTCTCTCCCTTTATCATATATCCCTATATATCACAGAGCTCAGCTTCTCTCCCTTTATCATATAACCCTATATATCACAGAGCTCAGCTTCTCTCCTGCTATCATATAACCCTATATATCACAGAGCTCAGCTTCTCTCCTTCTATGATATAACCCTATATATCACAGAGCTCAGCTTCTCTCCTGCTATCATATAACCCTATATATCACAGAGCTCAGCTTCTCTCCTCTATCATATTCTATTTATTTGAAAATTTTCTAACAGTTCCTTTAAGAACTTGTAGAGTAATACTTTTTGTTTTACGGGTAAACACCATCCATATGGTCATCAGTCCCTTAGTTGTTTATTCTTGTTGTATTCCATTGCTTCAGCCAAAATTTGCAGAGAAGCATTTGTTGTTGATTCAAGCTGGGCATAGATAGACAGATGCCTCACAGACATTGACTGTGGATAAGACATCTGTCCATCGTTGGAGTCCTTGCTTCCAGCAGAGGTACCGGTCTTATCTTTTCTATGAGAGAAAGGGAATGATCTGTAAATGGCAGCTTGGTTCATCAGCGGGAGAATGCAGCAGCCATTGTTAATTGTCTCCCATTGAAATCAATGGGCCACCTGTGTATTAGAAGGATGATCAGGATAGTTTCTTGCAGTGGCTCTCCTGTCTGGATGATGGGTTAGCAGAAGATAGTTGTCTGCAATATTACATAACTTATAATTCACCTGAATGTACCCAGCAGATAATTCCAGTTTGACTTGTTACATACTCCAAGCTATACTTTGTGGCATTCCCTTAGACATTGAGTGTAAATACAGGGGCAGATAAATTAGTGAAAATTTGGCAGAATTCTGGTGCAATTTGCACCTCACTTACATGCTTTGCACCTCACTTTTTAAGTGTTTTAGACACTTCCTGTCATGTGCGGGTCTGTGGAAAACGAATCAGCCACACACTGATGGCCTCTGTGTGCAGTCCGTGTTTTCCACATCTAGATTAATAGAATACACCGAGCCACAATAACGGACCGCGATAAGTTTTTGTGGAAAATTTACATTATGTATATGTAATAAAACATTTTAGCACCAAAATATTTTCCACAGCACTCTACAAATTGTAGGGTTCATGTACAGACAAAATGTGTAATAAATCAATTCACGTAATAGGAATGAAGGCCCTGCTTGCAGAAGCTTACAATCTATGTAAGTGCGGAGTGTGAATGCTGTAATAGCCATGGTATCTCATAGCCATTGTCACATGCTTCATAAATAACAATCTACTCCGGTTTTATCTACTGTACATCAACATCTTAATATTTTTTTTAAAAAAAGCAGTGATCCTTCTCCTTTTATAGACCACAAGTTATACTAGGTATCTCTACTTCTGCCAGTGACCCTCAGCAGCATTGGGCCTTTTGAATATTAAATCTTATTAGATGGGCGAGCGGTTTAGTCTGTTTTCATATACAGCTTTATTGAGGTGTAAAGTTTGTATGGAGAAAGTAGAAATTCCATGTGATAGCAGACTGTCCATGAATGCTTTTCCTTTAAGAAGAAGGCGGTGAACATGTTCTCCACTACAGTCCATGCTGAATGCCTGCACAGAGCCAATGAGATCTGCACACAGTGTAGCACCAACAGCATGAACTGATTAGGATCAGTCAGCGGGGAGTCGTTCGTCCTCTTCTGCAGATGTGGAATAGCCTCTTCAGCATTTTCAGCCTTGGCATTCTTTGCATGTCCTTTTCAGATTTGCAGTATTTTATGTAACACTTTATACGTAAAGTCAATTCTTCACACTGTCTTGGTAAAGTGATGCTCTACTGTTGGGAAGCCTCTAGAGACTGAGCTGAAAATGGCTCTTAGGAGGTATTTACAGGTCAGCGGGCAATGACAAATGCTGTACTAGGTGCTTTTTTTTATAAGACAAAGGCTGTTTAGAAGAATGAAGTACTCAGAATCAAGCATTCTTCACTGATGTAGTTGGTTATGAGGACATAATGTTATGTGGCATTGTCTACATGGGCAAATGTGTGGAAAAGGGGCAATAAATGGTCACTTGTGCCTTATGCCACGTCTGCTATTGTGGGAGCAGTCTGAGCTTCTAGTATCTCTGACCTCTGCAGTATCCATGGTTGGGCAGCACCATATTCTTGTTGTCCTCCAGTAATATTACCGCCATTGCTTATTCTTACAATACATGAATACTTGCAGTATATGTGGCACTTCACATGATAAAAATATTCTACAGGCTGTCTGTGTTCTTAAGCCGCCCCATGGTTAACATGTACCTGTCCTTTCAGATGACTCTTAAGGATCAACTGCCATAGGTGTGGACATGAGTAACACTATTTCTGGCAGTCATGGCTTGTATTCTGCATTTTTAGCAGTGTTTCTGCACTGGGCAGACTGTTATGTCATGTCCAATAGATGCCTCATGGAGAAAACAGGAAATTTCGTTCCTCATCTCCCACTCTCTAAGAAGCAGCATGGAGGATGTTACAGAGACGTGCTGAACAGTACTGATGTAAATAAAGCTAAACTAAGTGAGAAACCATATTAGGTGTAGCACCATGTCTGTTCCTATGTCTCTGCTTCCCTCTTACTTAGAAGCGGTAGCACCTTAATAGTACATTATAGAGGCATACTGATGTACATAAAGATCTCAACAAAGAAGGGGGCTGGCCTTGATATTATAATGTGAAAGCCTGCCAGCCCCCACAATGTACCTAATAGCAAGGAGGAGGGAATTTTTTGTCAGGTGCACATGACCTGGAGTCTGAACCTGCCCAGAAACCAGACATTGAGTGCAGGTTGAGTCTGGGCCTGAAATAGTTAAAATTCAGTCCCCTGCTAACCCCTTTAAAGAAAATTTACTGCTAGCTGCAAAGCATGTTTGTGCTTCTCTCTTTCAGCTTCTCACTTCTCAGTAGGTTTCTTTAGGCCACATGTCATCTGATCCCTCTGCTAAATTCATCTTGGGAGACAAGACAGACTGCTGTTAACAGAGAGTTTCGACTGTAGAACTGTGTAAGAGGAAAGGAGAGAGGATAACTTCAGGTATCTTGATAAATTTAATGAAAAAAAAAATCTCTCTCATAAGACATATTACAGAATTTATTATATTTGCTTATACGATTAATGTGTGCAGAGAATTTGTTGAAAGTACGCTGACCATTGAAGACATTTCATGAACATAAATCTTCATTTATGGTGTAAGCTCTTTTTAGCCTTTTTTGACAAGTCTAGTTAAGTAAATACTTGTATTCCTCATAAAATAACTATTTTGTAGCATTGTGCTTCTCTTATTCCTATTACTATTTCATGGAGTATAGTAAAAAGTATTTACTAAAACAGGCATGTTGGGCGAGGTGACAGATCCCTCCACCTAGTTTTTTGAGTATATTGATAGACTAATACAAATCGATGTTTCCCTTGTGACATATATTTGGTAGTGTTATATTTTTTTCATTGTTGCCATGCCTGCTAAGAAACGCAAAACATTCTTTGGGTCTTTTTAAGGTTATGATGATTGACGGCCTGCCTTCTTGTACAAACTGCTTTAAACAGTCTTATCTAGGTAAGATTTAATAGAGCTGAAAAATGGCCAAAGAATGCGGTTACTGTGAGAGCTTGTGCGCTGCCTTTTAACTGACTTTTTGGTTGTTGTTGTGTACTTGTGGTATGTGTGTGCGTGCGCTTTTAATTCAACTTCAGTCTTCTCAATATAGTTTTGACACTGCTGTTTTGCATCACTAAATATATAGTTTTTGCCTGTAGTGGAATAGAGTGCTTGGTAGGAGTAAGTAATACAGGCAGAACTGCTATTTAATGAGCTATGTAACTTCTATAGTAGATGTTGTCGAAAAGCTCTGGATCTATGGCTATCTTGGAGTGAGTGTTTGAGGCTATGTTCACATCTGCCATGTGTTCCCATCTGTCTATCTGTTCTTGTCCGTCGGAGGACCAGAACAACGGACATGTGGACCACTAAAATAGCGGATACAAATTGAGCCTGTCGGACCCCATTGACTTTAGTGGGTCAGTTGGGTGTCTGTTGTTTTCAAACTGAAAGCGGAGGATGAAAAAGCCATAAATACAGGACTCTTTTCATGCACCAATTTCAGGCGGACACTTCAATAGAGTCACATATGGAGACTCCAGCATAGATGTGACTTTGGCCATACATGTACGAAAGAGTTGGGTTTTCCAGGACTTAAAGGTGTTATCCAGGGAGTAATAAAGTTCCCCAGTGCATTCCCTGCACTGGTTGAGCTAGGTTAATAATGTACACCCACTCTCCTGGAGCCCTGAAGGCCTGAACTCTCATGCCCCTGTCTCTGTCAAAATTCATTGTCCACTTCTTGTATACCTTGCATAGATAAATGATAAAATCCTGGCGACCTGCAGCCAACACTTGGCGTGTGTGTGTACTGGCTATACGTTAAATTCCATAATAAAACCGTATGCTATATGGTCATCCTAAATTCACCCTAGTGTTGTTTGCAGAGATCCAGTACTTTATTGGTTATGTCTGTGGCAGGAATTTAGATATTTTGTATTTTGGTTTTCGATTGTTATAAATATAATGTTGACTGGTTAAAAGCTGGATATTCACTTTACAGTGAAATGACTTGTCCCCTCTATAGACTTGTATCTCTTATCCATAAGTTAGGGGATAATTGTCTGACCGCTGATTCCGACCATTGGAAAGCCTTGTTCATGTACACCAGTCCGATCACATTGGACCTCTCCGCCATGTTGTCTGATATAAAAGATGTTCGCTGAATAATCAGAGAAGTGCTGAATGTCCTCCATGCATGTTTTACATAGAAGGAAAGAGCCCCTTTAAGCTGAGCATAGGACTCCCACCCAAATAGACAGTGCAGATAAAACCGGAGCACATTGTAGTCTATCAGATAAGTGGATGCTGCTTTCTCTCCTTGGATCTGAACCGTTCAGATTTTAGAATAAATAATGTTGGAGATCTGGCAGAAAATATCTAAAGACGTTCCAGGACCTTTATAAACATTATGCTACAAAAGTAGATCCGACTTGTTTAAAGGGATAATGTTTATACAAGGGTGTAGTGTCCCCCTATCTAGGCTTACACCTGGGATGGCTCTGTCTTTTAGCCTCTTTGTATTTCCTAATATACTATATAGGTTTGTATATTGACTTGCAGGTTAGTTTATTATCGCTCACTCAGATATAAGGACTTATTTGACTTTTGGAGCTTATTAAGCTATGGATGTTTCCACAGTTTATCTATTGTATGTCTGATGTACGTGTGGAAGAGTGAAGAAATCAGGCAATACCTTTTAGAGGCTAACTGAGTATATTTATAAGTAAGCTTTCAGGAGTGCTCGCTCCCTTCATCAGACATGGTGTGATACAAGAACTGAAAATTAACAGATTTTTATACACATGGTTTTCAAAGCATTTTAGAGTCCTTAAAAAAAAAATTGCAATCTAAGTAGAGAAGTTATTTACAACAGGTCAAAAAAACAGTCTGGAAACTTGTGCGTGACGGAGGGATCAGTAATTCTTGCTGTTATCTGTTTGCTATCAGGAGGTGATTTGTGTCCCTCACAGGTCACACACAGTGTGATTTGAAGCTGGCATGAATATTGCATTCAGTTCATGGTTCAAACATAGTGTGACATGAAGCTGGCATGAATATTAAGTCCAAATTGCAGAGTTTGAAATTTTTGCATAAATTTGTACTCCATTTCTTTCCTTTTCTCCTGTGTCTTAAAATGTCCCATTAAAACCACAACCCGCAAATCTTCAATAGAGTGGTTTTCTCCGGAGAAATGTGCGGCCACTGGGAGATCTGTTCTGCTGTTATTAATGGTGGATCTGTGTGAGTTCATTCGTTGACTGAGTCTCTGCCCTGTTTCCCCCACATAGAGGCCTGTGGTGGGACATTGCACACACATTATGAGATACACCACATTGGAAGACCTGCAGGAAAATGTCCCCCTAATTCTGTGCACCTGTTGTGACTGTGGGATAGGTACACTGTCAGCGGTGTGGATGTGCTTGCAGGTCATGCACCTTTTATGTAGGCAAGGTGAGGTGCCATTTTCAGTTGGGGCCTTCAGGGCACTCCGGACGATAATGCGCCTCAGGTTTGGTGGTTGTCGAAAGGAGAGGAGAGGGGGTACTGGAAATATGTCCTTGAGTCTGTTGTCCCTATGTAGCACAGGTTGGAGCTCCTTGGCAATCCTTCGTAGGATCTCCAGCTGTGGGTTGTAGGTGACAACTAGGGGCACTCGGGCATCTTTCTGGGTCTCTCTATATGTGAGCAGACTGTCTCTGTTAATGGCTGCTGCTTTGTTTAATTGGTTGTCTGTCACTTTTGGTTTGTATCCCAATCTGAGAAATTTCATCCTCAGATCCAGGAGGTTCTTGTCCAGGTCTGTTTTGTCGGAGCAAATACGATTGTATTGTATAGCCTGGCTGTAGATTATAGATTGTCTTGTGTGCTTGGGGTGGAAGCTGTCGTTTCTCAGGTAGGCCGTTCTGTCTGTGGGTTTGTGGTATATTGATGTGAGTAGCCGGTGGTCTTTAATGTATATTGTGGTATCCAGAAAGTGAATTTCACTCCCTGAATAGCTAAGTTTAAGGTTGATGGTCGGGTGAAAGTCATTGAAGTCATTATGGAATTGAAGTAGGGCCTCCTCACCTGCAGTCCAGATGACAAGGATGATATCGATATAACGAAGGTAAATCATAGGTTTGGTGGCGCATGTTGAAAAATATGTTCCTTCCATTTCTGCCATAAAGAGATTTGCATATTCTGGTGCACATCTGGTCTCCATTGAAGTTCCCATGAATTGTATTGTATTCATCCTTAGCCACAACCATTTTACCTTTGGAGAGGATCTATATCTACAGCGAATGGGAACTTCAATGGGGACCAGATGTGCACCCCAGTATGCAAATCTCTTTATGGCAGAAATGGAAGGAACATATTTATCAACATGCGCCACCAAACCTATGATTTACCTTCGTTATATCGATGATATCCTTGTCATCTGGACTGCAGGTGAGGAGGCCCTACTTCAATTCCATAATGACTTCAATGACTTTCACCCGACCATCAACCTTAAACTTAGCTATTCAGGGAGTGAAATTCACTTTCTGAATACCACAATATACATTAAAGACCACCGGCTACTCACATCAATATACCACAAACCCACAGACAGAACGGCCTACCTGAGAAACGACAGCTTCCACCCCAAGCACACAAGACAATCTATAATCTACAGCCAGGCTATACGATACGATCGTATTTGCTCCGACAAAACAGACCTGGACAAGCACCTCCTGGATCTGAGGATGAAATTTCTCAGATTGGGATACAAACCAAAAGTGACAGACAACCAATTAAACAAAGCAGCAGCCATTAACAGAGACAGTCTGCTCACATATAGAGAGACCCAGAAAGATGCCCGAGTGCCCCTAGTTGTCACCTACAACCCACAGCTGGAGATCCTACGAAGGATTGCCAAGGAGCTCCAACCTGTACTACATAGGGACAACAGACTCAAGGACATATTTCCAGTCCCCCCTCTCCTCTCCTTTCGACAACCACCAAACCTGAGGCGTATTATCGTCCGGAGTGCCCTGAAGGCCCCAACTGAAAATGGCACCTCACCTTGCCTACATAAAAGGTGCATGACCTGCAAGCACATCCACACCGCTGACAGTGTACCTATCCCACAGTCACAACAGGTGCACAGAATTAGGGGGACATTTTCCTGCAGGTCTTCCAATGTGGTGTACCTCATAATGTGTGTGCAATGTCCCACCACAGGCCTCTATGTGGGGGAAACAGGGCAGAGACTCAGTCAACGAATGAACTCACACAGATCCACCATTAATCACAGCAGAACAGATCTCCCAGTGGCCGCACATTTCTCCGGAGAAAACCACTCTATTGAAGATTTGCGGGTTGTGGTTTTAATGGGACATTTTAAGACACAGGAGAAAAGGAAAGAAATGGAGTACAAATTTATGCAAAAATTTCAAACTCTGCAATTTGGACTTAATATTCATGCCAGCTTCATGTCACACTATGTTTGAACCATGAACTGAACTCAATATTCATGCCAGCTTCAAATCACACTATGTGTGATCTGTGAGGGACACAAATCACCTCCTGATAGCAAACAGATAACAGCAAGAATTACTGATCCCTCCGTCACGCACCACAAGTTTCCAGACTGTTTTTTTGACCTGTTGTAAATAACTTCTCTACTTAGATTGCAATTTTTTTTAAGGACTCTAAAATGCTTTGAAAACCATGTGTATAAAAATCTGTTAATTTTCAGTTCTTGTATCACACCATGTCTGATGAAGGGAGCGAGTACTCCTGAAAGCTTACTTATAAATATACTCAGTTAGCCTCTAAAAGGTATCGCCTGATTTCTTCACTCTTCCACTACTTTCAATGGCTAACACGGTACAACATTATACTACTATCATCATGATGTACGTGTGGATAGCAACGCAAAAATAATTTGTAAGCTGACTGTTATAGTCAGATGGACCCAGAAAAGAAGTACTTTATAGGGCACGTCTGATCTTATTTTTAGAGGATAGTTAGTCTGACCATTTATAACAGTGAACCTGCCATGTTTCAGTTTTGTGGGGAAATATTTGCTGTATATTTGCTTGTGTTTTTATTCCTTGAAATCTCTTTTTTATGTTGCAAAGTCAAAGAGGCGGTCTTATCAGTGCTTAGTAGTCCTGTAGGCGGTCCCAATCTGACAGACAGCCATCTTTGTATGCACACTTATAAAGTGAAGGCTCTCAGTCACTGATAAGGACTGGTCACCGGACTCTAATAAAAAGGGAACCTTTCACCACCTCCACCTAGTCCATTTCTTTGCATCATTTAATATTCTCTGCTCCACTGATTCCGGATCCATTACATGCATCCGCTAAACGCATGTAAAAAATCATGATCTGTATATAGCCTTATACTGAATCTTTTCCCACAAAACTATCAAATCTGCTCTATAACCTGCTGCCTGCAGACTGAACACTATATACAACATTACCCGTCCCTTTCCACTAGTGTAAGGGCTCCTGTTTTCTGTGACCTTTTGCCATATTTGGCTGCTGTAAAAACTTTACATTGCAACCTTTACGTAATTACATAAATCTTATGTCCATGACCTTTTCTATTGACCACTAGTTTGTAGGTTGTGCCCTTGTTTCTAGGAAAGGTCATGTAAAAGTTCTGTTTACACTATTAAGGTAAATTCATAGCTGTGGGACTTCCTTCTGGGCCATCTTGAAGGGGTTTTCTGGGCTAAAAATATTGATGACCTATTCTAAAGAGAGATCACTAGTATTAAATCTGGGCGGCCTGACGCCCAACACCCTCATGGATTAAATAGAGGTGAATAGGAGCTGATCTGCAATACCTGATCTGGCCACTACACTGAGAACAGAGCTGTCTGTTTCCTGCTCCATTCTCTGTGTTTCAGCTACTCAGGCTAGCTATTGATAGCCTGAGTAGCTGAAACCCCCGCCTAATCTGATATCGATGACCTATCCTTAGGATACCTCATCAATATCATTATCAATTGTAAATCTGGTGGACAGGGTCTTTTCTGCCACGGTCCTCTTTGATCCCTGCCCTGCTCTGTCTTAAAACATGGAAAGTTGGGTGCAAAAAAACCCCACACCTGGTACATCTTATAGTTTGACGTGAATCTGTTAGTAAATTCCTCCATTATATTAATATGACTGCACTAAGTATTTGAGCTGGCTTTGACCAGTAGTTTAATGTTTAGCTGCTGCAAACTTGTCTTGAGGCTGGATTCAGAAAGGTGATCACATATGCTTTGCCATCATTACTGTGCAGAGGATCACATTTCCTCATTACTTTAGTCACCTCGGTGTGACAAGTAGCGGCAGAGCTTGGAGTTGCCATGCAGACCTTGTGCTGCGCTTAATCTCCAGAGTCTACATAAAGTTGACAGGTAACTAAGGAGCAAGGCACACACTGCTCAGCAGAAACGTGAGATCCATCTTAAAGGGACCTGGTTTTGTTATTTGAATACCTTGTGTATTGTCTATGTAAGGTGATGTGTCCCATCACGTGTCACAATTTCTACAAAATACTTCATTTTTTTTTTCCGTCTTAAACTTGTTAATCGTATGCCTAAAGGACTCTGTCCTGTTATTGTACTGCACATTAGAAGCCTTTAGGTACAATAAAATATACAGCTGCCACCTAGGGGAGCATCTTAAAGTTGATGAATGTATCGAGTCACTTCTCTCTTCACCAGAGTCAGCCAATTAGCTCTTGGGCTGAGGTCACACACTACGGAAAAGCTGCATTTTTTTTTTTTTTTGTAACGGATTTTGCTCCATTTTTTTGAGCCAAAGTTGGAGATGGATTCATCAGAAGGTAGAAGCATAAGAGCTTCCTTTATATTTCTCATTTCTCTTAAATCCACATTTGGTTTTGGCTCAGAATAATGCACCATTTCTACAACATGGGGATGGATTTTGCGACCACGTTATATCCTCTGTCTTGTGCATTTTGACTGGCCAAAAAAGATGCTGTATTTTATATTTATTTATTTTGCTTACATATATAGCGCCATCATATTCCGCAGCGCTTTACAGACATTGTGGTCACTGTCCCATATAGGGCTCACAATCTACATTCCCTATCAGTATGTCTTTGGAGTGTGGGAGGAAACCGGAGTACCCGGAGGAAACCCACGCAAACTCCTTGCAGATGTTGTCCTCGGCAGCATTCAGACCCAGGACTCCAGTGCTGCAAGGCTGCAGTGTTAACCACTGAGCCACCGTGCTGTGAATAGTGAATCTGCCATACCTGGAAATACCTGGCCTTACCTGGGAGGAATTGGCAAGACGTGTGTCCTGGGTGGTGGTGTGGGCACAAGTGAGAAGCCAGAGTAGTGCATGAGGGGTGAGGATAGTCTTGTGCCCCTGTTGCTTAGGTATATGTCTGCGCATATATAGGAGTTACTGTATCCTATCCCTCTCTTTGGGACTTTTGGGGTGTTTAGTTCTTGTATTGTTTGCTGTACTATGTAGAGATCATGCACATATCTACACTTGTGATCTGTTAGTGCTACTTAAATGATCCTATAATCCTGTTTAGATAATCCTATGCAGTGTATAATCTTTCATTATATGTAATAAATTTTGCCTAATGCAGTCACATCCTACAGTATCTCCTGATCTCTTCTATTGCTCGTGTTTATAACATTAAGAGGTGACAAAGGTGACTTGCTATTTCAGTGCATTGGATTAACAGCTTTGTAAATCGGGTGACAGAATTGCTCGTAATCGAATAAAAGATAATATGGCCGTTTTATTTTACTCAGCCGCAGCTCATGTATTGGGTCAATCTGTTAACCATATGGATGAAATCCTTGTTATTTTACCAGCTTTGTGGGTTCATTTTATTCCGATTTCGGGAGTAAATGCATTGTAAAATAGCATGTTCAACCCAAATGCCATATTGTTGAAATCCCTGTACCTCTTATTCTGACTCATGACCCTTTTGTTGGGTGAAAAAGTGGGCAGGGTATTACGTCTTAGTTTTTCCAACTTTATTCTAATGAGGAAAGTGGTGTACACCAATGTCAGTAAAGCACCAAGATGAAGAATATGGCACGTGCTACACTACTAATACATACCTGTGAGGCCTACTCTGATAATTCATTATATACTTAGAGGTTGTCTATTTCCTGATCCCTCTTGACAGACAGAAATCACTGGCTGAGGCTGCTCACCACTACGGTCATTGATTGAGCAGATGTTTCCTGTGTGTCAGTAGGTACCTAGAAGTGGAGACCATTTGGGAAATGGGATTAGCAAGGGATCGATGATTTGAGTATCGCTTTATATTTTTTATTTGCAACCATGATATTGAGTTCAATTTGCTCTTCCCAGACAATGATGTCCAATGGTCACATGGCCATGTTGCAGTTCAGTCCCATTCAAATGAATGGTGCTGGCTTGCAATACCAAGCACAGCCAATATATGATGTACGGCACTGTGCTTGGTGAGAAGTGAAGAGGTCACAGCGATCAGTATCATAGTCCGAGATAACCCTGTTAATAAGACAGTTGGACAACCTATTGCATTTTATTAGATACAAATGCAGGATCATCAGACCTTCTGGATTAACACAAACCAGATTAAAGAAAATGTAACCTGTTCCCTATTGCCGGTGGTGAACAGTAAACACATTCCCTCCCATCTCTGTCCATCCCAGTTCGCTTCACATTCTAATTTCCTACACACTAGGCCAAATTTCGTAGAAATGATTTTTTTTTTTTTTTAATGCCCCTAGGAATTATATGTAAATACTGCAAGAACAAGCAGGCTCCATGTACACATCAAACCCACTATAAACAAATGCTTTCTTTGTACTTTAGGTGTAGCAGTATATTTTTTCTGATTATGCATATAGATGAGATTGGAATCGCCTTGGCCGCTCCTTTTTATGGAAATGTATCACCTAGATTCTCTTTTTACTAATTGAAACAGATGGTGACATACTGAGAGATTTCTCTCTAATCTGTTTTTATTTTCTGATTGTAGATTTTATTTTTTTCTGTTAATGTTTATGGGGGTGGCCTGAAGTGTTTACAGCGTTCAGAGATATGCTTTTCAGCAGCCACGTGATCCATCACAACCAGTAGTCTGGAGTTGACTGATTAACTTCTATGGGAGAGCGCATTGAGCATGCTCTGTGACCTATACAAAGGTCATTGAGCAGGGAGGGGGTAAATGAGAGCCATGTCCATCTATTTTTATTGCACTTTATTTTCTTATCAAGTGTACATATACATGTGACAGTGATACCCTCACAGAAGGTGGGAGATGAGTAAAAGTGACAAACTGGTAAAGGGAAGACACATGAATTAAAATTCCAAATAAGCTTGTCACATAGGAGAGTGTTTAGACCGTAATGTACAAGTACTAAAATAAAATGGTTAAATTGTGAGTAGTGGAAAAAAACATATACAGGCAGTTGAATGAAAATTAAGACTGGGGGAGAAGAATTTTAAGATATGAAATGGTTTGTCTTGTTCATCCCCTGTTGTGGATTGTGTGTTACCTTTCATTGCAATCCTATTTGTGATCATGTGATGACAGCTGGTAAGTGATCTCAACAGAACAGGAAGTGCCAGCCTGTTAAGAGGTCCAGTGGCCTGAGTGAAAACGTCAAGATTTTAGTGTATTATAGTAATGGATAGTGATTATAAAGAAATAAAAAACCCTGTAAATTCTTAAAAATGTGTGAGAACTTGATGTGAACAATAGCTGGTTTTCTGATGACACATTCCCTTTAAACTGCCACAAATGGCCCCCTCTTAGCATTAGCCACTGGGTGGGACTAGGGTGTAGCTGTGACTTCATGCTATAATGGAGCTTTCTTCTATGATCCTATAGATCAGGGATCAGCAACCTTCGGCACTCCAGCTGCTGTGAAACTACATCTCCCAACATGCTCCATTCACTTCCATGGGAGTTCCAAGAACAGCAGAGCAAGTGTGCATGCTGGGAGTTGTAGTTTTACCACAGCTGGAGTGCCGAAGGTTGCCTACCCCTGCTATAGATGCTTTGATTCAGACATGGCAGAAATCTTCTGTATTGTTTAATATGTCCATTCTGTTTGTGACTTGCGTCTCACTTGGACATAAATGGGTGATAATTACAATATGGATATGTAAATAGGTGAGATTTGTAATACGGAGACAATGAAACTTCTGCCGAAAATGTTGCACATGGTTAATACGGCCCTTTTTTTACACCTTTTTTTTAGCCTCCTTGTTTAGAGTTTTCAGAAACCTTTATATACAGACTTGTCAATGACTTTATCTTTAAATTGTTGGTTTTTAGAAACCTTGACGCAATTACAGAAGTATTAGCGGTCATCTTCCAGGTTGCCCTTATCTTTCATTTGTGTAATGTGTCATGGCTCCTATGACAGGAGGATTAGTGTATGTATGTCATGTTTCCCATCATTGGGCCCTCTAATCATATATACATTCCTTTCATCAGCAATCCCTGTCACATGCCTCAGAAAAGGTGTCTGAATGATGAATACGACATGTTGGCTTTTACAGATAGAGAACAGCATAGACTTAAAAGAAAAAAAAACAAATCAATTTAATGGTTTTTTTTTTTTTCAAATAGTATTGGACAAAATCGGACCTCGGATTTAGTGCCAGGGATCCCTTCCCACGAGATCTGAAAAGGATTTCATAAGCTTACAGAATGGCATCAACTCCTGTCCTTTGTGCAAAATATATAGCTCATACACGGTGTCATAACATGGACATTTCTTCACTTTACTTTGGAGTGAATGCCGGAACGCCTTCATTCTCATCAGGGGGTGTTGGTTAGTCAGACACCCAGTATCCACATATTGATCCTAAGGATAGGCCAACGGTTTTAGGGGAAGTTCCGTAATGTGCTGCAAAAATTAATCTTTCATTCATTTCAATGGGAAGCAAATGTGCATTTTTATATATATATATATATATATATATATATATATATATATATAATTTATTTTTTTTTTTTTATAAATAAAAGGGTCTAGCCTATACTTCAGGCAGACTGAAATGTGTGCATAGTAAATCTTTCTGCTAATGTCAGATTGTCTGCTCTTTCATTTAACCCTCTGCAAAGGTCTTGGCATCACTGATCAAAACTTCAGATATGTCACTATGTTAAAATAATAATAATTCTTCCATCTCTCTAAAAAAAAAAAAAATATTTGATAAGCAGGGGTCATAGCCACGATTGCCTTTCTGCTCCTTGACTTTACTGATCTGCAAGGATCCTCATGGTTGGACCTTGTGCGATAAATAATTTATGTAATTACAGGCAGTCTGACTATTGGGACCCCCACCAGTCATGAGCACATGGGCCTATGTATGGAGTGCGCTCTGTCGCTCCAGTCATCTCTGTGGCACTGCTGAAGACAAGCAGAGTACTTTGCTATCTCCAGCACCAGTAAATGTCCAATTTGATAACTATAATATAATATTTTAGCAACTTGGAGCCCCATAATTTTTTTTAAGTAGCAGATTTCCGACAAGCATGGTGAAGCTTAACATTGGACCTGTATACTTGCAGAAAGAAACTTTGACTGGAGAGTCTTCTCTACTAATAAAGACCCATAAGATCTCTTTAAACTTGTCAAAACTTACTTTAGTCTGCAAATCCTACACATAATCCATTTCTTTCACTCAGTCATGATGAGGCTTTTGCTGTATCTGGCAGATAACTATGTACAGATTAATCTTGCATGTATGCTTTGTGCTGGAAGTCGCGGTGGACCACCAGCGGAGATCTCTCAAGCATCAAGAAATCCTGACTAGCGCAGACCAGCGTCTAAGTTTAAAGTTTGCTTTTTATTAGCAATGAGCCACATGGGAAAGTGAAATGTGGCTTTGGGCTTTTTATACGGAGAAAAGTCCTGTTTCTGTTTCATGCTTCTACAAGAAGCTGACAGCATAATGGAACCGTGCTGCTGGAATATCCTATAATAAGTATGTGTGGCATATATTATTACTGAATGTTCTCAGGTCTACCTTAATTCAGCACAATGTATAGCAGATGTGCATCATTCTCTATAGATTTTGGAAAAATATACATTAAAGCAAAAAGTTACACCGTCTCAAAATTATACCCCTTATACGAAAGTCCCAAAGCCATTGGGTTAGTAACTGAAGAGGAATGTCTTAGTAAAAGCCTGTGATCGAAGACTTAACTGGGTACTGTACTGGTTTGATATGGTTCCCATCAGCTTATGTATTACTCAAGAGGACCAAAAGTAATATCCGAAAGTCAGTGGGCAGCGGACGTTACATACAGTTTGTATATGGTTGCCTATTGGGCTTGAGGAAAGTATGCAAATTTCAGAGTCTTCACATACTGCTGAAATCTTTTTAATAGTCTATGGCTAAAACACACATCAAGGGGTTTTCCAGGACCATGACATTGGTGGCTTGTCCATAGGATAGGCTATCCGTATCAGATTGGTGGGATTCAACAACTCTGCATATCTGCTGTTCAGACAAGTGCTACAGCCTCTTCACTGCATACCAAGCACAGTGCCGTACGTTGTATAGTGGCTGTGCTTGGTATTGCAGCTCAATCCCTTTCATTTTGAATGGGACTAGTCTGTGACCATGACATCAGTTGCAACTTCTTAAGATATCTGATCGGCTGTCAACCAGGTGTCAGCCTGTCCCTGTTCTAAAATTGATGACTTGTCTTAATATAATAATCCTGGAAACCCCTTTTCAGGCGTGAAGGACAGATTTGGCCATAATATATATTATATATTATAATATATATATATTTTTTTCTTGCAGCCAAATGTGAGCTAGGTAGGTGAAGTAGGTGTTGTATGGCAGATGTTTTGGCCTAGCCTGGGCACTTAGTCATTGACAATTCTCTGGTTTAAAGTTTTGGATTTACTTTGGCTGAATTTTACTTTTACTCTATGGGGGATAAAATTGCAAGTGACCTTTAGGAAAAAATCCAAGGTCACATTTATGACAGAGTGTCAGGTCGGTTGCTACTGTCTTTTTCCCACAGGGAAACTTGTGGAAGGGACGGTAGAGTTAATCCCACACTCATGCCATGGATGCCCTTAAATGTATTAAAATTATTACATTCTCTTTTATTTCATTTTCTTATTTTAAGAATTGCCTAGTTGTGGACTGCCTTCCCACTTCTCTCAGCTGTTTATGCCCAAGGTTAGGAAAACATGTCCTGAAATGGCATTTGTGAAGACTTGTAGTGTAGTGACCAGACTGAAAATGAATTAACTTTCTATGAGACCAGACGATGGTTGTGTTGGAGAAGTCAGTGCTGGAGCGTTACTGCATTGTGAATGTATTATAAGAGAAAACAATCTTTATTTTGTATAGTAGATCATGGGCATATGCCATAACTAGTTAAAGAGGGTGTTCAGGTTTAGGGTAAAGGTCTCCAGAACGCCAAAACCATGTCTCTGGCATTGTAGCACGAACTCATTTATCTGTAGGGGAAAAGAAGCAGGGGACCATGGACATGCCAATATATTCCAAAGATATGGCTGCTATTGTTCCGCAGATATCGATCCCATATTTTAACACAATTCTTCTCCCAGTTGTGAAATCTTTCCATGCAGCCAGCTTTACACACTCTCTTGCCAGACCACATTGCATTTATACTTTCTTCCTTTTCCAGTTTGTTGCTCATTTCAGTGCAGTAAAAGGTTAGTTTACTTCTAGGACAGCGAGGACTCGGGCCGCCATATGTGAAGCCATGATGCTGGGTGGATGGAGCGTGTTTCGGATCACACGTGTTTTTAATATGCGAAGAATCAGACTAAATAATAACATTCATGGTTCAGCAATGGTTTAGTTTCCTGCCATCAGAATATATTATTCTGTTTCCCATAGATCACCAGGTGGACTAATAAAATTCATGTTTCATTTGACTTCGACTAGAACAATGTCCTCTTTACTATATAGACTCGAAGCATGTTGCATAGAAAGTGGCTTTAAATCATGCCAAATGCTGTAGTTCTGTTTAACTGTAGTGAAATTTCATGCTGTATCTCGGATATTATTTGCTGACATATTTCGACCCACTGGCATCCAGTGTATGGTGCCTCCTGCAAAAGATATGCCCCTTACGTGGTGCCCATACAAATTGTAATATCTGTTTTTGCTGAGACTTCCAGAGTGTAGATTTTATTTTTTTTTTTCTTCTTCATCATCATCATCATCATATAGCACCATCATATTCCGCAGCGCATTGCAGACATTGCAAGTCGCTGTCCCATATAGGGCTCACAATCTACCTTCCCTATGTCTTTGGAGCAGTGGCGTAACTAGGAATGGCTGGGTCCCAAGGCGAACATTTGACATGGGGCCCCCCACACACACAAACCACCGCCCCCAACCCCCCCCCACACACACACGCATTCCTGCGCACACTATTATGCCCCATAGTGGCCCCTGCACACGGTATTATGCCCCATAGTGGCCCCTGCACACGATATTATGCCCCATAGTGGCCCCTGCACACGGTATTATGCAGCATAGTGGCCCCTGCACACAGTAGTTTGCCCCATAGTGGCCCCTGCACACAGTAGTTTGCCCCATAGTGGCCCCTGCACACAGTAGTTTGCCCCATAGTGGCCCCTGCACACAGTAGTTTGCCCCATAGTGGCCCCTGCACACAGTAGTTTGCCCCATTGTGGACCACCCATGAACGATTATTATAGTCTGGGGTCTTTTCAGACCCCAGAGTATAATTATCGGAGACCCAGGGGAGGATAGAAACATAGAAAACACTGCAACTTACCTCTTCCTCGCTCCGGTGCACTCCCGTGCGCTACTTCGGCCATCTTCAATGTTGGACCGGATCTCACGCAATCCAGGCCGGCGTCTCGACGCATAATGAAGTCGGCTGACATCTGGGACGTCACCAAACAGGCCCGAAGCCTGCGGAGCGGCGTAGAGGTGAGTTACAGTGTTTTTTATGTTCGCTCACCTCCCCTGGGCCCCCCGATCGTTATACTCCGGGGTCTCAAAAGACCCCGGAGTATAACGATAGCAGTGTTTGTGGGGTTCGCGGTAGCGACTGCCACAGGGCTCCGGGCCCCGTAATGTTCCGGGCCCTGTGGCAGCCGCTACCACTGCTACCCCGATAGTTACACCCCTGCTTTGGAGTACCCGGAGGAAACCCACGAAACACAGGGAGAACTACAAACTCCTTGCAGATGTTGTCCTTGCAGGATTTGAACCCAGAACTCCAGCGCTGCAAGGCTATAATGCTAACCACTGAGCCACCGTGCTGCCTAACAGCGTCATTCTGTCCATTCTTCTGGTTCCTTTTGTAGAACCTTTTTTTTTTTTTTTTTAATCTGGGATTTCTGATGGACTCTGCATTGGATTGATACCCTGTTCACATGTGAAGGCAGCCTTATGGGTATTGCTATAGCTTGTGCTACTTTACATTTTTGCTAGTTACTGTCTTCCACCTCTGTTGCTGACCTGGATTTTTCTGACTTTCCTCTTGCATTGTCCCTTGCACTTCTCTGCCTGGTACTTGTAGTTCCATAGTTCTGTCTTTTGGCTTCCTTCTCTTTTTCTTCTGGTTATCCTGCTGTTTATATGTTTCTGATCCGTGCCTGGTTCTGGACTACATCACTGCAGTCAATCCAAGACTTCTCTGGGTGAGCGTAAGCTGGGGATTCACTGCATGAGAGACCATATCTCTTGAGGGAATTTTCGGATGAATAGTTCATTGAAAGCGTGACTACAGTAAAGGACAGTAGTCCCACGGAGAGGTAGGGACTCCTGGCCTCATAGTTGACTGTGTTGTTGGGAGTCCCAAGCATATTAACCATGGTTAGTTGGGAAATGAGTCTGACTCATGGGCCAGATTTTTTTAGCCCATTTCATAGTTGTGTGAAACTGCCAAATACACTAGGCCATGTTTTATTCAGATTGCAGCTTAGAGAATCCACCTTGCATCCAGCATCTGAACCCTAATAGATAAATATACTTGGCCCAAAACATGTCACTGAATGTCGATTGTAGACAAGTCTTTGCCTTGCATTTGTTGTTCTGTTTGATATTCGGGATTGATGTCCCTGTTTACTGTCTAGTGGATGTCCCAAAATCATCGGTTTAGAGCAGTTCCACAATAGTGAGCCACATGTTGCCTTCATCATCACCCTAACGCCATCTTATCTAAACACTACTTCTTCTACCGCAACCTTCTGAACTTCCTGCCTAGATCTGGATTTATGGCCAGTGATCTACATGAAACAACTGAAGTACATGAAAGATGCTTCTTGTAGGGAGACAGGACTTGAGTGGATTAGCTTGGCTTTTAGAAGTTCTCAGAAGTAGGACAGGCTGCTACTCCCAGTGTCATTAAAGTCATCACACAAGTTCTTTTAACTTCAGGGAGCACTGCATCGGTCTGTCATCCGCCTCTTTAAAAGCCTGTCAGACGTATTTCTGACTGCACTTGTCTATAGAGCCGCTGTATGTACAGTTCCAGGCATTGACTGTAAGAAGCCATGAACCGTGCACAGTAGTATTGGCCTGTGTTTCACACTTGAAGTGGATGTTTCTGAAACATGACTCCTTACTGCCGCAGGGATCTCTGTTTCTAGGTGAAGAGACTGGGAGGAGAGTTTTGTGACACTGGTCAGATTTGTCTTTTGCTGTTTTGGATCTGACATCTCTTCATGGCTGCTCCTAAGAAGATGTGTGTAAAAGTAAGTCTGCTATGCACGGTGTGTGTTGTATTAGGAGAAATCGCAGGCCTGGAATGAATATCCGATGACTCTTGGTAAATGTGTTGGGGCTGGAAGACTTCTGTTTCCATTTTAGTGTGCTGGTGTAATCGGATTACAGTTTAGCCCTGCTTCTCTTTTTATTTGGCTGCTAGAGACAGGGATACCCATGCTATGGAGGAAGTGTTCTCTAGACAGACTGCTACAGTAATAGGAAATGTTCTACGCTGTTCTTGCATACAGGACTGTGGAGTTGGTAGGCCAAAGCTTCCCATCATCGGACTCCGACTCCTTCATAAATCGCCGATGACCATTGTCAGACGGACGCAATAAAGCTCCTTTTAATTCATGAAAAAGCTAGTGATTGACTTTATGTAAAAGTAAATATGCATCAAACTTTACATATAATGGTATAAAATAAAGTAATGAATGATTTTATTTTGGAGTTGGTAGCTTCTTTTCTGACTGCACCCATAACTGTCCCCCACTCTAACTCCACAGATCTGGTTGCATAAGTAACAGTAATAGCTATCTAATAATCTAGTATATTTTAGACTTTTTGCAATTTTTATTATTATTTTTTACTGTGTTTTTTTTCCTTCTTCTTCTTTTTTTTTTTTTTTTTTTTTTTTAGAAACACATTTTCTATTACCTGTAAATTACCTGATCTTACACACATGTCCCCCGGGTTCCTTGAACGTAGAAGTTTAGAAGTTTAGTCTCTTATGAATAGAGTTTGATTGATGTTAGACTTGGAAGTTGCTCAGCCACGCAGTGTCTGTGATCTGTGAAATAATTGGACATCTTCCATTTTCATGGGTCTGCCACCTAGGTTGCCCTTTGAGGTGATTGGGTATATGAAAAAAGAAAATAAAAAAAACATGCCCAGAATTGGTACGGTCATAATGTGAATATACACTATGGCTAGTTTCACTAGAATTTAATCGTCCCACTGCAGTTTGTCTGAACTGAAATTGGAACGTTCGCTCAGTTCATCTCCACTGTGTTTTGGCTTATAAATCCAACTAATACATGGACTGAGTTTCCTGGCTCAAACTTGCCTATGTGAAACAGACCTTAAGGGGGTATTCCCACGAACATAACTATTTTAAAATTTGTAGATAATTAAAAGTTAAAATTTTTTGCAAATATACATAACATTTTGCAGTTTTAAAGATTTTTTTTTCTTCTAAATATCTTGTGGTCACAAGTTGTTGTCTTGATCGGTTGCCAGTGGATACGACCATGAATGCAGGACCTTTCTAAGGTCAGAAAATCAACCATGATTTCCTTATAGTGGCCAGGATATCCTGTGATACATGTAGTGTCCCTGTCTGATAACCCTCCAAAAATAAGAAAATCATAGCTGGGCTCCTCACAAGTCCCAGACCATAGAAAGTTTCTGCATTTGTGGTCATATCCGTTGGCAACCGATCAAGACAACAGATGTCACCATTAAGATGGTTAGAGAAAATTTGTACTTATCTACTTATATTTGCAAAAATGTTTAACTTTTCACTATCTAAAGATATAGATATTATTATATTCATGAGAATACCCCTTTAAAGCCAGATTCTGCATTGAAGGGTTTTGGGGTGAGTCCACCTGTAGTTCCCATGTTGCAGCCAGAAACCATGCCCAACAGTAGGCTTTACTACATATTGATGCATTTCTTCTATTAATATTGTCTGCAGTTTAAGGCTTTGTTCACAGCTGGATTGGGTGCAGATTCTCTTTAAAACTGCAAACAAAATGGTGTACCATGCTCTACTTTGGGAAAATGCCAGAAGCCATAAGAGAAACCTGTTGAAATCTATTCTAGTCTATGGGGTTTGTCAGGCACTGTTTGTATTGGTAATGCCGGATCTGTTTCATGACTGTTATTTTGATCTAGTCCTGTAGCAGAGCAGGACAACAGAAATGACAATGTAGATGTGAACAAAGTCTTAGCTTCAAAACCACATGACCATTAACAATCATTTTGAAAACCTCAGATTTGCTTAAAACCACATGTTGGTATGGGCTGTGGTGGATATGCACCACCCACATGGTGTGAATCATGCCTTATCCATTTATCTGCACTGCTCTGTATCTTGGGATACTCTCCACAAGGTTTCTTAGTTGCTCGGCTGCTACTGTCTATGCCCTCTTAGTGGAATGCGGGAAAGGAGTATTTAGTAGTAGTCGCAGCGCTTGCCAGATAAACTATTGCACTCCCCACCCTGCTAACTAGGAAACTTAATAGTTTGCCGTGGATTATTTGACTTTTACTTGGGTAAAATATGCTTGATATATATTTGATTGACAATTGTATATAAAAGGAGACTGCCAGCAGTTATGACCCCTCAAGATGCTAAAATTGCCATACAGATGACAACCTAACAAGTTACAGAATCTCCTATCCACTGGATTGGGGAGAACGGCTAGATTGGTGGGGTTTGACCTCTGGTACTGGATGTCAGCCATATTTCCAAGACCGAACATTGAGCCAGGACCCAGACTCCATCTATGATGTTAGGAACCCTGCCTCCCTCTTGTCCTTATATCCCGTCATGTTTATAGTATGGGACAGTAGTCTCATGAGGAGGCAGGGACTCCTAGCACCTTGGATGACTATGATACTGGGAGTCTGGGCCATGGAAATATGGCCGGACCTACATGTGTGAACCTGGCCTTATTTCCATAGGGATTTAAAGAAGAAGCAGTGCACATGATCTGGTCTGTTAAAGTTGCATTGGCCAGTAGCTGGGCAGAAAGGGGGGACACAGTGTAAATGGGATAATGTAATATCTTAACATATCATATTTCCCCCATAATGCCAGACCTACCAGCATAACCGAGGAAATCAAGTTTTAATGCTCTGCTTGATATGTGCTAATAGAAGTCAAGTGTCCGCTAGGTGTTCCTCAACCATTGAAGTGTCCTGGACTTCAGTTGTAAACCTGTGCTCTTGACTGATGTAACTAGTGATCTCCATCATCATGAGAACTCCTATCTGCTAGACATGTCAACCAAGACCAGAGGGAAGGTGTTGTCTGCAGCTGAGACCCCAGGACACTTCCCTGGTTGTCAACCACCATCAGACATTTTACTTCTTGTTTATCATACGTCATGTGCCATATTCTCTTTTATGCTAGCGTTGCGATCAGTAATATGGGGTTGTTAAAACTTGTTTTTCTGTCACATGCAGCAGTGTTAACAGATTTAGAGGGTGAAACTGCTGACCGTCAGATGGAGAACTCTCATGTTAGCAACTTCTGGTTTTGTGTGAGTTACTGTTTGTCTACAGACCCTCTCTAGCCCCTATCTGACCCTTTTAACTTGCCTTTGTGTGATATATAATACCTATCATCCCTGCATCTTCATGTTAGATTTGTGGCCCTTGGTTCTGAGGGAACCCTCAAAGTTTTAATTTTATGAAATTCTCCGGGATGTTTTATATGGTTTATTTTTGTCTTTGCCTTTCTATATAAATCGGGATCTAAGTGCTTGTCTCACAGACATCAATCTGGTAAAATCTTTGTGGGTGTTGCATTCCACACTTAATGTAATTACAGTATATTAACAGCCGTCCCGGATCTTTTTTTAGAAGCTTTGTTGCCATGGTTACAGGCAGGTTTGTGGCGCTAGCAGCGGCTGCTGCGCAATTGTTTCAGGTCTTAATGGGACAATACAAAGAGAATTACAGACTGTGGAAATGAGCTTTCTGGATTAACTAGAGAACGCAGTGGATTTTGGGGCCTCCCAGTGAGACAGAATCGCGCCCTATTAGTTCATGCTGTAAAAGGGAACTCCTCTCCGAGTGTCTTTTTGGCACACTTACATTAGTCAAGCATTGTACAAATACGACATGGCAGTATTCTCCTTTGTGTATGGTACAGACAGTCTCTTCATGTTTTGCCGCAGTATTTGAGGGATTTTTTTTTTTTTTTTTTTTTTGTCCTATTTGCTAACAAAAGAGTCTGTAGCCTGAGACCTACCATTCATGACTTCTGACCTACGACTAATCCTATAATGTTAGTTCGATTCATGATGCTGAAATCTGTCTTCTGACTAATGCAGTATAATGGATTCAGTCCAATCACTCATTTAAAGGGAATCTATAACCCGAGATTAATCTTTTAACACTTGCCGCTAAAGTACACTCAGTAGGTGGGGTGTAGACTGTAGGAGTGTGCTCATAGTAGGTGGGGTGTAGACTGTAGGAGTGTCCTTTATGATAGGTGGGGTGGGGGGGGGGGGGTAGACTGGTATGCGTGTGCACACAGTAGGTGGGGTGTAGACGGAGCGTGTGCACACAGTAGGTGGGGTGCTGCGTGTGCACACAGTAGGTGGGGGGCAGGGGGGCCTTTGGGGGGGGGGGGGCTGTGGGGTGGGTAGACTGTAGGAGTGTGCACACAGTAGGTGGGGTGTAGACTGTAGGAGTGTGCACACAGTAGGTGGGGTGTAGACTGTAGGAGTGTGCATACAGTGGGCGGGACGTAGACTTTAGGTGTGTGCAGATGGTGGGTTGGGTGTAGACTGTAGGAGTGTGCTCATGATGGGTGTATACAATGTACAACTCCTGTTCATGGGTGTGTTGAGTATTACAGCCCTTCCCTATTTTAATATTTACAAATCTAATTCTATATTTTGGACATGAGCAATTATTAACTATTCACTGGATGGGTTTTTGGATAACTGCTGGGACCCCAACATATCACCAGAATAGAGCTTCCTGGTCTGCCATTTCCCCCCCCAGCTGCAAGACCGCATCCAAGCGAAGTTGAAAGGAGCGGTGATCAAGCAAGGGTTCTGGCGCAAAGTCTGTAGGGTTGACTCGTATAGACAAGCTAGCCCTTTAATTAGAAAACTTGTATTGTGATGGGCTGCAATACCAGACCCAGGCCATGAATAGGAGTGACCTTGTTTCAAGGAAAACAGATCCTTTACAGCTATAGCAGTGGATAAATTGTAATTGCTTCTGACCGGAATGCCCCTTTAATTGAATAAATGCATACTGAAAAGATTTGTCATGGTCCTGCTACCACTGCATGCCAGCTGCTCCCTATCACAACCATATCCTCTTCTGCAGGCAGGTTGTAGGTTATCTGGGGAAACCTATTGAAGGTGAAATAGACAGGGTCAGCAGTGCTTAGTGGCTGGATGACTTTTTTTTATTTATTTTTTTAATCTTTCCAGCGCATTAACATCCATTCCCCTGGTAATTGTCCTCCTCATTTTCTGGGGTACTCTGCTTTTTAATAATAGGAATATACAGTATTTGTATTTCTTGAGCTGTTATCTTTAAGACTGTGGCTGCAAAGGAGGAGAAAATTTACTCATTGTTCTCATCCTTTATGTTGGTAACTTTTTTTTTTTTTTTTTTTCTTGCATTATTGGAAATTATAAAAATGTATGTGTGGAATTTAAGTGGGGTTAAATGGTGATAGCACTTATAGTATTCACGCTGTGAACAATAAAATCTGTAGAAGTTCAGTCCCGTAAGGGATGCATATTAGCGGACATATCTCATCCTGGGAACAGCATGCATATTTGGTATGTCGATCTCCATTACCAAAAGTGAAATGCAGCTTTAATAAACTAGATATATCATCATGTATAGTAAGTCCCCATGCACACAACAGAGTGTGCAGCCCAAGGGGGGTGTTCAGATGCTCCATTCTGTGGAATAGGGAGAATGTCCTATCCAGCTTTGCGATCCCCTATTGAAATTGGTGGAGGACGGAAGGCACTTTGAATCTGATGTCATCTGAATGCCTTCTATTAAAAAGTGGAGCCCTCTTGGCCTGCACACTCGCCCATGTGCATGAGACCTTGGTAAGAATCTAGTTACGTGGGCAGACTTCATGTCCAGTGACAAGCACTTGTCTGTATACGGTGGTCCCATTGAAATGACTAGTGAGGGTGCATATTTTCCACCACCTACTCCAGTCCCAGTGGGGTGAAAAACACCCCCTGTTCTTGTGATCAGTGGGATCCCATTGGTTATTTGTCCACAGCCCGACTGACTCCTTCATAAATGGATGACAGCCATGGACGGTTAGAAGCAGTAAAGATCCTCGAATTCATTAAAAAGCCAGTGACTGAATTCCTATGAAAGTATCTATGTAACAAACTATACATATAATTAATTATACTATATTAATAATTTGGTTGGCAACTGTTTTTCCAACTTCATCCAAAATTATTCCTGACTCTTCACTGCCCTGTTAGTAACTTGTTGGGGCCACTCTCTATAGCGTTTGGGACAATTGTTCCTTTTCTTGGTCACCTTGTACTGAACTTTGCATTCAGGACAGGTGTTATGACCCTGTGGCCTCTGGTGTCCACATTTCTGTCCTAATTTTTGGCCTTGTGCAATTCAAGAGAAATCTGTTTCCCCCTTATGGTGACTGCAGACTATTGCTCTGTGTTAGAGCTTTCTAAATCAAGGAAAAGGGTGTGAAAATAGCCAAGGCTCTATTTATGTCCCATGTTTTCAGCAAGACAAAATGGGGAATTTATCAAGTAACTAGTGATTTTTCTTAAAATTTATTTTTGTTTTAAAGCCCTAGAATGGCATGGAATCCACCAAGCTATGCCTGTTCATAATTGATATAGATCTCTGGGCAAACTGAAATACGCCAAATTTGTTTTCTTTTAATAAACCTGGTATATTTTATGGCTGGAGTGTGAAGTTCCTGCGCAATGTTCATTGCCATTATTATTATTTATTATTTATTATTATTATTAGTAGTAGTAGTAGTTATATTACTGTAGGATTAGAAGGCACTATTAGAACCAAAGTCCTGCATTCACATCTGAGCAAGTACAACAAACGCTAGGGGTTTTCTCTGTGCTTGCTCTGCAACTCCAGCTCATATTCCCTGTTAGGATATATGGATGCCATAGAAGGGCTCCCTCTATGGCATTCATCTCAATAACCACCTTATATTGCTACATGATAACTGACCACAGCTTTCCCCAACAAAGTCAATTGCTCTGTGTACAGTGCTGTGAAATATGGCGTTGCGATATAAATACATGACCACAGTAACTCCGCTCATAGAAGGAATAGTGACTATTCACATAAGCCACTCAGATGTGTTTTTATGATGCTGGCACTATACTGGTTCCAGTCCAGGGGCATGGTAGATAGACTTGTGCGATATGCCTTCCTGTCTAGAACAATGCATTCCCATGTGATGCTAGGTTTTTTTTTTTTCCATCAGACTGTTACATTGTGGAAAGAATAGTATAATGTTAGCTGACATTTGCAGTATTTTTATCTTTTAACATATACAGCTCTAAGAATGGAAAGTAGGACGAATAAAAATCTGAAAACATGGAAATACAGACTCAAAATTTTAGATTCTTGTTTGGTGCCAGTGCAGAGCACCCTCTTTGTTATAATCCATTGTGAATTATTGTGAATTTACACAATTGTGGTCATTTGTCATATAAGGAAGTATAACTGACGTAATGTCCAGATAAACAGGCAGCAGCTAGAGAGATAGATAGAGATAGAGACATACATATATATATAGTATATCTTTAAAAAAAACAAACAAACAAAAAACAGATTACATATACTGCAACAAAAGAACGTCCTGCAGTTAATGCATTGTGTCGACAATTCAGCTTCCCTTCATCCATATGACAGAAATGCTTTATCTGTAGTAGTAACATGCAAACCTTTTGACCTTGTAGGGAGTGCCTACCTTTATGTTCCAACATGCGCTGGTTGTTGCCAGTGTGGTTTTCCAGAAATCTAGATAATGCCATTACATCATCAATTAGGACACACCCAAGTGACTTACTAATGAATAAGAGATGTTGGCACTACTAATGTTTTACTCATGTACCATACATACTGTATGTTAAAACATGATGATCACTACTCCTAAGCTGATGGGTTTTTTTTTTTGTTTTTGGCCCTGACTGGTTTTGCACCATTTTTTTTTTTAAACATGGATGAAGGGACTGGGTCTTCACTGCCTAGCTCATTTAACATGCCTAAGCTGGCCACACACATGACCTATTTATCTGCCGATCATTGGCAGATCCTGCTTGTTTTAGTAGTATCTGCTGTAAATCTTATGTGTGTCATCTTCACGGACATCAGATTCTCTGCAGGTTTCACCAAACTTGGTTGATTCTGCCGAAGATCATACACATAACATTAACAGTAATTGCTACTAGAATAAGCTGGATCTGCCATTAATGGGCAGATAAATATCTCATGTATGGCCAGCTTTACTTAAGCTAGAAATGTTTCTAGTACACCCCCTGTATAATTGAGCCCCCTTTTGTGCAATAGAATCTTTCCTTGACTATATGCTGACCAAATACTCCTTTTGGCATTAATGAATGATTTTCTCCTTTCTGACAGTGAAAGGCTGTGTATCATAAATCTATTCTCTCCAGTGAATCAGTGGTCATAGATAATATATTTATGGTGCGTACGATGCTGATCATCAACGGAAATCAGAAAGGAGATCAGAGAAGTTTAATCAGCTTTCGTGTGATGAGGGTGACCTTTGGGGCCCATTGTCTTATGGCCTCGATTGCAGCTGAAAACCCTACAGTTATACCAGTACTATGGACCCCCTAAAGCTCCTGGGCCCAGGTGCCACTGCATCCTCTGCCCCCCTTGAAGTCTCACTAAATTGGAAATTGATACAAAATTAGTATTTAGTGTCAGTAATAACAAGCCAGCTCTTGCTGATGGCATAAAGATGGCCATACAAATGGAATACATTTGGTGGGCCTGTCCAACCATCTAATGTTGGAACAAAAGCCCGTTGGCAGAGTTGTCAACCTGTGCACAGCCTGTCATCTGTGCATGTGGGGAGGATGACCAAGTGAAATTTTGACCATCAGCTGTCTAGTATTCATGGCCAGCCAAACGCTTGTTTAGTCATCCATTATGTCTCCCGACTTCTCCCTGTTGTATCCTGCAATACTAAAAAACGAACACACCAGCTGTTCTCTATCTATCTCAATTTTTCCTGTTGTGGGGAAGACAAGAGGCCCATGTTCACCCCAGATTATCAATAAATCCCATTTAAGTTTCGGTCCAGCCCTTTTTGGCTGACATTGACCAATTGTATGGCCAATTTTAGGCGTCATTTCTTCATTGCTTTGATGTACTTGTCTAATAGTGAGTCAGAATACAGTGAAACCTCGTTGGTCTTCTCAAAGAAGATGGTTAATATGTGAAACTGAAATTCAGTCACAGAAAATGTGGTCTTTTGGAGAGTTTCACTGCAAAGTGTTGTACTATGCTGAGACTCTCTTGACTACGCCCAGATATATGAGGACCAGCAATCGAACATGGTTTGGGTTTTCAAATTTCCTGTCTTCATATCCTGAAACACCTGGGGGCAGACTTGCTATTATTGCACACTCACAGTTAAAGGGGTGTTCTAATTCCTTTTTTTTTTTTTTTTTTTTTTTAACTCCTTGCTATATACTCTCCTCTGCATTCATCCAGGGATCTGTTCAGGTCCCCAGTCTTTGGCTGATGCTCTCATGTACAGCACAAGGTAAACCATCAGAGGCTGAGCAATGGCTGACGCACTTAATGTGGCCAGGAAGACTTGGGACCCGAACAGAGACTCTCTGCTGGACCCCCAGCCAAAAAGAAAAGGTGAGTATATAATGTTTACAGGGCTGTGGAGTCGGTACGTCAAAGCTCCGACTCCTCAATTTCCCCTGACCGACTCCAACTCCACCAAAATAGGCTCCGACTCCGACTCCACGACTCCAACTCCGACTCCACAGCCCTGAATGTTTATTATTTTAAGCCTCTCTTGGGGGTAGAAAAAGAAACTGGAACATACCTTTTAAACTGCACAGCTTTATTTCTCTTCCTTATATAGCACCATCGTACACCACAGCACTTTACAGAGTTATTGTCAACAGTTCCAAGAAGGGCTCACAGTTTGATTCCCTATCAGTATGTCACTGGAGTGTGGGTGGAAACCGAAGTACTTGGAGGAAACCCACACAAACATGGGGAGAACATACAAACTCCTTGCAGATGTGGTCCTTTGTGGGACTCTAGCATTGCAAGGCTACAGTGCTAACTCCTGCGCCAGTGTGCTGCCCTACCTATTAAAATGTCTGTGTCTGTTCCATAAACCTGACGTATGTTTACACTTTCTAGGCTAATCAGATTACCAAGAAGAAAAAAAAAATGCTAATTCTTTGGCGCATTTTCTGCCACAGTGTGTCGCAATGTAAGTCTCCCATCCTTTGACAATGAGTTGCCCATGTCCCGTGAAGCCACATAAAAGTGGCATGGGGCATGTAAGACAAAATTACGCTAGAATTATTGTGCTGTTTGCTTACTAAATCTCCCCAATTGTGAATCCATAAAGGTTCCACTGTATAAGTGTTTTTACTGTGTCTTTACAGCAGGCGAGTTGAAGTCATCCTGGTCCCATAAATTGTTCATCACATTCTCCTAGTAAAGATTTCACCCTTTACAGCTCTAATATATCCTCCTGTCCAGTGTACTGATGAAATGTACCATGAGTTATGGATATAGGTCATCACGTGTGGAGCCATTCCAGCATGGTTTATTCATTCTTCTATACATCTACATCTCTAATTTCTATTGTTAATATAAAGCACTCCCTCGGAAAAAAAATCTCTAAAAGACATCTGAAAGTCTGTACGAGCGGAGTTGAGCACAAGGATGTCCTAAATGAAATCTCTCATCCGTGTGATCATTTTCAGCTGTCTAAATTGTGTCTAATGAATTCTCAGAGAAGGAACGTTACCGTATTCATAGGAACAGGCGTATGTATACTATGCTGGCTCAGGATGTAAGAAGAACATTAAGCCTATTATGTCCTGAAAGGGTTATAGAGGTGGCCTAGTAAAGGTATTTCATATTTGGAGCTGCTCCATAAACCCTGGGTCCCAGGAGCATATTTCCAGTGATTTGTGCGTTCTTGGAAATATCCGATTCCTTTTTGTACAGTAGTAGCTTGTTTCTGTGGTGTGCGTGAAACTAAATCCAACTGCTTTCTGCAAGGGGGTGTTTTTTTTGTGGGGGGGGGGGGGTTTAAAATAAAAAATACCTTATTTTTAGGTGGCTTTACCGTTATTTATTTATTTATATTTTTGCTATATTTTATCAGAATGCAGCTTTTTGTCCTATGTATTTGAAAGGATGATAAAAGGAGAAGAATTTCTCATACTTTTTCTGGGCAGGGTGCAGGGCCGCTTTAAGCATAGGGTCAATAGTGCACTTGCACCGGGCCCTATGGTAACAGGGGCCCCTTTTGGACAGCGGGAAAGTCCTGCATTTGCTGTCCCACTGTCCAGGGCAGTGGGTCCTTGCTGCACCAACTCTTCGGCGTCTGGAGGACACCGATGAGTTGAAGCCAGTGATGAAGTAGGGAGCTGTCCGCTCCTTGCTTCACCACCCGGCCTCTGTCTTTGCTCCAGGTGTCCTGGGAACAGGATGCGCGATTTAGTGACGTCACTTACATCGTGCCTGTTACTCCTTAAAGACTCTGGGACCAGAGAGAGGAGTGAACGGGGGAAAGGTGAGTATTAAGGTTTGTTTTTTTTTTCTTTGGTATATACAATTAGGCACATGATACTGTGGGGGCAACCTGCGGGGTGGGAGGACTTGATACTGTGGGGGCAACCTGAGGGGTGGGAGGACATGATGCTGTGGGGGCAACCTGAGGGGTAGGGGGAGATGATACTGTGGGGGCAACCAGGGGACACATGACACTGTGGGGGGCAACCTGAGGGGGACATGATACTGTGGGGGCAATCTGAGGGGTGGGAGGACATGATACTGTGGGGGGTAACCTGGAGAGGGACATGCCAGTTTGGTGGAAATTTGGGGGGGGGGGGGGACATGACACTGTAAGGACAACCAGGGGGGTGGGGGGACATGAATCTGGGGGGGTAACCTGGAGGGGAACATTATGTGAGGGGCATTATATTGTATGGCGCCACTAAAGGGCATTATACTGTGTGGGGGCCATTGAAGGGGCATTATAATTTGTGCAGGTCAAGTATTTCTAAGTGGTGGTGATGGGCGAGCCCACTTATGGAACCTTTGTACAGGGCCTACCAATGTGTTAAAACGGCCCTGACAGGGTGGGCTTTCACTGCCGAACAGGTTAACATTATTTGCATCAGAAAATTGTCATAGAATTCAGCATAGAGTACATGAAGAACCTGAGATGTACCAAAGACTAGAAGAGTGAGCTTCTTAATAATTTTACTGCATCTCATTCCAACACAGCTGATTTGATTTTTTTTATTTTTTATTTTTATTTTTTTTAAGGGGGTTTTCTGGACCCAAGTCGAGTTTTCTTACTGATGGATCTCCTGTGGATAGGTGATCAGTATATGATCTGTTGGGGTCAGCTGAATAGGAGCGGTGTTGTACATCTATTAGTAGCTTTTGGCACACAGAGGCTTCTAGAACAGCTGATCTGGTGAGCTATCCTGGGGATAAGTCATCGCTATAAAACGTGATTTGGGTCTGGAAAACCCCTTTAAGACTGCAGTGCTACATATGCAGCCATTGCAGTAGTGTCCCGCACAGTCAGTGATTGGTTGGATGGACATTTACTGTTTGCCTAGATGGGACCAGCAGGAAGTAGAGACCAGCGTGTATCTGGTAATCATAAGAATGGGAATAATGGAGTTGTAGTTGTTTTTAGGTTGGGTCTACAGTAGCATGTTTGTGGATTAGTTTAAATAAATCTCATCAACATTCTGTGACTATAAAACCTGCAGCAATTCAGTTATTCCTGCGGGTTTACATTGCAGCTTTCAGTCTTTGCAATGCAAAGGTTGCAAACTGCAGGCAGCCTGCACCAGTTCTTGCAGGTGAGCCTTACACAGAGTTACCCTGTAGGAAATTCTGCAGAGTTTTTGCTGTGTGGCTCCAGCCTTGACATTCTGTCCTCTTTACATTAACACACCACTTTTTTGGGGACTGGACATTTGCCAAGAAAGTGTCTTATTGGTATGCGTCAGCATACTTTACCTATGGAGGTGTAGGTGATTGTCCTTTCCATTAAATTCTTACTGCAAAAAACTGATATTACTTGTAAGTCCATTGAGGAATAAACAGACGAACATGCAAATGTAGTTCTCTCCCAAGTAAGGCTAGGTTCACACAATGAAGTTTGTAGGAGCTGAAAAATTCAGCTTCAGGAATTCAGAAGCAGAATTTTTCAGCTTTACTAGATCTGTCAAATTCTGCAGTGGTTAGACTGTGTTTCCACCTCCCTTTTATTTCAATGTCTGCCTCCCATTGAAATGAATAGAGGCCGTTTTTAGGCAGAATTTGGAGCTTCAAATTCCTCTGTGTAAATATACCCCAATATAGTGCTGTATTAGAAATGCTACAGAATGTTGCCCTTTTACCACCAAGACTTGACACTAAATACAAAGAAAACCTCGACAAGGGGAGACCCTGAAATACCCCATGGTATGCGCCTTAGCTGTTGGAATACACACTGAATATGGTGTGGACAGTGCTTTAGATGTCCTAGCAGCTTTTCTGTGTAAAGTCTATGTAATGTGTCAGCCTCCAGAATGTGGTTTCATTGTGCCTGGTTTCTATGGATGTTGTGTGTTTATGACTCTCCCATGTACATACCTTTATTTATCAGTATTCTAGAACTCCAACCGTCAGTGAGGTGGAAGTCTCCGGCTTATACAACATCGCTGTAGCCTTCTGAATGTAGTCCTGTAGCCCAGGACCTCACCATATTGGTCTCTGCTATAATATGTGAAGGTCTAGAAGATGCTCGATCCTGCCAATATAGACAGGCGGATGTCAAAGGTTGTGGTCTTCCGGCAAATGAAGAAGAAGAAATTGCAAAAAGTATGTGCTGTATATTTTGAGTGTACATAGTTCACACCTGTGTGTAACAGTACATTTACTTTTACGCCTATTTCTGCAACTGCTGCCTTGCTGTTCCTCAAACCCTGCAGTGTTTCTGGACTTGGCACTGGTGAATATGACATTCATATAGTATAATAGATGTATGTTATATCCTTGTACTAAGAGGCATTTATTAGTCTGTGACTGGCTGCAGGGTATAAACCAGCACAGACTGTCATTTTACAGTGGGTAGAATTGTATATGAGGGTGTTTCTTCTAAATATAGAATTAATGTTTGGTTCAATGGGCATCACCTAACTGACCCTCACTTACCATGTACCAGTTGTTAGGGGTAGTTTCACTACAGTTATTTAATGTGCTCTGCTCTCATCCGTCACAGGATGAAAGGAACAGATATTAAATGACAGATGCAAACAGAGCCCCCTCTGTCAGGTGTCTGTCTGCATCTACCTCACTGTGGAAAAAAAAATTATAAAAACTTTCTTCCGTCATGTTTTTTTTTACCTTTCTGATGGAAAGTCGTGCGTGCAGGACTTTATTCAGTTACAAAAGTAAACAAACTTGGTGTAAGACCGCATCCGTCATGTTGTTTACATTAGAGTCAGTGGGATGACAGCAATTAATAACGGTGTGAACATGGCCTTACTCTGTCCTTGCCAAATGCAGGACCAAAATAACTGTGCCATTAATGAGATGCCAGTTAGTTATTAATTATGCAAATCAGGCGCTTACTATGTGTCCTCATACACTACATGCAGTTGTGATACAGAGCTTGTGGTTATGCTAGAAAAACACCACATGCGTGTTGCGTTCACATGCAGAAGATATGTTGCAGAAAATTTCTGTGACTGACAATCCATTCTATGAATGTGAATAGGTGTTTTTTTGCAATTATTTGGAGGGATTTTTTATCGCACATATTTCTCTAACAATCTGTTGTGTATGAATATACAATTTAGGCTAGGGGCACGTGTGACGTAGTTGTAGCGGGTTAGCCTCAGACGGAATCGCCTGCAGCTAACCACAGTAGCAGTGCAGTGGATGGGATATCAACAAATCACATTCTCACATGGCTGCAAAATGCAACGGAACGGTTGAAAACTTGTCCAGCCACAGGGGCAAAATTGCTGTGTAATATCGCACGCTATCACCAATTGTAAGCTTTTATTCTCACATGATTTCACATTTGGACGGTGTAGCTGGGGGGACAGCGGCATGAAATAACATGTACACAAAGATACTGTAGTCTAATTATTATTCTCAGGCCTCCTGCACACAGCTCAATACGATCCAGAAAATTCAGTCAATATGTCGGCACCATTTCCTAGCCTGAACCATACTGTATGAAAGTAGTGTGGAACAGTTATCTTGCAGGGAGGCAAGAACTCTTACTATCCTAGATGCCTATGGTGCTTGGAGTCCAGGTCTCTGGTTTGGGCTAAGAAATACTGCCATTATATGGAGAAGATTTTCTGGACCGGGTTCGGCCATGTGCAGGAGGCTTTGCTTTCAGAGATAGGTAAATTTGCCCAGCCTTCCCATATGGAGAGATGTGGGAAAGTCACTGCCAACAAAGGATCAGCCGTGATAAAGGTGTCTATACACCTTTTAATAGTTGTTGGCTGAACATACACATACATGTTAGTTTGGCTTAGTGTATATGTGTCTCTTGCAGCAGTTTATCTCTAGGAAGTATAAAAGGATCCAGATCCTCCCAGAATTGGGAGGCCTGGGCAAACAGCTGATCTATAGCTTCATTTAAGTATGGGCCATTAGTTTTGAAAAGGTGGATAACCCTTTTAAGTCTAGGACTTCACAGTCATATAGTGCGTCACTAAGCAAATACAGAAAAGAACTTTACAATTCTGGTAAATGTGTAATCCTCTAAATTTCTAATTCAACCCCAAACCTGACCATAATGCCTGTAGCTGCTAAAAGACCATAGCAGATTGTGTAGTCGCCCGTAGATACTAGACCTCTACGGAACGTTCTTATAGACGGGGGTATATAAACAATACAGTTCTTGAATGTTCAGGTGTAAATGCAGAGCTGCTTCTTCTCTATTCTTTTTGTAGGTGTGAAGTGGCTTTAGCACATTGCATGTGTATATTCTGGAGACTTGGTGGATATGTTTTATCAGCACTTCATGCATTTTATATACAGATTAATAATGCATCCCCATCTTCTGCTCCAAGTCTGATTTGTTCAGCATTAACAATAAAACACTTTGGCCTGAATGCTCATTGCACTAATTGGCATGACCTAGATTCAGCGCCAATCCCAAGCCTTTACTACGGTGCCCATCCGAGGGTATCTTCACCGGGCAATCGTCAGCTAGTTAGGTTTCTGTTAGGAGCCTCGCAATGTTGTGGTGTGTGTGTGTGTGTGTGTGTGTGTGTGTGTGTGTGGTGTGTGTTTTTTTTTTTTTTTTTTTTTTTTTTGTTGTTGTCCCCTATTTCTGGTCCGTTATGTATTCACTTTATACGATTAGTATAATATCTCTATTTTTAATATGTAGTCATTTTTGGTTAGACTTTGAGATAGATGGATCTAATTTATACAAGTATGTGTAAACTTTTCTAGTGATCACATTGATTTGACCATAATGTAAAAGCAGTCTTCAGTTCATGTAATCATTACATGTAGACCTCATGTAAGGCCTTATGTAGCAAAATCCAGGCAAAACATGGGTGTGTGTGTGTGTGTGTGTGTGTGTGTGTGTGTGTGTGTGTGTGTTTCCCCTCTGCATTTTTTCAGAAGTCACAATTGCTGCATTTCCACAACATGAAACCTAAAGAGGTTTTCAGGACTGTCATATTGATGACCCATCCTAAAACATCCCAGTGGATCAGCTGTTTGAGCTGTGGTGCTCAGGCCAGTGACATCATCTTCATCAGTCACATGGTATTGTAGCTCAGTCCCATTTATTTGGATGAGACTGAGCTGCTGTTGTACACATCTGTTATACAGTATACAATGCGGTGTTTGGTATGCAGTCCAGAGGCTGCAGCGCTCCTCTGAACGCCATGGACTCTTCAAGCAACGGCACAACAGGTGTGCCAGGTATCATATTCCCATCAATATGATATTTATGACCTAGCCTAAGGACAGGTCATCAGTATCATAGTCCCAAAAAACCCCTTTAAGGCCAGCCATACTCAAGATACCTGTTGACCAAACACTCATTCAGCTGATGGCTATTTCTCATTTATGTGTATGCCTAGCCTTATTCTTTGCTTGAGGGGAAAACTGAATTTGCATTTTTAACATGTTTTTGTGACAATTTGTTAATATGACGTGCTTTTTCCCCGTGGGCTTTGTCCTGATTCACACATGCAGTTTTTAATACACTCCACAAAAGGAAGGAAATGTATAAAGGAAGGATTTAACTTCTGTCCTTTTGGGTTTATCCTGTATTTGGTTAAAACTACATCAAACAAGTCTTTTGACTACAATGTCTCCTCCTTAGCGGCACAGACCAGGCCCTTGTAAGAGATGACGGCTCCAGATAAATAAATACAGGAATTAAGTAATTCTGGCCCTTTCAGCATGTAGATGACCTCTGAAAATATCCTGCAGGAAGATGGAGATCATAGCAGCTGTCTTCTGGAATATGCACAGCTGGAGATCACATCGCTTCTCTTTTTTCCCCCCCCCCCAAAAAAAACTGAGTAAACTCGAAAGGGATTCCTCAGTTGGCAAAATTATTTCTGTTCTCCTCCAGCTTTGTTCCGTATTTTCTTTTCCTTTCCATTAGCAGAACCAGATCTATAGATTTTCAGATTTCAGCCATGTTACATAATCTGCTCTATGTATTGATGTAATCGTAGTGAACACGCTTGAAGAGAAGCTGTCACCACATCTGACATGTCTTTGACATATTCTCCATAAAATAATTCCGGAGTGCTTTTTTTTTTTTTTTTTTTTTTTGGATGTGGTTTTTGAATTCCTCTGTTAATTTTCCCTAAATTGACAACTGGGTTTTACCATTTCCCTAAGAGGGGTGTCCTCACACACACTGTGCATTAAAGTCATTAGAGGAATTGAAAACCATGGCTGTTTGCATCAAGGAATGACCCCATATCTGGGAAACCCAGTTATTGCAGTTTGGCTCCATTGAACTGAATATGACATGGCTACAATACCATATGCAACTTGTGTAAAGGTGTGCTATTATCTCTGGAAATAAGCAGCCTTTTCTCCAAATCTTTTTAAAGGATTTCAACTTCCCACCTATCTACAGTATTTGGTTGGTTGGGCCCAAGAATGAGGGTCTGGTATCCACTGTTAATGTAGTGGTCAGATGAGCATGCTCGCTGGTCATCTCTATGGGATTGCCAAAGATAGCAGAGTGTTGTACTTGGTCTTCCTTTGGCAGAGATAAATGAAGCCGTGACACGCCTGCTTAAAGGGGTTTTCATAGAGTTGCACATTGATGACCTAACCAGTGATGCCCCATTAGTTCATGTGTTGGCATCTTGATCCCATTCCAGTACTTCACTGTGCCGTAGTGTTTACCCAAATGCAGAAGTCTCTTCAAAAACCTAATCTGTGGGGATCTCAGGTGTCAGACCCCCTGATCAGGCATTGATGACCTAGGCCTTCAAGCCCAGGAAACACTTTAAAAGCCCCTTTTAAGGTAAGTTCACACAGACTTTTTTGCTGGCAGAATCTTCCTCAGAAGAACACCTCACAACTCTCCCACTCATTTCAGTGGAGGTCAGGAGCAGATTTTTTTTTTCCTGGTAGTGGAAAATTGGCCAGGGGAAAAAAATGCTGCCTGACTCCCCTTAAAACAAAAAAAAAAAAAAAAAAAAAAGTGTGAACTTGCACTCAGTTCACACTAGCATCACCTAACCATTGCTTTTGGTCAGTCAAAGGACCAGAACAACAGAGAGGCAGACTGCAAAAAAAAAAAAAAGTTACATGTGGAGTCCAATGGACCCCATTGACTATAATAGAGATCAGTTCTTTGTCGCAGCGGTGTCTCCAATTGAGACTTCAGCACAGATGTGAACATAGCCTTACTCATACATGTGCAACCATTCTGCCAGTTCTCATGATTGGTGGGTATCGCATCGGTTGGACGCCCACCCATCAGACACTTATTTTTTTGTTTAGGTGATAAGCTTTAAAGTTAGTGCAATAGCCGTTTTTTGGAATACACCGAATAGCTTGTTTGGGCTAGAGTACTGACTACCAAGTTGGGTACTTGGTCATTTACTTTTATCTTTTGAAGATGTCTGGATTTGTCGAGAAGTGCAGATGATGCTATAAATGCCCATAGTGACTGAGGTATTGATCAGAAGTGCAAAATATAAATGGTAGTAAAAATAGTAAAATTTAGTAAAAAATTTCCTTTCTTCTTTTAAACACAGCCTTCTCTCCAGTTTTATGTACACTTAGCCTGGTGTGATGCTTTGGACAGTGTAGAGAGACAAATGCAAACCTGTGAGACCAGGGAATCCCTGGTTATGAATGACCCCTAGGTCTCTGAACAACAAGGCACTGTTGTCGACCACTGATACTCCATCATCTTAGACACGGTACTTTCACATGTTCGTATGTATGGAATGCAGCAAAGTTGTCAGCCAATGCTTCATGGTGTGTCACATTTCTTGTGGCTGGTATGTCCGCATTTAGATAGGGGTCAGCATTACACCTCCCCTCCAAAATATGTAAAGTGGTTTTCAGCTCAAGGAAGTAAAACCTAGGAACTAAAATTCTTGAGGGAATGCCGAAGTCCAAGTTTGCACTGTTCCCTGGAACATTGACATTACTACATCTGTCCTAAGGCGGACGACACAATTATTTATGATAGAGATGCCAAAGTAACATGGGGTGTTGTAGTCTGGAACTTGTCCAGAAGGTGTGATGATCAGATTGCAGGGGAATCTGTACTACGAGTGCTGGGCTTGTTAATACTAGTGAGGTTTATCATATTGTTTTCTTTCTTTTACTTTGTGCATAAATAAGCCTCACGATCATGCTCAAAGATGTAGTCTTAAATATGCCTGCTAGCAGATGGGTGTAACTCTTATGCCTTGCAAATCTCTTAAGGCAAAAAATATAGAAAAATTTAGGTTTTCGCTTGTATATTCAATTTTGTTTGTTCAACTTTCGTAATTCCGCAATGCAGATTTACTCTGCCTGTATACCTCTACAGCAGGGGTAGGCAATCTTCAGCATTCCAGCTGTTGTAAAACTACAACTCCCAGCATGCATACTTGCTCTGCTGTTGTTGGAACTCCCATGGAAGTGAATGGAGCATGTTGGGAGTTGTAGTTTCACAGCATCTGGAGTACCGAAGGTTGGTGATCCCTGTTCAACAGTGACTTCATTGTATAATTTCCTCCACTATGTATGCAATCTTTTATTAAGCTGATAAATGCCATCCGTGGATGAGTTAGAGGACCTATCACCAACACCAGTCTTTAGCATCTGTGAATAGGCCCTTCTCCACTGATTCCTGCGAAGTTGGAATTTTTTCTCTAGCGTCCACCATTCCTGGGCAACAAGCGCAGTTAGTTTTGGTGCCTGATGTGTAATGTCAGAAGGGCAGTGTCAGGCATGGTGTGTGATTCACATCTCCAATCAGAGGCAGCCAATGTCAGCCTGGGTTCACACCAGTGCTTGGTTTCTGTTCAGGGATTCTGTCCCTGAATCCGCAGGACTTTTCTCTCCGCATTTTTCAGGCAGAAACCTAACGGACCCCATTATAGTCTATGGGGTCTGCGGGTTTCCATGGGAAACCGCTTTTTAAGCGGATTGGGTTTCTGTTTTTCAGATCCCCAAGCAGACCTGAAGAACGGAGACCCAAGCGCAGTAGTGAACATGGAGTGAGAGCTCAGAATCGCACCCCTTGTCTGCTCCTGTCTGACACAGCTCTCCTGACAGTACAGAGCCTAAATAGCATATCGGGCACCAAAATCAAAATCATTGATTGCTTGGGTATGGTGGGAGCTAGAGAAAAAATTCCAACTGTGCTAGAATAAGTGGAGCAGCAGCTATTAAATGATGCAAAGAGCTGGACTTGTTGGCGGTGGTGAAGGGTCCTCTTTAAGTCATTTGACTCAGAGGGGAATTGTATGCACGTGGACCGGGGTTATCTTTATGACCCAACTTCTTAAAGGCTGGCCATACGTAAAAGATATCTGTTGGCTAAATGTCCACATGACTGAAGACTTGGCTGTGTAAGTGCATGATCAGTGCGGCCCCCATGGACATTAAATGATCAGCTAGCACTGCCAAAATTTGTGTATCTGTCTACATACTTCTTATATGTATGGTCACTTTAACCAAGCTTTATACATCCCCAGCAGCTAGATGGCTGATGCTCCTGGAAATAAGCTGCGGACATGTTGCCTTTTGGACTGCTTCCTGATGGCAGTTCCCCAAAACATGCCCCAAACAAATATACAGATTTATATTAAACCGAACTTCTGCAATTGGTTAAATTTCTGAAGTATGATATCTTATGATTGTTTTTTATCTTCTGTGATCAGATATCACACTGAACCAGTTTAACCAATTGCTGAAGTCCAGGTTAACTCTACTACGGTACATCTGTATATGTGTATGTACTTGTATACTTTTTATATAAAGATCGAAGTGTAGTAAAATGTAGATTGTGGTCCAAATCTTGGCATGTCCTGTAGTAAGACACTTGAGATCGAAACACTGATCTGTAACCTGTTTGTATAAAATGCTCTGTCTTTAACTATTCGATGTAGGCATTGTACAAAAACTTATGCTATGTAAAAATAAGTCTTACTTTTTTATGTATTAAGGAAAACACATTCTACTATGAAAGCTCCGGTTTTTGACATCCCCTTTTTCATACCTCCAAAGCTCTTTAAATGGAGTCAGCCGCATTGGTTCTGCTGTGAGCTGATGCTGGGAGTTGTACATTGTAACCCAGGAACAGTAATTCTTTGTTGTGAAGTGTGTGGACTTTTCTCCCACCAGTACTACAGCTGTCAGTGTGTTCTGAGATTACAGCTTTAATATTTCTCTGACAGGTGACATTGGAGAAGGTCCTGGGTATCACGGTGTCAGCTGGACGAAGTCTCTCCTGTGATCCAAAGACCGGCCTTGTTGCATATCCAGCTGGGTAAGTTGATGCTTCTTGCTCAGTTGCCAAGGTTTTTATCTGTGTGAAGTGGGAAGGTGGGCAGGTTTCATCTGTGGTAGATGGGTGATATTGAGTAGTGACCCAATCCTAATCTTTTCAGTTGGCGTATTTGTCACACTTGCTTCAAAATCTTGGAACATTTTTCCTTAACCCCTGAAAATATTGCTGACAATGTATTACAAAGCGCCGGTCTTAATAATTTTGGTACAACTTGGCTCTGATGTAATGCTCCACCCCAGCGTGTCTTGATGCCCACCCCATTCCACCCACTTTTTTTTGCGAGCGCGGCCCAAAACAGTCACAACTTTGTGTGCAACGTAAACTGTGACTTTTATGCCTTTGTATGACAAAAAACTTACGTCAAAGGCATAATAAATTTAGCCCAATTGTCTGTAGTAACTAATACTAAGGATTTTTACATATAATCTACTTTAAAGGGGTTATCGAACTTCTAAATAATTCTAAAAATGTATTTGCTATAAAACATGTGATCACTGCTCAGTGCGGTGCCAGTAGTACAGCTCGTGACCGCTGAAGTTACTGACTGGCTGCAACGGTCACATGCATGGTGCAAGCAGGCAGAGACAAGGAGGGCCAAAGGTCCTGGGGGGTAGGAAGAAGGGAGTATTGTTTCTTTTTCAGTATTTGCAACAGTTTTTTATTTATTTGTTATGCTTACTTATATAGCGCCATCATATTCCGCAGCACTTTACAGATATTGTCACTGTCCCATATAGGGCTCACAATCTACATTCCCCTATTAGTATGTCTTTGGAGTGTGGGAAGAAATTTGAGTACATGGAGGAAAACCACTTTTTTTTTTTTTTTTTTTTTGTAGAAGTTAACCTTTTATTTAAACATTTTGGCGATTCTTCAGCTTAGTGTTCCACATCACTAGTTCCACCCACCAGTTGTAGTAGTTAGAATACAGCTCTCCTTCATGGTTAGCAGTGTCTTCCCCTGTCTCTCCATTAGTAGTAAAAAAAAAAAAAACTGTGCCCCTTACCCCTCCCCTGGTCCTTGCTTCCATAATCATCCTAGCCCATCTCATGTACTCGCCTCTCATTTGCTCCTCTGATACACCCTTTGCTCAATGAAATCTATTTCCTAACAGCCAAATGGCGACAGCATTTTTAGCTTGCTGTGTCTTTTGCGGACAGAAGGTATACTGCTGAGATCTCCTTCTGCAGTGGATTCTCTGTCCAGCAGGAGTGGTCTGTGACTGCTTCTGCCAAGAGACATGGAGCTTCATGCAGTTATTGGCAGCCGGGCTCCATGCATTCAGTTTTGCATGGTAACAACTACCAACCTGAATGCATGACGGACATGGGGTGAGACCTGGTCACCAAGGCAAAATAGTCACTAGGTCCTCCTTCCTTTTATGTAGTCTATTTTGCATATTTAGGACATGCTGAACAGTGTATATTGCAGATCTTTTGTCTGTGGAGAAGTCCTGATTCCATTTTATTATAATCTCGCTGTAATATGTCCAGTGAATGTAGTCAGGATTGTCCTGTGTCAGTAATATGAACCATGTCTTGGCTCAAGACTCTTGGGAATCCCATGGAAAGTTTGCTCAGTGGAAATATTCCATATTTTGATTGAAGATTTTTGATGTATGTTTTTTTTCTACTCACAGCCCCGTGACGGCTCTTATGATTCGTCTTAGATAAAACACTTTTATTTTTCTTCACGGTTTCTTTTCGTCGGTGGCTGTCAGGCTTGGCATTCCTACACCAGGTGTTGTGGGTTCTGTGAACCCCTCGGGCCAGGAACTATCTATATAATCTTCTTTTTTTCACTTCAGGCCTCCTCCCAAGTACGGGTCACGACAAGGACTCTCTTTCCTGTGGTTTTGCTTGTGTCGTCTTTTTAATTACAGAGTGTTACCAAGCCCTATATTTACTCATGAGCTATTGAAAGCTGACTCCGGGATTTGGTGTTCTGGTAGACAGCTGCCGGAGTGTAGAAAAGGTGAAATGTCCCCGCTCTGAAGTCTCCTTTTTATATTGTAGACACAGAATATTTATTTACTGAGGGAGGCAGTTTAGCTTCAGGCATTACATGGAAGATCTGGGTGTAATGTTTGTTTAGATGGTTTGTAGGAACACTGTTTGTCGTTACATCACTCCGTGTAAGCTGTGCCAGGTGAACCAGATGTTCGCACCTTGTCTAGTTGCCGCAGCATGCATACTAGGTTCAATGCAGAGGAGCAAAATGTTCAAGTTATACATGCACCAGTACACAACAAAGGAAGTTTGGTTGTACGACTGTACATTGTTTTGCAGCATTTCTATATAATGCCATACGCTCTTTTTGTGGGGGAGTGCAGTTTGCCAGCTCCCTTATCTCTCTGCGCTCTTCCTTACAGTAAATCTTTACATTTTATTATTGTTTTATTATCTTTTTAATCTAGGCCATTCCTTGCAGTAAACCTATGCTTTCATCATCATGTGGTTTTTAGGTCCATAACTCAGCACTGACTAATGTACCAGATCTCTACAGAGCAGAGCAGTCAGTGCGCTGTCTTTCTCATAAAGGGAGTCTGTCACCAGAATTCAGCATATCAGCCCAGCCCTGCAAATATATAGGTTAGGGTCACCTGAATCAAACACGGTTTTCCCATTGTGGATTGGTGCCTCCAGTGCCGAAATCTAGCCCCTTTTTTTTTTTTTTTTTTTTTTTTTTTGTTCAAATGCAAGTGAGCTCTTTTGCACAATGAGAGCATTGCTGTGGCTCCAAAGTAGTAAGCGACAATACCTTCATAATGGATGTATTATCTCTGCAATGGACGTACCGATTCACAAAGGGAAAACACTGTTTCATAGGATTGGGGCACCTAAATCAATCTGTGTACATTTGCAAGTTTGGATATATTTGGGGCATGTTACTAGACAGGAATTACTCCGAAATAGTCTTATGTGGTACTGAGACAGAAATCTGAGGCTTGACCACCTTCTTCAGAAGTGCCGTATGACATGCTGTGAGCTAAACCATGAGTGGTCACTCAATGCAGTTTTTGTGGCAAGAATTGACATGTTTTTTTTTTTTTCTTGTCGCAGATTTCAATCTGTTGCAGGCAAATGTGATGCGGAAATCTGCATAAAAATGTCCCTATCTGAATCTGCTCTTAAAAGAAACAAAACCTATACAATCCCTATGAGTTCCACATTCCTTGTTCATTTTGCTAGGCCTTCATATACATGAGATCATTAGTTGGATACATTTATATCGGAGCAGATCTATGACTTTTAGCAAGTACAGAAAAACATACCTTTGAAAGGATTTGCTGCCACGTTGTTGGGTTCCCTTGGAGTGTGAGTGTATAAAATAAATCTGTAGTATGACAGTGTACATGGACAGTTTACTCTTCTTTTTACACCACAGCAAATACTATGAAGCTGTTTATATCTTTGAGCTCATCCTATCCAATTGGACTGGTTTGCAAATATTTTATACCTTACTGCAGATTACCGTGGTGGTCGTCAACCCTGGTAGTCATATACTAGGTTCACACTAGCATACAAGTCTCTCTGTCCCAGATTCCACTTAAAATCTCGAGGACTTTTTGTTCTGCTGTTTATTATAGTCTATGGGGTCTGCGAGTTTCCGCCTGTAACTGCTTCTTAAGCGGACAGGGTTTCTATCTTTCTCGTCCCCATGTGAACCCAAAGGACAGAAACCCGAACACTAGTGTGAACCCAGCGTCAGATGATTATAGAAATCGATTGCCTTTAGACAGAAGAGACAACATGGACATTCCACCTTTTAGAGATGTTTGATTACCCCAAGGAACCAATTGGCAGTATTGTATGTGTCCTCCATATTGTATCGGCCGTGGCTCCAAATCATTCTTGTGCATAGTGTTTGTCACATCCCATACCCTTGGGGAAAAAGACAAGCAAAAGTCTGAAATGTCGCAAAATTTGCGTCCACGCAGATTATATTGGCCCCTGTTGTGGTGTTTTCAGGGTCCGTTCCAATGATCTTGCACATTCGATGAGGAGAACACAACAGGTCATTGTCCTAAAAGGTCTTGTCCTTTAAACTACATAGTGATGACATTGGGATTAAAGCTGTCAGGTTTTTTTTAGTGTATTATGCTTTTGGTTATTGGTCAATTACCTTTCTTGTGAAACATTCGGATCTACTTTGATCAGTGACAACAAAGAAAGGTGTCTCAGGATGGAAGACCATAAGCATCAGTTATTGGGGCTCTTACATTGTCATTTCAGTAATTGGGGTTATTACATTTCTCACACCCTCTTGTTTCCCTTTGTTCAAGCAACTCAATTATACATTCGATCAAACTATTTTCCTGAACTTTTTACATCTACAGACAACTGGGTATGGAAGGAGGCGAATGTATCATTTTCCTGTATCCTGGGGTATTGGAACATAATGGATACAACACTGTATTTGTTAGTCATGTTTTTCACAGTATTTGGATTGGGGTTCATGAGCTTAGCTGAAAGAAGCAGTTACAGATTTCCTGTGATTTATTAAAGCAATAAAAATGTCACAATCCATGCATAGTACTTGCTGGCCCATCAAAGACAGGGGGGGATGTCTCAGACTACCAAATACCATTGTGCATGGAGAAGCTGGTGGGCGTTTTATAAAAAGTAAAGATGTAATTTATCTTAACTATACATTGTCTATTTATTATGATTTTTTTTTCTCATCCAAAGCTATTTTTAACTCTTTCCAGGCATTTAAATATGGTGACTGTTTTTTTTTTTTTTTTTTTTTTTTGGGGGGGGGGGGGGTTAAAACGTAAAAAAATATATATATAAATTTGGTATCATACGACCCATAAAATACAGGTAACATGTAATTTTGACAGTGAACACCGTAAAAATAAAACCTGTAAGAATGTTGCAGTAACACAGTTTTTCTCCAATTCCACCCCATTCTGAATTTTCCAGCTTCCCAGTGCATCATACAGAATATTAAATGGTACCATTACAAAATACTATTTCTCCCCAAACAGAAAGCCCTCTTATGGCTCTGTGAACGTAAAAATAAAAATGTTATGGGGTTTGGAAGTTGAGGAGTCAAAACGCAAAAAATGCCTGCACGGGAAGGGGTTAAGGTACATGAGTGACATAAGCCAGTATAAACAGCTGTAATAAGGTCCACTACATTCTATTCCATCAACATGCTGCAGCCAATGCATTTCCCTGATATATTTGTCTGTCATTGATACACTGCAAATCTTTACTGGGAAACTTCATTCATCAAAGGGTTTCCTTCACTTACATAGGATTCTCTGGCTGTATAGAAGGGCTTTAAAGTACATGTGTGTAAAGTCTTACAATGTTGTGACATGAGGGCATCAGTGCAGGACAACGCTGTGCTGGGGTCTTGGGTTTGAGTCCGACATACTTTACTGGCGTCATGACACAGTGACTGTATACCGCTTGTAAACAAAGTCCGGAAGATTTGATAAGGGACATACAGTCCTATGATCAACATAGTGTAAATACACATACATTTATCTATTTATATAGGAAATGTCCAAATGCTTTTATAGGCTGTGTCCATGTACAATGCACAAAACTTATCATACATTGATTTGGCCACATAAATACATTTTTAACAAAAAATAAAAATAGGTTGCTGTGCACCTTCTTTTCAAGTGTAATGTATGTGTCCTATACATTGAAACCATGTACAGTCAGTCTTATATGTATCACATATTCACTAAAATAAAAATGTTGCCTGAAAAACTAAATTTGGAATTTACTAAATGTTTTACAAGGTTGTTTTATAAAGAGTAGGAGATATATTGTATACTTGGTCTTCCATTTACATACAAGGATGGTCCGCCGACAGCTGATGATCTCCAAGCCTTACAGGAGTCAGACTCATGGCAATCCACTGATTTCTGGGGTGGCTGTTTTTTTTTCAGGGGATGTCTTCACAAGATCAGCCCTTTAAGTATGTGTGCGGTTTATGGCTTTATCGTTTTATTAGAGCACAAAGCTCTTTTCTTAAATGAATCTGTGAAAACACATTTTGTCAATGTCGTGCAGTGTGAAAGTTACTCACTGTGACGCCGATATTGTTGTCATTGATGTAGCTGAGACACCCTTTTAGTGTTACTAACAAGAGATGTTCTTGGTATATCCAGTGTTACTTTTAATCATTGATATCTATCAGAAAATGATGTTGGTTGAGGTTTGTCAGCTTAGATCTCATGGATAGTTAGAATAAATCTAGTGGCTTTTTTTGTCTTCCTGACCATCAGCAATAACAGAGGAATTGACGGAGACAGGAAGGATATCAGGAAAAGACCACATTCTGTGTGCACATCCCGGTCTATGGTGATGTTTAACTTTCCTAACAAATGGATCAACATTAAATGACCATGTCATATACCCAGACTGAGAAAAGTATAGAGATGGAGCAGTTCTGTGTTGAAGAATCTACATATACTGTCTTTTTTTTTCTTGTATGTCTTTGAGAAACACAAAATGCATTGACAAACAGATACTTGAGCCTCCCAATGGGACGTGACATATTTCTTTGTGCAATTTTTATTTTCCCATAGAAATGTCTACAATGGAGTAGCCATGAATGGTTTGTGTTGTGGTGCAACAGTTGCCTTATAAACGGTTATTACTAGGAAGTGGAAATTTTTTTTTAGCCTTTCAATGTATATAAAATTAAATGTTATGTAACTTTGCAATAGGTAATATAGTTTTAGGTTAAACATTTCCTATAATTTTTTTTTCTTTTTACAGCTCCTATGAAGATTATGCATCTCCATGGTAACAGACAACCAGCAACCTGCGTAGTCTGATTCTGCAGTCATATCCACTTTTACCTGTTCTCTAATGTACTGTAGGTAGGACAAAGGGAGGAAAGGAGAAGACTGCAGGATTACACTATCATGCATTTGTTTGCTGTCTCTTACCATGGAGAGATATAGCCTATAAAAGGGATGTAGAAACAAAACAAAAGGGCATTTTTATTTAATTCGTGTTGCAAAATTGCCCCATTATTCATTTTAGATGTACTGGGACAATTAAAAAAATGTATTGCGTTGCAAGGATAGTACCTGAGATGTGGGAGGGGATTACTAAGAGTTCCCCTTTTATTATATTGACATTTTATAATTTTACTACAGGTTCTACTACATGGACGTCCAATTGGGGCATACTGTAATACTTAGTATAGTGTCCTAATATATTACTGCTCTGTAATTTGTCTCTAAGATCTGGCCCAAGTGTTTTTTTCATAGCCATGAAAGGACATTTCTTCCTAACAAATCTAGTGTGTTCCTCTTTAGCAATCTGTAAGAACAAGCGATAAGCAGATGACTCATACAAGGCATACAGACACGCAACTATCTCTCTAGGTTTATATTCCATTCCACACTGCCTCAGGGTGGGAAATATAGGTTCATCCAATGCTAAGACATTGGTAACCAAAAAGCTACTGCTGTTGTCTTAGAGACCTATCACATGACATTGCAATATAATCTGCAGGCAGCATATTACTTTGCAGGAGGAATGGAGCATATTGATATATAATTTTGTGGGAAAAGATTCTGTTTAGCTTGTATTTTGCTTATGTCGCTTCTCTTTATTTGCTTAGGAGTCCAGTCAGCGGGCCTACTTGGTGACTGACAGCCTTCCTTGTATAAGAGTGTACAAAGATAGTTATTAGTCCTAAAGTAAGAATGCCCACTGGACTCCCAAGGAGATAAAGAGCTGAGATTTATCTAGGTTCTGTCTTTCCAAAAAACTTTGCATAAATGAATAGTACATCCAATTGTAAGAAACTGTGTGATATATCCTATCAGAGAGAGATGCCTCTCTGATCTCACTGCCTTTCCTCCTTCTGCTAAACTGACTTACACTCTTAAAATCACTGCTCTAGCCATCTCGAGAGGGACTGCAGATCACATGACTCAGATTACTCATGTCTACAGAATTCTATGGACCTCATTTTAGGAGTCCAGTGGGTGGTCTTACTCAGTGACTGAGAGGTACTGTATCAGTCTGACAGATCATCAATGCATTCTGTTATGACCGTACCATTGGTGTAGAGTGGGTTCCAAGGATGGACAGATGTGCCATTGATGGTCAGGCACCTGGCTGTCTATAGGCAGCTTCTTATTAGACGTTAGTCTGTCTGCTGTCATGCGTTTTCCCCTGGTAGCATTCCTATATGGTTATTGCTGCTAAGCTGCTCTTCCAGATTCCACATTTAACAGCTCTGCTAACATACTATAGCTCTGCAGAAACAATGTTACTTCCCTGTTCTGCACCCCTGCTCTCCTCATTGTTGTGCCGCTCGGTGGGGGTTTTACGTTATTTATTTTTACAGCCTTTTAGATTCCAGTTTTTGTTTTGGCTCCAACATGTGAGGGAAGGAAGTACATTCCCTGGTGCTGAGTGTGACTGGGGGGAGCTGGCACCTCACAACTGGTAATAACACGGAGGTGTGAGCTAGTGACTTACATAGATTGTGTGTGCGCTGTTAACCCCTCACTCGCTGACTCCACTGTATTGTCTTATTGCCTTATATTTTGGTTTATTTTATGTTTTTGCTCTGTGTAGTAGGATGCCCTCCAGTGCCCCATCAGAAAGTGCTGCACTAATGTACCTCTGTTGGTAATGCTGCATAGTGATACTTAAACAAGTGTGAATGCTATTAACCATGACTACCAATACATCAGGGACATGGATACTGGATGCTATTCTAGTCTCTTGCATGGAAGCTTTTCAATAGTCTTGCTTGATTGAACAAATGGACGTTTGGTCACAAGTGGGCCATAAACCGAACTACAGCCAGAACAATACTGTAATTTGTCTGTTATCTATCCAGATCCCCCTGGTGACATGCATGTTCAGCATTCAATGGGTTGCTTTACTTGGCCTACATATTACAAATGAGTGCATTTTGCATTTCAGCCATTGCTGTTTTTTTACAATGTGCCCTTCATTGGGATTATAGGAATCATGTGGGTAAATAACTCCAGCAGGATTAAAGCAGCAGTGCCAGTTTATAAATATTACCAGACATGTTCACCTTCCCTTACAGAACCTTTTATATTAGATCCAGGACTCCCCAAGTACAAGAGACTGCCTTGCTGTGAGCAGAAGTTGTCTATCAGCGACCATAACCATTGATCCTTACATTTAAAAATCTGAGGAGGTGGTCGCTTTATAGTTAAATCTGCTAAAATCACATAGTGTTATGGTGTATCATATTGAATGGTCAGAAACCTTTTAGGCTACGTAGTCTCATTTAAATAGATCAATGGATTCTGGACCAATGTAATGCACTATTAATGAAAAATGTTGTCTCTTTGCCTGAAAACCCTTCCTAAAGCTGCTGACACTAGGTGTCTCCTTTCTAGCTAGTTTGCTGTTCACTCCCTGTTCCTAGAGAAGGTCCATCCATAGATACCGTTAAAATGGCAAGATGGGTTCACAGTGACTACAGGAGAGAGGGGCTTGGCTTTCTTCATTCAGTGAATGGAGGGGGGATTGCACACAGCTTTCCCAGCTTCTACACTTCAAATAAGTTTCTGATAGGTCAAAGTGTGTATATTTGTTTCTGAATAGATGTGTGTGTCATTGCAGATATGATATTAGTTAGACAGTAAGCAGCTTTCCTTATTGTGCTCATATTTCTCTCTTATGTGAAATGCAAAATGTGCTGCAGCTATAATGGGGTGGTTAGCAGCAGAAAAACTGATCGGACACTATGCATGAAGGATTATATAGTCATAGAACAGACTGCCCAGGAAGATCCTGCAGATTTCTCAACTTCTGATGAACTGTGTGTTACTGTGAACATTCCTTACCCCAGAGCTCCATTGGAAGGCCTCCTGCTGACCATGGATGACCTGACAACAGCCGTCCAGCACATGCACAGATGCAGGCAGTAGAATCTCTTGTACCTGCAGACGGTAAGGACCAGTTCAGCTACTGTTCAGTACCAAAGCAGAATGAGATGAAGTATAGGAAGTCTGGGAAAGTGGTCCTGTGACTAAAGCCGCACTGCTGCTGTCCATTGTTTACATGTCATGTCCATGGACAGCAGGAAGCCTGCCAGTTAAACACTTACAGTGCCTTGCGAAAGTATTCGTCCCCCTTGAACTTTTCAACCTTTTGCCACATTTCAGGCTTCAAACATAAGGATATAAAATTTAAATTTTTTGGTGAAGAATCAACAACAAGTGGGACACAATCGTGAAGTGGAACGAAATTTATTGGATATTTTAAACTTTTGTAAAAAATAAAAAACTGAAAAAAGGGGCGTGCCAAATTATTCGGCCTCTTAAGTTAATACTTTGTAGCGCCACCTTTTGCTGCGATTACAGCTGCAAGTCGCTTGGGGTATGTCTCTATCAGTTTTGCACATCGAGAGACTGAAATTCTTGCCCATTCTTCCTTGGAAAACAGCTGGAGCTCAGTGAGGTTGGATGGAGAGCGTTTGTGAACAGCAGTTTTCAGCTCTTTCCACAGATTCTCGATTGGATTTAGGTCTGGACTTTGACTTGGCCATTCTAACACCTGGATACGTTTATTTGTGAACCATTCCATTGTAGATTTTTCTTTATGTTTGGGATCATTGTCTTGTTGGAAGATAAATCTCCGTCCCAGTCTCAGGTCTTTTGCAGACTCCAACAGATTTTCTTCCAGAATGGTCCTGTATTTGGCTCCATCCATCTTCCATTCAATTTTAACCATCTTCCCTGTCCCTGCTGAAGAAAAGCAGGCCCAAACCATGATGCTGCCACCACCATGTTTGACAGTGGGGATGGTGTGTTCAGGGTGATGAGCTGTGTTGCTTTTACGCCAAACATATCGTTTTGCTTTGTGGCCACAAAGTTGGATTTTGGTTTCATCTGACCAGAGCACCTTCTTCCACATGTTTGGTGTGTCTCCCAGGTGGCTTGTGGCAAACTTTAAACAAGACTTTTTATGGATATCTTTGAGAAATGGCTTTCTTCTTGCCACTCTTCCATAAAGGCCAGATTTGTGCAGTGTACGACTGATTGTTGTCCTATGGACAGACTCTCCCACCTCAGCTGTAGATCTCTGCAGTTCATCCAGAGTGATCATGGGCCTCTTGGCTGCATCTCTGATCAGTCTTCTCCTTGTTTGAGATGAAAGTTTAGAGGGACGGCTGGGTGTTGGTAGATTTGCAGTGGTCTGATACTCCTTCCATTTCAATATGATCGCTTGCACAGTGCTCCTTGGGATGTTTAAAGTTTGGGAAATCTTTTTGTATCGAAATCCGGCTTTAAACTTCTCCACAACAGTATCACGGACCTGCCTGGTGTGTTCCTTGGTCTTCATGATGCTCTCTGCGCATTAAACAGAACCCTGAGACTATCACAGAGCAGGTGCATTTATACAGAGACTTGATTACACACAGGTGGATTATATTTATCATCATCAGTCATTTAGGACAAGATTGGATCATTCAGAGATCCTCACTGAACTTCTGGAGTGAGTTTGCTGCACTGAAAGTAAAGGGACCGAATAATATTGCACGCCCCACTTTTTTCAGTTTTTTATTTTTTTTACAAAAGTTTAAAATAACCAATAAATTTCGTTCCACTTCACAATTGTGTCCCACTTGTTGTTGAGTCTTCACCAAAAAAATTAAAATTTAATATCTTTATGTTTGAAGCCTTAAATGTGGCAAAAGGCTGAAAAGTTCAAGGGGGCCGAATACTTTTGCAAGGCATTGTAGGTTAAGGCCCCACGTTGTGGAAAAGCCTTTTTTTTTTTTTTTTTTGCGTTTTCTTGATCCAAACCTAGTAATGGCTACAATAGGAATGGGAAATTTAGAAGCGCTTATACTTTTCCTTTCTCCTCAATCCATACCTGACTTTGGCTCAAAAAAACTGCAGCAAAATCTGCAACAAAAAACGTAGCTTTTCTGCAGTGTGGGGCCTCAGCCTTAATGTGACACATCATAACACAATTCTCCTATAAAGTGTTGGGGTAGGGTTGCTTTTCAAGATGTAGGACATATTTAGAGATGAGCGAAGTATTCAAAAATTCCATTTGGCAACTTCGCCGAATTTCGCGATATGATTCTATTTGATCCTAATTAAATTGTGGTGAATCGCATAACAAAAATAGCTAGCTATTGGCTGCAAAGAGCCCGGGTGGGAAGCAAAATGACGGAACCCCTTGGATGCCGCGGTCATGTTTGACCGTGGCATCCAAGGTGTTTAGACCCCCGATCGGTTATGGAGCAGGATGTTAGCTGTCAGTTACAGCTAACACCCTGCTCCATAAGCGATTGGGGATTTTAACACCTTGGATGCAGCAGTCAAACATGCCATGTGCACTCGCGAAGGGGTTAAAGGGCTGTGACATCACAGTGCTGGCTGCTGATTGGCTGCACGCATGGCATTGTGGGTGATCCCACATTCCCAGAGTTCCTTGCCCCATGTCCTAACATGTACAGCAGCCGTTTTGAACTAAATGTGATTTGTTAACACAAAGCGTGAGGAAATTCGGATTTGGTGCGATTCGAATATTTCCTGAAATTCGGATTGAAATCCACTTTGTCAGCTTTGATTCGTTCATCTCTAGACATATCCTCTTGTTGAGACCCTTTTATTTTCATGTCAGTTTGGTTTACATCCAAACCAGAAATAAAAATGACGAAGCCCTATGGGTTTATTTTTGTTTGAGACAGTCTTTACTCCTCATTGATTTTGGGGTAGGTTGAGTGGTAAAGATAAAGATTAAAGCAATTATAAGATTATCGTATTTTCCCCTTGGGATAAACTGGATTAGAGAGCAGAAGCAGAGATTTTCAGATTTGTGAAAGTGGAGCTTTGTTTCTCATCTGCCTCAATACGTTGTGACCTGAGATGTTAAGACCCTCAGAACACAGATATTGTCTCCTAAAGCGAAGTCCGTCATGTCTAATAAGAACACGGCTGTACTCACACATTCAGTGGATATACAGGAATAAATCTGAAGGTGTAACTGGGTGTAGTGTAGATCTGTAGATAATTTTAGGAATTATGTTTGCTTTATGGCATTGCAGGTGTAGCATTCTTTGCTTCGTACCACCATTTTTTTTCATGCATATATAATTATGCTTCATGCGTATCCGGTAGGAGTAGTACCACATCCCTTATAATTATAGTACATGTATATCCATCTGTAGAAATATAATTCAGGTCATGCTGGATATCTCCTTTTTTAAAGCGTACCTCAACTGTTTTTCTTTTTTTTTTTTTTTTTTTTTTTTTTTACAGCTTTTGATATTTCTGGCAGCTTTTCTGTCATTAATAAATGTTGTAATATATTTTTATTAACAAATTTTGGTTCTTTTTGGGAAATTCTGAAAGGAGGCAAAATGTCTCTCTAAAGAAGTGTACTGTCAGGGGTGAGGCGTTCCTCACTGTCCCCAGCCATGAAACGGAGTTGTGAGGCCAGCCCCCCCTGACAGTACAATGATATTGGTAGCTGAATCTAAAGTCAGCTTTGCTATGGTATATTAGGCTGGTTCACATTTGCATTCGGGTTTCTGTTCGGAGAGTCTGCTTGGGGACCCACCGAACGGAAACCTATACGCATAAAGAAGCGGTTACTTTTCTGCTTGCAGTACTTTTTCTCTCCGCATGTTTCATGCGGAAACCACACGGACCCCATTATAGTCTATGGGGTCCGCGGGTTTCCTTAGGTAACCGCTTCTTTATGCGTATAGGTTTTCGTTCGGGGGGCCCCCAAGCGGACTTCCCAAACGCAGATGTGAACAGGGCCTTACACTCCCTACCTTTTAGAGGGCATGAAAGGTCATCTTTAAAAGCATAAAGGCCAGAAAATTAAAAGTTGCTTGAAAGTTTAGGTATACTTTAAAGTGAATCTCCACCTGCTAATGCCTTGTTGCTACCTTATAGTGTGTATAAATAGCTGCCTATATGTTTCCCGATATGTATAATCAGCATCGGTATACTTGAAGATGTGTATGGAAAGCTATGCTTGGGTCGTGGAGGTGGAGCTGCTCCGGTGAACATTCGCGGTGACCATTTCCTAATAACGCCATACTGCCTTGACTGAGTTGCTTGGCATTAGGGTAATGTCTTTGAGAGTCATTCTAAATGTCGCTTAAGGTGGTTCTGCTCTCCCTGGACTTATCAGTGCACTGTATGTGAATGAGAGGTAAGTAGAACCAGCTTCTCTGTGCATTTTTTTGGGGGGGAAACAACATTCTCCTGACAGGTTCCCATTAAATAATAAATGCCGTTATGTAATTTGTAAGAAGGGGTGCAGAGAATGTATCCGTGTCTTGTTTTTTTTTTTTGTTTGTTCTTTTTTTTCCTGTATTCCATGTCTTGTTTTGTCATGCCCAAGAACTCTGGCATTATTTCCATGGAGGCCACGAGACAGAAGAGACAGGACTTTCCACATGCTGAAGCCTGGACTGTTATGTGGACTGATATTAGTTATGATTACCTCTGATGGGAGGTTGTGAAAATAAAAAAAAACTTTTAGTAAAAGTAAAAATTCACTTCACTATCTGTACATTGAACTCAATGGGGCAGATTGACTTAGCTAAAGGCTTCACAATTCTGGTTTAAATGGAACTTGTAAGGGCTACATGGGGCACTAAACAACCTATAGGGCCTTCCGTTAAAAACTCCAAAACCCTTTCTGTCATGGTTGTGTGCATGAGACCTAAGACTAAACATGCCCCAAATGTATTATCCAGCATCAGCCGGCATGATAAATATGGAGCATGTCTAGTCTACGTTTGCACTGTCTAATGTGTATGGCCAGCTTTATTGTAATGGTATGGCTGCCTTTACCTTTACAGCTACCGACTGAGAAAAGTGAAGTTTGCCTCTTTGATTTTCTTTTTCAATTACGCAGTGAACATGTTGTATGTTAAGGGGTTTATACTAGTAGAGTATAGCTACATAAGCCTCTGCTAATTGGGATTTGGGGAAAAATCCGATCTGTTTGTCTGTGAGGTGATAGCATCGTGTGTGTGCAGCCAAGCAGCTTACAGTACGTCACGCCAAACATCTGTATCGCGCTGCTTTAGCCCTTTTAGTGTTCTCCGTGTGCGGCTTTTGCACTGCCTGTCCTTGTAGAACTCTGTGTCCTCACAAGCTCCAGCTGGCCCTCTTCCATTAGCGATACTGGAAGGTTTACAGAACAGTTCCCTCTTGTGAACAACCAGGCACAGATTTGCTTGTCTGTCGTTGGCTTTTGTGTCTTTTACTTTTGGCTTGGGTTTCTGCTTTTCAGTAGTATTCTGGATTGTCCGTGAGTTGCACAGTGCTTTATAAGGGCACGCTTAGAGGGTTGTGATGGCCTCTTGTAGGTTCATTCATCAGCACAGAATGGTTTTGCAAATTGAGTCTCATGAACAGAACTGTAGTCACGCAAAGGACATGTAGCCTATTAACACCCCCCACTATTGATGCAGATACTTATTCTGACCATTCATTATTTACAATCCTATTGTGCAAAAACCACCATGGTATCTTCTCTTATACCTATAGTAAATGCTTGAGACTTGTTCCAAGGAGGAATTAGGCTTCCACAAACTTGACTCCAAAGGTACAGCACTTTTTTGGCTGACAATATTTAAAAGGGGTTGACCAGGATTAGAAAACATGGCTGCTTTCATCCAAAAACTGCTCCACACCAGTCCGCAGGTTGTGTGTGATATTGCAGGTCAATCTATGAACATAAATACATGATAAAAGTGAGTTGCAGTACTGAACTCTACCCAGGGACAGTTGTGGCACTGTTTATGGAAGAGATTAGCCATTTTTTTTTTCTAATGCAGAAAAACTTTGTTTTTTGTTTTTTTTTTTTGGATTTTGAGCATGCAAGAACTTGTAGCCCCTAAACAGCTGAATTGCTATAGTAACATGCTGCACAGAATGAATTCTTTACAGGTTAAAGTGGTATTCTGATCTTAGACTTGTATGGTGTATTCACTGGATATTCTAGAATTTCATAAAAGTGGATGGAGAGGTGCCCCACACACATGAGGCCACCTCTCCATTTGCAGCAACGCTAGGAATGACAAGGGTTTGGGGAACTCCCATTCTGGAGATTAGTGCAGGTCCCATATTTATCAGACATTTGTGTCTTGTGGATAGAAATGTCTAAGATAAGAATACTACTTTGTCATCTCCTTGTAGTCGTGTTTCAAGTCCAGTCCTCCGGTACCCATCACAGGTCTTGTTTCGAGGATATTCCATGGAACAAACCTGTTCCTGATGCACTGACACTAATTGTATTATTTGTATAGCCCTGAAATGTTATATATTGTGGGTACTTGAGGACTAGATTTGGTGAGCACTGATCTAAGGGGATAGTAACTTCAGGAGTTGGCAAAAAAGCAGAATCCAAGGTCAGGGAAGATGTCCATCAACACCTCTCTGTTCCTCTAAATAGTGGAGGGTTTTATTCCACAGTGTGCACACTGTATGTTACTATTGATCCTCTGATCAGCAGTTTTGGAGACCATATAGAGTATGCATTAGAGATCTTTAGGGAAATTGTTCTTCTTGACAAAGTGCTATATGTGATTTTATCTGGTGCTTTATGTGACTTGTATGTATGGCTATGTTACTGGCTGTTCTTCTAAGGACCCGATCACATGATTAATAGGATCCCCATGGATTTTATTTTTTCCTTTAGTCTGTTTACCAATATTTTTCTACTCCGAGGTCATGATGAACTTCCAGAGCCCTGCCTTTTGATCAGACAGCAGTAAATTCCCCACATATGTATTATATTGCTGGCGCAGAGAGTTTTCCTGTAATCGCTGACACACATCTGCACTTGACTCACTTCATGATGTCGAAACAACACGGGAAATAATTCAGAGGAGAAATCATGGTTTGGTCATAGTATAGTGTTGATTCTATTAGATGCAGATTTTTATTTTTGCATTGGGATCATTTATAGGCTCGTATTCACAGACATGCAGTTTGTGGAACACATGGAAGACATATACTGAGTATACAGACACCATATTGATGCAGTGAACAGCTATACGCCATGTCCTCATTACACAGAGGTACAGTTTTGCAGCTGTGTATGGACAAGGCCTAGTGCTTAGATGAGGTGTGACTTCCTGAGTCATTGTGTTCAGCAGGTGGGATGGGAATTGCTGGATTAAGACGTCTGCAAGGTTCAGCCACACTTGGTTCTAGACATTGTTGTGACCCCTTAACCATAGATTGTATTTGGCTGTTGGGAGTGTAATTTCTTTTTTGTCCCAATGTTATATGTCAAGTCTCTGATACGGTTGAACGTAGTTTACACTTTGCTCCAAATCAAGGCTGTTTGTGTGCAGTTTTCCTGATCTGAGGCTGGCCCAGATATTATAAGAGTACATTGTACTATAGTACAGTATAGATAGCATGGTTGTGAGTAATCATTGTGGAGCTGCAATCCATCAATATGCCAAAATGTAACACTACTCTATGTGACTAATACTGGGTTGTCCCCCTTGTGTCTTCAAAGTATGAGCTATTTGCAGGGATGGACAAAATAATCGGAAATGTAAAGCCAAGCTGAGTGTTGCAGTTTCTTGAAGAAAATATTTCTTAGATGTTAAAGTGTGTCTAAGTTTTTGATGACTTTATTCTTTGCTTTTTGTTAAAAAAAAAAAAAAAAAAAATTGCTTTGTCTCTAATTTTCACTTGTTTCTAGACTTGTGGGTGGATGTCTTCCATAGTAGGGTTGAGTGCTTAAGGCCGGTGCCCCACGTGGCGGAAACGCCGTGGAAAAAATGCCATGCCCACTTTGCGGTAAAAACCGTGCTGCGGACACGCGGCGATCTCCAAATCTGGCGCAGTTTTGGAAATTGCAGCATGTCAATTATACCTATGGAAACGCTGGTGGTGTCCCTATAGGTATAATTGAAACAGAAAGTCCGCAGAGGAAAACTCTGCGAACTTTGTCTAAAGCGCTGCGGGAAGAACCGCGATGCGCACTGCCGGCTTTCCCGGTATGTGCCCCGGGGCTGGAGATATCGGCGGTGTAAGTTTCACAGTTTACTGTCAGAAAGGCGTTCCTGACAGTCTAACTTGGCTGTGAGGAACGCCCTCCCTGACTGTTCTCGTTCATAGACTTGTACTGGGGGGCTATTTAAAACAACCCAAAAGCCTAGCATCAGTAGGAAATATGTATGGCTACTTGGTCCCTGTAATATGTCCAGTGATGGCTGATTTTTTTTTTTTTGAGGGGGGGGGGGCGTCAGGTATGTAATTTGAGGGGACACAGAGGACCAGGAGTTTAAACAATTCCATAAGTTGTCTCTTCCCATTATGATAAGACATTACTATACTGATGCATTGTAGTTGTGGGGGGTCTGGTTCAGATTTTGGATTGAGACCCATGACCCTCATGTTATGCCTGTCAGGTGTTCTCACAGATGGGGAATAGTCTGACGATAGATAGATAGATAGATAGATAGATAGATAGATAGATAGAGATATTTGCAGGTGATGTCCATACTAGTTGCAAAAGTTGTTGAAATGGTGGCAAACGTTTCAAAAAATTTTCTATTTTGTAATGAAAGTCAAATGGAGAAATCAAGTATCTACCTGGTGGTGTTACCCTATAAATAATAAAGTAGGGCCTAAATACGGGTCAGAATACCTGAGATACCTAGCACTCTTTCTCGCTTTCTAAGGCCTGGTCACATGTTGCATCCTTTATTTTATTGGAACACTCATAATCGTTCCAATATAGCAAACTTCCCAGTGTAAAATGATAAACCATAACTAATATTTCTGCCACCTATCCATGCATACATAACATTATTATACTTGGTGTGATTTTACTCATTTGTTGGATATAAACTATTATTCTTGTGCTCATTTCACACACAAAAAAACCCCCTAAACTCTCTGATAATATTTGAGGGTGTAAATATTCCGCAGACACTGTGGCTGGCCTCTCCTTTGTTCTACATCGCTATAGTCACAGTGATCAGTAGGTTTGATCATATAGCATTGGCTTAGCAGGGTATCGATAAAATCTTAGCTGCCGCTACATGTTCTGTTTCTTTTGGAGATATCCTCTTTATATTGGTGTGTGTTTCGTCTGCTTTAGATGCCAGAAGGAATATCTGCTAATGTGACCAGTGGTGCTTGACAGGGCCAGACGGGCAGAGTAAGCCTGGGGCACCTCATGTCTCTTTCAGCCATTCTCTTTGTTATAATGAGGGCGTCCTATGAAATCCAGAGCTGGATTTAGTACAAAGCTATAGGCTAAGTAATATATGAGTATATGCCGCTGGAAGTCTGTTCCTGGATAATAATAGATGTAAGCATTGGCTTGGAAGTAATATTGTCACTAAGACTGCGTTCACATCTGCATCAAGGTTTACGTCGCAGTAACTGTCGAAAATTGCCTGATGAAAAAGTGCTGCAAGTCTAACTTTTTCGTCCAGTGGTTTCAGTTTAAAGGAACGGATACCCATTGGCTCCCATTATAGTCATTGGGGTCCGCCGTGCACCATTGGTGTCTGCTGTTTTAGCAGTCTGTGTGACTGAAGGACCAGAACAATGGACACAGCAGTGCAGATGTTAATATAGCATAAATCTCGGCAAAGGGAAACTTTTGGTGAAATCTGGTGTTTCTTTTTCAATTGGAAATTTTGGAGTCCTTCAGATTTATTAATCCATGGACACTTAATGCTTGCTAGCTAGTGTCCACAACAACTAGGTGGGTTATTGTAGGCACGGAACTAAATGTAAGATGTTAAACATAGTAAACATATACATTGTATTAAATGCGTATTTATTTCTTCTTATGGAAGAACATAGTGATATGATTATTAATGTAAAGGGCACTTGTCACATGGAAAATGCTGTTCAATCCGCAGGCGGTATGTTATAGAGCTGGGGGAGCGAAGCAATTTGTAGGAGAAAGGTCAGTATAACTTGTCATTTATCCGCTGCAATATTCACTGAAATATGTCAAGAAGGTGGTCCTGTCTGTGAATTACTTCCTCCCCTTTTTGACTGTGCACATAGACAGCTGTCAATCACCTATGGGACTGGCTCCTTGTTTTTTCAGACTACAAAGAGCAGAGACTTCAGTGGATAAGTGACAAGCTATACAGAATTTTAAAGGGGTTGTCCAGGATAAACCGTTTTTTTGGCAAGGAGGTCGGGGTGTCTCCCACCACAGTTCGGTCCTGCTGCTCAAGTCCTTGCCTCACATGACCACTGAGGCTTCCTTGCCAAAAAAAACGGTCTATAGTGGGCAACCCCTTTCAACCTACAGACCTTTTTGAGCTGCCCTTGCCACTTTACCAAAAAGAAAGTGTGTAGGGTGTGCGTGTGCTATTGGTTCTACCAGATTTATTATAGTTTATGCCAGAAATCTGGAATAAATGATGCGTGAAATATACACCCTAGCGGAGGGTGTGTATCATTTATGAGGAGGTGTGAGCTTCATCATAAATGAGGCGCAACCTCCACTGGTGATGGGGTTATGAAGACTGGCATAGATAATGCTAGTATTCATAAATCTGCTCCATAGTATTGTGGGAAAAGATTCTGTATAACTTGTATTTTATATATCTTTATCTCTGCTTTTTCTACACTTTTATAGGAGTCCAGTGGGCAGTCCTACACATTGACTGATACATGCATATAGAGATAGCTGTCACTGTTAGAACCACCCACTGGACTTTTAAAGGGGTTGCCTGGGGTTAAGTTTTTTTTTTTTTATGGCCTATCTTCAGGGTAGACCATAAATACCTAATCTGGAGGGGACAAGTGGCCCCCTGAAATGATCAGCTGTACGGAGCCACTACCAGCACTCATCCTATAACTATACAGGGCTGTAAACTGCTCCATCCCCTGTATAGCAGCCAGACACAGTCCCTGCAGCTGTGTGCTCATTGAAGTCCTGAGGATAGATCATAAAAAGCTTAACCCTGGACAACCCCTTTAAGCATTGAAAGACCAGAGATTTAAAGTATAAAATACAAAAAATAATTAAATATAAAAAGTTCTACAGAATCTGTTCAGCTCCTTTTGCTCTATAACATGCTGCCCACAGAAATGTTTATATCATGTGAAATGTTCCCTTTAACAAGACATGTGTACAGAAGTGTCATTGTCTAGGTATAATCCTGGCATGATGGAGAGTCATTACTGTCAGGTTATATAAAGTCTGCTGGTATGACTTCTATTCCTTATTGTATATCTCATCGTTCACAGTGTATTTCAGTATATCTGAATTTGTATACTGTACTTATATCTTATTATTTTTAACTTCTTGTTTTTATGTTTTTTCTAGATGTGTTGTAGTGTTGTTAAACCCAAGAAAGAACAAACAGCATCATATCCTGAACAGCTCCAGGTAAGTGACGCTCGCTGCTCTACGATTAGTAACTAGTTCACATTTACAGAATTGAACGTAGTGTCAGAGATCCTCACAAAATGGTAACAATACTGCACTGATTTTAGAAATGCGTAGTAATGCTGGGACAAGACTCTATTGAAATCTGTTGTTCTTTAAAGGAGTATACTGGTAATATATAGCCCACTGGCTAGGGAGATAACTGTTCCATCAGTGCGGTGCTGATAGCTTGGATTCTCGCCGATCATCAGAACGGAGGCCCCAAATTACCCTATTTGACTAGAGCAGCGCCTCATGTCTGCTGACGCTTCTGTAGCACTGCTGAAGAGAGGCTTAGTAAATTATTTGTGATTTTCTGAGAGTCCCATAGAACTGAATGACATAGCACTGCTGCTACACTCTCACGATCGATGTGGGTCCAGTTGGTCAGAATTCACCTATTTAGTAGCTATTCCTGATCCAGTGGATACGATATAACATATTACCAGAATATGCCTTTAATATCTTTACTTTTGAGCACATGTTACAGCTGGACCACTGGGATAGAAGATCAATGAAATGGTGGACACTTAAGTCTGAGTGATCCCAGAGGAGATTCCTTGGGCTTTCAGACTGGTTGCATAGTTTTATAAAGGTTGTTTCGCTACCGAGACATTGTCATGATTGAATGTTGATGGTGTATTATTTGGTTGTATAGCGACATACTGAGACAACCGGAAAGCACCAGCTATGATAACCTACTATGAGCACCTTATAAAAGCCTTTTCTTTTTACAGTGCATCTGTCTTATGATAGACGCTGTCTTATTAATGCTTCTTTGGTCATAAGATCTTAAACTGGTAAACTTAAAGGGACCTGTCCAGTCTATTTGGGACACTAAAGCACCTACAGGTACGTAGGTTCAGTCTACCAAATAGCCTAATCCTAATTCTGTCAAACAAACCACCATTTATACATACCTAGAGATAAGTCTGAGTCGCCGATGCTCCTGATGCCTGCGCAGTTTAGTGAAACCTGGAGAAGTACAACTTGGCTTCGCTGTGCATTCGCCTGAGGTCCAGTACATGCGCTCTGAAGCCTGGGTGTACTGCTCCAGCTTCAGCGAGGAACTGTACAAGCCCTGGGAGTACAGAAACTGAATAAGTAGGAAAGTTTTTGTTTCAACTGAAGACCTGTGTTACAATAAGGCTATTTGGGGCACTAAACCCCCTATCCATAAGGACCTGTGGTTGGTTTAACGTCCCAGACAGACCTGACAGGTTCCCTTTAAAATGGATAAAACCTATAGCACCCAAACTCCAAAAGCTTTATACTGTACAAAATCTTGCACCGGGGCACATTCTCATATTAGCCTTCACTTACCCGTACCCTAGGTATTCTCTACATCATAACTGGCTCCTGTGTTTGTGTACATTTTCACTAGCAATTTGATCTCTTCTTATTTTAGCCCAGCTGACTTTACTATTTTATTCTGTCTCCCCGTAAGTCTTCTTGCTCTATTCATGGCTCCTGTAGTCAATAATTGACTAGGAGGACTCCTATTTTCTCCTTCACACCTCTGGTTGACACAAGGACATCTAAACAAGATCAGAGCAAGGATCTTAAAATGCTTGACCTTCATTTCTGATGGCAAGGACTCTGTCATACATACTGTAGGATCAGACATCCTGTGTTTGTACACATGCTTGCGTCAGTATTATTTAAAGGAGCTACACTTAAGGCTTACTTGTTTACTGTATATAGTTGTGAAGACTTTCCCTCGAGCTGACGATTGTATACGGTCATATACAGAGCCCGACTGATCCTGTTAACTATAATGGGATCCGTCAGGTGTCCGTTCTTTAAATCTGAAATTGCCAGAAGAAAGTCAGACTTGCATTAATTTTTCGTCTGGTGATTTTAGACTCCAACGTAGATGTGAATGTAGCTTAAAAGAGTCTCTGTGGCCAGGGTTCTGACCATTCATTGCAATGAATAGCTGTCCCTATAATACATGAATGGTAAAGTTCTGCTAGAGTGAAAGATACTTTTGGCTTGAGCAGGGGAATCCTAAGCGTCGGACCACCTCTTACATCCACATGTCTCTTGAGACAAGTCTTTTAAATGTGCAAGAAAAAAAGTGTGTGTTTTTGTTTTTCTTCCAAGCATTTTTATGGTAAATGATAGATTTTTACATCTTGAATAGTATCTTGGCAACAGATTTATGCCTAGATGAAATGTAGCATATGAAGGTTTATCGCTTTAATATTTCTTTGTTCTTCGTTTTGTGAGATACATTTTTATGATAAATTATTTATATTTTCAGGGCTTATTTGCAGAACTACCAACTAATTTATACTCTTTATCGCTTTTTTTTTATATCATGAAGTTGACAATTTTGTACTTGCTTAAATCAAACCCTTCACTTTCTGCAACAAAACAAACATCTCACCGCTCAATGTGCTCATCATTCCTTTTTATGTAGAGGAAGCGGTACTGTTAGACTAAATGCTAGGCATTAAATTCAAGGCAAGTCTGTGTTATTTAGCCTCAATTTTTACAGTAATTCCTCCGATTTAGTATGAAGGTTTTCTCATAGGTTCTTAATGAGGTGGGAATACCCTTTTAAGTGATAGGATAATGCTAGCATATGCTATCACTTAAAGATTGGTGTTTGTGCGACCTCTGGATCCTTGACTCTCAATGCTATTGCCCCATTACAGTCTTTACTTACAAAGCTGCACATGTGGCCAAACAACTTTGCAGGACATGACTACTGGTGACTCCATTTTATAGTTACGCAGTTCTAACTCAGGCCACCAACCAATGAAGCAATGCAGAGATAATCACTTTTTTAAGGCTATGCATATCTGATTTTAAGTGCACTGGGGGCGGGCTTGACTTGTCCATGGGCAACCATGCTGTAGGCAATGGCTGAAAATATCCTTCATGGCCAAAGGAGTGGCATTGGATGGTGAATCCAGAGAAGAGTTGGAGCACTTGCAGCCCTCTGTAGGCAGATCTGACAACATGGGCCCCACCCTTGTTGCACTTGCAGTTTGGATTGCATATCCATAAAAGAATATCTCTGCTTTGCTTCATCAGTTTATGGCCATAACAGTATGTTTCTGCTCCTATTAAGGACATAGTAGTATTATTGGTTTAGGAGGTATTTTAGACCTCACAAAAGAGTATTCCTCAATAATAATACTCCATAAACCATACAATTAGCAAACCAAAGAGAATAAAGTTTATAGAGACTCCATATATAGAAAAAAATCAAATTTATTCTTGTAAAATACAATAAATATCAATACATGTATAATCTAAGAGAATATGCAAACAAGCGCACAGATGGAATATAGTGTGTAAGGTACAAAAAACCAGTCCCCCTTCACCCACAGGGAGCACTGATCCTGCAATATAGTCCACTAATACTAAATACTACAAAAGTAATTATATATCAATAGTATAAAGCATGTAAAAGAGGTAGATGCACAAAGTGATAATGCCACCTTATAACTATGGCCCCCAAATCCAACACACATGAAAAAGGGTATTAGATCAATATCTAAAAAAATACCATAGAGCTATTAGCACTAAATATAGCCCTAGTTATAACAGAGCATAGCAATAGGGGCCAAGGTTATAAGCATATGATGCAGCTAAATAATGGCTAAACTGCAATCATAGATATAATACAAGTCTCACAAACAAGAATCTTCATAGGGTGGATAGGTCATATAATATCCATATACATACCGGTAGCCATAATGAAAAAATGCAGGTCCACCAATACAGTACAGCACAGGGAGGGAAAAGCGCTATGTGTTGGATTTGGGGGCCATAGTTCTAAGGTATTATTGATTTTGTGCATATACCTCCTTTTTATATATTTTTTTATACTATTTATAGACATTTTAGACCTGACAGACTCCTTTTCAAATTAAGTTTTCCAAAACTAACATTGTCGTTCTAGGAACTATAACATTTTATCCCCTCTCATTTATTTGTCGGTAAAACCTTTCATCTTGTGTTCAACAGATTAGTATCAATCACATAGAAAATGTTTTTAGTAAAAATAGTAAATGTGGTAATCCTGGTACACAGTACATTGTGGTTCCACTATTATTCATGGAAAATGACCTCACTTTCTCACATTCCCTCCTGTCTGGTACAGTCATTCCCTTTTTAGATTTAGTTTTATTAGTAAAACATCATAGTTTCCTGTGTTAGACTTTGGACACCCGCACTCTTTGGAGCAGCTTTCGGTTGGGATTTTATCATATGGCATGCTAACAGCAAGACTGGCTGTCAGCCTGACATCCCAAGCCTAGGTGGTATTTTACCATTCTAACAAGGTAGTGGCATCCTGTTATGTTATAACCAAAAAAATGGAACTTCTTGAAAACACTACATGGCCAGAAGTATGTGGACACCTGACCATCTGCTTGTTGGGCATCCCATTCTAAATCCCTGGCTGCTTACTGGGCCCACCATGTAGCAATAGCAGCCCCCACTTTTCTGGGAAGGCTTTCCACATGATTTTGGAGTGTTCCTTTAAATTTTATGCCGTTCAACCAAAAGAGCATTCGTAAAACCAAGTACTGATGTTGGATGTGAAGGTCTGGCTCGCAGTTGGTGTTCCAGTTTGTCCTAAAGGTGTTTGATGGGGTTGAGGTCTCTTGAGTTTCTCTAAAGCAAGCTCATTATGATATCTTTTTGGCCTCACAGATCTAGCACATCAGAAATTTTACAACCTGTTTTGTGGCAAAAATACTATAGTTAGTCTGTGAGCCGCCCTTTTTGTTCAATGCTTCTACAAGTGTTTTTTATATATTAAATGGCTCTATGCTGTATGATTTTAGGTTGGGACTACATATCGAGTTCGACTGCAACTCCTGTTGCATGACCAAAGATTGCTACATTGCCCTATGATTTTGTTTTTTTTCACTAGTATATTGAATGGAGTTTCATTGCAACACTTAGGATGCTACAACTATGACTTGAAAACTCAGCGCTGCTGTTTTTCCCCTCCCCACAAGAAAAGCAGACCATTCTCTCAGTATATCAATTCTAAACTGGCCATAGGTGACGCGATTTTTATGTCTGAATCTACAGGCTGATAACCTGGCTGTACTGAATACATCCATCATTGAGCCTTGATATCATGTATTGGGTTGGCTGATCATTCTGTACACTCTTGTCATATTGTAGGTATTGTAAATGTCTTACTGCCATGGAATTTACTGATCTTTCTTATTTTAGAAAAACTATCACTGCACTTGCATTTTCTCCAGATGGAAAGTTCTTGGTTACGGGAGAGGTAAGTATTTTAAGTCTTATGTAATTGAATGATATATTACAATATTGGTGCTCCATATTCCATGATGCCATAACACTATTTAGATTTTCTGTACATATACCATATATATGTTGAACTGGCTTTCCTCCCATTTAGCTTATAAGATACACACAAAATGTTAAGCAATTGTTTTGCCGTTTGCAGATTTGCTCATTTTGGTCCTAATAGTAAAAGTAATAATGCTCGTAATTTCTCAAGTTGATGCTCCCCCACAGATCCCGAGAGTCCCACCCAAATTGTTGTATGTATATGGGCTCTCCATTCTACTTTATGAGAGCTATAGAAATAGCCGAGTGACTACACTCAGAGGCCACATTAAAATTAATTTTTTGGACTTGTAAAGAGCCATTTTGCCCTTATCTTACTGTGCAAACATTTATGGCATATCTTATTAATATGCAATAGATATCTCTTGGTGGTAAACCCCCTTTTAAGGTCTCTAGGGCTTTCCTTTACATGTACTTTTGGAAACCTCTAAAGGAAAACCTCTTCACACCATTTTAGTATTGCAGTTGTATTGGCTTGAGTAATATGTCATCCATGGATAGTGACATTACCAATATGTATTTTGTTGTATGTTTTATTTTGTTTTTTTTTTTTTTTTGCAACCAAGGAATGTTGCCTATTTGTAGATAAAGATGTTTGATGTATTTCAAGTGAGATTTTGCCCTATCAAACTATTCTCGGCATTTGGCAGGACACTTGTACTCGCATGCCTACATTTTGTATTCCTTTCTGGGCTCTTCATTGCAGAGAGTGACAAATTTTTGTACATTTTCAAATCTATGCAAATCAAGTGCAGGTGCTACGGAGGCCCAGCAGGTGCTCCATTTCTCGATTACTACGCCTGCTCTTACCTACCCCTTAAAGCTTCTTATGACGTCTGTAAGATGCCCACTAGATTGAGAAAATTCTTATTCAGTGCAAGGGGGAAGGTGAGCTGCTGGGAAATAGAGCACTAGCACCTAAGAACTTGTTTTTCTCTGTGATAAAGAGCCTAGAAAGGAATTTAAAGGTATGTTTTCATGTTTACATGTGTCAATGCTAGGAGTAGTCTGGTAAGGAAAACTCCCCTTCTAAGGTCTACACAATGAGAGTCCTAGTTCGGATTCACTGGGTGTTTTCGGCTATGATTTACATTGCTGGGCAGAACAGATGCTGGTGGTGTTCTTTCCATCTAGTTATCGGCCGTTCCTCTAGGATTAAGTCTATTTTTAGCCCACCCCAGATGTTGCAGACATATGTCTATAAAAGTAGATGAAATCATATTGACAAACCACCAAATCTCCTAAAAATTTACTAGTTCCAATGTACAGCATAAAATAAAACCTTTAACTACTCCTGGCTTCCAGTGGTTGCCCACAAATTATTGCTGTCGTGCGCGACTTCCATCCTCTAATACTATGTTTTTGTGTATTCTCGTTTTTAACAATTTGTCAGGAATTCCTGGCCACATGTGGAAAGTCATTGACATGATGATGTGCTTCTAATAGGATTTATAGGAGGAGAGCTAACAGCATCAGCTACATATTATTTTTATTAGGAAAGGCTTGAAAATTCTGCCCTCGTAAAGCGTTTAGGGCTTAATATCCCTGAGGAGTAATCCTTCCATGTTATTGTGCTGCCTAACTAATGGGAAGCCCTCATACCTTAAATTGTACAGTGCTGCGGAATATGTTGGCGCTATATAAATAAAAAATATTATTATTATTATTGTATGATGTGTTATTTTCTAGGTCATTGTATAACATAGGATGGTCATATGGTACAATATTGCTTAAAACCATAGGCTTGCACTGCTGACTTATGCCAGATATATTTTTGTTGCATGCCCAGATTAAACTAGACTGTAATATATTATCATATAAGTGGACAACACTTTTAGATCATAGCTGGCAGCACTTTCTCTACCAGGTTGTCTGCTACTACTTTTAGGCCTCCTGCATATGACCATATCACTTGTATATTGTATGGCTTTGTTGCGAGGAGGCTGTCAAAACTCTGTTCTGCCAAGTTACATGATAATACTGCCCTGTTATGTGGTGCTCATTGTTGTATCTTTTATTTTAGAAAAGAAATAACTGTCATGTTGCATTTTTTTTTAAAATTTTTGCACTATTGTGTTGGCGGGTTTTTACATGAGGTTTTTTATAATCTACTTTATTAACCTATTTTACTTGCTCTTAGTAGAAGTTCTCTCTAACAATGCTGTAACTAAGCATTTACAGATAGACCTGTATTGTATTTGCTGTGTATTGCTAGTATGTACAGATGTAGCAGTTTCCAAATCACTTAGGAATATCTCCACTGTTTCCATCTAGAACAGTGGTTCTGGTGTCATATGAACTGTAACATATAAAGCTCACATTCCTGTTTGTGTCTTTAACTAGTGATATCTTAGCTTTTTAGAGCTAGAACAGAGACACTTGGCTTTCATATGACACTATTCTAGGTGGTAAAAAAACAAAGATACAGCTGTTTAAAGTAACACCCCACCCTTCTGCAGCGTCTAATCTGTACATACTGGCAGTATGCAGTGAATATGGAGGGATTCTCCCCGCCAAAGTTAAAGATAGTTATACTTTTAATGCCTTGAACACTGTGTCTGACCTGCAGACAGCATGTTCTAGAGCAGGAGGAACAGAGAAGGTTGATGTATAGTTTTCAGTATATCCTGTATATCTTTATTCGTTGAAATCCTTGGTCATTCTGGGCTTGACAACCATCATAGTATGAGGGTGCATCAAAGACTGCTGTCAGTTACTTATAAGACCGCCAACTGGACTCCTAAGCCCAGAATGACCAAGGTTTTAAATGACTGAGTGACAAGTTATATTAGTGTAGTGGGAAAAGATTTGGTATATCAATATGCTCAGCTCCTCCTGCTCTTTAACATACTACCTGCAGATCGAACTGCATGTTTAAGGTCTTAGGTTTCCTTAAATCAGGCATCGCCTGCAGCAGTGTATCCCCCTCTCCCCACTTAAATAAACATGTATGCCCAGTTAATGCAAACATAGGTTTATGGACAAGTCGAGGACAAGGTTGTTGAAGTAATTTTATGTGTTTGATCTGCATTAGAAACTGTGTCCAGGACTGTAAATAAAATGTTTCCGTGTAACTATATAAAGTGACAATGAATAAGATGGTGATATAGAAGACCCAGGCTTGTCTCATCTGCTGTTTTAACTCTTCTTTTGTTTAGAGCGGACACATGCCTGCAGTGCGGGTATGGGATGTGGCTGAACGAACACAAGTAGCAGAACTGCAGGAACACAAGTATGGCGTCGCCTGCGTCGCTTTCTCTCCAAGCTCGAAGTATATAGTGTCTGTTGGATACCAGCATGATATGATAGTCAATGTATGGTCATGGAAGGTAAGTAGTACTTTATACATGTGCATGGTATGGTCTCAAAATACTTCCTTTTAGCAGAAAATATATTTTCCTTTTCAATATCATAGCTGGGTTTATTTAACACTCTGGAAAATTTAAAATGTAATAATAAAAATATTCATTTTTAAAGAGGATTATATTAGGTGGGACTTGGTACACTTAACTATTTATGGGTTTAAATGTCAGTGCCATATTCTATATCTCTTTTATCTGTGTAGTAGTGGCACTGTTAAGAACCATTGAAGTTTTCAGAATGGTCATTGTCCACCCTCCAGATATAGATTGTGTCTTCCTGTCTGAGCTAGTATTTCTGCATCTATTAATGATACCCCAGGGGCCAGATATTCTAGTACAAGGTATTTGTTTTGCTGTGACTCTTGTCAGACAATTGCATTTAGTCTAGACCTCTCTTCACAGCCAAACGTGCTATTGAAACCATTAGCTTGTAGTCACCATTTATATCTAGATGCAGACAAGCATGTAGTGATGAAGAATAGCCAATGCTTGGTCATATGTGGAAACCATTACATGTGATCTGTGTTTATTTGTATTATTACATCTACCTCATACTATAGTGTTGTAGTACTGCTGTATATATATATCTGTCGTTTGCTAATGCAAAAAAGGAGACTATCCAACATGTTGTATTTTATCATTGAAGTGACCTTTTCTCATATAAAAGTAAAGGATTAGACTTCTGCTGCTCTGGAAGCATAGCGAGGCGTCTGCTTTTTGTCAAGACTTCTTCTTGTCTTCAGATGTTTTTGAGATATCTCTCCATGTATGGCATTGTTCAGTCTGAAGGAAAAACACAAACATCAAAAACCTATTTGCCAGATATCCAGAACATATGTACAAAAGAGCCCTGTTATATGGCTACTACAGAGATGTGGCCATTTCTAGACCCCATGGATGATTAGAACTTGCAACGAAATATGGACTCCACCAGTAAAAAAAAAACAAGGATCTGCCTGATGTAGGAGGTTGAACTATATAAATATGTAATTTATGGTAATATTTTTTTGAGGTATATTCATTGGTCTCAGGACATACTGTCCCTGGCAGGACTACTTTTGTCTACATTGGAAACCTTTTTGGGTGGTGGTCTGCTTTTCCACAAAGAAGAGTTAAATGTCCTTAGACAAATGAAGGAAACTTTTAGTTAAAATGTCTTTAGTTTTTCAGTCAAATTTCCATATTTCTTTTTCTCCTTCAGAAAAATGTTGTTGTAGCAGCAAACAAAGTATCTAGTAAAGTGACAGCCGTTTCCTTTTCGGAAGACAGTAGCTACTTTGTAACTGCAGGGAACAGACACGTCAAGTTCTGGTACTTGGATGAAGCAAAGTCCTCAAAGGTAACTCCAGGAACACTGTCTTTTAGGTTATTACATTTGTCCATTTGTTTGGATTTCCATGACTAATGACTCTAGTCTGTCTACTGAAAACATTGTCAGCAAGGATAGGCTAATGCATCAGTATTCCAGGAGTAGTAATAGAAATTCTCTGTTATGTAATGAGAACTACACAGTAATTGTATCAAGAGGTCTGCTTTTAAAAGGAACACCAATAATCGCTGGACTAGCACTGCCAGCAAGCACAATATATCTCCTGTACTTCAGTAACAACTAATCACAGAATAGGAAGAACTACTATGAATAAAACTTTTAATAGTATTTATAAAACCATCACAGACATTAAAGGGGTTGTCAAGGGACCCCCCCCCCCCCTTCAAAAAAAATAAAAATTCCCATACTCACCAGGCCACTGTCCCATCTAGCAGCACCCCAGGAGGCTTGTTCTGGTGAAAGCACTCTGTACGTGACCGCTGAGGTATGTGAGTGATGCCCTGGGTCCTTTCCTTAGGCCTCTGATTGTCCTCAGCGGTCACATGTGGCGAGGACTTCCGATGGAAAAAGCCCTCGGGCAGCGCTGGACCAGGCAGTGGACTGGGACACCGGAGTGATGGGGACAGGTAAGTATGTTGTTTCTCTGTTTTGTTTGTTTTTTTTTTGTTTAATATTTTTGACCTTTCCCGGCCTGCTGGCTAAGATCTGTAATTCCTGGACAACCCCTTTAAGTATCCATATCAGTTCCATGCTCCAGATGAGGACACTGACATCAGCTCTTACATGCCACACCTATGTGCTTCCATCTCACCTTGGGGACACACCTTACTGAGAATTACCCATTTCATATACATCATATTTATAAAGTACAGAAAAAAGTAGAAAAAAAAAGAAACTGGGATATTATGGTTGAGCGTTGCAAGTAAGGGAATATCAATAAAATATTTGCAAAGAGAACGTTTGTGAATAAAAACACATGTTTTATTGGTTCCACACCGGACTTACAACAATAGGCTACGTGCTTCGACGCTGTACTAGTGTCTTCATCAGGCCATAAAATCTAGCAGAGTCCAGGGCAGGAAGGGAACCTGTATTACGTTACCACCAAACTAGTTTTGGATGGTCACTGGGTAAGAACAGCAGCAAGCCTTATCTGAACAGCTTAGTACTGTTCTATTACCTTACTAACCCACCATTACTCTGTCACGGGGGCGACAGGATCTACTTTTTCTCTATTATATATTTATAAAGTATATTAAAAGTTGTATTCGTAGTAGTTCTTCCTATTTTTCGATTATTTAAAAAGGAACAGGCAACTTATCTAATGTGTCTGTTTTAGTAAATATGTGTATTCTGCATGAAACTACAATTCTGCAGCTCTCTTTTCTTAGAATTGGTTTGGTGCTGTTCCTCTGTAATTCCTCATAGAAATTTGAGTATATTGAAAGCTGGGTGTAACCAGTGTCCCTACACTTTTTGACACTATATAATCAGTATTGGCATCATTACTGTATAGGAGCATACCCGTTTGACAAGGGGAATGCTAAAGCCCAGTTGTCAATTTATTCAAAAATTTCTAGGAAGAATAACAGAGGAACTGTGCAATGCATGTTTATAAGAAAATATGCTCCAGAATTATTTCATGGGGAATACAAATATTTACTAAAACAGACTTGTCAGGAGAGATGACAGATCTTTTATAAGGCTGCGTTCACATATGTGTCAGAATCTCTGACTCAGCGTCGGGAAACACTGACACTTTTTGTCTGGCAATGGACACCAAACATCCTAGTCAGTGGGGACTCTTGGGATCCCGTTATTCAGTTCTTCTGGTCCTGCAGTGGACCAAAAGAACTGTCAGAAGGATGCAGGTGTGAATGTAGCCTAACTGCAGTGAGGCATCCCTACTCAGCAGGGAAAGGAAAAACATCCCCCGGAAAAAAAAAAAATGAAAGAGAACCGTGTTTGGGCCGGTTAAAAAAACCGCAAGCAGGGGGGGAACAAGAGAACAAGAAAAAAAAAAAATACCTGAAAGTAATAGTCCAGGGATATGAGCACAAAACAAAGTGAGAGCTCATGTGAGGACAAGCATGTGCGGTGACCAGATGGAAGGTAACGCGCAGTGGGAGCGGGGTGCAAACAGCGCAGACCCGTCCGGCCGGGCCGAGGGCGCAGCGCGGGGGCGCCCACGACCACCACGGACCGGGAGAGGGGGGGCAAAAAGGGGGGGGGGGGGCCCCCCGGGGCCCCCCCCCCCGCGGGGGGGGGGGGGGGGGGGGGGGCGGGGGGGTGCAGAGTCAGACACAGAAACGGTTGTAAAGTTGAACACCCAGGGTGTGGAGGCACAAAGCTAAACAGTCTCAATACAAAACAACGGGGTACGCCTGGTGACACAGCAAAGCGGGGGCAGGGAGACGATGAAAGGGCCCAGCCCCCTAACTGCAGTGACAGCCCTAAGGTGCGTCTGGGCTCCTACTAGGCTCATATGGAAAATGCCACAAAAAATAATATTCCACCACTTATTGGTTTTTTGTTAGTTTTTGGGGGGATAGTTGGGGGGGGGGATAGGTAAGGGGTGGGGGGGGGGGGGCTTTCCTGTGATAAGAAAATTGTTAGAGTACCTGTTCCAGTTTGTCCTCCACAGTTCATCTTACAAACACTGTTAGCTAGGTGTACATCAGGACGATGGCTAGGCAGACAGGGGACAGGATCTACCTTGTCAATAGTTGGAGTGTCAGCCTCCACCTCCTGGGCCTGTCCGGGCTTGGTCCCCGCCCCCACCCCCCCCCTCCCCCCCCCCCCCCCCCCCCCCCCCCCCCCCCCCCCCCCCCCCCCCCCCCCACCCCCCCCCCCCCCCCGGGGCGGCCGCCCCCCCCCCCCCCCCCCCCCCCCCCCCCCCTCGGCTAATAGTCCAGGGCTATGACAGGCACATAATACAAAGTGCACAGAGCTCACCCTGTGCAGCCGCCAGCTCTGGATGCCACATGCATACACACCATCTTTTACAGAGTGATGGCAAAAGGAAACCTGTCCTTGGGATGTGTCTGGCATTTGTCCTCCATCTTCAGGTGAATGAAGCAGACACACCATGGTGCTGTTTTCTGGAAAAACATGGAAAATGGTATAAAATCGTATAATCCTCTTTACATGGTGGCTTCAACTTGTGGAAAGGTGTTCATGAGGAAGACACCCCATCTCAGAGCAGTGTGTTTTGGCATCTCCCATATGCTGAGCTAAGTAGAACAGTCAGAGTGTAAAGGCCTTAAAAATGGATTTATCAGCAGTTATAACACTAGAGAAATTAAGAAACGGCTGCACAGAAAGCACTCAACTGTCCCTGCAAGCATTTCCCCCTGACTGCGTCTTCCACGCTCCTGACACCCTGAAGACAGCATAAAAAATAAACCTTGCAGTTTTTTTTTTTTTAAGAATGTGCGTTCCTTTTAAGCTGACATTGGTGAGCGCTCTAGCGGTAAAGGTGCATTTATACCCTCTGCCTTTATCATATTACAGCACATTTATTGATATACGGTACATTGTAACATGACTTTATGTAATCCTCCTCATGTCAGGTCAATTCTACAATTCCTCTGCTGGGACGTTCAGGCCTATTAGGTGAGCTCAGGAACAATTTCTTCACGGACGTTGCTTGTGGTAAAGGAAAGAAGGTGAGCAGTACCTTCTGTATCACATCTTCTGGGCTTTTATGTGAATTCAACGACCGCAGACTTCTAGACAAATGGGTAGAGCTCAGGGTAAGTCTTCACTGTACAGCTGCTCTAATGCTGTTCATCACATTTTAATGTATTTTTTAATTATAATTTTTTTAAATTCTAATCTTAATTCTAGTTATAAGCTTAAATTAGAACGAATGTTCGAATTTAAACAGTATTAGATCAAACTTTCGGTGCTGGAGTATCCCATGCATAGTGGATACTGATGACCTGTCCACAGGATTGGTCATCTATATCAGATTGCTGGGGGTCCAACACCTGGACCCCGCATCTATCAGCTGATTAGGCTGGTGGAAGCCGTATACAAGGTATATGGCGGCAGCAGCTCTGCTTCTATTGAAGTGAATGGGAGTGGAACTACTGTTCCACAGCGTCACCCCTACAGTGTATATAGATGTACTCTGTGAGGGTGGAGCCAGGGGTGGAACTGCAGCTCTGTTCTCATTCCCTTCAATAGAAGTAGAGCTACTTCCACAATATACCTTGTATACAGGTTCTGAATAAGCTGATTGGTGTGGGAGCCAGGTGTGGGATCCCCATCGATCTGATACAGACCTATCCTGTACATGGCTCATCAGTATCTATTATGCCTGTTCTCGTACAACCCCTTTAAAAGGGTATTCCCACATTAGACATGTATGGCATATCTCGTGGAATTCGGCTGCAGTCAATGAAACCAACCATGTGGAAGATATATTAATACTCACAAATTTTAAATCTATGTTAGGCCAGAAATTCAGTTTAACCTTACTATACTGCATAAGTGTCAAATGAATGCGTTCATGTGTGGTATGTCCTAGTCATGTCCTCTCTGTTGGTATTACTCAGTGCTGTCTTTTATTCCAGACCACCATGGCAAGCTGCATCATTGTCAACCAGGACTATATTTTCTGTGGATGTGCCGATGGAACTGTACGCATCTTTAATCCAAACAATTTGCACTTTCTTAGCACCATGCCAAAGCCACATCGCCTTGGAGTAGACATTGCCACAGTCACTGAGGCTAGGTAAGGTCAAGTTACAAAGCTTTCCTAATGAAAATGGCTTCTAAGGTGAAGATACACACTGAATTTTTGTTGCCTCCTTGATTTTGCTGTGGTTTTTGGACCAAAGTCCGTAGTGGATTCCAAAGGAATGGAATATATAGAGGAAGCGCTTATATCACTCCTGGCTTTGGGTGAACAAAAAAAAACACAAAAATAACTCCCCAGTCCTACACAGTCTTAGGGAGTTTTCACATCCATTTAGCAGATCCATTCAATGGAGGCAAATGAATTGTCATCCATTTTATGTAGAGAGACAACATTTTTACATTATTGTTGTGTTTTGTTTTTTTTTTTTTTTTTCAAAGGACACATAAATGTATACATCCATTTTTTGCATCCATTAAATGATTTGCTAAACAGATGTGAAAAAAAAAACCTTGAGGTGAATGCATAGTTAATTTTAACACACTTCTGATCAGCAGGGAGTGAATTAAGAGGCTCTCGCGCACTTCAGGTAGCTTAAGCCACAAGTCTGAATATGAATCCTGAGATGGGAATATCCCTTTAAGATCTTTAATTGTGGGTGAAGTGGACTGCATCCAGTGAGCAGCTTTGAATTTTTTGGCATGGAAAGTTGTGTGAGAGATTCCTATAATATTTGATGTGTTTTCCATCTCCTTATCAATGAGACACAAAATATAAGTTTTAGGTTCAGCCTGCAGGCTTATTTTCTATACCTATTGTATAAGAGCTAGGATTTCTTTCCAGTATGGAGTTATAGAGGGTCATTCCCAGAGCAGGTGCATCAGATGTGTGATCTAGTTGCACAAAAAGAGAGTAATTACAGCTCACAGATATTCCCCCAATCCATTGGGACCCAAATTGGCCTTGGACCCAAAGACTTGTATTAAATCAAGTTCTCCAAAAGAAATAAAATGTTGTTCAGCACCAAACAAAAAGCATATTATTGTAAAATATAACTTTTAATGTCCATTTAAAAATCCATCCATGAGTTAAGTAAAAAAAAAAAAACATGCCTACGTGTTTTGAGACAAACGTCCCTTAGTCATGGTATATCTCCAACATACTGATACAAAGTATTTGAAAGCAAACACCACACCCCCTAGATCACATGATGCATAGATTAATTAGAACCACCACCATAATTAACTCCCCCTTCAATCCACATGAGTGAAATTAAGCAATCTGCGATTTCAACCACATTAATATTATACCACTAGATTTATGTGGTTGAAATCTCAGATTATTTAATGTCACTCCTATGGATTTGGTTATGTTTGTTATTACATGTTTGAAATCATAAATTGAAGCTGGAGTTAATTACTGTGGTGTTTCTAATTGAATCTATCCATCATGTGATCCAAGGGGTGTCGTGTTTGCTTTTAAATACTATGTATCGATATATTGGAGATATGCCATGATTAAGGGACGTTTGTCTCGAAACGCGTAGACATGTTTTTTTGACTACTAACCCATGGATGGATTTTTAAATGGACATTAAAAGTTCTATTTTACATTAATATACTTTTTGTTTGGTACTGTAAAACTTTTAATTACTTTTGGCGAACTTGAGATGTGTGATGTACTCTACAATGGGGCTGGAGTCTAATCCAGCCCCAAACTTGTCTAGCAGCCTTTGTTTTGTATGCACTGTGGAGTAATAGGAGTTGATAGAATCTCTGAGCTTCACAAAGGGAAATCTTAGTAGTAAGGCTTAGTACACTGGTCCATTGCTCCTCTGGAAGTAGGCCTACTTTGATCTTCCACTTGGCCTTGGATGTTAAATTGGACTTTCACTATGTTAAATTATTTTTAACTTTTATTTTGGATTGTTTTTTCAGAACTTAATAATTGGTGACCTATTCTTGGCATAGGCAGTTAATGTATGGTTTATAGGGTCTGATGTTGAGACCCCCAGCAATGAATAAAATAGAGAGGCCATATTGACAGAGCCACATTGCCTGGTACTATCACTCTGTCTCATTCAATTGAATGGGCCTGGACTGTGGTACCCCGTACACCACATTTGTGGCCTATTCATTCTGTTGATTGATGGGTGTCTCCGGGGTCAGATCAAACGTTAATGGCCTATTCGAAGTATAAGCCATCAATGTTTGCATCCTGAAAAAAAACCCTTTAATCTTGCAGTGTCATTGGGAAACAAGGAAAATGATTAATCCTCTGGATGTATTATGAGCCATTGTATTGTAAATTCATGTAGCATTTGTTGTCAGCTGAGTAAACAACAGTGCTGTGTACTGCCCCAGGAGAAGTGATGTTAATCTCCAGTCCTCCACTCCATATCCATTATGCATTTGCATAGGATCCGAGTGCATCTGGTGCTTCGCAAACCCCAAATTGAGTGAATGGAATTCAGCCTGGTATTTTCTACAGTGGATTTCTCAGGAAGAACAGTCATCCCTTTGATCCACGTCTCTGCATGTGGGTTTCTTCTCTCCTGACCCCCAGCCCACAGCTGCGTGGTTTGGCTCTGAAAAGATCCAGTGTTTCCTTCTCCGGACTTGAAATGTTCACTTTCTTTAGTTGACCTCTTGGTTTTACAGCTTTGTCTCTAACCGACTTGTACAGATAGTAAAAACTATTATTTGCAGAGCGATGTCTCTTCCCATCCCCTTTTTCACATGTCTGCAAATCGAACAGAGAAACTTTTCAAGTCGACCAAAACTTTCACATCTGTCTTGGTCTACAGTCTCTGTGTTATATGTGATAGAAGAAACCCTAACATTGGCCAACTATACTGATAAATTTATAGTGGATTTTAGAGGATAGTACCATACATTTTCTACCACTATTGACCTCCATTGATTTTTCTCACATGGCTAGCACCAGTAGCGATTATTTGGGTTCAGTGTGCTGCAGGTAGACCTACCTACATACATACATACATACATACATACATACATACATACATACATGCAAACATATATACATTGCAGTTTATCATCTAAATATAAACATAAAGGTAGCCTTACACATTACATGAAAGTAGGCTGAACCTGCCAATTTTGACAGGATCAACCTACAATTTAACTTGTGGAGGAGTTCCCAATCTTCCCCAATGACAGATGTGTAGTAAGAAGGATTGGACATGTTGGATTTCAACATGCCTAAACACTACTGAAGTTCTCAATAGAGTTAAGCTGCCACCATATTGAGAACATGTGCTTAGCGAGTGTTCTGTCTAAGGCTTCTTTCACACCACTTTTTTTTTTTTTTTTAAATCCTTTTAGCAGATCTGTTTAATGGATGAAAAGAAGTGTATGCAAACGGATTAATGTTCCCTTTTTTTTTTTCTGGCTAAACACAAAAATATGGAAAACCACTTTTTTTCTATGATCTGTAGGTCTCATGCACAGGGATGCTTGACAGATCCTGCAGCACCCATAGACTTGTATAAAGCTGGACTGTAGTCCTATATGCCTGATTTAATACAGAAAGATTTCTTTAGTTTCATTCCATAAGAATCTGATAAAAAGCATTGTGGCATGCTTCTTTAGATGCCATATTAAGGCGCTGCTAGAGGAGAATATAGTCATAAAGCGGCATGCAGCAGCATAATGCATACAGAATGCCTGCAGTTCTGTGCTTGTGTGCGACTTCTGTGGTCTGCCATGTAGTATAATGTTGTACCGTGTTAGCCATAGAAAGTAGTGAAAGAGTGAAGAAATCAGGTGATACCTTTTAGAGGCTAACTGAGTATATTTGATGGTGATCTTTCGAGAGTACTAGCTCTCTTCTTCAGACATGGTGGTCTGCCATGGGCATGCTCTAATGTTTGGTTACAGAAAGAAATCCACTGAGAAATGTTTGTTTTATTGCTCACACTATGTCTTCTACTCATATACCAACTTATTCATATAACCTTTACTCCTGCCAGCCGCCTCTTCTCCAATGCAGCAGATGCCAAGTTCCCAGACACAGTCGGCATGACTTTTGACTCTGCCAACCAATGGCTATCTTGTGTCTACAATGACCACAGTCTTTATGTATGGGACATTAAAGATCTGAAGAAAGTGGGAAAAGTCTACTCTGCTCTGTACCACTCTTCCTGTGTATGGAGCACTGAGGTATGCCAGACCAAAAGGCACATGTCATGTAACTGTTTGTTCACCATTGCGCTCACGCAAGAGCATGTTTTGTGTGTGCATTCAGAGTATTTAAGTGTAAGGAGTGACCTACTTTTAATGTAAAGCAGATTATTGCAGATTTACTGTGATCGCTTCTCTAGAATCACTTCAGGATATTTGTTTATACCTAGCTAAAATTACATTTTAAAAGATTGTTTTTCCATATAGGGGATGAGGGTGGGTATGTGGGTTAGGCCCCCGTTCTAGCTGATCATTTATTACAGGCTAATCGTGGCACTACATGGCATTGATTTCCCAGGGATCCCTTCAGTACTATGAGAATTATTATTATTTATTTTTAGAGTACCATTAATTAAAACATTAATGAAACCTTTGTGCCCATGTCTGTTGTTGCCGTCCATTGGAGGACCAAAACAATGGACATGCGACCACTAAAACAGTAGACACCAATTGCGCCAGATGGACTCCATTGACTTCAGTGAGATCCATCAGGTTTTAAACTGAAACCGCAACGCAAAAAAGTTGGACTTCCTCCAGTGATTTTCAGCGGTCACTGCAGCGGAGTTGCCAAATGGAGACTCCAATGCAGATGGGGAGTCCAGACTGAGGGTTTACATACAAAACAGAAAATACACAAAACAGGTGCAGTACTAAAATAGTGATCAACTGGTACAGTGGCATAGAGAGGTTTGCCCACAAAGGCTTACAATCTGACAGAAGGGGGATAGAGACAGTAGGTGAGGGTAGAAGCTGTTTCTATGGTGGTGTGATGGCTGCAGGGTTATTGAAGGTTGTAAGCTTTCCTGAAGAGATGAGTCTTCAGGGTCCTCTTGTAGCTTGTGATTGTGGGAAACAGTCTTATGTTTTGTGGTAGTGACTTCCAGAGTATGGGGGATGTACAGGAAAAATCTTTGAGGCAATTGTGTGGGGGTCTCTTGAGAGGATCAGAGATTAAGTGTGAGTAGGTAGGAGGAGATTGGGTCAGAGATGTATGGAGGGGACAGGTTATGTATGTCATTGTATGTCAGAATGTTGCCGCTTGTAAAGCAAATGACTCTGATATCAGGGACTACATTAGAGAATTGTTGCTAATATAGAAGATAATGTACACTACTGATGTTCTTCTTTCTGTTCCCCATTCAGGTTTACCCAGAAATGAAAGACAGCAACCAGGCCTGCCTACCCCCAAACTCTTTCATAACCTGCTCTTCTGACAACACCATTCGACTATGGAACATGGAGACATCAAACATCCATGGCACTGCTTTACATCGGAATATCCTCAGCAATGTGCGTGCGCTATCACTGTGTATTAACAATGTATTTCATGTCCAGGTATTAAATCCTCTAATATCCTATGCGCCTTCACTTTAACAGGACTTGATGAAAATTATCCTGGTTGATGGTAACACACAAGCTCTGCTCGACACAGACTGTAACTGCACTGGACTGGCAGATAAAGTAGATGTTCAGACGTTAGACACCAAGGCTGGGATTCGCTCAGTGTGTGTGAGTCCTAGTGGACAACACTTGGCCTCAGGAGACAGAACTGGCAAACTCAGGTATGGATCAGAAGGAATATCTGGCAGATAAAAGCTCTTACTATATTAGCAGGTCTGAGTTTGTATACTTTATTACAGGGTACATGAGCTACAGTCTCTGACGGAGCTCTTGAAAGTAGAAGCCCATGATTCAGAAATCCTGTGCTTGGAATATTCTAAGTCAGAAACCGGTAATTATCTTATTATCTTCCATCTTTTGTATATATCAATAGATATACTGTGTGTATTTATATATTTGCACATATTTATGGATCTTACTGTAAATTATTTAAACTTTTTGTGTTTCATGTCATTTTCTTCCTATTAGGAATGAACCTGTTGGCCTCTGCTAGTCGTGACCGACTCATTCATGTATTAGATGCTTCAAAAGACTACAGCCTTCAACAAACCTTGGATGATCACTCTTCCTCTATCACTGCTGTAAAATTTGCAGGTGAGCTGAAAATTATGTTTAAAAGAATCTATTGTTAGACAATTCTGTTGTATTTTGTATTTATTTGTGGTCACTTCTTAAAAGCGGTTTTGTTGTGTTTACATTCTAACACAATGTTAAAAAAAAAATATGCAGTTTGGTTAGTTTACACATAATAGTATTAAAGGGGTTATCCACATTTGTAACATGACCTATCCTTAGGATACTCTACTCTATCAGTATGAGATCTGCAAGAGTCCAACAGCGTGGACCCCCACAGATCATCTGTTCTGGTAATGATTAGCCATCAACGTTACATCTGTGGGGATCTCATCAGCTGTTCATGTATAGCACAACTCCTGGTAATGTTTATACGCTGGGAGTCACATTGTTCACTTGTCTTACAAAGTCTAATGGTGGCTTTAAGTACTGCAGTGCTGCCCTATAAACTTCAGTAGGGCAGCGCTGCAGTACCTAAAGTTGCTGCCAGACTTTGTACAGCAAGTGAGCAGTGCGATTCCCACCGTATAATTGAATCTTATATATTACTATCAGTATTACAAAGGTGGATAACCCCTTTTAATGTTAGCTCAAATAGATTTCTAAATTGTCTGGAAACTGACATGTTTATCAGATCACAAAGTTGATTCTCATATTTCAGGGTTAAATTACCATGCGCATTGGCACGAAGAATACATTTTTGATTCATTATACCCAGTATCACAGAATCTGATCTATATTCATTTATAATAAACAGGTCATATAAGCCAGGGTGACGTCTGAAGTGCTGATAACATGTTTGCTCATTTTTCAGCTAATGATGGCAAGATGCGAATGATCAGCTGTGGAGCAGATAAAAGCATTTACTTCCGCACTGCTGAACAGGTATGTAAATATATATAATATATAGTGCAAACAGTAGCTGATTCACATGTGCCTGAAGTCTTTAAAAGCCTCATAAACCACATTCTGCTATTGTACTGACCAGCTGGCGTGGCAGTGAGTCTCATGACTATGTTACGTTTGTTCTGTGACTCAGCCTGTCTTCAAAGCTGTCCTGAATGATGTCTCTACTGTAACCAACGTGACTCACATTTTGCCTTTGGTCATATTACATGTTCTCTTTCCTACATTTAAATGGACTTGTTCTCACGTGACTCTGCCTAAAATGCAAAAAAAAAAGTTACCAAAATAAAGTACATAATAGCTCTTATAGTAGCTGTCATGTAGTTGCTGTCTTCAAACTCTAAAGCATATCTGCACACAAGTGCATACTTTGCACATTGGTGTCACTCGTAGTTTTTATGATCTATTTTATCTGCAAAAAAGTAAAATAATTATAACTGACACATGACACATACGGATTGTAGTTATACTAAGTTACTTGGTTAGAATAGAGAAGTGCTGAAAAGAGTATGCATAGACAAGCACTAGCATACTATTTTATAAATCTTACCCCAAATATTGTGTTGTTTTCCTTTCAGACTGGGGAAGGGTCTGTCCATTTTACCCGCACACACCATATAGTACGTAAAACAACTTTGTATGACATGGATGTGGATCCCAGCTTGAAGTATGCAGCCATTGGATGTCAGGATCGAAATATCAGGTACCAATAGTCTTTACAGAGTATTGTTCTGTTTGTCTTTATTTTGCACAGTCAACCATGACTGCTCCTTCCACTGCTGGAAAGGAAATTAGAGAAGTTAAAAGCCGGCCATATCGCTGTACTCCTCAGTTCAGATTTCGTTCTCTTCAGGATGGGTAATCCCTTGGAGGGGGGAGGGGGGACCTTTGTGTTCTACTATATCTGTAATATTCTCATGGGCGCCCCAAAAGCTCAAAGTATACCTACTATCTTGAACAGATTCTGATTTTCTAACCGCAATGTTAATAAATTTTATAATGTTCCTTTATTATTGGCTCCTATCTGTTAAATCCTTCACTAAAGTCTACTTTATGTACCTTATTTTTCTTCCCTGTTTTTCTGTTGCCATCAGAAATCCTGTTTTTGCTTCTCACTTGAGTACGGATTGGCGAGCTTCTGTATAATACAGAAAAGATGAGGCGGAAGGGGGGTCACTTCAAACAGTTATATCTCAGGACATTTTAAAACCTAGTCAGGATATGGGATCTGTATATACAGTCATGGCCAAAAGTTTTGAGAATGATACAAATATTAATTTTTACAAAGTCTACTGCTTCAGTTTTTCTAATGGCAATTTGCATATACTCCAGAATGTTATAAAGATTGATCAGCTTAACAGCAATTACTTGCAAAGTCAATATTTGCCTAGAAAATGAACTTTATCCCCCAAAACACATTTCAACATCATTGCAGCCCTGCCTTAAAGGACCACCTAACATCGTTCAGTGATTGCTCCATTAACACAGGTGTGGGTGTTGATGAGGACAGGGCTGGAGATCAATCTGTCATGATTAAGTAAGAATGACACCACTGGACACTTTAAAAGGAGGCTGGTGCTTTCCATCATTGTTTCTCTTCTGTTAACCATGGTTATCTCTAAAGAAACACGTGCAGACATCATTGCACTGCACAAAAATGGCCTAACTGGGAAGAGTATTGCAGCTAGAAAGATTGCACCTCAGTCAACAATCTATCGCATCATCAAGAACTTCAAGGAGAGAGGTTCCATTGGTGCCAAAAAGGCTCCAGGGCGCCCAAGAAAGACCAGCAAGCGGCAGGACCGCTCTTAAAAGTGTTTCAGCTGCGGGATCGGGCTACCAGCAGTGCAGAGCTTGCTGAGGAATGGCAGCAGGCAGATGTGAGTGCATCTGCACGCACTGTGAGGCGGAGACTCTTGGAGCAAGGCCTGGTCTCAAGGAGGGCAGCAAAGAAGCCACTTCTCTCCAGAAAAACATCAGGGACAGACTGATATTCTGCAAAAGGTACAGGGAGTGGACTGCTGAGGACTGGGGTAAAGTCATTTTCTCTGATGAATCCCCTTTTCGATTGTTTGGAACATCTGGAAAACAGCTTATTCGGAGAAGAAGAGGTGAGCGCTACCACTAGTCTTGTCTCATGCCAACTGTAAAGCATCCTGAAACCATTCATGTGTGGGGTTGCTTCTCAGCCAAGGGAATCGGCTCTCTCACAGTCTTGCCTAAAAACACAGCCATGAATAAAGAATGGTACCAGAATGTCCTCCAAGAGCAACTTCTCCCAACCGTCCAAGAGCAGTTTGGCGCTCAACAATGCCTTTTCCAGCATGATGGAGCACCTTGCCATAAAGCAAAGGTGATAACTAAATGGCTCAGGGAACAAAACATAGAGATTTTGGGTCCATGGCCTGGAAACTCCCCAGATCTTAATCCCATTGAGAACTTGTGGTCAATCATCAAGAGACGGGTGGACAAACAAAAACCAACAAATTCAGAGAAAATTAAAGCATTGATTCTTCAAGAATGGACTGCTATCAGTCAGGATTTGGTCCAGAAGTTGATTGAGAGCATGCCAGGGAGAATTGCAGAGGTCCTGAAGAAGAAGGGTCAACACTGCAAATATTGACTTGCTGCATTAACTCATTCTAACTGTCAATATAAGCTTCTGTTACTCATAATATGAATGCAATTATATTTCTGTATGTGATAAAAACATCTGACAAACACACATAAAAACCAGAGGGCAGCAGATCATGTGAAAATATAATATTTGTGTCATTCTCAAAACTTTTGGCCATGACTGTACTGCTTCAGTATCCCAACTGTTTTCAACAGGTGAGATCTCCGCAAACCATATAGTAGTACTGAGATCTTGGATCTACAAAACAAAACCTAGACAGTTCTGGGTTTTATATTGACTGAGATATAACCATTTTCAAAGTCCCCCCACCCCGCTTCTGCCTCAGCTTCTCTGTATTATACAACAGCCTTCCCATCCATACTCGCAGTGAAAAGATTTATGTTGGTAATAGAGAAACAGTGGAAGGAATACATAAGGGACAGAAGTGGATTTCTGAGCAGGATTTCACAGATAGAAACAAAAATCTGTTAATAAAATATATTGCAATATTTATTAATGTTACAAATGTTGCAAGAAAGCCAAAATTTGTCTTTAAGCCGAGACCTTCTTTCGCCGAGGTTTCACTTCCCTCCAGGAGTTAGCTGACCTGAAATGCCATTAGGGAGGAAATTCTGATTCCCTTCAGGTACCTTCGTATGTTATCTGTGGCATGGGATTGGGCCTTTTTTATATTTAAAAGTGGCATTTATTTATGTGAATCTCTGGCAGCCCTATGCCCAACTTAAGCCTTAATTTAGAAATTAAAGATTAATCATAAATTAGTGTAGTTTGGGGGGTAATATAATCTTAAAACATACATATATGCAAATACATTAAAAAAAAAAATTTCCGTACTCCCCTCCGTTCTGGACTAGCCCTAGCTCTCCAACGCTCCTCCCAGTCCCTGTTTACAATTGGAAAATATTTGGCCACCTCATCCAGTCAATGACCACAGTCACATGCCATGTATTCCATTCAGTAGGGCTCCCATCACTGACACACAATGATAAATGATTGGTAGGTCAGACTGCTGGGGCCCCTAACAATCACAAGAATGGGGATTCAGAGACCCCTGTGTGTATAGAATGATAATGAGTGGGACCACTACCCCATTCAGTGTTATGGAGTGATCTACTATCGCCATACAATTGAATTGAGTGGTTGTCCTGCATGTGCACTACCAATTCATTTACATAGGTGACTTGAGGACTACCATTTTCATCATGAAAAGTTTTCGTGAAAAATAAGTGATAGTCCAAGTGGTTGCACCCGTCAGCGATCAGTGGGTTGGTGATAATTGCTGCTTATGGAAAATCCACTTTAATATTATACTGTCTGTGCAAGAATGGTGAGAATTAAAGTCTATGGGGCATTTTAGGGCGACATGCTACAGGTTTAACATGAAATAATTGAAATTTCTTAAATGTTATTAATTAAAAAGCAAATGGCTTAAAAAATACATATAAGCGGGATTTTAATCCATAAGACATATAAAACCCCTAGAGATTCTGCTGAATGAGTAGTCCATGGAAACACACAGTGAAGACCAGCAATAGCCTGTGGGAACGCATCTGCAAATCTAAACAGATTCATTTCATCCAGGATAGTTGTTGAAACCTAGGGAGAAAAATAAACTTGATGGTCTTAATAAAGAAACGTACCACCATATAGGGGATGATCTGCACAAAATATCTGTAGATTGGTGACTTACTAGATGCCCTTACCTGCCAGGGTTTATTTATGGTACTATGTATATAGACTGTTTCAAGCCAAAGAAAGGCATGACCACTGGACATAGACTTTCAGTATTATCTGCCTTGATGAATATAATAGCTTCCCAGAAAAAATATAGAATAGGGGATTTATTAAACCATTTCCAACAGTTTTCTGGCATTAAAAAGTAGCAAATTTTGACGTTTGCATCTTTGGGAAAAGTGGTAATAAAATAGCCTGCTCACTAAATTTCTCCACTCTCCCATTGTAACTCATGTGACTGGCCTGTGGCATGAGGGTCAGTGTACAGTATATTTCCAAGAGCCAGCTATAGGGATCAGATATAGAATAAGATTCAAGAAGCAAATTGACTTTACTGTTTTTAGTAAATACTAGCATTTTTGATCAGCTAATGGTTCTGAAGCATCTTTTCTTTGCACTCTGCTTTGTACCTATGCTCTGTCATTGCTGCTGGCCATGTAGAGCTAAATGGCACCTGTCCCATAAATGATGACAATATCAAACACTGTTGTGACTCTCCCTATTGACAATTAAAGGACAGGTTCACATGGCAGATTTTTTTGTATTAGAATCTGCCACAAAATTTCTGCCTCCCATTTATTTCAGGTGTGTTTTTTTTTTTTTTTTTCCCATTAGCTGAAAAAAAAATCATTTAGTGAGAGAAGTAATATCCTGCTTGATATTCAGGCAGATTGAAGTGAATGGGAGTAGGAAACCTTCCTGCTGCCGGTAGGAAGTTTTCCATGACCGATTTTGCAAGGTGGATCCTGCTGCAAAATCTGCTATATGAATTTGCCCAAAGTTGTGACACCCAGTTGTCCAGTTCCATGAGAAATAAGAGTATTCACATAGTACAGAGTTCTAAGAATAGATGCCCCACAGTTGTTGTTTGATGGCACATGCAAGTAAACCGGGAGGACCATAAGATGAAGACACTTTCCCAAAGGTGTGAAGTTCCAGTGTTGCCTGCTGTCTACTGAGCACGATAATAGGGACATCTGACCTCACAGTCGTCCCAAAGAGCTGGGTTTAGGTAAAAAAACAAAAACAACAACGCCGAGCGGCACATAGGGTAATATTGTTTTTACAAAAAGTTGAATGACACAATGTAAATTGTGTTCAAAAAACGTAGGAAGAATAAAGTGACTAGGACATGTCCACTAATAAAGGTTGAGAGGAGGTGGATAAAGTGGTAGAGTGGGTCCACAATGCATGGGCATACACCTGAAGGGGTATAGTGTATATCAATACCCCCTCAGTTGATTAGCCCACCAGTAGTGGATTGGCCACAGTGTAGATAAGCTCTCACCTTGAATGGTTAGGTATGGTATAATGTCGTATATTTTAGTGCAATGGTCCAAACTATGTCACAGGATGAGGGAGCAGCGGGACCTCTAGGCGTCAGGATCTCCTGGATCCAAACGGTATTCCAAATATAGAAAGGGTAGGAGTGACTCCAAAAAAAAGAGAGGTAGGGGACCGCGCTTCACCAAGGTTGCTTTAATAAACTCTAAAACACAACGCGTTTCGAGGATCAATGGTCCTATTTATCTAGTGTACAAGAGACTGGTTAAAAAAGGAAATAAACATGAACAAATAAGAATAGAAAAACAGATAATGTTCATCAAATAATCGTGAATGAAAATAATAATAATAATAATAATAATAATAATAATACACATATACAGTACTTATAAATTGATTAAAACTGAGAAAAGTGGCTATGAATGTGTATCAACCACAATATGAATTATTTAAAGGCTATGTGTAATAAATAAGGCGGACAATAAATTTACAATTAAAATCGTATAAAAAGTGGCTATGAATGTGTATCAACCACATTATGAATTATTTAAAGGCTATGTGTAATAAATAAGGCGGACAATAAATTAACAATTAAAATCGTATAAAAAATGAAAACAATTAAGAGAAATATTTATAAATGTGGGTAACATTAACAATATTGAGTATAAAGGAATGTTAATAAGTAACAAAGATATGAATAAATATCAAAAGAGATACATACATAGTAACAGAGATACGGAAAATAAATAAATCATGAATTGCCAATGGTAATAGAATCTGGTACTTGGAGATTATTAAAACATGGGTAAAAGTGTGTGTGAGGAGTTGTGGAGGTTGGTACAAAAAGAAAAGAAAAAAAAAAAAAAAAAAAAAATATAAAATAAAGACTGGGAAAGTAGTGTTTGGAACTTACCAGCCTCAAAGGGTTAGCTGTATTTGTAAATGCGGGTAACATGAAGGAAAACAAAGACTGGGAAAGTAGTGTTTGGAACTTACCAGCCTGGAGGGGTTAGCTGTAAAAAGCAGAAGTGTGTGGTAGGACCATTTACTTTGGGGTTTATATAGGTATACCTGGCCAGGACTGCCCATATTAGGGGAGGAGTTCTGATCAGAAGAGAAAAAAAAAAAAATTGAATATGAGAAAATGGTAATAGGTGTCAAAGGTGTAAATAAATATCAACTGAGATACAAAATGAGTTGTTGATTTGGCACTCTGTTACGCTAGGTTGGCAAGTTTCCAGATGAACACAATATTGAGTATGAAGGAATGTTAATAAGTAACAAAGATAGGAAAAAAAAAAAAAAAGGAAACTATATAAAATTATTGTATATATTACCAGTGCCTCCATAATACCTCAGGACTGTTTTAGTCGTATACAGATTCAAGTGCTTCATTGAGACCAGCTGGTGTCAGTGAATTAAATTTGAATATCCAGTACATTTCTTTACTTTTTAGTTTATCAAACCTATTATTGATATGTGTAGGAATATGGTCTAATGGTGTGATTTTAAACCCATTAAAGCTGGAATTGTGTACCAATAAAGCATGTTTCCAAACGCTATGCTTGAGGTAACCATTCTGTACATTAGACCTATGTTTATTTAGTCTTTCTCTTAGTGGTCTAATGGTTCGGCCTATATACTGAAGTCCACAAGAGCATTCAAGGACATAAATAACGTAGGAAGAGGAACAATCTAAAGAATGCTTGATCTGAAAAGTTTCGCCCGTGACAACGCTAGTGATGTCTTTTGCTAAATGATTGATTGTATTACAGCATTTACATTTCTTATGTTTACATTTAAATACGCCATTTGTTTGTAAGTGCATGGAGCTCGGATCTTTGGGCTTGGTAAGAGATCTAAGTTTACTTGGGGCCAAGAGATTTTTTAAAGTCTTGGCTCTTCTGAAGGTGATGGATGGTTTGGAGGGGATATTGGGTTTCAGTAATGGATCATTGAGGAGTATTGGCCAGTGTTTATCAAGAATCATTCTGATCCTATTATGTGCATTATTATAGGTAGTGATAAAATTATGTCCGAACCCTCTAACATTATTTTTCTCAGAGGGAATCAGACAATCGGACTGGGTCAAGGATTGTGCTTTTGATTCTGCTGCTTGGATAATCCTTTTCGGATAATATTTCTCTTGAAATCGTTGGGTTAGGATTTTACTCTGTATTTTGAAATCTGCATCACTAGTACAATTGTGTCTGATCCGTTTGAATTGGCTGAAAGGTACATTGTCCCTCCATTTCCTATAATGGGAACTCCAATAATCTAGTAGGCTGTTGCAGTCCACTTTCTTAAAAAAAAGTTTTAGTGTTAATACCATTAGGGCCACCAGTTAGTTCCAAATCTAGGAACTCGATCCTGTTTATTTGGGGTTGGCCACTTAGGGTGATTCCACAATCGTTATTGTTGAGGTATTTGGTGAACTCTTGAAAGGATTGTTCAGTGTCTTCCCATATAAATAAGAGGTCATCAATATATCTTCTATAAAAAACTATGTTATGTGACCAGAAGTGTTTGTTTTGGATGAAGGATTCCTCATAGCGTCCCATAAAGATATTGGCATAACTGGGTGCGAAACTGGTACCCATGGCTGTACCACGTTTCTGTAGGTATAGTTTAGATTCGAAAGTGAATACATTGTGCTCCAAAATGAATTGGATGCTATTTGTGATAAAGGTTTTCTGTTCAATAGGCATCGTCTTATCCATGTGTAATGTTTTGGTTATCATTTCCAGGCCTTTGGAGTGGGGTATATTACTGTATAGGGCCGAAACATCAAGGGTTGCCCAAATATAATTGGGCTTCCATTGAATAGTTAGCAGTTCAGTAATTAGATGAGTTGAATCTTTCAAATAGGATGGGAATTTGGTTACATACTTTTGTAACTGCAAATCTATATAATGCAAAAGATTTCTTGTTAATGCGTTGACTCCAGAGATGATGGGTCTTCCTGGCGGATTTTGTAGATTTTTATGAACTTTAGGTAAGTGATAAAATTGTGAAATCGAAAAGTCATTGACTAGTAGAAAGCCCTTTTCCTTATCTGTTAGGATGCCTTTGGTAAAGGCATTAGTAATCAATTCACGATATTTGATGTAGTGTAAGTCAGAAGGGTCTTTATGTAAAATCTGATAGTAATTGGAATCGGATAATATTCGAACGGCCTCTGAGATATAATCAGCTCTGTCTTGTATAACCACACCCCCACCCTTGTCAGCATTTCTGATTACAATAGATTTATTATTAATAAGGGATTTAATGGCTAGTTTTTCAGATGGACGGAGGTTGGATTTTGCCTTAGGATCATTCGATTTATTCAGATCTCGAAAATCGTTGGCCACTAGGGAATAAAAAGTTTCAATATGGTGTCCTTTGTGTTGGAGAGGATAAAAGTTAGATTTCGGCTTTAATGTGGTTGTATGGGGAATGGGTTTGATTACAGGAGTTGTACTGGATATGGAAGGGGATTGTGAATGGTTAATAATTGATGGATTATTTGCAGTTAGAGCGAAATGAAGAGTGAGTGTCAATTTCCGTATATATGTATGGAGATCAATGAATAGATCAAGATCATCCGGTTTTTGGTCTGGGCAAAATGAAAGGCCTTTAGATAATAAATTGGTTTCTTGTATTGTTAGAGAGTAGGTGGAGAGGTTGAAAATGTTATTGTTGAATTTTTGTTTCTCTTGGCATCCGGACTTGGATTTTTTTGGTTCTATGTTTGTGGCCCCCTCTACAGCCGCTTTGTCTTTTTGTGCGTTTTCTTGAGTGGGAGAGTGTTCCAATTTCCTTTTGAGACTTACTGGGCTGTAATAATCGGATATTTTCGTATATATCGGATTGTCTTTTGTATGAAACGAATGCAGGGGTGTAAGTTTTGGAGGAAGACCTAAAAAAGACTCTGATGTATTTAATGGGGGAGGTCTGCTTGTGTTAAGAATATCAGTATTATCGGGTATTGATAAAACTTTCTGTATCTGTGAGGCAGATAGGGGGGTATTATAGATAGTAGTCAAAGAGTCATCTAAGACCTCTTCGATGGATGAATTACTGGGAAGTCGGAGGTCAGGATAAACAGTATTGGTGGATACAATGGGGATTGTTACCTGGGGAATTGATACTATGTCTGGAGGTTGGGTACTAAGGTTACTTCTGTTCATGGGTAATTTGGAGTTCGCTGTTTGAGAAGTTGAGTATGTGTGTTTAGGTTTGACAGATGTGAATTGGGTGGGGGGAGGGATAGGGAGGTTGGTGCATGTGTATTGGTACAGGAATTGTTAGGATTAGATTCACAAGGGGGTTTACCAGTTGGGTTGGATGTGGATAGTAAATTGATATTACCAGTATTGGGGGTAACCATACTGGTAGCCCGAACTGGTAGATTGCGGGTTTTATTGGTTGGATTACTCTTATTGTGCAAACGAGGTTTGTGTGGGAGATCTCTAGTGTTCGGGGGGGTTCTAAAATTAATGGTGGTTCTGGGGTTCTTGGGCTTAATATTGATAAATGATGACAATATCAAACACTGTTGTGACTCTCCCTATTGACAATTAAAGGACAGGTTCACATGGCAGATTTTTTTGTATTAGAATCTGCCACAAAATTTCTGCCTCCCATTCATTTCAGGTGTGTTTTTTTTTTTTTTTTTTTCCCATTAGCTGAAAAAAAAAATCATTTAGTGAGAGAAGTAATATCCTGCTTGATATTCAGGCAGATTGAAGTGAATGGGAGTAGGAAACCTTCCTGCTGCCGGTAGGAAGTTTTCCATGACCGATTTTGCAAGGTGGATCCTGCTGCAAAATCTGCTATATGAATTTGCCCAAAGTTGTGACACCCAGTTGTCCAGTTCCATGAGAAATAAGAGTATTCACATAGTACAGAGTTCTAAGAATAGATGCCTCACAGTTGTTGTTGTTTGATGGCACATGCAAGTAAACCGGGAGGACCATAAGATGAAGACACTTTCCCAAAGGTGTGAAGTTCCAGTGTTGCCTGCTGTCTACTGAGCATGATAATGGGGACATCTGACCTCACAGTCGTCCCAAAGAGCTGGGTGCCATTGTTTTATTAGTCAGAGTTAGCTTTGCAATAGCTGACAACCTCAGCTCTTCTACATCTGAATACTGTCTTTGTGCCTTTCATCTTACTGCTTGTTCTTTAATCCGCATTTGGCAATTTTTGCTGGTTTAGGATATTTAACATCAGCAGCGGGAAACAGAAAAAGCTATACAAAGGATCACAGAGTGAAGACGGGACTCTCATTAAAGTAAGTGCCGCGTGCTGTTTATTGGCTCAATTATCCTTCAACACGAGCAAGTCAGATTATTGCATAAGAGCAAGGAGGACATAATGGCATTCAGTGCTCTGCAAATCCTCACATTATTCTCCGGTGAGAACCGCCAAGTATATTTAATGCCTTTACAGAATTGTATTTGCTAACCATAAATGACCCTTGAACCCTCATAAGATGCATGTGTTCGTGTGGGATATTTGACACCCCACAGATCATGATCCAAAACTGAATCACTGGGTTTCTGCACATTTTGTGCTGTAAAATTTCTCCAGCCATATGCTTGCTGACTAAGCATGAAAGAGTTAAGTTGATTTTCTAGGACGGCCATGGATTTTTTGGCTCTTTGCTCAGTAAATGTTAATCAGCGTTATTTACTGCTGACAGTACTGCCCGGTCAGCAAACAGGATTCAGATCTGTAGGGGATGTTTGGAGCAGTAGTATTGACTTGGCTGCTAACTGCCATGGATTGCATACAGAGCACATGTCTCCTGTAAACTACACTCACATAGATTTTTCCTCTTTTTATGGCTTCCAAATGTGGACAGTTTATTTTTATTAAACGGATCAATCTGGCTTTTCCGTTTACCATTGTAAATTGTATTATTATAGCCTGACAGCTTTGTTCCTAAGGGTCCATTTACAGTTTAATCCCAGACCTAACCTATTTCCGCATTATCTTTTCCAGGATTTTTGCACTCACATTTTTGCTACATTGTGTATAAAATAATTTAACTCATTGTGAATAAAAACCTAATCACCTACTGAGTTTATATAGAATTTCTCACTGGTCATTGATTTTGCACAGAATTTCCACACGTTTCCAGTGGTGGCACTGAAGGAAATCTGAACACTTCTGTATTCCACCACTGATCAATCGATTGCTGCAGGTCCCTGTAGTGATAGACTTAGCCTAGGATGACCATCTAACAAAGCAGAAAGACTTCTAGTTGGGTTGCAAATGCTTGACCTCAGCTGCTTTTAGTGTGATAATCCATGTGTCATAAATATTACCTCTCCTATATACAAAAGTGACTTTTGAGACAATGTCTGATGTGTTACATGGCAATAACGGATCTTTCTTTTATTACTGTATCAATTTTAGCAGTGTGTCTAATGTGTGGTTAGTCTACTTGCCTTGAAATAGTGCAGTAGGGTTCCTTAATTTGATGCCAGAGACCTTGTCCACATATATCATGGAAAGGCTGAGTTCCATTAGTGCATGATGGCTGGCTGTGCTATGTAATCTTTACTGGAACCACAAAATAAATCCTTTAAAAAAAAAAAAATAAAAAATGATTTTCCTTTTATTTTCTTGCATTGACATGCAGAAGCCTCTCATAAGCAGATTCTTTGACATAAACAGATTCCCTGTTCTATGATGCTTTTTTATTAGTATATTCATTCACTTTGTGCTGTCTGCTATAGCTGACTGTTCTTACATTTCTTTATTTTAAAGGTACAAACTGATCCATCTGGCCTCTATATTGCAACAAGCTGCTCTGACAAAAACTTGTCAATCTTTGATTTCTACACTGGGGAGTGTGTGGCCACCATGTTTGGACATTCAGGTAGCTTTTATCTGTCAAGTCATTGACCCACATTGCAAGTGCCAGAAGTACCAACGATATTGAGTGTAAATTTCTCCTTTCAGAGATTGTGACAGGAATGAAGTTTACCAACGACTGCAAGCATCTAATATCTGTGTCCGGAGACAGGTGGGAACATAACATTTTTCTATGTTTATGTATTTAATCTTAAAGGAACACATCTAGCAAAACTGATGGTCTGTGTTAGATCTAGCGCAGAGTTTTAGAGGATAGTGCAGTACTCAAGTATTCTCTTTGGTCATGTCTATGGATAAAATACAATACTGTGTATTACCTAAGTTGCGCTTCATGTGTCCAGCGCAAAGTACTTAAATTAGCAAAAGAGAAAAATGTTATGTTCAGAATATTGGTCAGTAAAACTTTAAACTGAGTTATCTGTCTCTATCTCCAGCTGCATTTTCATCTGGCGTCTCAGTTCAGAGATGACTATAAACATGCGCCAAAGACTCGCTGAAATGAAGCAACGAGTGAAAGTTGGGGAAAAATGTGCACCACACAAGACAACAAATACCAGGTAAGCTCCCAGTGGTCAGACACCTAACCTCTATCCAGAGGACAGGGGATAAGGGTCCATAATGGCACAACCCCTTTAAATACAGGCCTTAGCATTATTATACCTACATATCATTTATTTCCAGTACTGCAAACTTTGTACTCCTCTGTAGCTAAAAAATACTCCTCTAAAATTATAAGAGTAGTATTTTTACTCTTCTGGAAAAAATGTAGTGCGACCTCTGACATGCACTAGTACAATGTACAATTTTGCATTTGCTTATAATTCTCCTTACACAACTCCTATATTTATTTATAGCTTTAGGTTGTATTACTATGTCTGCTTTAAACTGGAAATGTGGTTTCCAATCTTTTTGTTTATGTTGTAGACGGGAAACGATTGCTGTGATGTGCCCGGCTCCTGCACTTTCTTCTGATAGTGACAAAGATGGAGTTGATGAAGGCAGTGATGAAGATATGACTGGTATGGAAGTGCTTTTAGTGAAAGCATATATGTCATTTTAACAAATCTCTGAAATGTCATAGAGATATGTTATAATGTTTTATTGATCATTAAAAGGTTTGTCCCATCACAGAGTATCCATTTCAGCATGTTGCAACTGGTATCTGATCCTCCCATGCTTGGCACCCCGGGCAAACAGCTGACTTCATAGAGGAAAACCACAGCCAACCACCAGGCATTGCCATTACAGTGGCCATTACAGAGGAAATGTAGTATTACATAGTGGCTACTTATATGTCAGCATTTCTTTACTGGCTCACAGAGGGGGCCTGAGCTGGTGACAACCACATACATGTGCCAGCCAGAATTCTAGTAACCTTTCAGAAGATGATCTCAGTCATGAGAACAGTCAGCCCTGCACCACAATGGACAACCACTTTCATATGAAATTCACCAAGGTGATCACCTGATCACTGGGGTTCAGCTCCCGACATCCTTGGCAAACATAGAAATCCCCTCAAATACGCCTGTGTGACATAACAGGGCATTTTGACAAGAGTTGTCTCATGAAGAGGGGTTGGATGAGCTTTAAAAAAAAAAAGACTGCTTTCTTCCTAGAAAGAGCCCTTCTCTCGTGTCTAGTGTTCCCTCTCATTCTAATTAAAGTGAATGGTTCTCAGTTGTAATGCTAAGCTCAGACCAAGGACAAGACAAGTGCACTCACATTTTTTTCTTCTAATCTCATACCCTTTAACATATAAATATATATATTTATTTCATTTTCCTGGACTGCTAGAGTCCAACATCTGAAATCTTACATCTTTATTCAGCCTTTGCTCATCCTTATTGTTCGATCCCAACTTATTTTAATCTATATCAGGATGCACCTTTTATTCTACTTGTAAATACTTGGATGACTTTTTCTAATATTGTATACAGTTATTGTTTATGTTGTTTTTAGGATCTGATAAGAATAATGATCTTTCCAATTCCTTTGGGAGAAGTGCATCCTTCTGGGAGATGAAAAGGGTAAGTCATAAGATGGTGTGGTGTTTTTTTTTTTTTTTTTTTTTTGTGAATCCTGTTTTATTACAGTGAGATCAGTAGTTCATCGTAAAACTTGGCTATAACACTAACATTTAATTCATTAGCATATGGCCATGTCTATAGTTTTTGTGAAAGTTCTCTTTAATCACTTCTTCTCTTTTCCTTATCAATATGGTGGAATCCTTGTCAAAAGTAAAGCTGACCATACAGAATAGATGAATGTTGGTCGAGCCCACTGATTTGGTTGGGTGGGGAGGAGTACTGATGGCAGACAGCAGAGTTTTTCAATATGTCCGATACTTTGCACTCAAGGATGATATGCTACTTCTAGAGGTTTTTGGTCGCAGCTTGACATAAGGGTATTGGGAGGAAAAACTGCTTTTGGCTAAACAAGCTAAGGTGTAAGGCCCTCTTTAAGCTGACTACAGACAGTGGATTAAAAGGGTTGTCTGAGATAAATGGAAATCCCTACACTAATGTAAAATCCCCCCCCCTCTCCTACTTTCTAAATAACATAATTTATCAAAAATGTATAGTGACCCATATCCCTGGGGCGTTCATGTGTCCTCCTCAGGGATATTTGGTGGTTATCCAATGACGATCCGTTTTTCCTTTCCCGGAAACAGAACGTCACTACTATTCCCCCTTCATCCTCCATCATACTTGCCTATCTTCTTCCTTCCAGGCTTCTTCCTACGGGACAGCTCCTCCCTGTTTTCTGACTGCCATGCATGCTATAGACCCAGCGCTGGTTTGTGCAGCTGATAATCCACCTCTGCTGCGCAGGGGTGGGAGAAGCATCACAGACCTGCGCAGTAGAGGTGGATCGTCGGCTACAGAGCAGCGCTGGGTCTATAGCACGCACGTCAGTTAGAAAAGAAGGATGGGCGTCCCTCAGGAGGAAGAGAGGTAAGCATATAATAGGGTCGTGTATTGAGGCGAGTAGGTAGTGAAGGGCTAGTAGTTGTGAGCGGGATAGTTAGAGACAGGGAGGGGGGTGTATGGGAGGGAGGGATGAGGAAGTGGGGGGGGAATGAGGTGAGAGGTAGCTAGTGTGGAAGTTACATAGCAGGAAGCTGAACCATGTAAACAAATGCAGAAGATACCAGGAGCTCCCAGAGACACCCAGAAATCCCTCAAAACACTGTTAAAGGTATAAGGGTGCATTTATTAACCCATTAATAGCACTAACAGATTTTTTTTTTTTTTTTTTTAAACATTTTTTGCCTGGAAAACTTATTGTTATTGCCATAGGTTTAAAGCGGCTATCCCACAAAGTCAGCTCAGCAGGACCTTTGTCTTGCTCCATATTCAACCTGAGCGCTGTCAGGCTGATTGTGGGTAGGGCTGGTGCTGCTCAGTGCTCCTATTCTCTTCAATGGGAACACCAAAGATAGCTGAAGTACAGCACATCAGATTGCCAGTTGATCTCACAAAACTTAAATTGGCCATAGACATTGAATGTGTCTCTCTGCTTTTATTCTAAAGAACAATCATTGGGGCAGACGCTTTTAGTAGAAATGTACTGTATCACATCAAGGTTTTCAGATGTCTTCTCTATTTTCTTTCCTATTTTAAGAATAAAGAAACTTCCCTTTCCCAGCGCTCGGACTCTCTTGGTGGTAAGACACCCCGGCAGCGTGTTCGTTGGTCTCAGCCCACTGGAAACATTGAGCTCACTGTTAAGTCCATGCTTGACCTCCGCCAGCTAGAATCCTTCTCTCCTTGTGATGACCTCCTTGGTCAGCAGGAAGATCAAGATGTAAAGTTTATGGAATCAAATGTGCAGTCTGACCTGGTAAGAGATGTGCAGTAGCTAACCTGTTACCCTTTTTATTCCAGCATTAGTTTAACTACATATTTAGTATCAATGTGCAACAAAAAATATAAAATTTATATTTCAGTTAATTCTTCTTAAATGATATTAGTTGGCATGAAGTAAAAAAATGCCGTATTTATGGAGCTACGGCAGCACCTACAATGACATATTGAACTGTTTTCGGAAAAGTGTAGAAGCTTGGCACTCTGGTTTCCCTATTCACAACCTTCATATGTTGGTCATTGTGACATTTCATGATCGCATGCCCAATTGCACTCCTTTCAATGTAAATTTTTTATACAATACCTTACAGCTATGTGATAACATCACTACATGACTGTGTTAAAGTGCTTGGACACATTACTATTCGCAGTGCTACAATGCTGTCAAATCTACCTGGGTGATAATCATGCAGGTTGCACAAGCAATAAATCCACGTTTTAATGCCCCGGAGGCAGCACCTTGTGAAGTGTTAAGAGCTTTCTGTACTGGGTGGTCCCCTGCCCCTTCCCTTTGTTTGGGCTGACTGCTCTCGAGGTCTGATTGGACACTAGACTCAAAGGATGGGGCTGGGGAGTGTTCAGTGCAGAGAGCTCTGGGCACCACACATGATGGGGGGCCGCCTCCTGGGCACTTGTGAAAAAGGAAATTGACATATCGGCAGTTCTACTGCCTGGCCAAAGGCATATGTAGACTTGATACCAGTCCAGCTTTAACCGCAGTCTCTTGGTTTCTATGGTCCTAATACTCCCTTTTGCTTCGATTTCACTTTCTTCAAGTTCTTTATGAGCTTCCTTCACAGAAAGCTAAAGATCAGAGGTAGATCAGAGTTAGATGAATCAGTAACACCGCAGCATTGTAGAGTGTGCAAACTTATATTGAGACATCATAATTGAATTTCTTTTGCTTCATAGTTTATTCAGTATTCTCCATATATATACCTAGAGAGACATACTTCAACTTAAATTCTAATTCATTTTTTTCCAGGATCCATTTATTCCCATAGGCAACCATTCTCGTCCAAGGGTTATTCGGCTCATGTCATGTGAGGACGGTGTTTTTAAACAAGAATTGGATACACCAGATGGCAAAGAGTGTGTTATCTATCCAGAGATTGGAGAGGAGCAAGTACTAGATGCATGCAGGTAGGGATGAGAGATTAAACTGAGCTCAGTTGACTTAAGCTGTCTATTAGATGTGTATCAACCAAACCCACTGATTTTGACTGGTTCAGTCAACCATCTAATCTCCATGGAGCCCTCCAAACTGTCCCTTAATGGAAGATGTTGGGAGAGATGAGGACTGGATTTCAACTGCCCAGTCTTCTTGTTTTCAAGGAAATAGGCCACTGCCACTGCGCTGTCCTCTCCCCCAGTTTTGTACACTTGCATCTCTCAGTTGGGCTGAGTATGCATGTGTATGGGCAAGTCAAGTGAAGTGAGATAGCCGCTGGATGAACAAAAGTTTTGCCAACTTCTTCCTAAAATGTATGCAGCAGGCAGTCAACTCTGGTACAGCATATGATAAAGAAGGTGAAGAATCAGGTGAATAAATATAAAAACATGTTTGATATGTACCCCAGCAAGATGCAGATTGAAATCTCACCTGTGACCAGCATTAGGGTCCTTTTTTCAACGTTCTGCCAGTAATACACAGCGATCAAAGAAATATAACAAGCTGCTGCTGTGTTTTTTTTTTGTTTTTTTTTTTAAATTATAATTTTCATTATGCGATTACCCTCCCCTCCTCTCATACACTAATATTGTTATCGGCGACACATCCCGTTTACAAAGGAAGCCATGCTGCCAACAAGCTGTTATTTTTATGCCTGCATAATCAATGTGAACAGCTCACAAGCCAGTTTGTCCGCTGATCACTGGCTTATTTAGCCTGTAGCTTACAACTGAAATGCTTAGTAAAATGTGCTAGGCGTTGCTGAACTTAAAAACACTTCTTGATTTAAAAAAAAAAAAAAAAAGCAGCACTAAGCCTAAAAGGCCCTTCAGCACACACTTTACATGTGCTGTACATAGGTTATCTCCCATTGAAATGAGTGGTGCGTGTGCTGCCTGATCACCACTCTATTCAGAACAGAAGACGAAAGTATTCTGCTCTGATCAGTCATGGTCTGATCTGCAAATTCCTATGGTAACATGCTTTCTTGGGAAAACACATTTAAGGCTCAGCTTACATTTGCACTGAGGGACTCCAATGGGTTTCCTTCCTTCCACTTTTTGGGTATTTTTTATAACAAGAATAGAACAGTGTGTAGCACATTTATTGCCATAAAAAGTACTGGAACTCCAGTGTACCTTATTAAAGTTGGGAAAGCCTATCAACATTCTCTCATATAGACCAGGGCCATGATGCGATTGTAAGCAGAGCCTAAATGTTGGGTTGAAAGGGAGCAGACTGCGCCAGAATTCTTGCATAGTTTGCACCAAAAAACACTTTTACGACTTGTGAAAAAAGGGGTGTGCATTGTGTGAAAAGAGGAGAACTTTGGGATGTTCTTCTGTTTGCCCAAAAAATCTCTAGTCTAAATTTAGAGTGTCTAAAACTTAGACATTATTCGTAAATATGCCCCAGTGAGTTTAATATGGTATTAAAAGGTAAAAATCTTTACTCACCTCAGTGATTTGTCGCTGCTTCTGTTACGATGCTGCCCATGTCCTCACTGCAGTCCATTTCCTGTTCCCATCTCATGAAAAAATGACTGGGAATGCCTGTTCAGTCGCTGACAGGAAAACCCTTTTATCCTGGACTGGCCCTCTTTGGTAGGCCAACAAATAAAGTTAAACTACCACATGCACAAAATCACTAAAAAAGTGTTTGGTCATTAGGGTAATTTCTGGTCTGGTCATTAAGGGGTTAATGGATAGTTCAGTTTTTGTTTTTGTTTTTTTTGTATAGCATCTGCCCCTTCAAAAATCAGAACTGGGCAACAGGCAGGTAATGTTCTAAAATAAAGAAGTACTTACCCATTATATCACCTGCAGAACCAGACCTGCAGAGATAATGTCATGTACAGTATTCATGCGACTGTTGTAGTCCAATGATTGGCTACGTCAGCCAATATGGATTATGTATATTAAAGGGAGTCTGTCAGCAGGAAAAACAACATTAATCTAATCACAGTATTTAGGGCTTCTAACACTGTTTCCAAATATGCCTGTGTTATTTTGGGCCACTGTTTTGGTGCAGAGAATTTTGGTGTTTTATAATTATGCAAATGAGTTGAAAAGGGCTTTATGGGCATTTACAGAAGCCCACACTGCAGAGTAAACGCCCCTAAAAGCCCTTTTCAACTCATTTGCATAATTATGAAACACCAGCATTCTCTGTACCCGAGAAGTGGTCCAAACTGACGCCCAACTCTGCCCTCTCCCAACAGGTTGAATGAAAGCTCTACCTCCTTGTCACTCTCATCAGGTTCAGCAAGTGCAGTAGTGAGTGTTATACACCTGCCTGTGACGTCATATGGAGGATGAAGTCAACGGGCATGTACAGGTCACTTAGTGCTGCTCTTACCAGACCACTTGAAAAGGGCCTTAGCGGTGTTTACTCCACAGCGCTTACAGAAGACCACACCGCAGCGTAAACTCCCCTAAAGACCTTTTCAACTCATTAGCATAATTATAAAATGCAGAAATTCTCACCAACCAAGCAGCAGTCCAAAATAACACAGACCTATTTGGAAACTGTATCAGAAGCCCTAAAAGGTACTGTGAATAGATTAATATAGTTTTTTTCCTGCTGAGAGACTCCCTTTCAGTCATCACTGTAATATAGGTAAGGTCAACCTATATATTATTCCATTTACCAGTGAGTTTGAGGTGAAAGGCTTACCTCATGGAGACTACCTGCAAGAGAAACATAGTCCCGATAGTGCCTGCTCAGTGGATTACAGCAGCAGCCGACTGTCTAGTCCAGAACATCCCAATGAAGGTAAGAAGGCTCTATATATTACTGATCAAAGCTCTAGACTTCTTTATTCACCTCCATAACCTGTGTTAAAGGATAGTTAGTATATAACTGTTTGTGATTTACAACATTCATCTTATTGTGTTGGAGTATTTAACACTTGCAGAAAGGATTGTCCAAATAGACAACACCTTTCCAAGATATCTGCGTGCTGTAAGGGATTGGAAACTTTTTTTTTTTTTTTTTTTTTTTTTTTTTTTTTTATAATCCACAGGCTAAAAGTCTGTCCTGAGCATGTCTAGACACACATTCAGGCTTTTATGAAGATTTTGGCATGCCATTCCAAAATCCTTATCAAATCCACTAACATAGTCTCCCAGTACTGGTGAATCTGAATTTGGGATCTCATTCACATGCTCTGGAAAATAACCTGAGTGAATTGTTGTGTGCACTGCAGAAATGAAATCTAAATGTTACTTCTTCTCATGGACTCTGCACAGAACAGCCATTGGATTGGCCCATTTGAATGGGCCTAATCCTCTTGTGGATTTACTGTACATCCACAGAAAAATCCAAACCTCAGCCTCCAATTTCTACTACGAAACCGTGTCTGATTTGTCATGGGCAAATCTACCATATGTGAACATAGCCACAATGTATAAGTGTCAGCTGAACATCAATAACAATGTCTCTGTGATGGCAAAAGAGATCTTGAAAATGTTGAGGAACAGGCACTTAAAGTTTCTGAATTTCTCAGTGTACAACGGTTACACTTTATTTCAGAAAAACATGAGCCTTTTTAAGTTTTGAACAAAACAGCTATTTTGTGACCACTTTAATCTGTTTCATGAATCAAAAAGTTTTCAGTGTCGTTATTATATATACATAATTTTTTTTTTTTCTTTACTAGGGATGTGGAGTTGGACTAACCCAGACTCCTGCTCTGACTCTGACCATTGTCAGTCAGAAGTAGTAAAGATCCTCTAATTCATTAAAAACCCAGTGATTGAGTTCCTAAGAAAGTTAATATGTTACAAACTATACATCTAATTACACAATAATTTGTATAATATAATTAAAAATAATTAATACTTTTATTTTGAAGCCAGAAGCTGTAGCTTTCTTCCCTCTGACTCCACAACTCTGGCTACACAGCCCTGTTTAACTTTTATTAGTAGCAAGTTACAAATTGTACCAAGCCTATAGTAACACTAAAACCACATATAAAATGAAAAATGTGTAAATGATGTATATTATAAGTAATGTAAACCCATATAATATTTCATCTGCTAACCTTGCTTACTTGGTAAAAAAAAAAAAAAAAAAAAAAAATTAAATAAAGCTTAAAGAATTCAGCACTGAGATAAATAGAAATGTCATATGTATCCTTAGTACAAACTAAATGGAGCCTTGCCTTGTGTGAAGTTGTTGTATATTTTGTGCTTTTTGTTCAATCACAATTATTGCATGCAAACACTGGAGTCCTCCATTTCAGAATCTCATATTCCCATCCAACACTGGAATGTTTTTCACTTATGGTGCTCTTTTATTTTGCTTCTTGTGCCAAGAAGATTCTGAAAGTACGGAGCCCCTAAGTGTAGATGGGAACTCGTCCGATCTAGAAGAGCAAGCAGAGGTTGAGGAGCTGGACACCCCTTGCCTGGTTCTAGATGGTGATATGCCCCAGACACCTGATCAGGAAATGTTCCTTAAACAGCACTTTGGAAATCTTTCGGCAAACAATGGCCCAGGTTAAAAATCTTCTGTTTTAACTTTTGACTTGGACCACCCTTTATAATACTAACCCCACACCCTAAAGAGATGGAGAATTCCAGCACCAGCTCTGCAGTGATCCAGGAATATATATATTTTTTTCATTTTAATTATTCCATTATTAATCTTTGCTTGCCTGTAGCTTACTCTTCTCTTCTATACCACTTCCCTATTCTTCCCACCAAATCTCCTTATGTCTGCACACTGCACTCCACAATTACCCTTCTTTCCTGATTCTCACCAAATTATAATTCTGTATATGTGTATGTTTTGTGAACTGGAGCAAGGATACATTTATTTTAAAGAAATTTTCTAGGATTTTAAAGAAGGATCTGCTATTTTGTGCCACCACTGTTAAGGGACTGTGCCTGGTATTACATTTCAGCCTCACTCAGCTGAGCTGTAGTACCACTCACATAACATGGACAAAAGTGTCTACCCAGTTTAAATTTTCCCTAATAAAGCTACTTCCCATCCAATAGAGAAATACAAGTCTACTATTGTTTTGCATCTACAACTATGCAGACCTATGTATCGCTGTGGTAACAGACAACAAACATACCCTGTGTAGTCTGATCTTGTAGCTATGTTGCCATGTATCTAGCTTTCAAATGTATGTAAGTAAGACGTTGGAAACCAATATCAGTATGACTGCACTGTTTGCTTGTTGTCTGTAACCATGGAAACAAAATATTAAAGACCAGATGCCTTTTTTTTGTTGCAGTGGAACAAAAATAATGTTTTAAGAATAGATAAAGGTTTTAAAACCTTGTATGATAAAATTTACACTGAGCTAAGGTAGTCCAGGTGCACTAAATATAAAGAGCCACCACTACCTACCTTGTAAATGCCAGAGGGTTTAAGGATCTTGTGTGGTTGTGTGTTAAGCCAGCCATAGTAGAATATTTAGCTTGTCTCCTCACTTTGTACAAAGTCCTTTCTGTTCATATAGGGGTAATGGCTAAATACGTTTTAATACTATGCTTTACTATTTGTAGATGGACCAGTCCTGACCTCCGAGAGGAGTGAATGCGCCAGCATTTCCTCAAGGTTTCTGGCAATGGCGCAGGTACCAGCACTCAGGTCAGTATGTAAGAAGTGAATGCAAACTGCTGCCCAGTTTTTGGTGCCACATGTGGTGAAAACGCCACATTTTTTGTTGTAGCTTTTGCCGCATCTTTTTTTTCTGAGCCAAACTCAGGAGTCTCTAAAATCTGCTGCAGAGAAAAAAACAGCTTGTACACATCACGCAGCACCTATCTAAGGGTCATGTGATAGGACTTTTAAAATGGTTCTGAATTTTCAGTGATGTTTTTCAGTATGGACATCCACGGGGTAAGTATTTTGATAAACTTTACTTGGAGACATGGAAGTGGCACGAAAATTATACATGGTTTTCAAAATTCTAATCAAATAAAAAATCTGAAAAGTGTGACCTGCAAAAGTATTCAGCCCCCTGTACTCTGATACCCCTAAATAAAATTCAGGGCAATCAATTGCCTTCAGAAGTCACTTAATTAGTTAATAGAGTCCTGCTGTGTGTAATTTAGTCTTAGTATCAATACTCCTGTTCTGTGAAGGCCTCAGTGGTTTGCTAGAGAACACTAGTGAACAAACAGCATAATGAAGACCAAGGAACTCACCAGACAGGTCAGAGGTAAAGTTGTGGAGAAGTTTAAAGCAGGGTTAGGTTATAAAAACAACATATCCCAAGCTTTGAGCATCCCAAGGAGCACTGTACAATCCATTATCCAAAAATGGGAAAAAGTATTCTACAACTGCAAACCTACCAAGACATGGCTGTCCACCTAAACCGATAGGTCGAGCAAGGAGAGCACTGGTCAGAGAAGCAGCCAAGAGGCCCATGATCACTCTGGAGGAGCTGCAGAAATCCACAGCTCAGGTGGGAGAATCTGTCCATAGGACAACTATGTTGTGCACTCTACAAATCTGACCTTTATGGAAGAGTGGCGAGAAGAAAACCATTGTTGAAAGAAAGACGTAAGCAGTGCCGTTTGCAGTTTGCCACAAGCTTTATAGGGGACACAGCGAACGTGGAAGAATGTGCTCTGGTCAGATGAGACTGGTCAGGAAGACAGTGACCCTAAATATACAGCCAGAGCTATAGTGGAATGGTTTAGGTCAAAGAATATTCATGTGTTAGAATGGCCCAGTCATAGTTCAGACCTAAATCCGATTGAGCTTCTGTGGCAAGACATTTATATATTTATTTATTTATTAATTACGCTTACTTATATAGCGCCATCATATTCCGCAGTGCTTTACAGATATTGACAGTCACTGTCCCATATAGGGCTCACAATCTACATTCCCTATCAGTATGGAGTGTGGGAGGAAACCGGAGTACCCGGAGGAAACCCATGCAAACACGGGGAGAACATACAAAGACATGAAAATTGCTGTTCACAGACGCTCTCCATCCAATCTGGCTGAGCTTGAGCTATTTTACAAAGAAGAATGGGCAAAAATATCAGTCTCTAGAATGGCAAAGCTGGTAAAGACATATCCCAAAAGACTTGGCTCTACAAAGTATTGATATAGGGGGGCTGAATACTTTTGCATGATTATAATTTTGAAAACCATGTATCATTTTCACTTCACAATTATGTGATACTTTGTGTTGGTTTGTCACTTAATCTCAATAAAATACATTTGTTTGTGGTTGTAAGGCGACAAAATGTGAAAAAGTTCAATGGGTAATGAATACTTTTGCAAGCCACTGTAATAGGAACCTTTATTGGTCCATCTCGACTGCTCGTGTGATGCACACCTAGGTGCGTGACTGGTTACTAGACACGGGTTTGATCCACATGCTGTAACTGTGATGAGCCATGATTTAGTCAGTAATAAACTGGACATACATTACTAGTTGATCGTTTGGTGCATTTATACTCCTTACCATTTAGTTATAACTATAACTGCAAACTGGCCTGAAGTAAGAGCAGATAGACACATTGTAATATCTGTGTGTATGTGTTCTTAGAAGGACATCCCTGTTCTTTCCTTCTGTGCTGTACTGTTCAGTTGCAGTTCATGATGTGATCACTTATCGTTGTTATAGATATGTAACTACATTGATGCCTCGCTGGTGTTTGTTGACGGAGTGAAGTGATGACATCATGACCACTGCAGCAACTCACTGGCTTCCTGACTCACCTGACTGTAGAGGCCACCGATTGGGTGCAGCAGTCATGTGCTTTTCAGGTGACTTCATAACTTCAGCCCTGTCAGCAAACAGCGGGAAACAGCAAAGGTGCATTGCTAAATTGTGGGATTCAACAAATCACTATTACTCAGCTTGTTTGGTTATGCCATCCCCTGCCTGTGGAATAATTTTTCAGAATTCCCAACCATCTCTTTTCACTTTTTTTTCACTCTTAAAATAGAGAACATCCTGGGTCCAGCACTTGCCTTCTGTCTGATCAAGAAGTCAGTCCAGAATATAATCATAATCCATTTGAGTATCCTACAGTGAATGGCACCAGTGCTCGGGTACAAGACCATGCCAGTCCACTCAAACCAGCGTACCAGAGAAAAAGGAAGCAGCCAGCAGAAGTGAAGACAGGCAAGATTGGTCCACTTTTTAACTCTGTTATTTCAAACATACGGAAAACTCAATCAGTTCACGATATTGTTCATGAAGGTAAGAACAAGGTTAGATGGGATTGATATTCTGACTGCTGTGTGACTGTTCAGTGGCCCTTATATTTCTAAACTATCAACAAATATGCTGCAAATTACCTGTACTAAAGACCATGGTCACTGCTATTGTCCCTGATACCATCATGATGACCTGCAGAACAGTAGAGCAAGGTTCTTTTTAAAGAGGACTTTTCACCACCTCCTCCTTCATCTCTTTCAGTCCTTCAGTAGGTGCTGCTCCACTGATTCCAGCACAGTTGGAATTTTTTGTCTAGCCTCCACCATTCCTGAGCTATCAGTACTGTTAGTTTCAGCAGCCAGTATGCTAATTAAACTACTGTCAGATGGGCGCTCCCACACTATCTCCTCCAATCCAACACTGCCCACCTGACACTAGAGAGTATAAATAGCATTTTGGTTGCGGATACTAACAGAACCAATTGCTAAGGGATCGTGTGTGCTAGAGAAAAATTGTAACAGTGCCAGAATCAGTGGAGCAGCATCTATGAAAGGATGTAAAGAGTGATGGTGGTGAAAGGTCCTCTTTTAACCTTTGTGTTAAAAAGCTCCTAGATTGCACACGTCAGACATATTCACAGACCACCATACACTTAGCATGTGCCAGAAAGCTACTGTTTTGTTATATGGTACAGCATAGCAGCATACATTTTTTTTCACTATATAGGACATCGTAATCTGCTGTGCTTTCCTATACAGGTGTCATAGTAAAAAGTGTATACCGCACGGTATCTTTTTACAGTGGGAGTCAATGGTCACCCTATGTGTACACAGTTGTCGAGTTATAAAGGATTATAATTCTTTCAGTGTACATATATAGTAAATCTTAACTTGAATCCACATATGTTCTCCATGTATTTTTTTTTTCCTTTTAAATATTTGATCATTAAAGGGGTGTTACACTACAAACAGTACCTAAACAGGCCCAAAATAACCAACTGAATATACTCACCTTTCCTTTCGGCTAGGGATCAGTGGAGAGTCTGTTTGGTCTTCCTAACCTTTGTTTGTGCACAGGCAGAATGTCAACAAAGAGCGGGGACTCGAATGGACTCTCTATTGAATCCCCGGCCAAATGGACAGGTTTATTTAAGGCCTCTGTATTTAAAAAAAAAAAAAAAAGCCCTGGAACACCCCATAATTATTGCATAGATAGTATAAGGGTTGCTAGAAGTGCTGAAACCTCATTTTACGTCATCATTTACTGCTATTTCCATAATATGAGATTTTTATTACAATAAATGTAGAAGAAATGTATGCATTAAAGGGAGTCTGTCAGCAGCAAAATTGGTATCAGGGTAATGACAGTACCTTGTAGGGTGGCTTCTACACTTTCCAAAGTTGTGTTTTTTTGTTTTTGTTTTTTTATGCACCTGCAATGCAGAATATGAAAGGCATCTTTGGAAAGTTCAGAAGCTTTCCTACAAGGTACGGTTATTAGTTAGATATAGATTTTCTTGCTGATAGACTTTAAAGGGAGTCTGCCACTTCCCTTGGAAGTCCAACTGCTACCACCACAATACAGAGCACATTACAGTGACAAACATACTTTTGTTATGTATGACACTTTTGTAGACTTGGAGAAAAACAACTTTGGTGCACTGAGGGTGTTCCTTCAGCCCTGGCAGCACTGCTCTTGCTGCTCAAGTAGGATAGGTGAAGTCATAGCAGTGGGAACATCATTACTTCATGGGGTGATACAGGTAGGTAGGGGTCTGAGTGGCAAGAGCAGTGCTCCAGGGATCTAAAGGCCTGTCTCCAGTGCATCAACTACCTCATTTGTATAAGACTTCTAAGTTTGTTTTCTCCAAATCTACAAAAGCAATATCCAATAAAAAAACAAAAAAAATGTCATGGTAGAAGAAAAAGCCATCACTGATCTTACTTTCCATGGAATCTGTTGCAGTCAAAATGCGTCCACAGACCCAAACTGCTGCAGAGAAAGAGCAAAAGGCCATACACCGGCGTACTCTGCCAGTAACACTAATGAAAACTGAATGTCAGTCTTCACCATTCCAGCCCAAGGATGTAAAACAGCCTAAGGGTAGATCCTATATGAACCCAACCACTAGCTCCATGGCCAAGATCTCCCGGAGTGTATCTGTTGGAGACAATCTGAACATTGGTGAGACACAAGACACATCTGTTCGTTCTGAGGGGAAAAATGTTTGTGAACCAGAAGTAGTGACTGTTCCTGTGGAAACAGAGAAGAACCATCTACCAGTGAAGGACAATGTAATTGTAAAACCTCTCCTGCAAACCACTACAAATTGTTTGTCACCAAAAACCTTTCAGTCAAAGAACCGGGCACATTTGACCCTTGACATTGGAAAACCATTACCAGACCGGCCTTTGCTTTTATTCAGTAGAAGTCGGAGCTCAATTGAGATGGAGTCACCAAGGTCGCCAAGATCTCCTGGCTGTAGCTGGAAACCTAGATCATCATTTACAGACCTAATGTGCAAAAATGACAATCAAGCTTTAGAGGGATGTGAGAAAAGTCAGATAGAGGATGTCGGTCATAAGAAGGAAAGTCCTGAAGAAACAAAGCTGATCATAAATGAACCTGGAGACTTAAGTCCAGAAGGATTCAAGCCTCTTCCTAGAGGGAGAGCTTCTACTATTGGCCACACTCCTGACCATCATCCAGGACTTTGTCCTGTTGAAACTGTTAGACCTAGATCTCCCTCACTTGATACGGCATCTGCTCTAGACTCAGGTGGGCACAGAAGTCAACCCTTGCTGGTATCTCCCTTTCTGTCTCCTGTCTGTGTGGGTGACCTCACGACTCCATCTCATCTCTCTCCGTCCAGTCTGTGGCCTGTTTCGTCTTGTCCACGCCTGTCTCGTTTCATAAGCCACTCTCAGAATGGTGAGGCACTTCATTTCTTTCTTTATTTTCTTCTACTTAAGCCAAGTCTGTTACGGTTTTATGTTTCCAGTGTGGATTTTCATCTCCTTGTATGTGTTTATACTAAATGGATGACAAATTAACTTTGTACATGGTTAAAGTTGATTTAAAGGGTATTCTCACTATCTAAATGGTGTCTTATTAATTTGTAAGTAAAAATGTAATAAGATTAATGTCCATTATAGAAATGGCATTCAGGAGAAAATTGTCCTCCAATTTCTGCAAGTATCGCCACTTTGATTCTGTTGCCAGCAGTTTTGTCCTGGTGTAATTTTTGTATGACAGGATGAGTTGCACCTACTTATCTGTTTATAGGATGGGCATTCATGTCTATAGCATGGTTTACCCATCCTCTCTGACCATGGTGAGCATGCACAGTGTACAGCACTGTGCGTGACCTAGACATGAAGTTCTTAGAGGACAGCAAGGTTTAAGAAGCCTTGAAGAGACTCTGGGTTTCTGGAAAATGTAGTTTTCCAGTGTATGACGGGCAGTCGCCTGATAGAAGCAACAGGATACCAGTATATTGATGCTAAATTAGGAGTGGATGCAAAGGCGAGAAATGTACATCTTTCCATTGTATTTTCTTTATTTTTAAGATGCACTTTTGGTTTTCCCTTCAAAATACTAAAGCAAAATACTGATCAGATCTGCAATGTGCAATAAGATCTTGATGTCTCTTGTAGTGGTTCTGTAAAGTACACTTTCCACTATGTTTCCCTGCAGATTACAGTTAAATGCTGTGGGTTCTTGCAGGTGACACCCAGTGATAGTCTTCCTTCCAGCAAAGAGACATTGTCCTAAATGGTCAACTCTGTTTAAAACCTGAAAAATGGCTTCTATCGCCCCTGCTTATGAGCTATTCTCACCAAGAGAAGCCATAGCCAGCTACATATTTCCTCTCTATCATTGCATGCTGGCTGGTCACCCATAAATTGCTGTACAGATCGACCCTCCATTCTGACACCTGTCCCTCTGTGATGGCCTTGTGCCATAATAGGACATATAGACAGGTCTTGTCCTGATGGGACAAGGTTAGTTACTCATTGCCAGTTAAGACAAGATTACCATAGTTATTATTTTTCTCTATCACATGATAATATACGGTAGTCTGATGAATATGTCTCTGTGTTTCAGCAAAAGCAGTCAGCTTTGAGCAGTGTGAAATGATAGCCTCTGAGCTGCAGGATAGCCTCCGCCGGGCATTGAGACTTTATCGATCCGTAAGTACATTTATCATGTAATTGTGACTCTGAACGTCTAAGGAGTTGATGTATTTAACTAAGAAGCTTTGAAGCTTCTTTACGAGTCTAAGGCTAATGTAATGAAATGCAGTTTACAAAAAAAAAACTATGGAAAAGCAGCAGGACAACTACAGCAATAATTCTTGTTTTTTTTATTTTTTTTTAATGCAGTTTATTGAACATAAAGGGGTATTCCCACGTACATAACCACTTTTAAATTTGTAGATAATTAAAAGTTAAACATTTTTGCAAATATAAGTAATTAAACATTTTGCAGAGTCTTAAAAATTTCCTCTAAATATCTTGTGGTCACAAGTTGTTGTCTTGATCGGTTGCCATTGGATACGACCATGAATGTAGGACCTTTCTAAGGTCGGAAAATCAGCAATGATGTCCTTATTGCGTCCGGGATATCTTCTGATAAGTGTAGTGTCCCTGTCTGATAACCCAGCTACAATAAGAAAATCATTGCTGGTTTCCTGACAAGTTCCAGACCATAGAAAGTTTCTGCATTCATGGTCGTATCCATTGGCAACCGATCAAGACAACAAACTGTCGCCACTGCAGAATTTTTAACTACTTATATTTGCAAAAATGTTTAACTTTTAATTATCTACAAATATAGATATGATTATGTTCATGGGAATGCCCCTTTAAGTTAGAAGTTCACCCAGCAGGATGGAAAAGTCCCATGTTATAGGGCTTATTCACATTACAGTTTTCCATGTCTGTGTGATGGCCATTGTTTTAACAGCAAGCACACCTTGCAACTGGTGCAAACCTATTTTTTGCAATGTTCGCAAGGTCACTGCCAACTGTTTTTCGTTTCTAGGGAAAGGGTCTGTTCACACTCTTGAACGTTTAGTGTTTTCTGTGAGGTCTGCTTTGCTTTTTGATAGCAGAATAGTATTGTTTCCTACACTATTCTGTCCAGTGGAGAAAAAAATACACACAGAATCTTATCAAAGCCAATTTCAACTCAATTGGAAACCAATAGTAGATCTAAATCCTGTATAGGATTCATGAAGCCAGTGTAAACAGAGACTGTGTTTTTGGTGCTTGCTAAGGCTATGTTCACGTTTGCACTAGAGTATCTGTTGGTGCCTCTGTGGCAGTGTCTTTCCTCTGCCAACTTTCAGGCAAAGTTCAGCACGGAGGACTTTTTTCCTCCCCTGGTTTCAGTTTTAAAACAATGGACACCCAACGGACCCCATTATAGTCAATGGGATCCATTGGAATCTGTGTGTAACCGCTGTTTTTGCGGTCCGCCTTTCCATTGTTCTGGTGCTATGGACCAGAGCAACAGTTAGGCGATGCGAGTGTGAACCTAGCATTATATTTCATTTTTGAAGATTTTTTTTTTTACCCAGATATTACAATTTTTATTATTAATAATAATAAATAATAATAATTAATGAAAAATATGATTAGCTATATATATATATATATATATATATATATATATATAATTAGCTATATATATATATATATATATATATATATATATATATATATAATTTTTTATTTTTTTTTTTATATAAATTCTGTATACCAATGGACTTTTGAGACAATACAATGCTTGATACCTGCAATTTCTATAAAACAGGTGGAAACTACAATCTTTTTGTCCTGTTTGTCTTCAATAGGTGACAACAGCTGGCCCAGCAGAAAACTTGGACCATGGCAAGATGGCAGGCCTCCTTTCAGAAACATTCGGTATGGTAAAGAGAGAGCTGGATTCTTTAAAAGACGAAGATGCTGAGGATCCAGTGCATCAAGATCTGTCTCCGCAGCATGAGGAATGCAAGGAAAAGCTTGAAGCACCAGTATCTCCTGGGTCCCAGCATTTGGGTGATGACAAGACCCTCGCCCTCCTACAGCAATACTCAGAACTGTTACTTCAAGCAGTAGAGAAGAGGATGGATAAAAAACTCTAACCCATGAAGGATGAACATGCGGAATACATAATCATTCACACAGGGGGCTGTTCTTAAATACTGCAAGCCAAAAAAATGTAGACACTAAAATAAAAATGTAACTGTAAATGGTTATGTAAATCCTCTAAACCTGCATCCGCCATGGAAATGGTTGTGAGTTACTGCACCTCCTGCTGACCTGCAGCACTTCACCTCTTCTGAACTGGTTTTGTTTTGGCCCAGGCCAAGAGTTCTGTTTCTGCTTTTAGTTACTCGCAGGGGCACAGAACTTTACAATAACAAATTATTAAACCTATTACAGTATACAGGTTACCTACCTTGTGGAGGCGCCATATTCTGAGCTGAATGAACATTCTCCTTGTTGCCTCGGCTGTAAGTAGGTGACCTGTACACTAGATTGAAGCCTTGAATAAGTATTATATTTGTGCATTATATATATATTATATATATTTTAAATTATTGATTTTAGCTTTAAATATTTCTGTCTTTTAATACGTTTCGCTCCCTCAGTAAAAATGAGTAACTTAATCAGGTTTTGTACCAGGTCTGTAAAAGTTACCAAGGGCTGGGATCTGAATACAGTGCAATACACCCCATGCCAGTTCTGTCCCTTTGCACTGGGCAGGTGGCAGAGTAATGTAAGATCACATCCTGGATCTCTCCTGTTGGAGAAGGGGTTAGGAAGTGGAAAGTCATACCCCTATTAAATTCCACCCCTATGGACTTTGAGTGAAGGACCCTTCAGGATTGTGTGTTTTTTATGCCTTAGCCACGAGGGGTTATATCTCTCCTGTTGGAACAGTGTTGGGGACTACCAGTAGGCAGGAGATGATGGGGATTATAGTCTTATGTGTCTGATATTGCAATTGCAACAAAATTGCAATAAATAACCCAACTTGAAGGCAGATGTATCAGATCGTGCAGCCGTTGGCATATATATGATTGCAGCCATTAGTGCACATTTGCCACTTGAAGCCTTATCTAGACCAACCTTATGGGATCTTAAGTATTCAGTCTTCTTGTTCTGAATATGGTTGCTATCAAAATTTGCTGCTGCTGGGTCGTCTTTCAATGTTTGCAATTAACTACATTACTGTATCTTACATATAGGGAGCATCTGGTTTACAAATATAGTCATATTAATCCTTTATGTTGAGTTTCTTAGTTGCGTCTTTCTTTGCATTGATGCCGCTAATGTTCTGTGTTTGATCCTAGCCTAATATGGGTATAGCTGAAAAAGATATTTCTTTGAGACATTTGCATCTATCTGCAGATGATAAATCAGGTTGGACAAAATACTGCATGGTTTAGGAGCTATTTGGATGGCTAGAAGTGGTATGGGGTCTCATCAGTGTTACCCTACCAGTCTCTATCACAGCGTGTAGGCTATGCTGAGAAAGCATTGTGGCCCTTTTACCCCTGACTGCTTTGCCTGAGTGGAGCCTACATGAGATGAAGCGGTACGGCACACCTCTGCCGCCTCATTCAAGTGTTTGGCACTGGTTACTGGAGACTGGTCAGACAGTGTAGCATATCCCAGTCTATTCTGAGACGAAATCTTTAACTTTTTTAATGGTCCCACTGAGGACTTTAGTAGGCATCACTCCACATTTCTATGCTCAATGGATGGAACTTGTCTCGCCCTGCCATACACTATGCCACTAATCTAGGCACAAAACTCTTTAACATATTTGTCCACTGTGTATTTTAGTTCCCTTTATGTAAAATAATAATTTTCATTCTTGGCATCTGTGAGGATACTGACTGTAAGCTGAATTTTTTTTTAAATGTCTTTATTTCATCTGAATAGGGACAAATCCAATCCAACTCCATTCAGAGCAAACCACCCATTTATTTCTAATGCACAGTTCACCTTACCAACCTTGCTGCTCGGTGCGGAGGTTTAGCGTGCATTAGCTATGTAGGTTTTAACTCATCTAGTTGACTACAGTAAGTTGTTGATGGCATTTTTTATGTGTTATTTTAGTTGGAAAGTTTAGAAGCATGTGCGGTCATGACATAGCAGGGATGAGGTTTTGCAGTTTTTTAAGGTTTTTGCTATACATGTGAACTGTTGCGGTGAAAATGTGTTATAGTAACACATGTAGAGTGATAGACTGAGGCTGGTCCTCTAACAGCAGTAACTAGTATGTTTTTAGTAGTTTTTTTGGGGAATTTGCTCAAGTTCTCGAAGTTGAGCTAAATCAAATTACTTTATGCCAAGTGGGCACCTGAGTTGAAACGCGTTGATAGATTATATATAACTGTGCCAGTCTTAATAATGGGTTTGCTTTGTTTTTTAGTCATATAAAACCATCTTGATATTTCAGTTACTACTCAAGTCCTCATAGTTGTTTGCAGGTTTTGTGCTATGCATCTAAAGACCCGTTATTTTTTTTCTGGACATGTCTGTTTTAGTGAAGAATTGTATTCTCCATAATATTAATTGTGGATCATCTTTTAGATCACCATGTTGTGACGTTCCCCTGTTATTCCTCATAGAAATTTCTGAATAAATTGACAGCTGGGTGTGTGATATATACTCACAATGTCCAGTCAGTTCTGCCAGTATCAGACTAATTAGAGACACCCCCTTTGAAAAGGTGAATGGCAATACCCAGATGTCAATTTATTCAGAATATCTAGGAGGAATAATAGAGGAACAGTTCAGAGCAGAGTTCTAAGAAAAGATACTCCAGAATCTTTATTTTACTAAGTGTTTACTAAAACAGATGTGTCAGGAGAGGTAACAGATCTTCTTTAAATTTCCCAAAACTGAAGCCCCTTTACAAGCTATATCTACTATACTTCTGTGCTGACATTCAGACCTGTATTATAGCAGCTATGAATCAACCCCATGGAAAGGCTGTGTGAAACGTAACCTACACTTAACCAATTTCCCTCCTTTTTTTTTATTACAAACATTTTTACTTAAAACTAGTTTACGATTGCCCTGATTTTGTCAGGAAACTGAGCCATTTCTGTAAATAGTATCTCTGCCACCCCTTTAATCTTTAAACACACTTTTAGGCTGGTCATGTCTGTGGTGTCGCCAGTGTTTTGTATTTACTCTTTAAGGAGGAACTCCTCCATGACACATCCTATGACATTTCACAAAGACATTTCATAGGAGACCTAAATGTTAACCCTTAACTGCTAACACAATCAAAGAGATCACAACACTCTGCGTGGCGCTTAAAGCAAACCTGTCAAGTGGTTTCTGCTGCCCTATCTGAGAGCATGATGTGATGGCAGCAGAGGAGCGGCTATCTGTGATATAGGTGTATATGAGTAAATCCTGACTGGACTCCTGGTAGAGAAAGTGAGAGTCCTGTTTACTCTGCCCACACACAGTGAGTGACTGCTATCCCTGTATTAGTGTGCATACACAGTCAATCATTGTGTGGGTGGGGCAAAGAGGACTCTCACTGTTTCTACTAAGAGTCCTGTCAGGAATTGCTCATATAAACCTATATATTACAGAGCTCAATTTTGCCGCCTCATATTATATCATATATTCTGCTCTAACATAGGGCAGGATATATCGCCTCACAGGTTCACTTTATATCTCTGGTGCTCTAGTCAAGTATTTTGAGCCTTATGTTGGAGATTTACCATTAAAGCTCTTGACTAGCTATGAAGAGATTCCGATGCTTTACAGTCTGCCAGAGTCCATTTTATTTGGGTATCTGCGTCATGGACCTCCACCAATGGCATCTTCTACTACGTCTTTGTGATATGTTAAAGATGTATTAACGTGAATTTCTTGATGCATAGGAATTTGGACCATGAATTCAGATACATTTGTGGGGCAACTCATTGTAATAGTCTACTATGCACATAGAAGGTTGTCTAAAATCCCTACATCGTGATCTGTCTCATTGGAAAGACCAGGTCTAAACAAGATGGCTGACCTTGCCTAGCAGTCAGTAGGTGGAAGCCAGTTTCTTAATTCTTATGGATTCCATCTATTGCATTTGATCATTGCTAATACCTGTGTATTACTGTTGTAAATAGTGTAAGATAAACCTGTATAAAGAGAAAAGGTCCTGAGGTTGTTGATGTCAATATAAAGTTCTTGGAGCATGGTAATGAGATGCATGGTGAAGTCATATAGAGAATGCTTAAGTCATAAGCAAGATGCATGCTGGTCATTCACTTTAAGCAACACAACAAAATGAAATGCCCAGCATCTCCTGAGCTGATAGGCTAGCAGGGCATGCTGGTGGTGGTAGTTCATCATCCATTGGCAAGATACACTTATGCACAAAGCATAGAGTTTAAACCCATTGCCCCAGACTGCTCCATTGTTCACTATAGCAGCAACCAGTTAGGGTACAACATACATACGCTCCAGTACATTTTTATACTTTAATATATGGGAGGAGAATACAATTTTGAAATGCTTTTTTTTAATCAAATGGAGCAATTGTTACGTTTGTGTTTTTTTGCACTGTGATTTGCCTCTTTCTCATATTTACGAGGAAGAACGGGCTGTTTTTTAACTGTTCCTTTGTATTTCATGTCTTAAACTCAATAAAAGTGTGACTCTTTTAGAACTTTGTTCTTAAGAAAAACGTGCAAAATGTCTGTTTTTATTGTGCATGTGATCCTTATGACAAATATAGACCTGTCTGTTCTAGTAAATACTTGTATTCACAATGATATAATTCTGGATTATCTTTTCTTAGAAGTACATGGTGCACCATTCCTCTGTTATACTTCTGGAAATTCAAGGAGAAATTGACAACTGGGTGTTACCATTTTCCTTGTCAAAGAGGTGTGTCTGTACCCCCAGTGGGTAGCTCTTGGTCATCGATTTATTCATACATTTCTTGGAGGAATAATAGAGGAAGAGCACAACACAGAGTTATTTAAAAAAAAATAAAAAATGCTCCAGAATTGTAATGGGGGAATTAAAGTTTTATTAAAACAGACATGTCGGGAAAGGTGGCAGGTCCTTCTCAATGATGATATTACATAGAGATGTCAGAAAATTGTATTAGGGTTCAGGAGCTGATTTGACTTGACATTTGACTTGAGCACGTGTAAGAGAAATGTCCTTGTCCACTTAACTATGGGGGGGACATGGTTGTGCCTTTAGAGTCTATAGAACAATGTCAATACGGAGCCCATACTGCATAGCAAGGAGCCTCTGTTTTGTACAAACACCAAAGAACTTAACATTTTTGATTCAGTATGGCTAGGGGATGCTCAAGTGCTAGTTCTGTAACATCCTATGTTAAAAGGAACTGGTAATGCACCTTTTCTTGTAGGAATATAGGATAATATGACTAGTGGCGTAACCATTGCGGTTGCAGGGGTGCGACCGCGACTGGGCCCAGAGGGTTAAGGGGCCCACGGCCAGCTGGAAATGGTCCACCATGATAGTGGTTGGGGAAAGCCTTGTTCCCTGACTGCCGGGCCTCTTTCCAATAGCTGTCAGCCCAGGGGAGGTGTATAAAAATAGAAAAAATACTTATACTGTCCTGGGCTGAACATCCACTCCGGGGCTCTTCCTGCTGGTAACTGAGGTCACGCAAGCGGTCACATGAGGCTTGCCAGCGTAATGATGTCATTGCGCCCCACGTGACCACTGGAGCGCGAGACCTCAGTCACCAGATGTGGATGCCGATGACAGCAGGACGGAGCGAGGATGCCCCGGAGAGGTGAGGTAAGGTGAGTATAAATGTTATTTTTAATCACTTCTTCTGGGCTTCTACTTATTATACTCTGGGGTCTGAGGAGACCCCAGAGTATAATAGTAGCACTGGCTCTAGGGGGGGGGGGGCACTGTGAGCATATAATACTGTGTGTGGGCCACTGCGGAGCACGCAATACTGTGTGTGGGCCACTGCGGAGCACATAACACTGTGTGTGGACCACTGCGGAGCACATAATACTGTCCCAGTATTATTTACATGCCGGACGCTGCGCTGCTCGCTCACCGTATTCTTGATAACTGCAGTTGAGGGTACTAAAGCTGTATCCCTTTCAAGAATCTGAGATATCGCTGTAGCATCCATAACTGCCACTATCAAGAATTCACTCTAGGAAGGGGGGGGTAGGGGGCCCCGGACAAACATTTGCATCGGGGCCCACAAGACTTTAGATACGGCACTGTATATGACACTTTGGTATGATCAGCCTCCCTAGTCCTTTCTTGTTTATACTGCCTCTATAAGCTTGGGTCCCTATTAGATCCAGTGATTTTACAGATAATTATTGGGAATAAATACTGTTATGAAAGGTTTGTCTAAGGGCATGTTCACATATAGAAATTTGAGAAGGGATCTGCCTAAAACTTCACCTGAAATCTGCCTGATTTTTTTTTTTTTCTGCTAGTGGAGAAAAAAATGTCTCCTGCTCGTTCTTCAGGTGGATTCTGCCCGAGAATTTCCATTGAAATGGGAAGCGGAATTTGGTATTTAGTCCTGCCAAATAAAGACAAAATACAGTGCCACTCCTATCCAAATTCAAATTCGGTGTCAAAATCCGTGTCCGTTTTTGTCACACGGAAAAAAATCTGGTTCAAATTCCTGAAGCAGAAATTTTCTGCTTGTCAAATTCAGCGTCAAATTCTTACATGTGGACACCCCCCCAATAGTGCAGTGGATCACTTGATGAACATGTGTTTGCTTGTACGTCTTGTGATCGCCTGCTTTCAGAAGAACAGAAAAATGGGCTGTGTATTGAACATTGACTGTGTAATACATCTGTGCTGCCGGTAGGCAGTGAACATGCATGCCACTGGGGGAACAATTGCTTTAACGATCATTCCTATTACATGTGCTCTACGTTGGCCGGTGGAGAACGACCGCTGATCAGCACTTGTTTATAAAAAAAAAAAAAAAAAAAAAAAAAAAAAAGAGAGAAACCTTTCATTTAATACAGACTTTTTGGCCTTACCACTCATTGGTTAACTTATGTTTATGACTTTACACCTCAACCTCCATTCCATAGCAGGTATGTGCGTGTGTTCACATATCTATCTCTTACAACAATATAACTCCTGTCAGGTACTGGCGTAGATTTCAGATATAACTCTAGCCAGTTTTCTGGTGTCGGGTGTGGTAAAGTTGTTAGGTGGATGCATTGTGACTCTGCCCACTTTTGTAGGACATATTTGATACAGAAAAGGGCCATTGATTCCAAAAATGGGCCATATGTATACCCATCTCTTCCAGAAAACTGTAGACAGGTTAGTAAATCCCCTCCCCCCATTATATATGGGGTTTTGACATTGGTTTAATTACATTTAAAACAGATCACAGACTGTAACTATGGCATATCTGACAATTGCAAATCTAGTGTGAACAGTTCCTTACAAATACACATCCTACTAAAGGTGTAACTGCAGATCAGGTAAGTAATACAATATTTTAGCAGTTACTTTGTGTTGTCTGTACTGTTTTTGTTTGGATTTTATTGCAGTAATGAGCACACTTGTATTTATGCTCTCTGGAGACTGTAACAATAGAAGCGCCCGGTAGATGTCGCTGTTGTGAAGTGCAGCACACACAGACCGCAGTTCTCTGGTGCAGGCAGGCGCTCTACTCGCTGATACATCACGTGGCGGAGAGCGCAGTGTGGACTGGATAATGGCTGCGGGCGCAGTACTGAGGTGTCTGCGGGACTTCTCCGAGGAGGTCCGGGGTGAGTATAAGGAATGAGTTGGCGACTTGTGTACATAGCTTCTTATATATGTTGTGGGCTGTTTACATACGTGGAGCTCGCATGTTAGTCGTACACTGAGTACTCTCCTGCAAAGGCTCCTAGAAGCCGTCACTAGGGGGAGCTGGCTGCACATGGATGTATATTGCTGCCATTCCTTTAAATAGAGGGTGAATAAATATATGTGCAGTGGGCTCCCCCTAGCGACTGATTCAGTCAGACTAGTTTATTTATTTTTTAAAAGGTCTGTTAGTGCTATTAATGGGTTAATAAGTACCCCCATATACCTTTAGCAGTTTTTTTGAGTGATTCCTGTGTTTCTCTGGGAGCTCCTGGCATCTTTTGCATTTGTTTACATGGTGTAACTTCCTGCTGTGTAGCTTCCACACTAGCTCCCTCTAGAAATGAGAAAACTCCTTTAAACCGACATACACACATATATATATATATATATATATATATATATATATATATATATATATATATATATAAATATATATTATATATGAAGAGGGTAAGGCATACAAGTGACACTTGTTTTCTTTTTAGATCTACATGGAACTGACTGTGTCTCATATCTAGAAGAGCCGCCATCTCCTCTGCAATTTCATAGAGAATGGCTGTGTCCAAACAGACCATGTATTATACAAAATGCCTTTAACCACTGGCCAGCACTGCACAAGTGGACGTTAGATTATCTCCGGTATGGGAGCTGTAGTTCTGATATATTTCAGGTATAGGAGATGTTTCAACTCTTTTGTGTAGTTATAGTTTTGGCAGTATTATAAATAATTTTAAAAAATGACATATCACCTGCTGGTTCAACAATCAAATCCTGGCCAACATCTTCAGTACCCTGGTAGTTAGTGCCAGAAGAGCTGAGATCACAGCTCTCTACCATGGTGAACCTGGAATCACTGGTGAATGACACTCCATGGTCACTGCAGTAGTATCCAGTGACACATGAGGTACATCCTTGCCACGAACTGTTGTATCTCTGGGTAGATTACACCTAAATATATCATCTGTACATTGTTTCAAAACAGAGAATCGGTGATTGCAGTTCTAGTTGAGTTACAGCCTTTTGAAGACACAGTCAGTGGAAGCGGGAATAGGCAGCTCCATTACAGACTGTGTCTTCTCGGTGCAATCTAACCCCCAAACCTAACCTTAACCACTGTTGAGGAGCAGAAGGTAGACCAGCAAGGTGATGTTGCTGGGAGAGGCATAGATGATACCAGAGGAGGTGTAATATAATCATTGTACTCATGTAATAATGCCTGTCCATCTAATCAGGATATTTATGGACACTGCATTTATGGACAATCCAGGTGTTTACTAGTGTATAGGTTGTGCCTTCACAACTCATCGAACACTGGTACCTCACGCACACAAATGAACATCAATAAAGTTAGAGGGGTTGTCCAGTTTCAGATAAATATAGAGAGTCAAATGTTATTATTTGTACAATGAAAAGTTATACAATTTTTCAATATACTTTATGTATCAATTCTTCCTGGTTTTCTAGATCTCTGCTTACTGTCATTCATTCTTCTTACTACCAATAGCAAAAAAAAAGTGGCGTGAAAGCAGCCTTAGGCTAAGGCGCTCCACATTGCAGAAACAGCATTTTTTGTTGAAGATTTTTCTGCATTTTTTTTTTTTAACCAAAATCAGGAGTGGATTTAACAGAAGGGAATTGCCTAAATACTTCCTTTTCTATTTTGCATTCCTTTTCAATCCACTTCTGACTTTAGCTTAAAAAAAAAAAAAACACAGCAAAATCTGCAACAAAAAAACGCTGCGTTTCTGTAACGTGGGGCCTTAATTTTTTTTTTTGCAGACGGATTTTTTATTTTTTTTTTTTACAACCGCTAGTGTTTTTTTGTTTTTTTTTTTGCTTTCCATTCATTTTAATGCAGTTTAGAAGATCGATTCCGCCTGAAGATTGGTTATGATGCTTTTTTTTCCTCCTCAAGCTGAAAGTGTCAGCTAGGGGAAAAAAATCTGCCTCACTCCCTTTGAGTTGAGTTGGGTGGCGTTTTTTTGAGGTGGATTCTGCGTCACAAATCTGACTGCAAAAAACTCTGTGTGAACGTACCCTTACAGATGCAGCAACCACACTTCACGCAGTTCAACAGAGTAAGGCTTTCTTCACCTGGCCATAACACGTTTATATTATGCAGTCTATACAGCCACAAATCCTGTCCGGACTGAAAATACTTAATAATAACCTTAAAGCTGTTAACATATTTGTTCTACACTGCACAATGTAGAAACGACTCACTAAATAATAATGACCATGGAAACCATAAGTATGCTGATGTAGTATACAGGTATAGACAAAGATCCGTACTGACTTGTATCTTTCTTTACATAAAGGCAACGCATAGGATCCACAGCTGTAAGTGTAGCTGTCACCCCCAATGGCTATGCAGATGCAGTGTACGACAACAGGTTTGTTATGCCAGAAGAAAGAAGAATGAAGTTTGCAGATTTTCTGGATATTATAGAGAAGAGAACAACTTCTCTAGGGGTCTTCTACATCCAGAAACAGTGCTCCAACCTCACAGAAGAGTTTCCTGAACTGCTTGGAGATGTGGAGAGCCATATTCCATGGATGAGTGAGGCACTAGGTAAAATGCTTTCTTGGTCTAGTTTGGTTGGTGGAGATTCTTCTGCTTTGACTTTGACACAAACTTTCCATTTAATGAGGGATTAACAATGGCCTAAATTCTTTGCATCCCATATGACTCAGTTCACATGTGAAGTTTTTGTGTGTGATTGTTTCCTAACTTGAATAGATTAAATTTTCTGCAATGGAAATTTGTTTTCCTTTATCTTTATTTTGAGCGGTGTCTAAAGGTGTTTGTTCTCTTATTGGAACAGGGAAGCATCCCGATGCTGTGAATTTCTGGTTGGGAGAATCTGCTGCAGTAACATCCTGTGAGTATGTACATGTGCAGTTAAAGGGATTCACTGTAGTGTAAGCATTTACACTATACACTGTTTGCTTTTATGTTATCCACTCACAGGTTGCATGTACACAGATATACATGGTAATCTACCAACATATATACAGTATTATAGCAAGCAGACTAGCAGCTTGACCACACACTATAGTAGCACTGTCACACCAGGTGACACAGTCCTTCCTTCCAGTGAGGGGAACAAGTAAAGTAACCGGAGAAAGCAGCTCCAACCCTAAAGCCTCCTAAAGGTGATGGGCAGGGTTTGGGGGGGGTTATAGAAGGCAAAACCCAAGCATTAGATACTAGCAGAGGAAGCAAGCAGCCAGAGAAAGCTGTCTTTGCCCTAAAGTCCTCTCCTCCATTGAAGTCAGCAAATATATGTAAGTATAAGCACCTCAGGCCCTGATTTCCCCCTGCCCATAGCTTGTGAGGCTGGGCAGTCCCTCCTCTGTCTGGGCCCTCCAGCTTCTATAGATGTCACTGGTCTTCTGAGCTCTCTATGCAGTTCCTGGTGTCTCAGACACCATTGCTAAGGCCGCAGGACCTCACTGCTAGCCCTGTAGCCACCACTCCTACTCAGCTATAAGGTGTGGATTGTGTTCTGCCACCTGCTCTTCTACGGCACTACCGTGGGATGTACCACCATAGTTCCCTCTACATTCCCTGTTGGGTGCTGCTATAACTTTTGGTAGTATAGTTGTACTACGGTAGACCACACACTAGGTCTGGACAACTAATCGCCAAATAACCAAAAGTCAGCTCAATTGATTGTGAACTGGCTCATTTTGTATCCATACCATCCTGTCTCACACTGCCATTGGCTAAATGACATGTCACTAACTGTACACTATCACTAACCTGTCATTAACAGTACACAAGGTAAATTATTCAATTAATCAGGCTTTTGGCCATAATGACCCAGCCCTAGTCCATAATAAGATAGTACTGATCAATGTACACAGTAAGCTCTTTGAGCAACCATGAGAATAACATATTAAATGTACCCTGTGCAGTGTCAAAGTAGTTTTTATTTTATTCTTAAGTCACAAAAATGATATATATTTGGATATATCTGCTCATTGATTTCTGTTATACAAAAACAAAAAAAAGGATTATCCACGTGATTCTGCAGCTGAGGTGCTGTCAATTTCTTACAGTGCACAAAGATCACTATGAGAACCTGTACTGCGTCATTTCAGGAGAGAAGCATTTTATTCTTCACCCACCAAGTGATCGTCCTTTTATACCATATGGTAAGTCCAGCCTAAATATATGTCAACTTACATAGAAGTTCTCTACATCAAGTAGTTTTCATGTTATGATTTTAAGATGCATTTGTGAAAAACATTGCTTTTTTAATTTGTGAAAACATATCTTCCATTTTTTGTCTTATCAGCAACCACAATGCTGAGAGAATTTCTGACATCTTTTAAGTCACTGTGGTATTGTTGCTGATACAGAGTGCGTCTTCGGTGGTCTTGTTATGTGTGTGCATTGATGGACTGCTGATCTTTCTCATAATAAGCACTAACATTATGCTTACTAGTCTTCTCATTGTCTTTTAGAAATGTATCAGCCGGCCACATATAAAGTTAACGAAGATGGGACATATGAGGTTATAGAGGAGAAGTCTGCAGAAGAGGTAAGTCACAGAGGGCTGTGTACCATTAGACCTGATATTTGCATCTCCATCTTTACCCTCATATAAAAGGGTAATGAAGTAACAATCAAGGGGAAGGAGACCCCCAAGGCCAATGGTTCCCAACTTGTAATTCGGCATCCACATGTGGCTCGCAACCTCCATCTGTGTGGCTCACCAGGGAAGTCCTCAGTTATGGCCATAACCACTGGTTACAGTACGACACAAATACTGACAATATTGAATATGTGTCCAAACCTCTTAGTAGTGCTAATTTAGATGTGGTAATAGTATACCACTAGGGTAATTACAGTATAATAGCTGCAAATGTTTGTGATTTCATAATTTTTCTACAAATCTACTTATGTTTTTAACTGAATGTGGCTCACGACCACCAGTCAAAGCTGAATGTAGCTCACACTGAACAAAAGTTTAGAGATCTATGCCCTAAGCTATTAGAGATTGTCTTTGAAAAGAAACATAGCCTTCAACACAGTGAGGTATATTTATCAATAGAAGTTCGACACTTTTCTGACTACATTTACGCCAAAATTTATGCTGCACAGCATTTGACATATTTATGAACAGTGTGCATCAGAAAGAACAGAAAAATACAACTGGCTCAGCACTTTGAAAAATATGCACCAGAATTGGTGTAGTTTTATTGCCCAACTTTATTACACATTTATTAAAAAAAAAAAAAAAGGGACAGATTTTCTTGTGCAAAGTAGACCAAGTTTAAAATGGTGTAAACTTATGAATTTTCGCCAATTTACTTTGTGTGCCAAAAATTCTTGTCACACCCTCGCAGATTTAATACCGATGGCCTATCCTAAGGACAGGCCATCAAGGTTAGAAACTGGATAACCCCTTTAACATTATATTCTCTTCTCGTATAACAGCTTGATGGCTGACAGCTGTGTGGGTCTTGCTCTTCCATAGGTACCGTGGATTCCTGTTGACCCGCTAGAGCCAGATCTAAGTCTATATCCAGCATATGGTGATACACGGCCTCTGCATGTCACTGTGAAGGCTGGGGAAATGCTGTATCTCCCTTCTCTTTGGTTTCATCATGTCCGCCAGTCACATGGCTGTATAGCAGGTGAGATATTGTGTAAAACCATATTTTATCACATTAAAGGAGTACATGAGCTATAGAAATGGGAACTTAAAGTGTAACTAAACTTTCATACAAATTTTGGATCATTTCTATGAAATCCTGCATGTTTTCACTCTTTTCCTTATTTCTGTATTGAGAGCTGTTCCTGCCTCTCACTGAATGTTTCTGTATATGGGGCTGTAAAATGTAGAGAAAATGAGGTTAGGGCAGGGTCACTTCAAACTGTTATATCTCAGACATTATAAAACATACAAACTCGCTTTTTGTGTCTTATGAAAGAGGAGATTCTCTTCTTTCATGACATTAAGGCTGCAGTGCTAGCTACCAGAGATATCACTGGTTGAATCACAGTCGGGATTAGGATATTTATATGCAGCTGTATAATATATATGATATAAAAATCCCAATGTTATATGAAAGAGAATTTCCTCTTTCATATGACACAAAAAGCAAGTTTGTACGTTTTTTAATGTCTGAGCTATAACTGTTTGAAGTGACCCTCCCCCACCCTCATTGTCTCTACCTCTTAAACAGCCCCGTACTCCCGTACACAATAATATTCAGTGAGAGACAGAAACAGGTCTCAATACAGAAACAAGGGATAGAGTGAAAAAATGCAGGATTTCACAGAAATAATCCAAAATTTAATAAAGTATATTACAAAATGTGTTGATACAAATACTGCCAGAAAATCTAAAGCTTCCCAAAAGTTTAGTTATGCTTTAAGCATTGGCTTTAAATGCCCTGGTTAAATAGATTGCAGCGGAGTATTATTTATTTATTATGCTTACTTGTATAGTGCCATCATATTCCGCAGCGCTTTACAGACATTGTCAGTCACTGTCCCATATAGGGCTCACAATCTACTGTACATTCCCTATCAGTATGTCTTTGGAGTGTGGGAGGAAACCGGAGTACCCGGAGGAAACCCACGCAAACACGGGGAGAACATACAAACTCCTTGCAGATGTTGTCCTTGGCAGGATTTGAACCCAGGACTCCAGCGCTGCAAGGCTGCAGTGTTAACCACTGAGTCACCGTGCTGCCCTATGTAAAGGTTCACATGTGGCAAATCTGTTTAATTTCCTGTAACTGTCTCATACATCTGAATAGGGTTTGCAAAAAAAAAAAAATGCACTGGAGTCAACAACCTCATTCACATGTATGAAATTCATTTTATAGATGCAGAAATTTCTATAACAAATCTGCCTTATTTGGACATAATACATTACTTTTAGCCATTGCAAACTTAGACTAGTCTGTCTTAAAGAGGACCTTTCTCTACCTCCAGCATCTCTAATTCTTTGTATCCTTCTGTAGGAATGTCTCCCCTGATTCCCACACATTTTTTTCTCTAGCCCCCACTGTAATTGAGCAATCAATGCAGTTGGTTTTGGTTCCTTGTGTACTATTTAGGCTCTGTACTGTCAGGTGGGCGGTGTCAGACAGGAGCAGGCAAGACGTGTGATTCAGAGCTCCAATCAGAGGCAGCCAGTGTCAGAGCTCAGAATCACACCCCTTGTCTGCACCTGCTTGACACCACCCACCTGACAGTACAGAGTCTAAATAGCATATCAGACAACAAAATGCATAGCATTTATTGCTTGGGAACAGTGGGTGCTAGACAAAAAAATTCCAACTGTGCCAGAATCAGTTTAGCAACACCTATTAAATGATGTAAAGAGTTGAAGTAGGTGGTGAAAGGTTCTATTTAAACTGACCAGATTTATCAAAGCTTATAAAACATCAAAACTTGCTTTTGGGGTCATATGAAAGAGGCGATTCTCTTGTTTTATATGATAATAAGGTTGCAGTGCTATCTGTATTATTTCCAGAGACATCACTGAAAACACAGTCGGGATTAGGATATTTATATGCAGCTGCATAATATATGATATAAATAATCCTGACTGTGTTTTCAACCAGTGTTATCTCCGGAAGTAATATAGATAGCACTACTGCAACCTTAGTGTCATATGAAAGAAGAGAATCTCCTCTTTCATATGACACCAAAAGTACATTATATAACGCATGAGATATAACTGTTTGTAGTGATCCTCCCCTACCCTTTTTTTCTACATTTTACACATCCCCATGCTCCAAGCCCTTTTTCCATACACAATTGCTTAGTGAGAGGCAGAAACAGCTGTCAATACAGAAGTCAGGGAAAGAATGGAGATGCAGGATTTCACAGAAAGGAACCAAAATGTGTTAATAAAGTATATTACAAAATTTTTTAATGACACAGATACTGCCAAAAAATCAAAAGTTGTCCGAAAGTTTAGTTACGTGTTGAGAGAGTGCTTCCTGTCCCTGTGGAATATCTAGATGTTCTAGGAATAATTTTCCTGAGTTACTTTGAAAGGTTGAGTGTTGCTGTATAATACTGTATATTATCTTTTTCCTTACACAGTGAATTACTGGTATGACATGGAGTATGACATCAAATACCATTATTTTCAACTTCTGGATTCTCTCACTAAAGCAGGAAAATCATGAATGGACCATGAACATTACAATAGAGAGAAAAAAGATAACTTAAGCATGCACTGCTACCAGATGCCTGCATGTGGGAGGGACAAAGCAAATAGATATGTTTAACACCGGAGTATTAACATGTGGTTCTGAGTGCCCGCTGCCATGCTGCCTTCAAGTCTTCAGTAATGGTGCAGAACATTTCTCAGGTGTCCCATTAAATGTAGGGATATTGCAGCCTCACGTTATTGCCAAGGAGTTTAGATCATAAATTCCAAGTTTAAGGCAAAGCTGTGTAATATTTCACATTTGAAGAGTTCACAAGTTTCCACCGCCTTTACAACTTGTGTGTCCTCTGCAGAATATCTGACTGAAGAGGGCTCTGCTGCTCAAGGGACACCAGTGTTTAAGTGACATGCTGTAGAGCAAAGGCACACTTAACGTGACTGTCATCTCTAGCTAATAGAGCTTAACACCCCCAGGTAGGACATGAAGAAAAGGTTACCTAAGGGTGTGTTCACCCTGTACCGTGAAGTCATGGTTTTGAACAGTTGGGGCAAAAAGACATGATTTTACTACACCAATAAAATAGCACCTAAAATAGTCAACTACTTTACAGAAGTAAAACTACCTCTTAAGGGTTTGATTCCGTTGGGCACATTTGTTGCAGAAATTTTAGCAGGATCTAAATCTATACACATGCTGTAGAAACAATCCAGTCGGAAAAATAACTCCTTGACAAAATAATTAATGCACCCATGCAGTTATGTCAGATATAGGTAGATATGACTGATTGCAGGTGTGGTCTGACTAGATACTGCATCTTGCCACAAGAGGGCATAAAAGTGTTTCCTCTACTACCCTAAAAAAAGCTCTCAGAGGCTACCTTTGGGTAGTGTACCTTTTGATGAAAAATTGTTGGCTGCTAGACATGGTTCTACAACATACTCAGACATTTTGCCCAGTTGACAGGATTCTAAGGGGACACGTCATTAGACTGAGAGAAGCAGGATGGTCATTTTGATGATTGCCTGCTATCTAGGCTCTTGTAACCTAGAATTGAGGTGTTGGGAGCACTGGTTATGTTAGGGCGAACACACTGTGCGCACAGGCTCCAGACCACCAGTAGAGGGGATCATTTGTTCCAATGACAATCGCAAGCTCCCACAGTTTTTGTCCACCATGCAGGCACAGGTGGCACCTTTCACATAGAAAGTTTCATTCAATTCAAACAACTCCTTCTTGGTGTATTATTGTATTTTTGTGAGAGTATACAGTATATGCAACAATGCTGCCCCATGTGAACACATCCTAAAACTGTCAGCCCCCTGCTTACTTTTCAAGTGCACTGCTGCTTTAAGCTGTTATCTGCAGAGTTTTACATCCACATTGGATACTTTCGGTGACTGTTTAGTGATTTTTATTTGGTGCCCACTTGTTTAATAAACTCCAAAAACGTGAAATCTATTACTTGTGTAGTGTGTGTGAGTGATCTGAAAACTCAAGGCTGTGCTACACCATGAGTGATATTTATCGCAAAACCCTATGGTGATCAATATTCTATTCAGGTAGAACCACAGGGGTATATTGTGACCATGAAAGCAGGTCAAAGGATGTATTTACACACACACTGTTATTGTCGTGTGAGGTCTAAGGCTATGTTTAACCAAATTGTGTCATTACACAAAGAAAATTGCAACAATTTACAATGCACTACATATAGATCTAAAGCCTGAAAAAAAACTGCGTGGCATTCAGTATTTTCAGCGGATTTTTCTGGTCTTTCTGTTGCGGAATTCTTTTTTTTTTTTTAAACCAGTGATTTCATTATTTCATATAGTGCACACAGATGTTGCTGCACATCTACAGTATGTCTGAAGATGTTGCTTTATATCAATATACCCTTAGGCTCCATATACAAGACAGTATTGATTGTCTGTGTGCTATTTGTTATTGTGGATCCATAATAATGGATAGGATATGGAACCATTCATTTCTATCGACCCATGCAGGTTTTTTTTTTTTTTTGGTTTTTTTTTATGGATCTGTGTGGCCATATGAATTTAGCCACAGAATATGGAGCAGATCCTATTTTTGTCCATTTTTGTCTCTGTCTCACCTATTCAAATGATAGGGTCAGTGGAAAAACCAAGCCATGGTATACTTTTACCGCAAACTGTTAGTTATTACCTGCTTGTTTATGTTGTGTTTAATAATGTGGTTTCTGCCAGTAAAACTGATGTTAAAGGGAGTCTGTCACCCCAACCCCAGCATATCAGTCCAGCCTCACAGATGGGTTACGGTCACCTAAATCAAACAGTGTTTTCCCCTAAATCTGTGCCTCAGTTAGCATGATATCTCTGTTTATGTAAATATGCAAATAAGCTCTTGCCCCACCAAAGTTCTCATTTGCATATTGATTTAAAAAAATGGTGATATCTTGGTAACTGAGGCACCAATTCAGGGGAGAAAACACTGTTAGATTAGGGTTACCTGAACCTATCTGCGGGGATGGGTTCTGGTGCTACTTTCTTTAAACAGGGTTTTCTTTTGTCTATGACTTCTGTTAAAACAAACTCAAGTATCTACAGTAGCAGCAAAGAGGACAAGACTTTTAAGAAAAACCTTATCCACAAGCTGCAAAACATTTCTGCATCATAAACCGCTCATAACTTGACATGTGGTGCGGATCTGAAATCTGGAGCATGGCAGTTCTTGCTGCAGAATCACACTGCAAAAGGGCTAAATCTACTGCAAAACTACAGCAGCAATAAAAGCATCACCATTTGATATGGTTTTGCAGAAAGTCTGCAGCATTTCACACCTGGTAGACATACCCTAAAGCTCTATTAACACAAACTATGTTCACAGCTGTGAAACTGGTTATTTTAACCACTGTCACGCGCTGCATTAAAATTAATTCATATGAATAGGGATATTCACATGACCAATAATGCACCATTACAAAATAGAACATGTCTTATTTTTACCTGTTTTCATGGATCCCTCAATAGACTTAAACCTATGAGGGATTGGTGAAATGCCCCTTTTTCATGGCTGTTTTGCACCTCAGTCTGAATAGAGCTTAAGAGTATGTTCACATAGGATGAGTTTGCCGCTGAATTTCTGTTATGGAATTATTATAGGGTATTTCATGAATTACTTGGCTTATATTATTGAAGACGAGTGAAATATATGTACATATATATTAGCATGTTATGAAAGAGACTGTGACGCATTACAGGTAAAACTAGGGCAACAAAAAAAAATCAGAAGTTGCAGCACGCCCAGGGTCACAGCGACATTGGCCGCGACTCCCACCACCCTTCACCGATGTAAGTGATTGGAGTCACATTGTGATCCCGAGGGTGCTGTGACTGTGACTTCTACCCTTCTGCATACAAATCTCCCCATGCTCAATCTCAGGGCTGCAATGCGACTCCTTAAAATTATGGCCACTTAAATTAGTGAAGAAGTTGCAGAGTAATACGGCAATCTTTGGTAAGGTGATGGGAATCGCAGTGTAGCCCTAACCAAAGGGGTTAATTGATACACTATATTACCTATTGTCTGTGGAACTCAATCAAAACTGCATTTATTAACCCCTGAATGACTTTGTGTATGTGAATGTTTTGAGATTAATAATTAATATTTTAGACTAGAGTACAATGTCCTTTATGGTCCTTATGACTACAATATTTAGACCTCCGCAGTTTGGTTCAGATTCAGATGTTGAAGTCTTGCTATGGATATGAAACTAGACTCAGACCACATTCAGATTGCACAGTTGTTGCAAAAATCGCCACAGATTTCACACACTGCACACACAGAATGCTGCTAGTAATATATGCCGAGGCAACCTTTGGTCACAGAAAACTGATTTTTGTCAAGGAAGCGGGAGGGCACAAAAACCCCTGCACGGTATGAATACACTCTAATGTTCTTCTGGGGATGATCCCTTTAATACTGACCAGAGATAAGAGGCCACATAAGGCACCTGCACCTTATTCCCTGCCATAGTCTGTATCTGAAGATATCTCAGCCGCAGCAATGTTCTCGGCCTTTGTCCCCTCAGGACTCAGATTGTCAATGTGCCAGCACAGCCGTGCCATGTCCGCCGTGTCGCTGCACGTCTCCCCGGGGCGCTGCCTCTATGACGACCCCCTGCAGCTCCAGGTCCGCGGGCTGAGCCCCGGGCAGGACGTCAGTCTCCACACGGCTCTGAGCGATGAGGGCGGCCAGCTGTTCACCTCCGTGGGCCGCTACCGAGCAGACAGCAGCGGGGAGCTGGATGTGAGCCGGAGCCCGGCCCTGGAAGGCGGCAGCTACACCGGAGTGGAGCCGGAGGGGCCCCTGTGGTCCCTGGAGCCCCGGACTCCCCTCAGGAGGCTGCTCAAGAAGGACGTGCGGAGCCCCTTCCAGCTGCGCTTCTCCCTGCACCAGGCTCACGACCCGCCCGGGGCTCTCCTAGCTGCAGCCGTCCAGGAGAGGAGCTTCCTGGGAGAAGGGGTGACCCGGGTGCCGGTGCGGGAGGGACGAGTGAGGGGAAGCCTCTTCCTGCCGCCCGGTGAGTGGGAAGAGGCTCCATAGTCCCGGTTACAATACATGGAGGAGAAATTATAATGTGCTCCATAAAGGGGCGTCTTGTTCTCCTGACACCTCCTGTTCTTGGGTCTTTTCTGAAGTTCTTACAAACTCTCTCAGGAATTAATGTATGTGTCTTTCTCTGGAAAAGCTGTGTGACAACCAACATGTCTGCCAATACAGCTGCCCCTTTGGTTGTCACCCAGGTTTCCTGAATAGCCACTTTACCTGTTTATACAGAGATATATCCCCTGGATCCTGACACATGGGCACTGGAGATGTCTCACCACAGACAGCCCCCTTAGGGCGGGTAGGTTAAGGCTCTGGCTTCATGGAGACTTTGGCCACAACACCCGTCTCTGTGTCACCCTGCAAGCCCATCACCAATGTAACTGAATACCAAGAACAGTGCCATACATTGCACGGGGGCTATGCATGGTATTTATGCTCAGTCCCATTCACTTGGCAGTGAGCGGCTACTGTACCATATGACACAATATTATTTGCACATGAAAGAGGCGGCAGCGCTTGTGAACTTTGTAAGTACTTCAAACAGTTGACATGTAGGACCTGTCCTAAGGATAGGTCAATAAGTCCCGGATTACCCCTTTAAGACTCTCTACACCTGCAAAGGCAATCTCCAGAAGGAGACACAGTACTGCTCCTGACAGCACTATTCCATAGGGTTGATAAAAGGTGCCCTTGCCCAGCAAATGCCAAAAAGACAACTTTTTAGCATCTGTAAAGTGCATGAGAACCTGTGTATACATTTGGTTTACATGTGCCAGGAGCAGTATGAATAGACCTTTACAACGCTATAGACACTTGGGGTGATTTATGAAGATTGGCGTATTGAACGTTGGTCTTCATATCTGTGATACGGTGGGAGAACACGCCACATTTGTAAAGAGGTATATGCTTCGTCATATATGAAGTGCATTCTTCAGCAGGACCATGTGCCTGGACTGAAATTTACACCAAGTCATAGTTGGTGTAGATTTCAGTCACCGTTTACGCCAGTAAACTTGTGTAAATGATAATAAATCTGGTGGTGCTGGTGACTACACCCCTTGCCACACCTCCTTTTAAAAAAAAGTGGCAAGGGTCGCAAAAGAAAAACTTGAAAATGTTTTGCACAAATAATGTGAAACTTTTTATGCCTTGTACTTCAGAAAAATGGAAGTACCACTAGCAGGCTATAGGTGCTGATACATGGGTCCATATGACATTGATGTGTAAGGATCACATCTGCGGTGATCAATTCTAGTCTTCCAAGGCAGGTGAACACCAGGGTTGTATAATAGGAGTCAGGACCAATTTTGGGTGGAGACCAAAAAAAAGTTACTGTATCTGGCTTCAAACTAAAATGATTAATTCTTTTTAATTATATTATAGAATTTTTAGTATTGTATAGTTACTTTAGATATATAGTTTAAATTTAGTTTAATAAGAACTCAATAATTAGCTTTTTCATGAATTAGAGGAGCTTTACTGCTTCTATCTGACCATGGCTGTCAGCCATTTATGAAGGAGGTGGGGCAGAAGTGAATCAAAGTCAGGCTATGGAAAAATACTGGTGTCGGAGTCGGTTTGGCCTACCAACAACACAGCCCAGTATAGTCATTGGCTTGAGCATGTGTCAAGTGGTTTAGCTAGGAGCAGTGAACTGAGGTTGCTAGCGAAATGTGCAAGGTGGTTACCATTCTCATTTACTATGGATTTTAAGGACAACATATTTTGTGCCTTGTTATGATTCAGGTTTATTATATATATATATATATATATATATATATATATATATATAATGTGTATAATTTTATTATTATTATTGAATGCATCCTATGTGTTTAGACTCTTTAACCTCCTCCATGTGGTATTGAGCATATTGTTCTAAACTGTGTTACAGTTTTTGTCCATAAAGTACTCTGAAACTATAAATATGTGTGATATTTGTAGGTATTTAATGTCACGAGTCTGATGTTTTCTCTCTTTTAGGCCTGGGCCCATTCCCTGCCATCATTGATCTTTATGGGACAGGTGGAGGACTCATGGAGCACAGAGCCAGCCTGTTGGCCAACCATGGCTTCCTAACCATGGCATTGGCATATTTTGATTATGAAGACCTTCCAAGCAGCCTTGGGGGGCTACACTTCGATTACTTTAGGGAAGCACTGGAATTTCTAAGATGCCACCCAAAGGTATTTTTGTATTTTTTTTGTATGAGCATGTCCAACGTTGTTTTTATATTAAAGGGGTTGTCCAGAACCTGAAGGTAATTGACACTGATGTTTTATCCACAGGATAGGAGCAGGGCTGCCTCCGGCTGTATACCTAGTATATGGGTTGCGCTGACCAAAACACATGACCGGGATGGGGTCCAGGTATCGGACCCTGACCAATCTGATACTGATGACCAATCCTTTGGATAGGTCATCAGTATCAATTACCTTCAGATCCTGGAAACCCCTTTAAACAAGCTAAACAGGCACAGGTAGATGAATCCACTTTGTGGCTTCTCCCTGTTCTGTTCCATTTGATTGACAAGTCTTACTCAGTTTGTGTATTGGGAGAGATCTGTCAATCAAACCAAGCTGGGCAGAGGACGCATCACAGAAGGCTCATCTCCTCACGTCATACTTGTTGTACAAACTATTTGCCAATGCAAGTAATATATAGCTCTGTCTTGTGTGACCCAGTCAGGAGTTCATGCTACACCTGGTTTGGCCAGAATGACCTAATTACACGTTCGCTTTAGAAGGCATCACCTTATCCAGGTGATAAGGCTGCCAGTTACCACTAGAGGGAGCTGACGGCACAATGTGTTGTAGAGGTGAAGGTATAACAGTATGTAGTAAGCTCCTATGGTCCATCTAGTGGCAGCTGTAAGTAGCCAGAACACAGAGCACAAATCTGTGGTCACTGAATTGAAGTGACAAACTTTATATGGTTCTAGTCAGTCAGTCTGGTGTAAATGTGAAATAGTGAGAAAATTCAGTTAGCACATCAGCAAATTCGGCTTGTCTAATACCAAAAAGGGAATAGGTTGTACAAAACCCATTCAAAAGTAGGTGTTCCCAATCTGGTTGGGAAATCCCAAAATGGGTCTAAAAAGGGTTTACAGGGCTAAAAATATCCTAAGGTTAGGTCATCAGATCAGTGGGGTTCTGACCCATGGCACCACCAGCTGTTCTCAGGAGCTGATGCACAGAGAATAGAGCAGAAAGCAGACAGCTCCATGTAGTAGCTGAACCCAGTCAATTAAACATTTCTGTAGGATTAGAAAACATAACTGATTTCTTCCTTTTAGGAAGTGACCTCTTGTCCATTAGTCACATGAAAATGCCATAGCTCAGTCCCATTAAAATGAATGAACTGAACGGTGACCAATGGACATGATGTCACTTTCTGAGAAGAAGAAATCAGCTATGTTTTCTAATCCTGCACAGCCCCTTTAAGCTTACATCCCATTCAAGCAAATGGGAGCTGATCTGCAGTTACATGATCTGGCCACTACACAGAGAACAAAGCTGTCTGCTTCCTCCTCTATTCACTGTACATCAGGAGCTGAGATCATTAATCTTAGTTGATCATTGAGGTTGCCCAGCAGTCATATCCCTAACAATCAGATATTGATAACCTATCCTTAGCATAGGTCATCAATATGTTTAGCCTGGAAAACCCCTTTAAAGCTAAGACCACATGTTGCGAAGTGCAGCAGAAAAATACAGTTTACGGTACCAGCAAAGTGAATGAGATTTTGTTTGTTCTCACCCATTTTCAAACATTGCCATGTTTTTGATACACACGACATGTTAACTTTACCTGCTGAAATATTTAGGCTTAAGTAAAATGTAGTGAAACGCAGCTCAAAAATGCTGCAGAAAAAGATGCAGCAGAAGCGCAGTGCTAAAAACCGCAGCAAAAACCACTGCTGCGTTTGTCTTTTTTTTCCTTCCTTCACCCCATAGAAGTCCATGGAAAAACAAAAGTATGGCAAATATGAATGGTATAGCTGGTCAGTCCACCATGTAGTGAAAATTAAGTTTAATTGCTTTATCATTTGGCGGCTTTATTTTATTATTTTTTTTAACCAGGCTGCTGACAATCTACTATGTGTATTGTTCTAGGTTAACAAGGAAAGAATTGGAGTTATTGGAATTTCCAAAGGGGCTGATTTGGGACTTAATATGGCAGCTCTTCTGCCTGGGATCAAAGCAGCTGTCAGTGTCTCCGGCTGTAGTGCCAACTCATTTGCCCCTTTGCCATGTGGTAAGTTTTTGATTTCATGTCTTGGATTCAATGCTGAGAAGATTAAATTCACAGAAGCCGGTGAGATGGACTTTTCAGAATCCATGGATGATCCCTTGGATCCAGCAAATCATGAGGCTCTTATTCCAGTAGAAAGATCCCCTGCAGCTTTTCTAATTTTGAGTGGATCAGATGACAGAAACTGGCCTAGTGCTACATATAGTGATCAGCTGGTTGCCCGCTTGAGGAAGCATCAAAAAGATGTGGAGTTTCACTGCTATCCTGGAGCCGGCCACTTACTGGAGCCCCCTTATTTCCCATTGTGCAAGGTGTCCCACCACAAATTATTAGGCATGCCAATGTTGTGGGGTGGGCAAACCGTAGCACATGCCAAAGCACAAGAAGATGCCTGGAAAAAAAATCCAAACTTTTTTTTTCAAAGCACCTTAAGGTGACAAACACCATGAATAGCCATCTCTAAGTCACATCTAAAATGATGTTGCTAAGAGTTATGAACCATTTGTAGTTTCTCTCGAAATACTACTCACATTGATCTAGTGTTTTCTGGGATCAAATTACTGATGGCCTATCATTACATTAGGCCTTCAGTGTCAGATCAGTGGAGATCCGACTATTGCCCACCCCCGCCCCCAGGAAGATGGCTCGAGATAAACAATCAAGAGGCTGAAGAGTTTGTCAAGAGTCGTAACCCTACCAATCTGATATTGATTATATCTATTGAAAGGATAGGACATCAGTATCCTGATCCTGGAAATCCTCTTTTTATTTGACTATACTCAATGGCTGGTCTTGGACTGTACAAGATATCAAAGTCAGGAATGCCATGTTCTGAATGCCAGCGGAGTCAATGGTCAGCCATATAATTAAGTTCCTAGAAAGTCAGATTAATCAATAGCAATCCTGAGTAACCTGGGTGTGCTGTTAAAGACTTTCCACGTAGCTCATGTCTGAACAGTACACTGTAACAAAACTGGATGTGAATGTAAATTACATGTCATATATTGGCAGAAACCCAATGGGCAGCCATGTGTAGTGATTAATTTATAACTTATGCCAGAAGTTAGGCTCTGTACACACTTTGTTTAGTTTAAAGTATTCTTAATTTGTTAGCTCTATTACTCTTGTGGACAGAATAGTGCAGCATGTTGTACTATATTATTATACAAGAGGAACAACGGAAACCTGACAGATCCATTAAGAGGCACTGGTGGGGCGACTTAAGACAGATGTGCCAAATGGGTGTTAAAGAGGTCGGCTGCTTTAAAATGGTGACAAAAATGTATTTATATTAGGACCGGGCAATTAATCGCAAAATAACCGAAAGTCAGCTCAATTAATGGATGTGAACATGCTTACATCAATTCTATCAATTATTTTACAACCATGTCATCCTGTCTCACTTTGCCATTGGCTGAAGCAGTGTTTCCCAACATTTTCAGACACCCATGGAAGAAAAAATTTCCTCGAGGGAACCCCTAACCAATAATTTTTACCGAAAGACAAAAATGTCCTAAGGAGGCAGATAACATTGCATGAAGTTATGCAGTCATCCTCTCATCCAAAGTGTTGTGGCCCCCTGGCAGGTTTCCAAGGCAACCCCTGTTGGGAATCATTGGGCTAAAGCAGAAGTCCCCAACCACGGGGCCACAGCCCAGTACCAGGTCATAAATCACCTGGTACCTACCTCTTTGTTAGCCAATTTCTAATAAATGTAATGTACAGCATGTGTTGGCATAAATTAAGCCAGAATTCAAGTGCAATTCACCTAGTAAACCTACTTCATAGTGGTAAGAGTACAATTGTACATCTGGAGTATTCGCACAGGATGTGCCATATTGTGTGATAGATCAGGTCCCATCTACATGGAGTAAAGAGGTTTCCTAACCTGCCGGATAAGTCATTTGCCATGTCCAACTCATTTCAGTGGGAGATACCGAAACAGCCGATCAGTTGTTGGTTATACTCCTTTAAGACTGTCCATACTCAGTTCATGAGTTCCATTTTTACAGGGGCTGTGATCCCATAAGGATACGTATCTTTATTTTTACCTACATTGGCTTTATAAGGGATCTCTCACATAATCTTTATTTTTCTGTTATTCTGACTGTCAAAAAGCAATAAAAGATGGAAATGTATTAACACAAAGGTTATAATTCTGTTACCATCATGATGTAAGATTTACACAATGTATAATATCTACATTGTGCCTTTAATTAAACCAAAGTACCAATGTCCCTTTATATGATGAATAAATGTATTTTACTAAGTTGTTTGCTGACTTTTATATCACGGCATCTGATGAAAAAATGGTTGGAAGAGTTTCCTGCTTATTTATGTTTAACTCAAGATTTATTCCATTTTCAGAAGAAATAGTAGTACATAACATGGATCTAAATTCCCTCTTATCTAGAACAGATCATGTAGGTTTCCCTTATTATTTATACCTAGACTTTTTAATCTCTCCCTACAAAAATTGCTGTTTATAGAGAATGCATTGAGTAGCTTGAAAATCTCTTAAAAATCGCAGGAGATAAGGTTTTATTGGTCTGTAGCAAAAATAAAATAAAGGAAAGAGCAGCAGTACTTCCCTCACTGATCCACTGCTGCTCCTGTCCAGACTCCGCTGGTCTCTACTTCCCTGGTCCTGTACTGGCATACAGGACATGCCCACTCACCAATCACTGGCTAATTTGAGCACTGCAGACAGTTGACTTGGTGGGTATTTCTTGTGTGTCAAGATGGGGCCAGGAGCCAGAGACCAACCAGGACCCAGTAAATGTCAGAACCCAAGTAGCAGGGAATCTGTATAGGGGGTGGGGAAGTACTGCTTCTTTTGTATTTTTAACCAATTCTGAGTGTGTTTAAAAAATATTCCCACTGGAAACTAAATTTAATTAGCAACATATTTAGCAATCACATGAATGTCCTGAGGTGTGACTGTCAACCACTGGCATAAATGTTCCATAAATTCTTCAGATAAGACTGGCAACCACTGGCATACAGGCATGGCCAGAAGTGTTGGCACCCTTGAAATTTTTTCAGAAAATGAAGTATTTCTCTCAGAAAATTATTGCAATTACACGTTTTGTTATACAGATGTTTATTTCCTTTGTGTATATTGGAACAACACAAAACAACTGAAAAAAGGGTAATTAGACATAATATCACACAAAACTCCAAAAATGGACTGGATAAAATTGTTGGCACCTCTTCAAAGTTGTGGGTAAATAACTTTGTTTCAAGCATGTATTACTCGTTCAAACTCACCTGTGGCAAGGAACAGGTGTGGGCAATATAAAAATCACACCTGAAACCAGATAAAAAGGAGAGAGGTTGAATCTTTGCATTGTGTGTCTGTGTATGTCACACTAAGCATGGAGAACAGAAAGAAGAGAGTAGAACTGTCTGAGGACTTGAGAACCAAAATTGTGGAAAAATATCAACAATCTCAAGGTCACAAATCCATCTCCAGAGATCTTGATGTTCCTTTGTCCACTGTGTGCAACATAATCAAGAAGTTTACAACCCATGGCACTGTAGTTAATCGCCATGGATGTGGATGGAAGAGAAAAATAAATGAAAGGTTGCAACGCAGAATGGTGGATAAGCAGCCCCAATCAAGTTCCAAAGAAATTCAAGCTGTCCTGTAGGCTCAGGGCGCATCAGTGTCATCGGTCGTCATTTGAATGAAATGAAACACTATGGCAGGAGACCCTAGAGGACCCCACTGCTGACACAGAGACAGAAAAAAGCTAGACTGCAGTTTGCCAAAATATATGTGAGAAAGCCAAAATCCTTCTGGAAAAATGTCTTGTGTACAGATGAGACCAAGATAGAGCTTTTTCGTAATGCACATCATTCTACTGTTTACTGAAAACGGAATGAGGTCTACAAAGAAAAGAACACAGCACCTACAGTCAAATATGGTTGAAGTTCAAAGATGTTTTGTGTTGTCTTGCTGCCTCTGGCACTGGGTGCCTTGACTGCGTGCAAGGCATTATGAAGTCTGAAGATTACCAACAGATTTTGGGTTGCAAAGTATGGCCCAGTGTCAGAAAGCTGGGTTTGCGTCTTAGGTCATGGGTTTTACAGCAGGACAATGACCCCAAACATACTTCAAAAAGCAACCAAAATTGGATGGAAATAAACCACTGGAGAGTTCTGAAATGGCCAACCATGAGTCCGGATCTAAATCCCATTGAACATCTATGGAGAGATCCTGAAATTGCTGTTGGGAGAAGACACCTTTCAAATATGCAAAAGAAGAGTAGTCCAAAATTCCAGTTGAGAGGTGTAAGAAGCTTGGTGATGGTTATAGGAAGCGATTGATTGAGTTATTTTTTCCCAAAGGAGATGCAACCAAATATTAAGTTGAGGGTGCCAGTAATTGTGTCCAGCAAATTTTTGCATGAAATGATATAATTTTTTTTATTTGCTTTTTGTGCTGTTCCAATACACACAAAGGAAATAAACATGTATATAGCAAAACACGTCTAATTGCAATAATTTTCTGGGATTAATACTTCATTTCCTGGAAAAATATCAGGGGTGCCAACACTTACGGCCATGACTGTAGATGTTCCATAATGACTTACCCTAAATTCTTGGATTGTTGCTGGTGTTTAAAAGGATACTATCAGTGCACTTCCCATGTGCCATTGTGCATGGTAACTATTTTGCAGTGCCTGCTACCTAACTTTGGAATTTCACGTGTATCGTGACCGGGTAATTTAGTGAGATGATCTGTCTATGTCTTATGGATTGTTTACTAGTAGGAAGACTTGGCATTACAAAGGAGAAACTGCCTGGGGGTATCTAAAGAGATTAATCTGACTGGTTCCTGCCCATACAATGTACCTGGCACACAGTCTGTATTAGTGCATCAGTATAAAGTGTTTTTCCTGTTTTACAGGAAATATCACTTACAGTTTCCAAGTCAGTGTTATAATTTAGGTAAGTAAAATCATCTAGTTTTGCAGTAACATAGATTGAAGAAAAAGGATTGTCTTAAACCAGCATTTTAGTGATCCAATTCCATGTGCCATAACAATGTTCATTCCTCATAATAAAAGTAAGTATCACTTTAAAACTTTCCAGTCAGCCATCAGATAGTACTAGTGATGAGTACTGTCCGTACCACTCTATCCTATTTCCTTATACTTTAATATTGATTAGATAGAGATTTGAGCAGGCCCTGACCACCTGTACTCTTGACTAATTGGTTTCTGTAATATAGAAAGCTAGATCACACTGTTTATTGGATGAGCAACAAAAAAAATGTTTAAAGGGTTAAAGTGTAACTAAACTTTCGAAAAACTTTTAATTTCTGGCAGTATTTGTGTCATTAAGGGGGCGTTCACACTACCACTAGTGATCGTCAGTAGTGTCCATTGCCATTGTCTGTTACAAGATTTTAGCAATGGACACTAGCTCAACTATCACAGATCTGTTAAATTTTCCATTCATTTCAATGGGATTTTATCTTGTGTCCGTTAGTGACCATTAGTGTCCGTTTTACGCCCAATTCGTCAGATGTCCATTTTTTTTCGTGTAGAAAAAAAAATCTTATATGCAGGATTTTCAAAAAAACGATTTCATGACTAACGTCAAGTGTCCCTTATTTTTTAACATTAAAGTCTATGGGTAACGGACGGGTGTCCGTTATACTGTCTGTTATTACTGTCCGGTTTTTTTCTGCACGTGCTCATAAAGCAGAAACAAAATAAATGCAAAAAACGTACAGTATATAACTGATGCTAATGTGTCCATTAAATGGATCAGTTAAAAAAATGGACACATTAACATCAGTTAGTGTCAGTTAATGTCTGTCGTGATAGATGTCCTTTTTTTGTTTTTTTTAATTAACAATTTCTGGATCATTTCTGTGAAATCCTGCATTTTTTCACGCTTTCCCTTGTTTCTGTATTGAGAGCTGTTCCTGCCTCTCACTGAATGTTTCTGTATGTGGGGATGTAAAATTTAGAGGAAATGAGGTTAGGGCAGGGTCACTTCAAATAGTTATATCTCAGACATTATAAAACATAAAAAACTTGCTTTTTCTGTCATATAAAAAAGGAGATTCTCTTCTTTGATATGAGTTTAAGTGCAGTGCTATCTTATTTTCAGAGACATCACTAGTTGAAAACACAGTTGGGATTGGGATTTTTACATCGTATATATTATACAACTGCATATAAATATCCTAATCCTGACTGTTTTAAACCAGTGATATCTCTGAAAATAATTTAGAAATATGCAGCTTTAGTGCCACATGAAAGCAGAGAATCTCCTCTTTCATATGACACAAAAAGCAAGTTTGTACGTTTTATAATGTCTGAGATATAACTAGTGTTGAGCGAACCTGTCGAAGTTCGGGTTCGACACGTTCTGCCGAACTTTGCCCAAAAGTTAGGTTCGGGTACCCGAACTTGACCTGAACCCGAACCCCATTGAAATCAATGGGGACCCTGAACTTTGTGACCCAAAAATGGCTGTAAAACTTTTTTTTTTTTTTTTTTTACTTTTTAGTGATGTCCCACTATGGGACCTGAACCAGCAATACACTGATCGCTGGTTCAGCACTATAGACTGCAATACACCAGTATTGCAGTCTACATAGGAAGTCAGCCTATGCAGACACATAGGCTGACTTCCTCAGTCTTGGCAGGATCAACCAGGTACTGGGGGCTCCAGGCAGCCTGGGTTCACTTGCCAGACCCCAGGCTGTCGATGTTACATATGGGCACTCCCTGATCTCGCCGAAGGGGGCCATTTGGCATGGCGGAACCGCTCGGATGCCGCGGTGATGTTTTACCGCGGCATCCCAAGGGTTAAGGAGCAGGGTGTTAGCTGTCAGTTACAGCTAATATCCGCTCTCAAAGCCGCCCGCAGCATTAACTTTCACTGAGAAACACCTAAGATGCATCGGTATCTTAAGGGTTAAACAGCTGGGATCCTGGCTGTCAGATACAGCTGGGCTCCCACGGTGATCGCACGGGCTCTGCTTCTGAGCCCGCTCGATCACCATCACGTATGTGTACGTGCGGATGTGGTAACTACCCACATTCTCCCACGTACATGTATGTAACAATGCGTGAAGGGGTTAAAGCTGGTTGATTGACTGCTCAGCAATCAATCAACCAGCTTTAGGGATGAGCTGAACCCGGACCCAAACTTCAGCGCTGACGTTCAGGGTCGGGTACCCGAACGCACGAAGTTTGGTACGTACCCGAACTGTGCAGTTTGGGTTCGCTCAACACTAGATATAACTGAAGTGACCCTCCTCTACCCTCCACCTCTTACACAGCCTGTACTCCATACACAGGAACATTCAGTGAGCAACAGAAACTCCTCTCAATACAGAAACACGGATAAGAGTGAAAACATGCAGGATTTCACAGAAAGGATCCAAAATTTGTTAATAAAGTATACTACAAAATGTATTAATGACACAAATACTGGCAAAAAAATCAAAAGTTGTCTGAAAGTTTAGTTACAATATTTTTTTCAGATTAGCAAGGTCAGTCACGCTGTTTATTGGGTGAGCACAAAAAAACCCTTAGGCTAAGGCCCCACGTATCAGGCTGCAGCGAAAAAGCTGTGGGAAAAAACGCACCGGAAACGCACTGCATTCGCTAGAATCCCATCCACTTTGCAGGGACTGTAAAACACCATGGTTTCTGCCGCAGTGGGGCCCCGGCCTTAATGAGGTTGTCCAGCAAATTTTTTTTTCCTTATATACCGCATGGAATATGTTTTTTTCTGGTGACCAACTGATTATCAAGACAAATAGGAAAAACAAAGTGTGAACACAGCCTTATGCGTTGATAGTACAGATTTAGTCCTGTAGTTTTTTTTTTTTTTTTTTTTTAAGGGGGGAGGGGCACAAAATGCACGGTATGAATACACTCTAATGTTCTCCTAGGGTTGGTCCCTTTAAGACTGACTAGGAAAAGACCGCACAAGCCACCTGCACCTGATTTCCGGCCATAGTCTGTGCCTGGAGATATCTCAGCCGCAGCAATGTTCTCGGCCTTTGTCCCCTCAGGACTCAGATTGTCAATGTGCCAGCACAGCCGTGCCATGTCCGCCGTGTCGCTGCACGTCTCCCCGGGGCGCTGCCTCTATGACGACCCCCTGCAGCTCCAGGTCCGCGGGCTGAGCCCCGGGCAGGACGTCAGTCTCCACACGGCTCTGAGCGATGAGGGCGGCCAGCTGTTCACCTCCGTGGGCCGCTACCGAGCAGACAGCAGCGGGGAGCTGGATGTGAGCCGGAGCCCGGCCCTGGAAGGCGGCAGCTACACCGGAGTGGAGCCGGAGGGGCCCCTGTGGTCCCTGGAGCCCCGGACTCCCCTCAGGAGGCTGCTCAAGAAGGACGTGCGGAGCCCCTTCCAGCTGCGCTTCTCCCTGCACCAGGCTCACGACCCGCCCGGGGCTCTCCTAGCTGCAGCCGTCCAGGAGAGGAGCTTCCTGGGAGAAGGGGTGACCCGGGTGCCGGTGCGGGAGGGACGAGTGAGGGGAAGCCTCTTCCTGCCGCCCGGTGAGTGGGAAGAGGCTCCATAGTCCCGGTTACAATACATGGAGGCGGAATTATAATGTGCTCCATAAAGGGGCGTCTTGTTCTCCTGACACCTCCTGTTCTTGGGTCTTTTCTGAAGTTCTTACAAACTCTCTCAGGAATTAATGTATGTGTCTTTCTCTGGAAAAGCTGTGTGACAACCAACATGTCTGCCAATACAGCTGTGTCGCTTCGGTGTCTAATTGGAACATCATGCAACTGTCGCAGAAAGTCAAAACCGCCGCAAAATGAGTTCAGTTTACGGTTTCAGTGATTTCGCAGCTCCGTGTGAATGTGTGAGATACATTTAACAATTGTCACCTATAATATACTGAAAACTGCAGCAAAGTCCTGGAAGAGACTGAGAAATCACTAGACAATATGACCCATAAACGTGATGTTTTACAGTCACTGCCCTAGCGAATCCCTTCCACACATTGCAGAAAAATACTCCCAGCATGTCAATTATACCTCCAGAAACGCTGGCGGTTTCCCTATAGGTATAATGGAAGCAGAAAGTCCGCAGAGGAAACCTGTGCGGACTTTCTGTGAAAAGCACTGCGGGAAAAACCACAATGCGTTTCTGCCGTGGTATTTCCCACAACACTTTTTCACTGTGAACTGCTACGTGGGGCAGTCTGCTGACCATGATTGAACGGATGTCATCCATGTGCCGGCCGTGCTTTCACGGCCCCATTCAATCAATGAATAGGATTCACGGAAACATAGCCGCAAAACTGGACAGGAATAGGACCTCTCTCTCTTCTGCTCAATCCATTCCTGGCTTTGGTTAAAAAAACCACAGTAAAATCTGCAACAAAAAAAGCTGCGTTTTCCATCCCTAGGCTGAGGCCCCACATTGCAGAACTGCAGCTTTTTTTGTTGGAGATTCTGCTGTGGTTTTTTGATCCAAAGCCAGGAGTAGATTGAGTAGAAGGTAGAACTATAAGAGCTTCCTATATATTTCACATTACTTTTGTAGCCATTCTTGACTTTGCCTCAAAAAACCACAGCAAAATCTTCAACAAAAAATCTGCGTTTCCGCAACATGGGGCTTCAGCCTTAGGGTATGTTCATATAACAGAAATGAAAGAGGAATTTGAGGCAGATATAGACTTTTCATTTCTGCCCCCCTAGCATCCCGTAGCGGAAAACCGTGGCTTTCCCTCTCCCCACTGATTAGGTTCAGATGAATGGGCTAAGCAGCGCAATGACTCTACGTCCGAATTTGCAGCAAGATTAAGCACAATGCTTATTTTTTCAGCATCTTTCAAATTCTGCCTACCATTAAAGACAATGGGAGGCAAAATCACAATTATACCGTGTGACATATTCTAAGACTCCATACACCTGCAGAGGCAATCTACAGAAGGAGACACAATGCTACTCCTGACAAAATTATTCTGTACAGTTGATTAAAGGTATATTGGCCCAGCCAATAACGAAAGGGTACCCTTTTAATCTATCAGGTGCATGGGATCCATAGCATACACTCACATGACCGAGTCCCACTGGGGAAAAATTATATTTCCTGTACTAATATGGGTGTGTGCATATAACTCACAGCATCATAGTTATTATGCAGTGAGCTCCTGAACAGCCCGGTTGCTTCTGTACTGAACCAGTATAAAGCTGTCAGTTCAGTACAGTAGCAATTGAGCCGTTTAGGACCTCACTGCATCATAACTGACTATGCAGTTCTATGCACATGGCCAGGTTCTGTCCAGGGAATGCACACACGGACTGTTTTTCCTGGAGGGGACTGGTCATGTGCATAGCTGCTTACTACTATAGATACTGTATTTGTCTCTGTATTGGGACACTGCATTTTTCTCTAAACTATGCCCCTAATAATGCATGCAAGTCATACAGTCTGTGCTAAAAGACTGATGGAGGTACAATGTTAGTCCATAGCAAACAATAAGTGTTGATTTATGGGTCCATATGACATTGATCTGTAGGGCTCTGTTCATATATGCATTAATCAGTTATGTTCTTCCAAGACTTCTGAACACAGCCTAGTATTGTCATTGGCTTGAGCCATGTCAAGTTGTCTAGCTAGGAGCAGTGAACTGAGGTTGCTAGTGAAATATGCAAGATGGTTACCATTCTCATTTACTATGGTTTTTAATGACAACATATTTTGTGCCTTGTTATAACAGGTTTATTATTATATAAATATAATGTGTATAATTGTATTATTATTGAATGTATCCTATGCTTTTAGATTCTTTAAAGGGAGTCTATCACTGGGGAAACCTGTTTTTAACTGAAGCAATGTTGGAATAGCCTTTATAAAGGCTATTCTACTTCTACCTTTACTTTTCTTCTCCTCGCCGCCATTTGTAAAATAAAACCTTTAATTCTCATATGTAAATTATGCTCAGGGAGCACCGGGGGCTTTCCCTCTGTGCTCCGAGCACTCCGCGTCATCGCCACAACCCGCCTCCAGCGCTGCTTTTTCACGCCCCCTGCATCTTCTTCTGTTCATCTTGCATCTGCTTCTTGCTCCATCGGCCATTTTTCTGGAGTACGCTGGTGTAAGAAACTAAACAAAAATGGCCGACGGAGCCACTTTGAGTTCAGGCAGAGTCGACTGAGCATGCTCCGTTGGCCATTTTTGTTTAATTTCTTACACCAGCGTACTCCAGAAAAATGGCCGACTGAGAAAGCAGATGCAAGGGGCGTGAAAAAGCAGCGCTGGTGGCGGGTTACGGCGATGAAGCGGAGTGCTCGGAGCACAGGGGGAACGCCCCCGTTGCTCCCTGAGCATAATTTACATATGAGAATAAAATGTTTTTTTGAACAAACGGCAGTGAGGAGAAAAAAAGTAAAGGTAGGAGAAGAATGGCCTTTATAAAGGCTATTCCAACATTGCTTCAGTTAAAAACACGTTTCCCCAATGATAGAATCCCTTTAACCTCCTCCATTGAGCATATTGTTTTATAATGTTACAATTTTTGTCCATAAATTCCATATGTCAGATTGTAGAAGTATTTAATTTCAGCAGTCTGATTCTTTCTATTTTTTCTAGGCCTGGGCCCATTCCCTGCCGTCATTGATATTTATGGGGTAGGTGGAGGACTCCTGGAGCACAGAGCCAGCCTACTGGCCAACCATGGCTTCCTAACTATGGCATTGGCATATTATGATTACGATGACCTTCCAGACAGTCTTGGTGGGCTTCACTTGGATTACTTTAGGGAAACACTGGAATTTTTAAGATGCCACCCAAAGGTATTTGTAGATGTTCCGCATTGTTTTTATACTGTACAAGCCACTTTTTCCAGAGTAGTATTTGAGCACTGAATATATTTATCATCAGATAAAATGGTTCAATTAGGTTCCTAAATTATTATACTTGGAAGCCAAGGGTCCCTAAGAGAAATAGTCTGGGCACAGGTAGATGAATCCACTTTGTGGCTTCTCCCTGTTCTGTTCTATTTGATTGACAAGATTTTCCGAGTTTGTGTGTTGGTAGAGACCTGTCAATCAAACAGAGTCAGGCAGAGGAAGCCTCACAGCAGGCTCATCTCCTCACGTCAGGCTTGTTTTACAAACTCTACTCAGAAACGCAGAGAGTAACACACAGCTCGGTCTTGGGGGACCCTGTCTGGATTTCATGCTGCCCATGGTTTGTCCAGCGTCTTCTAACAGATTTGCTTTAAAACGCATCATCTTAATCAGGTGATAAATCTTCCAGCTACCACTAGAGGGAGCTTACTACATAATGTGTTATTGAGGTCTGGGTATAACAGTATGTAATACACCCCTATGGTCCATCTAGTGCAGTGATGGCGAACCTATGACATGCATGTCAAAGGTGACGCGGCAAGAGATTTTGGATGACACACATAGGCCGCTATTTATTGTGTTATTGCAATAAGCAGTTGACCATAATTTTTACTCACCTGTACACGCTGCTGTCCTGGCCGTCCTCCGTTGCCTCCTCTAGGCATCGCTACACTTATGTCACGACGCTGAACAGCGCAACCTGGAGGCGGCAGCGGAGGGCAGCCACGACAGGGGCGTTGACAGGCAAGTAAAAATTATCAGCCGCTACTCTGTGTGAGAGTGGGGGAAAAAAGAGGGTCATATATTGCTGGTGGGCTTTAAAATAGGGGTCATATACTGTCTGGGGGGGTATAGAAGGGGTCATAAACTGTGTGGGGCCCATAATGAGGGGGATCATATGCTGTTTTTTTTGGGGGGGGGTAAAAAAAAAAGGGAGTCATATACTATGTGGGGGCCATAAAAAGGGGTCAGATACTGTGTGGGGGCCACGAAAAGGTGTCATATACTGGGTGGGGGGCAAAAAATGGGTCATATGTTGTGGGGGCATAAGAAAGGGGTCAAATACTGTGGGGTGCTATAAAAAAAACAGGGTCATATACTGTGGGGGGGAAGGGAGTCATATACTGTGTGGGCTAAAAAGTGGAGGTCATATACCATGTGATGGGCCAGAAAAAGGGGTCATATACTGTGTGATGGGCCAGAAATACAGTGGGGTAAAAAAGTATTTAGTCAGTCACCAATTGTGCAAGTTCTCCCACTTAAAAAGATGAGGCCGGCCTGTAATTGTCATCATAGGTAGACCTCAACTATGAGAGACAAAATGAGAAAACATATCTAGAAAATCACATTGTCTGATTTTTTAAGAATTTATTTGCAAATTATGGTGGAAAATAAGTATTTGGTCAATAACAAAAGTTCATCTCAATACTTTGTTATATATCCTTTGTTGGCAATGACAGAGGTCAAATGTTTTCTGTAAGTCTTCACTCCAGGACCTTGAAATGCTTCTTACGAAGCCATTCCTTTGTTGCCCTGGCGGTGTGCTTGGGATCATTGTCAAGCTGAAAGACCCAGCCACATTTCATCTTCAGTGCCCTTGCTAATGGAAGGAGGTTTGCACTCAAAATCTCACGATACATGGCCCCATTCATTCTTTCATGTACATGGATCAGTGGTCCTGGTCCCTTTGCAGAGAAACAGCCCCAAAGCATGATGTTGCCCCCCCCATGCTTCACAGTAAGTATGGTGCTCTTTGGATGCAACTCAGCATTCACTCTCCTCCAAACACGACGAGTTGTGTTTCTACCAAACACTTCTACTTTGGTTTCACCTGACCATATGATATTCTCCCAATACTCTTCTGGAACATCCAAATGCTCTCTAGCAAACTTCAGACGGGCCCGGATATGTACTGGCTTAAGCAGGGGGACACGTCTGGCACTGCAGGATCTGAGTCCCTGGCGGCATAGTATGTTACTGACGGTAGCCTTTGTTACGTTAGTCCCAGCTTTCTGCAGGTCATTCACTAGGTCCCCCCGTGTGGTTCTGGGATTTTTTCTCACCGTTCTTGTGATCATTTTGACCCCACGGGGTGAGATCTTGCATGGAGCCCCTGATCGAGGGAGATTATCAGTGGTCTTGTATGTCTTCCATTTTCTAATTATTGCTCCCACAGCTGATTTCTTCACACCAAGCTGCTTGCCTATTGCAGATTCAGTCTTCCCAGCCTGGTGCAGGTCTACAATTTTGTTTCTGGTGTCCTTCCATAGCTCTTTGGTCTTCACCATAGTGGAGTTTGGAGTGTGACTGTTTGAGGTTGTGGACAGGTATCTTTTATACTGATAATAATGTCAAACAGGAGCCATTACTACAGGTAATGAGTGGAGGACAGAGGAGTCTCTTGAAGAAGAAGTTACAGGTCTGTGAGAGCCAGAAATCTTGCTTGTTTGTAGGTGACCAAATACTTATTTTCCACCATTATTTGCAAATTAATTCTTAAAAAATCAGACAATGTGATTTTCTAGATATGTTTTCTCATTTTGTCTCTCATAGTGGAGGTCTACCTATGATGTCAATTACAGGCTGGCCTCATCTTTTTAAGTGGGAGAACTTGCACAATTGGTGGCTGACTAAATACTTTTTTTCCCCATTGTATATCAAAAATATGAGCTGATCTGTAGTTACCTGATCTGGCCACTACATAGAGAATGGAGCTATGTGATTCCTGTTCCATTCTTTGTTTATCACCTGCTGAGAACAGCTGATGGATAGGGGTTCCAGCACAACTGGAAACAGTCCTGTACAGAGACAAAGGATAAATAAGGATTTGGTCTAAAAAGCAAGAAAACCACTGACAATCTACTATGTGTATTGTTCTAGGTTAACAAGGAAAGAATTGGAGTTATTGGAATTTCCAAAGGGGCTGATTTGGGACTTAATATGGCAGCTCTTCTGCCTGGGATCAAAGCAGCTGTCAGTGTCTCCGGCTGTAGTGCCAACTCATTTGTCCCTTTGCCATGTGGTAAGTTTGTGATTCCATGTCTTGGATTCAATGCTGAGAAGATTAAATTCACAGAAGCCGGTGAATTGGACTTTTCAGAATCCATGGATGATCCCTTGGATCCAGCAAATCATGAGGCTCTGATTCCAGTAGAAAGATCCCCTGCAGCTTTTCTAATTTTGAGTGGATCAGATGACAGAAACTGGCCTAGTGCTACATATAGTGATCAGCTGGTTGCCCGCTTGAGGAAGCATCAAAAAGATGTGGAGTTTCACTGCTATCCTGGAGCCGGCCACTTACTGGAGCCCCCTTATTTCCCATTGTCCAAGGTGTCTCACTACAAATTATTAGGCATGCCAATGTTGTGGGGTGGGCAAACCGTAGCACATGCCAAAGCACAAGAAGATGCCTGGAAAAAAATCCAAACTTTTTTCTCAAAGCACCTTAAAGGAACCTCTTGAAGAGCCACCTCTAAGTCACATCTAAAATGATGTTGCTAAGAGTTATGAGCCATTTGTAGTTTCTCTAGAAATACTACTCACATTGATCAAGTGCTTTTATTTAATGGGGTTTTCTGTGATCAAATTATTAATGGGCTATCATTAGGAGAGGCTGTCAGTGTCAGATAAGTGGAGGTCCGACTCTTGTCCCCCCCGCCAATCAGCTGTTAGAAAGTCATGTACCATGGCCTCTTGATTGTTTACCTTGATCTGTGTACACACACACTGTACCTGTAGTAGCAACTATTGCAACCCTGTCCCATTCAAGTGAAATTGCAAGTAAATGGAATGCAGGAAGATGAACCAAAGTAATCCAAGAGGCTGAACAGTTTGCCAATGGTCGTAACCCTACCAATTTGATATTGATGATCTATCTAAAGCAGTGGTACTCCACCTACGGTAAGCGTCCCCCCATCGACCCGCCAAAGATGAACACCTTACATTACAAATGCAATCAGCGCTTACATTAATACTGATGGAGGCAGTAATTGAAGCTACTGAGCAGGTGTTAAGCTGCATTCAGTCCTCACCACTCTGTTCCCCACTTCCTCTCTTCTCTGGGCACTGAATGGTGACGTCACAACAAGCGGAGCAGAGAGGAAGCATGGAGCAGAGTGTTAAGTAATAAATGCTGCTTACCAATCGCACTTTAATCATTGAGCATGGGAGCATTGTGTAGGGCAATTATTTTACATCTGGGGGTACTATGGGACACCCTTATATTACATGTGGGGGCCATTATATTACATATGGGGGCACTGACGGGACCATTGAATAACTGTTGATGGAGATGCCATATGGATCCTTATTATGTTAACATTCACAAGTGATCACTACTTTGGGGGAACTTGGTTGGGACCCTGTAGAGGGTGCGTCACACTGTACATCGTATGCTGGCCGTTCACTCTACTGCGCATGCGCATTCTGGCTCTATTGCGCAGGCGTGGATGGCCGGCAGACATCAAAAAGAGGAGGTGCCGGCCACCCAGAAGAAGTGACGTCCCGTGCCCAGAAGATCCGGACCGGAAGACAGGCAAGTATGATTGGGGGGGAGGGTTAGCATAGGTGACGTTCCATTTCCCCTCTGACAGAACGTCGCCTGAAAATCGGAAAATATGCCTGGCTACGACAATCTAAATAAATATAGATTTTTGATAACCTAAGTCATTTAGAAGGTAGGCGGGGGGTGGGGGGTAGCTTAGATTAGAAAGATCAGTTTATCCCGGTCAACCCCTTTATAAAATGCTTCATATGTATCACACTGTCTGATGCTTGAAGATAAATCTGATGCATCTTTAGTATGTCTAGGTTAAGTTTACACCATGTATTCGTTGGTTTAATTTGCAACAGAATTTTGTTGCATATTGTTGCATCTTCAGCCTCAACCCCTTTTTGGCTAGCCCCTTTCTTATTAAACCCCACCACCTTGTTATCCAGTGCCTAAAATGCCTAATAAATGTAATGTACAATAGTGTTTTGGCATAAATGAAGCCAAAATTCTAGTGCAATTCACCTAGAAAACCTACTTTATAGAATTAAAAGTTGTTCATTTGGGGTATTTGCACAGGATGTGCCATAAAGTGTGATAAATTGGGTCTCATCTACATGCAGTACAGAGGTTTTCTGACCTGCCTGATAAGTCAGTTGTCATGTCCAGGTGGAGAATGAACAGGTAGACTATGCATGTGCACGACCTTCTAACTCATTTCAGTGGGAGATACAGAAACAACCTTCGGATGTTGGTAATACCTCTTTAAGATTCTGTCCCTACTCAGATCATGAGTTCCATTTTCACAGAGGCTGTGATCCCATAAGGATATGTATCTTTATTTTTACCTACAGTGGCTTTATAAGGGATCTCTCACATTATCTTTATTTTTCTGTTATTCTGACTGTCAAAAAGCAATAAAACCTGATGGAAATGTATTAACACAAAGGTTGTAATTCTATTACCATCATGATGTAAGATTTACACAATGTATAATATCTACAGTGTGCCTTTAATTAAACCAAAGTACCAATGTCCCTTTATATGATGAATAAATGTATTTTACTAAGATGTTTGCTGACTTTTCTATCATGGCATCTGATGAAAAAATGGTTGGAAGAGTTTCCTGCTTATTTATGGTTAAATCAAGATTTATTCCATTTTCAGAAGAAATAGTAGTACATGACATGGATCTAAATTCCCTCTTATCTAGAACTGATCATGTAGGTTTCCCTTATTATTTATACCTAGACTTTTTAATCTCTCACTATAAAAATTTCTGTTTATAGAGAATGCATTGAGAAAATCACAAGAGATAAGGTTTTATTTCTCTGTAGCAAAAAAAAATAAAGAAAAAAGCAGCAGTACTTCCCTCACTGATCCCCTGCTGCTCCCTCATCCTGTACAAGCATACCGGACATGCCCTCTCACCAAACACTGGCTAATTTCAGCCAACGCTGCAGACATTTGGCAGGGTGGTCTAGAGATCCCCCAAGGACCCAGTAAATGTCAGGACCGAAGTAGTAAAGAATATGCATGGGGGAAGTACTGCTTCTTTTTATTTTTAATCCATTCTGAGCATAATTAAAAAAAATCCCACTGGAAAATTAATTTTAATTAGCAAAATCTTTAGCAATGACATGAACGTCCTGAGATGTGACTGCCAACCACTGGCATAGATGTTCCATAAATCCTTTATATGTGACTGCCAACCATTGGCATAGATGTTCTATAAATCCTTCAGATGACTTACCCTAAATTCTTGGATTGTTGACGGTGTTTAATCTTCCCATTATACCGAGCAGTGGAATATGCTCTTGCTTTCAGTAAGGGATAATAGCAGAGCACTTCCCATGTGCCATTGTGCATGGTAACTATTTTGCAGTGCCTGCTACCTAACTTTGGAATTTCACGTGTATCGTGACCGGGTAATTTAGTGAGATGATCTGTCTATGTCTTATGGATTGTTTACTAGTAGGAAGACTTGGCATTACAAAGGAGAAACTGCCTGGGGGTATCTAAAGAGATTAATCTGACTGGTTCCTGCCCATACAATGTACCTGGCACACAGTCTGTATTAGTGCATAAGTATAAAATGTTTTTCCTGTTTTACAGGAAATATCACTTACAGTTTCCAAGTCAGTGTTATAATTTAGGTTTTTAGGTAAGTAAAATCATCTTCTAGTTTCACAGTAACATAGATTGAATGAAAAGGATTGTCTTAAACCATCATTTTACTGTGTATAGTAAAGATCCGATTCCTTGTGTCATAACAATGTTCATTCCTCATAATAAAAGTAAGGGTTATTTTAAAACTTGCCATTCAGCATTTAGATAGTACCCCTCGGAATTTTCATTAGACCAGTCTCAGGTACCCTTGATACATGGCAAGTGAACTGAATTTTGTTGGCCATAGAAATTTGGGGGTAGGATGATTGAAATCTTGGTGGGTTATTCATTTCTCAGTAGTCAGTAGAATATATTGTGCAGAGGGTGTCCTGACATCAATCCTTATCCCCAAGGCTCCTAATCTATTACCCTGTTTTATATACACACAGGTTAAATTTAATAGAAATCCCATTGACCTACTAAAGTGCTTTTGGAGTGTGGAAGGTAACCAGAGTACCTGGAGGAAACACATGTATGACCTATACACAGAATGTGAGTCACAGAGGTGGGATTAGTTCCTGTTAGACATATATACCATACCCTGATGACCTGTCATTCCATGTGCATTTAAAGCATTCAATGTTCACTCAAACTAGTATCTGCTACTACAGTTACAGCAGTCATAAAGGTGAAGTGACACTACTACTTCCCCAGTTGTCTTTAGAGCTTTTCAGACTACTCCATGCACACCATGATTTGGTAGTCTGAGAGACACCCCCACTCAGCTGGTCCTTCCAAGAGCTGAAGGGAGTGTCTCAGACTACCAAAGCATGGTGTACATAGAGTAGTCTGAGAAGCTGGTAGATATTTTACAGAAAGTTTAAAAATAATGTCACCAGGAATTTTAACTATGCATTTTGTGTTTCTTGGGAAAATATTATTCATCATCATTTCAGATTCTACCTTCTGTGTCGCTTTAAGTAATATACTTTTTATTGCAGATAGTTTCCCTATTTAAGTATGAAAATGTCTCATCTCTGTATTACAAATATGTATACACAACTGTACTTGTGGCAGCCGCATGCAGTTATATATTTATAACAGGTATGTTTACTGCAGATCTTGCTAAATGTTTTATCTTGCATTTATGGACATATCTTCAGAGGTTCTTGTTAGAAAAGTCAGAAAAACATGAATCAAGTTGCTTTGATATACAGTAAATGGCAGTGACGTAACTAGGAATGGCTGGGCCCCAAGGCAAACGTTAGACATGGGGGCCCCCCCTGGACCGTCCCCAACTTCTTCCCCCGGACCACCCCCTCCAACCCCCCTGCACAAACTACATTCCTGCACACACTATTATGCGCCATAGTGGCCCCTGTACACAGTACTATGCCCCATAGTGGCCCCTGCACACAGTATTATGCCCCATTGTGGTCCCTGTACACAGTATCATGCCCCATAGTTGCCCCTGCACACTGTATTATGCCCCATAGTGGCCCCTGCACACAGTATTATGCCCAATAGTGGCCCCTGCACACAGTATTATGCCCAATAGTGGCCCCTGCACACAGTATTATGCCCCATAGTGGACCACCCATGAATGATTATTATACTCTGGGGTCTTTTCGGACCCCAGAGTGTAATGATCGTAGACCCAGGGTAGGATACAAAAAAAAAAACAATGCTATTTAGCTCTTCCTGGCTCCGGTGCGCTACTTTGGCCATCTTCAATGTTGGACCAAATCTCGTGTGAGCCAGGCTGGTGTCACGACACATAATGACGTCTGGGACGTCACCAAACAGGCCCAAAGCCTGCAGAGCGCAGGAGTGGTAAGTAACGTTTTTTACATTCCCTCACCTCCCCTGGGCCTCCGATCATTATACTCGGGGGTCTGAAAAGACCCCCGAGTATAATGATAGCAGTGTTTGTGGGGTTCGCGGTAGCGGCTGTCACAGGGCTCCGGGCCCCATAATGTCCTGGGCCCTGTGACAGCTGCTACCCTGGTATTTACGCCCCTGGTAAATGGGACATGTACAATACAGAGAAGCAGTCTGAGGTGCTCAGCACACCAGACATTTCAAGGTGAATGGAGTGGATGGGCTTGACATAGATTTGTCAAAGGGTTGTTCAGCCCAAAATCGATTTTTTTCATACTAATGACCTATTCACAGAGTCCTGGGTTTGAGTCTAGCCAAGGACAACACCTGTATGTATGTTTCCTCCCACACTCCAAAGACTTACTGATAGGGAATTTAGATAGTGAGCGCCATATGGGACAGCGACTGCCAATGTCTGTAAAGCACTGTGGAATATGATGGCCCTATATATGCAAGCTGAAGAAGTAAATAAGACTGCCCTTCCTCAGACTGAGCATGAAGTTTCAAAGAAGAATAGGTGCAACAGGCATTCCTTATAATACTTAAGAAGTGCTAGTGGAGAGTGGATATCCACAAAGTCTAATAGTGAGAGAAACCCCACAGCGCTCATCAATATAGTTCACAACTTTATTAATAGATTAGTAGATCATAAATTAGTAAACGGTAATGGCTTATAGCATGATGGCATATCCTCAACTGGATGTTTCGGTCATTCACTGACCTTTATGAACAGTATCACAGACATCATCACAGGGAGAATTAGAGCTGATAATACAGAAGGAAAAATATGATGTCATTGGTATTACAGAAACTTGGTGGAACGATAAGCATGATTGGAATATACAGATGGAAGGATACAACTTATTAAAAAAAAAAATAGAACTAATAAAAGAGGGGGAGGAGTTGCATTGTATGTTAAAAAAGAACACATTTCCACAGAAATCACAGTTTTACAAAATGATAATTTATTGGAAAATATTTGGGTAGCAATTCAGGGGAAAAACAATAATAAGAACATCATAATAGGTGTTTATTATAGACCACCAGGACAGACAGAAGACATGGATGAGATTTTTTCACAGCAAATGACCACGCTTTCGAAGAAATATGAAATTGTTATCATGGTAGACTTTAATTACCCAGATATTCATTGGGAAACTCACACAGCTACGAGTAAAGGCTCTATCAAATTTTTATCCTCTCTAGCAGACAACTTCATTGCCCAGCTAGTAGAAAAAAACACGAGAGGAACATCCATTCTGGACCTAGTTTTAACTAACAAGGAGGACATGGTTAACGAATTAAGGACAGCAGGGACATTGGGATTCAGCGATCATGCGATACTCGAGTTTGGGGTTGTAAGAAGAAGAAGACCTGAGAAGACAAAGACTAGAAGGCTCGATTTTAGTAGGGCGGATTTTAGGGGCCTAAAGGTAAGGGTTAGTAGAATTCCATGGCGAAAAATTCTTAAGCACAAAAATGCACATGAAGGGTGGGAAATTTTCCATAGGGAAATCATTAATGCACAGGAACTAACAATACCTAGAAGGAAGAAAAATGGGAATCACCTAAAAACTCCAGGATGGATGACCAAAAAATTACATAACCTACTGAAAAAGGAAATATACAACAAGTGGAAGATGGGAGCTATATCTAAGGGAGAGTATACAGCAGTTTGCAGACTCTGCAAGATAAGCATTAAAAAAGCTAAGACTGAATACGAATTGAAGCTTGCAAAAGAGGTTAAGAGTAAGGTAAAAGGTTTTTGGGGATATGTTAAGAGCAAAAGAAAAGTGAAGGTAACCATTGGAGTCCTGAAGAACGATAAGGATGAAAAAGTTAACATGGTGGATCAGCAGGTGGAGTTACTAAATTCATATTTTGTATCCGTCTTCTCCCAAGAAATGGATGGAAATATCAACATTAATGGTGATAGTGATGAGGGGAAAGAGGACTCCAAGCTGATTATAAGTGAAGGTTTGGTAAGAGAACATTTAGCTAAGATTAAGGAAACCAAGTCCCCAGGACCGGATGATTTACACCCTAGAGTTTTAAAAGAATTAGCAGAGGAAATAACAGAACCCCTTGCAATAATCTTTAATAAGTCATGGGAAACAGGAGTGGTCCCTCTAGATTTGAAAAGGGCAAATGTGGTCCCCATCTACAAAAAGGGGAATAGGGACGACCCAGGAAATTATAGGCCGGTAAGTCTGACCTCGATAGTAGGAAAAATCTTTGAGCAAATTGTTAAAGAACATTTAATTAGGTACCTGGATGGGAAGGCTTTAATTAATCAGAGCCAGCACGGCTTTATGCCCAATAAATCTTGTCAGACTAACCTGATTTCCTTCTACAATAAAATCACTGAATGGTTGGACCAGGGGAATGCAGTGGACATAGTATATCTGGACTTTAGTAAGGCCTTTGATAAAGTATCACATAACATTCTTATTGAAAAAATGATCAAGTATGGCTTTGATAAAAAATCAGTGAGGTGGGTTCACAATTGGCTTAATGATCGGGCACAACGAGTAATTCTAAATGGCTATACATCAAACTGGAAGAAAGTAAAAAGCAGGGTGCCGCAGGGCTCTGTCCTGGGCCCAGTACTTTTTAATATTTTTATAAATAATCTGGATGATGGGATTATTGGGGAACTAATAAAATTTGCAGATGATACAAAGATAGGAGGAATAGCCAACACTAGAGAGGAGAGTGAGTGTATCCAGAAGGACTTAGACACACTGGAACAATGGGCTGAGGTGAACAAAATGGTATTCAACAGGGACAAATGCAAAGTCCTACATCTGGGTAACAGAAATGCAAGAAGCATATATAGCATGGGAGGAATAGAACTAAGTGAGAGTACAGGGGAAAAGGATTTGGGCATAATAATAGATCACAAATTCAACATGAATCAACAGTGCGGTGCAGTGGCAAAAAAAAGCTAATAAAATTCTAGGATGTATCAAGATGAGCATTGAAGCTAGATCAAGAGAGGTAATTATTCCGCTGTACTCTGCCCTGGTCAGACCCCACCTGGAATATTGTGTACAGTTCTGGGCGCCCCAATTTAAGAAAGACATCGATTTATTGGAGCAGGTCCAGAGAAGAGCAACCAAAATGGTGGAAGGTCTACAAACCATGTCCTACGAGGAAAGGCTAAAAGAATTGGGACTGCTTAGTTTGCAGAAGAGAAGGCTAAGGGGAGACTTAATAGCGGTATTTAAATATCTGAAAGGTTGTCACAGTGCAGAGGGATCTACCCTATTCTCATTAGCAGAAGGAAGCACGAGAAGTAATGGGATGAAACTAAGGGGAAGGAGATTCAGATTAGACATTAGGAAAAACTTTTTAACAGTAAGGGTAGTGAGGGAGTGGAATAGGCTGCCACGGGAGGTGGTGAGTTCTTCATCAATTGAAATCTTCAAGCGGAAACTGGATAGATAGCTATCTAGTTGATGTAGATATCATGTAAGCAGTAAACCGGCAAATCCATTACTGTTTACTAATATATGATCTACTAATAAAGTTGTGAACTATTTGCATCTCTTCACAAGTGCTGTGTATTTCTCTCACTACTGGATGAAGTTTCAGAGAGGGCTTAAATAGGCTGATAAGGATGGACTATAGGAGGGTCCAGGTATAATATCTGTATTGCAGAAGTAGATGACAGATAGGGTGCTTATTTTTCAAGATTTCTGCAATTCCACCTAGCATGCGGAATATGCTTCTAGGCCAAATCCAGTAGTTCTCAGTGAATTTTATGTTTGGGACGTGGTTATCACTTTTGCCTTGTCACACAGGGCTCCATCATGTTGGAAAAGCATTGTTCATCGCCATATTGCTCTTAAAGGATGTTTAGATGGCGTTCTTTGTTCATGGCAGTGTTCTTAGGCAAAGTTGTCAGTGAGCCTTGGATGAAAAGCAGCACCACATATGAATGGCCTCAGGATGCTTTACTGTTGGCATGACACAGGCCTCATGGTAACGCTCCCCTTTTGTTCTCTGCACGCTCATTCTTCCAGAAGTCACTTCTCTCCAAGGAAAACATCAACGACAGAGTGACATTCTGCAGGAAATATAGGCATTGGACTGCAGAAAACTGAGGTAAAGTCCCTTCAGACTGTTTGGGACATCGGAAAGAATGGTTTATAAATCGCTAGAACTGGAAAGACCAAAATTCTGCTTTTAAGCTGGAAATATAGCAATCTATCAAATACAGGGATCACATAATTTGAAAGGTAAATGCACCCCTAATCCCTATACATCCTCTGAAAGCAAACAAACTGACAATTACAAATGTGTCAACTAGGATCAAAAACCAATGGAACAGAGAGAAGAAAAAGAAACAAGTCCAGTAATTTTCTGTACACAATTCAAACTTTTTTTTACATTTTTTCACTTAAGATAGAACGGTGATGTGACACCTGTCCACACATCAGTGAAGTCAAGAGTTCAACTATTTCTCTGATTCTACTTGAGGTAATGGTGAAGATTCCCAGTAATTTATTCTATTGTCAAGACCATCAAAGTTCCAAGTGGGATTGGTAGATTGACCATACATACCTACTATGGACTGTGTGCTACTACAAAGTTCCATCTTGGTATTCTGCATTCCACGGATTCCACTTTCTAGAATTCTATATACAGTATTGTACAAAAGTTTTAGGCAGGTGTGGGGGAGTAAGTGAGTGAATAAAAGTGAAATCTAAATCATATCAATATTTGGTCTCTGTCTCCTTTTACCCTAAAGGAGAGGGAAAATCTATTTAAGGCCGGGGCCCCACATGGTGTAAACGCCACGGTTTGGCTGCTGTAGAAACACCATGGCAAAAGCCAAGACGTTTTACAGTCACTACAAAATGGATAGGATTCTATCGAATCCCATCCACACATTGCAGAAATGGAAATGCTGTGAATTCCTCTGTGGACTTCTGTGAAAAGCACTGCTGGAAAAAACGCAATACGTGTGAGGCCTTAGCTTAAAAAAAAAATAGTTTTGGTAGCACATTGAAAATGTGAAAAACACACTTTTTGCTTTTTTTACATTTTCTTGAATATTAAAATAAAAAAACATGCAATATTAAAAAAAAAAAAACTTAAAATAAAGCCCTATTTATCACAAAAAATATGCAAAAATTAATTGAACTACCCAAAGGGAAAAAAATCTTATAGCCCTAAAAAATAAACGAAAAAAAAAACACGAAAATGTGTCCAGTCCTGAACCAGGGCAAATGGCCCGTCCTGAAGTGCTTAAATGAACAATTAGTTCATTATATGGATGAACAGGTTTAGGGCTGCGTCATCTATTGATGCTCTGAGATAAATCTCCTATCAAAGCAAATGGTAGTGTTGGCTTTTCAGGTGAGGTGTAATCTAATTGAACTCTGCTTTATCTTATCGCTAGATTTTATCTTATAGTTCTTTTAGAATCTATGTGTCTCATGTATTGCGAAATTGAGTAAACAAAGCAGAATCATATAGCAGTTTACTTGTGATAGAGATTCATGTGATGATTGGAGAGGCCTGAGTGTATGGAATAGGTATTTGCCGATAATATTATGACATTGTTATATTGAGTATATCACTGTATGGTTTTAACACGTGACAGCTAGTTATGAACTTCATTTATTTCACTCTAAGGCTGGTCATTCACATTAAAGAGGACCTTTCATGTCCTCTCCGGTAGAAAGTGCTAAATACCATAGTAGCAAATCAACTTTGCCAGTATCTTACCCCATTGCAGCACTCGTATTTCAGTACTATTGGTTTCTGCTACTGATAACACTGTATATTCAGGAGGGGCCAGCCTCACAGCTCAGCGTCAATGCTGGACAGCGAGAAATGCTCCCCTGACGGTACACTTCTATTGAAATATAAGCTGAAATAATTGAAGAACAAATTGCTATTCTTCTCGGATCATCAGGTCAAAAATCTAGAAGCATGGATCCTCACCGTACAAGAAAAATAGTAAATAAAACTTAACATTTATTCTATTAATTAAAATGTTGACTTACTCCTAAAAGAAATACAAATATCCTCATAAAAGAAATTGAAACGGTCTTACCAATTTCAGTTGGGGGTTGAAAACAATCAATGCGGGGCCAAAGACCTTCAAAGAAGCAAGGGAAACAAATTGTTGGGTGCTGGAGGGTATACCCTAATTTTTCCCTAACATCCCAAAAGAATTTGACTCCCACCCTAACAAGGGCGGTCCCATTGCTGACCCTGAGCAACCCTAGATAGGCCTCCTTCCGACGCGTTTCACAACCCTGTGGTGAGACTGAACGTAGCTCCCCCGCACACGGGGTTGTAGCTCTCCTTTGTACTGGAACTTTTTGATTCATCTCCTTAATATCACCTGAGGAGCACCCATAACAGGGTTGTGAAACCATCGGGAGGAGTCGCATCTAGGGTTGTTCAGGGTCAGCAACGGGATCGCCCTTGTTACGGCGGGAGTCAAATTCTTTTGGGGTGTTCGGGAAAAATTAGGTTATACCCAGCAGCACCCAACAATTTGGACTCTGTTTCCCTTGCTTCTTTGAAGGTCTTTGGCCCCACAATGATTGTTTTCAACCCACAACTGAAATTGGTAAGACCGTTCCCATTTTTTTATGAGGATATTTGTATGTCTTTTAGGACTATGTTAACATTTTAATTAATAGAATAAATGTAAAGTTTTATTTATTATTTTTCTTGTACGTTGAGGATCCATGCTTCTAGTTTTTTACACTTCTATAGACTTTGTGAAGGGGGATGTTCCTCACTGCCCAATGATGGTGCTGAGCTGTGAGACTGGTTCCTCTGACAGTGCAGTGGTATCATCGTCAGCTTTGCTATGGTATGTAACCTTCACTACCAGAGAGGAAATAAAAGGTCCTGTTTAAGTAGCCATATGATGGCTTGTTTTCTGCAGGACAAGTCGTAATTTTTAATGGCACTATTTATTGTGTCATACAATGCTTTGTGAAATGGTAAAGAACATTATTTTGGGAGTGAAATGGGAAAAAATGAAATTGAGCTATTTGTATTTGAGTTTTTACTACATAAAAAAAAAAAATAAATTCAAAACAAATTTGCTTTGCACATACCCAGTTGGGTTGCTATGACATTTCAGAAATTTGTAAAAATGATAGGAGCCCTTTAATAATCTTTTTCTACTATACATGTGTAAATTGGAAACTTTCTAATATATGGATATGTTCAAGTTATTAGGTTGCTGTGAGAGGATGTGGTGAGAAGAGGATCATCTAAGTACAGCATACAGCTCCACAGATCGCTCTGCTGGCTTGCTAACAGGTATCATTTTGAGACCCAATCTGTTTAGTTTTCAGACTTTGCATGTATACGACACTGTCCTCAGGCACTGACAACTAATATCTTGAAACTATGAATAAGTGAATTATAAATGTATACTATAAGTTATAGATCTTTTAATTTATATAATGATTAAAGAAGTTGTGCCACCTAAGCAAGTTCTGACCTATCCACAGATCGATGGAGGTCTGACAGCCCCAATACCATGAATAAGGCTCCATATCCCTCATGCAAGTGGATTGGCAAGACACGTGTGTGCTATGCTTTTCCATTCATTCTATATGGGACTGTTACAAATAGCTGAGCGCTGTGCTAAGAAATCTCTGCTAGTTCCATAGAGGATGAATAGAGCGGCTCATGTGTGACTTTCTGCTCCATTTGCACCCAGGAGACAGGACCCCATTCTCAGAATTGATGGGGATCACAGTGGTCCCCCACGATATGTCATGACCTATTCCATTGATGGTCCATACTTTGATTTTGTCGCATAACCACTTTAAGCTTTATTTATATAAAACTAAAACCTCCATTAGAGTATATCCACTTACAATGGATATGTTTGCCCAACACAGGATTATTCTACTATTATGTGTCCACAGTTCTCATGTAGACTTTGTTGTGTCCATTGTTACAGAACACTAACAAATCTTGTAATGTATTGCCTTCATTTAGGTGGAATGTCAGCGGTATTGAGGTGTTACTGACACCTTACCACCTAAGGCTAAGGCCACATATAGCGACTAGTGAGCCACTGTGGATATTATGCGGTAGAAAGCAGCCAAAATAGACCAGTTTCACTGCAGGTATGTAGACAGACAGTTTTTTGACAGGTTAAGTCAAAGAATGACTATAATCACACCGGGATATAATAAAATAAAAAGTGTTTAATAAATGAAAAGAGATAATACTTGGTTAATACTAGCTGCGTTTCACATGATGGGAGGCCCCGCCGTCTCTATTATATCTCTCTCTATTATGCTCTAATATATGTCCATGGTTCGATGAATTCCAAAGATTGCTTGGTATTCTATGATCCCAACTGAACCCGACTAGTACAATAGACCATAGAATCTTATTGTATTTTTGTGGGAGGAGGAGGGGATTCCTGGATATGTATGTGTGGTGAACTCATAACAGGAATCTCTACACAGAAAGAGGCACAACCAAAGCAAGAAACTTATGTTATGTACAGTACAGACCAAATGTTTGGACACACCTTCTCATTCCAAGAGTTTTCTGTATTTTCATGACTATACACAGTTGGGCCCATTATTATTTTTTTTGGGTAAAAATTGTAGATTCACACTGAAGGCATCAAAACTATGGAATTAACACATGTGGGTTTATATACTTAACAAAAAAGTGTGAAACAACTGAAAATATGTCTTATATTATAGGTTCTTCAAAGTAGCCACCTTTTGCTTTGACTACTGCTTTGCACACTCTTGGCATTCTCTTGATGAGCTTCAAGAGGTAGTCACCTGAAATGGTCTTCCAACAGTCTTGAAGGAGTTCCCAGAGATGCTTAGCACTTGTTGGCCCTTTTGCCTTCACTCTGCGGTCCAGCTCACCCCAAACCACTTTTTTTTCACTTCACAGGTGTGCCCTGTCAAGTTTAATAAGTGGGATTTATTGCCTTATAAATGGGGTTGGGACCATCAGTTGTGTTCAGAAGTCAGGTGGATACACAGCTGATAGTCCTACTGAATGGATTGTTAGAATTTGTATTATGGCAAGAAAAAAAGCAGCTAAGTAAAGAAAAACAAGTGGCCATAATTACTTTAAGAAATGAAGGTCAGTCAGTCCGAAAAATTGGGAAAACTTTGAAAGTGTCCACAAGTGCAGTGGCCAAAACCATCAAGCGATACAAAGAAACTGGCTCACATGAGGACCGCCCCAGGAGAGGAAAACCAAGAGTCACCTCTGCTGTGGAGGATAAGTTCATCCAAGTCACCGGCCTCAGAAATCGCAGGTTAACAGCAGCTCAGATTAGAGACCAAGTCAATGCCACACAGAGTTCTAGAAGCAGACACATCTCTACAACAACTGTTAAGAGGAGACTGTGTGCAGCAGGCCTTCATGGTAAAATAGCTGCTAGGAAACCACTGCTAAGGACAGGCAACAAGCAGAAGAGACTTGTTTGGGCTAATGAACAAAAGGAATGGACATTAGACCTGTGGAAATCTGTGCTTTGGTCTGATGAGTCCAAATTTGAGATCTTTGGTTCCAACCACCGTGTCTTTGTGCGACGCAGAAAAGGTAAACGAATGGACTCTACATGCCTGGTTCCCACCGTGAAGCATGGAGGTGGAGGTGTGATGGTGTGGGGGTGCTTTGCTGGTGACACTGTTGGGGATTTATTCAAAATTGAAGGAATACTGAACCAGCATAGTTACCACAGCATCTTGCAGCGGCTTTCTATTCCATCCGGTTTGCGTTTAGTTGGACCATCATTTATTTTTCAACAGGACGATGACCCCAAACACACCTCCAGACTGTGTAAGGGCTATTTGACCAAGAAGGAGAGTGATGGGGTGCTACGCCAGATGACCTGGCCTCCACAGTCACCAGACCTGAACCCAATCCAGATGGTTTGGGGTGAGCTGGACCGCAGAGTGAAGGCAAAAGGGCCAACAAGTGCTAAGCATCTCTGGGAACTCCTTCAAGACTGTTGGAAGACCATTTCAGGTGACTACCTCTTGAAGCTCATCAAGAGAATGCCAAGAGTGTGCAAAGCAGTAATCAAAGCAAAAGGTGGCTACTTTGAAGAACCTAGAATATAAGACATATTTTCAGTTGTTTCACACTTTTTTGTTAAGTATATAATTCCACATGTGTTAATTCATAGTTTTGATGCCTTCAGTGTGAATCTACAATTTTTATAGTCATGAAAATACAGAAAACTCTTGGAATGAGAAGGTGTGTCCAAACTTTTGGTCTGTACTGTAGATGTACAAAATAACACTGAAATGAGGCATAGTGTAACAGATAACAGATCAGTTACAGAAGCATAGATGGATTGCACAAAATACATACAGAGTGATCTGTAAGACATTACCCCTGTCATATCACTTTGTGGAAAGACGTCCTATTACAGGGCATTTCCTTAGTGGCAGGGTTAGTTTTCAACTTTTGCATTGCACCAAACCCGCAGCGAGAAATTGACAAGACACTTTGTGTTGCAGATTTTTTTTTTCAGCTGTGTGTGGATAGGATTATCCATCTGCCATGAAAGTTGTTTCACAAAATATGCCATAAATGGTTTGGAATGCCCCTATAAACCTTGACTTTCTGTCCAAATTTTTACACTAGCTGCCTGTGGGAAATCTTATTTTGTGATTGTCATAGACAGACAGATGAAGGATACTGTGTAATACTGTGTACTTCTGCGAGTCTTAGGTTTCTCAACATCCCATTAAATTTAAAAGGAGTCCACCACCAAAATGGTCTATATACTGTATATGCGGTATTTGGGGCTGTTAGTGACATAGTGAACATACCTTTTTAGTTAAGAAATGCAATCTTGCTGCTGAGAAAATTAACATTTGATTCATATGCAAATGAGCTGTTTGGTGTACCCAAGGTGTGCCCGCATCTTCCGCTGCAACTGCTTTTGCCTGTGGTTGTTACACATTGATATTTGTCAATCTTAACGATAGGGAGTGGTTGTAGGTGAAATCAAGTGACAGATGCGGCTTTACAAAATAGCTGATTTGCATATGGATTAGTAGTTTATGTCCTTGCCAGCAAGATTGCACTTTGACAAAAAAAAAGTATGTTCACAATGTCACTAACCAGCCCTACAATAGCATATATGTGGCTAGAAGTGACTTTGGAGGTGGTAGACTCTCTTTAACTTATATAGTAATTGTGGGAAGTCTGCACATCCTAAATTTAGCAGTTTTTTTCCCCTTTTAGGTTAAGGCCCCACGTTGCGCAAACATAGCTTTTTTTGTTGCAGATTTTGTTGCGGTTTTTTGAGCCAAAGCCAGGAATGGCTACAGGAGGAATGGGAGAGATATATAAAGTTCTCATACTTATACCCTCTGCTCAATCCACTCCTGGATTTGGCTCAAAAAACCACAACAAAATCTGCAACAAAAAAGCTGCGTTTCCGCAACGTGGGGCCTTAGCCTTAAGCTTGCTCTTTCCTGTTCCTTAGAGTCTTTGTAGCTTGTGTCAGACTTGTTATGTTGTGTTGCTGCAGCCTTGGTTTCTTACTATACTCTCCAGCATACAAGCTTGTATGAATTGCATGTTCACAGGGAACTTCTCCCCTATCTCCTCATGTCCCTGTCAGTCAAGGACAAATGTACAGGGACACAAGCAGAGTTAACATTGCTCAAGGATGACCATACTGATCAGGGAATTGTAGTTATGTTGTGATATTGAAAATGTGCCTAGATATTTTCTAATGCAATGTCTACAGAAATCTGTAAAGCTCACTGTCTGAAATAAAAGTACAAAAATGTATGTTTTAGGCCATTTATTTCTCAAAACTGTAATAGACATTCATCAGGACACTCTATCAGCATACTTTTGGCTATTATACTTCAATATACCTTTGTCTATTCTTCTTAATGCAACTACTATAAATGCAAACAATAAAATTGTATACTGTGTGTGTGTATATACTGTATATATATATTTTATTTTTTTGCATATAGTTGTATTAAAAATAAATTGACATTCTTTTGTTTAATGGGAGCTCATGGCAGGCATCTGCAAAAGTATTAGAATACAGCTGCACATACAAATGTAACTTAAAGCTCCTGGGCCCCAGCATCGGACTGGGCCACCAGAGGCCCGGCCACGTCACTAGTGGAAAGGGACCCAGCGGCACATAGAAGCCTGAACTGATTTTTTTTATCCACTGGAAGTAAGCAGAATGGATGAGAGCAAGCAGAGATCTAGAAAACCAGGAGGAATTGATAATGAAATATATTGGAAAACTGTAGAACTTTTCATTATGCAAACAATATTTGTCTCTCTCTTTAATATTGGTCTGAAACTGGACAATCCCTTTAATTTATAGTATCCAGTATATCATTACTGAACATTTAGTATACATACTGTATGTAGTGACCATTTAATTGGTATTCTTGCTTTGAGAGAACACGTTGTTATTTATTAAGTACCAGTTTGGCACGATTGTGTGATGTCTCAGTTATTGCTTTCTAACACATGCCTGATAGATTTTTAGTTTTTTCTTTTAACCTTCCTCTAGTGTTAGCTTTCTGTTACTCTTTCTTATGTTAACGGGTCGGTTTTGACCCGTGTCTTAAATCACCCCTAGGATACCCTAAAAACAGTTATTTATGATCCAATTTGTTTCCTACCTCTTAGTTACCTTGTTAGGGTTTCTCATCCATGGAAGGATTGATTTTAATATTTTTGTTGTGGCCCCCTGGGCCTTTCATTTGAGAGCGTACCCTTCATTTTCAATATAAAAATATTGTCAAATGAACCTCAAGAGAATAATATAAACTTAAAAAAGTTTGTTATATTACCTGACTATTACTGAAGGGTTTTAGAACACATTTCTTAAATGTAAAAAAAATATACATATATATATTTTATATTATTAACTCTAGTAACATCTATGGTGTTACGGGTCAATTTTGACCCATATCTAACTACTTTATGAAAAAGGCAAAAAACAGATTTTTTTTTTTATAGAACTTTAATACAAATAAAAGATGAAAATTATATTAACATTAATAGCAATAATAATAAAAAGTAGCTTTTCTAGGTCAAACAAACAAACAACAATCAATCAAGCAAATCAAATCAGCAGAAATCAAGTACTAGTTTTTAGATGCATTAGTATTTAGATGCATGTGTGGCAAAAAGTGACACTTTTTGTGTGTTCTTTGCAGAGGTATTTTTTGCAGGCGAAGCACGATGTGTTTGTCTTTCTGTCCTTATTGCTAGGGCAGACCTGACACCTCTTTCTTTTAGAATCAGGTGGTCTCACTGGGGTTGTGGCTGTTGTGGTTGATGTTGAGGCAGGGCTGGTTGAGGAGGATGCTGGTGATGATGCTCTTTGTGTTGCTGTGGGTATGGGCGAAGCACTTGTTGAGCTCTGGAGTTGTCGGAACAAGGCTGCAGCGGCTGGGTCTCGGGGCACCCGTTCCCTTTGGTCAATGTGCGCCTTGACAAGGGATCTTCCTAGTTCCTCAAGAAACATCCTCCGCTTGTTTTTTTTCTTTGAATTCCATCCTTGGTGAATGTGGGTCCACAACACAAATGCATTGTATGCTGACACATCAAGGATGTTGGAAAATACAACCATTGGCCATCTCCTAGTCATTCGCTGGCAAGTGTAGGTGGCAGTCAGCTTGTCCAGGTTGTCCACTCCTCCTTTGTTTTTGTTATAGTCCAGGATGATTCTGGGCTTTTTGTCACTTCCTGATGACACAGCTGCATCTTTGTGAAGTGTGGACATCAGTACCACATTCCGTCGTTTTTTGGGGCAGTATGAAACAGCAGTGGTGGTGTCTGTAAAAACAAACTTTGAGGAAAGTGGAGCCCTGTCCTTCATCTGCAACAATTCAGCGGGCAGCTCAGGTTTGTTTTTTTTCACTGTGCCCACCATGGTGATTTTCCTCCTGAGAAGTTCTTGTCCAAGGTCATAGCTGGTAAAAAAAATTGTCACAAGTAATGTTGTGACCCTGCAGTCCAGTAGTCATATCGAGGACTACACGTTTTCCTTGTTTTTTTTTCAGGGATGCCGCTTGCAGACTTGCCTGTGTAAATCTGTAGATTCCATGCATAGCTAGTTTTTGCATCACAGGCTGCCCAGATTTTTATGCCGTATTTGCCTGGCTTACTTGGCATGTATTGCCGGAAGGGGCATTTTCCGCGGAAAGGGAGAAAACGTTCGTCTACTGTCACCTCTGGCCCTGGGTTGAACATCAGTGGAAGGAGCTGCACCCATTTCTCCCAAACATCCCTGCTGGGAGCAAGTTTGTCAGATTTTGTTCTGGTGTCTCTGTTGTCAAATCTGAGGACTCTTGATATCATTTGAAACTTTTGAAGTGACATTGTTGCCCGGAAAATATTCCTGCCTGTCGATGCGTCCCAGAGACTATCAGTGGCCTCATTGCAGGATTTGTACTCTCCAGCAAGGAGAAGAACACCAATGTAGGCATCCAGGTCATCATCATGAAGGTCATTCCACATGTTGCCGTGGACTTTTTTTTCCTTCAAGGTTTGTCATAGCAATAATGACTTTTTTTTATTGACAATGGCATAAACAGATCAAAACATGTCTTGATGTCACTTACTCTTGTCACAGCAAACCTTGTGATCCCAGGGGTCATTTTTATGACATTTGCAGCATCTGCCCTGCCATGTACAGTACAGACCAAAAGTTTGGACACACCTTCTCATTTCAAGAGTTTTCTGTATTTTCATGACTATAAAAATTGTAGATTCACACTGAAGGCATCAAAAGTATGAATTAACACATGTGGAATTATATACTTAACAAAAAAGTGTGAAACAACTGAAAATATGTCTTATATTCTAGGTTCTTCAAAGTAGCCACCTTTTGCTTTGATTACTGCTTTGCACACTCTTGGCATTCTCTTGATGAGCTTCAAGAGGTAGCCACCTGAAATGGTTTTCACTTCACAGGTGTGCCCTGTCAGGTTTAATAAGTGGGATTTCTTGCCTTATAAATGGGGTTGGGACCATCAGTTGTGATGTTCAGAAGTCAGGTGGATACACAGCTGATAGTCCTACTGAATGGAGTGTTAGAATTTGTATTATGGCAAGAAAAAAGCAGCTAAGTAAAGAAAAACGAGTGACTATCATTACTTTAAGAAATGAGGGTCAGTCAGTCCAAAAAATTGGGAAAACTTTGAAAGTGTCCCCAAGTGCAGTGGCCAAAACTATCAAGCGCTACAAAGAAACTGGCTCACATGAGGACCGCCCCAGGAAAGGAAGACCAAGAGTCACCTCTGCTGCGGAGGATAAGTTCATCCGAGTCACCAGCCTCAGAAATCGCAGGTTAACAGCAGCTCAGATTAGAGACCAGGTCAATGCCACACAGAGTTCTAGCAGCAGACACATCTCTACAACAACTGTTAAGAGGAGACTGTGTGCAGTAGGCCTTCATGGTAAAATAGCTGCTAGGAAACCACTGCTAAGGACAGGCAACAAGCACAAGAGACTTGTTTGGGCTAAAGAACACAAGGAATGGACATTAGACCTGTGGAAATCTGTGCTTTGGTCTGATGAGTCCAAATTTGAGATCTTTGGTTCCAACCACCGTGTCTTTGTGCGATGCAGAAAAGGTGAATGAATGGACTCTACATGCCTGGTTCCCACCGTGAAGCATGGTGGAGGAGGTGTGATGGTGTGGGGGTGCTTTGCTGGTGACACTGTTGGGGATTTATTCAAAATTGAAGGAATACTGAACCAGCATGGTTACCACAGCATCTTGCAGCGGCATGCTATTCCATCCGGTTTGCGTTTAGTTGGACCATCATTTATTTGTCAACAGGACAATGACCCCAAACACACCTCCAGACTGTGTAAGGGCTATTTGACCAAGAAGGAGAGTGATGGGGTGCTACGCCAGATGACCTGGCCTCCACAGTCACCAGACCTGAACCCAATCCAGATGGTTTGGGGTGAGCTGGACCGCAGAGTGAAGGCAAAAGGGCCAACAAGTGCTAAGCATCTCTGGGAACTCCTTCAAGACTGTTGGAAGACCATTTCAGGTGACTACCTCTTGAAGCTCATCAAGAGAATGCCAAGAGTGTGCAAAGCAGTAGTCAAAGCAAAAGGTGGCTACTTTGAAGAACCTAGAATATAAGACATATTTTCAGTTGTTTCACACTTTTTTGTTAAGTATATAATTCCACGTGTGTTAATTCATAGTTTTGATGTCTTCAGTGTGAATCTACAATTTTTATAGTCATGAAAATACAGAAAACTCTTTGAATGAGAAGGTGTGTCCAAACTTTTGGTCTGTACTGTACATCTGGAGGTACTGAGCTCCAAATGATCTTGCCACTTTTGGATTTGAATCTTTCAGCGGGAGCAGCTTCAGCACCGGTGACCTCCTCATCAGACTGATCAGAATTGTCTGTGTCTTCCGGTTGATACTCCACATCATCTTCCTCCTCAGAAACCTGTTCATCTGTATCAGTTTGCTGCTTTGTGTCCTCTGATTCATTATCATCCAAGATATAATCCAGAATTTGGCTTGCATCTAATCTTCTCCTCATTGTTGCATGGTGTAAACTGAAGATGTATACTCTGCAAAGTACCAACTGTAAGCTGATTTGGCCATACATGCCTGGACATGTCCCTAACTCAAGTTGTTGGAGGTAGAGCTGGCTGTGGGCTGTTGGTTTATATTGTGTTTATGAGTTCAGTTTTGGGACTTATTATTGTTTTTTTACTCTTATATTAGACCTGGGTCGAAATTGACCCCAACAACACAAATGTTATAATTTTAATAAGAGCATTTTACAATTTAGTAAAATAGTTTTATTTTATTGTATTTTGTTTAAAAATAAGTTCCTGAAAAAGTCAAAAAGTCTTGATGCAATAAACAAATGTATGTAGAATTTGTATGCATTTAAAACCTAAAACGGGTCGGTCACGACCCTAACACTAGAGGAAGTTAACAGTGACGTATAACTACATTGAGTACCTTTCACATATCACTTGTCTCATAAATGTGCTTGTATGTATATATAATAATAGATAGAGGGACAGGATGTGCATTTTGAAATCTGTGTGTCACTTTAGTGACCTTCCCTCGATGGCATCTTTTTATCATGTTTTTCCTTCCAGATTTCCTGTTGAAATCTCATTAACATGTGGGGTTGTCTCAGCTGATTGTAGCAAGATAAATCTGGTATTCCCTGGCACCCTTTTATGTAATACGTGGCTGGGCCGGAGCAGAAGCTGCTGTTAGTGACTTTGCAGTTAGGCTATGTTCACACTGCAGTCATTGAAGTCCATCATTCTGATCCATCTTGAAACTGAAAGGCTGACAGAGCATCCTTTGGCTGAATTCTGTCTTCTTTCTTTATAATTTTAAAAACAAGATGGAATCTTTCTTCCATCTTGCTTTTAACATTAAAGTGAGGGTGCTCTGCCTGTATCAGTCATTTTGTAAGTGTTTCAGCCCATTGTTCAGCTCCTATCATGGAAGCCTGTTTATTATTAATTTTGTTACTTTATTCATGATTGTAACAGATAATAATCAGACTACATTTTCTTAGTAATCAATGCAATAATCCAGGAAATCCAGAGAGTTCACTTACTTTTTCTTGCCACTGGACAGAAAGACCTTTGTTGGTATAGAAACCCTCTGTTACTGTTACAGTCCTCGGTAAAAATAGAGCAAAGTAGAGAACTCACTCTATTGACTATTGAAATAGTTATACATATTTTATAAACAAAATAACCCAAATTTTGATTATTTTTTGGATACTGTTGTCTAATGCATTCATTTTTTGGTTGCTTGCCTTTGAACCTGCTGAAGCCCTTCTATGTCTTTCTTGTGCTTTAGGGATGTGCCACCAGTGTTATATCTCAGAAATCATTTTTAATAGCGTATAATCCCAAATACAGGCATCAGTGTGATTTATACATTACTAAAGGATTATGGTTATGTTTAGCATGCTGTCTTAAAGCTAAGGCCCCATGTAGGGGGCTGCAGCAAAAAAGTACTGCGGAAAAAACCATGGTGGCAACACATTGCTGTTTTTCCCACAGTGCTTCAATTATACCTATAGGAAAACCGCTGCGACATGCTCAAAACCTCAACGGTTTTGGAAATCGCAACGTGTCCGCTGTGCGTATTTTTCCGCAATGTGTGGATGAGATTCGCTAGAATCCCATCCACTTTGCAGGGACTGTAAAACACTGCAGTTGTTTCCGTTGCGGCCAAACCATGGCGTTTGCGCCATGTGGCGCCCCGGTCTTAAGGCGTTTTCCCCTTTCCACTGGAGTGCCAAATTATCACAAGGCTGTAGCCAAGAAGTGCCTCCAAGTGTCCCATGTGAATGGAGCAGCACTCCCTTCACTTTTAAGGGATTGTTGGAGATTGCTGTCTCATTGGTCCTATAGAGGTAAATAGAGCAGTAGCTGAGCATGCACACCACTGCTCCATTCATATTGGGCACTTGCAGACCCATGTTGTCCTGACTACATAGGTGATCAGTATCTATATTGTGATAAAACCTTTGTAAGGATTGGCATTGGTAAATCTTACCCAAGTTTATTTTGGCAATACATTTTTTTTTAGTTGACAGAATGTTTCACCTGTCCATTTGACCTATCAGTATGTCGTCTTCCTATAAATAGCACGTTCCTATTATACAGATTTATAGTGCATGCCAGGTAATTGCTCAGTGCTATGTGCCATGTGGCAAATACCAGCTTTCCTCGTGCCACTCATTAGGACTGCTAATGTGCATTGTACAGTAATTACTCAAACCGGTTCTTACTGCAGTGACTCATCATAACTCAGGTCAGCATTTTCCAGCAGATCCAACTAGGAATATTTCATACATCATGTCAGGTGTGTACATTCCTGGCCTGTAACACATTGTAGATCTGTTCTGTAGGATCAGTCTGTTCCTATATGTGATTTAGAGGAAGCCACTGGGAATGGACAGCACATTACTACACAGGGAGTTTTAGACTTTCTTAAAGCGTACCTTCAGTTCTAAACAACTTTTCATAAATGAATAGTACAGGTGAATTTAAGAAACTTTGTAATATATCGTATTAAGGAGATATGTTTCCTTCACGACTTATTAAGCTGTTCTCCTGCTCCTTATCTTTAGTCTGACTGCTTGTTTACATTATATTCCTCTCTTCCTCACACATAGATCTCTATGGAGAAAGGAGAGGTGGAGTGGGATTTCTTCTGCTGACTGATCAATTTATTTAGTGCCTCATTCTGTGTACTAGCAGCTTCTTATCTACAAACATAACACTGTACAGAGTAGCAGAGTGCAAGCAGTGACTATATAGGGTGTCTTTTCTATTCCAGAGTTTCCGCAAGGTGGGGCATCAGCCTAAATGTGTTTTCCGGGACTTACGTATTCATGACCTACAGTTTCCTTAGGATAGGTCATCAATATGCAATCAGTGGGGAACCCACATAAATCAGCTGTTTGAAGAGGCTGTGCTTGCAATACCAAGCACAGCTCCCCTATGCAGTGTACAGCACTGTTTTTGCTATGCAGTGAAGAGGCTTCAACGATCATCTGAACTTGGCAGCCTCTTCAGCAGGCTGAAATGTGGAGGTCCCAGATGTCAGGCCTCCACAGATCACATGTTGATTACCTACCCTAAGGAAAGATTATCAATATATAAATTACAGAAAAACCCTTTAAGGCTAAGGCCCCACGTAGCGAACCGCAGCCAAAAAGCACGGCAGAATAAGTGCTCTGCAGACTTTCTGCTTCAATTATACCTATCGGAAAATGCCAGCGTTTCTGTAGGTATAATTGACATGATGCGATTTACAAAAACGCAACGGTTTTTGAAATCACAGCATGTCCGCTACGCATATATTTCTGTAATGTGTGGATGGGATTAGCCAGAATCCCATCCACTTTGCAGGGGCTGCCGAGTCACTTGACTCATGGCCCCTTTGTTCAGAAAGGCTTCAGAGCTAGTATGAGTGATATTGAACAATATAGAAGCTGTCAGTCAAGCGAAAGGGGAAGTCATGTGGCAGGAATAGTGGCGAACTAAGTGATCACTTGCATCAATTGCGGCTCATTAGTTTATCAGATTCTAGTACTCAGTCAGACTCAATAAAGGTATACTTATTAACCCCCTCCCTTCCCTCATGAACATTAGAGAAAAGTTGGCAGAACTAGCCAATTAACTTGTATGGGAGGGCCTCCGGGCTCTCCCCTGGCAGATGGTGTTGGGGATGGAATAAAGGTAAAGCATACTGAATTTCAATACCTGTTCCAGAATAGTTATTTTACATGGAATGCAAGCATTTACCAAAAAAGACCATGTTAGGAGTAGGGACAGGTCTTCTTTAAAGAGAACCTATCACAATATAAATGCAATCCAATTTGCAGGAAGAGCCAAGAAAAATTAATATATCGTTTTATTGAAGAAAATTCTGTATAACTTGCATTATCTTCATATATGTCTTTGTGTTTGTTATGCTTGGAAACAGTCTTCTAACTTTGGGGGAGTAGTCCTATCAGTGACCAACAGCCCTCCGTATACAACTGTACTTAGAGAAATTGCTGACAATGACTGATAGGACTGCCGCAATGTCTAGAAGACTGTTTCTATGGTTAGAAAGAACAAAGATATAAATGAACAAATTACAAGTTATATTGCTTTGTTGGAAAAGATTCAGTATATTGGTCTTCTCAGCTCCTTGTGCAGATTATGTAGCATTTTCATTGTGACTGGTGTTAGCATCCAGGAGTTTCCCAGGACTCTGAACTTGTTGGCTTCACCCAGAGGGTAAGCCAAGAATATGCAGAGAAGATGAGGAACCTGATAGTTATACCCTAGATCCTAAAGATAATTTTAAGTGCAATACACTCATACCACATAAGAAATGGAAAAAAGTTGATATATAATTATGCAACAAAAAATGAGTAAAATGAAGAATTGTAAAAAGAAGTGATAAAAATACGTCATATTAAAACCAAGTCAGAAGGCCAAGGCTAGACGAAATGATTAGACTCAAAGAGGACTTGTTACCGCCTCCACTAACTCTAGTTGTTAGCATTTTTTAGACAAGGGAGCTCTGACACTATCTGCCTCTGATTGGCTAATGTAAGAGAACTCTGAATCACATCCCCTTGTCTGCTCCTGCCTGACGCCACCCACTTGACAGTATCCAGCCTAATTAACATATCATACTCCAAAGCTAACTGCACTGATTGCTCAGGTACAGTGGGGGCTACAGAAAAATTCCAAGATGAGTGGTTGCAAACTATTTAAGCGCCCTTCAACCACACCCCTACCCCCGAAAAAAACACACAGCACATCGCTATTGTACTTATCACAGTAGCATGATACTTACAGTCACTGATCCTAGTGAGTACAGGTGAGGGGATGATTACCGCTATTCTTTGGAATTAGTAATTGCCATCATTAGATTTACAGGTTAGATAAATGAATTACAGCTCTGGAGTATTCAACTTATCCAGATTTTTTATGATAAGTAGATATGAATCATTTTTAAGCCATTGAACAAACTTCCTTCCTTATGTCACACTAGCTAGCAGTAATAAGTAAACTTCAGCCTCCTATTTTGCTTATGGGGAGTCTCTAACTAGACAGTATTTAACATTAATATCAATGAAGTTTGTGCAGAATTAATCATTAATCTGTCATTGCTCTACTTTACAGTAAAACCAACTGTACAGTAATCCACAATTTAAAAGGATAAGACACGACTGTAAGATGTTGTCCTCCCTCCTCCTATGTCTAGGGAAATGCCACAGGCTTATCATACCAAAACTTCACTGTTTTCTATTGGGAAAATAAGTTGTAATGGATCATACAAGTACTGCTAAGGTTTCACTTTGCATTATTTTAGGTATTTTTGGGCATATCTTTTTTTGCCTATTATATCCTCCTTATGTGGATCCATTATATTTGTTATAATCCACAAGGAGGATATTATATGGTGGTTGTCTCCCTATTCATTCTCTTTGTGTATTCTCCATTGTTGTGGAGATTTACTATATTTTATATCTGTCTCTTGTCTTCAGTGTTGCACTAAAGTTTTTTGCCAATATTTATTTATTTTTGTTGTATCAATAAATTTATATTATTTGATATTATATTTTTGCTCTTAGTTTATAAATACTTTTTAGTTTTGGTTAGTGTTAAGCTCCTAGGAGCTATGTCTTTTTTAATTCTTGAGGTATTTGTTGTCTCGATAACCTGTACTTACCAGAATGCCCCTTTAACCCCTTCCCACTTTGTGCCGTACTATTACAAAGCTGTAGAGACCTAGGAATAGCTGCCGGAATCGGATTCTCGAACTCTGGTGGCTTAAACCACCAGATGTAGTGATCATGGCATCTGGGTTCTTCGAGGCAAGATTGCAGCCACCACTAATATCCCCTGCGATGAGATCACAGTTATTTGTGCTGTACTGCAATAAAATGTATGCTCTGGTTTAAGTCCCTTTGTGGACAGGAAAAAAGTAATAAAAAAAAATAAGTTTAAAAGGCTATAATAAGGTATAAAAAATAAATAAATAATAGTTAAAAATCCAACTTTTTATTTTAAAGTTAGGTATCCCTATGTGCGCATGAGTCTGCATTACCCCAAAATAATGTTATTTATTCCATATAATGAATGCTGTAAAAATATATACCATATTTTTCGGACTATAAGACGCACTTTTTTTCCCCCAAATTTGGGAGGAAAATGGGGGTGCGTCTTAGTCCGAATGTGGGTGTTGGAGGGGGGCAGAGGAGCAGGGTCGCAGCATCGCCCCCACTCCTGCCACCGCCGGTTTCCGGTAGCGGGGCTTTCTACAGCGGGAGGAGGAGGACGATGTGCGGGCCCTGGGCTTGGGGGAGAGGGTGTCCCAGCAAATCCATTCTGGCATCCGCCATGCTATTACGGTGCATTCCGGGTCTGTAAAGATGATGACGGCCGCTCTGCTACAGAGCGGTCGCCATAGCTACCGGATCTCCACTGTAATGTACCTCTCAAGTTGCAGGCCGGCTCCCACGCGGAGAGATCGGAACCGACCTGTTCCTGTGACAGCCGGGAGCCTACTGAAGGCTCCCAGGCCTGTCATAGCAATATTACTATTGCGGCTGGTGACCAGCATCAATAGTAATGTACAGAATCTCCCATAGACAGCAATACAATTGTATTGCAGTCTATGGGTCTTGCAGTCAAATGATTGCAGGTTCAAGCTCCCTAGGGGTAATAAAATAGTAAAAAAAAATATAAATAAAAATAAAAAAACGAAAAGTTATAAATCACCCCCTTTCCCTAGAATACATATAAAAGTAGAATATTACTGTGAAACATACACATTAGGTATCCCTGTGTCTGAAAATGCCTGGTCTACAAACTTATGAAAATATTTTTCCTGTATGGTGAATGTCGTAGTGGGGAAAAAAATGAAAAGTGCCAAACTGCTGTTTTTTTTTCGCTGTTTCGCCTCTGATTTGAATAAAAAGTGATCTAAGCAATAAACATTCCCCAAAAAAGGTATAACTAAAAAGTACATCTAGCCCCGCAAAAAAAGATGCCCTATACATCCCCGTACAGCTGCAGGGTCACCTGTCAATGTGACCTTGCAGCTGTTGCAAAACTACAACTCCCATATATTACATATTTTACCATTTTTTGCTTCAAAATTTTTTCCCCTATTTTCCTCCTCTAAAACCTAGGTGTGTGTTATAGTCCGAAAAATACGGTATATAACGTGCAAATGTAATATGCAAATTAATTTATTTTAGTCACCTTTCTTCCCCCTGAAAATAGCATAAAAAAGTGATCAGAAACTCATGCATACCAAAAATTGGTACCAATAACAACTACAACTTGACCGTAATCATAATGAGCCTCCGATCGAAGCTGCCATGTCATTTTTAATGCAGAATAAACGCCGTAGGAACAAAATGCAAAAAATATTGATAGAATTGTGGGGGGGGTTTCACACGGGCCCTCTGAAAACATTAATATGTATCCCAAAATGGTGCCAAAATAAAAATACAACTCATCGCGCAAAGAATAAGCCCTCACTTAGATTTGTCTGTAGAAAAATAAAAAGTTATGAATTTTGGAAGGCGGAGAAGGAACATATGAAAAAAATGTTTCTGAGCATTAATGTCCAAACTGCCCTGCGTCCTTAAAGGGTTAAGCAAAAGACACTATATTTAGACAAGAAGGTCAAGCAGCTGGCTCTTCACTTGTAGTTTTAGTCTTCTGTGGCTGATAATGAACATAAATGATAGGTAGTGATGATTTCCTTTACTCATAGTAGATAACTCATTATCTCGCCATTAATATTAATATCTTGGTGTCTCCTCCCATCCATGCCTAGGTGATGATCTGTGAAGAATAGTATTAAGGAGGTGTTTATATGTAATGTTGTCTATAATTTAGAAGCAGGCGTGGTGAGGAATGTATATTTACTCCTTCTCTAACCTCTCCACCCAGCTCAGACTGGAGTTTCATCTTTTATTGCTCTATTCACTTTATTTCACCTGACTCCAATGTAATAAACACAGCGCTCCAATACAAGGATGGCTCGGAGACGTTCTGCTATCTCCTATTACGTGAGTTCCAATTATTTCATCTTTATCGGCTACCAATTTGGTGCTATAGCTTTAGTTATTTGCATTGTCATACCATTATGTATTAATGAATACTATTTTAGGTGAGTTCTTCATTTTGAGAGGATCATGGGACAGTGGAAAGATCACACATATGGTCCCAGAACAACTGGACTTGGTGTTACAGAAAAGTAACACACTGATATTTCTGGTCTCAGGGCAGAGAACACTAACATTGTTGTACCCAAAAGGGACCCACCGATGCCGGGTGCATTGTATACTGTATAAGTGTGTGGGTTTAGTCACAGTGGTCACTATTGGGTGGCTATCTGGATCTCTGGCAGATTAAGATGATATTGTTTATGAAAGATTAAAGGGATACTATTGGCAAAATGGAAAAGCAGTATATGTAAGAGTGCAAGTTCATTACATATGGGATTTGTAATGTAATATCTGGGGTTTAGAGGTGTTTGAAGGTATCAACAAAGAGTCAGTTGTGAAGGTTATGGTTATTAGTTAAAGAGGAATGGCATGGCGGAGCAGGAAACTAAATGGTGTTTAGGCCAGAAAAAAGGACTTTTTCTTTAAAGTTTTATTTTTAAGTCCAGGGCAAATTATACATCATGTAGTGAAATATAAATGATATTTGGTGAATATTGGAGTTACATGTGAAGATTGACTAAAACAATTCTTAAGACAATTGATATCTGCTGGACAGTTCCAATTCCCATTGTGTAAATGGCCAGGTTAATATTACACTGTGGGCTATACTTACACAATGTTGCAACATAAATTCAGTGTAGACTGTACACTCACCTTTTTCACACTGGGGAAATGCTCCCAGCATATATACCATACATCTCCATAGATTTTTATGGAACCAACATATACTAAGAGTATGCCCTATGGCACACATTTGTGGTTAAAAAAAATGAATGTATTAAGGAATGTATCTGTATGTCAGAGTTTTTTTTCAAATTGAGCTAGAATTCTGGGGAATTTTTATTAGTAAATCTGCTCCAAGGTGTACTTCCCTGCTGTCAGTCACTACAGAATCATATACAGAGAATATTTAGCTAAAATATTATAATAATTTCCTTTAGTACTTCTCCTTGCATGTTAACAATGATATATTCCATATGAAAATAAGATGATGTTAGCCTTACTGTGATAATGTAGCTAGCTGTCATATTTAATATCCACCTATAAATAGTTATTAGTCATTGTTAACTAGAGACAGTAATTCACTTATGTATTGATGTATGCATATATTTATTATTTAGCTTTGTTTATGATCTTCTATATTGTATGAGGAGGGATTTTTTTTATCCTTTTTACTACCTTTAAATCTGGACTATTGTCATGAAAATCTTTATCCTGTATTTATACTGGTACAATATGACTTCCTTTTTAATATATATGTTAAGTGTTTTTTCCCACTAATATCATTCATGCCCTATCCACTGGATAGGACATAACTGCCCAACCATCGGGACCCCCAGCAGTTACTAGAACTGGGGCCCATGTGAATATAGTGTTGGTGCACTTGCTTGACCAGTGCTCTGTTCATTACTGTGGAACTTCAAGGTCGGCAACTCTGGAAATTCCATATATGTGAATAGAACATTGCGTAAGCATGCCCACCATTGGTCCATTCATATGGGGTACTTACAAGCACCTGTTTTCATGAACACTTAGCGTCCCAGAGATCAGACATTCATCAAACCCCCTTAAACCAGTAGATGTAAATTGGAGTCACTGTACAGATTATATTAAGAAATTGTTTAAAGTGTCACTGTCGTTTTAACTTACTTGTGCTCCTATGATAGCCCCTTTAATCACCAAAGTGCAAATCACTTTATTTACAGTTGTGTTTATGTGCTGAAAAATTGCTCCAAATTGCTACCCACTAGGCGTCTCCCTTCCCTCTTACATGCTGTCCACTGCCTGATCCCTCCCTCTTTAGAATGATCAATATTGCTTCTAAAATTAACCCTTTACTGCCCATTTTCAAAGCGAGCTACGGAATGCTGGTTCTGTCTGCAGTCATAACTATCCTGTGTGTCCTAGATATGTAATCAGGGCAGTCATGTGCCAGTCAACTTCTGCCCATGGTGCTGGCTTTCCTATTACTTCCCCAGCCCCACAGATGTATAGGTTAGGGTCACCTAAATCAAACCGTGTTTTCCTCTGTGTGCGTTCCAAAGAGATAAGCAGCAACATCCTTGTTGCTCCAAAGAGCTCATTTGCATATTGTCAAATGCCGGTATCCACAATGGAAGCACAGATTAAAAAGGGGAAAACTGTCTGATTCCTATGACCCTAACCTATCTGTCTGTAGGACTGGGTTTGATATACTGGGTTCTGGTGACAGACTCCCTTCAATAGACGAGTACGTCCCAGATAGAAGAGAAATTAGCAGCAGGCCTTCTCACCTCCCTAAATATTCTTATAGGGCTTCAGAACAAACGGTTGCCTTTGTTACTTTTGGCCTTGCTGTACTGACTGGGAGTGCATTAGGGAAGAAGCTGGACAGAGTAGTGCTTCTTCTGTTGGCTGGCCACAGTGATTGTACTTTAGATGGTGGTATCTATTATATATTGCCAATAGTGATTTAAAAACCCACTGGGGAGTCAATGATAAAAGAAAATGATAAAATATTAGGAAGCATTAAGTAAATTTACAATGCACTGTCTGGTTTGATATTGAGTTTTCTGGTGACAGACTCCTTTATATGTACAGAGTCCTATAGACTTCCTGCCATTAAAAGAAACAGTGCATTAAAGCCAGTTGCTGGTTAAGTTATAGGCATTTAGTTCTGCTGTGAGCGTCCTCAGAAGAGGTAAAAAGTTATTAAAATAGCTTTAGATAGATGTTTTTCAGACCTGTAAGCTAAATATGCTCTTATTAGATTTTACAATGACTCTTACATTATTCTATTTAATTGTTGAGTAAAGAGTTGAAGGCCTGGAGGTGAAAGGAGGAGCTGCCTTATGTGAGAAAGAATTGCACCCATATGATGTCACAATACTGTATGCCTGTACAGAACCTAGGCCCTTTCTGGAAAGACTGGTTATTGTCCAATCCTGACACCATTCCAAGATCTCTCATTTTGTATCTCGAACCTCGTGAATTGGAGAATCATTATTTCTTGTAGCAATTTAGAAAGTCATCTTGTTCAGTCTTGGACAGGATATGATAGTGGGAGAGAAACTGACATATACTGTAGGTTTATATGATTGGAATTGGATTTCTGAGTGAAAAGCAGAATAAATCTGTGTTTTTGGTTGCAGATTTTGCTGTGTTTTTTTGATGAAAAACCAGGAGTGGTTTTAGTAGAAGGGAGAAGTATAAGGGCTTTCTTCTTTTGAAGCCACTCTTGGCTTTGGCTCAATAAAACAGCAAAATCTGCAACGAAAATCATTGCTTTTCTGTAATGTGCATCCTGACAGGACTCCTAGGAGAGTCCTGCTTACCCCGCCCACACACAGTGATTGACAGTATTCCGTGTATACGGAAATCAATCACTGTGTAAGCAGGACTAGGTTTCTTGCCAGAGCTCAGCTTCTATATCTCTCGATCATATCCTGTTCTCAGATATGGCAGCAGAAATCACCTGATCATTTATATCAATGTAATATTGTGTCCACATATTGTGCATTGTTGTACTCATAGAACTTTATTTTTACAGGAAGACAGTGAACTCAGCTTGTTAACGGTTAAAGTTGTACAAGCCGCACATATACCATGGGCTGACGTGAGTAAGTATGATTGGTTTCCTTTCAGCAATTCTTACCTCAGTCGCTAGATGACTGAGAAAACAGTGAATTGCACCTGTGGCGACATCCATTCAAGCTACATAAGGCAGAAATATTAATATACCAGGCACTGCAGTCCCTTCATGTGCAGTGCCCTGTGCCCACACTACAGGCTTCTCAACCCCACTTCTCTTATGACATCTAATCTTTAAAGCTGAAAAAATTATAAAAAGGTCATTTCTTGGTTGATATTTCTGATAGCTGGTTTTTCGTTACAGTGAGCCACGCTGATTGCTATGTGTGTCTGTGTCTACCACCTTGCACTAAAAAAACCATAAGGACAAAGACTGTGTCAGACAGCAGTGACCCTGTATGGAACGAGACGTTTCAGTTTACTGTTTGCAATAATGTGAAGGTAAGCGGCAGATACATGGGTACATTATAGTGGCCTGTAATTCTTCACATGGATAAATGCAGTCATAACAACTTATTACCTATCTACAGTATAGCTGATAAGCATCTGATTGCTGGTGGTCCCACAGATGAGACCCTCACAATAATGAATACACTGATCCTTTATCCCCTGTTTAATGGAGCAACAGTTGCTGTCATATCATTCAGTCTGTATGGGACATACAGAAATAGTCAGTACAGTGTCTGGCTATCTTCATCAGTCCCATAGACATTGATGAGAACTCAGTTAGCCTCTAAAAGGTATCGCCTGATTTCTTCACTCTTCCACTACTTTCAATGGCTAACACGGTACAACATTATACTACTATTGATGAGAACAGCAGCTGGCATACATTGCTCCATTCAAAGGGGAGACACATGAAACCTCTTCCTGTGATTGGCGGGGTCACAGTGATCAGACCACCCCTTTAAAAAATTCACATTTTCTCTAAAATCAAAGAGGAATGAAGCTACTATCATATATATCACATGGGGTATCACACAGCTTTCATAAAATCCTGTATAACTAAGCAGAATTGCCGTTCAGAAATCTAAGAAAACAAAAAATTGTGCCCAGTTATGAAATGCTGCTTAATATTTACTACTTTTTATGCGCCTACCCTGCATTGTTTCGATTGGACAAAGGGCTGTATTGAGATTGATATCGTATTTTTTCGTCTGATTTTTTATCTCCTGAAATTGCAAACACCTCTAAATGTGTAACTACATTTTTAGTATAATAACAGCTACATTAAAGGATTACTCCAGGCAAAATTGAGACACTGGGAGGAATTTATCAACTCCTTTACACCGGTTGTCTGGAGTAGATGGCAGATATTGTGGGGCATATTTGGTTCAAGGCCCTTTCTTGTGCTAAATTTGCTTGACATCCCACATTCTGCACCTCACTCTTTGTGCAAATGTGGGCAGACCAGGGTGGGAAGCAGGGTGGGTCAGGATGGAGACACCTCAGCCTCACATATTTATTATAACTCATGCCACGTTTTCGCATTTCCACGTTTCTGACTGACATAGATTTCCTTTCTGGAACAGGATCACATGCCTGTTTTATGGAGAGGTCAGAACCTCTTGATAAGTCAGGCAGGTCTTGTGTCTGTGGGGCCCTTTATTACAACTGTAGTACGAAGTGCCAGTCTTAATAAATCTGCCCCACTGTCTTTATGCTTGGTACAGGTGTTGGGGGCAGTGCATAACACAGGGATTTAAAGAGCTTACTCTGCACTATGACACAGCATACCTGTTTTATCTAGAGTGTTTCTTCAATTATTTTAACACATTTAAGGTCCATTCACTTGCCCCAGCTGTCCTGTCTATGTAGAAAAGTACATTTTTTAGCATGTAACTTCTTTTTCAGAACGTGTTACATCTGACGCTTCATGATGAGGACGTTATCACAAGAAATGATCTGCTTTATACACTGGCGTTTGATGTGGACAAAATTGGTATAGGAGAAACTATAAAGAGAACTTTCTGTCTTAACCCTAATGTAAGTTATGTGCACACTTACTGAGTACAATCAGTATACATATACAAATGTATACAATGGGCTGATGCACTGCTGTTTTTTTTTCATCAGCTTTTTTATGCAAAGGTATACTGCAGAAAAAAATATACTGTCTGGCATACGGTTTATTAGCATGAGAGTCAATGGACACTATATGCTACTGTATGCCTAAAAGTGACATACATCTGTGCCTTTCATCAGAGGTATACATAAGTCTGCACTACTGACATATAGATCTAACCAAAGACTTTATGGTGATGTGAAAAGTGCCTTAGGCTGAGGCCACCCATTGTGGAAAAGCTGTATTTTTGCTGCAGATTTTGTGATTTTTTTTTGAGCCAAATCCAAAAGTGGCTTCAAAGGGAATGGGAAATATGAACTAAGACAACTTATACTTCTTCCTTCTGCTAAATCCACTCCTGGCTTTGGCCCAATAAAACACACTAAAATCTGCAACAAAAGACTGAGCTTAAGAGGTTTGACAGATGTTCTGCACTGTGTTGATACTGGTGGCCTATCTTCAGGATAGGATAGAGCTGCAGTTCTTCTATACAAGTAGCATAAAGTTGATGTTTGAGTGTTTTGCTTCAAACTCTATCTCCTGTATAGGTTCTTGCTCGAGAGACTGTCTGAAACTGCTTATCAGTGCAGGATCTGGGTGTTGGACCCCCACAAGTCTGATACTGATGATCTATCTTGAGGATAGGTTATCAGTATTTAAAAAAAAAAAAAAAAAAAAAAAAAAAGCAGCCCCCAGACTGGCAAACCCTTATAACCATTTTATATCCTGGTCTTAAAGGAATAGTAGAATTTCAGTAAACAAAAAGGTTCCCTTTTGTACTAAAAATTTCTTCAATGTCTTCTAAAATACTTTCTTCATCAATTCCTTATGGTTATCAGGATCTCTACTTCCATGGATCCATGGTGATTTACAACAACGTATCTCTTAAAATGGGAAGCACATGTTTACTGACACTGTCTGCCACTTCACAAAGTCATGAAAAAGCAACAAATGAGAAAATACTTCTTATCTTTATTTTTTAGGGACCAGAAACTCTTGAAATGGAATTCACACTGCAAGAATTGTAAGTTTAAATCCCTTTACTTACAGTCTATATGTAATGTGTGCATTCACCTAGAACCTGTACTTATTTATCAACTTACATTTTATTTCTGTGTTTCAGTCAAGGATATCGTGAAAAGATCCTCACAAATGGAGTTATTGTGGTAAGTTCACATATATTGGTTTTATTTAGTTAAAGTTCTATAAACTATCTTTGTGGTTATGATCTCTAGTAAACCAGTGTAAAAATTATTCTGTACAATGTTTGCATAAGTCAAGTGCTCTGATAAGCACTAAATCCAGCATCTGATAATCCAGAATGCCTAGTAATGTGTTATGTTATTTTTATTTAGTCCTCTACCAAACCAGGTCCCTTTCACCTATATAATATCTCCCACATCCCTCTTCACTGTTCATTCTCGTAATGCAATAATCCAGGCATTTCATCATTTGTTGACAGCCATAAATAGGATGTGTACCTACGGCTATTTTCTTCTTCATCACAACTTCACATGCCTGACTCTTAAGTCTGCCCCAATACTCTAGAGCCATACACTCACACCTCATGAGCCATTTACAAACTGACCTTTTTATCCATACTTCTATTTACTCAAGTCCACTGTATTCTTAGCTTTCTTGTTCCCATCCCATCACCATGCACATTTTAGCTATTTTGGCACAGTTACTGCCTTCTGACTCGCTCATACTGCATGATTTTTAGCTATTATTGTTGTACTTAAATGTTTTCAGCAATCATGGTGATGCTCCTCTTATCTGTTTTACAGTCCAGAGAGATGACCTGCCTGGATGTATGTGTAGATAAGCAGAGGATCCCAGAATATCTAATAGGTGGGCTACTGTGAAAGTAAATCATTTACTGTGATATTTTATGTGTCTGCTAAGGCAGATTTATCAAAGTGTGTAAAAATCACCATAGAAGGCATTCTCATCTTTCCAATTCCCTGCTAACATTTTTCAGGGGACCCACCAGTCTTTACTTTTTAACCCTTTCCAGCAATGACATGTTTCCCCATGCGCAACTACTGGAGGCGATTACTTAACCACAGTGGTGGTGTCAGGTCATCGTAGGCTTTAATTGGTTCAGGGATAACACGTTGAACCCAAGGAAGTGTAGGTATGGAGGATTGTAAATAAAAGTGTTCAGTCTATTAGAAAAGAATACTCTCTCTAAAGGGATTGTCTCATAGTAGTCACCCTTGCATCTATTTTTCTGGCTTATCAAAAGTATGATAGGTGGAGGCCAACCGGCTTTATCTTCTCCATTACTGAGAGCTATGGGTTCCAAATCCCCATTACAAGCCAGGTAGCTGACTTCTTGTGCTAGAAACGGCCTAGCTTTACTTACTTTCTTGAATGACAGATATAACTAGTGCATAAAGAAGCAGGTTCATCATACACAATAAGAAGCTATAATGCCAAGCCTTCCCTAAATAGGATTTATTACAAATTATGTTTACTGCTGACTTCATACCAAGCATTGGGTACTGCTGATGCCCCCAAACTGTTGTAGGTGGTAAACCTTTTGCAAATATGGCAGATGGTGTCGAAAGGGAGTTTCTCATCTCAGGGTTTCACCTGTCTTCCTGTCTCCTTTCCCTTCCACTTCCTACTTTTTTTTTTGCTTATTTTGAATTGCACAGTTATCACTGAGTTTACATAGAGAGGCACTGATCAAGCACTGTTCTAGCCCTTGTTAGGCCTTAGCAGCTGAGAGCACGTTGCAGAGAAAGAGAAGGGAATATAGTTGGCCAAAAACAGGGACTGACATCATCACCCTGACCACTAGAGGTGGTCTGTAACCTAGGCAATGAGCTGTAAACACTGAGGAGACATTTATCTGACAAACTGAGAAATATAGAAATGTATTGGGTAAAAGACTTTAGTTAGCTTAAGCTACAACTTTAAATATGATCCTGGAGATGGCAGTACCCATTTCGGCTGCATTAAGTGCTATAAGGATATAGTGAATACACTATCAAAGGTATTGTGCTTACCCTATTGTCAGATGCTAGTTATATGGTTTTATCCTACTGTGACATTTTAGTAATGTAATAATCTTTCTGGTGTCACTAGTGCAAATGCAAGGGCTCCAAGAACCATTATTTTGCTCTTGAACCACTGGTTGAGCTAAACTGGCATATGTTATATCTACAACATATTTATATATGTCATCTTGGTCTTAAAAGGGTATTCCCATAAACATAACCATTTTTAAATTTGTAGATAATTAAAAGTTAAACACTTTTGCAAATATAAGTAATTTAACATTTTGCAGAGTTTTAAAGATTTTCTCTAAATATCTTGTGGTCACAGTTTTGTTGTCTTGATCGGTTGCTAGTGGATACGACCATCAATGCAGAACCTTTCTAAGGTCAGAAAATCAGCCATGATTTCCTTATTGTAGCTGGGATATCTTCTGATACATGAAGTGTGCCTGCCTGATAACTCAGCTACAATAAGAAAATAATGGTTGGGTTCCAGACAAGTCCCACACCATAGAAAGTTTCTGCATTTGTGGTCATATCCATTGACAACCAATCAAGAAAACAGACTGTCACTAGTAAGATGGTTAAAGAAAATCTTTAAAACACAGAATTTTTAACTACTTATATTTGAAAAAATGTTTAACTTATAATTATCTACAAATATAGATATGATTATGTTCATGGGAATACCCCTTTAAGACATTGTACACTTTTTTAAAATTTTTTTTATAAATGTTGTGCACCTTCAAATGCAAGTGACAAATACTTGTAATTCTTGTAGTGATATTTGGTCTATGTTTTGCTATTCAGTTTTATTCAGATTCATGTTACTAAATGAAAATATATGTATTTCTCTTGTTCATCTAGGCAAAACTCTCGTTTTGTCAGTGGAAGATTCTTGTGAAAATGAACGCAGACTGGAGCTGAGTTCCTGCACAGGCTCCGATCACATGCAAACCTGCAGGTTTCACTACCTCAAAAGATGGGACCCACAGTTTACATCCCATGTGGAGGTAAACCTGTTGACATGTCCTCAATCATACTATTTGCTTGATAATCTATGGCGCCCAACCTCTCCTCTTGTTACATGCAGCAGATGGGCAGACTCTCTTAGTATATACCATATGATGAGCCTATCCTCTCCCTCTGTATGCTGAGCTTTGTCTGCTTCTAATATTGGACATTGAGAGTGTAGTTGAGAAACTTTGGGCTGTTGTCCTTCTTATGTACAATGTAAGTAAGGAGAGTAGTCTGTGACCAGGCAAAGGTAACCGCTCTAATTATTGGAGCAACTAATAGTTACTTGCTGAAGGAAAAAAGACAGTATCAGGACTAAGGACAGGGTTACACCATTGAGGGAGAGTCAGGAGGCCTGCCAAAATCATTTGTGTGGCCAGCTTAAAGGGATTCTCCAACAATAGTCCAAAAAATAAAACACTGTGATATGTCTCTGCATCATCTTCTTTCTTCTTAGTAAGATGCAGAAGCTCATTTTGTCTCTAGGGACATAATTTAAAAAAAAAAAAAAATTGCAGCCCCGGCAGCCTCTTTGAAGTGAATGGAACACTGGTCACGCAGTGATACATATTCAGGGGGACTTTTGGGCCTCCGTTCTCCTAATGCAGTGGTTGGCTACCCTCTACCTGTTAGTACACACATGCTGCTGAGCTGAGCATACTTGTGTATGGCGGAGGTGTTGGATTGCATGAGCTTTTGGCCACTCCATTCTAGCATCTTCCATTAAAGCATTGCAGTTTACACATTTTTATGTCACCCTTTATATGCAATTTACCTCAACGTAATATTTTTTTTGTGTTGCTAACTTCTGCAGGGAGGAGACAACCAGAACATTCAGATTATCCCAGTAAAATTGTTACACACGGGACAGGAAGAGAAGATTTTGCTCTCCACTGTGCCAGTAAGTGTCCCATGTTTTTACTACTCCTTTATGTACTGTCAGACACTGTGATGGGCAGCCAGTTGGTATCTATTCTTTTAGAGCAGCTATCTCGAGAACAGTGCTCGGGGACCTGTGGCTTGTAGCCATTGTGAACAGAGAAGGGACCACATTTGCCTTGTCTTCTGTAATAATTTACATGGGAGTTCCAAAACAACTGAGTAAGTATGCTCATTTGTTTTCTGGAAGTCCCTTAGAAATGAATGGAGAGAGATGTTCATGTACAGCCATCTCTCAATTCACAGCTGCTGCAGGAATGTCTCTAACCCCTATTCTTCAGATAGGTTTGGAGTCCAGAGGTGCTTGCGTCTTTTAAACATGTATGGCATATCCTGTCTGAAGTGGATAAAATCTGTTATATTAAGGACATTTATTGGTGTTACACTAAACTGTCTAATAGCAGCTCCTTGGTTGCACCATGTGTGGTTATGTAAGGATGGACTCACTGAGGCCAGGGCGGCATCTGATTCTTCACCCAGTGTGTGGTCACTGGCCATTGCAGGGTGGACAAGCATATATGTGCCACTGGCCACATAATGTGTCCTTACCCTAGGAAAAGAAAAATAGGATTTAATAGAAACGAATTGAAATGGGCGGCCACAGAAACCTCAGTCGTCTTAAACACTTGGCAAAACATAAGTAGCAGTGAAAAGCTGATCAAGTAGCAAGAATAAACCAAGGCTTGCCCACCACACCTGACAGCTTTGACTCTTTTATTTTATCCATCAACCAACCCCAGGTGAAGCCATTGGCAAAAAAAGTAAATTAGGTGTGGTGGGTGAGCCATGGTACACACTTTCTTCGTGATCAGCTTTTGCACAGACAATTTTACTTATTACTTTATGTCTTTATACACTTTATACACTCTGTCTACTTTTGCTTACCTGTATAATGATCCATTTTCTTAAAAATTCTTGTATGTGATACCAATGGCAAGTTTTTTGCTCCCTCACTTTGCATTGACTTGACTTTTTAAAGGGGTTGTCCAGAGACAGGGAAGTTCTTTAGTTGGTTTACAGATTTACTTAATAAGATTTACTAATACAGTTTAATCTCAGTATTAGTTATACGGTCCAGGAAGTTCCATTTTTACATTTGATCTAACTCACTAGAGAGCTTCTTCCCTTTCTGTGTCGGGGATGTGATGAATAGGGATGTCTGTCTGGCTCTGTTTAATAGCTAAGCGAGCCCCGTCCTCTGTCGCTGCATCAGCCATGACAGAAAAGCGAGTTGGCTTAGCAAATTTACTGAGCCAGACAGAGAGCCCCTTTATGTCACTGGCAGAGAGGGAGGAATAGCTCTCTGCTGCGTCAAAACATATGTGGAAATGTAGCTCCTGGCCTATGGGCATGGCACAAACATTGTAACAATGGTGCAGCTTTCATAGATAACTACCGTACATTAGTAATTCTTATTAAATTATATCTGTAATGCATCAAAAGAACTTTTTATATCCCTGGACAAACTCTGTAAAATCGGATGTTTTTAACTTTTATTCATTACAAAAATATATTTATATATTATATAGTATACTTTCTAAGATGTTTGTTATTATGGGTGTTTTAAAGATCTTAGCCTGTGACAACTGACATTTGCTAAATATTGAGCACTGCACTTCTGAACAGCTTACACATAGGTTACATTTACACGGAGCCTGGAGGCACACAATCCTTGTAATCTTATGTGAAGATCATTTATCGTTTCTATTTCTTTGGCCGTAAAAGAAGATAAAATATTGACATGTACAACAAAAGACCCCCCTTATCCTCTGCTGCCCATGGTACAGGCCTGCTGTGCCTAATGATAATGTCAGCCCTTCACATATTTGTTCATTTCTGTGCCTACAGGCTCTATCTGTATGCATTCTTCACATGTACATGCTATATATCATATAAGCCTGGACTCTTCTTCTGTTCCATTATAATGTATGAAACCATAATTGCCTCTCTATGTATGCATGTATGTGTGGGTGTCTGCATATTTGTTGTTGTAAGATTTCATGTTATAAATTCATCCCTCACTCTCATGTTAGCATATATAGTAAATTTCTTACATGGCACAGACTTTTTGAACACACATATCTTTATAATGGAGTATTACACATTTTGTGTATTTACACATTTCTGGGACACATGCTATCCTATGATAAGGATTGTCACATCACAGGTGACATCACTTCTAGTTCTATATAATGGTCCTCAATATATGTTTGTTATTTATCTTGGTGATAAAAGCCTTTCTTAAATGGTCACATTATCCAAAACTAAAGTTTCCCATGTGCTCCATTTTGGTATTCCTTGTGTCAGGCTCTCACTTGTTATTTTCCTTGCTGCTTTTATCTCTGTAAATCACACTGGAGCTGTTACTTACCAGCAGTGTGACTCAGGCTTCAGTGACAAGCTTTTCTGCTTCAGTCTATGGGGATCTATGTGTCACCCATAACAGGCACCAGAAATTGCATGGACCTTGTGGGGTGGCACAAACTCCTACCACAGCCACTGCTGATGGTTAGACAGTTCCTGTCACACTGTTATAATGAAGGGAAACCTGCCTGATTGTATATTTTATGGATTTATGGTCTCTTAGATTATTTAAGGCACTTATGCCATGAAAATTATTTATCCTCTATCCAAAGGATAGAGCATAAATACCTGATTGGTGGGGGTCTGACCTCTGAGGCCCCTACTGATACCAAGAATGGGTGGTCCTCTTCCCCGCTGCACATGCTGAATGTAGGTGTGACTGGTGGTGGACGGTGCTCCCATTCTTTTCAATGGGATTGCCGGAGACAGCCAAAGTAAAGCACTCAGCTATCTCTGGCGTTCCCATTGAAGTGACTGGGACCCCTGTCCAACACCAGTATAACCCCTTAAGAAAATATGGAGGGGGGGGAATAATCACAGTGTTCTCCTAGCAGTCAGAGGTGGTATTGCCTTCCCATGTGATGCTGTGCTGAAACATCATGGGATTGAGAACAAAACAGAGAAAACGAGAAAGCAGGGGAAGCTAAAATTCAGGAGAGGGACTTATTAGAAGCAGAGAGGAGGCTGCACTGCAAAAGTAAGTACAGTATAGAAAACCGAGGTGCAGTGTGTGATGTATGGTCAGGTGCGGATTGCAGGGATGGAAAGTTGTGTTTCCACTGGAGATCTGTAAACTGTGTGTTTTTTGTTTTTGTGTTTTTTTCTTGTTTTAATATTGTGTTTTTATACTTTATTTCCTCTGGAATCTTTTTTTTTTTTTTTACATATTACACACTCAGCTTCTCTTCATCCGTTCCATAGAGATGAATGGAGTGGCAGCACATATGCTCAAATCTCCATTCATCCAAGGTATCACATGGCCCTCATTCTCATGATCTGATGATATTTTGTGGATAAGTGCTAAGGATTAAAACCCACAACATAAGCTTTGATATTATATCCATGTAAGATAATGGTATCTGGGTCTCTCTAGTTCTCTAGTATGGCTGCCTGATTATGGTGTAGACCATATTTAATATCCCTTTGTGTCCTCGCTCTTTCTTCTGCATGGTGATGAATATTGAGGACAATGTTTTACAGTTAAAACTTCAGAGATCAGAATTTCCCTGGTGGGAGTTTGAGTATGTGTATCGAGCTATTCACATTTGGATTCTTACAGCTTAGTGATGTATGGCTGAAAAATTGCTAAGTATACATCTTTGTATGTTCCTGTGATAGAATAAAAGAAAATCATTTGAAGTTGCAAAAGTATTTTTTGTGAAGTTGGTCATGTGTTGGGGCAGTGGTTGAGCCCTGGGCCAAATTGCACAAATTTATTGACTTGGTGCAGAGGGGAAATCTCTTACAGCTGCACGACAGCAAGACATAGGGGTGCACCTTCCTCCTAAGCAGTAGCTGACTGATATGTTAACATATCCATTTCTTCATTACTTTCTGCATGTCACTAATACCGTCATTCACTTCTGCTGACAATATGTTACTTTAGTACTTGAGAACTTATCATTTTATAGTATTGACAATGTACCTTTGTGATGCCAGCAATACACGGTAAAGTTTCACAGAAAATCTGAACGTGTGCTTATCTCTGGTGGATATTCATGCTCAGCAGTAGATACATGCTTATTATAGGATTTGTCGAAGATCAACAAAAACTAGCCCAAGGGGGGAACATACCATTTGGCTACATGTTGTCTGATCTTGAACAACCACTTTAATATGCATGGTCATTTATTAACCATTTTAATACAACAGTCTGTGATGCAATGTAAATGTGTATGTTGTATTAAAATCTCTCTTAATATATATGCAGTAAAATTCCTTTAATCCAGCATCAATAAAACCTGACAAGTGTCAAATTATCAAATATTCTGGATTCTCAGAAAGTCATAAGTATAAAGGATAAACTGTTCTCTCTTCTCAGTCTAATAAAAATCCACATTATATTCTGGTCCTGTGCTGGAAACTAGTGAAAGATCAGCAGGTTTTCTAGATTATTGAATGTTGGACTTTAGCAATTTTTACTGCATTGAATGCATGAGGATTGAACTAATCGTTGTAGTGCCATGCAGGTGCAAATATCTTCTTGTAAATTCTTTTGTAAAGTTAGTATTGATGGGAAATATTAATACACTAAGGCTATGTTCACACTGCCATTGTTTGGTTCCTTGTTCTGATCCGTCATGAGATCAGAACAACGGACTGAAAAGTTGACAGAATAAAGGATGCCGATGGAGCACCTTCCATTTACATCCTTCATCGTTGACATAGAAATGCATGTCCATGGAAATCCATCTGCATCCTTCATTCTGTTAACTTTTCAGTCTGTGATTCCGCGACTGATCAGAACAATGGACAAAACATAAGCAGCGTGAAGATAGCTTTAGGCTTTATTCACATGTTCATGCCTATTCTTAGCTGTGTTTTTCACTGTCCAGTCAGTATCCCATATGGCATCCATTTTTTCATGGACTAATTGACTTTAAATGAAAGTGTGAAAATGGAGCCCTGTTTCTGAACCATTGAAAAGTAGATCATGTTGTATTTTTTTATGGATCTCGGACTGTACATGCCTGTGAATTTCAGCCTAGTAAATGGAGCCTTAATGTGAAAGAATAATGGCTTAATCTGATGCATGCTTTGCACATTTATGGTGTGTTGCTTGACAAGGAGGTGGGGTTAGTTGGAAAGGGGTATGGCTTAAGATAACCAACAAGTAGGTCATGTAACATAATACAGAAGTGTCTAAAGATGCACCAAACCTATCATGATCCAGCATAAGTCACTTTCACAAATTTGGCACATCTTTAGATAGTCTGGATTAAGTTTACACTAAATATTGCATAGAATTAATAAACCTGCCCAAATATGTGCAGAGATATGATATGTAAATAATATGTTGCATGTGCAATAACATGATTCACATGTCTCTGCTTCCTGAGGCCCTACAAATCCAGTGCATGTTATGTGCAGCAGAAATACTGTCTAGAAATTTACCTTAGTATATTCTCTATAACATAAATCTTAACTTGGTAAAAAAAAATTTTCTGACATGAAAGTATTGTCTTTTACATTTAGGCAAAGCAGTACTTGCCAGGGCAGCAGAGAATTTATTTTATTTATCTTTTATTATTTTTAGACTTACTCCATCTTTTTTGCATTTTAGTTGCTACATGAACTTACTGACAATTTGATTTCCTACTCTCAAAATGTACAGTAAATCTATTCACAAAGATCTTCTGATATTATGCAGATACTTGTGAGCAGGGCTCCTTGGTGATGTTTGGGATCTCAGGCCACCATTGATTTTCAGAATGAAAGGGCACTTCAGGTTTTGGGTCCTGATGCAAAATCTTTTTTGATGCCCAACTATCATGGGTAAGTTGTGTCACTGGTCTGCGCATGTAGTGCAGAGGGACTTTTTGGGTTTCCGTAGGTTCCAGCTGCAACCTCTGCTCTTTCTAAAGTTACTCCCTGATGGGCTGAGATCACACACTTTACTAACATAATCTTCTCACTTCTGTCTATAGATGAGCAAAGAATATTTGTAGATCATTTTGATTAGGTATCCACTTACAAGAGAAATGAATGAGAAGGGAGAGGCTGAGTAAAGGTACATAAGCATGCTCTGAAATTGAGTTGTATCTGGAATCTGTACTTAAAGGGGTTGTCCAGGCAAAAATATTATATTTTAAATAGGCCAAAAAATAAAAGAAAATCATACTCCCCTTTCTCTGCTGCTGCCAAGTGCAACCTAGTCCTGCCAATCCATTGTTGTCTTCTGGCGGAAGTCCCCACCACACGTGACTGCTGAGGCCAGTCTGCAGCCTCAGAAAAGGACATGTGACACCGCTACCTGTGACATTACAGGGTCTTGTCCTGATGCTGATGATTTGCCTCAGTGGTCACGTGACTGCTGAGGCCAATCAGCGGCTTCAGTGGAAGGGATCCGTGACGTCACAGCCGGCAAGGAGTTTCACTTCGAGAAGACATTGGAGTAGTAGGACCGGACCGCGCTGAGAGAACACTGGAACAGGGAACAGGTGAGTATGATTTTTATTTTCCACCTCCCCTGGCCTATTTAAAAAAAAAAAAAAAGATATATATATCTAATTTTTTTTTTTTTTTTTTTTGCCCGGGCAACCTCTTTAAGCTATATTCACATATCTGTGCCAATTCCTGGCTATGTTTTTCACAGCCAAGCTGGCATTTGAATGGCATGCACTTTTTTCACAGATCTATTGATTTTTAATGGAAAAGTCAGATTAGTGAAAACAGAGCTGTTTCCAAACCATCAAAAAGTAGTAGAGCATTGTCTAGTTTTTTTATGGATCATGGACAGCACTGATTCTTGAACCTTGGTAGTGTGAATACAGCCTTAGGTAAATATATCATTTAGTCCTATATATTCCTAGGGATACCAGAACAGACCTCTCATGTTTAGGATATCTTACAGATTAACCTTATAGGGTCTCTATGATTACTTTTAACCCTGCTATATAGAGGACAAGGAAAACAATGTAAACATAAGTGGGGTGATAGTCATGAAGTTTTTATGACTGAAAAATCCACGTTTTAATGCCCCATTCCCATAATTGTACATGCCCAGAATGCGGCCTCTAAATAGGAACATCCTAGTTGCAAACTAGTCCCTTGCTTTTCTCTGAAAAGCAGCAGAGTTATAGACAAAACATAGTGTTAAAAAGTGCCATGCTCAGGGAGAGTCTGCTGTTCAGCTTCCCTCTGACTTCTCCCTACCTGGCTAGGCTTGTTTGACAAGTCTCTCCCTATACGCAAACTATTGACAGGTTCCCTTTAATGAGACACAGTGGTTCCCAATAGCTCACCTTCAATAGCAGACCTAATGTAAGGGCCTATTCAGAAGGCTGTGTCCAGTCCTAGATAAACTGTATCTGTGACCGCCACAGAGCATCATGGTTATTTATGGTGCTGTGAATTCCTGATCTAGTGTCAGTAGTCAGGGGCGTCACCGTGGCTCAGTGGTTTGCACGGGATGCCAAAAATGTTCTGATAGATAAATTGGCCTTCTGTAAAACAACTGACCCTGTATGGCACCAACTAACTCCCCTAATCCACAACCGCTCAACAACAATGTCTGAGTATGAAACTGTAGACATATGGTAGTTTGGGAACTCACAGCTTTATAAACCACTCCCTTCAGACAAGCCGCAATCAGTTTGGGAACCACGTGGGCGGTGTTTCTATGACTGAATATGACCATTCAGAATTGGCCATTGATGGAATTTGTCATGGTGACAGGTACCCTCATATTAAGCATAGCTGGCATATATGTCAGTGACATACTGTGATATGCTAAGTAGTAACAGTGGATGAAATAACTCCAATTGCTGTTATGGCCTGGACCCCTTATCATGTCAGAAATCGGGCAGGTTAGAAGTTTCTCTCCTCTTTAGTGGGCCAGTCTTCATATATCGCAGGAACATTATTTAATAAACCTATCGTTAGATACACACTTGGAAGGTACCATAATTTTTTTCCATTTGCAGGTGGTATAGTAGGCAGATGTGACTTGTCACTGGCAGGATACAGTAACACTATATTGCTGCTTCTTTTTGGCATCCATTATCTATGAACCACTCTTGCATGTTCGCGGCAGTTTCTAGACAGTATTTAATTTGTAAAAAATTTAACTAGGTTTATGCAAATTGCTGCTGCTTCCGCTGCTTCCTTCCCCTGCGTTGGATCCAGGTACAGTTTCCTATTTCTTAATGATTCTATATGCCATTTTCATCTGACATAGAAATTCCACTGAAATGATGCTGATGTGCAACTGAGCGTTTGCTGACTGTTATAACATGCTTGATATACTACAGTTTTTATTGTAATGTACAAATTCATCTGGATTTTGTGGTAACCGTTTGTGATGTTGTAGTGAAACCTACTTCATATAATATCACAGAGAAACAAGCCCTGCAGTGTGATGTTACACAAAAGACTTTGTAGAGTCCCTGTCAATGGACTTAAAGGAACACTAAACCTAGATATAATATAAGCAAGCGGGCAAGAAATAATCTTGCCTCCACTTCTTGTCCGTCTGCAGCATTTTCTGCATGTTCCTGAAACAGACAGTCTTGGAAATCTTGCAGAGAACGCAGGGTTAGGTTAGGGCTACAAGATGACATTGGCCTTGACTCCTATCAAATAACCTAAGATTGTTGCCTTGTCCTACGACTCCTTCACCAATGCACATGAATGGGAGGTGCTGTAACTGTGACTTCTAGTTGCAAATAGAACTCACAATTGCAGCACCCTCGAGGTAAGTTAGTGAAGGAGTCGTAGGTCGACATGGCAATTTTTTGTTGTGGCCAAAGTCACTGTATTGGCCTAGCTTTCGACTGCTGGTCTGCCATATATTTGACTAGAGGCCATCTGAGTAGCGCGACTTGAAAATCTTTCTGTCCTACTGCAGGCAGAACAGGGGGCGGGGGGTGACTAGTAGTTGCTCCTGCTGCAGCCAGTTATTTTACAGCTCAACAGAAGACAGAAAGAGACGAGATATAGCTGATCTTCGGACTTACAGAAAAGGTTTCTTTATATATTTTTCATTAAGGCAGAGTGAGATAAAATAGGATCACATATGATACAGAGATTAATGGAGGAAGGCCTGGATTGTATTTTTGTTTGTTTGGGTTTCTTTTTCATCCATTTCCTTTAAAGGATATGTTCATTTTTGCCGCCAGCTATGTAACGCACCAAGGCATTTAAAACAAAAATTTATTAAGCAACTTTGTAGATATTCTTAATATATTCTATAGTTTTTGTGTCTCCATGGTAACATCTATAAACAAACCACATTTTTAGTTGTTACTCTTGATCCTATAAGCACTTGGAGTATGTCTCAGTTCCTAGAATCCTAGTAGTGCTGTTTGCACCGTCACCATTCTGTAGCATTGCTTTATAAAGCAACACTAACATGTGTGCCAGAGGTTCTGTTAGGAACCTCCATTGTAGGTTCAGGATAAAGTCACAGACAAAAAAGTCCTGAATAATGATGGACAACATAACAGATACCTGTTGGCCCCTATCATAGCCCGAGGGGTCCGTTGGAATCTTTTTTGTTTCTGTCATATGACAAATCCTTTTCTATTGTTCTGTTGTTTCCTCCTGGTGTATATTATGCAGATTACATGCAAGGTGTCCCTGAGACATCACAGTGTGAGACTGTTGCTTGTGTATAACATAAGGGTTGTATCATTGACTTCTGTATTAGTATGTGGTCTGTAAGGTGGACCCCTGTTCTGTAAGTGTGTGTGTGTTAAGGCATCAAACTCCTTCTTAATGCTCATATCTGGTGGCATAAGTACCGGGGTAGCAGCCATAGCAGCTGCCATGGGACCCAGGACCTTAGGGGGCCCGTCGGTCCCCTGATGTTTTTTTTTTTTTTTTTAATAGACCATTACCTATTTACTATTTATTACTGGGCCCTATTTACGTACCGATCCCCGACTGTTATCATGAGCAGGAGCAGCGATCGGCAAGAGTATTTGTTGGACGAACCCCAACAAATACTGCTAAGATTTCTTTCCCATTGCAAATACAAGTAAGGTCACTTTGCATTTAATGGACTGATGTTCACCTAGGATGATCTTACCATATACTACACAATTTCAGATGTAAAATGTAAAGTTCAAAGAAAGCCAATATGCGTCTACTGTAATATTCAGAACTTCTCTTATGGCAATTGTCTTTTCAGACCCCAGAGTATAATTATCAGAGGCCCAGGGGAGGTGAGGGAACATAAAAACCAGTGTTACTCACCTCTCCTACGCTCCAGCGTGACTCCCTGCAATCTTCAGGCCTCTTTGGTGACATCCCAGACGTAATGTGGGCCACGTCATTATGTGTCACGACGCCGGCCTGGCCCATGTGACCTTTGTGCCGAAAGCAGCAGGGAGTTATGCCTGAGCGCAGGAGAGGTGAGTATGATTATATGTTTGTCACCTCCTCTGGGTCTCCGATCATTATACTCTGGGGTCTGAACAGACTCCAGAGTATAATAATAGTTTGTGGGTGGTCCACTATGGGGCATAATACTGTGTGCATGGGTCACTATGAGACGTTATACTGTGTGCAGGGGCCATTTTGAGACATAATACTGTGTGCAGGGACCATTGTGGAGCATAATACTGTGTGCAGAGGCCACTGTGGAACATAATACTGTGTGGAGGGGCCACTGTGGGACATGATACTGTGTGAAGGGGGTCACTATGGGACATAATATTGTGTGCAGAGGCCACTGTGGGACATAATACTATGTGGAGGGGCCACTATGGGACATTATAGTGTGTGTAGGAGCCGCAATGGGACATTATACTGTGTAGGGGCCAGGAAAGGGGGGCGCTATGCTGAGCTCCTCAAGTCAAAAGTGTAGTTGTGGTTGTTTTTGATGGACATACATTCATTACTTACAATAGATAACCTTTTATTCTTCCAGTGTTAAAGGGAGTGTGTCACCAGAGTTTAGTATATTGATCCAAACCCACAGATAGATAGGTTAGGGTCACCTGAATCGAAACGGTGACATCTTGGCAATAGAGGAAGCGATTCACAAGGGGAAGGCGCCCTTTCATTCAGTTGACCGTAACCTAACTGTGGAGTTAGGTTGATATGCTGTGTTCTGGTGATAGAGACCTGTCTGCTGCAGATGATAAGGAGGACATTGGGTACAATGCTTCAAAAAAGTATTTGAATTAGGGTTGTCAGAAAGTAGTCAGACTCACCCTCCATAGATATCTAGTGGAAATAACTCTTTTGCATATAGTAAATGTATTGTATTCTGGGAACAGTGTTGTGGAAAGATTTGGCTTACAACTGAGGTTACAAAATACTGACCGAAATACTGCCATGTGAAAGAGGCCAGAGAAAGTATGCATTTTAAAAACATCCTCTCTATTATTTCATATGGAAACTACGGTATTGCAATGAAAGGAATTCTATAAAATCCTGTTTATACATCTGCGTATTCTGTTTATTCTCATAGATGCAGTTCCTAAAATTGTCCCTTTAGAAGCAAACTACAAGCACATCAGAACCTTTGTATATCAGTAATGGGGTTGTCCCACCAATGCAACTTATTCCTTATCCACTGGTCCAACCACCACTACACCAGCCTGTGGAGTAAAATACTCCCATTTCATGACTGGTGGAGGTCCAGTTGTCAGACCCCCACCGATCAGCAAATTATCCCCTATCCTGTGGATAGGAGGTAAGCTGCTTTGGTAAGAAAACCCCTTTAACATGCATTTTTTGCTTGGTGTCTTGCTTGAAATTGCAGTGTTCTCCCATATTATGGTCAGCATGTGCGGTCATACCATAATACAGGTTTTTGCCGTCAATCTATAACATCCACCTGGATTTATATCCAGTGAATATAATCATCCGTTCTTCAGCACTGACTATAGTATGTATTATAATATCTGCTCATAGTCACACAGCACTAGTTAAAAGCATGCATAACATTTAATAGCTGCAATAGCTTTGTCATCTATGGTGCCTGTCACATGTACTGTGACGCCTGCCACACACTCTCTTGCCAATGAGAAGAGATGACTCACTGTCAGCGGTGATTGGAGCATGATAGAACTATTGCTAACCCTGCTATGGCTATTGGTTAGGTCCTGAGTAATGGCTGACTTCTCTTTCACAACTCTGTATTTAACAATATTATGGAGCATCTTGCACCATTAACACGTGGAGCATTCTTTCATCAAGTTCTCCTGTAGGTGCTGATTCACCGAAAGCTGCTGACAAATAGGGCAGAGTACACACTGCAAACCCGCTGACAGATTTATCTAGTACAGAAGCTACTATGCAGTGCTCTTAGTTTCTGCCTGTGCAGCTTTTCGTGCCCACTAGGTTTTATTAACAACCCATAATTTGTTCTAGATAACATTGTTCCAGTACAGTATACTGTATATAACATAGCTCCCAACTGTTGGGACTGTCAAAGAGGGACACGTATAGTGTACTGGGTGAAAGTTTCTAAGTAGTTTGCAAATCTATATGCTTGAATAGAGTTTTATTAAATATTAGCACAAACAAAATCTGAATATAGATATTATAAGGTGTAAAACACACTAAATGATGACACTTATTGTATAAATTGGGGTCTTGGAGACCAGAACAAAAATGATGTGCCCTGATGTACTCCTGTACAAAACTGATCTTGCAGTCATACTCTCTTCCATTTTCTACTTCTTGCTACCCAACAAGCAAGTGCTGTAGAATGGGCCCCCCTAGCATCTACCACAACCTCCTCAAATCTTGTAACCATTTCTCACTAGGCCCTTGGAGCCTGCTGCCCTCTGTCACATTGAGCACTCTTACAAATTATAGCAGGATGCTGGGGTTTTGGTCTCTTGGCTGCTATGGTGTGAGGTCTCCTCTTCATGGGGGGTGACATTCTAGCCGCTCCAGTCCTATTCTGTCTTCAGCACTTGTGGAAGATCCAGGCTCAAGATTTAGCAGGGCAATCATATATGGTTGTGGCACAGCCCAGAGATGTCTTGCTACCCCATCTACCATCACATTTCAGAGTTTTCTCCTAGGGTGTTTTCACTAGAGTAGTGGATGAATTTGGAAGTTACATGTGGAAAGCAATCGTTTCACCACTCACCTGTGGCTGTGACATGCACATTACTCATGACATGTGGCGTAGGGGTCACAACTACGACTGCTGCAGCACCTATAGTTATGCTAGTGCCAACCAAATGTAAGTTAGCAAGATATAGGAGACTGATGGAAGGGAATAAAGGGGAGGGAGCATAAAAAGCTCTTGGCTGTAAATGTGTATATGTCTATTAAAGAAGACTGCACAATACACAGGTGGATGTATTATTCATGTTTTCTGTACAGATAAGGTCTCTGGGGTGCCAGTAGATTATCCACTAGGCAGTGCAGGCATACCATTCAACACACAAGACTTGAGAACTCCATAAATTCTTTTTTTATCCCATATTTAGAAAACATTGATAATAAGCAGTAGCATGGAAAATCCTCACGCTGTAAATATGCTTTCACTGTGCCTGCCTATGACTAATAAGATATAAGCTCAGCAACATAAACAAGCATGAAATATACATGGAGCAGTCCACATAGCACTTTCCTCCCCTGCAAACCTATTGTGCAAGTAAATAACACATTGGCTGCATTTTCAATGCTTTTTTAAGCTATACAAGGTCATCATGGAAGTAGAATCAACATCTGCTATTGTCGATGCTGTCACCCATGTCTAGTACATGTAGCCATGTCTATATTCTGTTTCTGCAAAATACTGCAGTGCTTATAATACCATATACCTGCCAGAGCCTTATATTGTGAGCATGGTATCTCCACAGGTCGTGAATGCTACACTAGCTGTTTCTGATAACACTGGGGAAGATAATGGGGTCACATGGTATTTCTCAATAGAATCTTCAAGCAGTAGAGAGAGACATAACAATTCATTCTACAAAAAAGAGGTCACACTGCGACCATGTGATTTAATGAAGATGGTAAAAACAGGATAAGACCCCGTGCACATCTGATGTGGGGCCGAGTTTGCAGCAGAATGCACTTGGGTGACACTCAGAGAGACATCTGAGTGCATTCCGTTATGCATTCACATCTATGGGGGCCTCGGAACAGAATTGATCTGAAGCCCCCATAGATGTGAATGCATAACAGAATGCACTCGGCTGTCATTCTGAGTGTCATCGGAGCACATTGCACTGCAAACTCAGCCCCACATCGGTTGTGTGCATGGAGACTAAGGAAAGACACTGTAAGCAGATTGCTATTACTGTTGAGGGGATAAAATTTCAATATAATGAGTAAAAAAAGGTCACCAGAATGTCCCTTTAATATAATGGTGTTTTCTGAATGACTCCTGTAACAAGGAAGAGTGATTCTGATAAATTTGGCATTTGCTTCTTTAAATTTGATTCAGAGGAGTAAAAAGAGTTTGTTGGACAATAAATACAGGAAATGGAGTAGGTATATAGTAGAGATGGGCGAACCTCTCAAGATTCTGTTTGGGTTCGGCGGCTCGGCTCTAATTCATTTTGGGTCGAACAAATTTGGTACAAACCACACCCTAAATTAGCTTAAAACATATCTCTCTGAAGCCGAAGTTATGTCAAAGTGGAAGTGACATTATTATACCCTGGGGTCTCTTCAGACCCCAGAGTATAATAGGTTGAGGGTAGCTGTACAAAAATTAAAAAAAAATACATACTCCCCTTCTGTTACCTCTTTTAGGCCTCCTCGCGGAGACTGGCGCACTTCTGTGATGTCATCGGTCCGTGGGTCATCACATGCCCATGTCACTGCTGAGGCCCAATCACAGACCTCAGAGCTGAGCTTTGGGCCAGTGATGTCACAGATGAGCACTGGACACTGCAAGGAGACCCGAAAGAGGTACACTACTGTTCAAAAGTTTGGGGTCACCCAGACAATTTTGTGTTTTCCATGAAAACTCACACTTTTATTTATCAAATGAGTTGCAAAATGAATAGAAAATATAGTCAAGACATTGACAAGGTTAGAGATAATGATTTTTATTTGAAATAATAATTTTCTCCTTCAAACTTTGCTTTCGTCAAAGAATGCTCCATTTGCAGCAATTCCAGCATTGCAGACCTTTGGCATTCTAGCTGTTAATTTGCTGAGGTAATCTGGAGAAATTTCCCGCCATGCTCCCAAGAAGCCCCTCCCACAAGTTGCATTGGCTTGATGGGTACTTTTTGCGTACCATACGGTCAAGCTGCTCCCACAACAGCCCAATGGGGTTGAGATCTGGTGACTGCGCTGGCCACTCCATTACAGATAGAATACCAGCTGCGGCTTCTTCCCTAAATAGTACTTGTATAATTTGGAGGTGCTTTGGGTCATTGTCCTGTTGTAGGATGAAATTGGCTCCAATCAAGCGCTGTCCACAGGGTATGGCATGGCGTTACAAAATGGAGTGATAGCCTTCCTTATTCAAAATCCCTTTTACCTTGTACAAATCTCCCACTTTACCAGCACCAAAGCAACCCCAGACCATCACATTACCTCCACCATGCTTGACAGATGGCGTCAGGCACTCCTCCAGCATCTTTTCAGTTGTTCTGTGTCTCACAAATGTTCTTCTGTGTGATCCAAACACCTCAAACTTCGATTCGTCTGTCCATAACACTTTTTTCCAATCTTCCTCTGTCCAATGTCTGTGTTCTTTTGCCCATATTAATCTTTTCCTTTTATTAGCCAGTCTCAGATATGAATTTTTCTTGGCCACTCTGCCCTGAAGGCCAGCATCCCTGAGTCGCCTCTTCACTGAAGACGTTGACACTGGCGTTTTGCGGGTACTATTTAATGAAGCTGCCAGTTGAGGACCTGTGAGGCATCGATTTCTCAAACTAGAGACTCTAATGTACTTGTCTTGTTGCTCAGTTGTGCAGCGGGGCCTCCCACTTCTCTTTCTACTCTGGTTAGAGCCTGTTTGTGCTGTCCCCTGAAGGGAGTAGTACACACCGTTGTAGGAAATCTTCAGTTTCTTGGCAATTTCTTGCATGGAATAGCCTTCATTTCTAAGAACAAGAATAGACTGTCGAGTTTCACATGAAAGTTCTCTTTTTCTGGCCATTTTGAGCGTTTAATCAAACCAACAAATGTAATGCTCCAGATTCTCAACTAGCTCAAAGGAAGGTCAGTTTTATAGCTTCTCTAACCAGCAAAACTGTTTTCAGCTGTGCTAACATACTTGCACAAGGGTTTTCTAAACATCCATTAGCCTTACACAATTAGCAAATACAATGTACCATTAGAACACTGGAGTGATGGTTGCTGGGAATGGGCCTCTATATGCCTATATTGCATTAAAAACCAGTCATTTGCAGCTAGAATAGTCATTTACCACATTAACAATGTATAGAGTGTATTTCTGATTCATTTAATGTTATCTTCATTGAAAAAAAAGTGTGCTTTTCTTTAAAAAATAAGGACATTTCTAAGTGATCCTAAACTTTTGAATGGTAGTGTAATGGAAGGGGAGTATGAATGTTTTTTTTTTGTTTTGTTTTTTCACCTCCCCTAGGCCTCCTCCTCCTATTTACTCTGGGGTCCAAAGAGATTCTAGAGTATAATGCAGCGACCATTTTAGTTCGCCTGAGATGAATCTCGATTTCTTCAGTTTTGTAAAAAAAACTGAACAATTTAGAATATATACGGGTCGAACCCTGTTCATTATGAACTGATTTGCCCATCACTAGTATATAGTATATTACCACATCCATTCTCCTCTTATTTTACCCATACTTTTAGCCTAGACGTTCCTCGGCCATATGCAAATCTAAAGCTCGAAAGATCACAAGTTGCTGGTCACCACTGATATTCCTTAAATCTCGAAGACACATCTGGAGATGTAAGGTTAGTTCACCCTAGCTTTCTGCTGGGTCTGTTTTCCAGTACTGTTAGACCCGCCACCACTGCCCAACTTGTCAACAGACCTAACAATAGGAATTGTTTTAGACCTGCATTTAGTATATAGTAATTGTCCCACAGCTAGAACACATAGATGTACTGTAGGTACTTGATAGGACATGATAAACCATGAGCTGAGTCACAGTTACCATCAGTATATCTTTTCGACGTGTCCAAAATATTTTCCTAATTATCTGGAAGATTCCATTAATCAAATTGGGCTGTGTTGGTATCATAGATGCACCTTATTATTCCCAGTGCTCATTACTGGTTGTATCATTATGTCCATGGCTGAGTATATGTGGATCACTATCTGCACATAAGCTGACGTTATTAAAGATATTTGTAGCATCACACTATTAATATTGTCTCACACTTTCATAAAGCATCAGTGTGTTAAAGGGATTGTACCATGAATTAACCTTACAGGACTGGTTTTTCACAAATATAATATGTAAGATAAAATTTAACCTTTAATGATATAGATTAAAATGAGTGCCGAACATACAGCTACATTACACTGAGATACTCATAGTCCCTATAAATACCCCATAAATATGGGCTTAAGAGACCAATAAATATACACTCTTATACTGGAACTGATAGTACTGTATGCATCAGTCCCCCACTGAAAAGTTCAGGCTGACTGGTTAAGATAATCAAAGCCTACACGCCACCTTGGGGAAGGTGCACTACAAGTCTCAGCAATCAGGAGCAAATACATAAATGTTCTAAAGATTGCGAATACCCTCACTAGTCCTATAAATGAAAGTGGAATATAGCTGGCTAGATAATAAGCTAATAAACAGATAAAGCATGACCAGCTAAACCCTGGGATATACAGGTCGACCGTCTCCCCCAGGATATACAGTGTCCAGCTCCACCCAACACTGCTAAATAATGTCCACTCAGGACAGCTAAGGGTAGCAACTAATAAATATCATAAATTCTCAACATGTTTCTCTCGACTACTGAATAGCGCAAGATCATCAGGAGATAGTAAATAGCAAGATAAGTAAGGAGAATTGCGGTTCAAACCACATTTCCCAGTGCCTGAATGGTAGGCAATGGTACTTGCAAAATAGCCAACGCCGAGTGCTGGCTAATACCGCTCTAATATAGAGCTGTAAGCTGATTGTAACTCCGCCCCTCGGCAAGCCCCCAGAGGCAGCAAATCACTGTAGGTGTACTAATCTCCAATGGGTATCGCCGACTCAAAAATGGGAGGAGCCACAACAATAAACAAATGGACAGCTGAATAACAGCTAAAGGAAAGCCACAGATAAAGCTAAACATAATGAAAGAAAATAAAAGGAATATGGAAGCGAGTACACAAGATCAAAGATAATCAATCTATAGCCACATATAGCCCGCACATAGATGGATCAAAAATGGATGGAATAAAGTACACATATACTAGTATATAACGCATCTGACCAGCTGCCTATAGATAATACCGCAGATATAGATAATAAGCGGCATAACACAATATAATGTACATAGCCTGAAATCCCCATATAAAATTAGTAGATGAGATTATACATAGGCCTAAAAAGGGGACTGTATTGCAATCACACCATAAACTGTATATATGTATTACTTATACTCATCTGTAACAAATGACATCACCCAGCTACACGTAAGTCAAATGAATGGGGCAAAAGAAATGGCCTCATTCAATCCCAGAGGTTTAATGGACTTAAATTTAAATATCCATTGGGCTTCTTTACATAATATAGCCCTGTCCCAGTCCCCACCTTGTATTGACTTATGTACTCGCTTCAAACCTTGAAATTTGATCGAAAAAATGTCACCGCAATGATACTCCCATATATGATTAGCAACTAAGGTATCGATTCTATGTACGATGTCTCCAACGTGGTCCAAGATGCGCCTCCGTAATTGTCTCCTAGTCTTGCCCACATAATTTAGTGGGCAAGAACAGGACGCAACATAGACCACGCCTTTGCTTGAACAGTTTATGAACTCTCTAATATTAAAGTCCTGTCCAGTGGCATGAGTCCTAACCGAAGATCCCTTCAATATATACGCACAGGCCCTGCAAGTACCACACTTAAAAGTGCCACGTATGCGGGCCGTTCCCAGCCAAGTAAGGGAAGACTTCGTAGGTGACAAATGGCTATGTGTAACCCAGTCACCAAGATTCCTCCCTCTACGGTAGGTAATCGACGGTCTTGACTGAATAACATCATGTAGGTCTGGATCTTGTCTAAGTATGTCCCAATTATACTGTATGGAGGGGCCCCTCTGGGACATTATACTGCATGGTGGAGCCTCTATGGGACATTGTACTGTATGGAAGCCAGTATAAGATATTATATTGTATGGAGGGGCCACTATGGGACATTATACTATATGGGGGCTGCTGTGGCACTGTGGGGGTTCTTATTTTACATCTGGAGGCCATTATATTACATGTGGGGGACACTGTGAGGGTCATTATATTACATGTGGGGCACTAAAGTGTGAGGGCCATTATGCAATATACGGTAGATGTTGGGTAATTATATATGGCGGCAAACAAAGCTTTTAAACAAGCAAAGCAAAGACCCGGAGCTAATGCTGCTGTAAGGGCCCCCAATGTCTCAGTCAAAGCTGGCTGAGACGCCATTTTGTGGAGGATCGCCGGCGCCCGGAACAAGATCCAGGGTCGGCGATCTGTTACCATGACAAATAGAAATTTTGTATCCCTGGAATCATACTAAAACATAGAATACAGGTGACATGTCACTTTGGCTGCACAGTGAACACTGTAAAAATGAAGCCCATAGGAATGTCTCACAAATCCACTTTTTCTCCAATTCCACCCCATTCTGAATTTTTTTCCAGCTTCCCAGTACATTGTACACAATAATAAATGGTGCCATTATGAAAAACAATTTGTCCCACAAACTTTAAACCCTCATATGGCTCTGTGAACGGAAAAATAAAAAGTTATGGGGTTTGGAAGGCAGGGGGTCAAAAATTAAAATCGAAAAATGCCTGCAACGGGAAGGGGTTAAATGCACTCTTCATTTATGAAAAGTTGTTTATAACTAGAGGTACGCTTTAAGTTTTTGCATTGGAAATTCTCTGAAATATTATCAGCAATGTAGGCTGCTTTTACCCAACATTGTTCTGTCCAGGAAACGTAGTCTGTGTGCCACACTGACCGCAACTGTGCATATGCAACTCATTGTTACATAGCGATTTATGATCAGTGAGCTCCCGAATGGCTGGATCTACTGTACCAAACGCATTGCTCTTTTTCAGTTTGGTATAGCAGCACTTCATCTGTTCAGGAGCTCAGTGCATCAGGACTTGCTATCAGACATTGAGTTCCATTCACACTCCTGTGGTCAGTCCAGTAAAGGCCTGGATGGAACACAGTTGTGTGAGGGCAGCCTCATTGTATCAGTGATCTCAGTTGGGCATTGTTACAAGTTCATTTTTGTTTGGTAAAGTGTTATATAAAAAAGTTAAAGACAACATAAAATCAGACTGTTTGCCTTTGTTTCAATACTTTATATCTTGCCATCAGCACATTTGTAAAGATTTTCCTTGTTGGGGATAATGACTTATCCGGGCAAAGGCAACCAGTGGTATAAAGTAATAAAAGAAGTCCACCAAGGTGCTGGACCAGCAACATTTTATTTTTAATGTGATTATTATACATCTGAAGATTAATGTAGTGTGTATTTAATAAAAAAATTAAGTGGTTATTAATTGTGTTATGTTCAGTGAGTACTGGAAAATGTTTAGGCCTAAAGGTTCACGGACTTGACTTCTATGCAAAATATGTTCACATTGGGAGTGGGCCAGGAATAGGGAAGTATTAATACTGGAGTGCAGGGGTTGGGTGAGGTGCGTATGGCTTCTTTTGTTATTTTATAACATGCTCAGCTGTTTTTCCTTCTTATAGTGACATAAATGATCTGCTGTCTAACAATCGCTCGTATAATATGTGTGCACATCATATTTCAGTGATGTGCTACCTGTTTCTAACACAAAATATAAATTGTATTTTTAACTTAGGCCAGACCCCTGGAAGTGAAGCTAAAAACTAAAGACTGGTAAAGTATCTAGAATTTTATATTCTTACTGCTCCTATAAGCAATGGTCATGTTCTAAGGCTTACAACTATAATGCTCCACTTTTTTCCCTGCACCAATCATGGACACGAGACATGATGCACCCTTTAAACCACTAGACACCAGGGGTGTAAATTTTAATCCCACTAAAACCAGGTCATGCTGATTTGATCAGCATGTTTCTATTAATCTCCATGTATCATTACCATGTTGCATTAAATCCAATTAAAGTGGTTTTCTGGGATCAACCAAAAAACAGGGCAATGGGGGAAAATGCCATAAAATAATAAGAGAAGTATTGCTTACCTACTAGATCCCCTGCCGCTCCAGCACTACCGCTTTGGTACTCTCCACCAGTCTTTGTTCACTGTGCTGCAGGATCACTGGCTTCAGTAGTAAGAGCACTAGGCCAGTGATTGGTTGCAGTGGTTGTGTGTGGCCATGTGATGTCATTCCTGTCGCACAGTAAACAAAGATTGTCAGGGAGCACTGTAGCTGCCGGGGATCTCATAGGCAATTAATGCCTCTTCTAGTACGCTATTTCCCCCCATTGTCCAAAACAAGCAATGCATCTGTTTTTTATTACTCTGAAAGCCAGCAAGTTCAACTCCGATTGCCTCCGCACTGGACAAAAGGCTGGACAGCCATATACATAACATGGTGATCGGCTGCAATACATAGGATTGTTTGTACAAACACCTTTCCAGTAAAACAAGGGACTAAAGTGGCCGATCTGGTACTCCGTTTTAAAATGGATGCCCATCCACTTGCACAAAGTGTCAAATGATTGGACGAATTATGCTAGTCATGCCATATGCATGTAGCAAATCTCTTCCCACCTGGCAGGACATGTTTTCAGGAGACATTTGCTATTGCAAATGATTGTTCACAGAAAATTTCCAAACAATGGTTGGCGGAAATGGTCAAAACCTGCAATTTCCACCCACTTTCATCTTAAGAGTATGGGCAGTTTTAGAAAGCCTAGTATCCCAGTGGGTGAATCCTCAGTGTTATGCAGTTACTAATCTCATGTAAATATGCATTAAATCCATTATCACAGCTTTCAGAACATGATAGAGAAACTAGCCAAAGAAAAAGACTACTACTATTTAGGCTCGTAGTATAGACACTTCCCTAATTTTTGATTTCCACAACACAATATGATCGCGCTATCAGCAACTGCATAGCAGCAAATTCAAGGGATCCCAAACTTTGCTGCAAGGCGTCCAAGGATCTTTTCTGATGTCACTCTTAAAGGGAGTCTGTTACTAGAACCCAGCATATCAAACCAACTCCGCAGATAGATAGGTTAACGTCACCTGAATCAACCAGTGTTTTCTCTTGGTGAATTGGGCATTACCATTGCTTTATAAAGGGCAGCAGCAACACCTACATTGCTCCAAAACATTAATTTCCATATCAACAAAAACTGCAATAACTTAGCAACTAAGGCACCGATTCACAAGGGGAAAACACAGTTTGATTTCAGTGACCCTAACCTGTCGGCAGGCCTGGGTTGATATCTTGGGTTTTGTGACAGACTCCCTTTAAATGGGTGGTCTCATAAAGACATCCCCTTTCCATTGGCCTTATTAGTGCCTACATGGACAGTTTAGTATCTAACCTTTACTTGTGCCATTAGTTTCCAGTCTACTGTCTGCACCATGTAATGTGTGAAGTTGGCTTGGAGCACATGACTTTTTTTTTTTTAACCAATATTGTTTAATGTTTGTTTGCTACTCCAGCACTGAAAAACTGAATGTCCGAATGGGGTTTGACCTTTGTGATGATGAGAAGCTTTACTCTCTCAAAGAGGAAAAGAGTCGTTGCAAATGCATTGAAGAAAGTTCTGAAGCTTGACCGCGATTTAGAAGATCATGAGGGTGGTCATGTGACTTACAGTCCATATTCATTACTTGGCTTTGCTACTTTGCCAGGAGGCAATATAATCAAATATCTCACCACATAGGCAATACAGTTATGTATTGGTAGAAGATTTGCGTTACCCTTAGTATTTTTAGTTGTCACAACAATAAGCTGAACCAGAAAACTGAAAGTCAGCAATACAAGTAGTGACATGTCTCATAACTGCAATATCAAAGCTATATAATAATTAGGAAATGCGAAGTATAATTATCACATCTGTCATAAAAAGTCTTACATGGTGTAACATTTACTGTAAACTAATGCACGTCTATAGAAATACTTAGTCATCACTTATTTCCAGCCTAACTGGTAACCAATGGGTGTGAAATCTTCCATGTTTTGTTTAGTTTATCCATCTTGAAAGGTTTCCAATGATATTACCACAGGTTATCATGCAATGGATGGATAGCTTTTGCACTTGTCTGATACTGTGTATTGTTATAGATTCCTGTGATCGCGGTCACTACAACCGGAGGTGGTGTTAGAGCAATGACGTCTCTCTATGGCACACTGTCTGGGCTGAAGAAGCTGAATCTCTTGGACTGTGTTACATACATCACTGGAGCTTCAGGGTCCACATGGTGAGGACCCTTCCTGTCACTAGTTTACCTTTTGTATATAGTCTAAATGCTGACTTGTGTAATTTGATACTTTTAGGGCAATGAGTAAATTATATGAAGATCCTGACTGGTCACAGAAAGATCTGTCTGAACCCATACAAGATGCTTGTAGGAATGTGACCAAAAGCAAGACTTGTGCTTTTACCTTTGATCGTCTAGCATTCTATCGAGATGAACTAAAAACACGAGCTAAGATGGGCTACAAGACGTCGTTCACAGACCTGTGGGGTTTGGTTATCGAGTCCATGTTCTACGATGGTGTAAGTTTCCTGTACACAGTAGCATATATGTTACAGATAAATAATAATTCACCTCCTGATAGGGTTGGTATACTAGCCTATAGAGCACTGTCCTTATGACATGATACCAGACAGAAGTCCTCTAACATCTTACAAATTATTTTAAGTAATTTCTTCAATATGACTATCATCTTGTAGTAATTCACCAAGCTATTGTACACTGTGAACCACTTCTCAATACTACAGGTGATGTGATGTTAAGCCGAACTGAATATAAAAATGGATGAAGTCTATTTAATATATACATCTTACCCCCGAGTGTTAACTGGCAGCAATATGTGTTTGACTCTAGTACCAAAGTCTAGTAATGCAATGACTTCACTGGTGCCACTGTTTTACAGCTAAGGAGCTCAGATGCGGCTATTGGTTGCCACTAAACACTGCTGTTTAACATGACCTCATCATATATACAAGTTCCTATAGTTAGGTGCTGAGCCCAGGTATAGCAGCACCACCTACATGCCTCTGACCCCCTTCCAAATATAGGGATTCAAATGTAGTTTCTTGACTTGTAATCTGTTTGTAATTTCGGTATTATCATTTGTTTCAGTGTTTTAGTTGTAATTTAGTTTTATTATCTCATTATATGTTATGTATTATATAACGTAATATTCTGGTAAGTTTAGACTCTTACTCTTAATGAAAATAGGTCAATGAAACAAATCTGTCAGATCAAAGGAAAGCATTGACCGAGGGGCAGAATCCACTTCCGCTGTGCTTGGCAATGAATGTGAAACCAAGTAAATTTTCCACTGTGGACTATAAAGGTTTGTGACCAACTTCTTTAATCCTAGTTTATAAAAGGGCTATCCTAGAATCTGATCTTTTTTAAAGCCTTCTGTATATACTTACCTTTACAATTGATAGTATACTATGCTAAATGAACGTACTTTCCCTGTAATGCTTCTTGTCCTGGTTTCTCCATTGGTCTGCACTTGGAAAACTGGGTGATCCTGGATCGCTCACACATGGCTGCTGTTTTAGACTGAGGAACTACACTTCCCAGAATCCTTGTGTGTCCATACTTTCCCCAGAAAGGCACATAACTGTGCATGGTAATAAACAACTGGTCAAGGCTATTTACACATGACTGTGTGTATGCAGAAGACAGTATCTGTATGTGCTTTACATGGACCCATACACTTAAATGAATGATCCCAGACAGCAAAATGGACAGAATAGGACCTGCCACGAGTTTTGCAGCTCAGGCTTACAGCCCCACAACAGTAAAAGCAACTCCAACCACAATAGTGATAGCAGTAGTATCCATTTGGTTTGACAGATCCATGCTTCACTCCACAGCATATCTTTAATCCTCTTTATTGTTCACAGAGTGGTGTGAGTTCTCACCTTATGAGGTGGGGCTACTTAAGTACGGAGCCTTCATCCGCTCAGAAGACTTTGGCAGTGAATTCTTTATGGGGAGAAGGACAAATGGACTTCCAGAGTCTAGGATCTGTTACCTGCAGGGTGAGACATCTGAGTGGCTTTATATAGTAGGACAGTAGTGTGCTGAGGAATGGGGAGCTTTCAAAATGCATTGGGGTAATTCATAAAATTCCCTACGCCACAGGAATGGCCTAAAATAGTCACAAATCAGTGATTTGCAACTACTTAATGGCACTTGTGACTAAATCGTAACAAACTTGGCGTAAATGATGTCACAATCGTCTGTAGTATATTTCACCTAGGGGCAAGTGCGCAAAGGGGAAGTGCCTAATTGAAGAGCCATAGAAGTGAATGGAGCACCGGTCACTTAAGTGCTCTGACGCTTCATTCACAACTTTGTGTTCCCTGATCTCCTGATCGCTGGAGGTCCCAGCAGTTGCATCCCTAGAAACCTGAAACTTCTGACACCTGTGAATAGGGCATAAATGTCTGTAGTAGTGCAAATCCTTTGCAGGAGGATCCATTCATCTCTCCTGACATGTCTGTTATAGGATGTCTGAAGTACTGAGAGATATAAATATATAAGAATAAACAAGCAAGTTCACACAGGGCTAGACAAGTATAGAAGAAGAAAGGGCAGTATCTGCTAGTGAGTACAGTCCACATTGGAAAGTGGACATGAGACAGAAAGTGAGATTAGAAGCTGCTCATATGGTAGTGAAGCGGTGTGGGGTTTCTTTATTTTTATGACAAAGGAAAAAGTAAAAAAAAAAAACATGACATAAGAAAGTTTCCATTATGAGTTTTACATTAGAGTCAATGGGATCATATGGGGCTCTGGCTTTGTCCATCTCTCTATCACTGTAAAAATCCATTGCCCTCATCCAATGACAACAGTAGTGTGAACGTCTCCTAACTAAGCTACATACTACATTTCTGTTCATTAGTTTGTGTTGCTGTAATGCCACAAATGTAATTTTCTTTGGTCAGGTTTATGGAGTAACATCTTTTCTATAAATCTGATGGATGCCTGGTTTGCAGCTGCAAGCTCTGAACATTTCTGGCACAGATTCACCCGGGATACTGTCCATGAGCTGGGTGAGTATCTGCTTTCTTCTAAAAAGCATTCAGCTACTTACTATTGTGCCTGTACTCCCATATCAAACAGAATGATCTGTTTACGTTCTATGCAGTGTATATTTGCCTTTGCCAGTGCACCTTTAGCTGCCATACATAATATTGCAACCACCTCCAGGTTAGTGGCAGGAAATAAAGCTTCCCTGTTTTGCTCAGTCCTACATTGAGGTGAGGCAGTCTAGGTGATAGCCTACTAGAGAACCCCTGAACTGTATCTAATGGGGCTCCCTAATATTTTCACCACTGTAGCTCCAAACCATAGTACAGGTAGAAGAAGAGTAACATTCACCAATTCAGATATGCGTCAGTGTGCTTACCAGTAAGTTCAGTATCCAATAAAGTAACTGGGCATAAACCATAAAACAGACTATACAACATGGTTGGGTAAGATAGAGCTGAGCACATCTGTCTCCTTTCATATCATACTTCTTTATGTTTTCACAATTTTATTGTAAACAGAAGAAGATGAAGAAGCCATCTTGTGGAAAAGGAGAGCATCACCAGGTCTGACCACACGCCTGCTTCAGCCGGCAGGTGATTTCAGTCGTACTGTGCGGGGAATTTTAACTAGTCGTCCTCTTGATGGAGAGCATCATAATTTTATGAGAGGACTGCAGATGCATAAAGAATACCCCACACATGATGGATTCAGTACATTTGATGGTAAGCCAAAGATATTTACCTTTACTTAGAATGTATCCATAAATAAAAGGCCCAAAATAATTATAGACCCAAGTCTCACAACCACAGTGCTACAGGGTGAGCAATATACTCTACCATTAGTTGTCTTTGTATCCTGATCTTGTGCTATCTCTATAGTACAAGTATATAATATGGTTGTTTATTTGACTCTACAGAGCTGATATGAGTTTTGTTCTGATGGTGTCACAGTATCCTCTATATTCATTTGTAGGCTTCATTCTGATATAATGTACCAGTAGTGTTTCTCTTTATTAGGCCTTGTGAACACAGCTGTATGTTTGGTCCATTGACTGCCCATGTGTACGATGGACAGCATGCAGACCTATAGCATTGCATGCTGCAATTCACACGAACGTCAGTGTGGAAAAATTGCAGCATGCATTATTTCAGCATGTATTGCAGAGGATAATGCTGTTCAAGTCCACCTCCTCTGTGGACATATAGACTTAAAGGGGTTCTCCAATATTTGATAGTGATCGCCTATCTTTAAGGTAGGCCATGAATATTTGATCGGTGGGAAAGCATCAAATCTGCACAGTGTATAGGGCCAGAAACAGACAGCTCTGTGCATTGTGTTGTGGCCTTGCCAGGGTACTTTCATTCAGCTCACATTAAAGTGAATGGGCAGCAAGGGCACTACACAGTGTCTGGAGCTGTCCGCTTCCAGCTCAGTACACTGTGCAGGTCCAGCAACAGCCGATCAGTTGGGCTGCTCCAAAGATTTGACAGTGATGACCTATCCTAAGAATCAGCCACCAGTGTCAGGTCTTGGATGATTTTTCATCTACCTATGTAAATCAGGCCTTATGATTATAAATGATGGTCTCATAGTAGTGTGTGTCATATTACTGTGACATCACCAGAGTAGAACTCTACCTAACAATAAACATAAACATTATTATGACATCATCCTAGTACAAGTCTACCTAGGAATAAAGACAGATACCAGTGTTGACATCACCTTAATAAATCTCTGGAAAACAGACAAACACAAGTGTTACATCATAATAGAACACAGCCCAAATATGAATACAGAGCCACCAATATTAGGAATTCAATCTCTATGCGTTTCCCCCAGAGTTTTATGGGTTCATCAGGAGAATAATTCAAATAGTAAGCCAATAGATATGAATAATGCAGTTAAAACTGCAGTTCCCGATGTCCTGAAGGTGGACACCAGTACTAGTATGAAGCCGACCAATGGTGGCGTCGATATGTCTATATTATATATAGACGCTACCGGTGAGCGCATTCTGCCCTAGGTGATCAGCATATATCAGATAGTGACCCTAGGAAAGTTCTACCGTGGGTTATATAGTGATTAGCTAATGTTTGGGCATAAAACTAGCCTCACGTAGCTATACAGGACATTGCACTCTATATTACCACGGTGAACGTTTTGCTTAAGGTTGTGATCTTTTATTTTCATTAGATCACATTGGTATTTGCGCCCATGGTGTGCAGACTTCATATAACTATTACTGACACATTAATAGAAGTCTGCGTTACTAACACTGCGCGGCATTTTGCTCACTTATTGGCGTTAGGTTCAATTATATCATTATCTTTCATCTTTGCCACCAATTACAGGAACGCTAAGCTTTATTTATCCATTATGGTTTTTATATATATTGAGCCGATACTCTTTCATACAAAAAGTGAATTATAAAAGGGTTCAGAGGTTGGGCATTTTCGTCTATTTATCCCTAAGAGGAATCACACTCCTTCCAATCATTGGATTGGGGTGGGACCGTAAAAACTGATATGCATGGACTTAGGTCCCATTAACCCTATATTTAATGGACATGTTTCCTCTTATAAATCTTGGGGACACAGTACACTAGCCCTATACTGTCCTTTTGATTGGATACATTTCTAGATGAACCTATAGATTGGGTTCAATTTGGATTTGAATTATTTTTTTGTGGCTTATTCCATTTTAAATATCATTATTAAAAGTTAAATTTTAAACAAAAAAATCTTTTTTTTTTTTTTTTTTTTTTGGTGCTATTTGTTTTGCTTCTATTTTGTAGTTTGAGCACTATTGTACACGTGTTTTGTTTTGATGAAGATGGTCTCCTCTTTAAAGATGAGCATATGCTTCAATTTTAGGGAATTGTATATACAAAGTGAAATCCTAGATAGCAGCCTGTATGCTGATGAATATCTCCTTTAATAATAAGCATTAATGGAGTAGGTATGGGGAGATTGATATAGGGGTTGTATATGGTTTCTTGGTTATTGGATCATATGTATCATGCTCTGGCTTTCAGACACTGAACTGGATAACTCTCCGAACAATCTGACCCCATCTGCAGAAGAGCTCTGCTTTGTAGACAGTGCATACTACATTAATGCCAGCTTTCCTCCACTGCTGCGAGAGGAGCGCAAAGTGGATATTCTCCTGTCATTTGACTATGCATTATCAAAAAAGTTTACAGTAAGTGTTAAAGTACAATCTTCCATTTGCTTTTACAATACACATTGTAGATTTTATAGAATTCAGTGCCTTGTCAACCTGCAGCTATGAAATAAATGTCACCACAACCTATTGAATGGTGGCAAATAGATCTCTAAAATATCTTCTTACGAGAATAGATTGTTTTTCATAAGGAAACTCCCTGTAAAAATCCCAGCAGCCCTCATGTGTATTATTGGATTCACTCCATAGATCCTTGTTGGTATCACATTGAGTAAGTGCTATTTAACATGCATCTGTCAAGAGATAAAGGCATTTCAACAAGGGCATCTATCGGATACCCATAAAGAGAAGTGGGTGGTTAGAGATTCCCCTAAGAAGAGTTTTGTGAGTTTTATACTGTTTGGCATTCAGTTTCTAGCTGAATATAGCATTTGTGTCATCTTCTCCCCACCACGCAATATGCATTAGGAGTGTTATAAGTAATGCAGATCGGAGGGAAGATCCTAAGTGCCACCTGATATCTGCCAATGTTTTATTTAGCTGAACGCCGAGCACAGGGCACAATCGCTCTTCTCATCGAAAATCTAGTTGTGAAAACTCCTAGTAGCCACTAGTATAACCATTCGAGTATATGGCGACTGTGGAGTCCTAGACGGCTTACCTTGATGGTAATAGTATGGTACGTGAAAGGTTTGCCATTTTGTTCATTTCCCAGTATTTGACAGAAATCTGAAAAGGGAGCATTAGCACTTTATTTTGTGGGGCTCAATGAAGATATGAGAGAGCAGCAGATATGATAAATATATGAGCCGATCACCAGACACTGCTGTGTTATACTGATATGGATGGTGTGAATTTCTCTCATTTCAGTCTGTGGAACGAACTAAGGAGTACTGCAGTGTTCATAACCTATGCTTCCCTAAAATAGAAGTGTGTGAAGAGGAGAGGGCAAATCCTAAGGAATGTTATCAGTTTCCAAGTTGTGGAAACCCCAAGTGCCCCACTATTCTGCATTTCCCACTAGTAAATGACACATTCAGACAGTTCAAGCATCCAGGTAAGTTAGCTGAACAGCATTAATGTCAGTGATATTAGTAGTGATAGGAACCTATAGTATATGGCTATATCATCAACTAAGCCATATACGAGAATTTGCACGTTACAAAACCTTCTGGTTACTTTTGTTAGGAGAAGTCCTACTCTTTAACAATTACAAACCATGAGTATCCCGGTATACTGTGCTTGAGCAGGTCAACAGCAGAATTGTATCAGAAACAAGGACAGCTTGTTTGTTCTCTTTTCTTGGAAGAAAGAACAGTCCTATAGAAAATCCAAAGAATATGGGATAAATATCCGAGATAGGTGCATGTCCCAAAGATTAGGACCCCTAACCGAAAGCCATTATGAATGGAGCTTTCTCCATTCATTTATCAAAAACTGTATTCCCTTACGTCCTACAGCAGCACAATATGGGGTATTTCTCCCCCTGTGTGTTGTTTAGGACAGGTGGAACTTTTAATTAGCACAAAAATGTGCTTACTAACCTGCCCTATAAGAGGGCACGAGAGACCTCCCTCACCTGTGTTTTTTTCTGTCCTGTGTGGGACAGGTGGAGGAGGTCTCTTGTGACCTCTCTAGAGTTAAGGGGTTTTTTCTTACCTTGAGGTGGTCGTTTCCTTCTGTTGCCGGCCTGCGTTCCTTCTTCTCAGCGCTTCTGTCGGTAATTCTTCGGCCGGCGGTAGGCTTCGGCCTACCCGGAGGGTACGTCGGACTTTGCGACGGCCGGAACCCTTCTCTGTGTCCGGGTTCCCGTGCGGGCGGTTTTCGCCGGACTCCTTCGCGCCTACTTCCGGTTCTTGGAAAGAGTGCGGTAAGTTTGGAAATTTAAAATTTAAAGGCAAAATATAGAATTGATTTTTGCTGCTTGTTGTTTGAGCCTCTGACAGGCTTTGGCTCCTCTATGTTTCATTATGGCATTTGACCCGTTTTGGTGCTATAAATCTCAGGAAGGTAAGTAATATTTATTTATTCTTGTTCATATATTATATGAATGGTCGATTCATATCGCTGGCCTTGCTGCATGATTTCCTATGAATTTTTTCATTGTGGATTAGTTTTGTGTTTGGCTCCGCTTCCACTTATGGTTGCCTTTAAAATGTCCCATAGTCCATTTCGGTTGGGCTGTGATTTTCTGGCTCTCCTGTTGCTAAGGAGTAGAATTCTCCTCTGTGATTCAGAGATTACCCTATTTGACTATTGCGTGTGCTGTTGCTACATTTTTTGCAACGACCGACCTCCTTAAGGTACCCCTCTCTTTCTGGTTCTGGTTGCGGTTTGTAATATTGGTATTGTTATTGTCTGTGACTTTTTGTGGTCTTTTTAGATGTCTTCTTCTGCTTCCGGCTCTGGTGATGGAGATTTTAGGAGGAAGAAATCCTCCAAGTGTAAACATTTAACCTGTTTAGATTGTAAGACTCCCTTGCCTGACGGCTATGAATTCACCCGCTGTCGCCAGTGTTGTGGCCCCTCTTCTGAGGAGCCATCCATACGTGAGGTTGTGACATGGGTGAAAGAATACATGGAGGACTCTCTCAAGGAGATCCGGAATTCTATCTCCCAGATCACAAAGAGACCACGTCTTGAAAAACATCCTCTCTTGCGGGTCTCAGACGAAGATTTTCAGGTTGTGGATGAAACTTTGTCTTCTGATGACTCCACTGAAGATACCAGCAGACCTCTCTTCCCACTCGAGAAAGTCAATAGGCTGCTGAAGTCCATCCTGTCTAAAGACTGTGATGTTGATGGGGAAGCCTCCACGTCCACCTAGAGAGGGCCAAGGGTCTTCCAAGTGGACGAGACATTAAAAAAGTTAATGTCTTCAGAGTGGAAATTTCCGGAGAAACCCTTTATAACTACTGGTAGGTTTAAGGCCTTGTTCCCCATCACAGAGTCTCAACTGGATCAGTGGCGTCCTCCCCCTAAGGTGGATATAGCGGTAGCCAAGCTATCTCGCCGCATTCTAGTACCATCTGCGGATGGAGCAAATCGGCAGGATTCTATGGACAGATGCATGGAGAGTACTCTCAAGAAGACCTACTCAGCGGCCTCTGCTCAGACCTCTGTCGCTGTTGCGTCATGTGAAGTTTCAGCCAAACTACGGGCTGATTTGCTCCAGCTTGAGAGGGACATCGATTCTGGTGTCTCCAGAGACGAGTTACTTTCCTTCTTAACTTCGACTTCTTTGGCGGCAGAATTCCTAGCTGAGGCCTCCCATGATCAATTAAGGCTGGCATCAAAGTCCTTGGCGCTTTCCACGGCGGCGAGGAGACCCTTATGGTTAAAACCTTGGAGAGCTGATTTTATCTCCAAGTATAACCTTTGTGCCTTACCATTTGAGCCAGGAAGAGTCTTTGGCAGTAGCCTGGATGAAATTTTAGAAGGCTTGGCTGATAAAAAAGGCAAGACTTTGCCTCAGTCTTTTAGGGGCAGATTTGGCCCTGGCCGCGGCAGAGGTTTTTCACCTCGACGTGGTCAGCAGTCCCGGAGGGGCTCTAGGTATTATTCTAGAGGCTCTGGACGGAGATTTCCCAAAACCGAAGATAGAAGGAAGCCCAGTTTCTGACATGAGAAGCTGTCTTCCTGTGGCCGAAATTCCTGTCGGGGGTCGTCTCTCCCTTTTTCTCAGCACTTGGCGGGAAAAAATTCAGGACCCTTGGGTCTTACAGTTAATTCAGTGAGGTTATGCAATCGAATTTCTCTGTCCTCCCCGAGATCGGTTGTCTTAACTCGCCGTCTTAACTCGCCGTCTTCCCTCGTCTCAGCAAGGTATTTTGGAACGCTCCATTCAAGAGTATATCCGCAAAGGAGCTCTAGAAGAAGTTCCTTCTCTAGAAGAAGGTTTGGGGGTTTATTCCCCCGTTTTTCTAGTTCCAAAGCCAGCAGGCAGATGGAGGATGATTATAGATCTGAGGTATCTAAACCGTTTCATCAGAAAAAAACGGTTCCGCATGGAAACCATAAGCTCAGTTTCTTCTTTTCTTCTCCAGGGCGACGTTTTTGTCACCCTAGATCTGAAGGACGCTTATTTGCACGTGCCAATTTACCCTCCGAACAGGAAGTTCCTAAGGATTGCGGTTATAGTTTCCGGCCACAGGAAGCATTATCAGTTCTCGGCCCTCCCTTTCAGGATCTCCTCGGCTCCCCACACCTTTACCAAGGTGGTAGCTCCCATAGTAGCCGCCCTCAGGCTTCAGGGACTCTTTGTGGTCCCTTATTTAGACGACTGGCTGATAAAAGCCCAGTCAGTGTTTGTTCTGCTCCAGCATTTACAGATTGCCATATCCCTGCTTCAAAGCCTGGGATGGCTCATAAATTGGGAGAAGTCAGAAGTCGTCCCCTCAACCAAAAGGAAGTTTCTTGGTTACTTCCTAGATTCAGACCAGCTGGAAATCTCCTTGGCGACTGCAAGGAAAGAGAAATTAATTACAGCGGTTCGGCAACTTTTCAGGAGGCCGAGAGCGTCCATCAGAACTTTGATGAAAATCCTAGGTCTGATGTCATCTTCCATCATGGCGGTTCCTTGGGCCTTATGGCATCTACGTCCTCTTCAGATGGAAATCCTAGGAATTTGGGATCGCTCTCTGCCCGGTCTCAACAGGAGGATTCGACTCTCCCCCAGGACCCGTCTTTCTCTCAGATGGTGGTTTCACCTCAAGGACGGAAGGTCCACGGTCCAACCTCGTTGGACCCTGTTGACTACAGATGCATCCCTTACGGGATGGGGAGCCCATCTGGACGGAAACTCCATAAAGGGAGTCTGGAGCGCTCCAGAAGGAAGGACGTCGTCCAACTGGAAGGAGCTCAGAGCTGTGTACCGTGCCTTACTCCATTTCTCTCCTCTTCTCAAGGGAAGTGCAGTCAGGATTCGCTCGGACAACATGACGACGGTATTATATGTGAACAGACAGGGAGGCACCAGATCATCATCCCTCCTCAGGGAGGCAGATCTGATTTTTTCCTGGGCAGAGAAAAATCTGACCCATCTATCCGCGGTTCACATCAAGGGCTCCCTGAACTCAGTAGCGGATCGGTTGAGTCGGGGTCGTGCCGTATCAGGAGAATGGTCACTCAATCCAGAAGTGTTTCATCAGATTACCCTGAAATACGGTCTACCGGAGATAGACCTCATGGCAACCCGACTCAATGCCAAGGTGGAGACGTTCTGTTCCCTGTACCAGGAGGACAATCCCTTGGCAGTGGATGCCCTGTCCATCCCTTGGAGGTCCAGGCTGTCATACATTTTCCCTACAATTCCTATGATACCCAGAGTATTGATGAAAATAAGACAGGACCAAGCCTCTGTAATAGCCATCATTCCATTCTGGCCAAAAAGAGCTTGGTTTTCCAAGCTCATGGTGATGAGTCAAGGGATATATTGGAGGCTTCCCCCCACCCAGAACCTGGTTTCCCAAGGATCACTGAAGTGCCAGGATCTGAGGAGATTCAACCTGACAGCCTGGAGGTTGACCAGTCCCTACGAATGTATAGAGGACTGTCAGAAGCCGTCCTGAAGACGCTTTCCTGTGCTAGAGCTGAATCCACCAAAAGGAATTACCAGAGGACGGCTAAGATTTTTTTGGAGTGGTGCTCCAAAAGAGGCGTTGATATTTCTAATCCTTTGACTTCTGATGTTTTGGATTTTCTTCAGGATGGCTTGGACAGGGGCCTTGCCCCTGCTACTTTAAAGGTACAGGTATCGGCTTTATCCGCCCACTTAAACAGACAGTTGTCCCAGGATTCCCTGATTGCAAGATTCCTTAAAGGAGCGGCGAGGCTGAAACCTGCGGTATCTTCTCCTATTCCCCAATGGGACCTTGCGACGGTCCTTTCAGGCCTTTGTGGTCCTCCTTTTGAACCTCTGGAAGCTACGGAGCTAAAATTTTTAGCCTTTAAAACTACTTTTTTGTTAGCCATCACATCTGCCAAAAGGGTAGGAGAGCTACAGGCGCTCTCCTCCAAAGAACCGTATATTGTATTTTTTTCGGATAGGGTCCACCTTAGGTTTTTGCCTGGCTTTATCCCTAAGGTTCCTTCACGTAATAACTATAATCAATTGATTTCTTTGCCTGTTTTCCTTCCGGATCCGTCCTCAGAAGAGGAGTTTAAACTTCATACTTTGGATGTGGTGAGGTGTCTGCGAATTTACTTATCGCGGACACAATCTTTCAGGAGAGCTGAAAATCTCCTAATCAATATGTATGGTAAAGACAGAGGTCTTAAAGCTTCCAGACCCTCCTTGTCCAGATGGATTAAGGAGGCAATCAAAATTTCTTTCATTGCTCAAGGGTTGCTTCCTCCAGTTTTTTGTACAGCCCATTCGACCAGGGCTGTGTCGACTTCTTGGGCTGAGAATCGCTCGCTTCCACTGGATCAAATTTGTGCGGCTGCTTCTTGGTCATCCCAGCTGACTTTCGTCAAACACTATCGTTTGGATGTCCGCAGTTCCGAGGCGACTGCCTTTGGCCAGACAGTTCTTGAGGTTGTAAGGCGAGGAAACCCTCCCTAGGGGAATTACTTGCTATATCCCCATATTGTGCTGCTGTAGGACGTAAGGGAATCGTTGATTATATTGTTAATCTGTTTTCCCTTAGTCCTAACAGCAGCACAAGGCTTCCCTCCCTAAAATCTTGTTTCTTTTACTTTATAATTTACACAGGTGAGGGAGGTCTCTCGTGCCCTCTTATAGGGCAGGTTAGTAAGCACATTTTTGTGCTAATTAAAAGTTCCACCTGTCCTAAACAACACACAGGGGGAGAAATACCCCATATTGTGCTGCTGTTAGGACTAAGGGAAAACAGATTAACAATATAATCAACGATTCACCTCTGATAGCATACTGGCATAGTCCAATAGAGGCCATAGATTTAAGAAAGGAGTCTGTGTTATGTCTGTGACTGACCAGACTTTAGATCCGCAGACCTTATTACGTGGATTACTTTTTTTTTAGTTTCCTTCTCTGGTGATTAGCGCTAGTTTTTTTATATTCCATAATTGGGTTTGCTATTTTTCTATCTGATTATTATTAGTTTCTCCATTCATTTCTATTGAAGTCCCTCTGCTGTTTTCAGAATTCCCACAAAATGGAGAGAGCGCCATGCACTCAGCACTGCAGCCATGTGGTCATCCCTCCAGCTGTGGAACGGTGATATGCCAAGTATTAGAATATTTACTATTGTTTTTTTTCACAGGAGTTGAACGGCTAACAGATCAAGAAAAGGAAGAGGGAATAGTGGATGTGGATAGCAAGTCAACCTATGGATTGCTTAAACTAACTTACAGTAAGGAGGACTTTGACAAATTGGTCAGTCTCACAGAATATAACGTGGAGAATAATGAGCAGGTTATCCTGCAAGCGTTGCGGGATGCCATTGAATGCAAGCAGAACTCTAAGCCTAGAGAAGGCATCAGTGTTTAAGAAAAAGAAACAATGCAAAGGGTACCTACAGCAAAATGTTACTACCCTACATGGTAAAATGTTCCTATGTGCCAATATGTTTATTTGGGTTTGTTTTTTTGGATCAGTGCAATTCTTCAAGATAAAAGGATGTATGTTATGAGGATCACTCATCTGCACATACAATCTTAATATTACTATCTGTCCTGGGTTAAGTTCTATGCATTGCTTTATTATTTGACTAAATTAGAGTATTTGTTAATCATATTGAACCTGGTTACCTCCTGGTACTGGCAGAACAATCTAAAAACATGGCTGTACAACATGGTCTGCTCTGTTACAAAAGAAGTTTTTTTTGTATATTTATATATTGTGATGTTTTCATAAAAAATCCTTTGGAATGTTGCTTTTCATGTACCAATGTGTAACATTTATTCTTCATACATGATCAGACATTTTCACACTAGAGCCTTGATATACCATGTAGCTATATAAGTGATGAAGGAACTTTCCTATGGAAAAGGGTTCACAACAAAACTAGATTCCCTAAGATTTTAAAGCATATAAAGGGGAGGGGGGATGCCTTCTTTACATGGTTTATACATATGTTAGGCCGCAGCTACTCTGGCTGCAATTCATGTCACACAACCGAAGATTGCTGTGTCACCCTACATCTCATTCACTAATGTAAGTTAGTCATCTTGCAACACCTCACATATTTAGAATACATGAGCTGTAGACAAAGCTGTGATGTGAACCTATGTGTGATAATGTATTACTAGCTGTAGCCTAGCAGCGCTCTGGGAGAATCCTTTCTAGCTACAGTATTTGTGAAGGCAAAATAGAAATGAAACCTCTGTCCACATGTAACACAGAATGTTCTGTTATTAGAGCACTTTTCTCTAAATAAATTATTTATTACATGTTTCCATCTATGGTCTTGTCATTATATAAGGTGGACACTTCACTTACTACTTCTTCTGACCAATGTTATGTACATAGCTGTATAGGAGAACCAGGTCAGAAAACTGTTTCTCTTTTTGTTGATTTAACCCCCTATGAACAGGACTGGATCCTAACAAATGTAAGTAAATAAATCCTTAATGCTACAGATTGTGCCAAGTCATGGAAGGAAATATGGTTGTATAAATGGCCTTTTCCTCTCTTCTACAACCATATGCCCACTGACACTAGGTTCACACCAGGAGGACCAGAACAATGGAGAGGCAGAGACTGCTAAAATAGCAGTAACACACGGAATCTGATGGACCCCAATAACTATAATGGGTTCCGTCTGATGTCTGTCCCTTTAAAACTGAAACTAGCAGAGAAGAAAAAAAAGTCCTCTGTGCAGGACTTTTTCCTCCACTGATTTTCAGGCGGACATTTTGATGGAGTCTCCAGCGCAAATGTGAAAGTAGCCCAAGTTGAATTTCTCAGTGACTGTATAGTTTGTGCATTGGGATTATTTAAAGAGGGAGATTAGATTTCCTGGAATAAGGGCACTATTGTCCATGTGTTGCCTGTTACTTACTGTAGCACAGTAAATAAAAAATATATTTAACATAACAACATGGTTTACACAAGAGGTGATTTTCTAACACCTCTCAGCAGCTCTGTCCAATATTCTTTCAAGCTAAACCAAACTTGCCTAAGTGTCATGTTAATTTATGAAAAAAAAATAGTTTCACCTAATTTACAGTAAAATACTCCCAATATGCCTCTTGTGGGCTCAGCATCTGTGAGAAATAGTACAAATTCATTATTCCATATTTCTAAAAAGAAAAAAAAATGACAATCTTTATTTTTAAAATGACAAACTTCCAATTGAAGATCACATTGTAATAAATAGATTGATGTGGAATGTAATAATAATAATTTACATAGAGCATTAAATAAACCAATTAAGCTATGTATCATTCACATTGGACACATTTAGGGTACACCAAGCAGTAGAGTTTTTCAGCTCAAACTGCCCTTCACCTGCAAAAGCCACATGGACATTAACAATCACTTGTACACTACATGGATTTGTGATAAAACCATATGTTGGTGTTGTTTTTGGTTATAACTATCACTGTGTTTCTACCCTTAAAGAGGACCTTTAACCACATCCACCATTCAAGTTCTTACACACCTGTTAATAGCCGCTGCTCCACTGATTCCAGTGGAAGAGTGAATAAATCAGGCGATACCTTTTAGAGGCTAACTGAGTATATTTGATGGTAAGCTTTCAGAAGTACTAGCTCCCTTCATCAGACATGGTGTTATACAAGAAACTGAAAATTCACAGATTTTTTATACCCTAAAGACATGGATCTTCAAAGGATCTTAGAGTCCTTAAAAAAAAACAAAATGCAATCTAAGTAGAGAAGTTATTTACAACCGGTCAAAAAATAAACAATGTGGAAAGTTGTGGTGCGTGATAGAGGGATCTGTTATCTGTTTGCAATGAGGTGGTGATTTGTGACCCTCACAGTTCATACATAGTGTGACATGAAGCTGGCATGAATATTAAGTCCAAATTGCAGAGTGTGAAATTTTTGCATTAACTTGTATTCCCATTCTTTTCTCTCTCTCTGCGTCTTAAAATGTCCCATAAAAAAACCACAACCCGCAAATCTTCAATAGAGTGGTCTTCTACGGAGAAATGTGCGGCCACTGGGAGATCTGTTCTGCTGTTATTAATGTTGAATCTGTGTGAGTTCATTCGCTGACTAAGTCTCTGCCCTGTTTCCACCACATAGAGGCCTGTGGTGGGACATTGCACACACATTATGAGATACACCACACTGGAAGACCTGCAGGAAAATGTCCCCCTAATTCTGTGCACCTGTTGTGATGTGGGACAGGTACACTGCCAGCGGTGTGGATGTGTTTGCAGGTCATGCACCTATTTTGTAGGCAAGGTGAGGTGCCATTTTCAGTTGGGGCCTTCAGGGCACTCCGGACAATAATATGCCGTAGGTTTGGTGGTTGCCAAAAGGAAAGGAGAGGGGGGACTGGAAATATGTCCTTGAGTCTGTTGTCCCTATGTAGCACAGGTTGGAGCTCCTTGGCAATCCTTCATAGGATCTCCAGCGTTGGGTTGTAGGTGACAACTAGGGGCACTCAGGCTTCTTTCTGGGTCTCTTTATATGTGAGCAGACTCTCTGTTAATGGCTGCCGCTTTGTTTAATTGGTTGTCCGTCACTTTTGGTTTGTATCCCAATCGAAGAAATTTTGTCCTCAGATCCAGGAGGTGCTTGTCCAGGTCTGCTTTGTTGGAGCAAATACAATTGTATCGTATAGCCTGGCTGTAAATAATCGATTGTCTTGTGTGCTTGGGGTGGAAGCTGTCGTTTTTCTGGTAGGCCGTTCTGTCTGTGGGTTTGTGGTATATTGATGTGAGTAGTCGGTGGTCTTTGTATATTGTGGTAGCCAGAAAGTGGATTTCACTCTCTGAATGAATAGCTAAGTTTAAGGTTGATGGTAGGGTGAAAGTCATTATGGAATTGAAGCAGGGCCTCCTCACCTGCAGTCCAGATAACAAGGATATCATTGATATAATGAAGGTAAATCATATGTTTGGTGGTGCATGTTGATAAATATGCTCCTTCTAGTTCTGCCATAGAGATTTGCATACTGGGGTGCACATCTGGTCCCCATTGAAGTTCCCATTCGCTGTAGATATAGATCCTCTCCAAAGGTAAAATAGTTGTGGCTAAGGATGAATTGTATGAGCTGCGTTACTGGTTCTGTTGGGAGGTTTTGTTTTTCCAGGTGTACCTGACATGCTGCAACTCCATCCTTGTGGGGAATGTTGGGATACAGGGATTCCACATCCATGGTGGCCAAAATGGTACCCTCAGGTAGTGGTCCCAGGGCATTCAGTTTGTTAAGAAGGTCAGTGGTGTCCTGGATATAAGCTTGGAGTATCCCTGACAAGGGGTTTTAGGAGATTTTCCACCCGAGATTTCTGTCAGTGTCCCAATGCCAGAAATGATAGGCCTCCCAGGGTTGCCATCTTTATGTATCTTTGGGAGCATATAGAAGCAGCCCGGCCTGGGATTCTCTGGGATAAGTCCTTTTACCTGCTTCTGGACCTGGATTGGAAACTTCTTGATCATATTCTTTAGTTCTCTCATATAGGCCTTTGTGGGATCACTTCCAAGTTTGGAGTAATTTTTTAAGGACTCTAAGATCCTTTGAAGACCCATGTCTTTAGGGTATAAAAAAATCTGTTAATTTTCAGTTCTTGTATCACACCATGTCTGATGAAGGGAGCTAGTACTTCCGAAAGCTTACCATCAAATATACTCAGTTAGCCTCTAAAAGGTTTCACCTGATTTCATCACTCTTCCACTGATTCCAGCACTGTTTGGATTTTTTTTTTTCTCTAGCCTCCACCATTCCCTCCAAAGTTCCTCCATAGAGCAACAAGCACAGGTAGTTTTTTTGCCTGATGTGCTATTTAAAGGAGTATTTCCATCTCAAGGATCCTATCTATTCTACTAGCTTATGTAAATTCAAGAGTTTTCCTAAATATATTGCTTTAGAAATGCTGCTTAGTTTGCCTATGTGAAATTATTCCTCCCATTGATTACACATTGTTTCCATTGAGCACAGCCTATATCTGAAAAGCAGGACAGATGACATGAGTCACTGCTCTTTGGGGGGGCTGAGTTCTCTTACTGTTATGTACAGCTCTGCCGACAGGACAATCAAGTCAGATAATTGCAGTTTGCTGATTGATAGAGCAGTGTCTGTTATCTCTGTATGTAAACACAAAGATAGCACCAAGTAGAAGTGTTCTTTTCTATAGAAGTATGGTAAATGTTCTATCCAACCCTGTGTAATGTAACATAGATTTACTGTGTATATTACTTCATCTGCATTTAGATTAGATTTCTAAATAATTTCTCATGGTAAAGGCAATGTCTATATTGTGATACTTATTGAATAGTGTCCCCTTCATGAAACTGTCAAAGCTGCCTCCCACCACCTTGTTGAAGAATGCAGGAAGTGAAAAGAAGAGACAGCAGGCAAGCTTCTGAGACAGGGAGATGGGAAAACTCTCTTAGGCCAAGGCCCCATGTTGCAGAAACACAAAAACTGCATCAAAATCTGCAACAAAATACACAGTGTTTCTGCAACGTGGGTCCTCAGCCTTAAGCTCTGTGATGTCAGAGAGAGGGGTGTGATTCAGAGCTCCAGTCAGAGGCAGTCAGTGTCAGAGCTCAGAATCACACTCCTTGTCTGCTCCTGCCTGACAGCGCTTTTGACAGTACAGAGCCTAAATAGCATATCAGTCACCAACACTAGCATTGATTGCTTAGGGTCTAGAGAAAAAAATCCAACTGTGCCAGAATCAGTGGAGAATCAGCACCTAAAGAACTGGACTAGTTGGAGGTGAAGAAAGGTCCTCTTTAAATTCCTCTATGTATCTGCAGCATTCTAACAATAAAATAAAAATATATGTAAAATTGTAATAAATTACACAGTGTTACCTGAGTTTCTATTTACTTCATTGATACCCTTAGTTAGATGAGAACTCTTAGGGCACTTTTCTATATGCCATTTTGATGCAGTTTTTGAAGTCAGAATCCCCAAGAATCCCTTCCTTTATGATCTACTTCTGACACTGGCTTCAAAAACTGAACCAAAACTGAACATGTGAATAGCACTCTTCAGTTTTGCATAACAGAACCCAATTTTCTGCAGAGCCATTATTACAGAGAAAGAAATCCCTGGCAGTTGCCCTAATGTCAGTTTTGTAAGTTAGTCAGTTTGAGTATCCTGCAGAAATGTGCCTCAATTCCCAGGCTTTGTCAGCTTCCATAAATGTGGGTATAAAGCCCATTAACCCCATCTATGGCTTCATTTTATCACCATTTACTTTTTGAAGAACTTCTTAAAAACGTTCTTTTTGTGCTTCTCTTTAGTGTCATCTGTCTCAACTAGTTTTGGAGAAGAAAAGTCTGTCTTCTCTGAGGTAATGTAGACTGTTGAGAAAAAAAAAAAAGATATTTTTTGAAGGACAAGGTTATATGGTTGTGTGAAGAGATTAGCTTTCAATATGTATGAACAGTATGTTATTTTTAGGTCCAAGGGTCAAGTAATAGGAGTGGTTTAACAGCCTCGTCTACTGCATAGCGGTGGTTCTGGTAAACTGCACACGCCGACCAACCACTAACACCTGGTTTACAAATCAGAGCTGAAAACACCCCTTTAGGCTAAAGCCCCATGTTGCGGAAAAGCAGCTTTTTTTGTTGCAGATTTTGCTGCAGCTTTATAAGCCAAAGAAAAGAGTGGCTACAAAAGAATGGAAAATATATGCCAAGCACTTATACCCTCCCTTCTTCAATACACTTCTGACTTTGGCTAAAAAAAAAAAAAAAAAAAAAACACAACCCCCCCCACACACACACAACAAAAGCTGCAACAAAAAAAAAACTGCTTTTCCGCAACATGAGGCCTTAGCCTTAAATGGTATTAGATATGTCCTGAAATCTCCCAGTAGTGTTATTTTACTAGACCTCCTCTCTGACATTTTACTAGCATCAAGCTTAATGTTGTGACACCTCAGAACCATTTGTATAAAAAGTGGGAGTTCTGTATGAACTATTTTTTAATGTCAGATTTATTTACATAGCAAAATATTTGCCTTCCAACAGCGACCCCTAGAGGGACAGATTGATTACCGAGTTTAATGAAAGAAGTGTAAATCCATATGCTTTTCGCAGTGATAGTCACAGGTCTCTGGAATTTTAGCATGTAACTGTATAGTTATACAGGGGATATAAAGTTATATGTCAAAGGTACTATAAATATATAATACTATAAAGATATATGAAGAAATGAATAAGCGCAGAATTAAACACAGATTTAAAAACTACATGTAGGTTATATTTTAAGGTTAGACTCCCATAGGGAAGTTTGGTACAATGTTTAGCAAAAAGAAAAATAGATCTAAAAGGGAGGACACTTGTAAAGGAAATAATGACTCTTGTCCATTGCTCTTTTTTGAACACCTTACGTTAATAGGGTTTTCCAGGATATGGGATAAATATCTGATCTTTGGGGGCCGCAAGTGACCCCATGTGAATGGAGTGGTGGTGCACATGTGTGGCCACTCCTCCATTGACTTTGAGAGTCCCACTGAAATGAATAGAGCAGCACACCACACTTACAGACCACTTTGTTCCTGATATCTGGGGGTTCCTTCAGTTGGACCTCCAGAAATCAGACACTTATCCCGTATCCTGTGTTACAATGGGATAACCCCTATAAGTGTCTGACTGCACAATTTTACCTCTGCTCGCAGAAAATGTATGGCCATTGCTCTCTGGTTCAAATGATAATGTCCTGTAGAGGGGATAAAAGTGACATTTACGCTTCAGAAATGAATGCTGCCATATACAGATGCTCTTAGCTACTGTGTACTGCTGTTACTATTGTGTTTTAGGATATAATGGTTGTCTTAGGCAAATTGAAAATTGATCAGCAGTTGCTCCACCTTTTTTCAGGCCACTACTGAACAGTAATAGAGCGCCACATGTCTGCAGATCATATAATCTGTGCGTATAGGGAACTGTACTGATGGGTTGATGAACATGTGAACTGGACATTGATCTATATAGCTAAGACTTATCTGGTTTTTGAGCAGTAAAACTCCACATCATGTTACCCTGTGCATCTCCCAGTCTGCTTATTTTTACAAGCATCTACTTAATATTGTAGTTGTTGGGTCAACTATTGGCCATTGCCGCATTGTACAGGCAATGTGCTGTATGTTGAGAGGCTGGGACCTGATGTGGTTCCTGAATCCGACTATGTGTTATGTCATTCACTTGTCTGTTTGCCTGTACAAGTCTAACACCTGTCCTTTTACCAGCACAGGAATTGTGTACTAGAGTGGAGCATAAGACAAAAAGTGTATATGTATCTTCAAGATTGCTTACCTGGGAATTTCTCTTAATGGTGAATAAGTAGAATCCTCCCTTTTTCTTATAGGCTCATCTAGAAGAAAAATAGAAATATTCAGTACTCGAACCCATAGTATGCACAGTAACTTATTTCGGATGGGATATTCTAAGAAATTCAAAGAGATTTCAGTAGGTCATCACGTGCATGGATTTGTGCAAGCCTCAATGTCTAAAGTAAATCTGCTTTGTGTGAATATAACCTAAGATTCCACATAGGATGATGTGGTTACTGTTCTTTACACCAAATAGTGTTCCTACTGACTAGGAAGACATACAGTCATGATATTCTGTAGTTTTATTAATGGTATACTAGCAGAGTATTGTGCTACACTCAGTGGCGTAGCTAGTGGGGGGCAGAGAGGGCGGCTGCCCCAGGCCCACTGAATCTGTGGGGCACACCCCAGGGCCACCATTAATACATGCTTTACTTTTTACTAGATCAGGGTCTGCAGACACAGATATAGTTAAAACCCATCCTGCAACTTAACTGTCTTGTAAGCCGCAAGCCAATACAGGCCTGCGGTTTACAAGACACCGAGATCACAGACAGATGTCTGCTTCTCGGCACAGGCGGGCGCGATGACGTCACAGCATCGCGCATCCTGCACTGAGACACAGACATCTTGTGCTTGGACAGGGAGGAAGCAGCGGCTCCGTTCATAAAAGGATTGCAGGTAGGGGAGTAGAATTTTTTTGTTTGTTTTTTTAGTGCAGTTGTGGATATTTTAATAGTATAAGGGGGTCATTAGGAGGGGGAATTATAACTATAAGGGAGGATTCATTAAGGGGCATTAGGACAATAGGGAGTGTCATTTATATAAGGGGCCATTAGGGGGCATTATGAATACAAAGGGGGGAGGTTATTTATATAACGGGTCATTAGGGGACATTATGAACATAAGGGGGTGATCATTTACAGTGGGGAAAAAAAGTATTTAGTCAGCCACCAATTGTGCAAGTTCTCCCACTTAAAAAGATGATCGAGGCCTGTAATTGTCATCTTAGGTAGACCTCAACTATGAGAGACAAAGTGAGAAAACATATCTAGAAAATCACACTGTCTGATTTTTAAAGAATTTATTTGCAAATTATGATGGAAAATAAGTATTTGGTCAATAACAAAAGTTCATCTCAATACTTAGTTATATATCCTTTGTTGGCAATGACAGAGATCAAACGTTTTCTGTAAGTCTTCACAAGGTTGGCACACACTGTTGCTTGTATGTTGGCCCATTCCTCCCTGTAGATCTCCTCTAGAGCAGTGATGTTTTGTCGCTGGGCAACACGGACTTTCAACTCCCTCCAAAGGTTTTCTATGGGGTTGAGATCTGGAGACTGGCTAGGCCACTCCAGGACCTTGAAATGCTTCTTACGAAGCCACTCCTTCATTGCCCTGGCAGTGTGCTTGGGATCATTTCATCTTCAATGCCCTTGCTGATGGAAGGAGGTTTGCACTGAAAATCTCACGATACATGGCCCCATTCATTCTTTCATGTACACGGATCAGTCGTCCTGGTCCCTTTGCAGTTAAACAGTCCCAAAGCATGATGTTGCCACCCCCATGCTTCACAGTAGGTATGGTGTTCTTTGGATGCAACTCAGCATTCACTCTCCTCCAAACACGACGAGTTGTGTTTCTACCAAACAGTTCTACTTTGGTTTCATCTGACCATATGACATTCTCCCAATACTCTTCTGGAACATCCAAATTCTCTCTAGCAAACTTTAGACGGGCCCGGATATGTACTGGCTTAAGCAGGGGGACACATCTGGCACTGCAGGATCTGAGTCCCTGGCGGCGTAGTGTGTTACTGACGGTAGCCTTTGTTACGTTAGTCCCAGCTTTCTGCAGGTCATTCACTAGGTTCCCCGTGTGGTTCTGGGATTTTTGCTCACCGTTCTTGTGATCATTTTGACCCCACGGGGTGAGATCTTGCGTGGAGCCCCTGATCGAGGGAGATTATCAGTGGTCTTGTATGTCTTCCATTTTCTAATTATTGCTCCCACAGTTGATTTCTTCACACCAAGCTGCTTGCCTACTGCAGATTCAGTCTTCCCAGCCTGGTGCAAGTCTACAATTTTGTTTCTGGTGTCCTTCCACAGCTCTTTGGTCTTCACCATAGTGGAGTTTGGAGTGTGACTGTTTGAGGTTGTGGACAGGGGTCTTTTATACTGATAACAATGTCAAACAGGAGCCATTACTACAGGTAATGAGTGGAGGACAGAGGAGCCTCTTAAAAAGAAGTTACAGGTCTGTGAGCCAGAAATCTTGCTTGTCTGTAGGTGACCAAATACTTATTTTCCACCATAATTTGCAAGTAAATTCTTTAAAAATCAGACAATGTGATTTTCTAGATATGTTTTCTCATTTTGTCTCTCATAGTTGAGGTCTACCTATGATGACAATTACAGGCCGGCCTCCTCTTTTTAAGTGGGAGAACTTGCACAATTGGTGGCTGACTAAATACTTTTTTTTCCCCACTGTATATAAGGGGTCATTAGGGGTGCAGAATTTATGTCAGGGGAATCAGGGGCATAATATAAGGGGACAATTAGTTTAACCAGGGCAGATGCAGTGTAGTTAAATCCCATCTAGAATGTGTGGTATGAGATATATGATTATAGAAGTTACCCCTGTTGGGCTAAGGTCCCACACAGCGAATCGATGCAAAAAAAGACAACAAAAATGCATCACGTTTTTCACAGAAAGCCCGGAGAGTTTTCCTCTATGGACTTTCTGCCTCTATTATACCTATATGTAAAAACGCCAGCATTTCCGTAGGTATAATTGACATGCTGCAATTTACCAAAACATGAGCTGCGGATTGTTTCCTGCAATGTGTGGATGGGATTAGCCAGAATCCCATCCACTTTGCGGATACTATAAAAGACAGCGTTTTCGCAACATGGGACTCCAGACTAAAGAGGTTTTTCTCACAATAGTAAGTTATGGCATATAACTAGGAAGTGTCATAACTGACAGATCAGCAACTATACTCACGTGACAGTGTGTCTTTAAATAATGTAAAAAAGTATATAATGTATAATGTAATGGAGGTATCTATAACCTCTCTGCATTGTTACACCTTTGATGCACTATACCTAAATATTCGGGTTTTACTTAATATTGTTCCTAGTACAAACTCATACCTGTTTTTCCCTCAATGACTTGGATCCAGATTTCCATCTTTTTAAAAGTGGGAGCTGAGAATTTGTATTCAGATCCATCAGTGGGCCTGGAGATGGAGAAATGTGATGTCATTACACTGGTATTTTCATACAGTAATATTTTACTACAAAAAAAGTACCCAATGATGTGCTTAAAAGGATAATCCACGTATGCTCATCCCACATCAGTGACAGCGAGGTAGAACCTGGAGTCTGCTGTAGTGCCTGGAATGATCCTTTTATGCTGATTCAGCTATCCCTACACCATTAATACTGCATTTCTCACCCTGACACAATTGTAACTGTGCAGGGTAAATGAGTAAAGAAAATAGAATTCTAGGCAACTATATTGTTACTCAAAGGAAGGGCAGAGGTCCAAGATGCTGGACTCCCTCCAATCAGAATATTATGGCAGGTCCTTGCAACATTATACAACATGTTATAATAGAAATAACCCTTTTATCCTCAGTGCTAATGTTAACAGCAAATCCATATGCATTCCTTGGCTCGAATTGTGGCTAGTTGTGTAGAAATGCCACTTTTTTACGGTACCTCACATAGAAGGCGTTTGCTTTTTTTGAAGAATCCTTTATCCTTTCACAGACTGCACCCCCCAAGTTAACAGAAGGAATTGCAGTTTCATTCTGAAAGAAATATTACATGTAGTTCTTAGTCATTTTAGCTTTAACCGTATTTAGTTTTGTCAAGTAACTAAGATGCCAGATGCCTTTAGTAAATGTAGAAAGTTGGAGGGGATTTTTCACTGATCTCGGTACAAGTAGGCTGTCGATATAAATATATAATTTGTGCATATGTTATGTTCGTTCCCATGACTGCAGTGCAACAACATAACTCAATAGTTTGTAGTGTGCATGGTGAAGCATAGCACATTCACATATATATGCCAGTGTGCCCACAGAAGTTAAAGGGATTATGCAGGGAAAAATAAAGCTTACCACTGCATTGTGTACAGGATACATTCATTACATACACATATATATATATATATATATATATATATATATATATATATATATATGCTACTCCGATGGTTACCTTTGCAGAGCACAGCGGGGTGTTGGAAGCCTCTGTTCTCTACCCCCCAGCTCTCTGTGATGACTCTGTTCTACTGTGGTTGCAGGTCCATACAGTGGAGCTGAGTTAGTTATGTGACCAAGACTCAGAGTGTCAGCAAGGAGGCAGGGGAACTGAGACTTCTGGCCTACCCGCTGCACTCTACAAAGTTAATCATCAGGGCTTTGGGGGGCATCCTTATATATTAGTATGAAGGTTTATCCAGTGTAGGGAATACTTTGATAAGCTTTATTTCTCCCTAAATAATGCCATTAATAACTAAATATCTACCTTATGGGATATGCCTGACCTGTACATGTATAAGCTTTTTCAAACTAAAATTTAGAGCATAGTTGTCTACACTTTTCAATACAGGGGTACTCTCAAACACTTTATCCACACTTAGTTTCTGCCCACACCCCATTTTTGACATAAGTTAAGGGTACAATACCTTAGCTTCATCCTTCTTGGCATTATAGAAGTTCATAATCTGTCCACTCAATGTGATGTAGTAATAATTCCAGAAGCCAGCTGGATTTTCCTGTAGTAATACATGTAGTAGATTGTTTTTATACATAATATAGATTAGAAATCTAAACTGTTGTAGAAGCTATTTGTATTTCTTAACTTCTGTGTCACAATCTTTGCAACATTCAAGGTTTAGAAAGAATAAGCATTGTTTAACTATATTTAAAGCAGTTTTATGGAAAAAGAACTTTATCATCATATAGTAAAAAGTGGTATTATCTTCAGTGGGGCGGGTAATTTTCCTGATGAAAAGAGGCGAACAACATGTAGGATACATAATAGAGATCAGTCTCTTACCTGTCCACCTGGCAGACGTTTCTGTTTTGTCTCCATGAATCCATTTACTATTCTATTAAAGGAAGGACTCTGTGGAAGTGGAGGTGATGGATGTCAATAAAAAGACTAGAGAATCTGTCTTTATACTGGGAAAAATACTGTATTCACTATGCATCTATATGGTGAAAACAAAGTTATATGGGATTTTGTGATAGAATAGTAACTCTGTGACTGTCACTGTGCTAAGAAGTAGACGTAAGACTAAGTGTCTTAAACATGATCCAGTTGTATCACAGTGGCTGATGCTGGATGATAAATCTGGAGCGTCTTTAAACTGTCTAGTCTAAAAATGCGTTCAGTTACTTTGCACCAGAATATTTTACCAAAATTTTGGTGCCCATTGTTCAATATTAAGTCATACCCGTCAGATGAGTTATAAAAGTGTCTAAAACATAAACCTGTAGTAATGTGTTGCACAGCATTTACTTTTTAGAGCAAAATAAGCCAATATTTTGTTAGATTTAGTTTAGTGACTCTACCCAACTATGATTTGTGCACCTTAAGGCCCTATGCACATGAAGGAACTGTACTTTGGCTAGACTTACCTGCCCATACTCAGTCCCTACGCTCTGCATAGTAGTGATCTATGATGTTAGGAGTCTCTGCCTTGCCAGAGCTCTGCTGTCCTATACTATACACAGTATGGGGCAGTAAAGCTGTGAGGAAGGTATAAGACTTATTGTAATTAGTGGCCATTATGTGATTCTTGTACTTACTGGTGATGGTGGTGTAGGTAGATCTGGAATTGTTGGTAGTCCACTTGAGACCATTTTAAGATCGAGCAGAGATTGAGGCTTTGTCTCCTGCATAGTAAGGACATAATAAGCATTTAGATACAAGCAACTGTTGAGCTAGATGGTTCAAGGGATATTCCAATCCTACACATTTGTGGTTAACTGTGGTAACACTTGGCGTGCCGCCTCTCCATTGAACTGGAATATGAATATGCTGCAACAAATCCACAAAGGGTTTGCAGGATACCTTTCCTGTGAATATGCTATAAATGCTTAAGATGGCAATACAAATTACCAAGAAGACTCATGGCTGTACTAGCTCAAAAGGGTGCTTCTACTCAATACTGAGAAAAGGGTCTGAATACTTATGACCATATTTCAGTTTTTCTTTTTTAATAAAATTGCAAAATATCTACATTTTTGTTTTTTTTTCTGCCAAGATGGGGTGCTAAGTGTACATTAATGAGAAATAAAATTGACTTTTTTGCTTTTAGCAAATGGCTGTAATGAACAAAGAGTGAAAAATTTAAAGGGGTCTGAATACTTTCCGTACCCACTGTATTTCTCAGTAATGACTACATTCTAGGGTCACAATTGATCAAATACAAATGTTTTTTTTTCCTATAAAGTAACTTCTGTATACAATAATTCACCGTGGTTGGGGACTATATTGCCCCTAGCCCTCCATTCACTGAATTTTTTTATTAAGTACTAGTTACCAGTGAATGTTATTTCCATTACAATATAATCTATTACTAGGCATCTATGGGCTTTAAATATAGTACATATAGCTCAGCCATGGAATAACTAAATGTGTATGTATGATACCAAGATTTATGTCTCATAAAACACCATGGCAGTGAGCAATACACTAGAGGACGGGTCTGATGTCCTGACATTTCTATTTCAGTGAATACTTGTATTCACCATAAAATAATTATGGAGCTTTCCTCTGTTATTCCTGTCAATTTCTACATACAGTTGTGCTAAAAAGTTTACATACCCCAGCAGATTTTTTGTTTTTTTTGGCCTTTCAGAGAATATGAATGATAACACAAAACCTTTTTCTCCACTCATGGTTAGTGGCTGGTTGAAGCCATTTATTGTCAAACTTCTGTGTTTTCTCTTTTTAAATCATAATGACAACCAAAAACATCAAAATGACCCTGTTCAAAAGTTCACAAACCCCAGTTCTTAATACCGTGTATTGCCCCCTCTAACATCAATGACAGCTTGAAGTCTTTTGTGGTAGTTGTGGATGAGGCTCTTTATTTTCTCAGATGGTAAAACTGCCCATTCTTCTTGACAAAAAGTCTCCAGTTCCTGTAAATTCCTGGGCTGTCTTGCATGTACTGCGCGCTTGAGATCTCCCCAGAGTGGCTCAATGATATTGAGGTCAGGAGACTGAGATGGCCACTCCAGAACCTTCATTTTCTTCTGTTGTAGCCAATGACAGGTCGACTTGGCCTTGTGTTTTGGATCGTTGTCATGTTGGAACGTCCAAGTACGTCCCATGCGCAGCTTCCTGGCTGATGAGTGCAAATTTGCCTCCAGTATTTGCTGATAATGTGCTGCATTCATCTTTCCTTCAACTTTGACCAAGTTTCCTGTGCCTTTGAATCTCACACATCCCCACATCATCAGTGATCCACCTCCGTGCTTTACAGTAGGTGGTGTTCCTTTCATGATAGCACTTGTTGACACCTCTCCAAATGTAACGTTTATGGTTGTGGCCAAAAAGTACGATTTTTGTCTCATCACTCCAAATGACCTTGTTCCAGAAGTTTTGAGGCTTGTCTCCGTGCTGTTTGGTGTATTGAAGGCGAGATTCTTTGTGGCATTTGCACAGTAATGGCTTTCTTCTGGCAACGCGACCATGCAGCCCATTTTTCTTCAAGTGCCTCCTTATTGTGCATCTTGAAACAGCCGCACCGATAGTTTTCAGAGAGTCCTGTATTTCAGCTGATGTTATGTGCGGGTTTTTCTTTGCATCCCGAACAATTTTCTGGGCAGTTGTGGCCGAAATTTTGGTTGGTCTACCTGACCGTGGTTTGGTTTTTACAGAGCCCCTAAGTTTCCATTTGTTAATCACAGTTTGAACACTGCTGACTGGCATTATCTATTCCTTGGATATCTTTGTGTATCCCTTTCCTGTTTTATACAGTTCAACTACCTTTTCCCGTAGATCCGTGGACAATTCTTTTGCTTTCCCCATGACTCACAATCCAGAAATGTCAGTGGCTGGAGGAAAGAAGCAACAGTCTGTCTGGATCCCAGAAACTCACTCAGCTTTTATGCACACACACTGATTACAAGCAAACAGGTCACAGGTGAGGATGTTACCTTTAGTAGCCATTCAAACCCCTTTGTGTCAACTTCTGGGTATGTTATCAGGCCAAAATCACCAGGGTATGTAAACTTTTGAACAGGGCCATTTTGATGTTTTTGGTTGTCTTATCATTTAAAAAGAGAAAACACAGATGTTTGACAATAAATGGCTTCAAATATTCAATAACCATGAGTGGAGAAAAAGTTTTTGTGTTATTCATATTCTCTGAAAAAAAGGCCAAAAAAACAAAATATGCAGGGGTATGTAAACTTTTTAGCACAACTGTACATTACCAGGACAAACCACACAATGCATAGTTATAAGAATAATGGCTCCAGAATTGTTATGTTATGGACTAAAACATGCCAGGGGAGCAGACATCCCCTTTAATTTCAATTAACTAACAGAAAATCTCTTCTTATTTAGCAGACACAAATGCAAGTCCCAAACAAAGATTTTGTCCTGGTTTATGTTGGATTTTCTGCTAATATATTGGATGGACTGTAAAAATAGGAATGTTGAAAGTACTAAAAGGGACATTTTGGAGACATCTTTTACATTTTTCCCTAATAATGCAACTTGGTATGTTAAAGCATTACAGTGGCTTGCAAAAGTATTCATATCCCTTGAAGTTTTTCACCTTACAACCACAAACTTAAATGTATTTTAATTTATAATTATTATAATAATAATAATAATAAATTATAATACAAATAATAAAAAAATAAAAATATATTAATTAATAAAAAATATTTTAATGAGTGTCAGGATCTGGGGTGCTGGGTGGGCTGACATGAACACAGACTCCAAGGTATTAGTCCAAGTATTGAGTTTTATTCACTCAAAACACTCCTTGGTACATGCAACATAACAGAAACCGAAAAAATAAATACGTCTGGGCTCTAACTAAACAGAAATAAGTTACCTCACCTAGAATAGTAACAAGTTCAAACAGTCCGATTGTCTTCCAGCAGTAACCACTTTCTTTGTGGCTTTCTATCCCAGCTCTGCCACAGTCTGCTCTCCTAGCAGACTTCTTATATCCCCTTAACGAGAAGATCCCAGTCAGCTGGGTTTCTTCCAGGAGTGTCCACAAGGTGTGGACTGGAGGGGATGGGAATGGCAGGTCCCACTACCAACCTACCCGCCATTCCATAAAAAGTCCAGCCCAGTGCACAGCACTTAAATAATACTCAGCAAACATAATTGTCTGCTGAGAAACAAGCTTTATGGATTTCCATCATCTCACTCATCTGAGCAACCTGGGTGAGATGTACATCCCTTCCAATATTTTTCCAGCCATCGGCTTACATGAGATTAAACAAAAAGTAGCAGATAATTGTGAAGTGGAATGAAAATGATACATGGTTTTCAAAATTTTAATCAAATAAAAATCTGAAAAATGTGACATGCAAAAGTATTCAGCCCCCCTGTACTCTGATATCCCTAAATAAAATCCAGTGCAATCAATTGCCTTCAGAAGTCACTTAATTAGTTAATGGAGTCCAGCTGTGTGTAATTTAGTCTCAGCATAAATACACCTGTTCTGTGAAGGCCTCAGTGGTTTGCTAGAGAACACTAGTTAAAAAAATGCGTAATGAAGACCAAGGAACTCACCAAACAGGTCAGAGATAAAGTTGTGGAGATGTTTAAAGCAGGGTTAAGTGTATAAAACATATGCCAGGCTTTGAGCATACCAAGGAGCACTGTTCAATCCATCATCCAAAAATGGAAAAAGCATTCTACTACTGAAAACCTACCAAGACTTGGCCGTCCACCTAAACTGACAGATCGAGCAAGGAGAGAACTGGTCAGAGAAGCAGCCAAGAGGCCCATGGTCACTCCATTTAATCCATGGTCACTCTATCCAATCCACAGCTCAGTTAGGAGAGTGGCAAGAAGAAATCCATTGTTGAAAGAAAGACATAAGAAGTGTCATTTGCAGTTTGCCACAAGCCATATAGGGGACACAGCAAACATGTGGAAGAAGTTGCTCTGGTCAGATGAGACCAAAGTTGAACTTTTTGGCCTAAATGCAAAGCGCTACGTTTGGCGGAAAAAGTAACACTGCTCATCACCCTGGACACACCATCCCCACTGTGAAACATGGTGGTGGCAGCATCATGCCGGGGGGAGGCTTTTCTTCAGCAGGGACAGGGAAGCTGCTCAGAGTTGATGGGAAGATGGATGGAGCTAAATACAGGGAAGTCCTGGAAGAAAACCTGTTGGAGGCTGCAAAAGACTTGAGACTTGGAAGGAGATTCACCTTCCAGCAAGACAATGACCCTAAACATACAGCCAGAGCTATAGTGGAATGGTTTAGAGCAAAGAATATCCATGTGTTAGAATGGCCCAGTCAAAGTCCAGACCTAAATCCCATTGAGCATCTGAGGCAAGATATGAAAATTGCTGTTCACAGACGCTCTCCATCCAATCTGGCTGAGTTTGAGCTATTTTGCAAAGAAGAATGGGCAAAAATCTCAGACTCGAGATGCGCAAAGCTGGTAGGGACATACCTCAAAAGACTTGCAGCTGTAATTGCATTGCAGCGAAAGGTGGCTGTACAAAGTATTGATATAGGGGGGCTGAATACTTTTGCACATCACTCTTTTCAGATTTTTATTTGAGTAAAATTTTGAAAACCATGTATCATTTTCCTTCCCCTTCACAATTATCTGCTACTTTGTGTTGGTCTATCGTTTAAAATCTCAATAAAATACATTTAAGTTTGTGGTTGTACGGTGACAAAATGTGAAAAAGTTCAAGGGGTATGAATACTTTTGCAAGCCACTGTATATCAAACACCCTGTTATCCTCAAATAAAAAAATGACATTACCAAAGGAGTGATAGACGCTGGCTCAGGATTTAAGGCAGAGAAAACTGGGACCTTTGGAGGTGTATCATTGAGTTCATCCATTGGCTTCACCTCCTGCAGGGTGAACATAAACAAGGCAAATGTAATGTAAAACTGTAGTTAAGAGGAGTTCATGTTAATAACACAGTACAGTGATAATATGCTACACACCAAAATGCCACTTTTTGCTTCCTCTGTGGATAGGGCAGAATTCAGTGATAGTAATGTAGATGCATCTGTTGGCGTGGAATGAGATTTTTGCTCACATTGGTACTTCGTGTCTTGTAAGGTAATTAACGGAGCTTCGCCCAGGATTTCTTCTGTAATTGGCATTTTGAGGCTGTGGTATGCTTGTACTGGAGATAGTGGCTGCTGGTAAACGGGTTTGGTTGGTTGGGAAGCGGTTAATGCAATGGGGTTTTCCAAAGGAGGGATTTGGAGATCTAGAAGATTTGATGTAATCAATCTCTGTGGCTGTTGCTCTATTTCAGTTTTGTTGCTCTTGATATCCAACTTATCCAAGAAACCCCCAGAAATTCCTGTATTCTTCTGTTGTGTGGTACTCAGCGTTTCCACGGAAGGTCTACTGGACAGGCCTGAACCCCTTGCACTTCCTAATCTTTGGGAAAATCCTCTTCTTTCTGATGGTTTTCTCTTTAGTGAAGGTACTCTGATAAAGGTTTCGAGTTTCTTCTGCTCCTTTTCTTCAAAGTCAATTTGTATAAACAGTTTCTGTTCTTTCTATGAAAGTTACAAAATGTATACAGTGAGTACTGTTCTCAATACATGGACCACAAAATCCATTCCCATTAACCCACCCATCCAAATAGCTATGCACTGAAAGGTCCTCTTTAAATCATATCTAACTTCTAAAAAGTCTTTGCATAACTCAATAGTAAAGTGTTTGTACACAAGAAGCAACATCATTTCTGACTTATTCTGCAGGTTTTAGATGATTCCCCCTGTGTGGGCTCTGTCTGTAGTGTGCATTTCTCCCTGAGATGGTGGGTCGCGACTAGCTGCCATACACTGTAAGTACAAGATAATCTGCTTTATAACTATCTCTGTCACTCAGAAACAACCCCAGGAACATGCAGGACATATATAGAGAAGTCCTGATTTGTACTGATGTGAGTTAAGTGCTTTAGTTTTGATAGGTTTAGTGTGATGCTGAAGCTAAATAAGAACTTTCTATGTTTCTGCTGCTCTCTCTGCTTAGTCCTTCCCCTCCCCTCTCCAAAAATATCTATAGAAATATTTAATCTGAGTCAAATGACCTACGGTCAATGTTGAGAAAGTCAGTTTAGTAGAAGTGAGGGAGAGAAGGCCTGCTGCTTCATTTTTGTTACCAGAAACTGCATCTCTTTGAACCCCCCATTTCCCCCCCATACACACATATCTTTCTGATATACAGATGTAGCAGATTTAATCTGAATTTCTGCAATTCGTTAAACTGCTGCTGGGTGATATTTAATCACAGGGACAGCAAAAAACAATGAAAAGTCATTGAAAAATTGCTTAAAGAGGAACTTTCACAAAAAGTCTGCTGAAAAACAGCATAAGGATATAAGCCTGCAGCACATTTTCTTAAAGAAGACTATTCACATCTTCTGACATTATTATATACCGCTAGATATCTGAATTCAGTTTAGCCAGTATGCGCCCCAATGCCTGAGATATAGGTCGGCTTGTTTCAGCACCGACCTACCTTCAAGGGTACTGTCAGAGGGCATTCCTCACAGCCCAGTGATGACGCTAGCCCATCCTTCTGACAGCGTAGGGATATTGGTGCCAAAAATAACGGCATACCGGCAATGCTGACTGTGCACAGAATTCAGCACACTGTCAGCTTTCTAGCAATATATAATACCACCCATCACTGAGGACATGAAAGGACCTCTGTAAGCATCAGATCGGTAAAGAGGTCTGCTGCTTATTAGCCATACACTGGAGCTATAGGCTAACTAAAGCCAATACTTACCTTTGTTTTACGCTTTAGCATCTCAAATTTCTCCTCTTGGGCTGCTAGCATCTTTTCAAATTCCTCTTGTTTCTTCATGAGGTCTTCCACTTGTGGTACAGAGTCCTAGCAAAAGGAATATTGTACATTGATCAGTAAGAGCTTATTAAGGTGCATCCCCTAACAGACTATTACCTATTTAGGGTCAATACATTTTTGGAATTTAGGGCCTCACAAAATGTTTAGATTTTTCGCCTCAGCACATGTGCCCACATTAATATTTCTAGAACTGTGGTAAAGGGCTCAGTTTGTTAGGACAGACATTTGGTACAGTCTTGCACTATCCAGTAATAAATGTATACTACTGTAAACATGGGAGCCTGTGGGCAATGGAGCACATCTATTGGATTCATAAGATTTTATTTTATTTTTTTTTATATGTTAAGGAAACTGTTAAGGAGGAGACTTCTTTATATTACACTGCTCCAACTTTGGTTGGATTGGCACAACATTGATTTGTGTAGGTTGTACGTAATAGAGATAAATGGAGTTCATCTTTGCCCCACCTCGCACGGTCCCTCCACCTGACCCATCTATCAAAGTTAATGGAACCACACTCAGTCCCACGGGTCCGCTGCCTTGGGATAACCTTAGACTCTGACCTATCCTTCAAGCCACACATCCAAACCCTCAACACCTCCTGCCGACTCCAACTCAAAAACATCCATTGAATCCGCTCCTTCCTCACCCCTGAAACTACAAAAATGCTAATCCATGCCCTCATAATCTCTTACTTAAACCAATGTAACACCCTTCTCCACGGCCTCCCAGCGAATGTTCTCGTCCCCCTGCAGTCCACCTTAAACTTTGACGCTCGCTTAATACACCTCTCCCTCCGCTCTTCATCGGCCGCTCCCCTCTGCCAATCCCTTCACTGGCTACCCATCGTCCAGCGAATAGAGTTCAAATTACTAACGCTGACATACAAAGCCATCCACAACCTGACCCTCCATATATCTCTGACCTAATCTCCCGCTACCTGCCCGCACGTAACCTCCGATCCTCCAAAGACCTTCTACTCCGCTCTACTCTTATCCGCTCTTCACACAACAGTCACCAAGACTTCTCCCGTGCATCCCCCATACTCTGGAACTCACTACCAAGACACATAAGACTGTCCCCCACAATCACAAGCTTCAAGAAGGCCCTGAAGATTCACCTATTCAGGAAGGCCTACAACCTCCAATAACACTACTGTCACCACACCACCATCTGTACAACCTCTCCCCTTCTGTCTCTATTTTTTAACAATTTAATGGCAAAAAAATGTCAACAACAAACACTGCAAAGAAAACAAAATCATAATAGTATAAGTAGTTACAGTACATATTTATACAGTTATGGGGATAGCAAATAGTATATGAGGATTATTTTACTTTAAATGGGAAACGGCGCAGAAAAAAAGACGCAGTATTTTGCAGTCCCTGCAAAGTAGCAAATCCCATCCACACATTGTGGAAAAATACACACAGCGGAAACGCTGCGATTTCCACAACCGTTGCAGTTTTTGAAATCATAGCATGTCAATTATACCTACAGAATTGCTGGCAGTTTCCTTATAGGTATAATGGAAGCAGAAAGTCCGCAGAGGTAACCTCTGTGGACTTTCTGTGAAAAGCACTGCGGGAAGAACCGCGATGTGTTGCCGCATTTTGGAAATTGCAGCACGTCAATAATACCTACGGAAATGCCGGCAGTTTCCCTATAGGTATAATGGAAGCAGAAAGTCTGCAGATGTTTCCTGTGAAAAGCGCTGCAGGAAAAACCGTGATACAGTGCCGCCGAGTTTTTTCCTGCATCACTTTTTTGCTGCGGCCCGCTACATGGGGCCTTAGTCTAAATGTGTTTTTTGTTGGTTATGCATATTAATATATTGTGACTATGCAGTGAAATATGAATGGTAGACACTAACAGGCCTTTACAAGACATAGCCCCAGTCAATACTGGTAGAAGGGGAAGGGGGCACTTGTACAGTTACACAGATTTTAAAAACAGTGCCACATTGATTTACAGGTTGCGTGTGGTATTACAGCACAGAACCATTTTCTTCAATGGAGTAAATCTGCATTACCAGACATATCTGATAGACAAGTGTGAAGCTATTTCTGAAAGAAACAGCCATGTTTGATACCTTGAGAGTGAATTACAAGTGCAACATTACTACATATTATTGTATTTTAGGTAAAGCACCAGAACTGCTTGTCGCCTTCACAGTATATGATGTAAAATGACATGATTTTTTTTTTTCCCTCACCCCATAGTTTGAATCCAAAACATATGGTTCTTTGGTGTTCAGCCATCCATCTGCTTGTTCTATTTCCCTACACAACAGCTGTATCTCCAGGTTTTCCTCATACATCTCCTTTCTCCTCTTCCAGGAGTCAGATACAGGTCCTATTAGCTCTGACAGCTCACGGATTTTCTCTGCAATCTGAAATGTATGAATCAAATTGTTATCTAAGCTTCAGTCTTGTACAGAAGTCACAAACCTTAAATAGGAATTTTAGAAAGTGATGTTGCATTCTTATTGTGGACGTTCGACTGCTGGGATCCGCACTGGCACTGAGCATGAAGAAGCCACAGCAATGGTTTAGCACCAGGGCTTCACAGCAGGATCTCTACTACCACCTGTACAAGGAATCTTGTATTGTAACACTGCCTTGTCTGTAATGTAAGTTAGGTGACTGCTGCAAAGAAAACCCTAAAGAATTGCCAAACGGCAATCTATTATTAGGCTTCATGGTCAAAGTGAAAATTTCAGAATTGAGTATTTTTTTAAATATTGAAAGGGATGTGGAAAATTAAAAATAAAGTCATCAAAAGTTTTGAAAAAATATTTGAAAAAAACAAACTTTGAAAATATGTCATTTTCCAGAGACTTCAATGGGATGCGGCTGCAGTATGTAAATCCACTTCTTTGTAGTTTGTACAACTGTAGTAAGCAGCCTGTAAATATTACCAAGAGCCATGCAGTTCCAGAACAGCTGGTTTGTGTGGGTCCCAACTGTTAGACTCCCATGGATCTCAAATCAATGGCCTATACTAAGGACAGGCCACCAATATCAGAACTGTGGATACCCCCTTTAAATGGCCACTAACTTTTTAAATAGCTTAGTTTAAAGGGGTTTTCTTTAGGACAGGTCATCAACTGGAGATCTGTGGGGTCCAACAGTCAGAATACGCTTCAAAGGCAATGTTCATCGGTTCCATGGCCTGATCGCAGCTCAGTCCCACTCAAGTGAATGTGCTGGGCTGCCATAACAAGCACAGCTGCTGTACAAATGTACAGTACTGTGCTTGGTAAGTACTGAAGAGGCTGCATCGATCACCCGAAAGCTGCAGCCTATTCAAACAGTGGTTGGGGGAATAACTGATGACCTAAAGATAGTTCATCAATTATTTAAAATGGAAAACTCCTTTAACAGAGCATGTGATTCTGAATGAAATGTACTATATTTAAATATTTTGTTGTATTCTGCCTGAAAAAAAACCCTCTAAAGTTCCTGCCATTAGGAATCTCCCTCTTTACTAAGAGGAAGCTTGGTGCTCCCTCTCTGTACTCTGCTCAGAAAGGAGCCTTCAGCTTGACACAACCCTTGCAGCTCTTCATAAGTAAGTGTCGGGAGAGTCTATCAACTTCTGATACTGCAAATGTCTGACTAGCTGTTTGTATTATTGCTACAAGGACAACAACTGGACTACAAGGAGTGCTATACTTCTTTTTGTTCTGTTTGCAGGATTTTGTTCTAAATTGTAAATGATCTCACCCTGTTCCCGCATGTGACAATCTGTGGTGTGTAGCTATGCAACTTGCAGGTTTTTAGCAGTATGGCTTTATCCTAAACACAATTTATAATTTGCTAACAATAAGTCAGATCACCGAGGACACAGGTGGCAATCCAACGCCACATGCAACGAATGCAAGGAAATGACTGAATGTGTTTATCGCAACTCTTTGTCATCACAATTATTCCATAGAACATAGAGTGCCAGCAAATCTCCAAAAAGGCTGCTCAAGTAAAAGTTGAGGACACTTATCTAGTCTAAGGGCTATCACCTCCAAAGACATGAAGTGCTTCTTCTCCACGAGAGACTTCCCCATCCTCTGAAGCTCCTCATACTTCCCCCAATGTCTGTCAATCTCTCTCTTGTATTCTTCGTGGCGTTTAATCAGTTGTTCTGCACCAGCCACATCATTTGCCAATTCCTCGGATACCATTAGAGCATGAATGTCTCTTGCCCAGACTCTGACGTGGCAAAGAATAACATAATCACATAAATGCAAATCCAATTTTGTAATTTTACAAGCATGATAATTTAGTAATTATGTTTTATTACAATTATGCTATATAATTTAACAATTGTTTTAACAATAATTTTGGATAAAATCCTCTCTATATAAACTTGTATTGTTGTGTTTGCCATGGCCTGCCGTACCCAGGAGATTAGGGATCCACTGAGCAGAGGTCATCGTGATATTGCTAGTGGCTTATACACTTTCATCAAAACATATGCTATGGATCTCATGTTCTTTTTCAAATTTTCCTTAGCCTAGTGAAAGAGTATTGTATAACATGTGGATGTGCAGTCCATGTTTTTCTTAACCTACAGTCTTGGTCTACGACCCCTACCATTCACTAACAGCCAAAATCTTAATCTATAAAAGTCCCATGCAGCAGGTTATCATTAAAAGAGCTTGTCTGCTTTGGGCAATCTACTTGTTACAAGACTCCTTTGGAAGTATGTGGATTACAAATGTAGCCCCTGCTCAACCCAAAGCAAGAAAACTTTTTTGTCCGCCAGTTTCAGTTTTAAAATGACGGATACCCGACGGACCCTATTATAGTCAATGGGTTCTGCCAGTCTCTACATGTAACCGCAATTGTAGCAGTCCATTTGTTCATTGTTTTGGTCCTCAGATGGATCAGAACAATGTGTGAACTTAGCATAAGTCTTCAGTTTCCCTGCAGCACCACTAGGCATTATATAGTGCCCATTCAAATCAATAAGCTGTCTGTGTGATGTGGGGAAGGCTGGTCTTCTAGAGCAGGAGTGCTCTTTGTAACCAATCTCAACTCTGACTAAGACATTAGGATTTTCATGAATGAGCACTTACATTAACTCTCCACAGTCGCTGAAATACATCTGCACTTGTTCAGCTTGTGTCAGTTTTTCTTTCCTTTCTTGGGATTTTGTTATTAAACTCCCCCAACTCTTGGCCACAGCTTCCAGACTCTCTGCCACACTCTTCTGGACTGGTGGGTGTAGCTGACTTACATATTGGCCCAGTTTAATGACTTTTTCCATTTCTTTTTTAATCGCCACAAGATCTCTCTACAATAAAATATTACCACATCATAGGTATAATGAAACTTACCAGCGAGACAAATTTTGTAATAAGAATCTGCTAGTTTCCCACATTTTACTGTAGCAGTGGATGACATATTAAGAAACTTCACATGCTGTGGAAAAAATCCACATAGAACATGTGTCAAAAATGGCCGGTGGTGCAGATTTTACATCAGCTGCATGTCAAGTTACGTGCAGTGGATTTTTTGCTGCAACAGGTAAAATCTGCAAGATTTCCACAATTAAATCTGCAACAAAACATTCCTGGTTCAAGTTTTTCTGCTGTGTATTTCATTTCCAGCAGATATGCTGAAAATTTTATGCCACAAAATATCAATTTGTGTGTATAGTCTCTTAACCAAGAACTTCTAAAAGATCGTAGGGGATGGTCAAGACTATCAAAGCTGTGTTTTTTGCAACAGATTTTGCTGTAGTTTTTTTTATTTGAAGCCAAGTGTGGCTTTAAAAGTAATGGGAAATATAAAGGAAACATTTATACTTCTCCCTTCTGATAAATCCACTTCTGCCTTGGCTGAAAAAAAATGCCGCAAAATCATCTGCAAAAAATGCAGCTTTTCATGTGGCTCCAGCCTTAAAAGGAGTCTATCATAGGGATTTTTTTAAACTGTAATTTTTATAGAGAATTTTCATAATAAAACATACAATAATATATCACAACAAGTAACGAAGTAGCGCTATCGTGCAAAACCTATTATTGGGATTTTTCAATTTTAACTAAGCCTATATTCATGTAGGCTTTAGAAAGGCTATTGTAGGCATACCGTTTGTTTCCAGATTGTTGCCAGTGTTTTCACGAAAAAGCCCCTTTCTTCTTATTCCTTCTTATTCTTTATTCTTGATTGAAGTTCACGCCTTCTCCTCCTCTTCTTTGCTTCCTTCTTGCATGAGCAGACGTACTGCGCCTGCTTGTCTGCTCTGAGCTCCCTGTGCTCCTTGAAGACTAATTTGATTTCAGCTGTGGACTTGGGAGTAGAGATGAACGAATCGAAGCTGACGAAGTGGAATTCGATCCGAAATTCAGGAAATCTTCGACTCGCATCTATTCCGGATTTCCCCACACTTCAATGTATCGAATCGCACATTTCCGATCGGGGGTTTTACCCGCTTGGATGCTGCGTTCAAACATGATTGCAGCATCCAAGGGTTTCCGCCATGCTACCTGTCCCCCTCGGCACCCCCCGTGGTGATTAAAAATAAAAAAATGCTGATACTCACCTGTCCTGGGCTCAGCATTAACTCCGTAGCTCTTCCTCCCCAGGCCTTACTGTTGGGGCCTGTGATTGGGAGTAATGATGTCGGACCCAGTGTAATGCGCCGGCGTAATGATGTCATCACTTCCCCCACGTGACTGCTGAGGCCCAATCACAGGCCCCAGCAGTGACGTCCGGGGAGCAGGACTTCATTCGGAAGGAAGAAGAGGACGGTCAGACAGCTGGGTTCCCAGGAGAGGTGAGGCTAAGGTGAGTATAAGTGTTTGTTATTTTTAATCGCTTCCCCTGGGCCTCTGATTATTATACTCTGGGGTCTGAGGAGACCCCAGAGTATAATAATAGCATCAGCTCTGGGGGGGGGGGGAATTGAAGCAGCGATATCTGATCGCTGCTTCAATGGGGGGGATTGATGCATAGGCTGACAGTCTCCATCAACCAGGTATGCGGAGGGACAGCGATGTGGCAGACCCGGGGTCACTGTTCTGACCCTGGCCTGCCGAATAGGATCAGTGGCACCCCCCCAAAAACGTCGCGGGGGGGGGGGGGGGGCGATCGGGACTCCAATATATAATAAGACCCTTGAGATGCCGTGGTCATGTTTGACCGCAGCATCTCATGGGTTAACACCCACGATCGGAGCTCATCTCCGACCGCGGGTGTTAGAGGACAGTGTCATCTGTTACATACTGCTGACACCCGCAAAGCAAGGTGCGCACAGAGTTTCTGTGTGCGCACCTTGCTTCCGCCATGGTTTGCAGGAAGTCCTTTCCAGCAGCGCCTATTAGGGTGGATGTCGGGAAGGGGTTAACGCGATTCGCTGCAAATTAATTCGGATCGAATCAAATTGTTTTGAAAACTTCGGAGAATCGGTTGAATCGAATTTTTGCAAAACTCACTCATCTCTACTTGGGAAGTAACATCATGTTTCACCATCTTACAACATTTTGTACACCGAATAAGATATAAATATTAATATATCATCTGTATCTTTACAAAGTTATTTACAAAAATATGAGGACAGGGAACTATACTAAACTAAGCCATAGGTGACTAATGGAAGAATTAGTAATATAATGTCACTCACTTCAAAAACCTCATGTTGGCTTAGCAAAGTCTGCACCCCCAAAAGGTCATAACCATAGTCATCCGTGCCCACCGTGACTTCCTTCTCCTGTATCCAGCTAAGTAATTCATCAACTTCATGATCAAAGTGATGGACCTGGTGGGCTTTACCCAAAAGCTAAAGAAAAATGAAAATATTCACATTGAAAGCAGAGGAACTTATAAAATCATTTCACATACATAACCACTTTCTCCAAATACACAATCAGAGACAGATTTGCAAGATAGTGTAGACTCTTTATGTCTCTTTAATCTAAGTTTATATCACCTATTAGTTTGCTTACTTTGCACCAGAATTTTGTACCAAACTTTTTTGTGCAATTTGGACGCATCTTGATTAGTAAATCTACCTTACAGTGCTTATCCCATAAACAGGGGTCCATAATATATATAGTATTTAAGCTGAAGTAATTCATGCAATATATGCCATGAATACGCAAATCATTTTGTACAGTTGTATGTTTCCCTCCATCTGAAAAGGAATGTTGCCTTTTCACTTACAATTTATAACCCTTTTATAATAATTTATATTATAAAAGGGTTACACGTTTATATTACATCATTTTAAGTGCAATTGGATTCATCTGACCTAATAAGGAAGTAAAGGGACTTTTCTGTATACACTTATTACATTCTGAATACAACACAGAATTTTACTGAAACTTAAGAATGCTGCAGTAATTCTGATATGATTCAATATAAAATATATTATTTTCTGTATATAGATTTGTGTGTTCCAGAAAGGTACCTATATTCCAGCATATGGCATAAGCAGATACTCTGGCCAGAAGCACGGACTGCAGTATACAGGCAGGCTCATGAAATGACTGAATATCATATCACATTATATGTCCTTTAATCTTCTGTTAAAGCCACGCTTACCTTAGCACGGTTTTCAATTGCCCGGCAGACGACATCCCAAGTACTGTGCACCTCCTCTGTCTTCTTCTTTATTCCTTCAGCTTGGCTGTGAGACTCCTTCAGCAGTCCTGAAGCTAATTCATTTAAAGACAATATTTTGCTTTTACCCAATGTCTCTATTTCCTTCACAAAATTTTCAAACTGTTTCTCCAACACCTATCAAGAAAAACAACATAAAAAATATGGCCAGCCATAGAAAAGGAATGGCTCCACACGACTACATTATTAGTTTTTATCACAGTGATTATTTGCATTTAACTTATTGTGAAAACGGCGCAGCAAAAACCGTGGCGTTTTACAGTACCTGTATGTTCAAAAGGCAGATTTTGTGGCTGCATCGCTATGCAAAAACTGCAGTGGAAATCTTCCTGCTGATGGCAAAAAGATTTCCTACTCCTATTTACTTCAATGGGAGGTTCAGGTGGAATCCGCCAGAAGGTCGGGAAGAACTCTTCTTTTTCTGCTAGTTGATTTTTTTTCAGCTAAAGGAAAAAGATGATTTTTTTGCGGCAGATTCCGCTGTGTGAATTTACCCTAATTTGGAAAACTGTCATTCCGCATCAATACCCAGACATATCATAAGATCTATAAATCATAGAGACAAATACCAGCCTGCATTTGAATGGGACATTGCATTTGCAGGGCCCTCACCAATCAAACATTGATAGTTTAGTCACTACTTCTCCTAAGAATAATCTAGCAATCTCAATCTCAGAGCACCCCTTTAAAAATTGTCATCAGTTTTTGGGTATTAAATTGCAGGCAAATCACTGCTGGGTTTTTATACATAGTTACAGTCATGCCCTTGATCAATTTTCGAGAAAAATCAGCTTAATACTAACACTGGCTGTATGTTAATAGCATACCTGGAGTCATCAGGCAGTATATCGGGGCTGTAGAGTTACAGGATCAGCCCTGTAACAATGCCTGTTCTTTGCTGATTGACATCTTACTTGCCTGTAGAAGACAGGCTAGCAGGCAAGTGGGATGTCAAACAACTAGGAGTAGGCAGGCTTACTTTGTTTCTCAGCACCCGGACTCTGCAGCCCTTTGATACCACCCTGGTTTTCCCAAAAAAAGGGTTTGCCTAAAGATTTTAACAAGGGCATGACTTTGATAGTGTAAAGTCATACAACATTATAACCACAGATTTCCTTTAAACCGTGGCAGAAAGTAATAGAATTCATATACATAAATAAATAAATAGGTAGCAGAAAAAAGTTATCTGGGTAATTTAGCAGGGCATGCATGGTCCCTGTACCTTTCTCCCTAATGAGACATATTAGCCCTTCTGATACACACTGAGACCTCTCACACAGCTGGTACCCTGCTCTGCACAGATGCGAGGCAAAAACCTTGAAACAGCTATCTGTGGATGGGATCTTCTTCCTTATACCGGCTTTGCTATTATTCCCAGATTATGCCCTTGTGTTTCTTTGAAAATCTTGGATTAATCTATAGGGAGTTACCTTCAAAAGATGGCACTAGGAGCAAATTCCTCTTTTTCACCAATCTTATTTGCATATTCCTTACCCAGGCAGTATTACAGGAGAAGGATTTTACAACCAGCAGGTGTCAGTGTTAACACTGGTATAATAGTGTTAAAATGCAGTCTCCTGGCAGAATATGCCTCAATAAAGAATGCTGTACAGGATATAGGACAACTACACAATAGGAAAAATACTATGGTTTGTAATAATATGTATAGTAATGACAGTGCACTAATATAAATGAAATTAAATTGATATTTTATATGTCATATATAGTTCAAGCAAATTCTTTATAATGAGTCTAGGACTACGTGTGATTTGAAGAAGTGGCATGCAACTTACAAAGTGGTTTAAGATTGCAAACTCACAAGTAACTTGCTATCAAAAATCCATCAGGTTTGGATGTTTTGTGACTGTCATGTCATGGTCGCAGGTTGCAACCCAAACCCAGTGACCATCAGCAGATACAATATCTCAATGTGACATTGTGATCTTCATGTTGCATGGCCTCTGCAACCCTAGCCGAACTGTTTAACGCAATAATTTCTGCAGGTTAACAAGTGCACCGTTACCTTAATGTCCTCCAGGTCTTGTCCTAAGTCATCAGATTCTGCTGCAGTCTTCTTGCTCAGCAGCCAGGCCTCTATAGTATCAGCTTCTTTTAGATACTGGAACAGCTGATATTGCTCCTGTAACTGACCTCTGCGCAGCTCAGCTTTCTCCAGCAGGGAGTGATATTCCACCAATACGAATTGTAGTTTAGGGATCACTATTGAACTGCAAGCAAAATATGTAATGTATTTTACTGGTGTGCTTATATATAAAACTGAACAAAAAGATATTGGGGCAGATTTACTGATACTGTGCAAACCTGTAATGCATCTGATTTGTTTGATAAATGTGTCGCATTATAAGACTGTCTAGTCTCGGCTTAGTTTATGCACGAAAAGTGCACCAAAATGTGGCACATTTTTTGGTTAAATATAATAATTTGAATGTAATGAATAAGTAAAGTCAAGCTTGGGTCAAAAATTGAGTGTTTCCTATTGTAAGTATTCAGGTGGTGCACAATAATCAATATTCTGAATAAATTAATGTTTCTAAAGGGTTGCTCATATCTATGCACACTTGGTTCCCATATCCAGTACAGGAGTCACTGCTGTTGGATGTACTGTAATATTTGCTACCCTACTGGATACAGGAAGACAAGGAGACAGAGCAGGATGCCCTGCCTCCTAGTGCATAGATATGAGCAGTCCACAGAATGGACCACAGCCAGTAGATGCTTCAGGTCTTATTCAGATGGCAGTATTGTGGCTGTGTTATACAACTGGGGGTCTAATAATGACCCAAAATTACAGCCCCATAGATCCCTAGTTTGTTGCTATGACTGGTCATAAGACACACAGTCAGGATGGGATTTGCAGCTGTAATACTGCTATATTAGCCTTAGGTTATGTTCACATGTGCGTCGAAGTCTCCGTCTGATTCCAAAAAAAATCGGCAGAGAGAAAAGTCCTGCATGGAGGACTTTTCTCTCTGCTGGTTTCAGTATAAAAATGTCGGAAATTTGATGGACACCCAGCAGACCCCATTATAGTCGTTCAGAGATCCCGGTACAAGTGTGAACTTGTAGCCTTAGAAGCATAAACTGCTGTGGAATGCATTTAGAAAATGATTGTGTACATTCCTGCACTATAATGCAAGTATACTTTTAATAAATAATGTTTGCTCCTAAATCCTCAAGGGTTTATCTTACATTTCTACAAATAAGGTAATACTGTATATATTTAATCATTTAGAAATGACATTTGTAGTACCTCTCTGGATTTTCATTATTATTCTCAAGGCTTCTCCCAGTGTCTTTAAGCTTGTTGATTCTAGGCAAAAAGCCTTCAAGGTCTCGTATGGTGGTATCTAATTTCCGCAATAGTGCTTGGGTGGATTCTTCATTTTTACCACTGTCCGAGGACTTAATTATGAGTCCCCTCTCTGCCATCCATACTTCTGCTTCTAATAGCTATAGAGTAGAGGAGATAAGCACAAGGTGTTCAAGGAGTTTAGACTAAGAATGAACACTGCTTGCACCCAAGTGTTTCCCAATCTTTTTAGACTTGGGGCAGCCCTGGGGAAAAAAACATCCTTGGGGCACCCTTACCAAGTAATTTTTACTAAAAGACAAAAAATGTCAGTTTTTATGTGTTTTTTACATAGTTTTTGCATTTATAGCTGGAACACAAATTTGTTTCACTTGTAAAATTAGAAAACCTCACCAAAAGCTGCATCAAAACTGCATGCATCACAAATGGACTGTGTGAATGTAACCTCAAGGCTACACCATCCTATACTTCTCATCTAGCACTTATAAAAATTCACTTTTTAACATCAACATGCTCCCTTAGAGGCCAAACTCAGTATAATACTGTGCAGTTCCCCCTGGACACCTGATAATGCTCCCCAGTGGCTTCCGTTCTATTCTACTATCTCGGCATCCTAAAGATGCCGTTAAAGTTGAAAGAGAACATGCGGCCATTTTTCCTCCGGATTTTTGCAGCACCCTGGTTGGAAATCACTGACTTACAGCCTACTAGATTACGAGACTCCTACTAGCTATATTGGCTTGTGTGACTTCTTCAACAAGGTCCAACAGTCAGGGGTGTCAGTCTCAGAGGACAAATCACAATCTTTAATTTAACATACCCCCAAACTCACCTCGGTCAAAAACTGTTGGGCTTCACAGGCCTGAGTCAGCCTCTTTCGTCTCCTTTCTGCTTCGGCTTTTAAAGTTTCTGCAGCTACCTCCAGCTGATGCAATCGATTGTCAATCTCTTGGCTTGCAAAATGGTTTCCTCTTACCAGTTTCCGTCCAGTGCCCATCACAGCTTTTGTCAAAGCTTCTCGACTGCTGATTTCATTTTCTAAGTTCTGCCAAGCAGAACATGTAAGCATTATACACACAGAAAAAACCCTCCTACAATACAAGTACACATCACTGAGTCACTTTACACTATTTTCATTATACTACCTGGTGCTTCTCTAGTAATGCCTGAGCAGTGGTCAGCGACTGGCCACACTCTTTAGATGAGGCAAGAGGCATTTTGTCTTCGATCCATGCCAGCTCATCATCAATGTCTCGGAAAAACTGATCTAATAACTTCCTGCCTTCCAAAGCGTCTCTGCACTCCTGCAATGGCTCATTAAGGCTCTTGTACCTAGGGAAAATATAGATTTTTTTTAAAGTTTCTAGCTATGCTTTTCAAGAAATATAAAGACAGAATCGACGGCAATGTTACTGTAAATAGATACAAAAAGGAGGGAGTGGTTGTCGTGACCTAATATATATAAGGCAAATGAACAAAATATAAAACAGGGAAAATACAATAATGTGCAGTTAGACAAGGACTGTACACTGCAGCGACAAAGAAAAAAACAACCAATAACCATAAAATAACACACCAGGCACACAGCCCTGCACGTCCATCCCTACCTCATCTCAAGGTACGACAAATCAAATAGCGGTCTTGGACTCCAGTCAACGTGACCATATTTTGTCAAACTTGTGAGGACATTTACTACACTGATAGAACACCTGATCAAAATGGAACATATTTATTAATAAGTTGGGGCCAATATTCTAGGGAGGGTATGTCTGGAGCTTTCCACGCCATAATGACAATAAGGGAAAATAATTTTTTAAAGTAAAATCAAAGGATCTCTGAAATTTTGAAAAAGAAATGAGTTGATAAAATGAAAATTTGAACAATAATAATAGTATAGTCCACAAAGAAACAAACAGCATCAATTCATAAGAAATGACAAACCTATGAATAAGAATCCGAACTGTATCTTCTATTTCATCAGCCAGGAAGTGACCCTCCTGACGGAATTCAGGAGTTTTATCTGCCAGAACTTGGAGTCGCTCTCCGTGGCTAGCAACATCTTCTTCAAGCTCTCCAAGTTTCTCAAGTGTCATGACATCTTTTCCTTTATTAGCAGAGTCCAGCCTGGCTTCCACCTGGTCCAGCCACTTTTCAATATCCTCTAAACTTTTCTGAAATTGCAGAGCCTGGAAGACAAGATACAGCAGAGACCTTCCTATAAGTTATGGAACTTTACAACTGGAAAGTGAACTAGCAATGCAATCAACATTATCCTGTCACCTTATAAGCAGCCTGAAGTTTGTTTCCCTTCTCAGTACATTTTTCAAGTAGTTCAGCCCAGAGTTCCTCCATTTCATTAAGTCTTGTTTGGATGATATCTGAGGAATAATGGTTAGCGTGCAACATCTTCTCCCCATCCTGCAAAATTCAAGATCAAGGAGTGTGTAAAAGAGGTTGTTCAAGGCATACTGTACAAAAGTTTCTCATAAACAGGCTTTTACAGGTCATGTCTGACATTTCTTCAGTGATGTCCTCCTCTAACCCACTCACACCTGTATTACTGTCCCTTTCCTACTCTAATCAATTTTCAGTTTGACCATAGGATATATTCACATATGCCAGATACAGTCATGGGAAAAACTAAGTACACCCTCTCTGAATTCTATGGTTTTATGTATCAGGTCATAATATAAAAGAAACCCAGATGGTCTGTATAAGGTCTTAAAGGGAACCTGTCAGTTTTTTTGTTTTTTTTATCCCAATCGAGCCCCATGTTCTTTACTTTCTAGTCACACCACTAAATCAGCTTTCTGATCACAAAAACCAAAGTTATAGCCTTTTAAATCCCTGTAGGTAGTTTGCAAATATACCTTAAAGGGGTATTCCCATGAACATAATCATATCTATATTGGTAGATAATTAAAAGTTATACATTTTTGCAAATATAAGTAGTTAAAAATTCTGCAGAGTTTTAAAGATTTCCCCTAACTATCGTAGTGGTGTCAGTCTGTTGTCTTGATCGGTTGCCAATGGATACAACTACAAATGCAGAAACTTTCTGTGGTCTGAGTCTTGTCAGGAACCAAGTCATGATTTTCTTACTGTAGCTGGGTTATCAGGCAGGGACACTACATGTATCAGAAGATATCCCAGCCACAATAAGGAAATCATGGCTGATTTTCTGACCTTACAAAGTTCCTGCATTCATGGTCGTATCCACTGGTAACCGATGAAGACAACAACTTGTGACCACAAGATAGTTAGAGAAAATCTTTAAAACTCTGCAAAATGTTTAATTACTTATATTTGAAAAATGTTTAACTTTTAATAATCTACAAATTATAAAATGGTTATGATCATGGGAATACCCCTTTAACTAGTCACAGTGGGTGGGCCCTTCAGCTTGCTAGTCATGCAGCCTACACTCCTACAAGAGGGTGTACTTTGTTTTTCAAATTACTGTATGTTTCAGGAAAATCTATTCCATACTTCTGAATGTGGTTGTTTTTGCAGCATGTGTATGGATTTGTACAAGCCCCATTGAAATGAATGGGGCAGTTGCAACAAATCTGCCCTAAAGCGACTTTCTTTCCTGATTATAGTCCCATTAAAGGGGTTGTCCGGGATAAAAAAAAAAAAACAATTTTAACATTAAACTAAACACCTCCCCCCATCTACTTTATAAATTACTTTTATTAGCAAAACTTGATTTTTATCATTATCGCTGGAGCGGTCACGTGACCGCCCCAGGCACCTCTTCATAGTATCCTGTGACGCTCCGTCTCACCGCTTCCAGAGGCGGGAGTTACATACTATATTCCCCCTCTCTCTCCTCCCCTCTCTTCCCGTCCCCAGACCTCCCCATCCCCTCACTTCCCGTCGTCTCCCCTCACTACACCCCTTGCTTTCATACTTACCTTCCTTTCTGCCTCCTCCTGTCAGGTTGCGTCATCAGCGAGGCATGTGCAGTAGACTTCCCAAGCGATTGTGGGCTATTGCGCATGCGCGAGCTGCCTGGTGACGTCACAAAGATGGCTGCTGGCGGTGAAGTGGGCAGGCTAGCTAGGAAAAAAGGGAGGGGGAATGTTTTGAAAGGGAGGGGGACAGTAAGTGTGAGAGGGAGGTGTGGTGATTGATATCTAGGATTCTAATTATGGCTGCTGAGGGTGTAGTGGGCGGGCTAGCTAAGGAATCAGGGAGGGGGAGTGTGTGAGAAAGGGAGGGGGTCAGTCAGTGGAGAGGGAGGAGAAGTGAGGGATCATGGAACTTGTAGTAAACACAGAAAGGAAGTTAGGGATGTAAACAAATGCTGAAGATGCAATGAGCTCACTGAGAACCCCAGAAATCACTCAAAACACTGGTGAAGATATTTGGTGGCATTTATTAACCCATTAATAGCACTAACAGACCTTTTTTGAAAAATGATTTTTTTTGCCCGGAAAACCCCTTTAAGCTGACTGTGACAGTAGACAATGCTTCCTATAAATGTTAAACCACATGCTGCAAAAAAAACATGCTATTTGTTTGTAACATTTGCAATATAAGGACCTGCTGTAAATCCTGCAGGTGTGCTGCTGCAAAAACCCAGGACAGAAATTCAGCACCATGTCTATCCCACATTACCCTGCCTAAAATGATCACATGTTTTTGCTAAAGTCTTGTATAGATTTCTTGACATCACCAGTTTTCATCTACATACAAATCAATGCTATGATTTTCTTACAGCTCTTATGCTGTCCAATCGGTTGCGGTTTGCCTTGATCTCTGCCTCAAATGTTTGATGTTTTTGTAGCTTGCTCTGAAGGTTGCTAGGGTCTCTCCAATTGTCATCCATGGCGATACTACTCTTCTCAAGCATCCAGGCACCCACCTATCATAAGATACAGATATAGGATATGCTTATCAGTAATTATAAGTAGTTTCATATGGTTCTACTAAGTCCTTAAAGGGCATCTACCAGACAACATGTTATAGAGCAGGAGAAGCTGAGCAGATTGATTTATAGATTTGATGGAAAAGATTCAGTAAAACCATTCATTGATCTAAATCTCATCTCATGCAGGATTTCAGAGTCCAGTGGGCAGTTATCAGTGACAGCTATCCTTGTGTGTAAAATAATAAAGGGAATGTTGTCAATCACTGCGTGACAGTACACAATGGACGCCTAAGCCAAAATCTTGGATCTTTTCCCACAATAGTATATATCAGTCTGCTCAGCTAAATCTGCAGCCCGCTTAATAGACAGAGTGTTCAATGCAAAATGTTCCCTTTAGTCATTCAGGTGTTTTATAAATATATGTTTTTGGGCTACCAGTGCTGTATAACTGGTGATTTCTTAAAGTTAGGTACCATAGATATGCTATATAAATTATTTTATAAGACATGTATTCAATTAATATATCTTCTTTACAATTTAAACACTGAACAATTTGTTTTTGTTAGAATGGTCCTTTGTGCACAGGAAGTCCTGATGAGAAACTCAGCAGCAAGTGTTCAACTCCCGTGCAGCACCAACACAGGGAAATATGAGTAGTACATAACTGTCATCAATGGACTGTCCAGGTAAAACACGAAGATGTTGGGTCCTCTAGAGCAGTAGTTCGTGGGTATACACTCCACTATGTCCTGGGGTACACGCCACAGAGAGAGCCACCTCCACCCATAATGGTAGTTCGTGGGGTTCACCACCAACAAACTACTATAATACTCTGGGGTCTCTTCAGACCATTAGGGTATAATTAGCAGAGGCCCAGGGAAGGTGAATAAACATAACAAAGAGTGTTACTCACCTCCCCTGGGCTCCGACACAGGCCCCCGTCCTCTTTGGGCTTCTTCAGATGCTATGCATCATTATGCCACATGACCACTGAGGACCAATTACAAGCCTCAATGGTTCCGTCATCACTCGGGAGGTCAGAAGATGCCGAAGAGGACTGAGACCTGCGCCAGAGCCCAGGAGAGTTGTGTAACACTGTTTGTAATATTTATTCATCTCCCCTGCGCCTCTGCTAACTATGCTCTGAGGGCCTGAAGAATTCATGGGTGGAAAAGCCCCAATATTTTGGGTTCGGCTAAACCATAGAATGTGAAATTGTTAAAAAATCCCTATGTATATGGTTTTTTTTTTTATTAACATAAGGGGCACTCTGGGACATTATACTGTATGGGAGCCACTATGGGATGTTATACTGTATGGGGGCCGCTATGGAACATTATACTGCATGAGGGCCACTACAGGACATTATATTGCATGGAGGTCTGCTATGGGACATTATACTGCGTGTCCAAATGAAGACTTATTTTATTAACATTTATAAGTGATCGCTACTTTGGGGGTACTCAGTTGGGATGTTTTTTCCCTAGTGGGTACAGTGCTAGATATCCACTGCTCTAGAAGACATATACTTTATATCCACTATCAGTCTGAGTAAGAATTGAAGGGTGATTGAAAATGCGTTAACCCATTTGGCTCAGATAGGCCACCATTTAAACTGAGCTGAAGATATGAGCATAAAGGTAAATGACATTTCTGAACATGTTACTATTCTATGGTTTTACTGGTAGGAAGTATTGGACCCAATTTTACTAAGTGAACCTCTGCAATTTTTGTTGTTATTCAGCACTTTGATAATTTTATGAGATTTTGACATGACCAGACCTCATATGAGCTCTTGAGAAATTTCTGCAGCTGTCTGGACTCCTCAAGTTTCTTCCTTCGGGCCTCAGATAAAGTCAGTAGTTTCTTTTTCCTGGTGTGAAAAGAGAGAATACTGTAAAATCCACACAGCAAGTGATACCCAACCCATAACTAAAAGACGAGGTATTGTCATTTAAAATGATTATATCACATCAACATATTTAATATTCTGACTTCCTAGTAAGAAATACTTGGTCTTACGCTATGTTCAAACTAGCATTCGGGTCTCCATCGTTTGGGTCCCCATGGTTATCTTTGGACCCCACAGACTATAATGGGGTCCGCCAGGTTTAAACTATTGATATGTAATCACTAAGGCTAGGTTCACATCTGCGTTGGAGTCTCCGTAGCCTTAGCTTACATATGTGACAGTATTGTACAGTATTGTAAATGCAATCTACCACCCAACTGATTGTGGAGACAATTAAACATACATACTGTATAATATAAATAAACAATAATGCAACAAATGTCTCCTCCTACATCTTTAAACAAAAAACAGCTGATTGGCCTATAAAGCTACTTGGTACTTTATTCTTACCTCTCCAGTATGGCCTGGCATTTATTGGCAATGTTCTCAGAGTCATAATGCTGATTGTCAAGTAGCTGCTTGGCAAATGCCTCCATTTCATCAATTTTGCCCATCTGGGCATCAAGAGTCTTTTGAAACTTCTCTTGCTTGTTCTGAAGACTTTCCACACTAGTGACAGAGTCCTACAAGAAAACAACAATTCAGCTTAAAAATTTAGAATATAAATCTTGAAGAGTAACTAATAATGTGATTTTCTGGATTTGTTTTCTCATTTTGTCTCTCATAGTTGAGGTCTACCTATGAGGTCAATTACAGGACTCTCTCATCTTTTTAAGTGGGAGAACTTGCACAATTGGTGGCTGACTAAATACTTTTTTTTCCCCACTGTATGGGATTGATGGAGCAGGTTTCAGGTGTCCATCAGGGCAAGTGGTGCCCCCTTTGGTTTGCTTGATTGTTTTTGGTCTTCTTTGATATTGTAATGAATAGAAAATGAAACTCTTTGGTGGATGCGCTAATGTCTGATATACTAAAGTATAGTCAACTCTAAACTTGGGGTGGCAATCCCTTATAACTTTTGAACTTGTGGTTAGTTTTAGAGCACAATAAAAACATTGGTAGCTGGCTGTGATCTCTTGAATGTACTCTACATGTCTCTAAATCACAAGGTCATCAGCCGAAAACAAATGTGTAGCCAGATTACTTATTTTGCTGGTGATCTAACCTTTAAGTAGAAAACCACATTTCTTGGAAGAGAAATAGTTGTCCCAGTTCAGATCGCGAGGGAGGGCAGGCATGCTCTTTGTTTTTACTTTTTTACTAATATCATAACCAGTCATAGTATTATTGCATTTTAATCATCAAAGCAAGACCACCAACTATTCAGACTGAAAAAGCAATAGTATTTTCTGATGTGGATTGTAATGGTTTGCTATTTTAGAAACAAAAGAACTTTACTTCCATTAAAAGGTAATAACATTGCTTAGGAACAGTAATTCATAGGGTTATTGAAACTACTTAATAAATATTACCGTCTGGATTGCACAGACTCAAACCCATACTTCATAAATCCCTATATTTTTGCATAAAGGCCACAAAATATAAGTATGTACTGCGTATGTGCATGGAGTATGTATAGAACATAATGTCTATGTGACTCCTTATAGAATCCAACACATACTGAGAGACCTCAAAGACTTCTATAGGTGCTGTGTCACAGATAAATACATCAGTTTTAAACTGCATTGTTTAAAAAGACTTACTGTGTGTCTGGCTTCTCCATGTCTTTTAGTGGAATACATACTGGACAGGGAGAGATCACCAGAGTAAGAGCCCTTTACAGTACCTCTATGTTCTAGCTCCTCTATGAAGTCCATATACACTAATAAAGCACATGGTGGACAGGGGCTTACATTGTCACTTTAAGGCCAAGGCCAGGCAGTACATACAAGCAGCAGTGGTGAAAGCTGATCTCTGCTGTCACTGCTGTTTTGTCATTTCAAGGAAGACAGCAGTCAGGTTATCAGTTTTTCCCTGACCACTTATGTATGAGTTATGTATATATCCTATTGTGCCTAGTTATGAATTTTGTTCATTGCTAGTAGTTATGTCTTAGTAAAAATAAGCACAGAAATGGTCCTTGTAGACTGGTGAACACCTTGCAAGAATTTGACCAGCCCATAAGTGCAAAGGTTAATCACCTAAACCAGGCACTTAGTGCTGTAATAAAAAATACCCCACCACTGTCACCAATTCTGTTAGGGATTCAAACAACCTCCCACCCACACAAGTACATGTGGCCCTGGATGTGATCTTAGGGGACTCCACACTCACCTTTCACACTAGGCTACAAAGTGATACAGTGGGGAAAAAAAGTATTTAGTCAGCCACCAATTGTGCAAGTTCTCCCACTTAAAACGATGAGGCCGGCCTGTAATTGTCATCATAGGTAGACCTCAACTATGAGAGACAAAATGAGAAAACATATCTAGAAAATCACATTGTCTGATTTTTTAAGAATTTATTTGCAAATTATGGTGGAAAATAAGTATTTGGTCAATAACAAAAGTTCATCTTAGTACTTTGTTATATATCCTTTGTTGGCAATGACAGAGGTCAGACGTTTTCTGTAAGTCTTCACAAGGTTGGCACACACTGTTGCTGGTATGTTGGCCCATTCCTCCATGCAGATCTCCTCTAGAGCAGTGATGTTTTGGGGCTGTCGCTGGGCAACACAGACTTTCAACTCCCTCCAAAGGTTTTCTATGGGGTTGAGATCTGGAGACTGGCTAGGCCACTCCAGGACCTTGAAATGCTTCTTACGAAGCCACTCCTTCGTTGCCCTGGCGGTGTGCTTGGGATCATTGTCATGCTGAAAGACCCAGCCACGTTTCATCTTCAATGCCCTTGCTGATGGAAGGAGGTTTGCACTGAAAATCTCACGATATATGGCCCCATTCATTCTTTCACGTACACTGATCAGTCGTCCTGGTCCGTTTGCAGAGAAACAGCCCCAAAGCATGATGTTGCCACCCCCATGCTTCACAGTAGGTATGGTGTTCTTTGGATGCAACTCAGCATTCACTCTCCTCCAGACACGACGAGTTGTGTTTCTACCAAACAGTTCTACTTTGGTTTCATCTGACCATATGACATTCTCCCAATACTCTTCTGGAACATCCAAATGCTCTCTAGCAAACTTCAGATGGGCCCAGATATGTACTGGCTTAAGCAGGGGGACATGTCTGGCACTGCAGGATCTGAGTCCTTGGTGGCGTAGTGTGTTACTGACAGTAGCCTTTGTTACGTTAGTCCCAGCTTTCTGCACGTCATTCACTAGGTCCCCCCGTGTGGTTCTGGGATTTTTGCTCACCATTCTTGTAATCATTTAGACCCCACGGGGTGAAATCTTGCGTGGAGCCCCTGATCGAGGGAGATTATCAGTGGTCTTGTATGTCTTTCATTTTCTAATTATTGCTCCCACAGTTGATTTCTTCACACCAAGCTGCTTGCCTATTGCAGATTCAGTCTTCCCAGCCTGGTGCAGGTCTACAATTTTGTTTCTGGTGTCCTTCCACAGCTCTTTGGTCTTCACCATAGTGGAGTTTGGAGTGTGACTGTTTGAGGTTGTGGACAGGTGTCTTTTATACTGATAACAATTTCAAACAGGAGCCATTACTACAGGTAATGAGTGGAGGACAGAGGAGCCTCTTAAAGAAGAAGTTACAGGTCTATGAGAGCCAGAAATCTTGCTTGTTTGTAGGTGACCAAATACTTATTTTCCACCATAATTTGCAAATAAATTCTTAAAAAATCAGACAATGTGATTTTCTGGATTTGTTTTCTCATTTTGTGTCTCATAGTTGAGGTCTACCTATGATGACAATTACCGGCCGGCCTCATCTTTTTAAGTGGGAGAACTTGCACAATTGGTGGCTGACTAAATACTTTTTTTTCCCCACTGTACATCCACACAAATAGCTGCTATTTACAAGATGAGACACTGATATACCAAGTGCCCTCTAGCACCACACAGTGAACCTCTAGCATACAAAAGGTAACAAATCTAAGCAGTATTTTCCATCTTCAGAACTGTGGAGACCTCTTAGACCCCAGGACAAAGTTATTAAATTTAATGATTTACACAAGTAAAGTGCTTACAGTTACCAAAGGAAAAAGATGTAATGAAAAGGCACACAGACACACACAAGCAAAACAGTATACTAGATAAAAGGGAATAAAATAAAGAAAAAAATACCTCATACTAAGCCTAACGCTGGAGATCAGTGGTGGAATATCTGACAATAATGTCCTGTCCATTATCAATTTTTTTTAGGAACCTTATCCCAGCACCCTTTTGGGTCTCTCCGGTGGCTAATTGGGATGGAGTAGGGGGCCCCATTCAAAGTTTTTACCATAGCCCATGGAACTCTAGTTACACCACTGCCTGGTGGCATGTGATATAAGCAATGAAAACACACAAACTAAATATAACATTGATAAAAAAAAGATATAGCAGTGTACATTTTATAGGACATATTATTGGATGTCTCCCATATATTATAATACAAGTGCCTGAGAAAAGAAACAGAGTTCTAAGCTGGACAATACTAGATAACTGTCTGTTTACAGCATATATACAATTTTCACATACCCCCAGGTCTTCATTAGCCAGAAAAGCCTCTTTGTTGTTCAACCAGCTTTCGCTTTGATCAACAATGCTGACAAACGTCTGCAAAACAGAAACAAAATGATCATTAAAATAGTGCAAAACAAAGGAAGGAGGACTGAGCAAAATAACAAGGGGAAAAATGAAAACATAAACATTAAGCATTTAGAAATGAATACAATAACCAAAAATATAGAAATTTCACATGATAACAAGCAAGAGAGCAAATAATCTGTAGAGCACAAGGAAGTAAAAGGAACAGATTTCATACAGAGATATGTGCATTTACATAAGTGGCTTCAATATCTTAAACAACTATTTTTTACTTGTGTTATTTAGGGACTAAGAAGGCCGTGGGTATAGACTGCTGTCATTAGAAGGACAACACTAGCTCCTTCTACACAAGCTATAGCCTTCCTTAAGTGAAATATATTTAAAGGAGTCACCTAGGTTTTAATATTGATGCCCTATCCGACATCCTATAAAAGTAAATTAAGTGGTAGTCGAGCGTCAGCACCACCATTTTATTCACATGGGGCACTTGCAGTGTTCTCATGATAACTATTGGATTCCAGTAGCCGGAGCCCCAGTGACCAGGATAGAAAATAAGTGTCATTAGTCAGAAAACCCCTTTAGGCTTGGGACACACTAAGCCTATTTGCAGTGGATTAGATACTGTGTACTCACCAACTTCTAACATACTGTGATGTACTGTAGCAGCCTAGTGCATAGCATTTTACTAAATGTGACCTAAAAGAGATCAGTGCTGCAGGATTTAGACCTGCAGGATGTCTATCATTGCTGTGGGTTTTACTAGCTGTTGACCTGGAGATTCCTGCATGTAGAGGGTTTTTCTTTTAATGTCAGATTACATATAAATCAATTAGAAAAGGTGTCATGTTCCATGTGCTGTACAATAAATGTGTTCTCCTTAGAAACAGTACAGATTATACATGACAACTGTTCACAGAATATATAAACTATACAATCTTCACATACCCAAACAAAAACATCTTGTAGGATAATATCTTTGAAATACTGTGATATACACACCCTATTGTGGCATACAAAGTGCCTATGACTCCATAGTATGCAGAGTGCAGAAGGACTCATTACTAGAGAATAACAAAAAGCTCACGGTCCTTGGTGCAAAAGCTCCGCTTAGGCCCCACTGCGCAACATGTCATAAAATTATGACAGACAGACTGCCAGTCATCAGTGTGTTGTGGGCGACCCATGGGTCTCCTAGGCTTTTGGGCCTGAGTCACCACTGCAACCCCTATAATTATGCCTTATGTCTTATTGTCATTATTTTAAGTAATAAATTCAATTGCTAAATCTGCTTTGCCTCACAAGGTTCTACATCTATGTGCCTGGCTTGATGCTGTTACCCTGATTTTGGCAAATACATTTTGCAAGTTTTACCTGTAAGTCATGAGCCTGACGAAGCTTGACGTTCTGTTCTCTCCATGATTTTATTAACCTATCCCAGGCCTCTTCTGCATTAGATAGAACAAGTTGTATTTTATCAGCTGCATAATGTCCAGAGTTACGCAGCTTCTGACCAGATGACTTTACTGAGTCGAAACTTTCTATCCGTGCTTCTATTTCTGACTATAATACAAGAACAAAAATAAACAAGATATGTTGATAGAACATATTCCCAGGAATGTGTTCAAAGGTTTTCATACAATTCTCATTCTGATAGCTGTCAGGTGAAGTATCATGGAGATCTGGTACTGATCCATATCATCACTATAACAAGATCTACATCCTATGTAGCATGCATAGCATCAATGTATGTGAGAGCATTGATTATGGGTTGGATCACACTGGAGCTGTGTTCTCTTTCAGTTTTTTCATGGAAAAAATAGCATAGTTTGCAAAACGTCTTTTACTGACCAAAAAATACAGTATCAGACAACATTATAAGTCATTGGGATCAATCAGGATTTGGTGGGATATGTTTGAAAACTCTTCCCTCATACTTGCTATGTCGGCAGTGTGAACACTGATAAATCAATCCACACAAAGAATCAGAGTGGATTTCACATCAGAATTTATCAGTATTACCTGCTGAGGTGTGTAGTATGTATTCAGTGTCGGACTGGGATGTCTAGGGCCCACCAGTGGAATTGTTTCTAGGGGCCCACCATCAGCACCTCTGCAGATCAGTGGTACCGAGACAGGGCAGCTAAAGGTAATAACATGTCGGGAGCCATGCTGCTCACCCACTATACCATGTGCACCATTGCACTACCTAAACCTACTGCTACACCTTGTATGGCAAGTGAACAGCATGGCTCCTAGAATTGTTACCTTTACCTGTAGCCGCACTGTCCTGGAAAAGCTGATCTGCAGAGGTCCTGTTTGTTGTATCATCGCAGATGTAATATTGATGGCCTATCCTAAGGACAGGCCATCAATATTAGAAAGATGGATAAATCCTTTAAAGAGGTTGACCAGGAATTGGAGCAACCCATGTGGCTGGTGGGAGGTGTAAAGTAAAAAATAAATAAATTAAAAAGCATACTCACCTGTCCCTGGCACTCCGCTGTCCGCTGCCAGTGTCCATTCAGTCTCATGCCGGCGACTCCTTGCTGGGAGTCCTGCACCTCAAGTGACCGCTAAAACCAATTAGGAACAGGATTTCCAGAAATGAGGCACCACCATGAGACCAAACAGACACAGGCAGGGGACAACGGGGTGTTGGGGACAGGTGAGTATGCTTTTTTTTTTTTTTTTTTTTTTTTAAGTTTTCTTATTTTTGCACCTGCCTGGCAGCCACCACAGTGGTCGCTCCAGTTTTATGGACAACCTCTTTTAAAGGGTTATCTGGGCCAAATTTTTCTATGGTCACTTCACTGGTCCCCCCACATAGCGGCCTCTTCACTGGTCCCCCATACTGTATGGGGAACAGTGATGGGGTCATTATATTGTGTGGGAGCAGTGATGGGGGCTAATATCCTGTGGGGGGAGGAACATTAAACTCTGTGATGCATATTAAAGGGATTGTCCAGGGTTAATCTTTTTCTGGCCTAAGCTTAGGATAGGCCATAAATACCTGATCGCTAGGGGGCTGACACACGGCTCCATCAGCTGTTCGGAGCCACTACCGGCGCCCGTTCTGTACACAACACAGGGCCGGAGGCAGAAAGCTCCATCTGCTGTTTAGCAGTCAGATGCCTTCACTGCAGCTCAGCTCCTACTGACTTCAATATGTGCTGAGATGCAGTGAAGGTGCCCGGCTAATACACAGTGGACAGAGCTTTCTGCTTCCAGCCCTGTATTGTGTACAGGACGGCATCAGAAATGGCTCCGTACAGCTGATCGGTCCGGGGTCAGCCCCGTACAGATCAGGTATCTATGGCCCCCCCCCAAAAAAACCATACTAAACTTACTCACCTGTCCCCGGTGCTCCAGTGTCCTCCCGGCAAGGTCCGGTCCCGCAGCTCCACTGTCTTCTTTTTGCTGGAAGTCCTCACTGGATGTGACATCCCAGGTCCCTTCCCTTAGGCCACTGATTGGCCTCAGGGGTCACGTGTTATCACAGGTAGTCACGTGCAGGGGGTACTTCAGCTGGAAGAAAACAACAGAACTGCAGGGCCTTTCTGTGCTGGGAGACACTGGGGACAGGATAGAAAGTTTGGGGGTTTGTTTTGTTTTTTTTCGCCTGCTCCAGCGTAATTAAAAAAAAAAAAATGTTATCCTGCACACCCCCTTTAATGTACCCCAAGCTATTGGCCTCCATCACTGCCCCCCCAACAATATAATGGCCCCATCAATGGTCCCCATACAGTGTAGGGGACCAGTGAAGGAGCCACTGTATGGAGTATAAGCTCCACAGGGGCCCCCACACAGTATTATATGCTCCCAACAGCCCCCATCCTCTTCGGTGCTATTATTATACTCTGGGGTCTCCTCAGACCCCAGAGTATAATAATCGGAGGCCCAGGGAAGGTGATTAAAAATAACAAACATTCATACTTACCTTGCATTACCTTTCCTTGGCATCCTCACTCCATCCTGCCATCTTCAGCGTCTTCAGGCCCTTTTCTGACGTCGCTTCTGAGGCACACTGACGTCATTACGCGGCCGCACCCCATGTGACCGCTGGGGCCTAATCACAGGCCTCAGTCACAGAATGGAAGAGCGCCGGAGAGAACGCTGTGCCCAGGAGAGGTGAGAATATGTATTTATTGTTTTTAGTCATCTCCCCTGGGCTGCCATCTATTAGAAAGGGGCCTGCAATATGCCAATAACAGTATGTATAGCGGTCGGGGAACCAGGCTTTCCCCGACCGCTATCATAGTGGTCTGGGGCCCGGCAATCTCCAGCTGGCCACGGGCACCATACCCCGCCGAGCCCGGTTGTGGTCGCACCCCCTGTGACCCGATCGGGCCCCTGACCAAAGCATCTGCATTGGTAACATGAGGACTAATAGTTGGGGCTCGGGGCCCAACAGTGGATTCACTGGTTCCCTGGTGGGCCAGTCCGACCCTGTATGTATTTATATCATTGTACTCTAAAAGGTCTTTACTTTCCCTCCCATGTTTTTTCTTTTTTACATGTCATCTTAACAGCCTTGGCAAAATCAAGGGATCTGCATCTTTTTGGCATCAAAACAACAGCCAGTACTTATAATAATAGTATACTTAGTAGTGTTTATTGTCATGTTAAAAAATATATACTGATGAATAAAAAAATGCTGTAAAAATTTTGTTGAGATGCTTGTGTGCCATATATTAAGTCACATTACAAGCAATAGATCACTATGTGAATCAATTCCAGTAAAGACTGTTTAAAAAAAACCCACTCCCTAAGGCTGAGGCCCCCCGTTGTGGAAATGTTGCATTTAAACTACAATCAAAGTGAAAGAGATTTCATCTTATCCACACATTGCAGCGGAAATAAAGCCATGGAAAAACTGCATTTTCGTTTTTGGAATCACAAGCAGTTAGTAAGGGAGACCCTGGGTATAATACAGAGATATTGAGACTGGAGGGGTATGTCACTTCACACTTATCTCAGGTACTATAAAACTTTGCTTCTGGTGACATATGAAAGATGAGATTCTTAGCTTTTATATGCCACCAATATCACAGCTAGCTATAAACACAGTCGGGATATGGGACATATGTATAGCTCCTATATTCCTATATTGGTGGCATATAAAAGCTCAGAAACTCTTTCATACGACACGAGAAGCACGGTTTGACACTTCTCTGTATTACACCTGTACTACCCAACCCTACTCCCTGTCTGAAGCAATGAGGATTTCTAATGCCAATAAAGAAGCAGGGGACAGAAATGGGATTTTAGTGCAGGATTTAAGGGAAAGGAGCCAAAATCCATTAATAAAGTATATTATAAAATGTATTAGTGACAGAAATGGTGCTGGTAAATACAGTAAAGAGTTGTTTGAAAAATAAAAAAGTGACAGCAAATAGGCATGTAGGTCCACAGCTTTACAAAACAGAATCTGCATCAATACTGAGCATGCTGTGGATTATAAAGTCTGCAGCCGAGTCATTATTCCATACAGATATAAAATCTGTAATATGTAAATCGGCCATCGAAGTCCTCATTCATGTGCAATGCAAGACCCATTGTTGTAGATTTTGGGCAGATTTAGGTATCAAACCATCTACACACCTTCCTTTCTTGGTGTTCCTCAATTCTGGCTTCAACATCTCCCATAGTTTTTGGCATTGCTGCCCCATCCATCAAGGTCTGAAGTTTCTGCATCCAGTCCATTATCTCTCGGATATCAGCATTGAACCTTTGCAGATGGTACGAGGCGTCTAATTTCTCCTTTCTGCCAAGGAATGAAACATGTCGTTCAGTAGACTAAACAGAATGCTCAGTGGCAGTGCACACTGTCTCTGGCAACAAGGATATAGCAATGAAAAATGACTCAATATTTTGTCCAGAGTGAGCTAACTTGATATAGATTATATAGCTTGATCTATAGTGTAGTTTGATTAAATATAACTCGGCTTCATTCAGTGATGGGCAGCCTTCCTGACGTGAGTTTGTATACATACATTGCTGTTGAATAAGACCATCCACTGGACTCTTTAGCCCAAAATGAACAGAGATTAAAATTGAAAAAGTTATAATATTTTTTACCCAATACTACATATTAAACTGCTGAGCTCCTTTTGCTATATAACATGCTGCTGGAAGATCAAACTACACTAATAAGAACTCTATTGAACTCCCCAAGCACCGTGCCAACTGAGCCCAGCTCTTTAACCCACTCATGTTTTTTTTATCTGTCTAGGTTGTTTGAATATAGAAAAATATGTACAAAAGTGCATGTATCCTTGAAGTGCTTCTAATCCTTTTGCATAAGTGCTGACATCCAATATAGTTCCAATCACAGGAACCACAGGGACTGCCACCCAGCTTTCTAGCTTCCTAAATGGCAAATTTCCTTAATTAGAGAGGTTGTCCTGAGATTTAAACTCCTTACCTATTCATATACCCCCATCGATGATGAACGTGAGGGTGTCCCATATGAATGGAGCACGGTCAAGCATTTACACTGCCATTCCAATTATTCTATGGGACTACTAATGAAAGGTCAAGAACAGTGCTTGGCTATATCCCATAGAGTTGAATGAGGAGGCAGTGCAAATGAATACTGGGGATACAGTACTCCATTTTTGTGATTGGTATACCCACTATACTATTTTGCATGATTCTTCCCTTGTTGAACGTGTTGTGTGATTGGCAGAGCATGATACGCATGTCTTATTGTGAGAACAAACTATGTTAATGCATTACGTTCCAGAATGTAAGATGAGGGTATCCCATGTCTGCCTCTATCTAAAGCTTGTCCTTCATCGTGAGCACCTGACTGTGTCTTGAGCTTTATAAATAGATCAGTACCTTTGACTGGCCTGCTGTTGGAGCTGCTGCCAATTGTCAGTCATCTCCTTCTCTTTTGAGGTTAGACGTTCGCTCATTGATGAATTTCTTCGGGACAGGCGGTTGGCTTCTTGGTGCAAGGACTGCAACGGAATATTTATGTAGAACAAATAATTTTGGTTCCTGTAGTTATTTGGCAAGTGTCAGCATTTTCCGAGAAGAATATGGATGAAGTCCCAACAAATGTAGGAAATGATTTATAAACAAGACGCTTATAAGAGAAGTTCTGTACTCTCAAAGCTTAACTCTTTGGTTGTGGTATTCATACGTACTAGCCCATGATATACTGATTAAGACAACAAGATTCAATATAAAAAGGCCATTACACTACAAAAGTGCCAAAATTAGTCAATTATTGCTGACCTCTGGGAATTCATACATTACCTACCTCTTTTTGCGACTGAATGACATTGATGTCACGAATAGTTTCTTCATGTCGTCTGATTAAGTTGGCAACGCTTTCTACATCTTTCCCATAGTCAAGAGATTGCATGAGTGTGCTCTATAAAAAGAGAAAAGAAATAATTCACGTTCTTAGAAATTATATAAAACACAATTTCATATTTATACATACCCTACATACTGTATAATACATACAAATACTGAATTCAGGCAGAATAGCGATTCCATCATACCTCTAAGACACAATGGGGTAGATTTATGAAGACTGGTATTATTAACACCAGCCTCTATAGCCCCTGAGTCAGCAGGCTTTGTGCTCCTGGAAGGAAATGTATGCCAGGTTGATGGCAAACAGGTATAAACAATCAAGAGACTTAAAGGGGTATTCCCATGAACAGAATCATATCTATATTTGTAGATAATTAAAAGTTAAACATTTTTGCAAATATAAGTAGTTAAAAATTCTGCAGTGTTTTAAAGATTTTCTCTAACTTTCTTAGTGGTGACAGTCTGTTTTCTTGATCGGTTGCCAATGGATACGACCACAAATGCAGAAACTTTCTATGGTCTGGGACTTGTCAGGAACCCAGCCATGATTTTCTTATTGTAGCTGGGTTATCAGGCAGGGACAATACATATATCAGAAGATATCCCGGCCACAATAAGGAAATCATGGCTGATTTTCAGACCTTAGAAAGTTCCTGCATTCATGGTCGTATCCACTAGCAACCGATCAAGTCAACAACTTGTGACTACAAGATATTTAGAGAAAATCTTTAACACACTGCAAAATGTTTAATTACTTATATTCCCCCCCCCCCCCCCCCCCCCCCCCCCCCCCCCTTTGCAAAAATGTTTAACTTTTAACTATCTACAAATTTAAAAATGATCATGGTCATGGGAATACCCCTTTAAGCACTCACCTTAGTGCTGCAGCCACTTCAAAAAGGTGACCCCCATGGATCTGATATTGAAGGCCTATCTTAGGCCTTATTCACATCAGTGTTTTGCATCAGTAATTGTAAGCCAAATCCAGCAATAGATCAAAACCACAGAACATTTGCAAATCTTTCCATTTTACCTTATCGTTGTACAGTTTCCATTCCTAGTTTTGGATTACAATCATTGATGCAAAACAAGAAACCCCTTTTTAGAGGCTGTATTAGAGCTCACTTTTAGAATGAGCCCTGACCCGGTTGGGTTTCCGTTCTTTGAACAAAAAACAGCAAGGTTACATACTGATATGGGGAGCGTGGATTACACTTTAGTTACATAAAATCCTTTAACTATGGAGTGTGAATGTACAGTTGTAGCATAAACGTTATATTTGATCTGTACAGGTTCTTCTACTGTTTGTCCAGACCACAAGATGGAAGAGATATTTCGGCTCTGAGCCTTTAAGTCTAGCAAAGACTTGTGATCACCGGGAGTCCAAGAGGTTACACACCCAGCTATCACTGGGGATTAAGGATAAGCAATGTTTGTGGGAAAACTCCTAAATAATTATGGATCTTAGTGGAGCAGCTCTACTATCAGTGATAATAAAGAGCCAATGGCTTCCTAAAAAATAAGTGAGTTGCCATTCTTTCCACCAGGGCATAGCTACAGGGGGTGTACTATTTTAAATGGCACATGGTAGATAGAGCCTTCATTAGAAATTATACATTGGGACCCATAGCTTCAAGCCATGACTCTGCTTTCCACAATAATTTCTCCTTTGAAGCTCCTATAAAGGAAAAATATAGAGTGTCATACAGTAGTGCCTAATTTACTGGATGTATCACACCCAGTAGAGTAGGGACTCACTACACAGAGGTTGCTATGAAGTGGCTAGTTTATACACATTTATCAAAATGTTTACTAACAATCTCATGTTTTTTTGTAGATTATTGGGATTTTCTGTCCAGCTCTTTTTTCAAAAATGTTAGTTGTGCTCACATTTTTGGTATAACTACTTCTGATAAAGGTGTGCATGGATGCTAAAACAATTGCTGGAAGATAATGCTTATGTCTGAAACATTAGGCGGCAGTGACTGTAGATCAGGATGACACTATCACAGAGATGGCAGAATTCTTAATCCTACTGCAGCATAATATAGATGCTTCAGGCAATGTTCCTTGTAAAAGAGCTATTCTTATGAGGTCTCCACCCTGAAGGGCTACATTCTCAGTTTGCATGACTGTTTCTTCAAAACTACATATTATACACAATCATTTCCAGATTGCCCAAGTTAGATACAACACTGGCACCAGGCCACTTGGAAAGCTTTTACGATGAGCCATTGCTTTCAAATAGGGTTTTTTTTTCTTTGACTCCCAAAATGCCTGTGTGGTATATGAAGCAATTTCAGCCTGCAAAAATGCTCACTAGGACACTATCAAATCGAATTCAGCAATCTGAATGTGCCTAAAGTAGAGCAAGTCACAACAGGTATCACTATAATTTAACTAGATGCCTGGATAATGTCCCTCATCTGTACAACAGATGACTAGGAAAGAGAGACAGGGCTCTTTTGAAGACTCCCAGTTATATTCAATGCAAAATTCTTCATACCAATTACATGTGCAGTAGATATTGGTAAAAAAAAAATAAAAGAGTTTTGATCTTTGATCAAAGTTTTCTCACAGGTATTAATTCATGAAACATCAAGAAAGTCTATACAATCAGATGTTCATTATATAGGATTACATAGGAATTTTGGATCCTGGCATTGCAGTGCTATATTTCAATTGGTAATTGAATAAATGTGATCTTTCAACCTCACTGCTTACTGTTATCCTAACTAAGGTTTACTCCAACCTACTGTTAACCGCTATCCATCTTCTACGCTGTATGAACCTCAACCAAATCGATGTCTTTCAGATGCCGCCATATTCTATTTTTTTGTGTCTTTAAGTTATTAACTATTGACCACAATGTAAACTGTAATGGGTTATACACTCTATGAAGAGTGGGTTTGGCTTAGTCTTCTTTCTATTGCAATATTACACAGTAATATAAGTGATTTTATTTCTGTAGAAGCCCATTTTACTCTAAAGTTTGATGTAGACTTCTTATTTCGGACAGTGTTATGGTGAACAACCTGCCATTTATAGTTGGCATGGAAACGCTATTTTTGAGTAACAAAGTTGTAAATGAGATCAAAATGTTGCTAAAAAATAAGCATATAGATCAGGGGTAGGCAACCTTTTTTGTTCGGCGTGCCGATTTCGATTTAAAAAATCAAAGTTCAGGTACTCGGAGTGCCGGTCAATAATTGTAAGTCTGACGACCCCTGCACACGATATTATGTCACATAGCGGCCCCTGCACACGGTATTATGGTGATAATACTAGTGATAATTGCTATTACTATTATTTTAGCGTGTAACAGATATCACTAGGGAGGCCGGCGGCGTATTTTACTCTATAAAGATCAGGTATGGACAGGACAGGGACAGTGAAAAAATGTAAACTTTATTGGTGACTTTGTGCATGTGTTGTGTAAGTGTTTGGTGCGACACTTCTGGCACTGCGACCTGGACGATGGTAAATGTCTGGGTCACAGCGCCAATAACTTCCTGGTTATGTGATTAGAGGGGTGTTACATTATCCCTCTATGTGACTATCAGAGAGCAAAAGTACAGTATGCTCTCTGATTGATAGGAGAGGGGATAACATGGATGGAAGTGTCTGCTACCCCCAATGAGTTATCATTGTCTCTGCAGCTCCTCCTCCCCCTCCTTCCTTAGCTCTAAGATGCTGCCTGAGGCAGGAGGGGGGGGACACTATTAGAGCCCCATTTCTAAGGATCTGTTAGGGCCACAAAGATACAACTGGATTCATTTTAAAGATGAGAATCTCATCTTTAAAACGATACCAAGATCTCCATGATAGACCTTACACATTCAGAGCGATTCACTGTTAAAACGATGTCGGGAATTGAGATCTGCATTGGGATTTCAATGCCGAACATCGTTTTCACTAGCAAATCGCTCAGGATGTTGAAGGACGATCATGGTGATCTTGGTATCATTTTAAAGAGGAGATTCTCATCTTTAAAATTAATCCAAGTGTTTCTTTATAGCTTTAACCAATCCTGAGCAATTCACTCAGGTACAGTAGTGAAGCCGGCAATTACCGGCTTTACTACTGTACATAGACTGTGCAGACGCCGGGTGATGTCGCATCCATCTTCACTCCGCGCTAATGACATTTTAAGAAAGCCGGATGGAAAAATGCTGCAGGTAACGTTTTTCCATCCGGCTGAGGCACAGATACGGCGCCAGAACTGATGCCTCTTGTGCCAGAACCGATCCCATAGAAAACTATGGGATCCGTCCTGGTATCAGTTTCCCTCCGGCTTGTGTGCACCACGCTGGAGGGAAACTGATAGCTGCGCTGGACATATGTGAACACACCCATACTCACTTTCTCCTGCGCTCCGCAGCCGCTGTGTGGGCGCTTCTGCCTGACGTCAGCAACCGCTGATTGGGTCTCAGGGGTTACGTCGCATTATTATGCGTAATGACGTCGACGTGACCCCTGAGGCCCTGTCAGCGGTCTCTTACGTCAGGCAGAAACGCCCTAAGAGCACAGAGCGGCTGCGGATCCAGGGAAGGTGAGTTTACATTGTTTTTTATGTTTGATCACCTCCCCGGGGGCTCCGCTTATTATACTCGGGGGTCTAAAGAGACCCCACAGTATAATAATAGCAGTTTCGTTTTGGCCGTGTTTGGTCCGATCGAAACTGCTGGGTGAGGAGTCCGCTGCCGTGCCAGGGAAATAAGCCTCGCGTGCCACTCTTGGCACGCGTGCCGGGGGTTGCCGACCCGTGATCTATACCTTATGCTGTGACCTAGGCTGCTGCCTCTACATACACCACCCAAATTCATGACATCACCAGTTGATGGCAGGCACCACTTTAGCCTTATTATCAGTATCAAAAAGAGTTGGCATCAAAAGATTACTTGTGTATTATCTTGGGGACAGACTTATGACCATTTCGGTGATAGAATTAGTGCCATATTTCCACAATTGGATGCATTATTGTGTCAATATCCTGCAAGCTGGTGATAAATGTCCTTTGTTTATAAACTTCCACTGGAGCCTCTAGATTCTGTGGATCAGTGGGACTCCTTGCAGTCAGTCACCCACCCTTAAAGGGGTTTTCCGAGATTTTTTTTTTTTTTTTTTTACATAGAGACAAAAAATGTGCTGAAATAAATTTTTCTAATTGAGACCACATTAAAAATTTTTAACATTTTGCATAACTGATGACCCCCATTTGGAGGATGTGAAGGGAAAGTTAAGACAACTACAGTATGAGACTGGAGCTACAGTATTGAGGTCAGAAACAAATGTCTTTTGTGGGCAGAATAACTGGGATGTGTGATTTATATTATATGAAAAAAAGTAAACATGCTTCAACATCGGTCCTCAAGTTACCTAGCCGAAAAGCACACTTGTTACATTAAATGTATTCAGGCACTATACTACAAAGAGGCAGAACACTCATATAATCAAAGAATACATTTCACAAAAACAATATCTTTTTTCCACTGTGACTGCTGAAACATTACAAATATTTCCCTTGAAGAAATTACATTATGCCAGTGTACAGATCCATTATATTACTTAGATCCTCACAATTGTTCTGGGATTTCACACATTCATTAATATGAATATATCATGTTTTCCACACACTATAAGCCACACTTTACTTTACTTTTACCTTTTCACTCATCCTTTCATTGATGTTGTCAATTTCACGGATCAAGGCGTGAATCTCTAGGGCTCCCTCTAAAGCCTTACGGTATTTGTTTAAATCCCCATGGAAACTATTCCACCTACAGAAAAAACACAAAGTTAATATATAATATGTATTTAAAACAAAAGCATATCTAACCTTTAAGCAAATTTTGCATACATCTATAGTACAGTATCTATACAAAGATAATAACAACATTGGACCATTATATGACTTGTAGTTTGCATTTTTCAGCAGATTTCTCCTCTTCAGGCTCTATCAGCAGTTTGCATTTCTCACTGAGCTGGTGGGTAGAGTCTAGCTACAATACACTGCACACAGTAAGTAGAGGAGAATCTGCTCCATGACTGTCTATCTCTTATTCAGACACAGCCCCAGACATATACAGAAATATTGACCTGTACTATGAATAATGTACTGTGGTTATGATGAGAGCTCCTATTTTGCTTTTAAATTCTTCTGTCCCTTTCTCCTTCCTTCTCCACAGACATCTATACACATGTAATCTGAGTCATGTGACCTGCAGTACGTCTCGAGATGGATACAGCACAACTCTAAGAATGAAAGTTTCTTCTAATCTCCTGTACTAGTAATTTATTCAAAGTTTGTTGAATTGTTGAAAATTAGAGACCATTTTAAGGATTGGATCGTATTATTAATAACTTTGTAAATGTGCTGAAAATGGCGTTACAGCTTATTTGCTAATATAAAATTACCATCTTTCCTGGTTTGCAAATTGTCACTGATAACAGAGGCCAGAAAATCACAGACCAGGACCGCAGCGCAGAGACTATAACACTACATTGGCAAGTAAGGTTTATGCCATTTGTAGCACATTTAGAAAGTTATTAATAAAATGGCCAACCCAGTTTGAGTGATGGGGGGGGTGACCTGTTGGACTCTTACTGATCTAGAAAACTAGGTATCAATGTCCCTTAGGTATTTCTAACCTATCATCTATTCACAGCTGTTTCCATCAGTCCCACAGATATTGAATGGAGCAATAGTACACATGTGACCTGCGCCAGTCAAACTCCTCCTCACTGTGGTTATGCAGCAAAAAAAAGCACAGAACTCAAGACCCCCATTGATTACATTTTTACTACTAACAGTATCCTGCAAGCAGGTGATAAATGTCCTTTGTTTAAAATCCCTTTAACTTCCACTGGAGCCCCTATATTCTGTAGATCAGTGAGGCTCCTAGGAGTCAGTCATCTACCCTTAAAGGGGTTTTCTGGAATTTTTTCTTTTTTTTCTTTACACAGAGACTAAAAATGTGCTGAAATGATTTTTTTTCTAATTAAGACCACATAAACTTTCCTATCCTTTTGCAGAATTGGGAGAGCAACACAGTCTCTGTTACAATCACTTCCTTACTGGTCTTTATCATGTGCTGTTCATTGTGCACATGACTTCAGTTGTTAGCCACACCTACCATGAGCGTGATGTCACTACTGATTAAAGCAGCATTTGTCTTATCTTTATTGACTGCCAGAGAAGCCAAGAGGAGGTGGGGGCTGGACCTGATCACCAGACAAGCCAGCACCTGCTTCACACATCTAGATGATCACAGCAATGATTAGAGACAGCAGAGACAAGAACAGGTAGAAAAACACATTTTTCATTTATGTATTTTTCTTACTCTTCAAGCCTCTCCCTTGCCTCCATTGGACAGGCATTCTTCCGAGAGTAGTTGGGGGGCTTTATAGACACTGATGGGCTGGCAGTATGGTAGATGCATCAGGAGATTAACAACATGTGCAATATATGTGAATGCTTGATTACCAGCATCATATGTAAATATATACATATACATGAGTAAGTATATATGTATACGAACCCACATTACATGCACTGCACATACACTTACATGCACATGTATATGTATATGTAAATATATATATGTATATAGCAAGTAGCAAGACAGGACAGGAAGACAGGGCGTGAATGAAAAACTTATAGGAGGTGCAGTGGGCAGAATGCTATGAAGGACTGCGTGGAAAAGCACCGATACTACCACAACCAGGAACTGTAAACTAAGAAGTATTACATAAGCCTGAAAATATGAGGAATGGTAAAATGTTCCAAACACACATAAAAGGTCCTCAGTTATGTTTTTTTCATTCATATAACAAGTGCTGCCTGCCTTTAGTCACATTTTCATAGTCCTGGAAAACCCAATGGCATATTCTAGTTAAAACCACGAATGGATGAATTTTTACTTTTGAATCCTGCAAACCATAAATCCTCCTTTCCAACAAGCATATGATTTGGCTTAGGTCTCCTACAACTACTCCTAATAAAATACAGCTTCTTGTTCACTTCTGCTCTTTTTTTCTTCTACCCTTTTATTGCTTTTAGACTATAAGATCATATATGGCAAGGGTTTCTCCTTTATATTTTTTGCTGAACAATAACTGCACACTGTAGTGTTTATGTGTTTTCTATAATGTACTTCTACCTGTAACTGTATGACTAAGCCAAGATATATATTTGTGAATTAGAAAATAGGGCACACACTTGTCATTCAGTTGTTTCTTCCGCTGGTAAATGGTCTTCATCTCTTCCAGGTTCTGCCTCTCCAGCTTGGTGGCAAGAGCATTAATAGCTTTTATATGGGCATCATCTACTGTAACTTCCTGTAATGTTCCCAATAAAAATGATCATCATAGCAAAGGAGCAAGTGTGTAACATAGGTGTTCATGATATTACAAATTGCCAAATGTCAAAAAAATCCCCTATATTTTCTATTAGTGTCTTGCATTACTTATCCAGTGATATGTTATATATATATATATTTTTATATGTATATATATATATAGTGTATTAGACAGGTGGTACTCAGTGAGCACCAGGGTAGCACACTTCAGATTATCAAATATATCTCATCTGTCACTTTAATTCATTTTTGCAGGTAATTCAGCATCTTTGGAGATAATGGGGCTTTGTCAGCGCAATAAAGCTGCACAGCCTTTCAGAACCTCTTGTATAACATCACTTTAGTTACTCTCTCTTTACTATATGATTTATGCCTCCCTATCTACAGTAAGACAATTGCATGAATCAACAAATATAGTTAAAGATTAGCCTAATTTTCAGGTATCGGTAACTTACACTCCTCAACATCGCAATTGTAGCACCAAGAAGTACAAGTCGTCAGGTTATGCAAATTTGAGGAAGCAGGCAGTGTCGCTAAGATCTGCAAATCATCAAATTTTCAAGCACTGGGTGTTTGGGAGGGGCATAAAAGGCGGATTGAAAGAAATTTTTTTTTAGTCTTTTTAGAAACCTCAGCAATCATAACAAGTAGTGTATGATGATTGTGTGATGCCTTCTGTTCACTGATGTGCCAGTTATTGCACTTGTAACTGAGAGAGACAGAATTCTTGAACTTGGTTTATCACTCCAGTATATAGCTAAGCGCCTAGGCAGATAAGTCAGCACTGTTCAACGTTGCGTATCCCGGAGGTTGGAAAAACAATGACAAACTGGAATGACAGCAAAAAATGTGTGGAGGCGAACCTCTGCATGGATGGATCGTCTGATTGGAAGAATGGTGCCTTGTGTACTGCAAGTGAAATTTGACGTCTCAGCCTAATCCTTCAGCGTTAGTGATTTGGTCATGGAAACAGTGGTATGGCCACTACTTCAGATTGTCCCAAGAGCCATTTTTCAACAGGATAATGCCAAGCTGCATGTTGTTCCTGCTACTGTTTTGAATATTTTGTTCCCATTTTTTTTATTATTTGCATCTCTTAAAAAAATATATATCTATCTATCTATACAAGAAAAATTCAGACAGCATTTCCCAATGTGAACAGGTGCAAGCCACTGTGGAAAGATACAAAAATACAAAAAAGTGTAGCAGCACTCTGACACGGCACAAGGGCATAGAAAGAACAGAGATGGAAACTGCATTACTGCTATTATTGGCACATATAAACTAATATGGTCTATAAACTAAATATATAAATTTGAGGTTCTTCGTGCAAGAGGGGTGTGGCTCCCTCTAATTGGACTTGCACTCCCATTCAATTGCACGGACCTATTTAAATGGAATAGAGGATGCCTTTCAGTTCCCCATCTGCCCCAGGCCATTTTAATTTGAGTATGCTCTGGATGCTATTTGCCCTGTGTTCACACTGTAGACCTGTTCTGGGTCCAAGACAGGTATGTTTATTGCCCTGTGTTCACACTGTAGACTTGTTTTGGGTCCAATAGAGGTATTAGTGTAGGGTCCTACCTGAATGAGGTCGCCTTGTCGGGGCAGGTGGGCTTCCTACTGTTTGATCAAATATGTACTGTATAACGAAGAACCTCAAATTTATATATTTAGCTTATAGATCATATTAGTTTATATGTGCCAATAATAGCAGTAATGCAGTTTCCATCTCTGTTCTTTATATGCCCTTATGCTGTGTCAGAGTGCTGCTACACTTTTTTGTATTTTTGTATCTATCTATCTATATCTATCTATCTTCTATCTATCTCAGTCCTGTGATTTCCATAATAACAAAGTATTTCCCTCTTGGTTTTACAATTTCAATGTTGAGGAGTATAGGTCAGAAAACAAATATAACAACGAATAAGCTGAGTCTAGTCTTGAGCATATATTTGGAGCTAAGTGGCATCAATGCTTCAGTAGATGGATTAAAACTCATAGAGGATATAGTGATATCAATGCAAACATAGCAGCTCTCTTATAACGGAGAATAAACAAGGATAAATTTACCCCAGTTCCCGCTCCACGGAACTCATTCAACTTCTTTGTAAGCTGCAGACAGTGTTCATAATCTTCTCCTACATCCCCAACATTAATCATCACTTCCTAGAAAGCAATTTAGACATACACATAAGAAAAATATAAAAGCTCCTTAGAATATAACAGATATCAATCATAAAACCACCAGTGATCAGTTACTTACCTTGTCTCTGATCCAAGCCTCAACTTGATCCACCTTCTGCAAAAATTCTAGTAAGTCTCGCTTATCCTCCAGCATTTTGCCCCGTGCAGCTACGGCTTTCTTTAGCTTCTCCCATTCTTCAAGTAGTGTCTTATTTTTCTGACGTATATCTGCAGATTTTGGATGTTGCTGAGATACCAATGACTTCCCCATCTGTACATAAAAATAATAGTAGTTACTTTAGGTATAAAATAGTGTTCTTAAGCCCAGTGTTCAAGTGCTTCACTTACCTCCGTAACATCTTTGATTGTCTTCTCATGGGCCAGAATCTCAGCCTCAAACACTTGATGTTTCTGTAAAACTTTCAGTTTACTTTGTAGATCTGTGGATCCCTGTTGAGTATCATCCAGCATCTGCATGCGGTCATTGATCCAGTATTGTGCCTGGAAATTAAGATTTATCATCTTAAGTCGGCTTATTTTCATCATCATAAGACAGGTTGCATTTGTGTATTTTCTGATCATCACTTCCATGTATAAAACAAGTGCTTATACCTTATTTTTATCAAAGTAAAGAGAACCATGAAATAATTACTATTCGCCCCTGTGGCCAATAGCGTTTAGGAAGAAAAACAGACATGAAAACCATAAAAGGTGCTGTCTTAAACAATTCTATCAGGACATATAGATGTAACAAAGGAGAACTGTTGTATAGAGCGACTCACTGGGAGTTAGTTAACATATGTCTTTCACAGAATATAAAATAGCTGGTGTCCTATAACAGAAGTAAATTGTTATATAAACAGGAATTTCTTAAGAACAGATGAAGAAAAGACAACATCTTCCAGAGACATGCCATGGAAACATAACCAAAACAAATCCCAAAAACATGCAGTGTATTACCTCTGTGAGGTTCTGGTTGAATAGCGCCAGTAGGAGGGCTGTTGTTAACTCTTCCCGTCTGGCCTGACTGAGAGCTTTCACCTTCTTCCTCCTGTCTATGATGGAATTCAGTTTGTATTGGACCTGTCTAGTCTCCAATCCTCTGTTGTCTTCTAGGAGCTTGGTAGCTTGATCTTGTAAGGATACCTCCTGAAAAATGGAACATTACCCAGTTTTACTCGTTGCATTATATATTGGCTTTCTATGTCAAACCTATCAGTTTTATCCCACTATATAAGATATATACAGTGCTTCCTGTATAGATACATTGATTTAAACATCTTAGTATTTAGTGTTTTATTTAGATATAAGGAATAACTTGCACGAAGCAGATTCATTATCTGTACCTCTAGGGTTAGCATGGTCCATGAAGGTACCACATGACTAGCATTACAGTGATCCCTCATGTTCCAGTATTTGTTCCAGGACAGTTAAACCAATGAACCATAACTTTATGGAAAACTGGTTCAGAAAACTGAGAGACTCTTCACACTGTCTATACACTGTCTATGTTTACTGTATACACTGGCAAAAACTCCCAGCGCACCTACAGTATAGGTCCATAAGCTGCCATTGTACCGACAGAAGCCAAAGTTGTTTTAAAATTTGTTAGACTGTATAAATAGTGGTCTGTGTTTATTTCTTGTATGGAATAGCAGGGCAGACTGTTCTATATAGAGCCATCCAGAACAAAAAATGTATACCAGCTATAGGTGACTAATGCCATTCAGTGGCCTCTATTAAAGAGGACCTTTCATGTCCTCAGGCACATGCGGTTTTATATACTGCTAGAACGCATACAGTGCGCTTTCCCGTTATATGCCCTGGGTCTGGAGATATTGTGCCGTTAGTTTTCTGCCCCATCGTCAGAAGGGTGTTCCTGACAGTCTAGTTGGGCTGTGAGGAACGCCCACCTGACTATACTCGTCCATAGCTCTGTACTGGGGGGGCGTTCCTCACAGCTCAGAATCAACGCTGGGCGGTAAGAAATGCCCCCCCCCCAGACTATACTCGTCCATAGCTCTGTACTGTCAGAGGAGGCGTTCCTTATCGCCCAGTGATGACGCTGAGCTATGAGGAATGCCCCCGAGTACAGGGCTATGGACAAGTACAGTCAGAGGGGGCGTTCCTCACAGCCCAGCTAGACTGTCAGAAACGCCCTTCTGACGATGGGGCAGAAAACTAATTGCACCAATATCTCCAGACCCGGGGCACATAACAGGAAAGCCGATAGTGCGCTGAATTCAGCGCACTGTCAGCTTTCTAGCGGTATATAAAACCGCATGTCCCTGAGGACTTGAAAGGTCCTCTTTACATGCTTATGTCCAAGGTTTCTGTTAGATCATTCTCCTGTTGAAAACCTTGGAAGGACACTGCATAAATTAGTGTGAAAAGAGACAAATACAGATCTAAGCTTCTTCAAGGTCCTGCATAGCTCACAGTGTACCAGAAAATAAGCTGGAGCAATTCATCCTTGTACAGGTAAAGGGCAGAACAAAACATGTACTGCGCTATACTGTAGCGAGGCACTACTGCATAGTCAATCAATACACGCATTTCACCAATCGAGGTGTTTTACCCATGCCGATTGGTTGTTTCTTATTGGTTGTTTCTAATAAGTATTATAATGATAGTACCAATATGCATACAGATTAAACATGGTACCTTCTCATCCTGGGACAAAAGAAGCTTCTCAAATGCCTCATGCTTTTTGATTAGTTGTTCGATTTCTCCAGCAGATGCTCCAAGGTCACTTGACTTTAATCTCACCTGCGAAAACAGATGGTAACCATTCAAGTTATATTTTCTTAAACCAAAATATTAAGCCATGATCTGGTACATTAGGGTGAGTGCCTAAATATTTATGTTGTGTGCTGGTAGGAACTAGAAAATGTGAAAATGCTTTTTGTGCAGACAGCTAACAGACATGCGCCAGTTATTGCCAGCTTTGACCATATACTACATCATTTTAATGAATTGTGTTTCCTTTAGGCAAATACAGTCTTGCCAAGGCTTTACAGTCACAACATGTGCATTGAGTTTAGAATCCAGTTTTAGTATAGACATTAATGAGAACAGTCTTGCTTTTCATCTCGTAAACGTAGTGTATAATGATCAAAACTTTGGGAAGTTCATCAGTTTGAATCTGAGCTCCTAAATTCTCACCATCTGGATGGGCTTCTTAGATTGGAGAATGTTTACTCCTTCTAGCAGTAGAAGTATAAAACCCCATTGTATGGTCTGTCATTATTGAGTGAAAATAAATGTGTTCTTGGAAGTGAATTGATGCCAGAGACTGCTTTTATTGAAGATATGCCTTGGGTCTTAAGAACAGATGTTCTTCCGAGTACAGTAATATATTATGCCCTGTATTTCTGGAATTCTCTCTAACACGTAATGGGGGTGTGCTGAGTTTTGTCTAATAATGGACCTCTGTACCCAACAGGTAAATATTTTTGTGCCAATTAAAATAACTACTGTATCCCACATCAGTAAAATAGCAACAGCTGTAGCATAGCATGGATAAGGTAGAGGTTTCCATAGCAAAACTACAACAACCCACCACAAGAAAGAGTATGAGATCGCAAAATAGCCAGCTGTAAACATCTGTCTTTGGTAATAAGATGTAGCGTATGTTGGGTTGACCAATGTTTTCCTTCGACCGCATATACAGTACCATTGCAAAGATAATACAACAATTTGTCTTACTGTATTACATCAAATATGTAGACCAGGAATTATGAATTATTCCATTTGCTGGACCTACAATACCTACACCTGCAATATTTTTATTTATTTTTAACAATTTCTGGTGGTCAGGGTAAGGACTTAAAACATAGTAAGCACTTCATCCAAATCCTCTACCAATCCTTGATGGCCAACAACCGCGGATATAAATGAAGCTTTACCCACAGCAGCATGTGGCCATTGCCCAACGCAGGAAGAAGGTTTCAGACATGGTGGTGCATCATTTGTTTTCACCCTAACAGTTACAGGTAATACAATGGGGTTTTCCTTAGGATGGGTCATCAATAAAAGATTGGTTCCAGTTTGAAGAGACCACAGCATTTGGATGAGCATGGCAGTCTCTTCACTGAAAACCAAACTCCATACACTGTATAGTGGCTTTGCTTGGTTTTGCAGCTAATGGGGTTGAGCTGCTCACAGGCCATGTGACGTGACATCACATGGTCTATGAAGTGGAAGTGAATGGGACTGCACTGCAGCATGGATATCTGACCAATGGATGCCTGAGAAGAGGAAGTGGAGCTCTTTATGAAAGAAAACCACCATATTGTCAATCCTGGAAAACCCCTTCAATTCTACGCTCCGCATGGAATTTATTATAGTAAATGCCATTACCTGCTAATGGCTAATAAAAAAGAATTGCTGAGTAATATACACAACTCCTACTGTGTGCCCACCTGCTTCATGACACAATATCAGTAGAAGCGAGGGCATATTTACTTGATGTTAGGTGTAGCAATGGTTCACAGCAGGATGCAGACAGGCCAAGTGTTAAATGGTGGAAACTGCACAGCTACTAATAAAACATAATTACACCTTTCTGTGTACCAGCCTACCAAAAGCAAGTTGTACTTTATCATATGTAATTGACATGGAAGAAAATCTCCACCTTCAACAAAGCAGGCAGAACTGTACTGTCGTAGTCCTCGCTGGTACTGTGCAGCCATGATTACTGGATTCTAAGGTAAAATCTCATTGCATTCCTATTCACATATACACTATACCATATATTAGGGACAGTTGAACAAATAACTAATGTTCTGCAGAGTGACACTTTAAGACTTTGCTCTTGAGACATCCATTCATCAGACACAATTGCAACTCCCCAATTTGTGATGAGTAAGTGGAATAAATTTACTAATCCTCTTTGTGCAAAATTTGTCAAAGTGGCTGATTCTGGATGATAAATGTAGTGCATCTTTTAGACATCCTGTCTAATTTTATATGACCTAATGTTTGGCTTAACTTTGGTACACACAGGTGCTTTTCATCCTATGCCCCTTTGTCGGGCCAAGAGTGAAAAGTGTCTGATACCTTTAATAAATTATGTGAGGCATGTACAATATGCCTGATAGTTTTCGATTGCACCAGTATTTTAAAAAGGAGCTTTCACCACTATCTCCAGTTCTTTGCACCACTGATTCTGGCACACTTGGATTTTTTTCTCTAGCCCCCACCATTCCCAAGCAAACAATGCCATTAGCTTTGGTGACTGATAAGTTAGGCTTCTACTGTCTAAGGGGGGGTCTCAGGCATGGGGGTGGATTTCTGAGCTCTTTGACACTGTCCAATAAGGTGATTCTACAAATACAAAAAAAAAAAAAAGCCGAGTGGCACATAGCGTACTACTGTTGGAAAGGAGATGGAAGTTCAGAGTGAAAGAAAAAAGTAGTAGGAGGTGAGAAACACTCGCACAAAAAAGTTATTAAGTGGTCAAGATGTACTCTCACCTTCTATGGTTGTGATGAGTCACAACCACTAAAGCAGCATGAATGAATAGGCACTAGCACCGATCAGGCAGCTGGATATCAACTCGCCCCAGGACAGGGATCCGGACAACAAACAATGGACCAAATATTGTGGAGAAAAAACTCCAAAAAGATGATGTGTTCGCGCTTGTCCGGTAGATAATAATTTAATTAATGCACAAACACTACGTATAAAAACGTTTCGGGGTACAACCCCTTTCTCAAGTGTATCACAGGCAATAAAAAGACACAATACACAGATAGTGACTTAATATAGAACCCTAGTAGAAGGTCTGACCTGGTATGTATCAGCGTTCAAAAAAACTACTGCGCATGCGTGGTAGCAAAAAGCGTGCTATAGAAACATATAAAATAATTAATATAAATAAATAATTTATACAGATAAGAAATTAAAATGCAAGTAAATATAGTATAAAAGAGCTTGCATGATAAAAAACATAAACCATAACTCTTAGCTAGTTCATATTATTAATACTCCACACCAGTGGACCAATGTGGTCACAAATACAAAACAGAAATTATGTATATATGAGAATTACAAAGATTGCAAAGGCAAAAAAATAAAAATAAAATAAATTTAAAAAAAAATTTCAAATAAAATTAAAAAAAAAAAAAATTTTTTTTTTAAATAAAAAAAAAAAAAAAAAATATATATATACATACATATATACATACACATACATATTTTTTTTGGTGAAGAATCAACAAAAAGTGGGACACAATTGTGAAGTGGAACAAAATTTATTGGTTATTTTAAACTTTTGTAAAAAACTGAAAAGTGGGGCGTGCAATATTATTCGGCCCCTTTACTTTCAGTGCAGCAAACTCACTCCAGAAGTTCAGTGAGGATCTCTGAATGATCCAATGTTGTCCTAAATGACTAATGATGATAAATATAATCCACCTGTGTGTAATCAAGTCTCCGTATAAATGCACCTGCTCTGTGATAGTCTCAGGGTTCTGTTTAATGCGCAGAGAGCATCATGAAGACCAAGGAACACACCAGGCAGGTCCGTGATACTGTTGTGGAGAAGTTTAAAGCCGGATTTGGATACAAAAAGATTTCCCAAACTTTAAACATCCCAAGGAGCACTGTGCAAGCGATCATATTGAAATGGAAGGAGTATCAGACCACTGCAAATCTACCAACACCCAGCCGTCCCTCTAAACTTTCATCTCAAACAAGGAGAAGACTGATCAGAGATGCAGCCAAGAGGACCATGATCACTCTGGATGAACTGCAGAGATCTACAGCTGAGGTGGGAGAGTCTGTCCATAGGACAACAATCAGTCGTACACTGCACAAATCTGGCCTTTATGGAAGAGTGGCAAGAAGAAAGCCATTTCTCAAAGATATCCATAAAAAGTCTCGTTTAAAGTTTGCCACAAGCTACCTGGGAGACACACCAAACATGTGGAAGAAGTTGCTCTGGTCAGATGAAACCAAAATTGAACTTTTTGGCCACAATGCAAAACGATATGTTTGGCGTAAAAGCAACACAGCTCATCACCCTGAACACACCATCCCCACTGTCAAACGTGGTGGCAGCATCATGGTTTGGGCCTGCTTTTCTTCAGCAGGGACAGGGAAGATGGTTAAAATTGATGGGAAGATGGATGGAGCCAAATACACGACCATTCTGGAAGAAAACCTGTTGGAGTCTGCAAAAGACCTGAGACTGGGACGGAGATTTATCTTCCAACAAGACAATGATCCCAAACATAAAGCAAAATCTACAATGGAATGGTTCACAAATAAACGTATCCAGGTGTTAGAATGGCCAAGTCAAAGTCCAGACCTGAATCCAATCGAGAATCTGTGGAAAGAGCTGAAAACTGCTGTTCACAAACGCTCTCCATCCAACCTCACTGAGCTCCAGCTGTTTTCCAAGGAAGAATGGCCAAGAATTTCAGTCTCTCGATGTGCAAAACTGATAGACACATACCCCAAGCGACTTGCAGCTGTAATCGCAGCAAAAGGTGGCGCTACAAAGTACTAACTTAAGGGGGCCGAATAATTTGGCACGCCCCACTTTTCAGTTTTTTATTTTTTACAAAAATTTAAAATATCCAATAAATTTCGTTCCACTTCACGATTGTGTCCCACTTGTTGATTCTTCACCAAAAAAATAAAATTTTATATCTTTATGTTTGAAGCCTGAAATGTGGCAAAAGGTTGAAAAGTTAAAGGGGGTCGAATACTTTCGCAAGGCACTGTATTTATTTATATATATATATATATATGATATAGATATAGATATAGATATATATATATATATAGATATACATATATATACACACATAATAAATTGAAAAATGATAATAAATAATGTTAAAGTGTACCAAAGGCTGAACCACTAATGAGAATAGTAAAATATAAAATATACTAATCAAACACATCTTCAAGCGCTTCGTTAAGGCCACCAGGTGAAAGTGTATTTAATTTATATATCTAGAACATTTCTGGATGTTGGAGATGCTCAAATCTATTATTAGTTTTATCTGAGATCTGGTCTATCGGTGTAGCAATAAAATCCTTAAATTGAGATTTATGGTTTGTGAATGCATGTCGTCAAGCACTATGCTTTAAGAATCCGTTGTTCACGTTGCATCTGTGTTTGCTTAGTGTGATGATTCTGCTTAAGTGTGGCTGTGGCTCAGGGATGTATTTTGATCTCTGGGTATAGTATCTCCCTTCTTACCTGCATTGATTCATAATGTGCGCAGCCCTAATCCTAGGTATATGGTAAATAGAAGTACCACTGTAACAATAGGGCTTTGTATCCATCCCAGAATGGCTCAATTGAATTCATATACAGCCTTGAGTGATCAAAGAAACATGCATTGTCCAGACTGCACTGGTAGATCAGATATGGCTGATAACATTGTATCATTTCACTTGGTCTCAGTTCTTTACAAAGAATCTGGACTTGAGTGCATTATTCAATCAGACTTGCTGCTGCCGATGACCTCATTCTGGTAGGTGGCATAAAGGGTATAAAAGATGAGGTAAGAGGCAATGGGAGGGGATTTGTGTTGGGACTACAAGAGAACACCATGAGGAGATTTTTTGTGATGAGACTACTGGACTAATGCTGAGAGACTGTGATGAGAGCATGCAGGCTGGATTATTGTATTAATGCCACATGCCAAGAAGCCTCCACTGGTTATTCACACATGACAGAGCATGTGTGAGTGTTGGACTACAGAACCACATCAAGGACATGTGTGGTAAAGTAATCATTTCACCTTTATCCCTTTTATTTTATTTGTACTGTATCTTGTAACTAGTAACTGTTAATGCTTGCATATATCTGCATATCTGTTCTGAACTGCAGGTGTTAGATGTTAATACCGACCCATTTAGGGGTTAATAAATATATAAAATTTAGAAGGCTTGTCTTGTATTTATCTTGTGGACCTGACACTCACTGGCGGTGAGTGTGGTTTTATATGAAAGAAGAGTCAGGGGTGAGCCAAAGCGGTTTGGCGCACTGAGGATCTTTCACATTTAGACGCTCCCTAAATGGTCTGGTAGTTCTCCCCACGTATTGGAGGCCACAAGGGCACTGTAACACATAAATTGCGTATGCTGAGGAGCAATCAAGGTACTGCATAATTTGATATATACACTCATATGAAAAAGTTTGGGCACCCCTATTAATCTTAATCATTTTTAGTTCTAAATATTTGGGTGTTTGCAACAGCCATTTCAATTTGATATATCTAATAACTGATGGACACAGTAATATTTCAGGATTGAAATGAGGTTTATTGTACTAACAGAAAATGTGCAATATGCATTAAACCAAAATTTGACCGGTGCAAAAGTATAGGCACCTCAACAGAAAAGTGACATTAATATTTAGTAGATCCTCCTTTTGCAAAAATAACAGCCTCTAGTCGCTTCCTGTAGCTTTTAATCAGTTCCTGGATCCTGGATGAAGGTATTTTTGACCATTCCTCTTTACAAAACAATTCCAGTTCAGTTAAGTTTGATGGTCGCCGAGCATGGACAGCCCGCTTCAAATTATCCCACAGATGTTCAATGATATTCAGGTCTGGGGACTGGGATGGCCATTCCAGAACATTGTAATTGTTCCTCTGCATGAATGCCTGAGTAGATTTGGAGCTGTGTTTTGGATCATTGTCTTGCTGAAATATCCATCCCCGGCGTAACTTCAAATTCGTCACTGATTCTTGTACATTATTCTCAAGAATCTGCTGATACTGAGTTGAATCCATGCGACCCTCAACTTTAACAAGATTCCCGGTGCCGGCATTGGCCACACAGCCCCAAAGCATGATGGAACCTCCACCAAATTTTACAGCGGGTAGCAAGTGTTTTTCTTGGAATGCTGTGTTTTTTTGGACGCCATGCATAACGCCTTTTTGTATGACCAAACAACTCAATCTTTGTTTCATCAGTCCACAGGACCTTCTTCCAAAATGAAGCTGGCTTGTCCAAATGTGCTTTTGCATACCTCAGGCGACTCTGTTTGTGGCGTGCTTTCAGAAACGGCTTCTTTCACATCACTCTCCCATACAGCTTCTCCTTGTGCAAAGTGTGCTGTATTGTTGACCGATGCACAGTGACACCATCTGCAGCAAGATGATGCTGCAGCTCTTTGGAGGTGGTCTGTGGATTGTTCTTGACTGTTCTCATCATTCTTCTTCTCTGCCTTTCTGATATTTTTCTTGGCCTGCCACTTCTGGGCTTAACAAGAACTGTCCCTGTGGTCTTCCATTTCCTTACTATGTTCCTCACAGTGGAAACTGACAGGTTAAATCTCTGAGACAACTTTTTGTATCCTTCCCCTGAACAACTATGTTGAACAATCTTTGTTTTCAGATCATTTGAGAGTTGTTTTGAGGAGCCCATGATGCCACTCTTCAGAGGAGATTCAAATAGGAGAACAACTTGCAATTGGCCACCTTAAATACCTTTTCTCATGATTGGATACACCTGGCTATGAAGTTCAAAGCTCAGTGAGGTTACAAAACCAATTTTGTGCTTCAGTAAGTCAGTAAAAAGTAGTTAGGAGTATTCAAATCAATAAAATGATAAGGGTACCCAAATTTTTGTACCAGTCAAATTTTGGTTTAATGCATATTGCACATTTTCTGTTAGTACAATAAACATTTCAATCCTGAAATATTACTGTGTCCATCAGTTATTAAATATATCAAATTGAAATGGCTGTTGCAAACACCCAAATATTTAGAGCTAAATATGATTAAGATTAATAGGGGTGCCCAAACTTTTTCATATGACTGTATCACCTGTCGTGTAGCTGGAAATTGTGGTCGTACGGTGGGTGATAGAAAGGCAGCATTTGCAACAAGGATGATTACAGCGGTAAGACCCTTGGGGTCGAGGTTGTATCGGAAAAGAAGTGGGGGGGATTCTGGTTTCCCTTAATCTACTAGGAGCTAGATAGTTCTTTAGTGTCTTTGCTCTTCTGAACGTAAGTCTAGGTTTAGATGGTAAACTACCTGCAAGAAAAGGGTGGTTCAGGAGGACCGGCCAAAATTTTGCGAATATGTCACGTATAATATGAACTAGCTAAGAGTTATGGTTTATGTTTTTTATCATGCAAGCTCTTTTATACTATATTTACTTGCATTTTAATTTCTTATCTGTATAAATTATTTATTTATATTAATTATTTTATTTTATATGTTTCTATAACGCGCTTTTTGCTACCACGCATGCGCAGTCGTTTTTTTGAACGCTGATACATACCAGGTCAGACCTTCTACTCTGGTATATTAATCTATAATGTTTTTAAAGATGATAGTCTTTCTACTGGATTTAAGTAATTAAGGTATTTTTTATTGTTTTTTATGCTGAAAAGTGTAATTATGGCCCCTCCCCCTAGTGGGTGTTGGCTCCTACTAGGGTTCTATATTAAGTCACTATCTGTGTATTGTATCTTTTTATTGCTTGTGATACACTTGAGAAAGGGGTTGTACCCAGAAACGTTTTTATACGTAGTGTTTGTGCATTAATTAAAGAGTATTATCTACCGGACAAGCGCGGACCCATCATCTTTTTGGATTTTTTTTCTCCACAATATTTGATCCACTGTCCAATCAGGGACAGGCAGTGTCAGAGCTCTGGCCCAAGACTACCCACTTGACAGTAGAGAGTATAACAAACACCAAAATTAATGACACTGATTGCTTGAGAAACAATCAGTGTCATTACTTGAATTAGTAGAGCAGTGCCTATTCAGGAAGTTAGTGGAGGTGATGTAGTGGGCCGCAGCAAAAAAGCACTGTGGGGAAAAACCGTGGCGGCAGTGCATTACATTGCATGCAGTGGCTTCTTCTTTCTGCTTCCATTATACCTATAGGGAAACCGCCGACGTTTCTGTAGGTATAACTGACATGGTGCGATTTCAAAAACCACAATGGTTTTGGAAATCACAGTGTTTCCGCTACGAATATTTTTATGCAATGTTCGGATGGTATTCGCCACCTTGCTGTGACTGTAAAACATTGTGGTTTTTGCCGCGGCATCTACACCATGTGGGGCCACAGCCTTAAACAGAAAATGTACGCCATTGTCTCCATATGAAAACTAAAAGTTTTCATGACCTCTGTAGTATCCATTCACAAACATATTCAAGTATGTCAGTAATTCTAAACTAAATACTTAGTTGCTAATAACCTCCTACAATGTATCTTACATAAATGAACCAGTATTTTAGAATTTCTATCAGCTTAGAAACTAATTTGTATGTATTTTGCATTTATGGACTTGCTTTATGTCTGTTGCACTAAGACGAGGTTTAGTTTTAAGACTACTTACAGACTGATGTACTCTATTGAGAAATTAGTTTAGACTAGCTGAGAGTGTACCATGTTTGTGCACAGATACACTTGACAAGCAGCAAAATAATGCTAGTCATGATAGTGAAATATTGGCATGTACAGACGTGGCAGGGCTAAGGTGCTATATTTCACAGTGATTCTTGAACTTGTAGTATGACACTTTTTAGTAAGAAGACCTGATCTGGTCATGTGGTGTTTGTAACATTCTGCTGCTGCTTGGGTCATGTTCTATCAAAGGTCATAAAAATCTGCTCTGGGGTGTATGCAAGCAGATTAGACTTTGGACGCTATTCGCAGCAGGGTTTCCCAGCAGGGGGGCTAGTGGGCTGGCATGGGAAGGAGTAACCAACAGCTGGAAAATTGAACTGGAAATCCAATACTAAACCGAGCGTCTGTGTCTGGATACTTGGCTGTCACTGGATAGGGCTACACAAAACCACACAGAGTCATTAACTTGATAATGTATTTACTCTGCTCAGTGCAAGACTGACTATAGTTAACTCCATGACTGCTAAACATAAGATGCCGATGAGTATATTCAAGAGCAAATAAAATGGAGCTATTCCATCAGTGCATGGTAATCACTGACCAGATTATAGGTGCACATGCAGATTTTGCACCAGGTCCAAGTAACTTCAGTTCATGGAAGAGGTGGATAAGGTCAAGTACACTTTATACTTGGCCCTATGATAAGGATATTTGGTGTTCTTTGTATTCTATACTCCTATAATGATATCTCCATCAGACATTCCTTTAGTGCATTAGCATAGTAACAGACAAGTGATGAGGATGTCAAATTTATGTTCAACATGTCCATTTCAATTTCCTTACTTGGGGTCGGACGGGGTGCTACGACCAACAGTATAATTCAGTCTGTGAGCCCACCTTACAATTACATGCAAATATTACCTGAATCAACTGCAAATTCCTAAAACTGTCCTGACATAGATTATCCCCGGTAGTAGCTTGCTCCCTAATCCTTGCCTCAGACTGTTTCTGTCCGGTCAGTATCCTGCTGACTGGCTCTTGCATTGACCCAGCTCTGAGATCTGTGAGCTGAGGATATGCGCCCATGGAGCAGCAGAAAGACTTTGTAATTGAGGACCCACAGAAACTTTGAGAAAACAGAACCCAGGACACAACTGCATATCTGTATGTAGTACAGTAAGTGCATTGTACTGTGATGTCTGCCACTCGTGCAGGTGGTTGGGGTTGGGGTTGGGGTTGGGTCTGCAAGCCCACCAGCGGATTCACTTGCTCCCCTGTGGGTCAGTCCAAACCTGTTGACATCCTAGCTAAAACAGAAATGAATTTTGTCTGTGACCAGTGACCACTGTAGTTTAACCTACAAATAATTTCAATAAGGTGCAAAGATAGAGGCAAAGAAGTGAAAAAAGTGTTAACATCCCTTTCCTTCAGTTATGTCCTTTTCCATCCATATATCTTTTTCCAACCATACTGTGTAACTGTGCAGTTCTTTTAAGATATAGAAGATCATTGAAACTGATTACAAAGGCGATGCCGCACTGGTTCAGTGAGTTTTCCCTGAATAGCAGCAACCAGAAGATGGTTTTCTTATAGCATCTCTCACCATTACCTACAGTTCCCTTTTGGATGCGCTACAAACAATATATTAACTCAAATACCTTGACTTACACATCTGTTCTTATTTTCATTTTCTCTACTTTTTTTTTATTGCTGCATTTTGTTACCTATGGTAGCTAAAATGTCACAACATAGCCCTTTGCAATAGTACTGGAAATTAAAAGTCATTGAAATGTTAAGATCAGTATGTCTGGGAAAGCGTTCTCTTGCTTTGTAGCTGCAGAAATGTGCAGAATCTAAAGACTAAACATGATGTCTGGGGTTTGGCCAAGTAGTGAAGTGCGATATTTGGCAAAACGTTCACTAGTGACTTTAATTTATGTTTTTAGCCAGTTCTCAGATCCCTTTTTTATAAGACGGCATTTATGTCCTGTATTTTCTTAGGCATGTGGAACGGCTGCTTTGTGTGCTCTCCTGCCGGCTGGCTCTGTGTCTGCTGACATGCATGCATGATAATATAGCACACCAATTAGTCTGTAAAATTACACTCAATGGAAATCCCTCAGGACTTTATGGCAAAGGGCAATTTCACAAGAATGTTAAAGAGGCAGCAGAATAAAGATGAGTGTGAAAGAGTATTTTATACTTCACTACAAGCTTATTTGAGGGGAATGGAATCATAAGTAAGTGGTTATATAGAAGAATCTATGAAAGTGTCTATTAAACAATATTAACGCTTACTATAAAATGGAAGTAGTACATACAGCTAGTCCTAATCTGACACTCCAGCACATCTGTTTTAAGAGGGTTTTCAGGAGTATAAATACTGATGACCTATCCATTAGACATCAATACCAGATCATTGAGGTCATCAATATTAGATCGAAGGAAGCCTTAAGCCTTATATCCCCATCAATCAGCTGTTCTCAGAAGCTGATGCACAGAGAATGGAGCAGGAATCAGACAGCTCTGTTCTGTGTGTAGTGGTCAAACCAGGGTTCTGTAGCTCAGTTCCTATTCACTTGGATGGGAGCTAAGCTGCGCTGACTTGGCTCAGCCACTACAAAGAGAACAGAGCTGTCTGCTTCCTGCTCCATTCCCTGTATATCAGCTGCAGAGAATACGTAATTGATGGTGTGTCACGTGTCAGACCCTCACTAATCTAATATTGATGACCTATTCTTAGAACAGTGTTATGCTGAAATTGTACAGCACACTTTCTGTAGGGGGTGGTGCAGGTAAGAAGGTCCATCACGACCATTCATTAAGTTCACGGCACTCGCGAATCTTGTCGCTATATTATATATTTATTAAGCATTTCATATAAACCATGTCCAGACAATTTTTTTAATACATACTGTAAATACAATCACAGAGTATAAGTCAACATAAAGCCCAAACGTTTCGGTCAGGGTGACCTTTGTCAATGGGGAGCTCTGTTTACAATCAGGAGAAGGAGAGCCTGTAGAGTGTGTGAAGCCTATTCTTAAGATAGGTCATTAATATTTTAGCGTGGAAACCCAAGGCCCTACGTTGCAGAAATGCAGCGTTTTTTGTTGCAAATGTTGCTGCATTTTTTTGAGCCAAAGTCAGCAGTGGCTTGAAAAGGAATTGAAAATATAAAGGAAGCACTTACTCTAGGTTCACACTTGTGTTCAGGTTTCCGTTCTTCGGGTCCGCTTGGGGACTTTGGGGACTTGCAAGACTTTTCTCTCAGCATTTTTCAAGCAGATTCGGGGACGGAATCCCTGAATGGAATCCAAGTCCTAGTGTGAACCCAGGCTTACATGTTCCCCCATTTTCTTGATCACTGCTGGATCCGGTGGTCAGGCACCCAGTGATCGGACACTTATTCCCTGTGCAGTGGATAGGAGAGAAGTATCCATAACGGCACAACTCCTTTAAGGAAGTGATACCAGAAATCTATACCGTTATATAAGTATTGATATTTTTTTAAGTATGGAGGCATCTAAGCCTGTTTTGAAGCTGTGAACTGTTTCTTCTGTTGTTACCAGATCCTGGCATAGGCTATGGCACAGATTCACAGATTGTATTGTAAAGAAATCTTGTTGCCTCAGGAGATGGAGCCTTTTTTTTGTCAGACTAAGGGAATACCCCCTTATCTTTTAAAGCGGTTTTCAATTAAGCATCTTTTCAATATTTTGAATAAATAAAAGTATAATTATACTAAGAAGTAAATTAGAAAAATCTATATAATAAATTTGCATTATAAGAACTGAAATCACAATTATGTGGGCACTGTGGCGCTAAAACTTCACTGTATGAAAACAATGACACTTTATGGAATATGATGTATTCCATTGTGCATTATAAAACATTACTTGCATAAAAAGTAAAAAAAAAAGTGGCAGATTTAGTAGAAAATAGACTTAAGAGGCTTTATAAATGCCCCTCAGTTTATGCTGTAAGTGTGCCTTAAAGATATCTCATAAGTAAGTGAGGTATGAAAGGAATTTGGAGAACGCTCTAGGCCAAAAGTGACTTTTGGAGGATTTCTTCCTTTGGATCACATAGGAAAGAGTTGCAGGCAGAAAGTAAACACTTTGCAGCATGAAAAGTGTAACAGATCTGGTAGAGAACATATTACTGTATTATATGTTCTTAGTTAAAGAAAACATGTTCCACAGTTGCAATACAACTGTTTTGCAGTCTATGGGAGATTCACTACATTACTATTGAGGCTGGTAATCGACCAGCCTCAATGGTAATATTCCTATGACAGGTATGAGAACCTTCATAAGACTACTGGCTGTCAAAAGAACAGGTCGGCTCCCGCGATCTCACTGTGCGGGAGCTGGCCTGCAACAATCTTTAAGAACTCGGCAATCATACGGCAGATGTCAGGAAGGGGTTAAACCTAACTGTAACTAGGGCTTATTTTTGGAATAGGGCTTATATTTCAAGCCTATGCCAAAAAAAACTGCAAAATCTAGTTAGGGCTTATTTTTGGGGTGAGGCTTATTTTTGGAGAAACACGGTAATACACTACCAATACCTAAAATAAATCTTAAAAAAAAAAAAAAAAATCAACCAGTGCAAGAATCATTGCTGTTGTCTGTATGTTGAACAATTATCTCATACCTAATAAAATCTGCTGAATTGGAGAGAAAACTTTACTGAACAGGTTTAGAAAATTTCTGGTGGTCACATCTAAAATTAATGGCAAGACTCTGGCAACCTATTCCGATTTGATTATCTGATCAGAGTATTATACTATAATATGTAGTGTATATATATATATATTATATACATATATATATATATACATATAAAAATAAATTTTTTTAAAACACTTTTCAGAGAAAGCAATATCAATTCTAAGTTTTAGAAGCTATGAAACATGATGCAGTCATTTTAGGATTTCTTCAAGAACATAATTTCTAAATATAAATTCTTACCCCCAGCTCATAACGTCTTCTAATGTCCTCCGGCCCTAGTCAAAGTGCTATTTTAGAGCTGCATATTTGGACTGTTCATGATCTTAAATAAGCTTTGTGAAATGTTTTGGTGCTTACGCTCTATTTCTATCCCGCTCTTGCATGGAATTAAATAAGAGTGAAAGGACAAAGTTTAGGAAGCAAAGTCTTATAATGAAGATGATCTTTCCTAATACGTAGGAATGTGGTAGGTTTCTGGAGATAGGATGTTGATCCAGGGAATTATTCTGACTGCCAGATTTGGTTAGGTATTTGGTCTCTAAAATAAGGAAAAATGATTTTTCCTTTACAAAATATTCTGTTTTCTAATATGTATTTTAAATGTCATTTCTTTTGGTATATAAATGTAAAAACCTACGTAAGAAAATTCTGTGCTCAGAGGTGTAACTTGAAGCTCCTGGCCCCATATGCAAAATCTGTAATGGGGCCTATATGTACCCTGTGCCATTTAGAACAGTGCTATTTTTTATGTGAAAGAGCAACTTTTGGCGCCCCCCCAGGTCCAGGGCCTGGTTCCAACTGCTACCTCTGCTCGCCCTATAGCTATGACCCTGTCTAGTTCTCTTTCCAACTTACAGTGATCCAATATAAAAGAGAACAAAGAAACTAGCTATATGTATGTATTATGCATGCATAGACCAAGAGTGTATAAAAAGGAGGTGTAGCAGTAGCAATCGGACCCTGGTACCAAAGGGGACTTGAGGGCTAGAGCTGAGACTAAAGCCCAAGCTAGCTATGGCACAACCCAAAGGATCATGTTCTGCTTTATTTGCATATGAATAAAACTGTGATTTATATGAAATCTGGGCTCCAAAGCTGAACAACAGAGGCATATTCGGGAATGATGTCTCTTGAGAACACAGGGCGAAATGCTCGTCAAGGCACGGGTGCCAAAAGATGCCTTAGGGGTAAGCACAAAGCGTGGTACTTTGATGTATTTAACCCTGTTAGTATGTGTGGTCATATATAGCATGATTAGATACACTAGATCAGGATAACATTGTGTGGCACTTTATATTACTATTATATTTGGCATAGGAGCTATGATATATTGTGCAGTATGCAGCTTATTATATATATTATTATAATGTATATAGTTAGGATCCAGTTATATATTTGATGATATGTATGTACCTAATAGCCTGATTGTTTTTATGGATAATTAAAGTTGTTGTCCAGGAAATACAGAGTTTTTCCTGGAGGCTGGGGAAGGTGAAAAAAAAATAAACAAAAAAACATACTCACCTATCCTCAGCGCTCCGGTGTTCCCCACTGCATGAGTATTATATACAGGTGAGTATTGTTTTTTGGGTTTTTTTTCACCTTCCCCAGCCTCCAGGAAAAATCTGTATATGCTGGATAACACCTTTAATAAAGTATTTTTAATAAGGACAATTTAGATTCTGGTGATTTTGTAGGATGTATAGATTTGGATGGAGTTAGGCACCAGTTAATTATTTCAGTGTCTGATGGATATGGTGTTGGATTCACATTTGGAAACTGTAGAATCACCTCTACAAGGGACTGTGATTAGGTTTATAATCCAATACTGCTGACATACTGCCTTTAATTGGGGTTTTTCAGGACCAGATCCAGGTGTTATAGTTCACTCCCTATTTATTCCAGTCATGCCTTGACAAGAATAGAACATGTTAACTTATATTACAATTAGCTCAGGCCCAGTGTATCCTGGCATCTATGCAGGTGCAGCCCCCTGGGCTTGCTACCTTGGCCCCCAACTTCTTCAAGAATAGGAGGTTGCTATAACTTGTATTGATCTTAACGTCTAGTAAACACACAACCTCTTCATTTCTAAGTGAATAGTGTTTTCTGTGTGTCTGTAAGAAATAAATGCATACTTGCAGTAAATCCTTTAGGTTAGCATTCTAGCTACTGGAAATTAAGAAGGAATGTTACTGCCTAGCTTAAATTTACAACCAGGTCCCATGGAATATCACATGCAAATATTTAAGATGACATTCTTTTGGGGGATTTTCTCCTTAGCATGGCCCCTTACAAATAGAAATAAGAAATGAGATTCTAACAATTATTTCCAAAGGACAACTGTGTCTACTACCAAATGTGCAAAGTGATAGTCACGGAAAGCTGGAGCTTATTATATGGCTACTACACGCTGTCTTAAGCAATTGTGAGGTTTACATGGTATATTGTTATACAGTTCTCTGCTGTCTGCATGTCATCCCATTTTATAATCTGCTCTTTAACGGTAACAACTGGAAACAATACTTACTTTACTCTATTTTTCAATAAAAAAAAACTGCAGCCAAGACAGAAATTTAAAGACATACCAGTGGCTGGTATTATGATAACTGGAATTATGGGTGAACAGTAAAGGGGTTCTCCAGCAGCATAAAATTATTTATTTGTTTTAGACTCCCCGCCTTCTAGACCCCATAACTTTTTTATTTTTCCGTTCATAGAGCCATATGAGGGCTTAATGTTTAGGGGACAAATTATTCTTCATAATGGTACCATTTATTATTCTGTACAATGTACTGGGAAGCTGAAAAAAATTCAGAATGGTGTGGAATAGGAGAAAAAGTGCATTTGTGCAACTTTCTTATGGACTTTCTTTACGGTGTTCACTTTGCAGCCAAAATCACATGTCATCTGTATTCTATGTTTTGGTATAATTCCGAGGATACCAAATTTATATAGTTTTATTTATATTTTAACTCCTTCACAAAAATCCAAACTTTGCAAAAAAGTCTCCATATTCTGACACCCGTAGCTTTTTTATATTTCTTTGTACGGGGATGCAGAGGGCATTTTTTTTTTTTTTGCAGGGCCAGGTGTACTTTTTAGTTATACCATTTTGAAGAATGTCTATTGCTTTGATCACTTTTTATTCAAATTTTTATCAGAGGCGAAACAGCAAAAAAAACGGTGGTTCGGCACTTTTGATTTTTTTTTTTTGTTCCCGCTACGGCGCTCACCTTATTGGAAACATATTTTTATAAGTTTGTAGACCGGACGTTTTCGGACACAGGGATACTTAATGTGTATGGGTTTCACAGTAATTTTTTAGTTTTATATGAGCGTCCACCATAAACATATTTAAATACCTGTCAGGAAGGGGTTACAACAGATCATAATGGTGGACAAATGCAAAAAAAAAAAGGGATACACACCTCACTGGTCCCTCTGCCATTCCAATACTAGTGCTGCCCAGTCCCCCACCTGTCACTGCTTTGTGCTGCAGTAATGATGTCCTGGTTCAAGGTCATGTGATCACTATAGCCTTATGAATCATTTTCTGCTCGCCAACCTCTATAAGGCTAGGGCTACATACAGACTTTTCATAATCAGATTTTTCCATTTTACTATTAAGTGACAGTTCCAGTCCACAAGCGTACACCAAGTTGCATGCAACTCATTGGTGCAAATTTATTATAATGGTCTAAAAGCAAACCTGTGTTAAGTTTAATAAAGCATGTGATTCTGGACCAAAATTTAATAGACTTTATTTAAAATGTTGCTGTTTTCTGCCTGAAAAAAAACCAAAACTATCTATAGTTCATGTCAGTAGGTGTATTCCTCATTCCTAATTCCTAGGAAAGGACTGTTTTTAGAAACCAACAAGCTCAAGATGGGAACACAGGAAGTGAAGGGGGTGGGGGGAGTCTCACTTCACAACCACTGCAGATTTATACACAGCATTGCTGCTCTGGGCTCCCTGCCTGTAGGCTGCTCAGAGAGGAGTCTACAGCTTCTCACAGCTCACAATGAGTGTAAGGAGACTATCTACTTCTGACTAGCTGCTTTTATTACTGATGATGGGATGTTAGCCATAGACAGCAAGCAGCTTTCCTTATTGTGGCCAGATCTCTATTTTTTCGGTGTTAGGGATCTTTTCAGATGCATCATAACCTGGATTTGCAGTCTAGTGTCCTTGGATCTCCTATATTATGTTCACGTAATTTTCTCAGAAATATGTTTGTTGTTTGAGAGTTACTTCTGGCAGAACTACATGTAAAGGCACCAAATGTAGTAATAACAGACAGGAAACAGACCACTCTGTATTGTACACATCACCTGCCTCAGAGAAAAGTGCAAAATGTGCTGCAGCCATAATGGGGCTATTACCAGCAGAAAATAGATAGGGATAGGACACCACATGTGAAGGCTTACACAGTGATAGAACAGATCCAGCAAGACCCTGCAGATATTTCAACTTTTGATGAAAACACAGATACCTTTTAAAATCAGAAGTGATAGAAAACGTATCAATGGCAGTATTCTCTGGTCATTTAAGAAAATAGAGGTCTGCAATGAGTGACAGTTGTAGTAGTATCCTGTTTGGCGCTGCAGCCATCTCTCTCAGCAGAGAGGAGGGATTTTGGAGCAACGCACTGCAGAAAGCACTTCAGCTTTGGGGATGAACCTTAGGGTATTTGTGGGACTGGGGTATTCTCTTTCAAAATAATGCTGACACTACAACCATTCACATAGATATACTTAAAAGGAGTTTGTCGCCAGAACCCAGCCCCCGAAGATAGATAGGTGTCGGTCACATGAATCAAAAAGTGTTTTCACCTTCACCAAAACAATGTGTCAATATGCAAATTAGTTCTTTGGAGCAGTGAGAGTGTTGTCATTGCTCCAAAGTGTTATGAGGCAATGCCCTCATTGCTTCAAAGAGCTCATCTGCATATTCACAAAAACAGATCTCAGCAAGGAAGACACCGATTCACAAGGTGAAAACACCATTTGATTTAGGTAACCTTAACCTTTCTATCTGCTTCTGGACTAATATGCTGGGCTCTGGTGGCAGACTTCCTTTAAAAAGTTCTTCAGGGCTCATATCTAGCACAATCAACATTTTGTTCTTTTCCTGTGTATGACATAATGTGCTATATCAGGCTAGGTGCTGCACCTTACCCTGGCTTTATTTTTATTCTAATTCTGGCTTGTGTGAACATGTAGTACTGCTGAACCTATGAGTACATGAATAACTGATGTTCTACTATTTGCATCAGGTTGTCATGTGTTAATAAATAGGATTGCAGCGGATAATAAAGAAGTCCTAATGGTTTTGATCACTCTTTTTGGCTAAACCTGGCCTTCCATGGATATGCTCTATACATGTCCGTAGTAACACCTATAAATTGGCACCCTATCCTTCATATATCAGTCAAAAATAACTGCAAGGTGATTCCAAGTAAGATCAGATGGATGAATTCTGATATAAGGGTGAAAATGCTCAAATCCACTTAACAATAAGTAACAATGAGCATCATTGTGCACTCAAAGTCCTAAACAGAAGCATTACAGATCTGTAGCCAACAGCCTGTGAAAAACAGCAATAACTAGACAATAACGTGATATCTTAGCAAATTTGTAGAACTGATGATTTAAAATGCTGTTTCATTTCAAGACTATAGTATACATAGTTTCTACAGCTATTGTATACATAAAGGTGTACACTATATGCATTACCTGTTAACTGAATAGAAACGTAACTATGTAATGGCAAGTACCTTAAAGCAGGGGTCTCATACTTGGCCGGCAAATGGGCTGCACATAGAAAAAATTTGAAGTTGATGGTCCGCATTCTCTCTAAATTCTATACAATACAAATTTATTGTTTAATGTACCCCAGAAGTCCCTGTACAGCTTAATGTCCCCCAGCAGTGGCCCCGCTCGATTTAATGTCCCCCAGAAGTGGCCCCACACAGTTTACTGTCCCCCAGCAGTGGCCCCACGCAGTTTAATTTCCCTACCAGCAATGGCCCCATATAGTTTAATATTCCCACCAGCAGTGGCCCCATAAAGTTTAATGTCCCCACCAGTAGTGGCCCTATATAATTTACAGTCCCCCACCAGTCCCCCAGCAAGTACTTTCCTTACTGCTCACTGAAGCAGGGAATAAGAGGGGAGCTGCTAGGGAGCGATGAGGTAAGTATCTGAACTGAAGCTGCCCTGAACTTGTAGGTCTCAGGTTTGTGGCCTACAAGCTCAGAAAGCTGTAGAACAAGGGTCAGCAACCTTCGGCACTCCAGCGGCTGTGAAACTACAATTCCCAAGGTTGCCTACCCCTGCTGTAGAACCAGGTGAGTGGTGCTTTTCTATGGGCCAGTTCATTTTGGCAGATTCTACCTTAATATCAGGTTGAAATTCTGTCTGGAATCTGTCTCCCATTGTTTCTAATGGGAAGCAGTGGAGGATTCTTCTTTTTTCAGGATGCTGAAAAAGAAGTGTGCAGCTCGAACCTACTGTGGATTCTGTGATTGATTCTGCCACAAAACCCATAGCATGAGACTCACACAGATTAGCCCCATTGTTTCTGAGGATAACCCACAGCGGAAAGCCAAAGCTTTGCGGTCCATTATTCTGTCAGTGCTGGGGTCTGTGTCAGTTTTTTGCGTTATTCTATATAATCTATTTTTGTATGCTACCATTTTTAAGATACAATCACAAATGTCAGGTTCATCTTGGACAAATCTGGGGCAGAAATCCAAGGCCAATATTCTGCTTTCTGCCATGGATGTGTCAGCAGATTTTGCCCATGGATTAACCCCATTTTCAATTCAATTTTCCTTGGGAAATCTACGTCAATAATGCACATGTTGTGGATTTTAAAATCTGCAGCACGCTCATTATTTTATTTAGTTATTTTTAGGCATGGAAGCCACACATGAATCCTGACAGAATATTGAACATGTGGCTATAATCGTAAACAAACAGTGCAAGCCTATGAAAGTGTAGTTGTCTTGAATCAATGTAGAGAATATACTGTATTACAAAGAAGGAGCACAGTTTGTTTCAATAAACCAGACAAGAGATTGAAATGGATCATCAACTGTACAGTATAGAATACAGATTTGTATCTCTCATTCCAGTTACAGATCTGAGGGATATTGCTTTGTTTTCACACTGGTACATAATATTTTCATATTTTCCTAAGATGTGCAAGTTATTTGGAAAGATGTTATCGTACTGTGGGACAGGTAATTTACAAGGAATGTTCCATTACAATATTTAGAGATATTTGTGTTGTAACTTGCAGAACTAAAATTTGCATATATCCTGTAATCCTCCAGTGCATTGTATAATACAAGATATGACACAGCAGCTACTACAATATGAATGAAGGCTTAGTCCCAACCTTTAGAAAAGACAACATTTCCTATTATCCTTAATGTTATTACAAAAGCGATGTTAGCAGGCAAATTTTGTAAGTTGCTACAGGAACTGCTCAACATTTTTATGATGCAGAAGCATAAACCTGGTTCTTTTGTTTCATATTTTATGAGAGCAGCTAAAACTACATAGAACGCAAACTGTAAGAATTCATGAACATTCAGCACGGTTGTCTTAAAAGGGTTGTCCAAGAGATTTTTTTTTTTAACTTCTACAGGGCTAATAAAAGAAAAAAAAAACAAAAAAAAACGTAATCACCTCTCCCTGAACCTTTGTTTCCAGCGACGGCTGCTGTGTACAGGTTCCCTGGTGATTTCCTGTTTGTGGGAGTTGACCCTCAGTGGTAACTTTTTCATGTCACTACTGAGGTCAGTCAGTCATGTGCTATTTGTGAGGCTTGTGATGGCTATTTGTGAGGTGCAGTGGTCCACTCACACAAACGGGACGTCACTACTGACCTCAGCTGGGGAACCTACACATAGCAGCCTCTGCTGAAAACACATAATCAGGAAAAGGTGAGTACAACCCCTTTAAGAGCATATAACAGATGCACTTGAAGACCAATTTATAGAGCAGATAAAAGACTGCATACATGCTGCATGGCTGTATTTCCTCTATGCAGAGTAACCCGTATGTCTTATATGGTAGCCTACGTGTAATGCTTCAGTCCCTCTTTGGTGACATTGCAGGGAAACCGAACAAGTGTTGATGGGTTCCCCTACAGATATAATGAGATCTCTACTATACCCTGCAGGAGGCTAAGTCCAGACTAGAAATTATCTGATAAAATGCATTCTCAGCCATAATGATACATTAGGGAATTTCTGGTCACAGTTTAAAGTGAAATGTCCAAATAGAGCTACTTTAGGTCACTTTCACATGAGTATATAATTATACATGTTATGTCTATATTTATATGCTCTGCATTGTGGATCGAATGCTAATCTATTGAGCTTTTCACATGGTTGTATAAAATAAAAATGCTAATTTTATCATTAAATTCAACTGTCAAATGCCCATTAAAACTCTACAGATACTATTAAAGGGTTTGTCTAAGACTGACAATTAATGACCTATCCATAGAATAGGCCATTATTCTAAGAACGGTGGGGTCAGACACCCAGGCCCTGCATCAACCAGCTGTTTTCAGCACAGTGTATGGAGCCAGAAGCAGGCTTTAATTTGAATGGAAGCCAAGATGCAATAATGCAAAAGGGCCACTACACAGTGTACAGAGCCCTTTGCACACTGCTGAAAACAGATGAACGGTACAGTGTCCAACCACCACTGATATTAAATTAATGATATACCCTAAGGACAGGTCATTAATTATCAGTCTTAGACAACCTCTTTAAAAACATGGCTATATTCAGTGTGTCATCCATATTTTACAGTGGGTCTCATGTGCTCCTCCCTAGAAGACAGGCCATCGGTATTACAGATCCTATACAAAGTAGTAGAGGTTTATTAAAGGGGTTTGCCAGGATTTTCACAAAATAACATGAAAGCAGAGAATGTGATGCCATAACAAAATTACCTACTTTCCTGGTAATCTCCCTACTGCTCCAGCACCACTGTTAAAAGGAATGTGTTCACCTATTACACCCAGTACTGACAACAGATGATGTCACAGCTTATCTACTCCCCCTCCCCACACAGAACATGTCTAGGAAACTCCACCATGTCTGAAGAAGAGAGCTAGCACTCTGGAAAGCTTACTATCAAATACACTCAGTTAGCCTCTAAAAGGTATTGCCTGATTTCTTCACTCTTCCACTACTTTCTATGGCTAACACGGTACAACATTATACTACTAGGAAACTCTCACAAAGAGTCGGATCCAGTATATTGCTGCCTATGTCCATGAGAGAACAGAGAAAAAGCTTAGGCAAGATGGTAGCTTCCATCTTGTAAAAAAAACAGAATAAAAATACCTTCAATCAGAAAATAAAAACAGATTAGAAAATTAGATATATTTCACTATCTGGTTTTAATAAATAAATACAAAATTTGATGATACACTCCCTTTAACTGTCCTACAATGGTGACGTTCTGGCCATATGCACATGGCTGATGCATCATTTCCCTGAGCAGTGATGTCTTCACGTATAGCATGAATGATGAGGAAAGTGATTTGTTGCAGCAGTCACATGGGCATGAGGCAATTTTTTTTTTTAACAACATTCCATTGATTTTAGACAGTTTCTTAAAAAAAAAAAATCTTGGACAACCCCTTTAACTACTTTTATTCTGTGTTTAGACACAAAGGCTTTGTTTACAATTCACACTTTTGCTGAGATTTTCAAAAAATCTAAGCTAAAACTGAAAAAAAATAAAACTTCAACAAATGTTAATTGACCAGAACATAAATACATTATATTATATATATATATATATATATATATATATATATATATATATTTCAATATGTTTGAAGATGCAGAATAATGAGATTGGCATTGATAACACCTGACAAAAAAATTATTAATTAAAATCTTCCATTTTAATAGCTCATATAATCCATGCTGGCAATAATATCTGCTCAACCACAAAATAAAGGATGCAATGTAAGATGCTATAAGCTGAAAAACATGACCTGACACAGATAATCTGTACATGTTTTGGGGTCAATGATAATTTGATAAAAGCTAAATCAACCTATTCATAAATTATCTGAAATTATATACATAAAGTAGATTTACATTGGCAGGAGAGTTCTGCCTAAATATAAAAGTAAGCATAGATATATATAGTGTAGCGTGAAGTAGCCACTATAAAGCTTGTGAATGTTCTTCTGTAAACTTTACTACAACACATTTCTTCACTTTCTCAGTTTACTTCTATATTTCATGCAGTTACCCTTCCCTGACACCGAATACACAGTAACTGCATACAAAGCCTTCACTGTATACCAGCTCTGCCTATAGACATAAGCAAATGGTTTAGAGAAACACTGACATCCCTATAACCTAAAATCACCTGTAAAAACAACAACACAGCATAGATTTCTAAAGCTAATACACAGCATCATTACACATATGGACCCAGATGCTTATATCAGTTATACTTTGTATTATTACACTAGATTTGCCTATAAAAATGAAGCAATATGAGCCCTGACAACCTTATTATAAAGCATCGATGTATATACATTGAATATACCTGTACATAGACTGCTGTCAATTCTATCAAGTAAAGAATGATCTATATTAAAAACCCCTTGAATGTGAAATTGATATTTTGACTGCCCCCCTTTGGTTTCCAAATGTTTCAATGCTAATATTTATAGGTGCGCTAGAGTCTCTAGTATTTGGTACCCTGGGCATCACTGTACATGGTGCATGACAAAAATATGGTTCAGCTGGTTTACACCTTACAGGCTGAGCCCCAAGCACTGGACTTGATCGTAAAGCCTCCACATGTTTTGGCTTGGAGTAAGCTATTGGGTTCACAGAAAGTAAGTAGCCAGAACCAAGATCCTCTGAAGAGGATGGTTGATCACCATTTGATATGAAGATAGCAGGTGTAGGACTTCGGCTGTATTCATGAATGATCTGGACAGGCACAGGTGCTACTGGGCTACCAATAACCAGAGAAACCTTTGAAGCTTTGTGCTGGGTAGGTATAAGAACAGGATACAGATTAGTTTTACAAGTAGGTGAACAGCTCCTCTGAAATACAAGAACATTTGGAACCATCTCAGGGGTTCCCGGAGTTCCCTGAAACTTTTGGAATCCTTTCAGGTGATATCCATAGATTCCTAGATGAGGTTTGCTGAATGGTAGGGGAATTTGCAGGTGACCTGGTCAACTGAAATTGTGTGATCTGAAGAGTGGGAGCCTCTGACACTATAAATTTCTTCTGTGGTGTCTGAAATCCTACGGAGTACTGCTTGGTTGAGTGATCACCTTCTGGCATCAGAAGAACGGGCTGGTTAAGGCTACCACCTTGGCACTTAGACTGAAGAGGTTGCACTGTCAAACTGCAACTGGATATATACATTTTTACTCCCTTGATGTTAGGCATGTGGGGCACATTCTCAGCATACTCTTTGCACGGTTGCTCGGAGCTGCAAGAAGTAAAAATGGTCTGAGGTTTATCAATCTGAGTTGCAGAGACAGCTGAATTGCTAGCTAGTACCACATCCAGGCGAGAGGTCCAGGACGACTGACTTTTTGAAACAGTAGGAAAGGATTCAAGCTGGATAGGATTATCAGCACAAGAAGAACGAGAGGTGCTCTTAACAGTCACAGAAGTTTTCTTCTTAGGTAAGGGATTTGTAAATCCACATCCATGATCATGTACGAACCCTCCTTGACCAAGACAGTGCTGACCACCCTGAGAACTACTGCAAGATGAAGAGTATCTCCAGGGCATATGGGGTCGTGTTGTGGTGGAAGAACAAGTGCACACAGGACTTTTCAGTGGGTTTTTTCTTCTGTCTTTTTGTTCAAGTGTAATATCCAATCTAGAACAATGCATTCCAGTAGCATCTTCAGGTTTAGTACATCCACCAGTAAATTTCCCTTTAGTTGATGTGGGGGTGTATGGTACATAATCAGCAAAATCTGTCACAGCCCCAAAACCATGATCATTACACGTGGTCTGTGAAACCTGAGACTGAAACGGGTCCACTTTTGGGCAACACAATGTCAAGTCCAATTTAGTGACGTAAGAAGAAGTAGATCTAGGACTATTCCAGTACGACATATTGAGGCCAAACAGTAGGTAAGTTAACGTCTGAATCCAGTCTGGCCAAATTTTAAAGTCTGTATCTTCTTTGCCTTTTGAAGAAAAATCTATCTTGCTAAGTGTCCAGTTGACAAATGTATATCAATTCTGTCAATGACAGAGCACAACCAATGTGCCAAAATCTCCGTAAGAAAGTCCCTGACAGATGCTTTAAATAAAATATCGAAAGGAAGAAAGTCACTAGGTGCAGAGTGTGCTTGCAGATAAATCATCTGGCTTCAATGTAAAAGAGAGAATGCAAGCAGAGCTGCAGAGAGCCAGAGCGTCCAGTCACAAGTGCAGATGGCTTTGGGTGACTTGGTTATTGCAGAAGTCTTCTTGCATGTACCACAGGAGGAAAATCAATGTGATTTCACAGCGGAGCTGCAAGTGTACTGCTGTCCTGCCTCTCCTCACCCTATACTGACTTTTCTGCCTTTGCATGTCTGTGGTGCTTGTGTTCACGCGTCTTAAGAATATTTCCTACATCCTTTCCAAGTAAGGGCACAGTGGAATTTAGCAGTAATGATAATATTACTTAACAAAAAAAAAGGTAGGATTTAATAATATCCTCCATGTGTTTTCCATTTTCTTCTGTGTATTAAAGAAAAGGCTAAGAATTTGTCACTTAGACTAAATGCATTTAACACCTTCAGTCCTGAAAAGTTTGAGCGTGCAAAGCTTCATGTAGCTTTTGCAGTGAAGGAGGGCAATCCATGCTAGAGCTGACAGGGTTAAAACACTGCAAACTGAACAAGAGCATTTGGTCACTCTTTATAGTCTGCGGTGTCACTGTACAATGCCATCCTCCCAGCTCCGTTACCTTAGGGCATATAAAGTGAAAGCAGAGAAGACACCTGACCCCTAAGCCGGTCTCTCTAAACTACAGTTCTTTAACTCATAATAGATACACAAGGTGTCTTTATATCAGAATAATAGGCACCCAAAAATATACTGTAGATATCACTGAATAAAGGGCTTTATTAATAATAATATTTATTAATAAGCTTTATCTCACTCAAATAAAGGACTTTATTAATAAGCTTTATGAGCTTTATAAGTTTAATACAGAGCCATGAACGAACCATCAAATAAAACTTGATGGAACCCACTAACTTATAACGGGTTCTGACAAGTCTCTTTAAGGGTCCCATTATTTTCTACTGCAGACTGTGCTACTCTTGCTGTCAAAAATGGCAACACCCCTGACAGAATGGCAAAGATGCCATTGTGAACAGACCCTTACATGAATCAGAAAGAGCGCCATCTTCAGGTTTGAAAAAGCATTTTTGATCAAAATATCTTTGAATAAGGGTGCCCAAGTAGTCTTGTGTCCCTAGATATTTAATTTAGTCATTTACAAGTTATTTTTCTTGCCATAAAACACAATTAGGCTGAGGCCCCACATTGCAGAAACGCAGCTTTTTTTTTGTTGCAGATTTGCTGCGTTTTTGCGCCAAAGCCAAGAATGGCTACAAAAGGAATCTGGGATATATAGGAAGTTCTTATACTTCTCCTGTCTGCTTAATACACTCCTGGCTTTGGCTCAAAAAACCTCAGCAAAATCTGCAACAAAAAAAAGCTGCGTTTCCACAACGTGGGGTCTTAGCCTTAAAGAGCCTGATAGGTACTATCACCCTGAGAATTTTGGTGTTTTGTTTATCCAAATCCGTTCAGCTATTCCAGAGATATAAGAACCTTTTAGTGGTAATGCAAATTAGGTACAAGCCAAGTAGGTGATAATACTGTGGTTTTCTGGGACATAGTATGTGTGCTGTATGTCATACAGTGTTTGCCCACTTGGCTAGTAGACCCAAATTTGCATCAACATTAAAAGGGTTTATACCTTCGGAACAGCTGTATGGATATAGATAACCAAAACCCCAAAATGCTCACGGTGACAGCTCCTATCACATGAGGTAAGCCATTGGGCTTTTCTGTCCTGATGACAGACCTGATCCAGCACTACCTGTATCGAGATACAGTAATGCAGGACATTTATCAATACTAGATAGGAAATGGAGATGATCATGCCCACCAATCGGATTATAGCGTTCACTTAAGAAGTCACTGGAAAATACAAGCTGGAATCTGATTAGCTCCTATGGGCAACTGTTCCATTTCTCCTTTGCCCTAGCACTAGGCTCTTTTCAGTACTCCCTTAGAAGTGAATGGAGAGAACCATGTGTGCACAGACACCTATCCAGTGACAGTGGCCATATGACTGGGGTCAAGAGACCCCTATTCTCGAGATAGGGGGTGGGATCCAGAGGTGAGTCCCATATCTACTGCATATCCTGTGAACATGGTATAAATGTCTGATATGGGAATACCCCTTTAACATCAGAAATTAAACTCATGCACAAGATTTATTCAGTCAGTCATAGAATACCCTGTTTAGATGTTTTGCATACATACTGGTTAAAGAGCTTCAACTTTTTTTAAAAAAAATTTTTCAGGTTATAAGGTTGATATTACAGTCCAAGCCCTAGGGTTTATGCAAAAATATTCATTAGGAAAAAACTTTAGAAATATATCATGAGATATGAAATTACAGATTTATACCAGTTTCTTCTAATATATATGATTGCATGGCAAAATTTCTACTGTATAGTTGTGGGCAAGAAGGCAGAAAGCTGCTGCTGCATAATGCTATGGGCAGTTACTTTTTGAACACTGCACAGTTTATAAGAGGTTAAATTTACGTGCAGCAATACAATCAACTGTTATATAATAGAATATACACTATATTTGTTACATGTTTCTATCATCAAATCCAGATTAAATCGCAAACGCAAATATAATAAAAGACCCTAAACATAGAGCCCATGGTCACTGCAGACAGAAGGTAATGTGGCTAAATGCTCTTGTTATAAAATATGTTAAGTGGGGCTACAGCTTTAAAGAGCTGGGGTGTAACCTGAGAGGCTGGCAGTATGCCCAACCTGTCACATTGGCTTGTAGGACAAATGAGAAACTAACTTCTTGTCCTGAATGTCCAGTCTGTTAACTCAGCTTTTCTGCACACTGCTGATACACACAGTAGCATGACTTTCTGCAGCGTGTCATAAAATTACTGTCACATGGATGCTATGGAGAACACCTCTGTTATTAATGTCTACCCTGTGCATGAAATAGTGACAACTAGCAAGTGAGAACTTGCAGGGTCAGATCATGAGACTAGTGATAAAAGTATGGCATGCTCCATTACAAGTTGTATTAGAAGAGAATATGATGCCTCATGGAGGCACCACATAGCGCAACATGAAGTACCTTAAAGAGAACCTGTCAACGGGAAATTCGATATCCAACCAGCCACAGTGCATTGAAGGCAACATTATGCTGAGCACCATCATAACGTTAAATAGTCCAATAGATGGACAATGGGGACATGTCAGAGCCTCAGGTTTTAAAACCTGTATACAGAGCCTTTGGTCTCTGCCATGCCCATTGCACTTGCTCCTCATTTCCATATGTCTAAAAATTTTTCCAGGCAAATTATACTTCTATTGGACTATCTAAAGGTGGCTGGTTTGATATTGAGTTTCCTGGACCTAAAGACACTTGCCATACCACTGTATAGAGTCTATGGACATGGCATGGTTATGTGCTTGCAGCCTGAATGTGTGCAGTTAAGAGGATGCCAGAATTTACAGACAAGTGATTTGGGATTTTATTCAGGGCAATGTATCTAGTTTTTAAGCCTAACCATCTGCCTGGTACTTTCCTTACTGGGGATGTTGTATGCAGCTGTCAAAACATAAGACAAAATGAAGCCATACTGTCTCACCTTAATGTCACATATTAAGGAGATTATATATCATTCTATAGGGGTTATCAGAGTTTTTATTTTGCATAGACTGCCTACTGTAAAAGGAGTCTGTCACCAGAACCTAGCATATAAATCCAGTCTGCAGACAGATAGGTAAGAGTCACATGAATGACAGTGTTTTTCCCTTGTGAATTGTTTTCCCCGTTGCTGAGGAATCACCTTTTTGTCAATATACAGATGAGCTCTTTGGAGTAATAACAATGGCGCCGCTTAACCTTTGGAGAAACAACAATGCCCTCATTGCTCCAAAGAGATCATTTGCATAGTCACAAAAATGGCAACCTCTTAGGGTGGGTTCACACCTGCGCTTGAGTCCATCCGCTGCCAATCCGAGTAAAAATCTCAGGGAACGGGATTGGCATCGGATACCGACAGGTTAGCGACGCATTAGTTAAAAACCCATTCATTTGAATGGGTTTTTAAAGCAATGCGTGGGTGTGCGCTTACACCCTCTGCGCTGCGAAGCCGTTTTTTTTCGTCAGACACGAAGTCTTGCATGTCCGACAAAAAAAAAAGGATTTGCAGCGCAGAGGGTGTAAGCGCACACCCACGCATTGCTTTAAAAACCTATTCAAATGAATGGGTTTTTAACCAATGCGTCGCTAACCTGTTGGTATCCGATGCCAATCCCGTTCCCCGAGATTTTCACTCGGATTGGCAGCGGACGGACTCAAGCGCAGGTGTGAACCCACCCTTAGCAACAGAGGCACCAATATACAATGGTAAAACAGTTTTATTCAGGTGATCCTAACCTATCTTTCTACGGACTTGTCCTGGGGACAGACTCCCTTTAAGATTGTGTAGATAGATATACTGTAGCGTCTTACATCTGTAGAAAATTCTGATTAACTGAAGTTCTGAGGTTGTATTCTATGGTCCAGAAGCATCATGGATTATAACTTAAGTGGAGCCTTGTCAGAGGGGCTGTTTAGTCCATTCACAACAATTCAACCACCCTCATTATGTGCTTGTAAAGCTACGGAAGAGGTTGTGGTAGTAGGACACGCATCACAACATACAAAAATATACAAACACAAAATGCAAGGATTTTCTTCGATTGTCTGTATAATTGTAAATAACTATTCCAGATTTTCCAAAAGCACTTAGCCTAACTCTTGTCACACATGACATACAGTAATTCTGATACAGAGATGGGGCAGATTTGCTAATCCTGCTCATTGTTTACAAAGTGTAAACTTACACCATGAAGTCTAAAGATGTGTCAGACTACACAATGATTTGATATCTTTCTAGACATATATAGTTATTGGTTGGCTAACTTTGCACTGAAACTTTGGTGCAATTTTGGCACAGTGTGTCACATTTTAAAATATAGTCCTTAATGCTATGCCACAGCCCTTTCATGCTAAGCCACACCTATTTGTTGAGAAAGGTAACACTAAAAGTGTTGAAAACATATAATAAATATGGTGCACGGAATGCACACAAACAGAGCTACAATTCTAGCTCACTCAGCCTAGTAACTCTCTCCCCCGCTGTGTACAATAAAGAACTATTCAGCCAGTGGCATAACAAGAAATGGCTGAGCCCCAAGGCCAACATTTGAGATGGCCCCCCCCCGAAATGCCGCCCCCAATCCCCCCTGGACTGCCCCCTCCAACCCTAACCCGCACAAACCACATTCCTGTGCACACTATTATGCGCCATAGTGGTCCCTACACACACTATTATGCCCCTGCACACAGTATTATGCCCCATAGTGGCCCCTGCACACAGTATTATGCCCCATAGTGGCCCCTGCACACAGTATTATGCCCCATAGTGGCCCCTGCACACAATATTATGCCCCATAGTGGCCCCTTCACACAGTATTATGTCCCATTGTGGACCACCCATGAACAACTGTTATACTCTGGGGTCTTTTCAGACCCCAGAGTATAATGATCAGAAACCCAGTGGAGGATACAAACATTAAAAACAATGTTACTTACCTGTCCCTGGCTCCAGTGCACTCCCCGCTACTTCGGCCTTCTTCAATGTTGGACCAGGCCAGCGTCTCGTGAGCCAGGCCGGCATCGCGACGCATAATGATGTCGGCTGACGTCTGGGACATCACCAAACAGGCCCAAAGACTGCCGCACAGGAGAGGTAAGTAATAGTGTTTTTTATGTTCCCTCATCTCCTCTGGGCCTCTTATCATTATACTCCAGGGTCTGAAAAGACTCCAGAGTATAATGATAGCAGTGTTTTTGGGGTTTGTGGCCCACGGCCTTACTTACCGATCCCCGCTCCTGCTCACAGCCACTTCCGCAGAATGGGGCCTGTTACCTGCTGGGGTTACTCCAGCAGGTAACAGCCTATTAAAAAGAAAAACATCGGGGGCCCGCTGGGCCGCCTAATGTCCCAGGACCTGTGGCAGCTGCTACCGCTGCTACCCCGGTATTTATGCCCCCATACTCAGCATTCCAAACAGAACAAGAGGTTTTTCCCTTTCTATTTGTCTTGGTAATCCATAGGTATTGGTGAAGTTATCTAGAAAAGCTGTGTCACGCCAGTTGCTTTAGGCGCAAAATGGATACTCATGATGCATTTTTGCACACCAATAAAGAAGAAATGGAACAGCAATCCAAATGGGAGTAATGTTCCATTTCTTCTTTATTAGATTACTATTGCAAGTTTGGTCAGTTCCCCTTAGGAATGTGCACCCATGTGTGGTGTCTCAAGTTAGGACTGCCTAGTAGCCATGTATTTTTGTGCACCTTCCATAGCCAGACGGAAAAATGCTGCATGCTATGCAGTGCTGTCTGCGCAGTGAGAGATCTGGCGCAACAACTGATGCAATGGATGTCAGAAATGATCCTATAGATAACAATGGGATCAGTGTGAAATATCAACGAAATCAACTGCCTTAGGCTTGGTTCCCATATATATGTCCAATCATTCTTCTCTCCTTTTAGTATATGTAGTGAAAAGCAGAGGAGAAAAAAAGAATGGAAGATTGCATACAGAGTATGGAAACCCAACCAAAGGCAGTTGCTTGGTGGTATTCAAAGGGGTTTACCCATCTTCTACAGTGACACATATCGCTACGAGAAGGTAAAACCCTTTCTTTTATCATACTCTTCAACAACAAACATGTACAGAAGTTTCATAACACTAACCAAAAAATAAGAGGATCAGTGTTGAATTAAAGTATCTTAGGCCCTCCAATGGCAATAGCTCTAAGGATCCATCAACCAGTAAGTGAACGTCTTCCCTTACTTGTACTGTATGCCATGCTATTTTCAAAGTACAGTGTTAATTCGGGTTAATAGTTTATTTGTGTAATAATGTCTTGAGGTCATAACTCCCTGCTAGTCACATTATAATTTTAGATCTAGTTCTGGTGGGACAGGCCAACCCTGAACAGGAAAAACACATCAAAATCTGCAACAACAAAAAAAGCTGCTTTTCAACAACGTGGGGCCTTAGCCTTAAATTTCCAGTACCAATACAAGAAAATGTCCTCTTATTCTTTCCAGTTTCCATATTACAATTGGTTGTTCCAGGTTAAGACACACGAGACTGGTAGCAGAAGCAGAGGAGGGTTAAGTTTCTCAAAGCCTCCGAAAGTAACAGGCACCTAGTAAAGTCTTGTCATTTAGAGGTAATTACGTTACCATTATGAATGGCTTCACTAGGCAAAGGTCAAAGAGATTCTCATTTCACAGCCCACCCATTATATTTCAGAGGCACAGTTACAATTCAGACCTGACTGTTTAAATTGGCTTTTTATGAGAATTAGAACAAAATCATATGTTCGCACGTGTCAGATTTGCATATTACTAATGCTACATGTATTTTACTAAAATAAACTGTGCAGAATTCTGTGGCTTAAATTCAGATTTTTGCCATGGATTTGCAGTTTAACTTGCTGTAGATCATTCAATGGGGCTAATCTGCATTGGGATAATCCATTAGTTTTTCTGTGCATTTTCCATGGGAATATGAAGATAATTTATGACTGATGTATATTTTCCATATCATATCCTAATTGACTTCATTGTGTATAGATGTATAGTCTTATAGATGTGTTTTTTTGCTTTAAATGCACCTCCCACATGGATGAGACAAAAATATACTATATGAAGCATGCTGTGTATATAATGAAAAGATTTGCAATATGCAGAGGTGCCCAAACAATGGTTTGGGAGCTTGGTCTCTACTGCTCACTCAAAATCCGAAGGACGCTTACAAAAGCTACAAAAATCTGAGACCTTTGATGTGGGTAATGGTTACAAAGTAAGAACCAGCCCCTGCTTAAGATACAGTGGCCCCCTCCCCCTAAAATGTTATGAAAGTAATAATAAATGCCTTTAAATTCATTGACTGCAGTCCTGCTTACTGAAGGTGAAATGTTCAGTCTCACACCTCACACACTGCCAACTTGGCAGCCTCTAATACTTGTGTTGTCCTCCTTCCCAGTCTATCGCTCTACAGGGCTCTGTCAGAGATCCCTCACTGCTGGATTATTTATGCATGTAAATTAGTCATTAATGTATTATTGATGAAGAAATCCTGACTCCTACACCACGAGGAGCTAGGACAGGGTGTTCTTTCTCGTGCATCCTGACCTGGTGCTACTAGGACAAGTGACTGTAAACAACTGTGACTTGCAAATCCAGTAACCTTCTCTATATGCAGACCGACAGGGGAAGCAACAGTGACCTGGAACATATATACATGATAGGAGTCATGAACTTCATGAAATGGCAACAAACAAATGTACAAATTTAGTCTCTGCTCCCTTGCTGCAACGCATGCTTTCACAGAAAAGTTTGGTAGACTTGCCAGATCAGGTGCAAACAAGTACGTCAATCCTGACATTTGGTTTGGACGGGCAGAAAGCATTTTAAAAATAAGCTTTCACCAGAGGTGTTTTCATATTTAGACTGATCTGACAAAGCTTCCAATAAGGTCTGTGAAACCTACCCTCTATCAGTCATGTGACTGAGCAGGAACAAGTGACTCAGACAAAAACCAAGACCATGATAGTTCAATGACCTCTGCAATGAGCAATCAGGAGGCTGACAAGGACTACATAATACCAAATGCTCCAAAGGCAAAAGAGAACCGATCCCAAGGAGAAGCGCTCTGCAAAAATGGAGTAGATTTATTATGCTAGAATAGTGAGGCTAGAATGGAAGACACTGTAATTTGTAATGTGCTGCAGTATATGTTGCTACTATATAGCTATAACAATAATAATAACAATAATAATTAATGCAAAATGTAGTTGCCTCATTTTTGTCCATAGGAGCAGGATGAGCTAGGTCGGATATATACAGTAAGAGACAATTTAGGTTGCATTCACACATTGCTGTCATATTGTAGTTTTTGCTGCGGTTTTTCTAAATCACTGCAGTGTCTTTACCAGGATTTCAGAAAACAGCAGCAAATAAAATAACTGTGGCTGCAACACTAAGGCTGAAGTCCCATGTAGCGAAACGCAGCATAAAAACGCTGTGGAGAAAAATGTGGTAGAAACGAATCGCATTTTTTCCACAGCGTTATTCATTGCATTTTCACTGCATTTTCCTCTGTGGACTTTCTGCCCCTATTATACCTTGACATGCTGCAAATTTCAAAAACATGAGTGTTTTTGAAACCACGGGGGTTATCTATCATCTGTTCCTTTTTTTGGCCATACTTTTCGCAGGTGCGCCTTTTTTTTAGACTAGTTTTACTGTGGTGCTTATTTATGATGTTGCCACACCTCCTTGTTAAATGTTGTGCACGTGTTAGTTAGTTTAGAAGCGCCTTTTTTGTATACAAAAGGCGCAAGTGTTGAAAAATTACGCAATCGCCACTTTCTAATGCATTCTAAATGATGGGCTCTTTTATGCTGCCCATGATATGGAGTGCATTTGTGCCTATTTTTAAAAAGGCGGAAGTCATAAATACAGCGTAAAAAGGACCTCTATTTAGACCACGCCCCTTTTCTCACCAAAAACCAAAAGTGTCAAGAGCAGCATTTCAGTGTAGAAAAAAGTGCAAAGGCTTCATAAATGAAGCATAGTGCAGAAAACAACCTCAAAAAGGTGCAAGTTATGCCAAAAAAAAGGCACAAATAGCTTAATAAATGTGCCCCATTCTGTTCAGTGATCATCCCTTCTCCGCCCAATGATACAGCCCTCATGTGTTACTTAGTTTCTGGCATATACTGTAATAATTTGTTACAGTGTATAAAATATTATTAAAAACAAAAAAAAAAGAAAAGAAAGGTGTTCCCTCTGGGAACTCTGATCATTGTCTTTGTTTAGTTTACTGTGTCCATACTTCTGTATTTTTATAGAAGTCACAGCTCGACTGGTAAATCTTGCCAGGGCAGAAGTATTCATCCAACTGACCACCATGGACATTCCTTCCACAACAGCCGAAGGTCAGCATATACGGGATGACATAAGAACTGAAATAGGTACTTTAACAAAGGGCAAGGTTGTTTCTGTTGTTTGTACATTTTATTAGAGTTGTGGACAAACTGTTGGTTGGATGTCTTTATTTATACTGCTTATGAGGGTCAAATATGACCACCTTGTTTCATCTTCCTGCTGTCTTTCGAGATCACCTGACTGGCATGGATAATTTCTTAAGTTTAGGAAACATGAAGGCAACTCACACCACAATTTAGCCTATCAATTCCGAAAATGCCTTGGGAATGTCACTTATTCAGAATGGCTGCAGTTGTGGTTACTGGTTCCACCCGGCCTCGCTGCAGTGAACAGATGCACTTTATTTCTAATGGTTAAGAGGGAAAGAGATGGAAGGGAATGTGATAGATCATCCAGCAGAGTATTAAAAATGGTTTCTGGCAATGAGTACCTCTCAGCTGCACAGGCATCTTCAACTTTATCCTACCACAGAGATATACTATATTTATTTAAAGCCCTATTGTTTCTGCTATTTGTCTCTCAACATGTGCAAGGTGTACTGCCAACAGATCAATCAAATGCAATAGAAATAAGGATATGGCAACTCAATTCCTTATTTAAAGGAAAATTACACCTTAACCACTTCAGTACTGGGCCGATTTCTGGTCCAGGACCAGACACATTTTCGGGCTTTTTTGTATGTGCAGTTTTGAGGGCTGTAACAGTATTATAATTTGCGTTATTCAACTAATTTCTGCGTCTTTTTTCGGTGACACATAGGGCTTTATTTTTATGTTATTTTTATTTTTGCATGTGTTTTAATTTTTTTTATGTCTGGGAAAATATAAACAAAAGAGAAGGGAAAACGTGTCTGTTTTTCACTTTTCATTTTTTTTTTTTTTTTATTTAATAAACACAAAGTGCTACTAAAAAACGTTATAAAATAGTTTTTACTCTCCGTTACGGTAATTTTTTATTTTGTATGGTGTCGTCGGGGGTGGGGCTGGAACCTTTAATAAGGGCATGTTATTGGTGTATTATTTTATTTATTTTATTAATTATTTTATTTACTTTTTTTTTTTTTTACTTTTCTATTCATTTTTTTTTATTTTATTTATTTATTTTTTTACATTATGTCCCCATAAGGTCATAATAGAGCTTTGGGGACTCATCACTTTTTTTTTTTTTGGAGGGGGGGGGATGAGGCTGATTTTCCCTGTAACTGGGGCTGGTACATTTAGCCTCAGTTGCAGGAGGAATACAGCCTCCTGCACGTTACTTCAACAATACTATAGAGCTGATCTGGTTCCTGTAGGACCCAGCAGCTCTAACATATGCTGATCCCAGCAGATCACGTGACTGCCGGGTGAGAGGGCAGCCGCAAAATGGCGGCGCCCATAGCGGTGTATACAGCGTGTACACAGCGATCGGGATGGCAGGGAAGGTAATGAACCTTCCCTGCCTTCTCTCTGGGAGCTCCGGCTGAAGTTACAGCCAACTCCCTGTTTCAGCAGCTGCACGATTTCGTGCAGCTGCTGAATTCTGCTTGGACGTACCGTTACGTCCTTGCAGAACTGGACAACTCCTTCCAAACGTAAAAACCCAATGGGCGGTCCGGAAGTGGTTAAGGGAAGTCTGTCAATAGTAAATTGGTTATAAATCTAATCCCAGTACCTTGTAGAGGTGATTCCACTGTTTCCAAATATGCCTCTGTTATTCAGTTTTGGAGCTCAATTTTCATGTAGATTGACTTTTTTTTTTTTACTTATATGTAAATGGAGGGAAAGTGCCTTGCTCAGGAACCTAGAGCTAAGACCAAAGCCCAGACAAACTAAGACACGCCCCCCACCCCACCCCAAGAACTTGATTTTCCATTTCTTTGCATCTGTCACAAAGGCATTCTTAACAGATGGATTTTTAGAAGAAGAGATATTGTGTGAGCAGCCATGGTCTCCTCTTGGTGACTCTTCTAGTATCTGGCAACAGGTACATAAAAAGACCTGCCCACTGATAATGAAGGGATGGTTCAACAACACAAAGTAAGATTATGGTACTCAATATTCCTAAGTCAATGTATCTGAAGTTGAACCCTTGGAAAAACTTAAAGGGTATGCCTATCTCAAGGATTATATTCAGACGTAAGGTAACTGAAGTGTTTTACCCAATGCATTGCTTTATCTTGCTCTGTTTGCCAGATAGAGCTAAATCTCTCTTCTCATTGTTTACAGCTGGTTGCCTAGGTTACAGACCTGTTCTCAAGTCAGGATGATGACTCCTGGCCCACTATATTCTCTTCTCGCCCTCTCTCTGCATACTGCTCTCAGCTTTTGAGCCATGATAAAGGCTAGTAAAGTTTCTTAAGCAGTGTTCCTGTTATTTCTGCATGTAAATAGAGATAACTGTATTTTTACAATAAGTACGCGCTACCTGCAAGAATGAGCTGAAAATCAGGAAATGGAGGGAAGAGGAGACTGGCATTTTGTCTCCTCTGTGGACAACGGACTGGCTTGAATTCCACCAGATTAAAAATAAAATAATAAAACAAAGCAATGCCTTTACATTTCTATGTGCAACCTACTGGATGCTGTGTCTGTGCCGCTGACCGGTTCTGTAGGAGACTGGATGTGATCAGCACTTCTCTGCACTGGTGAATGAAGTGTGTTTGCCACATAATAGATTCTGACTCTGTGGCTGAAGCTCATAGTGGTAGCCAATAAGTGCTTCAATGTAATATATGAGAGCTGAGAAATGGAGCTGGGAGAGGAGCTGCAGGAGCCAATGGGGTCTACTACAGCTATGGAAAGAATTCTGGAGTGCTATTATCAAGGGCTGCAAATCATTTATTCCAAATTTCACAGTCTCTATAACATTAGACAGCCAGCAGACACAACAAAGGGAAGGATATTCCAGTTTCTATTAATAGGCACTACTCAGAGCAGACTTAAAAGTCACCCGCTTGTGCAATTCCTCATGAAAATATTCACTTCAGTCTGATCTATCAACAAGATGATCATAATTGACACTTTTACACAACTGGTACTGGTATACATGCATGGACAACAGCCTGAAATAGGAGACAACAAAATATCATCACTGTTAGAGGTGTGGATCAGAAGTAACAAGTTTCTAATGCAAAGTTAATATTAATACATTATATTGATATAACAATTTGTTTGCAGATTAAAATGGGTTTCCCGTGAACAGAGGATAGGAGAAAAGTGTCTGATCCCTGGGGTCTGAACACTACAATCCATGGCGCAGAAGCAAATTGTAAAACTGCAGCAAATCAAGAGTCAGTGGCGTAACTAGGAATGGCTGGGCCCCAATGCGAACATTTGACATGGGCCCCCCCCCCCCCGAACCGCCGCCCCCAACCGCCCCCCCCCCGGACCGCTCCCTCCAACCCCCCCAAAAAAACACATTCCTGCACACACTATTATGCTCCATAATGTCCCCTGCCCACAGTATTATGCAGCGTAGTGGCCCCTGCACACAATATTATGCCGCATAGTGGCCCTTGCACACAGTATTATGCAGCATAGTGGCCCCTGCACACAATATTGTGCTGCATAGTGGCCCTTGCACACAGTATTATGCCCCATAGTGGCCCCTGCACACAGTATTATGTCTCATTATGGACCACCCATGAACAATTATTATACTCTGGAGTCTTTTCAGACCCCAGAATATAATGACTGGAGACCCAGGGGAGGATAGAAACATAAAAAAACAATCCTACTTACCTGTTACTCTCTCCGGCCCACTCCCTGCTACTTTGGCCTTCTTCAATGTTGGACCAGGCCGGCGTCACGTAATGCGGACCGGCGTCGCGATGCAAAATGACGTCGGCTGACGTCTGGGACGTCACCAAACAGGCCCGAAGCGCAGGAGAGGTAAGTACATTGTTTTTTATGTTCCCTCACCTCCCCTGGGCCTCCGATTATTATACTCCGGGGTCTGAAAAGACCCTGGAGTATAATGATAGCAGTGATTGTGGGGTTCGGCCCGCGGCCTTACCTACCAATCCCCGCTCCTGCTCACAGCTGCCTCCGCAGAATCGGAAGCGCAGGTGGCCATGAGCAGGACCCCGGGGAATGGTAAGTATATAGGGCCCGTTACCTGCTGGGGTTACTCCAGCAGGTAACGGCCTATTTAAAAAAAAAAAAAAAAAAAAGAAAAGCATCGGGGGCCCGCGGGGCCCCGTAATGTCCCGGGCCCTGTGGCAGCCGCTACCGCAGCTACCCCGGTAGTTACGCCCCTGCCAAGAGTTATCAAGTATTTGTGGTAAAGGCTGTCTGCTGCTGAAACTACTCTAGCTGTCCTCTTAGCTTCACCCCTCAGGCTTATTATATCGGATGAAAGCACTTACTTTTCAACAAATATTGCAAGAATCAACAGTATAGGAAAATACAAGAAACTTTGCAATATGTCTTTATAACTGAAAAATGCTTCTTTCTCCACTTTCTCTGTTTTTCAGTTTCACTCTCGCCTAAACTCTTCTCTCACTCTGAATACATTTTGGAAGATTGTCAGCTCATAGAGGTATCAGATTAAATGTACTCATTGATGTCTATGGGGATGTGATGGAGTCTTTTTTTTTTTCCTAGAGAAACAGTTCTAGTAAATGTGACTGTTTAATTCAATACAACATATAATATATTTATATATACTTAGATTTCTTTTGACACATATTTTCCTGAAACTAGTTTCCATAGTCCATGGTAAAATTTTAAAAAATTACCTCAAATTAAAATCAGTTCACACATGGGTGATTTGTTGCTGATTTTATCTCCAGATTTGCTCAGGTAAAACCTGAAGTCAATTTATGGTACATGGCACGTGGATGAGGTTTTAAAAATCTCATCCAAATTCTGCAGAGAATGCCGTGCAGAAAAGTGAGCAAAACGAAGCAATGTTGTGAAAGTTTACGGCAGATTTTGTTACTTTCAATCCTTTGCGAATCTGCAGCAAAATCCACATGCAGATTTTGATGCAGATTAGTGGCAAATTCTATGTGCGTGGACTTAACCTAAAACATGCCTCCTGAACCCAGAACATTAAAATAAGCACATAAAATGTCAGTAATGCTGCTAAATTATTGATCGGTGCAACCATAGAACTGCTTGTGCAGGAGATAATTACTTATATCAAGACTCAGCAATAACCGGAGGGAGCCCCCCCTGGAATGGCCTACCTTACATTTTGAGAAGCACTGGCATACATCATAACACTAGTGCTTCCAATTGTTTCCTGAGAAATAATCCATGTTGGATGGAGTACATAGAAGCTTCTCACTAACCTCCTGTGCATTTAGGATATTCTCCATATTATCAATATCTCTGTAGAAAACTTGCTCTTGGTGCACCTGCTCCAGCAACTTTCTTTTCATTTCCCACTGCTGATAAAGTTTCTTGTTTTCGTCAACGAGGGCCTGAAGCTTTTCTCGAAGCTAAAACAATAAATATAGATAATAAGTTTACTTTATTTTAATGAACCACAACAAACTATTACAGAAAGCCATGCTAATACTAGTATTGTATAACTGTATGACAAAAATTCCCTTCATAGAGAAATATATTGATCCTTGGGGGAAATATACCATACCAGCTGCACTCTAGCATACAAATAATAGCAACATTTTTCCTTTCCCTGTTTCTTTGCTGCTCATGCTACTATGCTAAAAAGTGGTCCGAGCGTGGGTGGGCTTGAGCATAGGCAGAGAGTAGGGGCAGCGCTTCACAGCCTGATAAATTTTCCATTATTTACTGCAGACGACTGGTACAAATAACAGCTGAAATCTACACCAGCTTCTATTTGATATAGATTTCAGAGTATGGCGAAATGTGTTAAAATTATTAAAAGGCATAGATTATTAAGACTGAAGTACTTCATGGCAGAATAGACCATCTTTGCCACATTGACTGGAGTGTGGAGGCATACATCAGAATCAGGGGCTGCAGCGCTAGTTTAAGAGGCTGTCCAAGTATTGATTGAAACAATCTATATTTTCCCGTCCTTCCTACTTATGGTCATGAAGTCCTCTCAGTCTTGATCTGTTTACATGGCCACAACATGGAGATGTCCATAGGCACATATAACTAATGCTTACGGCTACCCTCCACGCAGCTAATCCAATGTGTTGTCCTGGTTGTTCTAAAAAAAAAACCTGATAAATAAATGAAGATAGTTGGGCATGTGTGGCCACCTCTCTATTTACAGAGGTTGCGGGACAGGGGTCCCTGACTCCCTTTTGCATAAACAGTGCTGGTCCCAAAAGTTGGAGCCATACATTTAAGACATATATGGAACATTCTGTGTGATATGCCATAAATGTCTGAGGTCACATCTCGTCATTTGGAGAGAGCTATTTTGTACAGCTACCAACTTGGTCCCTTTATTCCTCGGATTGCCCAGGGTGTCAGAGGTTAGCCTCCCATTAATTGTAATATGAATACTAACATTATAATACAGAGGTATCACGCCAAAGCTTTATTGCAAACAGTCTTCATTTTTATACAAGTAAACATTCTAAATAAATAATAATTATTTATTGGAAAAGTAGAAATACAAAAGTACAGTTTACAAATGTAACAAAATATGAAATCAGGTAACAATGCCTTTACATTATTAGAACATATGGCGTCCGCTCAGGAGCTGTATTATACAGTGGAGACCCAGCAGCAATGCCTGTGATCAGAGTCCGCTCTGATTGCAAGCATTAACCCTTAAGACACCTTGGTCAAATGTGACCGAGGAACCATTTTACTAGCGGCATGTGGATTGCCGCCATCCGTGATGAGGATCTGGGGTTAGTATTCTACTGCCTAGACAGCCTAATAAAGGCTCCCAGGCCTGTCTTCAATACAATTCTATTACAGGCTGTGCTAGACAGCCTGTAATAGAAGTGTGTGGATTTTGCAATACACTGCATTGCATTAGCCCATTCTGAATTTTTTTCCAGCTTCCCAATACATTGCATGGAATAGTAAATAGTACCATTACAAAGTACAATTTGATCAGCAAAAATTAAGCCCTCAAACGGCTCTGTGAAAAGAAGAACAAAAAGTTATGAATTTTGAAAGTAATTAACCATTACCTGTACTTCAGGTATTTTTCCCTCCTGTAAAAGAGATTCTCCAACATTTACTGTCTTATTGTAGGTTTCTTGATGGGCGTCCATATTCTGTCTCAGATCTTGGTGGGCTTTCAGTCTCTCGCTACTTGCTAGAACTCCTCTTATGGTCTCCTTAGCATTCATCTCACGGTTTATTTCTGCAGCCCAAGAGAAATAATCACGCACCTGTGAACAAAAATATTAATTACAAGTCTGGCACACTGATGGATCTTCATTACTAGCTCACCTTGTTGAGAAATCCAGGAGCATAATTTATCTTAATAAATCATGAAGAATACTGTAAACACATGACTCCTGGTTTCACAAGATGGATGGAGCTAGTTAGATAATGGGGTATATTTATTAAGCTCAATGTGCTTAAATTCTGGCTTAATTTGAGGCCAAAACTGGCCTATATATAGAGGAGTTTCCTTTTATTGTAATCCAGATGATAATAAGACAACTACTGAAAATCTCTACAGAACAGTTAGTGTGAGGCTTAGTGGCCAGAGTAAAAACTGCAATATTTGAGGATTTTTTTTAAAATATAGATACTAACACTGAAACATAAAAAAAATCACCAAAAATTCTTAAAAATATCTAACATGTACATTTGATTTAGACAATAGGTAATTTTCTTACACATTCACTTTAAATGTTAAAGCTCTTACTACTGGAATTTTACACTTTTTTACCTTATGCACAGTCACTATTAAAAACTAAAGACCATTGGTGCCACTTGCCGACTATGTTTATAAAACATAATGATCTTGCATTGTATAATTTTTACAAATAAATTGGACAGTGCATAGATCTGCAAAGGCTGATACTGAAAATACGCTTTAATTATAGAAAATACAGATGTTTTCATCTTGACCAACATGCCTAGGACCACTGATCTATGAAGAAATGATCTCGCCTGCAGCTTGTGTTATTAAAATAAGGGGTTACAACAGAGACAGCTGTCTAATGTTCATATAAGGAGGCTTGGTCACAGATCCACAGCTCAGTTCCAGATTATATTTATCTATGATTCACAGCCAGCTAGTGTTCCTCTTCAGTCTACACGTGATTCTCAAACTGAAACTCTTCCCAAAGGCAAAGTTATACAGACAATACTGACCTGATACTTAATAAGGAGACATGTGTACTCCAATTAGAAAGCACAGCTCAATGGTTAACACATATTTAAAGACTCAAAAGGGTTGTCACATGTAGACAAACCTTATCCATAAGTCCTATTAAAACATGGACATCATTGAGCTGTTCTCTTCAGATCCAGATATGTCAGACCTAGTACATCCATGCATTATATCCTTAGACATTCATCTGAGCATCTGCTGAGGAGGAAAAGTATAATAACAGCCGGAGAGAAGGTTGACCCATGACCATCCGATCATCCAGCCTGCTTCCATAAAGAAAAAGGGTTGCCTGCATGAGTCTATGGAAACTATTTAAACCCAGTGATAGCCATTTGTTTTCTTAACCCTCAAAAAACCTGCCAGCTTGACTGAGTGTGCATGTTTATTTTAAAGCGGAAATGGGAATATCCCAGGAAACGAAGGCTCAGACTACAGCTATATGCATTACATTATTGGTTAAGTCTGTCAAAAAGCGTAGGTCTCCTCCCACATGTCAAAGACATACTGATAGGGAATATAGATTGTGAGCCCTATATGGGACAGTGACTGACAATGTCTGTAAAAGCGCTGCGGAATATGATGGCGCTTTATAAGTAAGCATAATAAATAATAAATAATAGTAATAGTAGGCTAAGGGCACACATAGCGAGCCACAGCAAAAAAACGCTGCAAAAAGGACCACAACAGAAATGCATCGCGTTTTTTCTGCAGCGCTTTTCACAGAAATTCTGCAGAGTTTCCCTCTGTGGACTTTCTGCTTCTTTTATACCTATAGGGAAAATGTCAGCGTTTCTGTAGGTATAATTGACATGATGCGATATGCAAAAACACTTCCATTTTTGAGATTGCAGGATTTCCGCTGCAGATGTTTTTCTGCAATCTGTGGATTAGCCAGAATCCCATCCACTTTGTAGGTAGTGTAAAACACTGCGTTTTCGCAATGCAACGTGGGTTCCCAGCCTTAGGCTAACTTTGGCTGGTCATGCACATTAGACATCTGTGGGCTAAACAAGACAACATTTCTACCAAATCCCCAATACATGCACACACCCAGCTTTGCAAAGTATGTGTGAGAGAGAGAACACTGCTATTGTTTGGTCAGATTTTAATTTAGGGGTTATTCAGTTTCTAAAATTGACGACCTATCCTCAGGATAGGAAATCAATATTCAATCTGCGAGGGTCCGACACTCAGGATCCCTGCAGATCACTGGTACCAAGACAGCGCTGCATGCAGTATTGTTTACATACCACGAGCCACGCTGCTCATTCGCTGTGCAAACTGTAGCGCCGAGTGTGGGTACTGCAGCGCCGTCCATTGAAATCTATGAATTTCGAACCCCTGCAGGTCTAACATTGATGGCCTATCCTAAGGATAGACCAACAATGTTAGAAACCAGATAAAACCTTTTTTTTGTAAATATGTACAGTATATATTGTACAGGTTGTGCTGACACTTACAGCTGCCAGAAAGAGGTAAAGCTTGCAGGCTTGTTCCAGGTCTGTCCTTCTCTTCTCCACCTTGCATTTCAACAGCTCCCATTTCTCCACCACTTCTTGTTGCTTCTGCTGCAGCCTCAGATTCTGCTCCCCGGAGCACCTATGCAGAGTGTCATCTGCTGCATCAACAATTTCTTGGAGCTGTAAAAGTGAATTAAAAACCTCCATCACTAAGTTACCAAATAACTAATACTAATATGGAAGGGGTAACATACTACAAATATAAGAATTTTAAAGGGAGTATCTGGGACTTTGATAATGATGACCTTTCGCTAGGACAGTTATCAATATTAGATCTAAACAGGGGCATAAGAAGGTGCAGAACCTGAGTGCAGTCACACTTGGGCCCATGAACCTTAGTTAATGTGTCTCTTCAATATGAGGAGACAAGTACTATAACATATATTATTGTTGTAAGGCAAGGGAAGGCAACCTTCGACACTCCAGCTGTTGTAAAACTACAACGCCCAGGATTCATACTTGCTCTGCTGTTCTTGGAACTCCCATGGAAGTGAATGGAGCATGTTGGGAGTTGTAGTTTCACAGCAGCTGGAGTGCCGAAGGTTGCTGATCCCTGTTGTAAGGCCTAGTACAGACTTTGCATCGGAGCCCAGGAGCTTCGTGTTACGCGTTAGCATGATGGTCTAACTCCTGACACTCCCACGATCAGCTGACTGGGTTACAGTGCTGAAGCCTGCTAATGCACCTCATGCGCTATCTATCTATCTATCTAAAACACAAAATTTAGACAGCACATCCCAATGTGAACAGATGAAAGCAGTTATGGCAGTAATACAGATACAAAAGTTACAGCAGTCCTCTGTAAACAGAACCAAGACCTATATAAATTGGACTGAAAATACATTGCTGCTATTTGTTATATACACATATAAATTTACTATTAGTTACTATATATACATATAAATTTAAGGTTCTCTGTATACATGATTGATCAAGCTTGTAAAACCCAATGTGCCACAACAAGGCAACTTCATTTAGATGGGACCCTACACTAAAATATATCTCTCCTGGACCTAACTGCACTTGTTGCTCATGAATGGTGGATGCTAGAGAGGAAATGCCAACTGTGCTGGAATCAGTGGAGATGCATCTATTAACAGATGCTATAAACTAGAATTGGTGGAGGTGGTGTAAGGTCCTCATTTAATTGAAATAGAGCACTAGTGCAATATATTCTATTTAAGACTCCTAATTGAAATGGAGCATTGCTCTGGATCCTACTTGCTCAGTGTTCACAGTATAGACCTATTCTGGGTCCAGGAGTGGTATCTATCATCTCTATATCCCAGTATATAAAGATAGATAGATAGATAGATAGATAGATAGATAGATAGATAGATGATAGATAGGAAATCAGATTGATCTTATTGTCCAGCTTTGACATGTGTGAGAATCCAAAACTTTGATACGACTAAGAACCCCATGGGCAAAAACATGCAAGCAAGTGGATGTCTTTTAAGGTCTAAGTTTTCTGGGCAAAGGCTAAGTTTTCTGGACAAAACAAGCGCTCATTCTTCTTGCCTATGTTTTGCATGATCATCAAACATGCTGAGACTCTTCTGTGCTCTGGAAGTGCATCTGAAAAGTGGTAAACTGATTATATTTATACATTTGTGCAACTAAAAGCAAGGAGAAGTAAAACCCTGTTTGCCAATCACAATTTTTTGATCACCCTTTTTGGTCACTATCACTGAAGATAGCTTTTTCTCTTGTTCCTTTCAAGCCACTACTTTCTGATTAATATTGAGCTGCAGGATGCATATTGATGGTTGAGGCCCATATGAGCCCAGGTAGTGTGACCCTACACCATTTGACATTGTTAGCATGAATTGGACAATGTTTTGGGAAAGGGAATGCTCAGTCGTCAGTTTATTCATGGATTTCCAGGAGGGTTGACAGAGAAACAATATAATTGTGAAATATTATATGAGGAATGCATGTATTTACTAAAACAGACATCTTTATACTATACATAAATTAGGTGAGGAAATACCATAGAGGCATATAACGCAATAAAAGTGAAATAAGTGCTGTAGTTATAGCAACATCTCTCAGCTTGTAGTAGTTTGATACAAAACATTCCCAAATCACAAGGTGTGATGGTGACCACAACTTTGCAACTATAAATTCTAAGATATTCAATGCTTTTATGTTGAGTATTTTCTTCTGAATATATCAAAGTAGATTATTAAGGGGCAGTTTGCTGCCTAAACCTGTTCTCCACAGCCTATTTTTTTAGCATAACTGCTACTCTGTATGCTTAAATATTTTATTATACTACTATAACAGCACTAGATTAAACATAGATATAAATTCATTTGTATAAAGCAAGTTTTTAGGACTTTAACAGAGAATTTTCATGTCTTAATGCTGATACTGTATAGAAGGTTTCAGATAGATTGTAATTATATTAAGGATGGTAAATATAATTTGATTCCAAGTTTCAGTTGCTTGTGACCTTCAGGCACCAAAATTAGACTGAAATGTTTATGGTCCATTTACAGCACTTGTTCTGCTCATACTGCTCCTTAAAAATAGAGTTTGCTCGTTCTGGACATGTACAGTATTGGAACGCCCCTGAATGTTCCCTATTTGAGTACATATAATCTGCAATAGAGAATAATCACAAAGCAAAATGGTAGTATAGAGGATCTGCAGGCTGTTACTTTATCCCATTTCACCCAAGAGAACTTGGTTGTCTAAACCCATAGACTCTGCTACGTGCAGCCTTGTCCAAATAGAACTATTCCTTTTCATGAAATCATGTTTTTTCTATATTAAAACCTCTTCTGCAAAATACACAACCCAAATTTCCAGTGCATGAGACTTGAGATGAATGTGTTCTCTCCTCTGGCAGCATTTGACATCTCTTCTATAGTAAATGCAATTATTTCTTGGAAAGCCTAAGGTTTCTGTAACATTTATTTATTTATACTTTTCAACATGGGCTCTTTTGGAAAGCGAGAAGGGTACAGCATGCCTGTCTTTGAAATGAAATTACCAACACATCAAAATACATGTCAGAAACATAGAGAACTGATAGAAGTACAACTGACTACAGAGGGCTTTGTTTATAGTCTATGACCATGGAGATGCATAGTTTGTCACAGCAAGTCTATACCCAGAATGGTCGGTAGGATATATAAAAATCAAGACTACTTGTAAAGCTACTTCTTTTTTTATTTAGTTTGGAACAATATGAATGATTGCTAAGAAGCACATACCATGTACCCCTCTTAGGAAAGAGATAGCTAGTGTTTAACCCCTTCCCCCCGGTGACATTTTTCGATTTTCGTTTTTTGACTCCCCCCCCCCGCCCTTCCAAACCCCATAACCCTTCTATTTTTCTGTTCTCAGAGCCCTATGAGGTCTTAATGTTTGCGGGATAAATTTTTTTTTCATGACGCTACCATTTATTATTCTGTACAATGTACTGGGAAGCTGGAAAAAAATTCAGAATGGAGTGGATTTGAAGAAAAAGTGCATTTGTGCGACTTTCTTACGAGCTTCGTTTTTACGACGTTCCCTCTACAGCCAAAATAACATGTCAAATGTATTCTATGTTTCGGTACGACTCCGGGGATACTAAATTTATATGGTTTTATTTACATTTTAACCCCTTAACAAAAATCCAAAACTGTGCAAAAATATATATTTTTAAAAAGTCTCCATATTCTGACAACCATAACTTTTTTATACTTCCATTTTGGAGAATTAATATTGCTTTGATCACTTTTTCTTCAAATTTTTATTAGAGGCAAAACAGTGAAAAACGGCGGTTTGGCACTTTTGATTTTTCTTCCTGCTACAGCGTTTACCGTATGGGAAAAATATTTTTATAGATTTGTAGACTGGGCATTTTCGGACACAGGGATACCTAATGTGTATGTGTTTCACAGTATTTAAGTACTTTTATAAGTGTTCTAGGGAAAGGTGGGTGATTTGAACTTTTAATATTTTATTTATTTATTTTTTATATATTTTTTTATTTTATTTGCATTTATTAGACCCCCTAGGGGTCTTGAACCCCAGGGGGTCTGATCACTAATGCAATGCGGGCATTAACGCCAGAGGGGTTAATGCCCGCGATCATTGCGGGCACTGATCACGGGCATTAGCGTCGGGTGTCTACTGTATAATACAGCAGAAACCCAGCGGGTACGACGGCTGCTCGGGTCCCAAACGGCCGCCATATTTAAGCACCCTGCATCCGCCGTACTATTACGGTGGATGTCGTGAAAGGGTTAAAATTAATCACAGCACTCTGTCCTTCATGAGATTTACCCCTCCACTTCAGATCGCTGTTGGAGGTGTAACATCGACCGGGGCACGATGACACACGTCTGGTGGGGATGTACACTCCATCGCCCCTTTTGGGCGGATGTCCGCAGCATTATGCAGACGGTCACTGGCATTGCTTTGGAGGATGACCCTGCTCCTCTCTATCTTCCCGCGTAAGTTTAAGAAGCACACCTGCAAGCTGTTTTTTGTTGGTAGCGACAAGATCCGTTATTCCTAGACTGTGGAAATCCCAGAAGCCTCCCTCTCTACTGGCATGGCTACAGGAGGTCCTATGCATACGTAGCATGGAAAACCTGCTTGCAGAACTGACGCATGACGATAGAGCCCACCAGCACATGTGGCTCCTGTGGAATCACTTTTATTACTCTGCTGAATTCCAGTCTGCGTCCTCTTGATTTATCCTTTCTCCCACTCCTCTCGTTTCCTTTTCCTTTTATCAAACTGACACGAGATATGTTTACCATTGTCATTGTTTCTGATTTAAGTAACTGACTCTGCTGCGACAGAGCTATTGTTTCTCTCCTCCCCCCTATGTTCCCCACCTGCTCCCTGTTCCCCACCTGTCACTTCTTGTTTTCCCTACCATCCTCTCCGTTCCCTAACCCTCTATCCACCAAGTGTACCCCCCTTGTTTTTTTTTGTCTTCCTTTTTCTCTTTCATTGATGCCCTGTTTGACTTGTTTTTTGTGTTCTTGGAAAAATTTCAATAAAACTTTTAATGTTAAAATTAACCACAGCAATAATAAAAGTAAATGCACACGCACCATAAATGTTGCAGATTTTCTGTGTGCAAATCTGTACAGAAAATCTGTTATCTTACAGTACCAGCCATATAAGTAAGATTTAAAGAGAATCTATCAGGGCGATTTGGGAAATTACACCACCCACAGGCCCTCAAAGTCCAGCGGTTTATTGTCCCAAATCGCCCTGTTATAAAGCCATTCGTGCCCGCAATAAAAATAAAAAAGCTTTATACTCAACCCTGCCGCTGTACTCCTTGCACTAGCCAGTTCTTCACCAAAGCCATTCCTTCAGCAGGCACTGGGAACATCAGAGATGAGTCCGATTTAGTGTCCCCAAGGCGATTAGGGACACTAAATCCCAGGTCTATAAGGACCTTTGGGGTGGTTTAGTGTCCCAAATCAACCTGACAGGTTCCCTTTAAAAGAAATATGATCTACACATTGCAGTGATTTCCCATGCAGAAACTGACCTGTGGTGCAGATTTTAAATTCTGCAACATATTTTCACTGCGGATTTTAACACTTTCAATTTGAATCCACAGCAAAATCTGCATGTTATCTTATTGCAGATTTACACCAAAATCCACTGCCTGGTGAGCAGCAGAAAAATATATCTAGTGTGCAGCCACTAAGAGGGCATTCACACATAGAAATTTGATGCTGATTTAGAGCTGGATTCCCCCTTTAAATCAAATGTTGGCTGGAACCTGCCTTTGGCTAAGGACCCGCATAGAGGAAATGCATCAGAAAAAAATGCTGTGTTATATAGTCCCAGCAAAGTGAATTGAATGAGGTTTCACTAATCTCATCAATACGTTGTGGAAAAAAACTGCTGTTGAGTCACAAGCGGTTTTCCTTATAAATTGAATAGGGAAAGAAAAAACACCAGAGAAAAACACCGCAAAAAAATCAATGATAAATGCTGCTGGAAAAAAACACGATGCGTTTTTGCTGTGTTTTTTCTGCGGTGTTTCTTATCTGAGCTTTGCTACGTGGTGCGTTAGCCTTTCATTGTTTTCAAAGGGAGTCAGCGTTGGAGGGTTCTTTTTTTCAGTACACTGAAAAAAAAGAAGTGTCGTACTCAGTCTTCCCCCAGATTCTGACTAATGATGACTAATTCAGCCTCATAATTCGCAGCTTGATACCACTGCTGATTGGCCTCTTTGTATCTGAGGATAATAAGTGAGCAAAGACGTCACAGAAAGTCAATGTACTCTGTGGATTACACAGGGCTGGATTTTGGAGAGGAATCTGGAGGTAGAAAACCAAATTCCTCTCCAAATTCCATCATGTGAACCTAGCCTAACAGTTCAGATAATTTGCATGTAATGGTATAGACCAGCTGCCGTCCCTCTATTTTACTATATTTCTGCATGTGTAGTAGACCAGGGAGGTAGTTCAATGATTTCTGAGGTTATAAATTGACAAAAAAAAAAAAAAGAAAGAATGCCACTAGAAGTGTTGCATGCACAAAATGATACGACATGCACAAAATGATATGACATTGAGTAATAACACTTAGGGGGTGTTCACATGTAGGGTTTTGACGCTGAATTTGTCAAGCTAAAAATTTCGACTTCTGGAATTTTAAGCAGATTTTTTCTCTTTGTCAAAAACTGACGAGGATATTGATGCTGAATTAGAAGCAGAATTTGGAGACAAATTTTACTTTTTTAAATTTTGCCTTTATTGGATATGGCCAAATTCCGAATTCCGGGAGGGGATTTTGACCAATTCCGCATCCAATTCTGTGCCGATGAAAAAGGTTTATTTTTACTCTTTCCATTCATTTTAATGGGAGTTCTCAGGCAAAATCTGCCTGAAAAATGAGTAGGACACTCATTTTTTCTGCTAGCTGAATTCAGATGGGTTTTGAGGCACATTTCACCTGAAATTCAGTGTCAAATTCCTACGTGTGAACACCCTCTAATATTACTTAGACTAAGCCTACATTCACACAAACATGGTACAAAATGGCTGTGAAAAGTGTACATTTTTCATGTCTGTTTTGCACATTTGAGTGTATTGAGCAATCTGTGAAAAAGGGTAAAAATAGGACATGACTGATTATCACTTGTGTTAATATAAGGTAATTTACTATATATATGCAAAGGACATTTTTGAACTCCAGAACCTGGTGCTGGTAAAGATCTTAGCTGTTATATGGAAGATTTAGATTACTTCAGTTTTAGAGCACAATAAATAGTTTTAGACATTGACCGTCCAAAGTTAGTTGGGGGTTACTAATTTATATTGGGTCTTGTATCTGAGTCTCAATCTAGTTTCACAATCACTCAGTCAGCACATTTACCCTGGAGACTGCTGCCATCTCCCTTATTTTGCATGCTTAGTGCTATTAACACATGATTGAAGTCTGTACTGAAATGTCAGTGAGCTATGTGAATGTTGGAGACAGCTGTACCACATCAGCCATGTAAGAGTAGTGAGGGTTTTGAGCGGGGAGCACTGTAGCTATGATTCTTCAGACATGCATACTGTAGTAATGAATCGTTTACCTGCTGCTCATTCCCAGACAACTCATGTTCCAGGGCCTTATGTTTACGCAGCTGGGACTGGACTCCACTAAGGTCTTTGGCAATGTCATCTGGAATGCTTTTGGACTTTTCCTGCCAGGCAATTAAAGAAAAACAACACTTATGCTCAGATATCTAATGATCAGTTCGCAATATACTGTACTTGACTCATCTCCCTCCCTTTTATTTGGCACATTAGTATAATATCATGTATCTGGTGCCAATTATCACCAATGTTTATTACACAGTGGGAATTAACCATAGACATAGGGTAAAAATGGCTCAGGGTTAGCAGTCTAATAAGTAGTGTGAATTTCTGGAATAAGTGCACTGACTGTGCAATGCCTGTAGGTAATAGATCATTTCGATTTTTATTCCAAGATCTATGAAAATAGTGAATTGCTCTACCTGTCACCAGGTTTGGAGACCTCAAAGAGAATGTGTTGCCAGAAAATGACCTATTTTTTTAAATCAAGTTTTATAGTATTTTTGGAAAGAATTTTAAAAAATGCCCATGTGATCTGTATTAAAAATGATTAAAAATCCTTCAGTTCTGAGTCTGACCACTATGCCAAATAATATGCTGAGACTTCCTGTTTTCTGCAGGAGATTTCTTTGTAGCAGCCACCTCACTCTGATGATCACAGCTATCATGTATATGCAGATAAGACACAGAAATCACCAGTCACAATAGGTAACTTATCTCCTACTCAGCCCCCCTCTTTTCCCCATGCAATGACTTTTACAGAGGTTACAGAGTATGCCTAAAAAACGCTCTCATAGAAGTCAATAGGGCCTGCTCCAGAAGACAGGACGTCACAGATTATTTTAGGTTTAGTTGCAGGAGTTGGAATTGCAAGATTTTTAGGATTTTTTTAGTACAGATAACAACATAGGAAATTAAAAACAACATCACCAAAAATTCTGTAAAAATATGCTTAATATAAAAATGTGATTTAAACAATAGGTCATTCCTAGTGACACTTTCCACTTAAACCAGCAACATGCTTATGCTGCTGAGGGTTAGGGTCCCAAACCTGACAACCTCCATCCCATCAATTGCATGCATAATGAATAAAGGTGTACTGTCTTTGCCTTCAACAGCACATACACAACTGCAGTCTGGGATTCAACACTGGCACATTACCGCTAAAGTAACTGAGATTAGCAGGTTGGAGCTCTAAACCCCAGCAGGATGTGTTAGGGCCCCAGTCCTAGTGTTCCCTTTAAAGGTTTTCCCACAAAATATATTTATGATACATGTACTGTCAAACATCAACCTTATAAATACCAAGTGCTTCCTCCTCTCTCCAACATTATCCTACTCCTTGCACTGATGTTGGAAATCCAGCAGCTAATACTCTACTAACTACTGTATATACATTTAGAAAAATTAAAAAAAAATCATTAAATTAACCTCTATTTGAGAGAGGGCTTCTTTTAGATCCCAAAAACACTTATGAGCAGCCTCAGCATCTTGCAGGCGTTTTCCTCGTTGCTTACTTAATTGCTGAAGTTCTTCCCAAGAGGCCCTTAAAGAAAAGAACAATAATATTAATATTTATATATATATATATATATATATATATATATATATCATACATACATACATACATACACACACACACACACACACACACACACACACACACACACACACAGAGTGGATCATAAGTATGGATACACCCAGATAAAATGGAAGTGGTTGCCGATATCACCTTACTGTTTGTGGCATATTAGTACATGGGAGGGGGGAAACATTTGAGGCCGGGTGACGCCCATGGCGGCCATCTGCAAAGCCGCCATTTTGGATTCAACTTTACTTTTTTCAATGGGAAGGGGGTCATGTGACACATCAAACACATGGAGAATTGCACAAGAAGAACAATGATGTGCTCATTTTTAATGTAGCTTTATTCATTATTGAGTTATTGACACGTTTCTTACTGTTACAGCCATTGACATGTCGCAGAGGTTAACTGACGAGGAGCGGACAGACATTGTGTTGATGTCCGGTGAACGCAGTACCCGGGTCATTGCAGCATATTTCAATGCAAGAAACCCTACGAGACCACCCATCTCCCATACCACAGTTAGAAAACAGCTCGCCAAATTTCGGTCAACTGGTTCGGTGTTGGATAAGCCCAAATCTGGACGTATGAAAACTGTCACTAATGACGAAACATCAGTGGCTGTCCTGGCAGCATTTACCAACAGCCCACAGCGTAGTACTCGACGTATGTCCTTGGAGTGTGGTATCAGTTGAACGTCCATTTGATGGATACTGGCTACACACAGATGGCACCCTTACAAGATCCAGCTGCTACAACATCTCATCCTCGGTGGGATAGAATCCTGCAGCTATAAGATGTGACATTGACAAGACTGACTCATTTGTAGCGTCTTTCAACATCCTTGCAACATGTTTTCTTTTTTTTTGTGAATTATTTTGACATTTATATATACAACAAAAAATAGTTTTTTAGGTATTTACTGTTTTATTTGGAGTTTGAATACAAAAGACTATCTTTTACAAGGGAACAAAAAGCAAAATAAGGGTATCATTGTTACATAAGGCAGTTGAAAAAAGACATATGTTGATTAACTTCAACAAGGGGGTGCAAAAAGACCTGACTTAAAGCCTCTTTGTGAATGGAGCGCAAGTGCATTAGTGTGACCAGCACCCCATTCACCTCTATGGGGTCAGGCACCTAGTGATCGGTCACTTATCCCCTGTCCTGTGGATAGGAGATAAGTGTCCATAACTGCACAACTCCTTTATATGGAATTTTATACAGTTACATAAGTATTGAAGGTTTTTTATGTATGGAGGCATCTAAGCCTGCTTTGAAGCTGTGAACTGTTCCTCCTGTTGTGACCAGATCCTGGCATAGGCTATGGCACAGATTCACAGATCGTATTGTAACAATCATAACAAACAATGTTACATGGAGTAAGACAAGATTTCCGGTCTTTGAATTATTGTATGCAATATAAGGATCCATACAGCAGGACACAATGGGGGAAATTTATCAATGTAAATATACCAGAACTAGTGTAGAAAAATCACTAATTTTATACAATACACACCAGTTTTAAAGAGTAGTGGATGAGGCTTCATGAACCAATACATTTTACATTACTATTTGCATCAGAAATGACAACTGAGACACATGCCAGTTCCTAACTTGTGTAGATTTCAGCTACTTATACATGTACCACCCAAAAAACTTAATTTTCTCAAATCTGGTAAGGCTGACTATTAAGCCTGGCATACTACATGACAATCTTAATAAATTGATAGCAATATGTGCAATATTTGATCCGAAGCAAAGATCAGGACACGAATATAGCCATATGCAGAGAAGTTTAAGCACAGCTGACAATTAGAGACTCTCCTTACTTTTATGAGACCCTTTCCTTACTGAGAGGTACAGCATATCAGGTGCTTTAAAGAAATATCCTAAACTCTTCTTAAGTAAATTGTATTACCCATAAAATATCAATACTCGGGCATGTTTTCATGAAACTAAGAAGAGGTGTCTAAGGGGGGACATGATTAACTTATATAAATATATGAATAGTCCATACAAAAAAAATGTTGAAAAGATGTTTAATTGAAAAAGACCTAAAGAGATAAGGGGGTATTACCTCAGTCTGGCAAAAAAAGGTTCCATCTCCAGAGGCAACAAGTTTTCTTTAGAATACGATCTGTGAATCTGTGCCATAGCCTATGCCAGGATTTGGTCACATCAGGAGTAACAGTTCACAGCTTCAAAGCTGGCTTAGATGCCTCCATACATAAAAAACCATCAATACTTATGTAACTGTATAAAATTCTATATAAAGGAGTTGTGCAGTTATGGACACTTATCAGCTGTCCACAGTCCAGGGGATAAGTGTCCAATCACTGGGTGCCTGACCACCAGGTCCCCCAGTGATCCGGAGAATGGGAAAACGAAAATCCCCCTAAAGCTTCCTTATGAATGGAGGGCTAGTGTGCTTGCATGACCGCTATGCCATTCACTGATAACCCCATAGAGGTGAATGGGGCGCTGGTCACACTATTGCACTGGCACTCCATTCACAAAGAGGTGTTAAGGCTAAAGCCCCAAGTGGCGTAAACACCGCGATTCTCCCGCGGCGGAAGCGTCGTGGAAAAAATCGCAGCATTTTAGAGTCAGAGCAAAGTGGATGGGATTCTAGTGAATCCCATGCCCACTTCGTGGGAAAAACCACGCTGTGGACACGTGGCGATTTCCAAAACCAGCACGGTTTTGGAAATCGCAGCATGTCAATTATACCTATGGAAACGCCGGCGGTTTCCCCATAGGTATAATTGAAACAGAAAGTCCGCAGAGGAAAACTCTGCAAACTTTCTGTCTAAAAGCGCTGCGGGAAGAACCACGATGCGATCCCGCCGCGGTTTCTCCCGCAGCTCTTTTTTTGATTCGGGACGCTACGTGGGGCCTTAGCCTAAGTCAGGTCTTTTTGCACCCCCTTGTTGAACTTGATCAACATATGTCTTTTTTTCAACTGCACTATGTAACCACAATGATACCCTTATTATGCTTTTTGTTCCCTTGTGAAAGAAAGTCTTTTGTAATCGAGCTCCAAATAAAACAGTAAATACCTAAAAACTATTTTTATTTGCATATATAAATGTCAAAATAATTCACAAAAAAAGAAAACATATTGAAAGGATGTTGAAAGACGCCACAAATGAGTCAGTCTTGTCAATGTCACATCTTGTAACTGCAGGATTCTATCCCGCCTTTCTGTACGTCTGAGATAATGATCTAATAAAAGCTTCTAGTCCGGAAGAGTCTTCAATTGCCAACATTATTTTAAACTGTTAGGATGCATCGCCCAGAGATACACCACTAATCCCTGCTTCCTTGGCACTCATTCTTTTCCTCTTCACCTGAGATTTTAGAGATACGTGTGAAAATACAGGAGCGAGGCAGGAAGGATTAGTGAAAATTTTGGACTCACCTAGTATTTGACATGATAAACCATAGACAGCTGTTCTACAGCCACTGATCATGGCAAAACAACATATTTATCTCCTAAATGTATAATCTTATTTATATTGAGAACAGATGGAGAAAGAGCTGCAGCGCAGACCCATTCACAAGGTATTGTGCTGCATCGATCACCTTGTTGTACCACCTACAGTATATAAACAGAGTTGTAAAAAAGATTTTTTGGGTTCCTGTTAGTATAACAACACCAGAATACTTACTGATCCTTATATTTATATCCTGCACACCCTACAAAAGGATCCCTTTTTAGGGCGCACACACTGTGGCAGGTAAAAAGGAGCTGTAATTTGATGTGAGCCCCACAACACACCCAATAATGCAGTATAACCATTCAGTATTTCAGTTAAAGCTGGTCAGAAGGTCTTCTGGAAAGTCATACTCTGCTCTGTTACAACTACAGTATTACATCTTTTTCTTCTCATTCCTTATGATACATGTATATTAGAAATATTGGAAGAAGGATGATCACTATCATTATTGTGCTAGCATAAATAGAATAGACATAATACATTAGCATAAACCAACCCTGACATGCTTTTAACTTATTCGATACTTCATATTGAAGAACAAATGGGCAATCTGCCCTTATGGTCCATAGCTACGGCACAACTGTGAGATGTTATGGGGATAAGCTTGCATGCAAACTTTTATGAACGCATACAGCACTAAAGTGCACTTGCCAGAATATGTAGGAACAAAGCATTAGGTAATGGAGAGGAATGGAAAAGTACTGTCTTCTTCCAAGGAATGTATAGAAAACCATATTCATAAGTGACATTTTACTAATCGGGTCAGACAGACAGCAGAGTCCCCTCCTCTACTGGTTAAGTGGGACCATCTGCATCTGGAACTGCCTGTGATTGCCTTCACAGTCTTACAGATCTTGTCTTCTCAAGTAAATTATTAGACTACTCTGCCAAAAAAGCACTTCAGAAGTCCATTTACCGTAGCTCCTTTTGCTTTTGAACAATTTGCATTGAGTCAGAATGTCCTCTGTCAAGAAGACTATCTGCAAGTCGCTGGCACCCAGCCATCCTTTTTCCAGCTGTTTCCATCTGGTGTTGGAAGGTGTCAAACTTAGCCTGGAGTTGCTGAGAAAAAAAAAAAGATTTACCAAATTCAGAAAGTATTTTTTTCATTGCTGTGTCCCAAACACTGATAAAAGGGCTTCAGACAAATGGGAGTAATTCACCCTAGAAAATGGCGGAAAAGTTACATTCAATGTGACCAAATACAGATATTAATTTGTTTGAACTGATTTTCATACTGGCTGCAGAGCTCAGAGGGTGCTTAACCCCTATTGGCATGACAAATACGTTATAAAACATGTATTAAAATATAGTTGATGCCCATGGGTACTTTCACATGTGGCAGATTTTATTGCAGAAATTCCTGAAACATAAAATCAGTTCCATTCTTCTGAAATGGGTTTTTTCATTGGCAAGCACATAAAGACTGAAGGACCATGTGGCATAAAACCGGACCCCTGATTATATGGTCGTCTTTTATAGGGCTTAGGCCGAACATCCAGCAATATTTAAAGAGTTCAGTAGGGAACATACCTGGGATAGACAGTGTATTGCCCTGGATATTGGAGCCTTAGAATAAATGTTGGATGTGATTATGGGCCGGAAACACCGATTGCCCTAAGTCTGGTCTAGTGTGAGTTTGATCTAGAGATCAATTATCCAGATCAATCTCAATTATTTTATACATTTTTTTTGTGTTTATTTTAGCACTATAGCACTACACTATTAGTATTAGTGAACTGTATTGGCTGTCTTATTAAAAGTTATATTTTAGGCCTTTTTTTCATTCATTCAGTGAAGTCTACAGAGTCTACCAGGCCTTGTTATCCTCATACAGTGAAGTCTATATACAATTCACTGTACACATTTCTACTACAATATATTGTGCTTGTGATGTCTTCCAATTAAGCCCCAGAGGCAGGGCTTAATATGAACAACTAGAATGGCAGATCTAGGAGTCTTCACAAGGCCTCAAGCTGCTGTGACAACTAATCAGCAACCCAGAAATCTGTTCACTGGAGTTCAAGGTTCAAAGGAAACACATTTCTTTTCGACTTACCTCCAAGATGTTGCAGTTGCTATTGACTACAGCATCCGATCAGAGGTATCTCTGATCATGGACACTACAGGAGGGTGTCAGCAGTAAAACACAGTTGGCAATCATTACAGTACATACGACAGATGTTGCCAGATGTCAGGGTGTCACACTCAACCCGAGGAAAGAAATGGTGCCAATTTTGAAAAAGAGCACCATGTTTTTTTAATCATGTATAACCCTTTTATTAAACATATAACTTGTTTATTTCTAATTCCCCTTCTACCTTTTGTTTCTTTTTTGTTAAATAGTGCTGCCAGTTATGTGTGATATTAGACAAAGCACACAACTAAAAATATGTGTACAGAGTGGGGCATATTTATTAATATTGTCTAAAATAAAGACAGCATAAACCTAGAGAAGACAAAATGTGTAAAATTTATCACAACGGCATATATTGTGTGATAGATTTAATGCATCTTGATCAATATTATACACACTTTTCTCTTACTTATGCCACCTCTTTATGCCAAAATGATGGCACATGTCATTAATAAATCTGTTGCATTTTAGGTCTCCATAAAGACCTTTTCAAAAGATTTTTGGTGTCTGGTGAGAAGTCAATAGTGTCTAATATAATACTAAATTTAGTGCACCCCACATATGCCACTTTTCTTCAGTGAATTGTGTGGCATTTGCATTGTATATCTTCCCCAGTGTTTACTAGTGATCAAGTGAGAAAAACCATCTATATATTAGAGTTACGAGAAGAAAACAAATGACGTTTTTCTAACCAGAACACGCTTGTAGTCGTTGCCATAGTCCTCAGAACTTGCCACTTGTCTTTGCTGATTAATCCATTCCTGAAGGTCTCTAGATTCTCGGATGTATTCATGCAAAGCCAAAACTTCTTCAAGTTTTCCCCATCTATACAAAGTAATAATAGTAATTTATGTCGTAACCATACATTTTTTAAGAGCATGACTTCTAAAGGGGAACCTATCTTGATAGAGCATAACTGATAAAGTAATATACAGTAATGTAAGCAAAGTTGCCTAGTCTGAAGGCTAAGACTGTCTGAGCCCACACACCTCAATAAGACCATGATACAGATGTAAAATGACCAAGCACTTAGACTTATGAACATGGCTTTATTATAGATACATGTGGTATGGACCCATAGTAGAATTATATTGACCCATACTGTAACTCCTTTATGCCCAGATTTAACACAGAGGAACATCATACAGCTATTTTTTTCACAGATACCATTTGTACACTTGATAAAGGTGGTCTTGCCCCGATACGCATGGTGTTTTTTGGTCATTAATAAAATAACCTGTTTACTGTCAAGCGTGGACATTTTACTACTTTTTTACTTCATCCTCTGGATCATCAATCACTATTGTGTTAGTGCACTCTCTCCTCTGAACATGCACATTATACACTGTTGTAAAACCACCACCTAGAATTATTCATTGTGGTCTACGGTTTTACGTTATGTGGCGCTCAGCGTTTTTTTTTGCTTTTTTCACTTGTAGAGTAAGAGGAAAGGTAGGGATAGACACATCTGTAGCGCATGCAATGTACACACAAGTTTAATTGTTTGCTATGAATTTAGCTGTGAGGATAGGATTTAAAGATACATACCTTACACTTGCACAATCCTGAAGATCCTTCATTTGTGAGCTGATCTTTTGAACAGGAGCATCGACTTCATCATAACCAAAGGAAGACAAGTTTTGCTCTGAGGTACCTAAATTAGATGCCAAATCTTGGTAGAGCTCTATCTCCTGCTGTAAATCCTGGTGATGCAAGATTGTACAAATACATGAAGGGACAGTACAAAGTCCTTTCTAATGGTCTTTTTACTCCTAGGCTAGTGACAGTGAGAAGGGACATCCTCTACTACAAGAGAATATTTCACCAGCATCATAAATGGGGATACTTTACTGTAAGAGCAGCAAGCCTTTGGAACTCACTGCCACGAGATGTGGTGATGGTAGATTCCCTGTGCAAGTTCAATAAGGGCCTGGATGACTTTTTTGATAAAAAATATTACGTTACGGGTTTTAGACTTTAGTGAAGACAAGTTGATCCAGGGTTGTATACGGATTGCCAGATTTGGAGTTGGGAAGGAATTTTTTTCCAATGACATAAGGCAATTGGCATCACATCACATGGGATTTTTTTTGCCTTTCTCTGGAACAACACAGTAGGGTTATAGGTTGGTCTTTAATTCTCACAAAAATCTGAACACTATTTATCTCTCAGACATATTAGATTATTAGTAGTAGCTCTATTTTATAATGTTGTTGTTCCTCTATGTTTTATCCTTAGAATTGGCAATTTATAGCATACCTTGTGTTTCTTCATCATATTTAGGGTGGCAGACTCTTCTTTGCCATAATCCTTACTGTTAGCCAATGGAATTTTTTCTCCAATCCAGCTCTCCATGTCGGACACATCAAGAAGGAACTTTCAAATTGAAGAGAAAATAAAATGTATTTAATATTCCACAATCTGGTCACAGTTTTTATTTCAAAATATCAATAAATTTTACTATATTATCCATTTGCAGGGCATTTACTGGAGAACAAAAATTTTGTGTACAGTAATATCTTTAAAACCAACTAACAAGCAAAGTGTTTGTCCCACAAATAACTATTAATGTATACAGTTTGAGTCATTTCAAAAAACAGTACAATGTTTAGTGCTCAGAAAACATGTTATGGTGGCCCCATTTTCTCTCAGAACGTCCACCTAATGTGCTCTTTTGGCCACACACATGCTCAGTAGATAGGTCCTTCTATCCAGATCCTTTAGTAACCAGAGGGTGGAGTGACCCTGGCTATTGTACTTCATACAGTAAGTCAGAAAATACAAACCACACACAAACACCACATTAGGTGGACACCAAGATAACCAACATTGCGCTGTAACAACCATCTAATATCTCGACATATTGTTGAAAAATGTTTTTTGTTTTTTTTTGTAGTGGTTCATGATCTAAAAGAGCCCTAGAAAAGCATTCTTGACATTTTCAGATTGTTCTTTTCAAGTTTCCTATACTTGTCCCATTAGGAGTCCTGGAATTAGGGAGCAGAGATAGGAACACTATAGTTGGCATTGCTGAACTTTCTCACATATACAGTACTGCAAGATTAATTTTTTATTCCTTAAAACAGAACAATCTGTACCACCCTTTTTCTCAAAAATTGGAAGAACTGGATGCCAGAGAAGGAATGAAGCAGCCATAGTAATATGCTATCTCTCACCTTCTGAAAGCTGACTGAATCCTGTAAGCCCTTCATTCTTTTCTCACATGCCTGCTCCAGCTCTGTCCATGCAGCCTGCAGCTTCTGGTTTTTGTCAGAGATGTTGTGGGACTCTGGATGGCCACCTACAATCAAAGAGTTGCCCATCTCTAGGACTCGGCGAAGTTGCTGTTTGTGGGCATTGATTTCGGCTTGTAATTCCTATATAACAAGTGGTCAGATATGTTAGATATAATTGATTCAACCAAGTTTTTAACTGGAAATAAAAGTTATGGCATACACCGAAATTATATACTCTTGTACACATAGAGGAATTTGGAGCTGATCTTGAGGCAGATTCCATATCAAAATCAGCTCCAGATTACGCCTGAAATCTGCCTTCCATTCATTTCAATGAGAGGCAGATTTTCAGCTAGCTAGAAAAAAGAAGCATCCTGCTTGTTCTTCCATTGCATTCTGCCTGAAACTCCTATTAAAATTAATGTGAGGCAGATTGAGGCATCAAAATCAAGTTACAAAATCTGCTTCAAATTCCTGAAGCAGATTTTATTCTACCTGATCACATTCCTCCATGTGAACATACCCTTATAGTTGTGTTTTATCGGCATACCATGTACGTCACTGATGAAGGACAAAAATGTATTATTTGTTACTAATTGTAGCATTATTGTCGCACATGCTACATGTCCTTGCAAGGTTAAAAAGAGGACCTTTCATGTCCTCATGAAAGTGGGGTTATATACCGCTAGAAAGCCGACAGTGCGCTTTTCTGGTATGTGCCGCAGTGGTGGAGATATCGGTGCCATTAGCTTTGGCACCGATATCTCCCCACTGTCAGAATGCCACTCTCAGCGTCACCACTGAGCTGTAAGGAATGCTCCCCCCCACCCCGACAGCACTCGTCCATAGACTAACAGCACCAATATCTCCCCCATCGGGGTATATACCAGGAAAGCGCACTGTTGGCTTTCTAGTAGTATATAAAACTGCACTTTCATGTGGACATTGGCCTGTTACTACAGCCAGACCTCCCATAGGGAAGGCAGAGATGGTTTGTTACAGCCCCAGTTACAGCAGAAATCATAAAAAAATAAATAAATAAAATGACCCAAAAGGTGTAAAATAAATAAATAAATTAAAAAAAAAAAAAATACTACTTCACCCACCTCACAGGTTCTAGCCCCACCCCACAAAAAAAATTGTCATCTACATAAAAATTGGAAGAACTGGATGCCAGAGAAGGAATGAAGCAGCCATAGTAATATGCATAACTGAGAGGGAATACTATTTAAAAAAAAAAAAAAAATTAGTAGCACTTTAAGCTAATAAAAAAAACATGAAAAATGTGAAAAACAGACACATTTTCTCTCCTTTTTCTTTTTTATTTACTTGGATATTAAAATAAAGAAAAAAACATGGAAAAATATAAACAACATAAAAATAAAGCCATATTTATCAATGAAAAAACGCAAAATTATTTGAATAACCCAAAGGAATAAAATGTTATAGCCCTCCAAACTGCATGTATGAATAAAGCCAAAAATGTGTCCAGTCCTGAACCAGGGTATCATAGCCCAAACCTGAAGTGGGTAAAGTGAAATTTTTATCATTAGTATAATGGTCATTTAACAACACAGGGCCATGAGTTATTTCACACTGATCTCAAATACAAGACTCCAAGATGCCACAGGACTCAGATACTGTGTTATTGGGCAGTAAGGAACTTGTCGAAACTTTTCTGACATCATTTTGTGCAAACTGGCTAATCAATAGCGCATGGCATTGGTTATATGAAATATAACACCAGCAACAGGAGTGAATACATTGGCCAATCAGCTTGTGCAAACTGGCAAATGACCAGCCAAATTTGGATGATCATGCCGTTTGACCATGGCAGAAATTTTCCAGGGTGGCCAATCATATTTTTGGCAGAAAATAGTCTCAATTTGCTCCAAACTGCTACGCCCCACACTGCTGTAATACAGGGGTGTAAATGTGAGAACACAGGGCCAAGGGAGATTTCTGCATAGCTCCCTGTCACTCAAAGAAGAGAGGGGGGAAGGAGGGCGTATTAGAGAAGTGCGGGGCATAAATCACTTTGGAGCAACAGTGCAATGGAGGCATGAATTTTCATGAGGAAAAGGTGTTATATTCGGGTGAGCCTGACCTATCTAACTGGTGTCGCTCGCCCCTGGTGACTGCTTTTAAAGAATTATAATGTACAGAGCACTTGGGAAACTTGGATCAACATTTTACTAATAAAAAAATGTTCTTAAATTTCTATAGATTCATAAGATTTATGATGTGGTGTTTTTAGCCAAAGCTAGAAGTGGATTAAAATGGAAAGGGGAGTATAAAAGAAAACTTTTAATTTCTAATTCTCTTTTTTTTCCTATTTCTTTTATTACTCCTTTGTTTGACTCAAAAACTGCATATAGAGACTATAGGTCTGAATACAGTCTAATGGTCTAATTCTCAACAGAAAAAAACAAGTACACAAACATTTAGTCATATTTTCTTGCTACAGCACCCACCCTGTGAAATGTAAGGGTGTCACATTTTCAGTCCTGTACACATAATGCAAATGAAGCAGAACTGAACATGAATATGTTCCTTACAAGAACATCTACAGAAATGATGCATTAGGTCATTGGATTTACACAGACCATAACTGCTATGCCATTGACGTTCATTTAACAATTTGTAGAAAATGCGCAGTCTCTGCCAAAGCAAATGGTGCAGTTTATAACATGGCTTCATTTGCAGCCAGCAATGCCAACACTCTTTCCGCAATATTTTCTTAATCTAGTGTGCCTGCTTGTTATACTGTAGAAACTGTTTATATTTTCTGCACATTTTATATTGCTTTTTAAAGGACAAATACCATCCATTGGTGACACTATAACTAGTTATAGTGATGGGTTGGAGTAGTAGCCTAAGAGTATATTCACACACTTTTTTTTATGCGGATTGTGCTTTTTTGAAGCCCACACAAACAAAAATCCAACATTACAGTCTATATTGAATTCAACAGTAACTTGTGCTGTTTGTACACGCAGAGACTTTTTACTGTGCAAGATTTTGAAACTTCTGGTTATGGAAAAAAGAAGGAAAATGCTCTCTCATCCTGGATTGGTTTACGTCCAGCTCATCTATTCTCCCACTTTGCTGATACCAGATATACCTTTATAAAGGCATGTAGCCAAAACGTTGCATTATTTATTCCGACTTTGGAAAAATATACTTTGATCTCTAAGCTGGATACAATTGATGTAATAAACAAGCACTTTATTCATCTTACTTATTTGGAGTACGGTGATCTCTACTTACATGTATCTACGGATTGAAGAAACCTCTCACTGGCACCCATACAACACAGGAGGTGTGCAGTACCACCAGCGGTATCCTGCACTGTCAAATTTGCCAGATCTATCACAGTGGCTGATGTTGGATGATAAATCTGGCGTATCTTTAGAATATCTAGTTTATACCACCTCTTAGTTGGCAAACTTTGAGATACGATTTTTTAGACACTATTTTGTTTTTGGTCTATTTTCTGGCTTATTGTGGCCTGTATAAGCCATGTCACTTTTTCACCCACATGTCTAGCATGTCAAAAAATTTTAAACAAACTATATGCACCAAGATGTGCCAAAGATGCGTCACATTGTGCCAAAGATGCACCGTGTTTATGCCAGTATCTAGTTGTAACCACAATAGTAAATCCGGGCCATTGTGTAATGGCTTCCGTTGTTATACAACAGAGCAGGATCACCTGCCTAAATGTATTGACCATAAAAAAGCCCTGCATTCAGTAAAAATAAACACCGCCTAAGAAAATGTAATTGGTAAAAGAACAACTCAACTTTTTTAGCAATTTTCAGAACTTATTTAGCATTTAAATAATATAGCCATTAAATATTAATATACCTATATCACAAATTACCACCACCTATGGAATGATTTATATTTCACTAAAGCTAAACAATATAGTATTCATTGCAATAACATGAAATATAAATTAAAGTGTACAAAAAAAGATTCATAAGGCAAACCCAGCATCACAAGACATTATACCTTATGTTTCTGAAGCAAGCTCTGCGCTGCATCCAGTGACTTGCCAAAGTTAGTAGAGCTGGCAATAGGCATCTTTTCAGTGATCCACGTCATCTCAAGGTCACAGTAGTGATAAAACTCATACTGATTCACTTTGGCTTGTAGAAATTCTCCTCTTTTGGTCAAAGGCTTTTGTAGCGATTCAAACCTGCAAAGAGAAAAAGAACTGAAGGTTACAGTAGTCTGCATATACATCAAGTAGCAAGTATACTATATACTGTATAATGTTTCCCAGTGTTACAGAGAGATTTTTTTTGTTGCTGTTGACCAAGTACAATGGTGGAACTCAAACAAATGACAGGCTGGTTTCAAACTAGCTAAAGGTTTTGCAGGTTAGCAAACAACAGACGTTGTACATCCTAGTGTATTTCCATGTGCCATCCCTATTCTGTGTTCAACATGTTTTGTGACATATAGTTTTTATATAAAAACAGATGCGATTTTACTGCAAAAAACACCCTGCCTACAGTGTGTTCACATGGCCCTTTCACGATAACTATTTTTCTGTCCATGTGCTGACCGTAAAAAAAAAAATCTGACAGCACACTGCCCCATTATATTTAATAAGGGCCTTTCATACATATACTGTGTTTCATGTACGTAGAGGCACTGAGAGAAAAAAGCACAGGTGTTTTTAAGTATAAAATGCATGTCTTTCAGCAATAATGCACCTTGTGAATTCAACCTAATGTGATGTATAAACAGTTAATCAATAACATAGTATATGTACCTGAAGCCGACCTATTGATCAGCTGGTTATGGTTCTAGTATATGGGATTGATCACTGGGAAAAGCAACCACTGCTGGGGAAATGTATTATAAAGGTAATGGACATATAGAGTTGTGTGAAAAAACAAGGCCAATTGGTGGATAAAGCAGCTTTTTCTTCCAAAATCATGCGACCCCTTAATATCAATTTAAATCTATTGCAGCAGCCATGGATTCCTGATGCATAGTCGTCAAGTCTGTGCCACCCCATGTGGCCCTGCCTTTAGTATTACATGGCCATCATTTATAAAGAAGTAATACATGGATAGGCCGGGTCCACCAGACCAAGAATGGCTTCTTGTTAGCATCTTTCTCTGCTCTTGCTCATAGTGGGAGATCCCTCCATCATAAACCCAGTTCTAACATATAGAAAGTGGTTGTCCTCATCAGACATCCCATTTAATATACTGCTACAGCAATAGAGGCCCAAAGACTGAGATGTTAGGTAAGCAGTGTAGTAAACTAACAAGTCTGGTGTTGATTATTTTTGTTCACAAGTCATTTGTGAAGACCTTTATTTTCAATAAACTGTATTACCTCCTCAGATACTTCATAGTTCCATCCATGATTCCTTGTGAGTTGAAATGATTGGTGGCCATCTTCTGAGCCCGGGACACGATTGAGTTCATTTTATCAGCCAACTCTCTGCTCTCATTTTCCAGCTGACGATGCTCTTTGAGCAGGTCTCGACTAGTTCTTAGGTCATGTCCAGACTCTGGAGACTCCACAACCTTCTCTATCTTCTCAATCTTAACTTTGGCATCCTGGATTAGAAACATTAGGAGGTGTTGCACACTTTATTATTATTCTACTTCAAATTCTCCTTACCCACTGAAGATCATTAATATAACCAAAAAATTTACAGATTACATTATATGCATTCACAGCTGATCAGTAACTGAAATAAATACATTATTTTATAGAGTAGATCACTAATAAATAACATTCGCCTAACGCTGACTGCCAAGATCAGGGTATGTAAGCTCTGGTGTCAAGTAAAGTTCAGCACCTATAAACATCAATCCGCTAAACTAGATAGCACTTGGAATATATCTGTGGGCTCCTTGATATCAGGTTTAAAAAAGATTTCCAGAGAACAAAATATATATGGTTGTCTATTACTGTAGATATAGTCACATCATTATGAGGCTAACATGCTTGTTCCTAATGATTTACTTAATAAATCTCTGCATGCACATATATATGTAGATCGTTGTGTGTTATATACAATAGATCATATAAAAAAAAGTTGGGACTATGTGTGAAATGTGTAAAGAAAACAATAATGTAATCATTTGGAAATCTCACATAACCATATTTTATTCACAGTAGAACGTAGAACACATATGAGAAGTTGAAGGATAGATATCTCTCCATTCCATTTGAAAGAAATTAACTCACTTAGAAACCGACGTCAGCAACACATCTCAAAGAAGGTGGGACAGGGTTAACAAAAGGCTGGAAAAGTAAGTGATACTAATGAAAAACAACTGGAGGGTCACTTTTCAACTAAGTTACATGACTACAGTAATACCTCGTACATTCGCGAAGTTAGGATCCAGAGTGGGCTGCGGATTGCGAGGAATTGCGAATGTTTGGTACAAGCGCTTACAATTACAGTTTCTAATGTTTAACCCCTAAATATCAATAACTTTTACCCTACAGTACTGTACAGTATACTAAAGTATACTGTACAGTACTGTATAGTAATATATTCATTCATTTTTCTTATACACTCACAGTAAAATTAAACTAATAACTGGGTACGTAACGAATGGGATGCTACTACCCAATAGCAAAGGTTTTTTTTTAAAAAAAATTTCACAGATCTGTAAAAAAACAGCAAACTCTATATATGTTAGTTGTCAAAAAAATATCGCGAATCTGTGAATTCGCAAATTCGGAAACGTGAGTGTACAAGGTATTACTGTATATATAAAAAGAGTCTCTCAGAAGCAAACATAGTCAGAGGTTCACCAATCTTTGAAAAACTGTGTCTAAAAATTGTGGAACAATTTCAGGAAAATGTTCCCTAATTTAAAATTGCAAAGACTTTGAATATCCCACCATGTACAGTACATAATTCATCAAAAGATTCAGAGAATGTGGAGAAATCCTTGAGCACAAGGGATAAGAGTGAAGGTCAATACTGGTTGCTTGTGATCCATGGCCCTCAGACGGCACCGCATGAAAAGCAGTCATAAACCTGTAATGCAAATTACTGCATGGGCTCACGAATATTTCTAGAAAACATGGTCTGTGAACAGAGTTCGCTGTACAGTCTGTAAATCCAAGCTAAAGCTGTATCATGCAGAGAAGAAGCCATATAACAATACAATCCAGAAGTGCTGCTATCTTCTGGGCCAAAGCTCAGAAATAGACTAAGGCAAAATGGAAAACTGGTCTGTGGTCAGATGAATCAAAATTTTAAATTCTTTATGGAAACCACAGACGTCGTGTCCTGTGGACTCAGGAGGAGAGGGATCATCCAGCTTGTTATCAGTGCGCAGTACAAAAGTCTGCATCTCTGTGCTATGGGGTTGCATTTGTGCCTATGACATGGGCAGTTTACACATCTTGAAAGGCACTGTTGATCAGCAACATATAGAGGTTTTAGAACAACATGTTTCCATCCAGACACCGTCTCTTTCACCGTCTCATCTGACCGGCATGCTATTCCATCCGGTTTGCGTTTAGTTGGACCATCATTTATTTTTCAACAGGACAATGACCCCAAACACACCTCCAGACTGTGTAAGGGCTATTTGACCAAGAAGGAGAGTGATAGGGTGCTACGCCAGATGACCTGGCCTCCACAGTCACCAGACCTGAACCCAATCCAGATGGTTTGGGGTGAGCTGGACCGCAGAGTGAAGGCAAAAGGGCCAACAAGTGCTAAGCATCTCTGGGAACTCCTTCAAGACTGTTGGAAGACCATTTCAGGTGACTACCTCTTGAAGCTCATCAAGAGAATGCCAAGAGTGTGCAAAGCAGTAATCAAAGCAAAAGGTGGCTACTTTGAAGAAAATAGAATATAAGACATATTTTCAGTTGTTTCACACTTTTTTGTTAAGTATATAATTCCACATGTGTTAATTCATAGTTTTGATGCCTTCAGTGTGAATCTACAATTTTTATAGTCATGAAAATACAGAAAACTCTTGGAATGAGAAGGTGTGTCCAAACTTTTGGTCTGTACTGTTTTTATATATATATATATATATATATATATATATATATATATACACACACATACACACACACACACAATGGGGAAAAAAAAGTATTTAGTCAGCCACCAATTGTGCAAGTTCTCCCACTTAAAAAGATGAGGCCGGCCTGTAATTGTCATCATAGGTAGACCTCAACTATGAGAGACAAAATGAGAAAACAAATCCAGAAAATTACATTGTCTGATTTTTAAAGAATTTATTTGCAAATTATGGTGGAAAATAAGTATTTGGTCAATAACAAAAGTTCATCTCAGTACTTTGTTATATATCCTTTGTTGGCAATGACAGAGGTCAAACATTTTCTGTAAGTCTTCACAAGTTTGGCACACACTGTTGCTGGTATGTTGACCCATTCCTCCATGCAGATCTTCTCTAGAGCAGTGAGGGTTTTGGGGCTGTCGCTGGGCAACACGGACTTTCAACTCCCTCCAAAGGTTTTCTATGGGGTTGAGATCTGGAGACTGGCTAGGCCACTCCAGGACCTTGAAATGCTTCTTACGAAGCCACTCCTTCGTTGCCCTGGCGGTGTGCTTGGGATCATTGTCATGCTGAAAGACCCAGCCATGTTTCATCTTCAGTGCCCTTGCTGATGGAAGGAGGTTTGCACTCAAAATCTCACGATGGCCCCATTCATTCTTTCATGTACACGGATCTGAGTCCCTGGCGGCGTAGTGTGTTACTGACGGTAGCCTTTGTTACCTAAGTCCCAGCTTTCTACAAGTCATTCACTATGTCCCCCCGTGTGGTTCTGGGATTTTTGCTCACCGTTCTTGTGATCATTTTGACCCCACGGGGTGAGATCTTGCGTGGAGCCCCTGATCGAGGAAGATTATCAGTGGTCTTGTATGTCTTCCATTTTCTAATTATTGCTCCCACAGTTGATTTCTTCACACCAAGCTGCTTGCCTATTGCAGATTCAGTCTTCCCAGCCTGGTGCAGGTCTACAATTTTGTTTCTGGTGTTTGGAGTGTGACTGTTTGAGGTTGTGGACAGGTGTCTTTTATACTGATAACAATGTCAAACAGGAGCCATTACTACAGGTAATGAGTGGAGGACAGAGGAGCCTCTTAAAGAAAAAGTTACAGGTCTGTGAGAGCCAGAAATCTTGCTTGTTTGTAGGTGGCCAAATACTTTTTTTTCCATCATAATTTGCAAATAAATTCTTAAAAAAATCAGACAATGTGATTTTTTGGATTTGTTTTCTCATTTTGTCTCTCATAGTTGAGGTCTACCTATGATGTCAATTACAGGCCGGCCTCATCTTTTTAAGTGGGAGAACTTGCACAATTGGTGGCTGACTTTTTTTCCCCACTGTGTGTATATATATATATATATATATATATATATATATATATATTATATTATTATATATACACCGAATACACATGTCACCCACACCAATAAATCATAACATTAAAACCGCTGACATATAAAGTGCCAGGGATACAATTACCTTTTGTTCTTATGTGGTGTTCTGGTATGAAGTGGTTTTAATGTTATGACTTACTGGTCTATACTGTATATACAGTATTACACCAAAAGAAAAAAAGGAAAGTCTCAACAGGAGGGTAACATTTTTGTCATTTCTGAATTTGGGTAATTAAAATGAACTTAATGATTACAGAGAGTGCTGTAGGTTCTTGGAAAGGATCTGAAATCAAGGTCAAGTTTGCTGGCACACCAATAATTTATATGCATAGTGTTTCTTTCCCTTTCCCCTCAGCAAAAGTTTTACCTTTTAGGCCTCCTGCACTCTGCAAATATGGTGCAAAAAACCTGGACTGTATATTGCCTGCATTTCTGGGAGTGAATCTAGTCTAGTGACCCAGACACCATACATCTCAGGCATATAGATTGTGAGCCCTATATAAGGCAGTGACTGTCAATGTCTGTAAAGCGCTGTGGAATATGATGGTGCTATATAAGATAACCAAATAAATAAATAATAATAATCTAGAGCAGGGGTAGGCAACCTTTTTTGTTCGGCGTGCCGATTTTAATAAAAAAAATCAAAGATGAGGTACTCGGAGTGCCGGTCAATAATTGTAAGTCTGACGACCCCAAAACTAAAGTCATATACCACAAACCATAACACAGAAGTGCTGCCACCAGATGCTTTAGGACGCATGCGTTTACTGCTATTTCCTGGGATGCTCCTGTACTTCCTGATTAGAAGCAATGAAAGTCCATGTGCAGCCGCTAATTAGTGGTAAATGTGTCCAGGAGCACCGTATGGCGGCATCCTTATGGTGAATACACACTATGTATCTGGATGCAGCTATATTTGGAACTTTTTCATTCGATGTAAAACTGGTGCATTTTTGCACAAAAAAAAACAAAGCCTGAGTTTTCTGTGCAAAAACACATCCTTAATATAGAAAATACACCGTTATTCAGAATAATGTCCCATAGTGGTCCCTGCACACGGTATATGTCCCATAGCGGTCCCTGCACATGGTATTATGTCCCATAGCGGTCCCTGCACACGGTATTATGTCCCATAGCGGTCCCTGCACACGGTATTATGTCCCATAGCGGTCCCTGCACACAGTATTTGTCCCATAGCGGTCCCTGCACATGGTATTATGTCCCATAGCGATCCCTGTACACGGTATTATGTCCCATAGTGGCCTCTGCACACGGTATTTGTCCCATAGCGGCCTCTGCACACGGTATTTGTCCCATAGCGGCCCCTGCACACGGTATTTGTCCCATAGCTGCCCCTGCACACAGTATTTGTCCCATAGCGGCCCCTGCACACGGTATTATGCTCTATAGTGGCCCCTGCACACGGTATTATGCTCTATAGTGGCCCCTGCACATTCACTAGCTATTATTATACTGTGGGGTCTCTTCAGACCACAGAGTATAATAAGTGGAGGGCAAAGAGAGGTGATGAAACATAAAAAACAATGTTAACTCACCATTCCACGCTCCGCAGCCACTCTGTATCTTCGGGCGCTTCTGCCTATAGTCAGCGACCGCTCATTGAGTCTCAGGGGTCACGTCGCGTCATTATGCGTAATGACGTCAGACGCAGACGCGACCCCTGAGGCCCTGTCAGCTGACTTCAGGCAGAAGCGCCTGAAGAGTACACAGCGGCTGCGGAGCGTGGAATGGTGAGTTAACACTGTTTTTTATGTTTGATAACTCCCGGGGGCTCCGCTTATTATACTGTGGGGTCTGAAGAGACCCCGCAGTATAATAATAGTAGTTTCGTTTCGGACGTGTTTGGTCCGATCGAAACTGCTGGGTGAGGAGTCCGCTGCCGTGCCAGGGAAATATGCCTCGCGTGCCAAGAGTGGCACGCGTGCCATAGGTTGCCGACCCCTGATATAGAATGTTAAAGGGGTTATCCAGTATCTAATATTGATGACCTATCCTTAGATAGCCAGGACCTCCGCAGATGCCCTCTACCAAGACAGCGCGACTCTGTGTAATGTTTACATATCATGAACTGTGTTACTCACTTGCTATACAAAATGTAGCAGCAACTGAAGGTACTGTGGCGCTGTTCCATTGAAGTCTACAGTCACAGATAGAGTTTGTATGGCGAGTGAGCAGTGCGTCTTGTGGTATGTAAACATTACAGAGAGCTGTGCTGTCTCGGTACAGGAAATCTGCAGGGGTTTTTCCATCAACATTAGAAACCCTATTAGATATCCCCTTTAAGAGTCCCTGCCTCCCCATGGCTCTGCAGTCTAATACTATATAGAGTATGGGTTAGTGGAGCTGTGGGGATGCAGGGAGCCGGGTCTCTGGACCAGATTCAGTCCTGGAACAGCAGACAATATACGGTATGTATTTTCCAGACTATATTTGCCTGGGTACAGGAGACCTTAAACACTCTGATTATTATCAAAGGGACTTGGGGTCCTATCTAAGACCTTGGGCTGCCTGATCATAGAGGAGACTTACATAGTTTGTACGGTTGAAAAAAGACATATGTCCATCAAGTTCAACCATGGGATGGGATTCTTTTTTATGATAAAAAGAGTCAGCACTGACTATGGTATTTAGCTAGGAGAATGACAATAAATGGTTAGCAACCACTGACAATACTGACCTATGCAGAATAACCGGCAGTCCAAGTACTCAAACAAACATAAGAATTCCATGTGCCATGTATAGCCCAACAACGTGATGTTAACAATATTCTGCAGAATGTTGACATCACATTGTTGGCTATAGAAGATACAAGACATTTTTAAGCAAGGAAATCGACTTTCTTAGACATCTGGTGTAAGCCAAAATAATTATCAGTAGTATTGTTAACCCTTTATATCAGGAGTACACAGACTTTTCTGGTCAGAGGGTCACATTATAACATTGAAGCAAACAGGATACAAACCTAAACCAGATACAGATTTTTATATCTGCTCATGTAGTTTTCTGCAGATGTGTTGTGTGCTGCAGAGAGGGCACAAAATCCAAGGAGAAGTATAAAGGATCTGTATATGAGTTATAACACTAGTCTTGTACAGTAGAATGCATTGTGGATTCTAACATGTGCAGAATCCTATATGTGAATTGTACTACTAGACCACTGAAAAGACAAATACGCAGGCACCATTCAGATGCCTCTAATTCAGAATCCTTAATCCATCTGCAATATCTCACCACTATTTTCAACAGCAACAGTATATGTCATAAATGTCACATAGGCAAGGATACCAATTTTGTGACTCTCACCTATTAGGGGAACACAAAAACAGATATAAACTATAAACTACAATGGAAAGAAAGCCAACTCTGCATCTTGTCTCCTCCTCCCTAGTGTTGAACAGATGATCAGGGATCTCCACCACTTGTGTCACCATTTAGTACAAACTAGTATTTCCTGTAATAAACAATTGTGGAACATTTCTTCCAACAGTGTTTTCCTGTTATTCCTTCTAAAATTTATTAAAATAGTGACAACTGGTTGTTACCAGATTGGGGGTGTCTCTATATACTGTGACAATGTCCAATTGGTGAAGCCAGTGTCAGAGTGTCTAGAGAGACACAGCCTTTCGACAAGGGGAATGGTAACATCTACAGTAGTTGTATATTCATAAATTTCTAGGAGAAATAATAGAGGTGTAACAGTACAATGCAAAGTTATAGGAAAAGAGGATCCAGAATTATTTCATTAAAAAAATCAAGAATTTACAGACATGTCAGAAGTGGTGATGGGTCCTCCACGTTACCATCTACAGAGTGCTCCTTATTCGTGCAAGTCACACAGTGACTCCATAACAGTGCTAGCCACACTGCTGACATATCTTTCAAGACTTGAAGTGGTACCCAAGGTCAGTGCAGGGAAGAGAGAATGGAGCAGCCCTTTTATGATCGGACTCTGTTCTCTACATCAGTAGAAAGACAGTCGGTGTCCCGATGGTTAGGAGACACACAAAAGCCCTTTATTATATGGCTATTAGGCATACCTGCAGCAATTCCATTAGTTGTTCCTGCTGTCCTGCCTGCCGCAACTTGTCTCCTCTATCGGCCATCTTCTTCTTTAAATCTTCCCATTTATTAATGACTTCCAACATCTTCAACTGGATGAAGACTTTTTCATAATGATCTTCTTTTAGCAGCTGCTGTCCGACCTGTCACAGGATAAATACATAGGGAGTACATGAATACTCTCAAAGCACAGTCTTCTTAAACATACAATGAAAAACATGCAGAACCAATTGTGAGCAGCGATTTACTAAATGGCTGACACTTTAGGATTCATTACAAGGTTAGGTTATAATGTGTTTATTGTACTAGCTCCATTATCTTTTGTTTTATGTCCATTTACTTCCTGGGGATTAGAAAGTGACACCAATGGTGGGGAACGAAGCAGATGGTTCTGTATAACAGCATTAGTCAGGTTAGATACAGCTGTCACAAATATAAAAAAGGGACTACTGCAAAGATTAAAGCTAAAATAAATTCAAGACTCTACTTCCATTACAAAATATATGGATGTCATAGTTGGAGTGATTATGTCATGTCCATGTCACAGGAGTATGTAACTGACTACATTCTCAGCTTCCCGATCCATACCAGATTCCAATAACACAGTAGATCCCAAGAGGGGAACAAAGTACATTAATTCCTTTGATCAAAAGGTCAAGTGAAATAAAGTTTTGATATTTTGTGATGTACTTGTTGAAGAAGTCATACCAGAGATATTGCTTAAGGCAATATTGGCATAAACAACGCGGTTTGGCCCTGGCGGAAACGCCGCATTCGTTTCAGTCACTGCATATATATGCCTTTGCATAGACTAACTGTGGTTGACTATGTTCTCTGACACGAATGTCCAGTTTCCTGTTTTTGATCTTTATAATATGAATGATGAGTCTGCTGTTCTTCTCCCATTGCCATCTACTGTGCTATGTACACTTTGCTTTCTAAAAACTGAACAAAATTAGAGACTGTAGAAAAAAAAAACATGTCTGTTCCTCCAGAAACCAAGCCATGTGTCCATGTATGTATTGCAGCTCAATCTCATATAAGTAAATGTGGCTGAGCTTCAATACTGCACATTACTGATATAACTGCATTATGATGCCAAATTATCCTATATTCATATGTGTACCCGTTCAGCCACAAAGCAGTGTAGGGGACAATGAATTGACAACAAAAAATAAAAATAGAAGAGGCTAAATATACATATACAAGAAATATTATGTACTAAACAATTGCAGGCTGATGGTGATGAATATTATTACAGTTTGTTGTCTTTGGCATATGCATGTCAGCATTAGCAGCTGATAATTGTACTGTAGTTAAAGCCAGTCATCAAAAGTTGATATTGGTGGTTATCTTGGTGTTTTGGGGTCTTGATTTGGAATAAAGATTTATATTATTTCATAGTAAGCTATAAAATGATAACATTTATGTGAGGGTTTAAAATTAAAGTCACCCTACAGTCAGGACCTCAAACAGGATATGTGCATCACTAACTACAAGGGGGTTTTGCCTGCTATTCATTATTCCCAGATCTAGTTCAGCTCCGTCACGAGAAAGCTGTGATCTGTAACTGCATTCTAGCTAAACTATCTACAAGGAGTCAGAGATCAGAGCCAAAGACATACCCCTTGTCACATCATTGGTAAAAAGCTGCAGCAGCAAAGCAGCCTGAACCAATGTTGAGACAGGGTAGTAGTCTCAGACTAGGCAACAGAAAAAGGATGTGTATTCCCTCCTTTTTAATTTAAGAAGAAGAGAAGATCTGAATATGACTTGGAAAATGTTTTTCAATAAGATAATCTGAAATTCTGAATGTGAACCTCATGATGGTCACTAGATCTAGCAAGAGAATGATTTTAATGGACAGACAAATCTTTTATGTACAAACCTTTACTAAGTCTTCAAAGCGCACTTGGCTGGCATCCATCTCTCGCTCAGCTGCTTCATGCCACTTTAATTTACGCAGGATATTAGTTGGGTCCCGATATGACTCATCTAAGGCAATTTTATACTTCTCCTCCATCCACACCAAAAGTTCTGTGGCATCTCGATTAAATTCCTTTAAACAAGGCACAAAAAGGGTCATTTAAAGGGGTTGTCCACATTTTAAAAGCTGGAAGTTGATGGCCTGTTATTAAGATAGGCAATCAATTTTAGGTCAGCAGGGTTCTGACTAGCTAGACTCCCACAGATCAATTGCAACCCCAATGTTTCAGTGTTCCAGCCACAGCTGCCCCTTGTAGTTCTAACCTTGCTTACCTCCTGTTCCGGGCTTTTTTACTATACCTAATGTATGATTTTGTCATGTGACGCATAGCAAGCGGCCTTGTGTAGCAAACACATTGTATGCCGTACGTCCTCATTAAATTTCATCAAGCTAAATACATGTCAAACTAATATACTGCATATCAAGCTAAATACATAATTGTATATTCCCTTGACAAAAATGTTTGTGCGGATTTGGAGGCTATAACTCATATATTCAAGGGAGAAAGTAATGCCATTAGAAAAATCTGAGATCTATATTACCTGAAGTTTCAGTGAAGCCAAAAGTTGTTTTTGTCTTTCATCACTTTTTTGCTCCAAATTATCATATCTGTTCTGAGTGTCAGACACCCTCTGCTTTATCCTGCCAGACAAGAGTGATATTTTTTTATCTCAAGTATATCAGCAGCCTATAGAAAATATATAATTACTCATGCAAGTGGTTGAGATGTCCTCTTTAGGCAGACAGCTATTTCTTCTGAACCCCTAAACACGCACTCACAGAGCTTGGCAGAGTATGCAGGGGCTCTGAATGGTCCAGAATGTCACACACATTTGGAGGTGGCTTACTTCCGCTACTGAAAAAACTATTGGGCATGTTGCATTTCAACAACCCAATCCTTCATTTCTGGCTTGGTAGTTTGGAGGCCTACATATGCATTAAATGGTCAGCAGCTCCTGCTGAAATTGGTAGGCTCAGTTGACATTTATCTAATGTGTACGGCCAGCTTAAAGAGGACCTTTCATCAGCTCCACCAAGTCCAGTTCTTAGCATTAGTTAATAGGTGCTGCTCCATGGATTAACGCACTGTTAAAATTTCTTCTCCAGGTCCCACCATTCCTAAACTATAATTGCTGATATTTCTAGTACTTGATATGCTACTTAGGATCTATACTGTCAGTGTCAGGCAGGGAAGAACATGATTCAGAGGTGATTTAGATGTAGACAGGATCAGACCTCAATATCACACCCCTTGTCTACTCCTGCTTGACCCTGCCCACCTGACAGTACAGAGTGTCTATACTACAGAATACCCGCCACCAAAACTAGCAGCACTTATTGCTCGGGAATGGTGGGAGCTAGAGAAAAATTCCAACCATGCCAGCATCAGTAGGGAAGCGTCTATTAAAGAATGCAAAGAACTGGATTTGGCGGGGTTGGTAAAAGGTCCTCTTTAAGGCTGTGCTTACATGGGAATTATCTCCATTTAATGAACTCAAATAGGTCTGATATTATTAGTTTCTTATACATACCAGAACAGTACCTAACTAAGTGGATGCACACTATTCAGGTAACAACTCTACATTGTTTAAGAAAATTTTAAAAAAATTCTTACAGGGCATTAGCAAAGTGATCCTTTGCCACTAGGGACTCTCCATTTGTTCTTAGACTGCTCACTCGAGTATTAAGAGCTGCCAAAACTTTCTCAAACTGCTTATGTCTGTTCAAAAGGCTCTGGACTGTATCTAGTTGGTCCTGTGATATAAAGGAAAGCAATACAGTGTAAATGTGCTGGCAACAAGTACTAGTTTACATAACAACAATATATATCCTTTTAATTATTTATACATTTGTTGATAATACATATTAACATAATCTACCTGCTTTTGATCACTTATCCAATAGATATCTGGTTATGTGTAGGCAAATAACGGCATTAATTATATTAGGAAGGAAACAAGGGTCAGCTAGCTAGAGATCAGATAGTGTATTCAGCATTTATCAATTTAGTTATGAATTGTCCAAGTAAGCCCATGTGTCATATGCAAATGGCTCAAAAATTTGGTTTACATTTGTTCAATGTAAACTGGTCATCAATGTACTTTCAAGAACTGAGGGAAACCTAATGAAGCCAATGACTGCTATAAGCAGTGAGACAAGTTAAGCAGTGAGACAGCTTACAGCTGTCAGTGGCTGGTTTGGATCATGTGGGCCAGGTTAATCTTGATCATTGAAAATAAGTCAAAATCCAGTAAATTACTTTTCAAGGTAATTGGGGCACTTTCAATTCTGACCAAAATTATTTGGACCGAATCAAATCTGAAGACTGACTTGCATGAATCTGACCCAAAACAAATTTTGGGAAATGTGCTCATCTCTTTAACAGTTCCAATGTTATAATTTTATGTAGGTTTGTCATGCATCTTATAAGAGAAGCTTCTACTATCAAGCTTAATGAACAACACCACTTCCACAAACATGGCACCTATGTAAGGGTTCAAGCATGGTAGTTGTATTAATGGACACAGGCTGAAAATAACTAAAACGATGCATGCTCGAAAAGAGATGCATAGGCCGTAGTTGCTTTGCCTCATATAAGGAGACTATTAAGATTAGTGATGTATCTTAATTATAAACTCTGTAGCTCTATGCATTGGGACTCAACATGCTGAATGTACAATACCCCCTGTGTATACGCAGAGTGAATGTATGTGTTGGTCAACCATGGAATCTGTAGTGTAGTATAATCTAATGATAGTCAGTTTAGAATAAGCAAATTAGATTCTCAAGTAGGCTTACCCCAAGATCATTAACCCTCAGAAATGCTTCGTGGCTGGAAATTGCTGCATTAATGCTATCAGCTTCTCGCAAAAATTGCTGCAGCTCCAAACCTTGTTCAAGTTTTTGTCTTCTTTTCACCCACAAATCGCTCAGCTCATGGTATCCTTGAATAAGGTTTTTTAAGGAATCTCCCACTTCAGGACTGTTGCCTGACTCAAATACAGTTTTACCCATTTGCTGGAGTTCAATGATTCTGTGTGCAAGAAAAGAAATATTATTATATGTAATGCAACACATCACATAGAATGCTATCAGGCTTTACAAATGCCTAGGTGTTAAAGAAAACTTAAATGAGGTACTTTTCGCATTAGTTGTCAGTGTTTTGTTGCAGCCAAGTACACCACAGTAGTTCAGGTATATTCTGCATGGAGACTAATACACTGTATTACTAATCTCCTTATCTTCTTTCTTTGTATTGTCTAGTTTTGAAAACAATTCCTGTACCGAACAGTTCAGGAGATGATAAGTTTACATTTACATAATTACATAATTAGACAACTGGAGCAGTTTGCTCATGAGGAGTGGCCAAAATACTTTTTGAGAGGTGCAGAAGTCTCATTGACAGTTACAGGAATCGTTTGATTGCAGTGATTGCCTCAAAAGGTTGTGCAACAAAATATTAAGTTAAGGGAACCATCATTTCTGTCCAGGCCTGTTTCATGAGTTTTCTTTTTTAAAAATTCTGTTGAAGCATGGTTTAAAAGCAATGTCTGACTTTCATTTGCTCATTTTCATAGAATTTATATTATTACTTTTGTCAGATTCAAGTTATTTCTGTGACCATTGTGGGTTTTTCTTTCCTTAAACGAGGGGTGCCAACAATTTTGTCCACATGTGTAACAGTAGATAGCGACACATTCAATAGGTATGTTCCAACCATCCTCTAATATAATAAATCGGAAAATTATTCTTTTATGTCCCCGATACAAAATGCAAAATGACATACATCAGATGACTGCTGTTGTGCCCATGAACAATTTGGCATTTACAAAAAAAAAAAAAAAAAAAAAGAAAGTCCATCCACCCCTTCAAAAGATACAACCCCCAAAAGGTTATATGTATATTGGCTCTTATTCTCCATGTGGGCGAAAACCTTTAGTATTTTTCAGGTCACACCTACCTGGTGAACAACTTTTCACAGATTGTATCTGTTGAACAGGAGCACCGTGGCTAACAAATGAGGTATATCATTTAGCATTTTGTACTTGGTTAAAGATCCTCCTTAGGCTGTGTTCACACGGAGTTTTTTGGCAGCGGATTTTGACGCGGAATCCGCCTCAAAATTCGCATGAAAAAACTCCTCCCATTAATTTCAATGGGAGTCAGTAGCGTTTTTTTCCTCTAGTGGCTTTTTTCCACTAGCGGAAAAAAAAGCAACATGACCTATCTTGCCGCGGCTCGAGACACGCTCCTGATTAGGCCCATTCATCCGGACCTAATCAGGAGCAGGATGCTGCGGTGGAATGCTGATGCACTGCATCGGAATCCCGTCGCGGCTGACCGCGGCGAAAACTCCGGGGGAGGAACATTTTCCGCCATGTGAACACACCCTTAATAAGAACAGCTTTAAAATTTTAGGCCAAGTTTCATACCTTTGTTACAGCCAATAGTTAATAAATCACCCGATTCCTCACCTGTCTCTCTGACCCTCAATCTCTTTAAGCAGGTACCGATGGTCTCTGAGAAGCTGTTCTGCAGATGCTACATCAGAGCCCATATCCTCAGTTGTTAACGTGTCTTTTATGTCTTGGATCCAGAGCATCTGCCTATGGCTATCCTGTAGGAAAGTCTTTTGGTCTTTGGCCTTTTGGAGTTTGTCTTTTTTCACCTGAGCCTCCTGCTTCAGTTGTCCAAGAAGCTTTTCCATTTCTTCAATCTGTTTCCTAATAACTAAACTCTCTTGTGGATTTGTGTGTCTCATGCTGAAAAAAAAAATCAACAAATAAATATGAATGAATAAAAAAAATATATGGGAAACTGCATTGTAAATATACATTTTACCTGTAATGGTGAACAATGCCTATGATCTCTACTGCCAAGTGCTTCTTTGGACAGTGGTCAAGACCTTAGCTTATGGTGAGTTCCAAGTAAGGACGCCTCTTCACTAGCTACTGTATATAACCCCAATGAAAGTACATGAGAAGGTAATGTCTTAGGCCAGGGCCCCACATGGCGTAAATGCCGCAGTTTGTCCTAGCGAATCCCATTCCCACTTTGAGGAGAAATATATGCAGCGGACACGCTTCTATTTCCAAAACCGTTGCAGTTTTGGAAATCGCAGCATGTCAATTATACCTACAGAAACACCGGCAGTTTCCCTATAGGTATAATGGAAGCAGAAAGTCCACAGCACTTTTTTGCTGCAGAACGCTATTTGGGGGCGTTAGCCTTGAAGAGGCTTTTTGTTATGGACAATTTCTTTTTCAGAGGAGAAATGGTGCTTTAAATGGTGCCTATTAACAATATTAATCTGTCCCTGTAGTGTCGCACAGATGTGCTGGTACGTCTAGAGAGAAATAAGTAATTTTGCTCTTTGGAGCCAATTTCAATTCCAGCCAATTGTTTGACTTTCCATACAAGGGAGACCGCTCTTATTAAAGGCTCTCACAGCTGAGAGTATTGCTTTGCATACGATGGCTGAACTGTCTTACGCTGTAAAGCAGTTCTACTGAGAAAGCACAAAGTATCAGAGGGATCAGTGATGCTGTGAATTTGGGTCAGAATCTGTGGTCAGAACAGGGTTTTGTTTTTTTTTTTGCAGATTTTGCTACTGTTTTTGAGCTACAGCCCAGAGTGGGTTCATAAAGAATTGGAACTATAAAGGAAGCACATATACTTCTCTTCTAACTACCTCCACTCCTGCTTTTGGCTCAAAAAACTGAAGCAAACTCTGCAGCAAAATATGTAGCTTTTCATGCAACATGTGGCCTCAGCCTTAAGTAAGCAGCCCCTTTAAATATAAGAATGAGGAAGGGATCATGCAGTCTCTTACTACAAGGAAGCATTTTAGTTATTATTTTACTCTAACATACTACATGTCCAATGGTTTGTGGCTAGATATAGGTTGTTTTCTATGACCACACAGGGAATGTCCAGTATAGCCAGTTCTTGAACAGTACTTACGATTCTTCCATACTCTTTAGATAGGCTATTTTTCTCTCCAGCACATCAATATCTCTCTCATGTGCTTTCACCTGACGCTCCTCTGACTCCAGATTCCCAGAGGGCTCTGAACCCTGCAGTTCTATTCTCTTCTCTTGTATTAGTGCTTCCATATTCTGACAGTTTTGGAGAAAGGTCTTCACATCAGCCAGACCAATGAGCTCGGCACCTTTCTCTTCTTTTAGGAGTTCCAGGCGATTCCAGCTGAGTGAAAGAAATATTTAGTATTTTATTTTATCAAGACCACGTCCACCAAGCAAAGTATGCATAGTTACAGAGGCTTTAACAACAATACCACTAATGGCCAACATTGATTGTTACTGGATGTAAAACCCTTATAGAAGGGATGGATACATATATTTTACTTTGCATTTTATGTCTATGACTCATCCCTACTCTTACTGCTGGAAAACAACTTTCAGCTAAAGCCATATGTAGGCGAAAATGCTGCGTTTTATAGGACCTTTTTAAAGTGAATGGGATTCTAGATAACCCCATCCACACATTGCAGAAAACAACCCACAGCATGTCAATTATACCTGCAGAAACGCTGGCATTTTCCGTATAGATATAATGGGGACAGAAAGTCTGTAGAGGAAAGCTGAAAGCTGATAAATGCTGCGGAAAAAAAAGTGTTGCATTTCGCTATGTGGGGCCTTAGCCTTAAACTGGTAATCTGCTAGAGATTTTGGATGGCTGGAGTCCTGAGTTCGAATCTGACTGTGTTTGCGTGGGTTTCCTCCAGGTGATCCAATTTCCTCTCACATGCCAAAGACATACTGACAGGGAATTTAGAGGGTGAGTCCTCTATGGGACAGTGACCAACAATGTCTGTAAAGCGCTGCGGAATATGCAAAACAAATAAATATATGGCTGAAAAAGCTTATTTAGAGCCTATTGCCAGAGTCCTTTGTGGCACGAATGAGCATGACAGATGGTAACTATAAGCAGATATGTGACGAGGCCAGGCGTTTTCACGGTGGTGTGATTGTAAGCAACTATGAGCAGATATCTGTGGACAAAAAGTGTTAATTTTTTTTGGATGTTATTGGTCCTATCATTGGAAAATTGTTTATACCAGAGGAGAGATCTGAATCCCATCAATGAAAACCCAGACTGGGCCACAAGGTAGAGATAGATTTGTGTTTTTAATTTATGGCTTCGTCATTCAAATTGGCAACCTTCACAGACCAACCAAAAATGACAAGTTGTGCAGAAAATGGTTTTCTGGAATCCATAAAGTTTGGTTATCTTTACTCACTCAAAATGCTAGTTTTATGAACTGACGTAACAAGACTAAAACTAACCTGACCTGACAAAGGTGAGTGTACACATGCAGCAGAGCCATAGTACAATTTACAGATTACTACTAATTGACTAAATGATTGACTCCTAATAAAAATGTCATTTAGACTTGGACAGGACTCGTTTTTTGCTCATATAGTGGGCACCCTGCACACAACCTTATTTAAAGCTGAGTTATTAGATTAGACATGGCATATGTATTGCACATTCCCTTTCAGCGATAGTTAACATTAAAGGGGTATTCCCATGAACATAATCATATCTATATTTGTAGATAACTAAAAGTTAAACATTTTTGCAAATATAAGTAGTTAAAAATTCTGCAGTATTTTAAAGATTTTCTCTATCCATCTTAGTGGTGACTTTCTGTTGTCTTGATCGGTTGCCAATGGATACGACCACAAGTGCAGAAACTTTCTATGGTCTGGGATGTGTTAGGAACCCAGCAATGATTTTCTTATTGTAGCTGGGTTACCAGGCAGGGACACTACAGGTATCAGAAGATATCCCGGCCACAATAAGGATATCATAGATGATTTTCTGACCTTAGAAAGTTCCTGCATTCATGGTCGTATCCACTGGCAACCGATCAAGACAACAACTTGTGACTACAAGATAGTTAGAGAAAATCTTTAACACTCTGCAAAATGTTTAATTACTTGCAAAAATGTTTACATTTTAACTATCTACAAATTTAAAAATGATCATGGTCATGGGAATACCCCTTTAATGCAAAGATAAATGACAGAGTGTGTTAGGATGGAGATTAGTAACATGTCAAGAATTAGACTTTCATGGATTGCGAAAATCATTCTAATAAAGATGAGGATCCTCACATTGATTCTCTTTTATTTTAGATAGATTCCAATGCTTTTTTATCAATCTCATATTAATAATCTTCAGGACTAGATACTTACATTTGTTTGGGAGAATAAACTGGCAAGAGTAAGAAGGGAGAAGCTATATACACCAATTAAAGCTGTGGGTATCGGAGTCCCTGATCTCAAACTATACCAACCAGCATCAATATTAGAACCTACTAAGAATTGTTGGCTTGAAAAAAAGGAGTAATGTTGGCTAAAAATAGAACGTGCCTATACAAAATTAATATAATTGAGAACTTTATTTATAAGATATTAGGGCTCTGCTATCCATATCCAATGTGAGAGTCAACAAAGATATCCCTTAGTACATGGTATAAAGTTATGGTAAGCAGTATGGCTCTAAAAATCAATATGTCAAACTTTGTGCAGGATTAGGAAACATGGCTGCTTTCTTCTTTTCAAAAGTGACCTCACATCTGTTGCTATAGTTCAAGTCCATTAAAATGAATGCAACTGAATGAATGCAAGTGACGCTAGGTTCACACCTGCATTTGGGTTTCCGTTCGTGGGCTCCACTTGGGGACCCCACGAACAGAAACCTAATCCGCTTAAAAATCCGCGGAAACCCGCAGACCCTATAGACTATAATGGGTTTACGCCTGAAAAAGGCGGAAAAATATGGAGAGAAAAGTCCTACTTGCAGGACTTTTCTCTCCACATTTTTCGGGGACGGAAACCCCAAGCCGGAGACCAGGTGCAGGTGTGAACTTAGCCTTATACTGGGTTTCTTATTTTTTAGAGATTTGAACAGGAAATGGGCTAGGAAAATCTAGTTTATTTACATTTTTTTTCTTTTTATCCTTTATATATATATATATATATATATATATATATATATACTGTATATTTTTGTTTTGTGCGCAATGCTGTAGAGCTATTTGTTATAACATTTTGCTCTCTTATTCTAGGTTAACCTTTTTATAAAATAAAAAATAAAATGGTTAATAACAATACATGGCTGCTGTAATCCAGAGACAGTGCCAGTCTTATCAGAGAGTTGCTGTGATTTTCTAAATGATGGCAGATAAAAGCAGATTGATTGTTACTGGCTGGGCAATTTACTGTGTGCCCATTGACAATCCAACTGCTTTATATACAATCAATTTAAGAAACGCACCAATCTGTAGGTTGGTAAGGTTTCAACCCAGGAGCGGATACAGACAGCTGGTGACCCCTGTACAGGAACAGTTATGGGCCCATTGTTTTCAAATATGTTAACACAGACCACCCCCATTTAATCTCTCTAACAATTCACAAATAATTGTTTGTCATCAAGTTCATTTGCTTACATGCAATATACTAGACAATATAAAGCTGTTGTTAAAGTGATAGGACCCCCCACAGGTATCAGCAATGGTATGTCCAACCCTAATGCAACTGCAACATGAGAAGCCACCCTTAACCTAAGGACTTAATGTATCTGAGTAATAGCAATAAAGATATCCTACCTATTACCAATCATATTCAGGTGATCCAGAATCTGATTTTTCCTGTCAGGGGCAGTCTTGACTAATTCATTAGCCAGGTTGTTAATCTCATCTAGACGTGCCTTCCCAGCTGCAAGATCAGTCATGATGTTCTGGAACAAAACATATGTTACTTATTATACTATTAAAATAGTGATGAGCTGAAATCTGTTGGTACCTGTATATAGTAAACATGCAGGATGTGAGTCATCTTGGTTTACCACCATTACCTACATTACGTAGTAAAACTGAACTGAAAATAAATTTAAAGAAAAATATATTATGTATAATAGCAAGATGTTTGGCTATATATTTTCTGACTCTATAGCCATAGTGACTTAACCATGCATTACTTTCTACTCCTCTTCTACATAACATTTTTCAGACTCTTTACATGCGGTCAGTAGATGTATAGATTCCCTGTTAATATTCAGGCTGACATCCCGTTCATACTGGGTCCTGTTCTTGAACTGAGTTTTCCACTGGCTACATTCAAATGAGATGTTTTTGTCAAAACCTCATCAAAAAGGTAAATCACATGATTTCAATGTGCTTCACCTGTACCAGCCACATGACCAGGTAGCCACTGAACTCAAGGGATTGTGAAGGGTTAAAAAAAAAAAAAAAAAAAGCAAAACAGACCGTTGCCTATAGGATATGTCGGTTACTGCAGCTCAGCACCATTCACTTACATGGGGATCAAGTTTACTATTAGGCACAATCTATAGACAAGAGTAGCACTACAGGGGAAAACGTTTCTCATACCAGATAACTAATTTAATTCTTACATTCACTGACTGCAAGCAGATACACTGACACTGACATTGTGTGGGGAACTGAAACACAAAGTATATTATAGAGTTTAATTCAAGGGGTTGTCTGGAATTTAAAGATAACTGCCTAAGAACAAGCAGTGGTATAAAATAAAAAAATACTTTAAGCCTCTGCTCCTCTAGAGTCACCAGTCTTGACCTACAGTCCTGACGTGATGATGTTACATGCACCAATCACATGATGTCTGCAGCCAACCACTGGCCTCAGCTGTGATGCCTGCATGTATGGCACGTGACTACTAAGGGTGGGTTCACACTTGCCGCGAATCCGACTGAAAATATCAGGAAATGTCCTGGGACTGTATAGCGAAAGGTTAACGACGCTTTGCTTAAAAACCCATTCATTTGAATGGGTTGTTAAAGCAATGCGCGAGTGTGCGCAAATCCATTTTTTTTTTCGCTGGAAACAAAGTCGGACATGCAGGGTTTTTAAGCAATGCATCGCTAACTTTTCGCTATCCAGTCCCTATACAGTTTTCCGAGATTTTCAGTCGGATTCACGGCGGACGGACTCCGCCGCAAGTGTGAACCTACCCTAAGGCCACCAAATAAAAGCAAGAGGCATAACAGGGAAGAGATAGCGCAAAGAGGTGGCTGCACTGTACAAGCAAGCAGACATAGCAGCATAAATTGAACAATAGGATATTACTACTCGGTGATGCTAACAACAAAAAAGGAATTATAAAATGTAATGAGAAGAGACCACTGTATAATAATTTGGTTTTCAGGATATTAATGAAATAGTCCTGAGCAACTAGGTACTTTGGGTGGAGTCTTTACTAGTATACATTGGCATGATCATCACTATACAAAAATAAATCTTACACGTAAAGATCATTTCAACATAATGTTGGCAAACCTATGCACAATTTTAACTCAGTTTACAGCATATGATAAACTTATATAGATAACCCTGCCAATACAATTTTAGATGTCTTACACAATGTTCTTTTGTAACCGGATAAAATAAAATAAATATCCTGGATTTGTCAGAGCAAAGCTCAGAATTAAGCCTGGAGGAGAAGCCCTGAGAATTAAGATCCAATATTTAAATTGAAACCATATTTTTTGTAATTCACAAAAGAAAACACACAAAAAGCACACACGTAACATTAGAGTGAGTGCACAAAACTATGTTACATTACAGCTAATCCATGCATGCGTCTTAGAATGAAAATATTTCTGCTTAACCATGTGACTGAAGAAATTGTGGGACCCTGCCTATAGGAATAATTGTGGTCACCCAACCACATTCAGCAAGGTGGCGGCATATAGCTGATGGAATAGAGCAAGAGTTATGTTGTGAAGGTATCTTTTGTCATTCTTCATATCATCATCTGTCAATTGATCCTCAGTTCAGGGCTAGCATGGGCTAGCATACACGCACTGTACATCAGATGTGTACGAACATTTTCTATCATAGCCATAGAGTTCTGTTTGTCAAATGTATGGAATACTCTTGGTTGGTAACATGGGCATGCCTTTATTTAAACGATACTGAAAAGAGAGAGAAACTTTCAAATCTAACCCCAGAAGAGGGCGCATTGTATGCAATGGATGCTGTAGCTGACCACGAGCAGGGACTCACCACAACAAGGATCAGCACTTGTTTCCCTCAAGTGCATTGGGCTACACTTCTCTACCTCCTCTGTATGCCACCTACAAGAGGAGTTGCAGAGGAAAATATTGGCTGAGACCGCCATTCTGTCTGGAACTCACTGACCATATCTCCTAGTGTGCAACAGGTCCAAAACCTCTACTTAGTATCGGATTGTACTGGTACTGTGGTAGGACATCTGTTGCCTTGAATTTGGTCCACCACCATTCAACCTTCTAAACATATATCTGCAAAGTTGTTTTATTCTTATGTGCTGTGATTGCAGTATGTACTGAGATAAGGTGGTATTTCCCCAGGTTAATAAGCAGCAGAAATGGAAGGCCGTCTTCCAGAGAGCTCCCAGTACGGTTTGGGTGGAGGTACTGCACCATAGTGCAAGAAACCTTGCTTACAGAGGTTGGTACAAAGGGGTATTACAAAAATAAAAGGTAATTGCCATTTCTTTTGGTAACAATTTCAACACAAAATACAGAAAAACATATCAAACATTATTAAAACCTAATAATTTAAAATATCCTTTCTGTGAAAATCAGTATAGTCTGAGCATTAATGGAAATCTTCTAAGGACCAAATTACTGGTTGACAATTATGGACAGTCACAATAACATTAATAAATAATACAGCAACAAATGGAGCAGCCCGGCTCATCTTTCTGTCCCTTCTCTTCATGGATGCCTGTAATCTGAGACTTAATCTATAATCTAAGACTTTCACTCCTGTTTCCAAGACTTTTCTCGTGCCATGCCATTTCTTTGGATTGTGCTAACCCAGGCATTCAGAATAATACCAAACATCCACAGTTCCAAATATACCCTAAAGACTCATCTTTTTAGGTGGGCCTATCACAGTACATGATCACCCTCTTCTACATTTAGTCCCCCTAAAATACCTCCTCTCTTTGCTCCTTCTCTTCTACATTACCCTTCACAACCTGACCCCTTTATCCAACACTTACTTGCACACCCTATGCACTTTGTATTTGTACATGCACAGATACTGGCTGCTGAACGTCTCTCACAGCTATTTTATAAAATGATCAGCCTTGTTTTAAAAAAGATAGTTGAACCATTGTACAAGCACTTCTACTTCTTGTAGATTGTAAACTATTGTGTGCAGGACCCTCACTCCTATTGTTGATTCATTTCTCACTCTGCAATGTCCAGTTTTGTTTTTCATGAACCCCATGATTTATAAAGTGTTGCAGAATATGTAAGCGCAATAAAAATGCAGAATTATTGTCATTTATTTAGCTATTTACCTCATACTTTTGCTGCATGACCTCCACATTATCAGGGTTTGGCTGAAAAGTCTGAAATATCTTTTCCTTGTCATCCATCCAAGACTGGAACTCCCCACAAGCGCTATAAAACTGATATAGACGGACCATTTCTTCCAAAGATTTCTTCCTTTTCTACAAAACAAACACGGTTTGTCAGATCTGTATCACAATTAAAAAGACAAGAAAAAGATTCTTGGCACTCAAGACAAAGATATGGAACTGATCCTATTTCAGTCTCAATACACAGGGAATTGCATAATTCCACAGTAAATATTGGGGCCAACTTATTAAAACTGGAATGCAGTAGAGCTGGAGTTAGATGCACCAAAATGAAAAGGCATAGGCCTCTGAATACTTATGGGGCAGTTTGGGTGGTCCCTGAACCAGAATTTGAAATTTACACCAGCTGGTATCTGGCACAGCTGTTATTTATGCCAGCTTTCTGGAGGAAATCATTTTAAATTTGCTAGGCCGCAAAGGTCTGCCCATGTCCCAGACCCTCTCTGCCCCACCCACCTTTAAAAAAGTGACAACATTTTAGCAAAAATGTGTAACTTTTCTATACCAAAAAACAACAGAACCAGTAATAAATTACCCCCCATTGTGCCCTGGTAATTAGAATATGCAATGGATAGATTTAAAAAAGTAAATACGGTAAGTAAAAAATGTAATACATCAAAAAAATAATCCATTTCAGTGCTACACATGTGTCTACAAGGTATCTACTGTTTTGTTCTACATCTTGGCAAGATCATATATAAAGACACTATTAGATGGGCCGATATTCAAAGATATTATCACAAACAAGAGTTCCTAGGAATACTTATTGCTGATAATCCAATAATAGTGCTGTCTATTTGTGCAAATGCTTGTTGGTTTATGCAGCAGAATACGGAGGAACATAGTAGAGACCATTCGCACCCCACCCACCTCCCGCATGCAGTTGGTCTCAGCCGATGTAATCAGGCCAATGCAAACGAGCGCCGATCAACATGTTTTCTCATTGATTGGCACTGCAGGATCCAAAACCTGGCTGTGTAATACAGCCTCAACCCTATAAGCTGCAAGACCTTAGACTGTTAAATTGAGGAATGTATAGACCGCAATATATACTTCACATTATTTCACACTCACTTTTCATTGAACGGACAAATAACCAGCACTATCTTAAAGTGTACCTGTTATTTCAGGGACTTTTCAGAATAAGCTGTCATGTGTATACATGAGGATTAGCACAGTTTTTAGCAATTATATGACTTGTATTTTGCAGATTTCAACAGTTTCTCACCTCTGCTGGTTCCAATTCTCATTGCCAGTTTTCCTTGAGCTCAGTGCTTGGTGGTGGAGATAAGCCACTATGATGTCTCATACAAAGCACACAGAGAAATGGAGATCCTGCTCCCCTTTATATCTGTAGCACATCTCCAGATGCAGCAGCAACAAGGAGGACATTATACAACAGCAATGAACAGTGTATCTATGAATCCATGTCTAATGTGAGATAGATCACTTGCTAGACCCCTGAATGTGATGTGTGTGCATTTATCTTTCTGCCTCTCTCTCACTCTGCAACTGCTTCCTCCGTTCCCCTATCTTTTCTATAGGCTACTATGGACAGCCTACAATCTAATCCTGAAGTGGGCTGATACTTATAAATGGGCAAATAGACACGTTGCACTAAAAATATATATTACAAAGTTTCTTACAGAGTGGCAATAGAGTTAATAATGCTTATGGGTGCACTGTAGTCACGTCCATGTGTTTAAAAATACCAAAGATGGCCTCTTGAAGAAGAATCAAAATTTTTACAAACTGAGTAGCCCGGAACTAATATAGATTTCCACTATTGTTTTTCACACCATGTCATTTTTAGGTCCAAGATTTTGTGCTGATTACTTTTTAGCTATATGTCTTTCTGAAACAAAGCTCCAAATTCTCTACCATGTCAGATTTGAATAATAAAATTCTGACTGCCTGAAGCCTCTAAAGATAGATTGCTGGAGAATACTGTCCTATTTAAAAACATATGCAGTACGCTCCTAACGTTTTCCTAGTAGTGATTGAAGGCAGACATGCAACATTTAACTTTAAGTGGCTTTTTTGGGGAAACATTTGCAAAGGACATGAAAATGTGTAAAACAAGAAAAGAACTGTTACTTATCAGTTTTCCCTGGTGATTATGTCAATGACACCCCCATCATGTGATTGCAGCAGATCATTGGCCTCAGCAGTCACGTACAGTAGTGTGTTATGTGATTTCTTCAGAGATTCTGCCACCACAGTGATGACATAACAGATTACTGTACGCCACGTGGGGATCACTGACATCATCACTGGAGCACCAAAACCAGAGATCGTCAGAAATGTCCTTAAGACATACCAGACATTGTTATTGATGAACTGTTTTTGGTAAAGGCAAATGGAAAAGCTATAAATTCATCACCTTGGCCAGTTGCTGAAGGTTCTCATAAGAAGCTTCTATCTCTTCCTGCACAGCTCTTATTTTATCTGGTGTCATTTGAGGGTCTTGCTTGGGCGTTGATGCCAAATAATCTCTTTTCAGTGGTTTGTTCCCCTCTTGTGTTATCATCACAATCAGTGGCTTTTTTTCCTGCTGTAAGAGAAATGAGAAAGGATGAATCCATGGAAATCATAACAGAATATGCAAGCCTATGTATCTAACCTTGTATAAATGACATTATAGCTGTCAGTGAAAGAATAGCGTAATAAATGCAGACACTGTAACACAAAATTATTGTACAAGTCACACCAATGTAATTTTAACTATAAAGTATGTAGTAAATATGAGAATGGAACAATGAATCCATAAAAATATTTCTGAGTACAATTGAAGTGAGATTCCAGCGTATTGTAAGGGAATGTAAGGAAATCATTGAAGTTGGTACAAAATCTGCTATTGCTGCTGCTGTCACCCAAGTTTAATACTTGTCCCCATGTTCCCGTGCCTCTTTTCTGCTTCTGCAAAGCACTGCAGAGCTTATAATATGATATACAGTACCTGCCAAGGCTTTACACTGTGAGGGTGATGTCTCTACAGGTCCAAAAAGCTACACAAAGTACTGCTGATCACACTAGGAAAGGTAATGGGATCATAGTAACTTCACTGTGAGACAAGGGGAACTATAAGCAGTATGTGAGTGAAGGGGAGCTATAGGGAGGAAATTATGTTAGTTGTAGAGGGTCATTTTCACAGAAAAGCTAGGTCAGAAGAACTGGAGGGTGTAGGACTCTAGGGTGGCGAATCTGAGATCACATGCTAGTTCTCAATAGTATCTACAGGGAGCAGAGAGAAACGTCCTATTTACACATCAACCCATGCTGGAAAATAAGTGGCAGACTAATCATACTGTAATAATGTGACTTATTGAAGAAGGTGAAATCAGGATAAGGAAAGTCACTGTGTTTAGACAACTATTACTAATGAGGGGATGGTCTTTCAGATAATATAATGAGTAAAAAAAAATATTTGGAAATATTCTGACAATCCTGATGAGACTAATAAGACGTACAATTAGAGGAGCGTTCCCTGCTACTGTGTGAGCCTGGTCTCCAAGCCTCCTCACTTCCATGGAATAGGCTGAAATTTCTTTCTCAAGCCTGAGGTGTCTTTTTAGTATGGCTTCAGCACTCGATTCATCCTTGCCATAGTCCTCACTTGTAAGAAGCGGCAGATGTTCTTTAAGCCATGAATCTGCTTCATTAGCATCAGCAAAGTACTGTATGATAATAGAGAAACATGATAACATAAATACACCATTACGTATACTAGAGAACTGTTTCTAAATAAAACTGCCACATAGATCAGTGGAGCAATACTCTACATTAAAAACCTGTAATCCTGTAAACTGCATTTTTTTCAAGGAATGGATGTCTAACCCTTTCTTAAACAGGTTATACAGGCATAGACTACCACTTGGATATAGAGAGGGGCAACTACATAGGACTCTGCATGGTACTTGTTGGGCATTGAATGGTTGTTTTTGGGAATTGCTGACCCATTATGTAGTTGCATCTGTCCATACCCAATGTCAGATCAGGCTGGAGAGTATGCCTATACAGTCCCTTTAAATCAATTCATGTTTGTGCCTATAGCAATTACCAAATCCTGAGAAACTACTTGCAACATATGCTCTTCCCATGGTGCCTTAGCCAAAATATGTTGACAATTCAGTTCTGCAGGGCCTAAAAGCCTTCCTGACTAATGCATTCACATGTATAAGGATATTTACTAACAAGACAGATTTGATTCAAACAAGTACAAAATACCAACAATGACACGCAATACAGAGAATATGTTTCAATATGCTCAAGATTTATGGGTACATCAAGCTCACATTGTATTTTGGGATATTAAAACAAAGGTTGGTAAGAAGAAAATCCCCAAAGTAATAGCTGGATAGATGTTGACATTTCTGCTTTATGCCCTGAGGTACATGACATCAGATCTGCAATGCTGTCTCCAGTTACCAAATCAGAACTTAATGAATGTACCTGTAAAAGCAGCAGATGAACTGCTGCCCGCTGGCTCTTATGACTATAATAATATTAATCAAGATGCCATTATCAAGATGCATTTTCAATTAGTCTTTTCTTTCAAGATTTAAGAGATTCTTCAAGACTAGAAAATAGGATGGGCGGTGTGTATCAAACTGTTGGGGGTCCAATGTTCTGCACCCCTGTTTATCAGCTGACTGAAATGTCTGTGTCCCTTCATTGTTTACCAGGCAGAGTTCTGTACTTTATGTATTGGCTGTGCCTGGTATTACGGATGGTTAACAGGGAAGACTGGTAGGGGTGTTGAGAGTTAGACCGTCACAATCAGATATTAATGACCTATCCTAAGGGCCTTATTAAGGATTATTAAACAGTTTTGTGCCAAACAAAATTGCTGGAATATTATACAGTCTTTAGATGAAAAGCTTTATACACAGACTAACATAAAATGTACAAACCAAATTGGTTGAGTTAATGAAAAGCCATATGCACTTCTGGGAAAAATCAAAACTGCTGCGGAAAAGAGCAAAATCAATCCAAAACCGCTATATTTTCTTCAGAAATTCGATCCTAACCATCTTCTAAACAATGCTGGTAAAAATTACCCAGGAAGGGAACACAAAGGAAACCCTGAACTGTCAAAAGTAAAATCCATAGAAGAAACATGAAACTAGCTCTATGAAATGACTACCAGTTAGGCCCTGGTTCAGATTTGGGTGGTAGCAACGTGGGATGAAAAAAATCATATCAATGCCTGCATGCTTTACTACAATTGTAGAGGTCATTCATATTTTTCTAATTCTGTAAAAAAAAAAATTTCCTATAAATCATGCGATATTTATGTGCACCTTTCTCTAAGACCTCTGAGATCAAACCACCAGATGTTTATTCTGGCAGCGACCATGGAAATTAGTAATTTTGACACCTGGCTATCCATGTAATGCACGAATGTCTTGATTTGGCTAAAATAACTCTGCATTCTGGTTCATAGAGAGAGCCCAAAGAAAGGACCACTCTCCATGACTTATTCTCTAATAGGGCATATAGATGGGTGTTATCTTCAATGCCCAAGACCATTATGCCAAATACAAAATGTATCAACATTCTGAGGTTTCCCATTGTTAATCTTCTGATTAACCTAGAAATATGACAATCACCTGTTTAATGAGCGCTGCGACCTCTAGCCGATATTTACTCCTTTTGACCTCTTCTTGAAGCTCCAACCACTGTTTCTGGATACTGTCAATCATTTTCTGGATTGTTGTTTGGTCTGTGTAAGTCAACTGGCATAATTCTTTCCCATTTCTCACCACTTTAGCCAGAATAGATTGATGGGAAAGTATCTCTGCTTCTAATGCCTGAAATAGACGCAAAATACAATTTAGGAAAAAGAGAGATATCAAAAAACCTCTTTCAAACTTCATTCTTGCAATAATGTAAAAATTACATATTGTTAGAATTATCCACACACAAAACTAAACTAAAACTAAATGTTGAAACAACAAAGGTTCTTACCCAGTCTCCATGAAATTGGAAATATGTATCATATTTTCTGAACTGGATTTGTCACTGGACACTGGAACCTGCCATTCTCCCTATAGGTAAGGGTCTGCACCTATCAGGCATTTATGGCATATTTTGCACATATGCCTAAATTGCTTGAATGGGTTTACATGATAATTTTTCTTTTAAATTAGGCCAGGGGAGGTGAAAAAAATCCAAAAACATACTCACCTGTCCCCGGTGCCTCCCAGCACGGTCCGGTCCTGCTGCTCTGATTTCTTGAAGCGAAAATCCCGGGGATGTTACAGGCAGTGAGCGGCCTCAGCGGGCATGTGCAGTGTGGATTTCAGCCAGAAGAAAACATTGGGGCAGCAGGACTGGACAGCGCTGGGAGGCACCAGAGCATGGGGAACAGGTGGGTATGGGTTGTTTTTAAAAAACATTTTTTCACCTTCCCCAGCATAACTTAAAAAAATAAAAAATTCCTATTTGCAACTAATCAACTAACCCTCAAGAAACAATGCAAGACCCTTAATCAAAAGGCTGGAACAATGGACTAAATAGGAACCAAACCCAGGTTCATCCAGAAGATTGTGAGATGGTTACATGAAATTCACAGGTCCAGGAAATGTGTGAAGCTTCTGTTGAAATGGATGAACCATCTTCACACATATAATTTATATATATATATATATATATATATATATATATATATATATATATACACACACACATACATACACACACATTTTTTATTATACATAAACATTACCCTTAAGGTGACCCTTATGTGTGTTTTCCTAACTGCTCATAAACACTCATTTTGTTAGCAGTTCAGCTTAAAAGAAACCTGTTACCACTAAAATGCAATGCATTCTGCAGGTAACATAGAGCAGGTGTAGACAGAACAGAGTGATAAGTAGTTTTGAGGGAAAAGATTTGGCTGTACTTGTCATTTATGAATTTGTATCTCTGCTTTTTCTATCCTTAGAAACAGTAAATGATCCAAGGGGGCAATCTTATCAGTGTGTGACAGCCCTCTATATATGAGAAAACATACAGCTATAGCTGTCAATCATTGATAGACTGATAGTACCGCCCGATTGGCTCAATTACTGTTTCTAAGCATAGAAAAACAGATACAAATTAATTAATGACAAGTTATACTGAATCTTTTCCCACAAAAAAATATATCAATCTGCTCAGCTCCTCCTGATCTATAACATGCTGCCTGCACATTATACTGCATTTTCATTATGATAGGTTCCTTTGAAATTAGAGTTCATGACCAGTTATGAGAACACACATATCCTAAGTCACAGGCCGAGCAGTCAGATAAATTCTCAGACGGATCTCTCTGAAAAGAGCAGCTTGCATTATTAGACTGCAAGTGCAACTGCAAAAGTCAATGGAAAGAGAATTTTCAAGAAAATCCAATTTGAAAAAAATATTTTAGGCAATAATAGGTATAATACAATAATTTATAAAATTACCCCAAAGGTGTACACAGCCTTTAAATATTATTATATCAGTTTTCTTTGACACAGAATAAGAGTCTTGTTTAGCCATTAGAGTCAATCCTCAAAGATGACACTGCAGCAGAGGCGTAGCTACCGGGGGGGGGGGGGCAGAGGGGCGGCTGCCCCGGGCCCACTGAATTTTTGGGGGCCCACCCCGGGGCCGCCATTAATACAGCCTTTATTTCTAACTAGATCGATGTCTGCAGACACCAATCTAGTTACAATGCTTCCTGGTTCTTAACTGTCTTGTAAACCGCAAGCCAATAGAGGCCTGCGGTTTACAAGACGCCGAGACCAGAGACGACGTCTGCTTCTCAGCACGGGCGGCGCGATGACGTCACAACACCGCGCCGCCCGCGTTCAGACACAGACGTCCTGTGCGTGGACAGGGAGGAAGCGTCGGCGGCTCCATTCATCAGCATCGCAGGTGAGTATGATTTTTTTTTTTTGTGGGTATATTAATAGTATAAGGGGTAGATAGGAGGGGGAAATATAACTATAAAGGGAGGATTCATTTGGGGGCATTATGACGATGGGGGGGGTCCTTTATATAAGGGTTATTGGGGGGTCCTTTATATAAGGGTTATTGGGGGGTATTATTAATACAAGGGGGAGGTTAGTTATATAAGGAGTCATTAGGGGGCATCATTTATATTAGGAGGCATTATGAACATAAGGTGGTGGTCATTGATATAAGGGGTCATTAGAGGTGCAGTATTTATGTCAGGGGGAATCAGGGGCATAATATGAGGGAGCAATTAATTTAATGAAAGTGGCACTTGGGCTTTATTAAGACTAAAGCCCCACATAGCGGGCTGCAGGAAAAACCATGGCAGTAACATTATGGTTTTTCCTGCACCGCTTTCACAGAAGGTCTGCAGAGGTTTCCCTTGTGGACTTTCTGTTTTCAATACAGCTATATGGAAACCGCTGGTGTTTCCATAGGTATAATTGACATGCTGCAATTTCCAAAACCGCAACGGTTATGGAAATCGCAGTGCGTCTGCTGCACATATTTTTCCGTAATGTGTGGATGGGATTTGCTAGAATGCCATGGTTTTTTTCTGTGGGTTTTAGCCACAAGGGGCCACATCCCATCTCCACTTTGCAGTAAATATGCGCAGCGGAAACGCTGCGATTTCCAAAACAGTCGCAGTTTTGGAAATCGCAGCATGTCAATTATACCTACGGAAACGCGGGCGGTTTCCCTATAGATATAATTGAAGCAGAAAGTCTGCAGGGGAAACCTCTGTGAACTTTCTGTGCAAAGTGCTGCAGGAAAAACCGCAATGCGTCGCCGCCGTGGTTTTTCCCACAGCTGTTTTTTGCTGCGGGACGCCACATGGGGCCTTGGCCTTAAGGAGTTTTCCAGCTCATTTTTATTGATGATCTATCCTCAGAATAGATCATCAATAAGAGATAAGTGATTCCCCACTGATCAGCTGTATGAAGGGGCTATGGTGCCTGTTTATATCACACGCTGTCTGTTTATAGTGACCGTGTGATGTAATTCCAGCCTTGTCACATACTGTAGACATGTATAGGACGAGGTCTGTAGTTACATTACATGGCCGCTATGAAAAGAATGACACTATGTAAACAGAGAAGGGGTCACGGCGCTTACACAGGTACCACGGTTCATTCAAACAGCTGATCCTGGGGGTCCCAGGTATTGGAACCCCAATAATTTTTTTTTCCCTTGTTTTTTTTTTTCCTTTTCAATTGGGAAATACCTGGGACATTATTAATAAGGGGCACTATTTAAAGGGGGTGCACAGGGAAGTCATTAATTTAAAGATGCACTTGGGGGTATTATTCATTATGGGGGGTTATATCATATATTTTATAATAGGGTAACAGCAGGATGGGGGCTTTGTGCAGGTGAGGACAATGTGGGTCGGTGCCTGGAAAAGTGAGGAGCCAAAGATGTCTGTGTTGCAAACTTTACAGAGACTGGAAGAAGTGGTCATGGCCGTCCAGATGAAAGAGATGGAAAATGTGAAGGATTAGTCAGAGACGACACCGGTAAGTCACAAAATATTACTGCCCTGTATTCACCTAAATCGTCTGCAGAGCCCTGTGTAGAGCCGCTATATACCACTATACGCTCACCGTATACTCATAGTATCGGTATACGAACATGTCCAAGTTGGGGGCCCACTTGGACATGTTCGCCCCCCTGTGCTGAACCCCTAGCTACGCCTCTGCACTGCAGTTTTACTTCTTGGAGAAATGTCAGCTGATCTACAAGATGCAAGATATTGACAGCTCATAATCAAATACCTCTTGTTTTGCGATAGACGAGTTGATGTGTCTGAGATCTCTACCAGGGTCTGCAAGCCTAAGCACTTGCCACTTCTCATGGATCCAAGCCTCCTCCTCACCACAGTCTTGGAAAAACTGATACAACTTCAATAATTCCTCTAGACGTAACCTCCTATAATATAAAAAAAAAACATTTAAATAGTACAAGCAAAAGGAAGATATAAGACAGACACATATCTCGGGTAAGATCTCTGCTGTGGAAAAAGACCTCCTGCAGCACTTCCTCATGGCTGCCAAATCGGTCATTCCTAGACACTGGCACAGTTCCTGCACTCCTGCTCTGGTGGAACTGATTCAGTATCTTAATCACGTACGGAGAATAGAGGTTCTAGTGGCAAAGGACTCTCCTGACTCATCGAAGGTGGAGACACTCTGGCAGCCGTGGATCCTGTATCGGGAGTCTGACAAGCTCACTAATCTTCTGTCCTAGATCCACCCTTATGTATGGATTTATGATCCCTATATGGATTACCTATTTCATCCAACTGTTGTCATGGCATGTTGCCCTTCCCTCTTCTTCTTCATTCCTCCTCTTTCTTCCTCATCTGTTTTCCCTATCCCCCCTCTGTCTCTTTGTTGGTCATCTTCCCTGTAATACTTTGTCCGTAGGTCCCTGGGTTCCATGAGAGCAGCCGAACCTGGCCCCTGGTTTTGGAGACTCTCCCTAGGGCTAAACCCAGGTTGTACCCTTCTAATAACTTCCAAAGGGGCCTGGCCCCTAATGTTTCGTAGCCCAGACAGTTGCAAAAGCTGCTTATACAGTAGTCCATCTGTGCCGTTTTATTTGTACTTGCCTTTCTTGCTTGTGTAGCCTTGTTTTTTTTTTTTGCTTCTTTACTATGCTGTTAAAAACTTATCTTTCAATAAACTCAGATTAAACATAAAACAGATATATAACAGTGTCTACTTAAAGTACAGTTACAGATATAGTAGTGCTCAAATATTACCACCATAAAGTGAGTTGTATCGGGCACTATAAGACAGTAAATTTACTACAAGTTTTGGTAGAAGTTTAGATTAGGCCACATTGGTGAGGTAGGAGTGGTAATAGTCCCTGTCCAAGCTATAATACAGCCCTGCTATTTAACCATGCAAGGATCTAAAACTCTGTAATAACTGCAGGATGACATAAATAATGAAATGTGTGCATTAGAAAACTAAGGCCACTACTACAAACATTATGTTCTGTTAGGCTCTGCTCATATCTGTGTTTGTTACATCCATTGTTCTGTTCCTATGACAAAGCAGAACAGTTAAAAAAAAAAATGGAAGTGGCAGATCCGTGACATAACTGATATCAACAGCGTCCAACCAACTCCATTGACTTTAATGCATTTGTTGGGTTTCTGTCATGGGACCCAGCATTTTACCACATAATATATTGCAGAATGAGGCACTATTTTGTTTGGTAGTTTTTGTGAAGTTTGCAATGGCAGCAGATGTGAACAGAGCCTTAAAGCCCTATTTCAAATTCACAGGCCGATAGCCCATCATTATACTGTACTGTCATCTTTCTTTTAACTGTATTAGAGGGGTTTTACCACTAACAACACTTATCCCCTATTTACAGGATGGGGGATAAACATTTGATCCAACCACCGGCACCCTCAGTGTTCCTGTGCATAGTGTTGTTAGTGAGAAAACCCCTTTAATAAACCTAAGTGCAGTACAGTAATACCTCGTACATTCGCGAGGTTAGGGTCCAGAGCGGGTCGCGGATCGCGAGGAATCGCGAATGTTTGGCACAAGCGCTTAGAAGCGCTTACAATGCCGGTTTCTAATGTTTAACCCCTAAATATCAATAAACTTTGCCCTACAGTACTGTACAGTATACTAAAGTATACTAAAGTATACTGTACAGTACTGTATATTAATACATTCATTCAGTTTTCTTATACACTCACAGTAAAATGAAACTAATTACCGGGTACGTAACGAACAGGACGCTACTACCCAATAGCGAAGTGTTTTTTTTAATTAAATTTCACAGATCTGAAAAAAAAAGAGCAAAATCTATATATGTTAGTTGCCAAAAAAATATTGCGAATCTGTGAATTCTCAAATTCGGAAACGCGAGTGTACGAGGTATTACTGTAGTTATTATATATGAAGGCCATGGTAACAGAACTCTTACCGGGATTTGCTAAGGGATACAAGGTTCTGATAAAGCTGACGTAAGTTCTTTACTTTGGTTTGGAGGAGATCAACATAACCCCTTTCACCCTTTGGGACATGTTCTGCCCTGGCTAAAATCTGTCTCACTGATTCACCAATTGACATAATCTGGGATTCAATTAAGTTGTGTTCTTGTAGAAAGTAGTCCACCTCGGGGAGCTGTTTCCCAAGCTCCTTTGAACCCAATAAATCCTGCCAAAAAAAAAAAAAAAAAAAGATTTAGCAACAAAATAAATAAATACATGAAAACAGATAACAGCATTTTGGGAACACAGTATGAACCATCAACTAATTTAGTGGAATGTATTACCTAGATTTTCTTTTTACTAATTAAAATTAAATTAAAATAAAAAAAAACGGTTTCTTGACAGACATCAAGCATCTTATTTTTTAACATTAAGGTATATGGGTAACAGATAGTAACGGGCGGGTGTCTGTTATACTGTCCGTTATTACTGTCTGTTTTTTTTTCTAAGCATGCTCAGAAAGCAGAAACAAGAAAAAAGAAAAAAAAATTTACAGTATAAAAACGGACACTAACTGATGCTAATGTGTCCGTTTTTTTTTTAACCGATCCATTAGATGGATCATTTAAAAAAAACGGACACATTAACATCAGTTAGTGTCCGTTAATGTCTGTTATGATAGGCGTCCGTTTTTTCTTTTTAACGGACACTATCATAATGCATATCCAATGGTAGTGTGAACCCACCCTTAATGATGCAAGCTTTTCTGCACATTTAAGTATGGTATTTTACAAGGCAAAAGTTGTTACCTGCATTGCTCTCAGTTCCTCAACAACACTGTCAATGTCTCGTAAAAGGAGCAATATTTGTTGCTTCTCTTCTAATAACTGTTTGTGAGTGTTCAGTAAGTTGAGCAATCCACTCCAGCCTCTTGATAACTCTTGTTGTCTGTCATACAGAATTAGTAGATCAGATTAGTTTGGGTTTAGGCACCATTTTACAATATACACAATCACATGAAATTGAGAAACTTTGTAATTACTATATTCATATTGTACTGAAACAGAATTATGGTCTGCATTATAGTCCAATCCAAAGGTGCATTCCCTGCATGTTCAGTAACTTTACAGAGTAATATTTTGTGATTTATATCTAGCCTGTGCTATAGATACCTTCTACATACTTACCTGTACTTTGATCTGATGGAGTGACTAACTGTTCCAGTGAATTGTAAAACTAACTTAAGTTATTTGGCTTGTGTCTAAAACAACTATGTTGACTGCAGGGGCATAGCTAAAGGCTCATGGGCCCTGGTGCAAAAGTTCAGCCTGGGCCCCTGCCCACCTCACAACTTCTTCATGGCTGCCAAACCAGTCTAACTTTCAACTGCATTGCTGAGTCTCTTGAAAGGGTTGTGCAAGATTAGAAAACATGGCTACTTTCTTATTTTCAGAAAGTGACCTCACACCCGTTGGTCACATGGCAATTCTGCAGCTCAATCCCATTAAAATGAATGAAAATGAACTGCAGCATGACCATATGACCAACGGATGTGATGACACTTCCTGAGAAATAGAAATCAGCCATGTTTCCTAATTCTGCACAAGCCTTTTAAGGGTAAGTTCACAAGGTGCAATTTTCATGGCAGAATCGGTATTTCAAAAACAGAGGTCCCATGTTCCCTGTTTAAAAGGAGTGGTGGTCCTTAGACTGACTGAGGCCAACTTTCCATGTAAAGCACGACATGGGACCAGTGTTCTTGTGATGATGTGGCCTCCATTGATCATACAAATGACCTATGCAGGTAAATAGGTGATAAGTTTTGCTCTATTAATTAATTGGTGCTCCCCAAAAGTAAAATGCCCCCTTAGTTGATATGACACAGTGTCATTGTGTCCTATCTACCTGCACCAATCCACAGACAGAAAGGTGAATGGTAAAGTTCAAATCAGAATATGTCACTTAGGACAATGGGTCAATGCCCAAAATAGGACTGGATGATGGATCCTGAATGGCTGACAAAGCTGAAAAGCAGCAGGGATCTGACTACTGACTAGCACCATTTTCATTTATTTCCTTATGCCCTGATTATCAGTATATAATATAATGACTGTTCCCTGATAAACCCCTTCAGCTTTTCCATTTTCTATTTAACAGAAGTTGCCTCACTAAGACAACTTATTTAAGACCCACTATCAGAAGTGACAAATACATTTTAGATACAGTAGTTTATTCTATAAGCTTCTGCACCATGACATCTGTACTATGCTACATTTCAAATATTTCCTAAGAGTTTTGTTACATTGATATCTAAAGGGGTTTTCTGGCACTATGATATTGATAACCTATCCTTAGAATAGACCATCAATATTAGCTCGGTATAGGTATAGTTTGACACCAGAGACACCTGCAGATCAGCTGTTTTAAGAGCTTATGGTGCATGGGTGAGCTCCACTTCGTCTCAGTGAGAGAGATTGGAAGCCTCTGTGGACTTTCTGTGAAAAGTGCTGCGGGAAAAACAGCGATGCATTTCTGCCACAGTTTTTCCCGCAGTGATTTTTTGCTGCGACCCACTACGTGGGGCCTTAGCCTAAGAGTTTAGTTTGATATGTGTACTTTACTTATTTTCTACTTTTTCATGCCTACATATATTGCGTAAAACCAAGATAAATCATGCCTAATAATGTAGTATTAGCAATTATTATAAGATCACACATAAGACAATGTATTACAAGCTAAACAAACTTACTTGGTTATTATTGCTGCTTTGTTGTGATAATTCTCTTTTTCTAAAATGTCCCGCATCTCAGCAAGTGCACTAAACCGCTCTTCACGAGGTAGCACATCGGCTTCAATTGCTTCTAGCTTCTTAGTGGCAGCTTCCACCTGGGTGATATTGTTGGGCTTGAAATCTTGCTGCTCTATGACCTGCCTCATTTCATGCAGGTAGGACTCTCTAAGAAAAGCTTTCTTTTGGAACATCTGAGCCAGTTGCTCCAACCGTTCCAGTCTAAGCATCTCTGTCTGCAAAGCCTTCTCCCGTTCATATTCAGCTTTTTCCAAGATTGTCCAGTACTTCTCTATATCACTCAAAGTTTTCCCATCAGGTGGAAAATAAGGCCGTAAATTGTTAGCCTGTAGCTTGGTCCGGATGTTGAAAATGTGAGCTTCAATTAAGCCTTTCTCTTGGTACTTTGCAGGTTTCTCTACCGTGCGATAGGTTTTAAAGTTTGCTAAGAGCTGCAACATACCATTGATGGAGTTGGCGAAATGCCGATCATTCATCTCCACAACTTTCTGCTGGATCCACCTTAGTAGATCAGTTACCATGGTCTCGTATTGGCTCTTTAGATTCTCATTTTCAAGAACCTGGGACATAACCTAAAATATTAAACCATAAGACTTGTAAATTCCAAAAGCTGCCACAAAAAGTGTTCTCATTTCCCAACTGCACGAAAAATATGCAAAGCCTTGCTAAATAAACTGATATCATATGACGATAGTAAAAACAATTCAGAGCTATCAAATATTTATCATGTCAAAGATTTTCCGGGGCAGTAGAAAATGTTGTGTGCAGGTCTACTAAATAAACGCAATGTTGAGACTGTGTGAGAATGGCCAGTGTTGTGAAGGTAAATACTAAATATATCCAGATAATAGGGTAGAATTATCAAGACCAGGGCTGTGGAGTCGGTAGGCAAAACCACCAACGTTGACTTCGACTCTGACTCCTCTATTTTCCCACAGCCCGACCTCGACTACAATTCCTGCTCCTTAACAAATGGCTGAAAACCTTTGTCAGGGAAAGACAGTAAAGTTCTGCTTATAAAGGAGAAATAGTGGCTGAATTCTTAAGAAAGTAAATATGTAACAAACTATTTATCTAATTAATTGTACAATATTAATAATTGTATAATATAATCATTTTATTTTGAAGCCAGAGTCGGAAACTTTTTTCTGACTCCACTTCCACCTAAAACTGGCCCCAACTCTGCCTCTGTGACTCTGACTCCACAGCCCTGATGAAGACTAATATTTCATACACCAGTGTCAAAACAAAAGTCCTTTAACAATAAATTGTACAAAATGTAAGGTGTGGTCAGGGATAAGAAAATCATGGCAGATGTTTTCCAAAAACATGTGTCCACGGGTTGTGTGATTATTGTAACTCAGTCCCATTTACTTCAAAGGAGCTGAGCAGAAATACTAGGTACAACCAATGAACAGGTGCAGCACTGTCTTTAGAAGACACCAGCCATGCTTTTCTAACCCCACACTACTCCTTTAAGAAGTTCATCTTTAGGCTGAAAATCGCACAATGCATCTGCAGGGAAAGAGGATCATTTATTCACTTCTAACAATGTAAAACATACCTCACATAGATGTAGTCCCCAAGATCAAACCTTGTGAACTAAATGCTCTGTTTCTATCAAACCACATAACCCCTTTTACAATTGACAAATATCTTAGTTTTCGCTTTTAACCTGTAATGCAGTACCTGAGCATAAATTCAATGTATACAGTATATTGTGTGCCTTACATTTATACATCAGGGCACTATCCTTTGCGTCTCAGTTATAGACAATGGTTACCCACCTCTAGAGAAAGAGAGGGCAGAGCCTGTCCCTGCATCATTACCCCTGCATTGATATTCTGCCATCTCAGCCAGGTGTTGCTGAGCAATCCTAATAAGTGCATTGGCATTTCCAAAAGAGGAGAGGGAGGTACGGGTGCTTCACCAGCAGTTGGTCTAGTTCCTCTTAATAACCAGGTCACAGGGTTAGCCCATAATAACTCCTGGGAGACTGACATTATCCCCACCTTTTAAAGGGGCTTGTACATGATGTTTCCTTTGCATTAGAAAAGTAATGTTTCTATAAATCCAATGTTAATGTTCGCTTTTGCTATGCACACCTGTAACATTATATGGGTATATGTTTTTGGACTGCATACAAGACTGTTTCATTATATACTTTATACAGACACATTTTCTCCAGTCACAATCCTATTAAGAGGGATTAGGAAAAATCATTCTAGTGAAGGTAAGATTAGCTGACGTCTCCCTACAAGGAGCTATGTCATCTAGTAGAAAAGGGCAAAGCTTGTTTCTTGCCTATAAAAATCAAGTGTTTATTGACTTAGGGTACAACACACAATGAAATAGTAAAGCTTACAATTAAAAGTAAATCTACATGAAATGAAAAAGCTTTATTTATACTGCCATTAATGGTGTTTTGGCATGTAACTCTGGATTTATAGATTTTCTATGATAGCTACTACAGATCTTTTGTGCTGCTTTCAGTGGAATAGTGTGGAATGAGCAGATTAAAAAATGCTGCATCTGTGTGCTAAATATGACTAAATTCACCTCAGTTAAGCTGCATTCACACAATAGTGATTAATGGCTGTGCGATATCCGTTTTTTAACAGACATCACACAGCAATATTAATTTCACTGTCAGTGCATGGGGGCTAATAATATGACCGTTATTTTGACGGTCCATTCTCATTCGCTCCGTGAAATACAAGGCTAGCACACTGACCCGCAGTACGGTCGTCTGCAAGGGGCCTTTGGGCGAGGGCTCACATTGTGGACACTTTGTGATAACTGCATGCAGCTGGAACCTGGTCAAAAACAACACAATGTTACAAGAATAAATGGTATAATCCATAACGTGTGTCCCTGTAGATTTTGACACTGTCCAATCACAGCTGACAATGAGAAACTATGTAGGGACACACCCAGGTGTCGATTCATACATTTCCAGGAGGAATAACATAACACAGAGTTTCAGTAAAATATGCTCCAGAATTACCTGCTATGACAGACATGTCAGAAGAGGTGACAGGTCTGCTGTAATGCCAGGGCACATACACAGTGGACACACTGCTGAATTCAGTAGCACATTATCCTGAAAGTTGCCACTACAAATGAGAAACAGCTCACCTGCAGGAATCAGATCGCAGATCACCAGCTGCTTTGTGCAAAATTTGAGAACTGCTAGTAGAACCAGTGGCAATTACTTACATGGTGATCTGTGCTGCAGGTTTTAGTGGCAGCATGTGGATGCAATGAAGAGAAATGTCATATACTATGCTGCTACTGTATATCACAGCAGGTAAGCTACCAGTGAATAAACAATGGCTAACCAGCTGCGAGTGAACCCTGCCTAAGGCCCCACGTTTCGGATACTCAGCTTTTTTGCTGTGTTTTCACCAAAGCCAGGTGTGAATTGAGCAGAAGGTAGAAGTATAAGAGCCTCCTATATATTTCCTACTCCTTTTGTAGCCATTCTTGGTTTTGGCTCAAAAAACCCTGCCTGTGGGTGGGCAGCTTTTTAGCCACTAGTATCTGCCATAGTGTGGAAATCTATTAAACTTGAAATTATTTATTCCCCCATTCCTAAACAAGGCTCCCATAAGCCATAGGGTAGCAAAACATACAATCTTTAATGATCAATGATAAAGCAGTTATATTTTGGCATGTGAATAAGCTTCTTTATAGAAATCATGTATTTATTATGCACATACCTAGAATTGATATGTATTATTTAGAATAAAAACTAATCTGTCTGTACATGGTTAAATTGTTATGGCTGTAAAATTTATAGAAAACCTTATGTGACATTGTAATTCTTGGACATGATATCTGCATGCTACTGACATAGCACAGATGATTTTAATGGTGAAAACAGACATATGAGTTGCCATTTGAAATATGTTGCTGTTTTGTACAGCACATGAACTAGTGGCAATATTGTTTATAGATAGACCTGACTCTTTTTATAATGTGTAAATGTCGCTGTAATTTATTTAAAAAAAGTGCATATCATTGTATAGCAGACGCTATATGTATGACGTTAGCAGAGCATACACTATATCTGCAGCATTAGGAATGACTGTCCTCTACGCTCAGTTCATACAATTAATTGGGTTCTCCACATTGGACAATCCTACTTATTAGAAGTGTTTTTTGACAAAAAGCAGATCACAAAGTGTCCCTCCTGCTGGGACTGTGGGGAAACTTGGTAGTGTTTATTTTCTCTGCTTTTTCACATTTATGAGCAGTCTGTGTACTGCGGGACAGGACAGTCCTCCAGCAGTTCACCATTCTAGCCAGGAGATAAAAATCCTGATCATAGAATTCATAGGGCTATAGAATTGCAGATGTCACACAAGGTATCCTTGGTTTGTTGCTGTGCATCAATCTAAGCACATTCTACATACCTTTGTGTTGGTAATGGACATAATATAACAATCCCTAATGATCATCTGTCCCAGTTGTAATGTTTTTCACATCCCACAGAGAATTATCAATAGGTTATACTTTGGGGTCTTTACTTACAGTATTTACTTCTGCTGAAACCTATAGAGTAACCAAACACCTTTCACACCACTTTACTGTCATTGTGTCAGAGACTCGGTGACTAAAATCACCAGTGGTTCAATGGGTTAAGGACTGTAATATTCTGTCTCAATATTGAATAGATCTGATTTCACTCACTTTATAAAAAGTAAGTATTTCCTTGTTGCTGATAACTCAATATCCCGTTTATATATGAACCATAAGCAAACATTTGTCAGCAGTGTTGTTGCAACATTTTATACAGATTGGTTTTAACTCACATTGACAACCCTTTTCTGAACTGTTTGGCCTTTTTTCATCCTGGAGAAGTAATGGTAATACATAGATACATATGTCATTATGGACTTCTCATCTGGTTTTGGGATGATAACATCTTCAGCATCCAGCAGCTTGGATATGCCTAGCTTGGTATCTGCCACATTAAAGGCATTATTCAAGTTGTACAAGGGTTGGGTTGCTTTGAGAGAGTGGTAGTCAATGAGATCAGGTCTGTGGGATATAGAAATTATACAAGATCATGAGTTAGTTTGGTTATACTGTATACCAAACATCAGTCACATTACCTTATAGTTAATGGTATATAAAGAAACCTCTTTCTTGCAAACAGGGAAAACAAGATTCCTGTTCTTGGTATTGGTGAATTCCCATTAGTCCCACAGCCTATTCACTTTGTCCAGTCTATATATTTACCCTTATCAAAAAACATGATTTTGCAATACTTTGTCACAAGATGTCTATCCCATATATGTCTATGTGTGGCCACCCAGTGGTTGTATTGTGTGACACATAAATCTCACAGTTCGCCATATGAAAACTGACTGTCATGTCCTACCAGATATTTCCTGAGATAGTATGCTCTGGATGGAGGATATGATATACAGAGCATGTCAAATTTATGGGGAATCAAAGGTTAAACAGATATGTTTTGTCATGAGTAATATGTTTTAAGTAACATTTTATAGGAACAGTAAATAGACATTGAGGTTTACTATAAAGCTATACAAAACAAATACAATTACAAGGGAAAGAGGGCTAAAATATATTTTTAATCTTTTTAAGACAAAACTGGGCATGAATCCAACTAAAATGTAGCAGAATCAACCTTTCAGTTACAGATTTCCAGCTCAATGCATTAACCCCTGTCACTGCCTTTCTACATTTTCTAATCTACTGTAAGAACAGCTTCATAGGATAGATCTCATGTGTAAAACAAACAAATACCTGTGAGCATGGATGAGAGCATTGAATGCAAGGCCATCCCGCCAGCTACTGGAAAAGTCCTGTACATTTACATTTGAGTAGGGGGCTGTTTTAATTTGGCACCATATAAGAAGAGCTTCTTTGGCAGATGCCTTAGCTGCACTTGCACCAAATTCATCCTGTTACAAAACAGAATCCAAATTAATATGTTTTGCTGACATACCGATCCTGGGGGAACAACAGTATCTCCTATTCATCTTACATGTTAAAATTTCCTTTGATGCATATACCTAAATAGTGTTTTTGTAACAATATGTCTAAATTGCTATTTTTTAAAGCATGATAAGGATATAACACCCTGAGCATCCTGGTTCAGATTGCTAGTATAATCCAAGACAAATTGAAACAGTGCTCTATAATCTATTTTTTTTTGGTATATTCTCATACATTAATATTTACAGCAATGAGAATGTCTTGTTACACATTGTGGCTCATGAATTCTCATTTCTGTATATAGCCAGGAAGACTGTTCTGTAGGTAACATTGAAAACCACCATCTCACCACATACCCCCGTATGAGGTCAGTCATCAAAAAAACACAGATGGGATGGAAAGTAGTTTAGAGAGACCACTACTAAAACTGGAATTACTGCATTACCAGACCATCTCAGTTGCATATGATGACAAGACCATAGTTTCTTCTTCAATATGTTGCACACATATTTATACAATAAGAAATATTCAGTTCAGCAATAAATTGGTGTCTGTTGGAAGGATATCCCCATCCACTATAGTCACATGTGAAAAATCCACAGAACTCAGGAGCAGGTCAACTGCAAATAAAACTTATTTTTGTCATTTTATGAACAGCATAATGTGATACAAATTCACAGAACGTTTTAGTCCCAAGGACTTATTCCACCTATATAGCAGTAATGGGAGCAGGAACTGCTCCAGCAGAGGCTGCTCCTGTAATGCAGGTATACAAGGTCCGGGAGGACTAAAATGCATGAACACATATTAATATGCTAATCCATTCTCAAGTGCTATTTTACCGTATCCAATGATATGGAAGATATTTGGAAACGAAGAATAATAATCCAAATAAGGCCCAATATTAATGTCCGATCTCCATCTACAATGTTCTCTGGACCAATTAATTTCACGGGCACCTAAGATAAAAAAAAAAAAACCAAAACAAATGAATACACATAAACACATGAAATGCTGAAAGAACAACATTAAAACATTACTACAGCAATGCCATGAGCCAAAACAGCCCATCTATAATGATAACACACCTGGAGAGATATTCTAACTAAATAACCAACAGTTGAGGTTTTCTGAATACACTGAGTATCCCAGAATGTGAACTATACCAGTTGTAGAAATACAAGTACACACAGCCTGCAGTTTATTCCTGTAATAACAGCAACCAAAGATTGCTGATATTTGTCCTTGGTAGTGCTGCTGAAAGAGGCTGCTGGTACATTACCCATGAGTTATGATATTTTTCAACTGAAGGCATCTATCAAGAGATATTTAAGGATTCCTTTAGTTCTGTACTACATACTAACAGATGTATATCTTGAGGCTCCTGGGTCCCAAAATCTGTAATGGCGCCTTTGATGAAAGGAGAGAATTTGTTTATGTATTATTACTGAAACAAATTGTGTGTGTGTGTGTGTGTGTGTGTGTGTGTATATATATATATATATATATATATATATATGTGTATATATTCTTAGTGTATGATGTATTGTTTATACATGTGTCATCAGTATACTGCATTGGTATGGGGGGGGCAGCAGGGGTGAAATGTTTCTTCCTGTCATCAAAACCAGATAGTTCAGGGCAAGTTTTATTGCTTTATGACTAGTTGGCTTTAAGCAACTCAGTCAAACATATATAAAAGTGGGAACGGTTAGTGACCTCATGGCCATTTGTGGAGGATTCTTCTTTCCAAGGCGCAGATTAAACCAGCCATCTTCCAGACACTCAAGATGTGGAAAAGGACAGGAGGCGTGACTAAGCACAAGCCACAAGAGACTATGATACCTTACAACTGATGTCACATCTGGAAGTCAGCTAACAGATTTGGATGTCAGCCATATTTCCCCTTCAAGCTTCCTGAAAACCAAGAATTCTAAGTATTGAATTTATCCAGTTTCCCTCCTGTTATGTTTAGAACTGTTTGCTTGTGTATCATTTGTTTTACTGTCTTTCTTTTCATATATAGCACTGAACCCTTTGGATATTAAATTTTGAAATTTGAGGGTAGGGACGAACTGAAATCAGGAACGCTATATTTATAACCCATACCATGGTCTGCCTCTATGACATTGTATGCTCTTGTGTACACTCCAGTGCATTTGGTTTGCTTTGTAGACAGGGGTTTTCCAGGATCAGAATACTAATAGCCTATTGTTAGGCTAGGCCATCAATATAAGATCAATCAGAGTCCTAATCTCATCACCCCTGCTGATCAGCTGTTTGAAGAGGCCTCTTCAATGCTTATATGGGTTTGTCTACCTGCATGCAGTTTACCAGGTTGCGTTGGTGCAGGGTATTCAAGAGATCAGACCAAACCTGCAATATCATGCACCACTGCTACTAAGTAGATGGAATGCAGACAGGCAGATATGAACAACAAACAGAATGCGGCACTCAGCCAAGTGCCATGGCTAGTTTAACCCCTTCAGGACCAAGCCAATTTTCATTTTTGCATTTCCATTTTTCCCTACCCACATTCCAAAAGCCATAATTTTTTCATTTTTCAGTTCACAGAGTCACATGATGGCTTATTGTCTGCTAAACAAATTTTACTTTGTAATGGCACCATTCAAGTTGGAATTGGAAAAAAATGCATTTGCGCCAAGTATGGGTTTAATTTTTACAGCATTCACTATGTCGGAAAAATGACATGTTACCTGTATTCTGTGGGTCAGTATGATCAAAGTGATACCAAATTTATATAGTGTTTGTAATGTTTTGATACCTTTTAAAAAAATTAAATCTTTGCAAAATAGAAAAAAATTAGTGTCGACATATTGTGATATCTGTAACTTTTTCATATTTATGTGTATGGAGCTGGGTAAGGTGTCTTTTGTACAGGACAAGATGACATTTTTATTGATGATATTTTGGGCAAGGTCTGATGGTTTGATCACTTTTTATTCCGTTTTTTATAGGAGGCAAAATGTTGAAAAAATATTGACTTTTGATTTTTTTTCCCCACTGCGGAGTTTACCGTATGGGATAAATATTTTTATTTTTTAATAGTTTGGGCATTTCTGAGCGCGGGGGTCCCTAAAGCATTTATGTCTACTTTTGTTTATTTAATTTTATATGTAATCTAGAGAAAGGGGGGTGATTTGAATTTTTATATGTTTTGTGGTTTTTTTTATACTTTTAAAAACTTTTTTTCTTTTTCTTTTACTTTTATTTTCAGACCCCCTAGGGACCTTGGGGTCTGATCACTCATACTATAAACTGCAATACCAATGTATTGCAGAGTATAGTAAAATACATTGCCTTCTATTACACGCTGCCTTTGGCGATCTTTCCCGATCGTGAAAAGATAGCGACGTCCATAGCTCCGACACACATGGCTCTCTCCATACACCCCATCATGCCTAATCACGTACAAGTACGTGATTTTGCGTGAAGGAGTTAAATAGAAGATCACTGGATGTGGTGAGAGTCATGTTATTTATGTCTCCTTTTTTAACATTTTCTTGTTGTCAAAGACAACAGTGTTTCATCTCAAAACATTAGTACGTGAAATAAAATAACAGCAGGAATTCTCAATATTAATATTGCAACTGATCATTGCTATTGTAACCTATAAAAAGCTCATTTACTATGCCATTATCATGTATACCAGCAGGGGCGTAACTAGCAAAGACTGAGGCCCCCAGCAAACTTTTGACTTGGGCCCCCCGACGGCATAGCGCCCCCTTTCCTGGCCCCCACACAGTATAATGCCCCATTTACACACACTATAATGTCCCAAAGTAGCCTACAGACAGTATAATGTTCCATAGCAGTCTCTCCACACGGTGTAATGTCCCACAGTGACCCCTGCCCACAGTATTATGTCCCACAGTGGTCCCTACACAGTATTACAGTGGGGAAAAAAGTATTTAGTCAGCCACCAATTGTGCAAGTTCTCCCACTTAAAAAGATGAGAGAGGCCTGTAATTGTCATCATATGTAGACCTCAACTATGAGAGACAAAATGAGAAAACATATCTAGAAAATCACATTGTCTGATTTTTAACAAATTTATTTGAAAATTATGGTGGAAAATAAGTATTTGGTCACCTACAAACAACCAAGATTTCTGTCTATCACAGACCTGTAACTTCTTCTTTAAGAGGCTCCTCTGTCCTCCACTCATTACCTGTAGTAATGTTTGACATAGTTATCAGTATAAAAGACACCTGTCTACAACCTCAAACAGTCACACTCCAAACTCCACTATGGTGAAGACCAAAGAGCTTTGGAAGGACACCAGAAACAAAATTGTAGACCTGCACCAGGCTGGGAAGACTGAATCTGCAATAGGCAAGCCGCTTGGTGTGAAGAAACCAACTGTGGGAGCAATAATTAAAAAATGGAAGACATACAAGACCACTGATAATCTCCCTTGATCAGGGACTCCACTCAAGATCTCACCCTGTGGGGTCAAAATGATCACAAGAACGGTGAGCAAAAATCCCAGAACCACATGGGGGGACCTAGTGAATGACCTGCAGAAAGCTGGGACTAATGTAACAAAGGCTACCGTCAGTAACACACTACGCCGCCAGGGACTCAGATCCTGCAGTGCCAGACGTGTCACCCTGCTTAAGCCAGTACATATCCGGGCCTGTCTGAAGTTTGCTAGAGAGCATTTGGATGTTCCAGAAGAGTATTGGGAGAATGTCATATGGTCAGATGAAACCAAAGTAGAACTGTTTGGTAGAAACACAACTCGTCGTGTTTGGAGGAGAGTGAATGCTGAGTTGCATCCAAAGAACACCATACATACTGTGAAGCATGGGGGTGGCAACATCATGCTTTGGGGCTGTTTCTCTGCAGAGGGACCAGGACGACTGATCCGTGTACATGAAAGAATGAATGTGGCCATGTATCGTGAGATTTTGAGTGCAAACTTCCTTCCATCAGCAAGGGCATTGAAGATGAAACGAGGCTGGGTCTTTCAGCATGACAATGATCCCAAGCACACTGCCAGGGCAACGAAGGAGCGGCTTCGTAAGAAGCATTTCAAGGTCCAGATCTGAACCTCATAGAAAACCTTTGGAGGGAGTTGAAAGTCCATGTTGCCCAGCGACAGCCCCAAAACATCACTGCTCTAGAGGAGATCTGCATGGAGGAATGGGCCAACATACCAGCAACAGTGTGTGCCAACCTTGTGAAGACTTACAGAAAACATTTGACCTCTGTCATTGCCAACAAAGGATATATAACAAAGTATTACGATGAACTTTTGTTATTGACCAAATACTTATTTTCCACCATAATTTGCAAATAAATTCTTTAAAGATCAGACAATGTGATTTTCTGGATTTGTTATTATTATTATTATTATTATTATTATTATTATTATTATTATTATTATTATTATGCTTACTTATATAGCGCCATCATATTCCATCAGATATTGTCAGTCACTGTCCCATATAGGGCTCACAATCTATATTCCCTCTCAGTATGTCTTTGGAGTGTGGGAGGAAACTGGAGTACCCGGAGGAAACCCACACAAACACGGGGAGAACATACAAACTCCTTGCAGATGTTGTCCTTGTTTTCTCATTTTGTCTCTCATAGTTGAGGTCTACCTATGATGACAATTACAGGCCGGCCTCATCTTTTTAAGTGGGAGAACTTGCACAATTGGTGGCTGACTAAATACTTTTTTTTCCCACTGTATGTCCCACAGTGGCCCTTACATACAGTATTATATCCCATAGTGGCCCCTGCACATAGTATTATGCCCTACTGTGACCCCTGCACACAGTATTATGCCCCACAGTGGCCCCTGCGGGGAGGTGACAAACATTAAAACCAATGTTACTTACCTCTCCCGGGCTTCGGTGCATTCCCTGCTGCTTTTGTCACTCTTCAATGTCGGTACAGATGTCACGTGGGCTAGGCCAGCGTCGCGACACATAATGACGGCTGGGAAGATGACTTCCTGTCTGTGTCCTTATGAGGGTTTTTTTTGTCTTTTGGTAAAAATTATTTTGTAGGGGTGCCCCGAGGAAATTTTTTTTTTCCAAGGGTACCCTGAGTCTTACAAGGTTGGGATACACTGCTGCTGTAGACACATCACTTACGCTAGTTCTAGTGGAATTTTTCTTTAAATTTATCCCAGTGATATAAACCTTTAATGATATACAGATGGCTGCACAAAAGACGGATGCCTCATTATTTTTAGATGTCTGAGACATCAAAATATTTTACTGAACTCAATCTAAAGTAATTGTGGAAAAACTATAAATTTTAAAAATATTTTTTGTCTTTGTGATTTTATTCCAAAACCAGTATTATACTGTATATTGCATAACTACAATGTGCTCAAAGTTCAAAGAAAGGAATAGGAATTTTTTAATAGGAATTTTGCGTATGAGTTGCATATTATAGTATGTTGTTTTGACTATATATTATGTATGTCCCTATCAGGGCTGCTTTAACCATAGGGTCAACAATGCATTTGCAACGGGCCATATGGTAGCGGGGGCTCCTTTTGGACAACGGGACAGTCCTGCATTTGCTGTCCCGCTGTCCAGGGCTGTGGCGGACCTTGCTGCACCAACTCATCAGCGTCCGGAGTGACGAAGTAGTGATGAAGTAGGGAGATGTCCGCTCCCTGCTTCACCACCCGACCGCTGTCTTTGCTCCAAGTGTCCTGGGAGCAGGAGGCGCGATGTAGTGACGTCACTTACATCGCGCCTGTTACTCCTTAAAGACTCCAGGACCAGAGAGAGGAGTGAACGGGGGAAAGGTGAGTATTAAGGTTTGTTTTTTCTTTGATATATATACAGTTGGGGGCAACCTGAGGAGTGGGAGGACATGATACTGTGGGGGCAACCTGAGGAGTGGGAGGACATGATACTGTGGGGGCAACCTGAGGGGTAGGGGGACATTATACTGTGGGGGCAACTAGGGGACACATGACACTGTGGGGGGCAATCTGAGGGGGACATGACAGTGTGGGGGGACATGATACTGTGGCAGCAACCTGGGGGATGGGGGGACATGATACTGTGGGGGCAACCTGAGGGGGACATGACAGTGTGGGGGCAACTTGGGGGGGACACATGACACCGTGAGGGCAAACAGGGTGGTGGGGGACATGAATCTGGGGGAGTAACCTGGAAGGGGACATTATGAGGGGCATTATATTGTATGGGGCCACTAGGGAGGCATTATATTGTGTGAGAGCCACTAATGGGCATTATACTATGTGGGGGCCATTGATGGAGCATTATAATTTGTGCAGGTCTGGTATTTCTAAGTGGTGGTGATGGGGGGGCCCACTTATGAAACCTTTGCACAGGGCCCACCAATGTGTTAAAACGGCCCTGGTCCCTATTGTGACATATTAAGGAGATTGATAGCCAATCATTTGCCCTTTGTAAAAGATCACATGAATCTTAGGTAACTTGTACATGCAATTTCATAAAGGGAGAAGGTATAACATATTTTGGGAACACTCTGTTACATTTGTAAAACAAAAACATGGTATTGAGACCACTATAATTTTCCAGACTGCATAACTGACCTTGGACTTCAGGAAAGTTAAGGCTCTGCTGTTGTTTTCCAAGAAATGGACTCTCATTTTTCCTCTTGCTGGTTTGGGCAGCTGTTCTCCTGAAATGAACTCCAGAAGACGTAACAGGTATAGGCCATCACAGAGTTCTGTGTAGATGTCTGTTACTGGGATACTACCCTGTAGGAAAAATGAACAAGAGATTAAGTAATCTATTGATTAAAACAAGATTATATTATTAAGATTATTATTCGTGTACATAGAACATCCTTGCTGATATTGCTGTGAACTTTAGTAAGGCTGGAACTGCACAGTTATTTTGGCCAAGACTCCTGTCATATGACCAAAGATCATTGTGTTTCGTCTTGTGGCTCTTTTACTAAAGTATGTGAACAGAAATAAATTGTGACCCAGAGGAAATAATACTGCGCGTAACTTCTAGTCACAAGTAGTTGCAATCAAATGTAACTCCATTCACTTACATTAGTGAAGGGTCGCAGAGCGACATGGCGATCTTTGGTGACATGATGGATGTCACAGCCACAACATCAGGCTTACAGTCTAATCTCCCAATTTTAGGGTGGCTAAATACAGTTATTTTAAATTGCTGTTTGCCAAATGCTCATTTGGTTCACAATTTATTCTTCAATAATTCTACAATCTACCCATCTAAATACAAGCTTGACTAGGCATGGCTGTGGTCTCGCTGGGAGGAATTCCTACTGCAGCGGGGCAAAGTGCTGGTGATCAGTTATCACAGTGGGTCACTACCAAGGCCTACATATATTCCCTTAAGGAAATGTAACATTACTTGTGCTCACTGTAGTAAATGTAAACTATGCAATACATGGTTGTGTAGAGTCATCTAAAGCCAATTAAAGTCGGTCCTAATAGAGCATATGTAGAAATGTTATTATTTAAGACAACCACTTACATAAACTGAATTCCTTAGGCCTTGGTATAAATGCCATCTTAACAGCAAATGATGCCAAGCTATGCAAAGGTGAATTTGCAACCTTTCTATCCTCTTTTGCCTCACAAAAGTGCAATGGATCTAGCCAAGGACCAAATCTAAAGATCCCTTATAAAATTGAAATCTGAGATCTGATTTTATCAATCACTATGTACAAATACAATATATAATAATAGCTTACACATAGCATTTTTTGATAGGCTATGAATGATTCCTTTAAAGTATTGACTGGAGTTGGGAAGGCAACTCATTCCTATGAGGATGACCTAAAAAGACCTTGTTCAAGTCGGAAAACAAAGATTTTATGTCAATTTCAACCATTACCGTAAATCAATATACTTTCGTACGGGTCATTTATACAGTACATAGTGGTTATTACCAAAAGAGATCAAATTTTGTTTGATCACGTAAATATTATTATGTAACCCAACCTAAGGCTTAACTTGAAACTGCTAAGCCCCAATGTAAAACATGTACCAGCCCCCCTCAGTTACTACGTGCTATTTATAATACTAGTATCTTATTCTGTATGACATGACCCATGCAGTCACCAGGGCTCAGGTGCAACTTGTACCTCTGCAATCCCTAGAGCTATGCCATGACCCCACCCTGCCCACAATACATCCAAGATAACAGTCAGGGAGGGGCCTGTCTCTTACTAATGTCAGGAATACAATGCCCTTTGAGTTGCTCTCTCATACTGTACACAACATTGAATCACATTCCACAACCCGATAGGTCTCCCACATTTATTGCCGTCCAAAAATAAATCTCTTTTTTAATACTTTTATGACTATGGCTTGTAATAGCAGTTCAAAGGTCAAAAACCTGCAGCAATAACCTAGAAAGATATAAGAAAGATGAAGTCACCTGCAAAGGTGTTGATACTTTCTGTTCCATAGTACTGAATACCATTCATAGACAGGGAGGGGTTTAAGATTTGTGCCTTTAAAGCCCAATGATATACAGTGCTGGCCAAAAGTATTGGCACCCCTGCAATTCTGTCAGATAATACTCAATTTCTTCCAGAAAATGATTGCAATCACAAATACTTTGGTAATAATATCTTCATTTAATTTGTCTTCAATGGAAAACCACAAAAAGAATTGTCAAAAAGCCAAATTGGATATAATTCCACACCAAACATGAAAAAGGGGGTGGACAAAAGTATTGGCACCCTTTGAAAAATCAGGTGATGCTTCTCTAATTTGTGTAATTAACAGCACCTGTTACTTACCTGTGGCACATAACAGGTGGTGGCAATAACTAAATCACACTTGCAGCCAGTTGAAATAGATTAAAGTTGACTCAACCTCTGTCCTGTGTCCTTGTGTGTACCACATTGAGCATGGAGAAAAGAAAGAAGACCAAAGAACTGTCTGAGGACTTGAGAAGCAAAATTGTGAGGAAGCATGAGCAATCTCAAGGCTACAAGTCCATCTCCAAAGACCTGAATGTTCCTGTGTCTACCGTGCGCAGTGTCATCAAGAAGTTTAAAGCCCATGGCACTGTGGCTAACCTCCCTAGATGTGGACGGAAAAGAAAAATTGACGAGAGATTTCAACGAAAGATTGTGCGGATGGTGGCTAAAGAACCTCGACTAACATCCAAACAAGTTCTAGCTGCCCTGCAGTCCGAGGGTACAACAGTGTCAACCCGTACTATCCGTCGGCGTCTGAATGAAAAGGGACTCTATGGTAGGATACCCAGGAAGACCCCACTTCTGACCCAGAGACATAAAAAAGCCAGGCTGGAGTTTGCCAAAACTTACCTGAGAAAGCCAAAAACTTTTTGGAAGAATGTTCTCTGGTCAGATGAGATAAAAGTAGAGCTTTTTGGGAAAAAGCATCAACATAGAGTTTACAGGAAAAAAAAAAGAGGCCTTCAAAGAAAAGAACACGGTCCCTACAGTCAAACATGGCGGAGGTTCCCTGATGTTTTGGGGTTGCTTTGCTGCCTCTGGCACTGGACTGCTTGACCGTGTGCATGGCATTATGAAGTCTGAAGACTACCAACAAATTTTGCAGCATAATGTAGGGCCCAGTGTGAGAAAGCTGGGTCTCCCTCAGAGGTCATGGGTCTTCCAGCAGGACAATGACCCAAAACACACTTCAAAAAGCACTAGAAAATGGTTTGAGAGAAAGCACTGGAGACTTCTAAAGTGGCCAGCAATGAGTCCAGACCTGAATCCCATAGAACACCTGTGGAGAGATCTCAAAATGGCAGTTTGGAGAAGGCACCCTTCAAATCTCAGGGACCTGGAGAAATTTGCCAAAGAAGAATGGTCTAAAATTCCAGCAGAGCATTGTAAGAAACTCATTGATGGTACCGGAAGCGGTGCGCAGTTATGTCTAAAGGTGGCACCAAGTATAGGCTGAGGGTGCCAATACGCCGGCCCATTTTGGAGTTTTGTGTAAAATGATCAATGATTTGACATTTTTTCATTCCTTTGTGTTTTTCATTGCAAGCAAAATAAATGAAGATATTATTACCAAAGCATTGTGATTGCAATCATTTTCTGGAAGAAATTGAGTATTATCTGACAGAATTGCAGGGGTGCCAATACTGGCCAGCACGTACCCACGGATAGGCACTGTCATGGTGAGCATTTGCACACAGGACATTATCTTCCATTTAAAACAATAAAAAACAAGAAAGCATGTTTTTTAATGTTAGAGGAATAGCCAGAGAGCAACAGAAGCGCCCCACTGCATGATTCTATGATGGATCAGAAAACAAACAGAAAAGCGGCAAGTGAACAAGCCAAGGCACAAGGCAACAAGGCGCTGCATACTGCCTTGAGGCCCACTCCCGCATATTTTTTGTAGGTAAAATCAATGTTCTGTGGGCTACAGTACAGTGCTGGCCAAAAGTATTGGCACCCCTGCAATTCTGTCAGATAATACTCAATTTCTTCCAGAAAATGATTGCAATCACAAATGCTTTGGTAATAATATCTTCATTTATTTTGCTTGCAATGAAAAAACACAAAAGAGAATGAAAAAAAAGTCAAATCATTGATCATTTTACACAAAACTCCAAAAATGGGCCGGACAAAAGTATTGGCACCCTCAGCCTAATACTTGGTAGCACAACCTTTAGACAAAATAACTGCGAACAACCGCTTCCGGTAACCATCAATGAGTTTCTTACAATGCTCTGCTGGAATTTTAGACCATTCTTCTTTGGCAAATTTCTCCAGGTCCCTGAGATTTGAAGGGTGCCTTCTCCAAACTGCCATTTTGAGATCTCTCCACAGGTGTTCTATGGGATTCAGGTCTGGACTCATTGCTGGCCACTTTAGAAGTCTCCAGTGCTTTCTCTCAAACCATTTTCTAGTGCTTTTTGAAGTGTGTTTTGGGTCATTGTCCTGCTGGAAGACCCATGACCTCTGAGGGAGACCCAGCTTTCTCACACTGGGCCCTACATTATGCTGCAAAATTTGTTGGTAGTCTTCAGACTTCATAATGCCATGCACACGGTCAAGCAGTCCAGTGCCAGAGGCAGCAAAGCAACCCCAAAACATCAGGGAACCTCCGCCATGTTTGACTGTAGGGACCGTGTTCTTTTCTTTGAAGGCCTCTTTTTTTTCCTGTAAACTCTATGTTGATGCCTTTTCCCAAAAAGCTCTACTTTTGTCTCATCTGACCAGAGAACATTCTTCCAAAAAGTTTTTGGCTTTCTCAGGTAAGTTTTGGCAAACTCCAGCCTGGCTTTTTTATGTCTCTGGGTCAGAAGTGGGGTCTTCCTGGGTATCCTACCATAGAGTCCCTTTTCATTCAGACGCCGACAGATAGTACGGGTTGACACTGTTGTACCCTCGGACTGCAGGGCAGCTAGAACTTGTTTGGATGTTAGTCGAGGTTCTTTAGCCACCATCCGCACAATCTTTCGTTGAAATCTCTCGTCAATTTTTCTTTTCCGTCCACATCTAGGGAGGTTAGCCACAGTGCCATGGGCTTTAAACTTCTTGATGACACTGCGCATGGTAGACACAGGAACATTCAGGTCTTTGGAGATGGACTTGTAGCCTTGAGATTGCTCATGCTTCCTCACAATTTTGCTTCTCAAGTCCTCAGACAGTTCTTTGGTCTTCTTTCTTTTCTCCATGCTCAATGTGGTACACACAAGGACACAGGACAGAGGTTGAGTCAACTTTAATCCATTTCAACTGGCTGCAAGTGTGATTTAGTTATTGCCACCACCTGTTATGTGCCACAGGTAAGTAACAGGTGCTGTTAATTACACAAATTAGAGAAGCATCACCTGATTTTTCAAAGGGTGCCAATACTTTTGTCCACCCCCTTTTTTATGTTTGGTGTGGAATTATATCCAATTTGGCTTTTTGACAATTCTTTTTGTGGTTTTCCATTGAAGACAAATTAAATGAAGATATTATTACCAAAGCATTTGTGATTGCAATAATTTTCAGGAAGAAATTGAGTATTATCTGACAGAATTGCAGGGGTGCCAATACTTTTGGCCAGCACTGTATGTACAGAAGATCTGATACTGGCTAGCTGCTCAAGTACAGTACAATAGAGTCTATTTTTGCATTACTGTAGATCAATTTACAGTCAAGGAGGTGGTGGGAGCCTACTCTAACCTTGCTATGGGGTCTTGTGAATTATAGCTATGCCCTTTAATAATGTAGGCCACTAAAGATCCATGCTGCTCACGTATAATATAACATTACTACTTTGTGACTGGTATGTAAGGTCCTAAATACCTCTTCAGGGTTTGTCCAATTGTAGCCATGTATGGTAACATTGTGTAGCTCACCCTTTCTAATAATGTAAAGCATTAATGTTAATGGAAACTCCAATGACATGGGCGTACTTTAGTTAATCATTCACAATCCCAGCCAGTAATTAATCAGATTTCTATGTCATCTATACAGGTTTACTGTAATGGTTAACGGTTAAAATCAAAGCAAATAAGTAAGAGCAACTTGCAGGTAGTTTACTGAGCACCATTTGGTAGGTACTAAGCACTGCATACTGGGAACACCTTAAAAGACCTTCCATTTTAGAGATGCTCTGACCTAGTCATCCAGCCATCACAATTTGGTCCCTGTCGGAGATACTAAAATCCTTATGCGTGCTCATTTTCCTGCCACCAACACATCAACTTCAAAAGCTTATTGTTTATGAGTCTTCATCTGTTGACAAGTCTAATGTAACAACCTAATGTATACAATGAATACACCCATAGTAACCGGTATATCTTTCATTTTCTAAACTGCACTAAAAAATGAAACATGGAGCCCAGCTGCTATGGGCAACATGACCAGTCTGCATTTTTCTGACAGTTTTTATACACGAAGACCTCTGGGCCTATAGACTGGATACCGTAAGGCCCCTTGCAGACGACCGTGGGCGAGATCAGTGTGCTATCTGTGTTTTTCCCAAATAGCACACTGACCCATTCATTTCTATGGGCACATGCAGACGCTTGTGATTTCCACTAATCAGTGTGCGGGCCAAGAATCCATGCCGCAAAATATAGAACAGGTCCTATTCTGTTCAGTGTTTGCAGAACGGACTCATCCATAGAAACTATGGGAAACTAAAACCAATGACGGCACACTGATGTACTCCGTGTGTCATCAGTGTGCCATCCATTTTTGCGGACAAGCTAGGGACATCATTAGATGTCTCCTGTGTTTTTTTCAGGTGGATCCGCAAACTAGGATCACACACTGATGGCACACTGATCACACATTGATGACACACTGTCCGTTTTTGCAGACATACAGCACTGATTCTGAAGACACACTGATGACACTCTGTCCGCAAAAAAGGAACACTGATTACTAGTTTGCAGACCGCAAAATACACACGGTCATCTGCAACCGGCCTTAGGCTAATATTGTACTGTGTTTGTGCACTTACAGTAGCTAAACATATACACCTGGAACAGCTCCTGGTATACATGGTAACGTTTTCATAGCCCACAAGATGGAATCCAAAAAATTGGTCTTTTGGACTCCAACTGGTCAGCATGCTTTTTTTTTCAGTTGTATAGGAAAGTTCAGCAGACTATGCACCACAAAGAATGCACTGTATATTCAGCAGCAGATTCTGCTGTGTGAACATACCCTTAGTATAGTCTAACTTTACACCACTTATTAGTTGCCAACATTTTGGTGAACATTAAGTTTCGGCCCCTTTATATAAAACCCTGCCCACCTGTCGAACAAAAAGTGTCTAAGGCTGCAGTGACACTAGCATTGTGTGACCATTCGGGGACTCAGTTCCTCATTACACTTAAACTATGCAGAGAGAAAAGCTCTGCAAGCAGGACTTTTCTCTCCCTCAATTTCAGGCAGAAACCCGGTGGACCCCATTATAGTCCATGGGGTCTGCGGATAATTGCTTTTTAAGTGAGTAGGGTTTCCATTTTTTCGGGTCCCCAAGTGGAACGCTTGTGTGAGTAAATCATGAATGACAGTTTTTGACGCAAACTACACAAGATTATCTGCCCCTGTGTATACAGAGGCAAAGATAATGTTGAACTTGTCTTAAAAAAAACTTGACATTTTTTTTGACAATGTTGTGATTTTACTTTTACTGTGAACCATAAGTGACTTAGTGTTGCCACAGAGTCCTAATGTAATGGTGGTGTTTTTAACACCAGTCTTCATATCCCCTGCGCCTCTTAAAAGAGGCACACCCTCCACTGGGCCGCATGCCTGGAATGAAATCTACGTAGATTTCCAGCATCATTTACACGTATTTTCTGACATAAATGAAAATAAATATGGCAGGAGTGATGGTCCTTACCATACCCCCATTTCTGAAAAGTACAGTGGTGTGTAGCGCATAAACACCAGTTGCAACAATTCATGTCACAACTGGCGTTTAAAGTGGGAAACCTGAGGTTTACACCAGAAAAATACAGGTTCAGATGGGAAAAAATGAGACTTTCAGTGCTACTACAGTAATCCTGGTCCCAAGATGTTGGATCAAACTTTTCTCAAATCCATATACATCCTATCTAACAAATAGGGGTTTAGAAACATAGTTTTGTTGCAAAAAGGTCAGCTGATCAGGTCATAGATCGCATCTCAATGATGCATGAACACAAAGCATCAATTCATAGTAAAACAACTTTGTTTCATATTGGTAATATAAACAGGTCCAATCCACAAATATATATAAAAGATCCCATAGATAAACTTGTCACTAATTATAGTGATTTATTAAGCAATCAATCAATGGATAAATAAATAAGTAAATGACCAGAACAAACATTCAAGGGCTTTTTTCAAGCCTGAAACGTGTTATCCAATAAAGAAGTTTGATCCCACACCTTGGCACCTGGATTACCAGGGTAGCGCCAAGATTAAAGTCTCATTTTGTTCTCATCTGAACCTGCATCGCTTTCATTGGAGGGAAATGGCCCCCTGAAGGGAGAGACTGTGGCAGCTGCCCCTATAGTACAGCTCCACAAGGTGAGCAGAGTACACCCATCAAATGTATTGCTTGTTCTGTTCATCCCTACACATTGTTGTGTTTACTCTCCTTTCCCTTTTTCTCTTTCCTGTGAATTACACCAGAAAATGGCATTGTATAATAGTAAATCTGCCCCATTAAGAACTTCTTTGAAGATGGACTCCATTTTGCATAAGCTCTGCCATCAAATACTGACAAAGCCCTCAATATTGACAGCCAAAGTGCCTGTCTCCATAAATGGCACCAGCCAGAGCGCCCGCACTAACTATTCCAGAGGGCCTCCATAAATGGTGCCAGAGAGTGCCTGTACAAGTCATGACTGAGGGCCTCAATAAATCGTATCAGTCAGAGTGTGCTTGTACAAGCCATGCCAGAGGGCCTCAATAAATGGTGCTAGACAGAGAGTACCTGTACACAAGTCATGGCACAGGGCCTCAGTCAATGGTGTCAGAGAGTACCTGTACAAGCCATGCCAGAGGGTCTCAATAAATAGTGTCAGTCAGAGAGTCCCTGTACTAGTCTTGCCAGAGGTCCTCAATAAATAGTTTCAGTCAGAGAGTGCCTGTACTAGCCATGCCAGAGGGTCTCAATAAATAGTGTCAGTCAGAGAGTCCCTGTACTAGCCTTGCCAGAGGGCCTCAATAAATAGTGTCAGTCAGAGAGTGCCTGTACTAGCCATGCCAGAGGGTCTCAATAAATAGTGTCAGTCAGAGAGTGCCTGTACTAGCCATGCCAGAGGGCCTCAATAAATAGTGTCAGTCAGAGAGTGCCTGTACTAGCCATGCCAGAGGGCCTTAATAAATAGTGTCAGTCAGAGAGTGCCTGTACTAGCCATGCCAGACGGTCTCAAGAAATAGTGTCAGTCAGAGAGTGCCTGTACTAGCCATGCCAGAGGGCCTTAATAAATAGTGTCAGTCAGAGAGTGCCTGTACTAGCCATGCCAGACGGTCTCAATAAATAGTGTCAGTCAGAGAGTGCCTGTACTAGCCATGCCAGAGGGCCTCAATAAATAGTGTCAGTCAGAGAGTGCCTGTACTAGCCATGCCAGAGGGTCTCAATAAATAGTGTCTGTCAGAGAGTGCCTGTACTAGCCATGCCAGAGGGCCTCAATAAATAGTGTCAGTCAGAGAGTGCCTGTACTAGCCATGCCAGAGGGTCTCAATAAATAGTGTCAGTCAGAGAGTGCCTGTACTAGCCATGCCAGAGGGCCTCAATAAATAGTGTCAGTCAGAGAGTGCCTGTACTAGCCATGCCAGACGGTCTCAATAAATAGTGTCTGTCAGAGAGTGCCTGTACTAGCCATGCCAGAGGGTCTCAATAAATAGTGTCAGTCAGAGAGTGCCTGTACTAGCCATGCCAGAGGGCCTTAATAAATAGTGTCAGTCAGAGAGTGCCTGTACTAGCCATGCCAGAGGGCCTTAATAAATAGTGTCAGTCAGAGAGTGCCTGTACTAGCCATGCCAGACGGTCTCAAGAAATAGTGTCAGTCAGAGAGTGCCTGTACTAGCCATGCCAGAGGGCCTTAATAAATAGTGTCAGTCAGAGAGTGCCTGTACTAGCCATGCCAGAGGGCCTTAATAAATAGTATCAGTCAGAGAGTGCCTGTACTAGCTATGCCAGACGGTCTCAAGAAATAGTGTCAGTCAGAGAGTGCCTGTACTAGCCATGCCAGAGGGCCTTAATAAATAGTGTCAGTCAGAGAGTGCCTGTACTAGCCATGCCAGACGGTCTCAATAAATAGTGTCTGTCAGAGAGTGCCATGCCATGCCACAGGGCCTCCATAAACTTTGTTACACATTTCAAAAATAAACAAAAATCCCTCTTCCTCACTCCAAAATGGAGGCAAGAAGTGATCTATGAATGGCCAACAAGTGGTTACTAGCTTGTCACCTCTTCATCCAGCAATAACCTCTAGACAAACACCTGGCTTTGTAGGACATGTAGCAGCCACTACCTGAATCCAAGAGATTGCCCCTTCACTCCTTTCTACCTCTGCAGTAAACTCTCTCATGTCTGAGGTTTATATACACGTCTTGTGCATTTCCTCACACTTTCTCCCTCATAGTCGCTCCTGCATTTTATAATTTTCCTCACAATTCTTCTCCTGACAAGACTGACATTTAACAAGCTGTCCTTTCACTTCTCCTCACAACTGTGTCTGGTTGGCCACATGAATGTCCACGCTGAGGCTGGGGCCCTACGTCGCGAACATGTAGCGTTTTGGCCGTGGCGGCAAAAAACACTGCATCTTACAATAACTGCTACAACAAAGGCTAGTCACATATATCATATAACAGACTTGTGAGTGAGATTGAGAATATAATAACAGACAACAATAACCATATGGTAAAGATAAAATGCACCTTTATTAACAACGTAAAAAACACATATAGAAAGTATTGAATACGTACAGAGGATCAAAGATAGCCACATAGTAAAGACAACCAAAGAGATACATATAGATCATATATAGATAAGTGAAATAATATGATCCCATGTACTCTCATAAATAAATAGGTTATAAAGTGCATACTACAGTGCATCATGAGCCCACAAAAGTCAAGTAAAGAGAGAGAGGGGACCACAAATCACTCATTACATAGTCCAACATAAAGAAAGAATCAATACAGACCGGCAATGCTGGACGCGCCCCAACATGTGTTTCGCCTTAATGGCTATATGAAAAGATGCTCCACAATTGTTATATTATTGGATATAGAATTATTTACTAAAACAGACATGTCAGAAGAGCTGACATGGGAAACACCTTTAGGCTAAGGCCCCACGTAGCGTGCCACAGCAAAAAAGCGCAGTGGGAAAAACCACAGCAGAAAAACATTGTGATTTTTCCCACAGTGCTTTTCACAGAAAGACCCTCTGCAGACTTTCTGCTTCAATTATACCTATAGGGAAACCACCGGCGTTTCCGTCAGTATAATTGACATGGTGCGATTTCCAAAACCGCAATGGTAGCAGTAGCCGTAAATGTTTTTTATAGCCAATGTTTTTGCATTAAAAAAAAACAGGCAAAAGAAGGAACTGCATATTAAAGGGGTGTTCCAACGTCCACTTTTATTATTTAATACTGCTCCCAAGGGGCCTATAAACATAAAAAATGGTGCTCACCTCTCCCTATGCCTTTATCTCCAGTGGCAGCAGCTCTATTCTTCTGTATACAGGTCCCCCTGGCTGACTGCAGCCAGTCACAGGCCTCAGCAGTGACCTCTTCACAAATGGCACATGGCTACTGTGCTGTTTGTGAGAATGTAAATAGAGCCTAAGTCTACTTAGTGTATTTACTTCTTATCATAATGTTACAGATTCTGTTTCTTTATATTGAATCTGTTTTATTCCATTTGAACTTTCCATTGGAGACCTTAGGCACAGAGGCGTAGCTAGCTGGGGGGGGCAGAGGGGGCGGCTGCCCTGGGCCCACTCATTCTGTGGGGCCAACCCCGGGGCCGCCATTAATACATCTTTTAGACACCGATCTAGTTAAAATGCTTCCAGCAACTTAACAGTATGGGGGGGGGGGGGGGGGGGGGGGGGGGGGGGGGGGGGGGGGCGGGGGGGGGGGGGGGGGGGGGGGGGGGGGGGGGGGGGGGGGGGGGGGGGGGGGGGGGGGGGGGGGGGGGGGGGGGGGGGGGGGGGGGGGGGGGGGGGGGGGGGGGGGGGGGGGGGTGTAAACCGCAAGCCAATACAGGCCTGCGGTTTACAAGACGCCGAGACTGCAGACAGATGTCTGCTTCTCAGCATGGGCGGCATGATGACATCACAACATCGCGCCACCTGCGCTCAGACACAGACGACCTGTTCATGGACAGGGAGGAAGCGGCGGCTCCATTTATCAGGATTGCAGGTAGGTGAGTATGACTTTTATTTTGGGTATATTAAAAGCATAGCTCCCAGTGGGGGAGTCCCGAATTTACACAGCTGTCCCGCATAGCTTACAGTTTGTCCTGCTATGCCCCTGAAGTGTTTTGCTGTTAACAAACTTTATTAGGGTAGTGTAAAGGGTAGATGCTAAATCCTAGTGGGTAAAAGGAACTTTGATGACGTCATGACCATATGATCAGACTCTTGTGTGGGGGCGGAGCTATTCTGGATACTGCGAGACGGACTGTGATGTTACCCAGAAAGCTGGGAACAGAGAGTGATCGAAGAGACAGAGACACAGCATGTGTGAACAAGAACTGGGGGCAGATGTAGGGGCCAGTTAAACTGAAGGCAGATGAAGGGGGCAATTAAACTGCTGGCAGATAAAGGGGGACATTAAGCTGGTGGTAGATGGAGGGGGCAATTAAACTGGAGGCAGATGAAGGGGGGCATTAAGCTGGTGACATATGAAGGGGGAAATTAACTTGGTGGCAGATAAAGGGGGACATTAAACTGGGGGCTGATGAAGGGGGCATTAAGCTGGTGACAGATGAAGGGGGACATTAATCTGGGGGAGTACATGGAGGGTGACATTAAACTGGGGGCAAGTGAAGGAGGACATTAAACCGTGGGGGGTAGCTGGAGGGGGACATGTCTGCCTCTAGTTGCCCCCAGTTTAATGTCCCCCAAGAACTACCCCCACTGTTTAATGTCACCCTCCAACTGTCCCATAGTTTAATGTCACCCTACAGCTGCCCCAGTTTAATGTCCCCCTCTAGTTTCCGCCAGTTTAAACTGCGGCACAATTAGAGGGACTTAATACTGTGGGGCAATTGGAGCAGAACATTATAATGAGGGGGCATATAATGTTAGGGTTACTGTAGGAGTATTATACTGTGTGGGGGCACATGGCAAAATAGATTAGAATGGGCGGAGTCCACGTAGAAGTGGGTGGCGCTAAATTTGCCGCGGCGCACATAGCAAGCCGTATATTTTGTCCCTCTTTCTGTCATTTGAAGGTTGGAAGGTATCTAATACAGTAGTATAAGGGGAGGTTAGGAGGGGGAAATATAACTATAAAGGAAGGATTCATTAGGGAGCATTATGACAATGGGGGATTCATTTATATAAGGGTTATTGGGGGGCATTATGAATACAAGGGGGGGGATATTATTTATATAAGGGGCCATTAGGGGGCATCATTTATATTAGGAGGCATTATCAACATAAGGGGGTGGTCATTGATATAAGGGGTCATTAGAGATGCAGTATTTATGTCAGGGGGAATCAGGGGCATAATATGAGGGGGCAATTAATTTAATTAAAGTTGCACTTGGGCTTTATTAATGCTAAGGCCCCACGCAGGTGGGCTGCAGCAAAAAAGCGCTGCAGGAAAAACTGCGGCGGTAACATTGTGGTTTTTCCCGCAGCGCTTTTCACAGAAGGTCTGCAGAGGATTCCCTTGTGGACTTTCTGTTTTTAATACACCTATACAGAAACTGCCAGCGTTTCCATAGGTATAATTGACATGCTGCAATTTCCAAAACCGCAACGGTTTTGGAAATTGCCAGTGCATCTGCCTGCACATATTTTTCCGCAATGTGTGGATGGGATTTGCTAAAATGCCACGTTTTTTTTCTGTGGGTTTTCGCCACATGGGGCCCCATCCCATCCCCAATTTGCAGTAAAATATGCGCAGCGGATATGCTGCGATTTTCAAAACAGTCGCAGTTTTGGAAATCACAGCATGTCAGTTATACCTACGGAAACGCCGGTGGTTTCCCTATAGATATAATTGAAGCAGAAAGTCCGCAGAGGCAACCTCTGTGAACTTTCTGTGCAAAGTGCTGCAGGAAAAACCGCGATCAATAAGAGGAGCTAAAGATGTCTGTGTTGCAAAGTTTACAGAGACTGGAAGAAGTGGTCATGGCCGTCCAGATAAGAGACGGGGAATGTGAACGATTAGTCAGAGACGTCACCGGTAAGTCACTAAATGTTACTGCACTGTATTCACCTAAATCGTCTGCAGAGCCCTGTGTAGAGCTGCTATATACCACTATACTCTCACTGTAAACTGATAGTATCGGTATAAGAACATGTCCAAGTTGGGGGCCCACTTGGACATGTTCACCCCCCCTGTGCTGAACCCTAGCTACGCCTCTGCTTAGGCACCAAGATCGCTACCAACCATAACATATAAAATGTTAGACAGTCACCAGCAAAACTCCTTTAAAGGGACATTGTCACCATGAAAATGATATGTAATTTGCAAGCAGCATGTTATAGAGAAGGGAGAGCTGAGCAGATTGATAGGTTAGTGGGAAAATAATCAATATAACTTCTTTATTTATTTTTCTGCTCATTGGATGCTTAAAAGTTGTAACTAAGTTGGGCGGTCCTAACTAATTATAGCATCCTCTTTGTGACTGTGTGTACAGAAATAGGTGGCAGTTACTGTTAGGACCGCCCATGGGACTCAATTACTCCTTCTAAGTATAGAAAGAACAGAGAGATAGATAAATCAACAACAGGTTATGCTAAATCTTTTCCCCAAAAAACTATATATCAATCTGATTAACTCCTCTTGCTCTTTAAGATGATGCCTGCAGGTTAACTTGCATTTTTACAGTGACAGGTTCTCTTCAAGGGGTATGCGCTCATAGCAGTGTGATATCTGACATAGTAGGGCACAATATATCTATGACACTGGAGATTATATTTACATTCTCTCTGTAGATGTTGTTCATCCAGTTAGTAAAGGTCTTCTTCTGCATAGCCATGCGCTGCTCCTGCAGTTTCTTAATATGGCCTGTTTCATACTCGTACATTCCTTCTTCATCCATTTTGATGCTATGAAATAAAAACAGGAAACTATTATGCTTCTTGCCAGAGAAAAATAGGGAAAGAAACTGGAGTAAAATGGTAGGAAAAAGTAGATAGATGGATCTTGGTACCTATGGGTGTAGCTTTGCAGGTTATTCTAAAGTGGTAAAATATATGTAGCTTATCATGGCACTGGTGAACTTCTCACAATATAAAAAAAATCAAAGCTTAAGGAACTATTAGCTTGGCTATTTTATTTTTCCAGTGCATCTACAATAAAAAAAATAAAAAAAATAAAAAAATAAACAGCTTTGCAGATGCATCTTCATTGTAATGGCATATTTGCCTACTTTGGGAAACCAATTTCAGAAAAAAAAATGTCCAGTGCTGTGCTGCAAATTTTCAGTCCACACCTATTTACAGGTCAAACAATTTGGACAAAATAGTGCAACATTTTTAGACAGGACCCTGCATATTTTATTAATGGATTCCTAACCCAGCCCGTGTCCTCCTTGGCCCTATCCAGTCCCTTTTTACCTCCACACAATAATAGTGACTGATAATGATCAGATATTGAAGACCTATCCATAGGATCAATATCTGTGACCTGGAAAACTCCCTTTTTAACTGCTTCCCAACACGTTCTATGTATGTATGACACTCACATGGCACTGGCTTGGATGCCAGTGCCATGGCCAGAGGGTGGTCAATTATGACTGCCTCATCCAAGAGATTTTACAACATTGTGGCCCCCTGATAGGCTTCTCTGCGCTGCTTCAGGGGGTACCAATTTGTTTTCATGGTAGCCTGGGGTCTGATCAAGGACCCTGGGCTGCCATCTTCATCAGACAGCCTCCGTCAGGATTTGATGGGCTGACTGTCAGACAATGGCTAAGCATAGGCTGACAGTCATTATAAACTGCAATACAAGTGATCAAAAAGTATGTATGTATATATGTACCCTAAAATAGTACTAGTTATATGTACTTCATAAAGTACAGCTCACCCTCCCAAAAAACAAGCCCTCATTTTCAACTAAATGTGGAAAACTGCTGTTAACCTACAATAACACGACCAAGTTTCATCTGTGAAACTTGGCTTGTGTGTGAGACGTATTTACCAGCCTGAACACTCTTCTGGGGTATGGGCTCCAAGCATTATAATTTTCTACAATACTAGGAGTCAGGGGCGTAAATACCGGGGTAGCAGCGATAGCGGCTGCCACAGGGCCCGGGACATTAAGGGGCCCGGAGCCCTGTGGCAGCCGCTACCGCAAACCTCACAAACACTGCTATCATTATACTCGGGGGTCTTTTCAGACCCCCGAGTATAATGATCGGGGGCCCAGGGGAGGTGAGGAAACATAAAAAACACTGTAACTTACCTCTCTGGCGCTCTGCAGGCTTCGGGCCTGTTTGGTGACGTCCCAGACGTCAGCTGACATCATTATGGATCGCGACGCCGGCCTGGATCACGCGAGATCTGGTCCAACATTTAAGATGGCCGAAGTAGTGCATAATACTGTGTGCAGGGGCCACTATGGAGCATAATACTGTGTGCAGGGGCCACTATGCTGCATAATACTGTGTGCAGGGGCCACTATGGCGCATAATAGTGTGCGCAGGAATGCGGTTTGTGTGGGGGGGGGGTTGGAGGGGGGCGGTCCGGGGTAAGCCCCATGTCAAATGTTCGCCTTGGGGCCCAGCCAGCCATTCCTAGTTACGCCACTGCTAGGAGTCCCTGACACTCTCCAATACTGTAATCACAAAAGGACTGTATGTCGCTGGGAGGCAGGGATTCCTAGCATCACAAATAACTATAATGCTAGGAGTCCATGCCCCGGCTCAGTATTCAGTCCCATAAATAAGGCTCACACACAGACCTAGTTTCACTGATGATGTTCAGTCATGTGAATGTAGGCTTAGACTTGTAAGCCTTCTAACATTATAACAAAAATAAATGACAATGAATTATTGACTAACATGGATGGTATGACTATCTAAAAAGAAGATTATTTCAAATTTTGAAAATTGTGAATTTTTCTAATTTTTCATCAAATTTATGTTGTTTTCATAAATAAACACCAAACATATCAACCAAAATTTGCCACTAGCAGGAAGTGTGATGTGTCACAAAAAAAAACTCTCAAAATCACTTTAGTAAGTTAAAGCATTCCAAAGGTATTACCACATCAAATCATACATGACCAGGATCTATAGTATAATTCACTGCCACAAGGCTTACTTTTCCCAGACATAAGTAATCAATATTGGGTATTGGATGCACTGGGTACTACGTTCAGTCCTGTAGTTTTGATCTCTGGTATAGGAGCCCAATACAACATATATTATTTAAAAAGTAATCTTGAATTATTATAAAAAAAAATCCTGAAAAGAAAAAAAGACTATATATTATATATTTCCATGTAATGTTAATAAGTGAACAAAATGCCTCATTATCAGATTAGACCTTTTAACCTGCCTTATAAAAATTCCTGTGTATCATAGTTCTTGGCATCAATGTATTTTTCCCTGAGCACTTGGAATGTTATTCTAATAAGTCCCTCATGGGACCTCAGCTGTTAATGTGCCTAGGATGTAAAGTGGGGAAAGCTAGCCGAAGAATGTGATATTGTGTTACAAGCTAAAGGATTTCCTATTTCTGGGGATTAGATTGGAAAACGTAAATCTCCAACCCACATGGGACCTAGCTAAAGCGTAAAAGGAGTCAGTATAGCTTCCCTGCCAAACGCCCACATCTGCTATATGCTCCATGGCATTGAATCAGCAAAGGGGTATAGTATACTGATGTACTATAGGACTTGCTGGCCCACTAATCTACACTCTTGGATAACTGTGAAACATATGAAATAAATCTAATGAAAAATAAATTATATATAAAGATGAAACCAGAAGTTTACATACACTATTTAAAAATACACATAAGCATGTTTTTCTCACTATCTGACATGAAATCAGAATAAACCTTTCCCGTTTTAGGTCAATTAGGATTACCAAAATTATTTATATTTGCCAAATGCCAGAATAATGAGAGAGAATTTTTTAAGGCATTTTTATTACTTTCTGCAAAGTCAAAAGTTTACATACATTTCATTAGTATTTGGTACCATTGCCCTTAAACAGTATGACTTGGGTCAAACGTTTTGGATACCTTTCCACAAGCTTCTCACAATAGATGGTAGGATTTTGGGCCCATTCTTCCTGACAGAACTGGTGTAACTGAGCCATGTTTGTAGGCCGCCTTGCTCGAACCTGCATTTTCAGCTTTGTCCATAAATTTTCACTAGGATTGAGATCAGGGCTTTGTGATGGCCGCTCCAAAACATTGACTGTGTTATCCTTAAGCCAAATTGTAACCAGTTTGGCAGTATGCTTCGGGTCATTGTCCATTTGGAAGACCCATTTGCGCCCAAGCTTTGATGTCTTGAGATGTTGCTTCAGTATTGCCACATAATGTTCTTTCCTCATGATGCCATCTATTTTGTGAAGTGAACCAGTCCTTCCTGCAGTAAAACAACCCCACAACATGATGCTGCCACCCCCGTCTTACACAGTTGGGATGGTGTTCTTATGCTTGCAAGCTTCTCCCTTTTTCCTCCAAACATAACAATGGTCATTATGGCCAAAAAGTTCAAGTTTAGTTTCGTCAGACCACAGGACATGTCTCCAAACATTAAGATCTTTGTTCCTGTTTGCATTTGCAAACATTAATCTGGCTTTTTTATGTTTCTTTTGGAGTAATGGCTTCTTCCTTGATTAGTGGCCTTTCAGCCCATGTCGATACAGTACTCGTTTCACTGTGGATAATGACACACTTTTACCAGCTTCAGCCAGCATCTTCACAAGCTGTTTTGCTTTTGTTCTTGGGTTGATATGCACATTTTGTACCAAAAGCACGTCCATCTCTGGGACACAGAATCCGTCTCCTTCCTGAGCGGTATGATGGCTGGACATTCCCATCTTGTTTGTACTTGCATATAATTGTTTGTACAGATGAACGAGGTACCTTCAGGTATCTGGAAATTGCACCCAAGGAAGAACCAGACTTGTGCAAGTCCACTATTCTCTTCCTGATATCTTGGCTGATTTCTTTAGACTTTCCCATGGTGTTACGCAAAGAAGCAGTGTGTTTCAGGTGTGCCTTAAAATACATCCACAGGCATGTCTCTAATTAACTCACATGTTGCCAATAAACCTATCAGAAGCTTCCAAAGACATGACATCATCATATTGGCTATCCCAAATTGTTTAAAGGCATAGTAATCTTAGTGTCTTTTGACTTTGCAGAAAGTAATAAAAATGTCTTAAAAAATTCTCTCTCTCATTATTCTGGGATTTGGCAAATATAAATAATTTTGACCTAACTGACCTAAAACGGGAAAGGTTTATTCTGATTTCATGTCAGATAGTGAGAAAAACATGCATATGTGTCTTCTTATATAGTGTATGTAAACTTCTGGTTTTAACTTTAATGATTTCATAACCTACTTTAAGAGAAGCATCACATCATTTTTTTCTTGTAACTTGCTCAGCTTTATTTATTGACGCTAGATTCACACTAGCGTTGTGCTATCCGTCGTTAGGGTCCACCAAGGGAACCTAGTGACAGAGAGCTGAATCGCTTTTTCAGCCATTACACACGGACGCCAGTGGATCTCATTGAGTACTGAGGACATTTATCTCTGCAGATTTTCGGCAGTTCCTTTGACAGAGTCTCCAGCACAGATGTGAATCCAGCCTTATTTATTTATTTTGCTTACTCATATTTATTTATTTATTACTTATATAGTGCCATCATATTCCCCAGCGCTTTACAGATATTGTCAACACTGTCGCATATAGGGCTCACAATCTAAATTCCCTGTCAGTATGTCTTTGGACTGTGGGAGGAAACCCACAAAAACAGAAGGAGAAAATACAGACTCAATGCAGATTGCTGTCCTTATCTGGATTCGAACCTAGGGCTCCAGCACTGCAAGGCTGCAGTGCTAACTACTGATAAGATGCATGGTTTAGGACAGCATGTGGCCAAACTACAGTAATTCACATACAGGTATGTGCTGGTTGTCAGGATTCAGACAATTTTAATTGACTGTTCTGGAACTATTTTAGTTCCATTCATTTTAAGACCAGAAAAATGTAAGGTTATATTGGACATTTGTATCCAAATGATTGTGTTCATAATTGAAAATCGCAAATAATTTCACACTATTTTTACAATATAAACTAACAATTCAACAAGGCCATGATATAAAAAGCTTCACAAAAATGACTATATTAGGCTTTGTTCCACCTATGATCTACAATGAAATGCTCTGTTAGGAGAATCACTTCCAGAATAAACTACAAATTCCAGGCACAATACTGAAGCATGCCCATGATGAAAGCCCAGTGAATCTCAAAATAGTCAGAGAGTTCTGTCGGGCACTGTTCTTGTCCATCATGTAAACCATCCAGATTTTTTAGGACCAAAGCAGAAATAAAAAAGTAACTAAGTCAATCAATCATGTTTTGGTAGCAGTTAGCCTTCCTTAGACCATAACAAAGAAGGTTCTGCCAAGATTCATCAAACTTGGGCTTGACCTAACCCCTAGTCCTCAAACATAAACTGTGTAAAATTTCTACAAAATTTTCTACGATTTTCCTGATCAAGTGTATTTACTCAGCACGTCAGAGAGACCACCAAGCTATTGTGACTTTGCTAAATATTGTACCACTTAAAAGTTACAGTATACAGCAAGAGTGTAATTATTGCACCCCTTTCAAGCATAAGTCACACTGTCTTCTGCCTAGAGCATATATGACAATCACAAGACCTGTGGGCCAAATCCAGCCCTACAGGTCATTTTGTGTGTCCCGCAAGGTTTCTCACTCACTCAGGCAGGAGGAAGGATACGCATACTTTTGCTGGAGGAAGGATGCAGCCCTTGTAAGGGGGCGGTGCCAGCACAGGGAGTAGGGGAGTGAGACTGTCATCTTGGTACACCCAAATTTTAGCTCACATCAATCAGTGAGGTCTTTTGCTTGTCAGGGGGAGCTGGGGAACTCTTTGCTTTTGCAGTAGTTACACATCAGCCCGTGAGGGACACATCACTTGGATCTTAGGCGATGCTGTACTTGGATCTCACAGGACACATCATTTGGGAACAATCCACTTGGATCTTAGGGAAGGCAGCACTTGGGTACATAGCACCTGGATCTCAGTGTGTAGTGGTGTATTGTCCTTAATAGGATTATACCAGATGGGGTGCCAGCATGGGGAGTGGGACCCATTTTGATAGACACAAGGGGACAGAGATTTCCATATCAGGCGGTTTTCCAAGTGGATTTTAGAAATAATGTCAGAGGGAAGGCAGTTTAATGAAAGATATACAATATAAGTCTGCATTTTGACATCAAATATGGGCATTTGAAGGCAGCCATAATCCTTATGTTGCCCCCGTTGAAAATGAGCTTGATACACCTATTTATTTATTTTGCATACTTACATAGTGCCATCATATTCTGCATCGCTTTACAGACATTGTCAACACTGTCCCAAGTAGGGCTCACAAGATAAATTCTCTATCAGTATGTCTTTGGAGTGTGGGAGGAAAATGGAGTTCCTAGAGGAAACCCACGCAACCACGGGGAGAACATACAAACTCCTTGCAGATGTTGTCCTTGGTTGGATTCGAACCCAAGACTCCAGCGCTGCCATGTGTAATAGGGCAGTTCCTATTCAGTGCCAGCAAAGTCTAGGTTGACATCTGCTCCGGTCTCTCTGCCAGCAGACCAGAATGACAGAGAGCCAGACTGCTAAAACTGCAGTTACCTGCGGAGGCTACCTTTTTCATACTAAAAGCGCTGATTTCTGGCGGTTTCTATGGCAGAATCTCCAATGGAGACTTCAGCATAGATGTGAAGTTAGCTTAACTCTTTTGAGGCAAGATGCAGAAGCCATCAACAAATTTCAGAACAATATAATAATAATAATAATACATTTTATTTATATAGCGCCAACATATTCCGCAGCACTGTGAAATTTGTAGGGTTCAAGTACTGACAAAAAAGATACATTACAAAGAAATATTCAATTCACACACTGGGACTGAGGTTACTGTTCGCAAGAGCTTACAATCTATGAGACAATATAGGAAGAAGCATCCAAGAAATAATGTATGACTTTTATATGTTGGATTACAGGACCTGCACACCAAGCTACACCAACCTCTACATTTTTGTATTGTTCCTCTTTTAAAACGACTAAGCAATCAACAAAGCATCAACAATATCAATAACTAGCATTAAAACCTTTGTATATCTAGATTGTGTCATTAAACAATGAATTATGAGAACACTGACTACTGATTATGAATTAAATTACTGAAATGAATGAACATTTCAAAAATATTCTAATTTATTGAGATGCACCTGTACATGCAAGTTTCACTACTCAGGTCAGTGTACAGCAGAACCTCACTGCAGGTCAAGCCAACAAGACCAGTGGGGAAAAAGGGGTGTAACCGAAGCAGCGAGGGATTTACCAGGTGAGTGGACGTTATTTTCTTCTGTAGCACCATTACACAGACAGTCCATTCAATAAAATGGGAACTCCAACAATATTTTCCCATTTGGTGGCACAGCTGGAAACGGGACACTTACTCTTAGTTTGCCCAACAGATTATAGGTGATGTCTGAAGACTCCAGGAACGCCCCATGATCAGCCTATTAGAATGCAAAACTGGCAGCTTTGCCACAGTACAAACACTGCTGATATATCTGTAGGACATAACACCAGTCTCTGAAGAGGTGGTACTGTTTCTGGAAGAAATCTGCAATATTTTTATAATCCTGGACAACCCGTTTTTAGGGAGAGGCAGTTTCCTGATGTGACTTTTTGGCAGAAAAAAGGATATGTTAATATTGGCTATAATGTAAAATCTAGTAAAGCATCCCCCTGAGAATGAGATCATCACGATCTTGTGCTGATATCATATTGTCAAGAAGCTGACCATCAGTGTCCTCTAAGGGTTCTGTACATGTTGTACTGCAGCAATAAGCAAGGCGTGTCAGATATTGATATGTACTAATAATGCAAAGCCTGCACATATTATATATATATATATATATATATATATATATATATATATTCTGATTGTAAAACAACTGAACCATCACTTCCTTTATATATATATATATATATATATATATATATATGCACTTCTGTTGGACTATATAAAAGGAGGATGGTCCAGCAGTCAACTGGTCTTGCATACTTTTGCACTACGGGCAAATATAGACGGGACATTCTGTTTGAGTCTAACATAATCTACACGTTATACTGTATATATGAAATATGGCTATATAAATAAAACAGGTGAAGAACTTACAGCTGTGGAGATCAGACAGACAATCTGTTGTGTAAGGTGCTCTCTTCAGTGCACACTCTTCCAGACTCCAGGGCAAGGTGAGATTGAATGGGTGTATTTCACTATTAAACTGTAAAAGGTGGAATGACCTTTGAGTGGAGTTATGGCGTAAAAGCATTTACAGCCTAAATACAAAGGTTTCATTTCCCAGATCAGGAATTATTCATCAACACATTGGTATAAAGTTCACAGTAACAGCATTCTTTAGATTTACAGGAAAAAATATAGAATTCTTATATCAAAGCATCAAGGCAATAAAGAAGAGGTTATAGAAGAGAAGACTATAGCATATATACCCACATAGATACACACATAAACATGGATAATGGATAAGCTTCTTTATGTGATCTGGTTTTCATATAGAATATAATTCCCTGTTATAATAAAGAAGGCTGCAAAAAAACGGAGAGTAATTGTAGTAGTATTAAATAGAGAGTCTACAACCACCAAAAGCACACCTACACCACATATATACTGTCGTAGAGAAAATCAGCTTTTAATTCATACCCAAATGAGCTTTGGCACACCTCGAGCATGGCCATATCTGCCAGAACACCTGTTTTCCTATGGTCATCACTCAATGCTGCTTCCTAACATAAAGACTGGCAGGTCATCAAGTGCAGTGACACTATGCCACTAACCGCCCCTCTACATCAGCATACAAGTGGGTTTAGATGCAATTTTGGTGGCAAATTCCCAGTCCTGGTCAATTAGCTTGGCTGAGCTCCCTTTGGTCATGTTTTCCCATGTGTCTTCAGAGAAAGTATGTACCGTGTGGTACACATACTGTATTGTACACAGATTAGGAATTTCACAAGAACCCAACTGTTTCAGCTTTGGATATATCAAAATTAAATAAGAGGGAGAAAATTACATGTACTCTTTATACTGAGTAATTAAAATTTTCAGATTTACTACATAAAATGTTATCTGTTGGATTAGTTTCTTATAGAGAACCTGATATATACTAGAGTAGCTGACAGCAACATACATTGTATAATAGAGGCAGAGAAGGGGAGCTCTGTGATATTTAGGTTTAGATGATTTGGGGCAGTATTTCTGAGTAAAAAGTAGAGTAAATCCTGGCAGGACTCCTAGGAGAGAGAGTGAGAGTCCTGTTTACCCCACCCACACACAGTGATTGACAGTATTCCGTGTATCAGTGTGTGTATGCAGAAGGCTGACAATCGCTGTGCATGGGCGGGGTAAGCAGGACTCTCACTGTCTCCTAGGAGTCCTGTCAGAATTTACTGTGCTCTATACCCAGAAATCCTGCTCTACCTTATATAAACATTTATAGCTTACAGAGCTCAGATTTTGTCCCTCTATCATATTCTGCTTTTAGAAAGTACACTAGAAATCACCTGACATGCTTAATTTAGTAAATATTTATATATGCATTGATACTTCATGAAGAATAGTAATTCCTAAAATAGACCTGTCGGGAGAGCAGACAGGTTTTCTTTAAGGACATTATACCTGTAGACATACACTTGTGCTTCTATGATGCTCCCAAGGTATTGGATCAATTTAGAAAGCGAGTTCTATGCTAATGCATAATTGTAATTACAGTAACATCTATTACAAAATTGTCTGACCATTGTATAAGCAATGCTACCTCCGATGCTGCCCCTGCTACCTCTTGTGTCACCCCCTCTACCTCATAGATTGTAAGCTCTTGCGAGCAGGGCCCTCAGTCCCAGTGTGTGAATTGACTATTTCTTTGTAATGTATCTTTTTTGTCTGTTCTTGAACCCTACAAATTGTACAGTGCTGCGGAATATGTTGGCACTACATAAATAAAATGTATTATTATTATATTAATAGCTCTTGGGCCTAAAGGATAGCCTTGATGCTTTTAGAAAACAATGCATGACATGAAATAGCCAATGACCATGAAGCTGGTGTGTTGATTGTATGAAGAGGCTGTGCCCAAAAACTGCCCTAAACCACAGTGGCTCATACGCCATAAAGAAGCAGTCACCATTAATGGCTGGAGACCAGTAAAACTGAATCAGAGGTCACATGTTATTTTATGGTTTGTGGGAATGCAAGGTATTTATTGACCATCATTCCTTAGTCATTTGGCTTTAAGTTAAGAATTAGGTGGACTCAAATTAGAATTCCCCAACCAGAGAATACAATAATTCATAAATAGCTATAAGGCTAGTGACAGTGGCAGGTACCATTGTGTACCATTGAGGAGAGGACTGGGATAAATTTCTGATATCCAATTTATCTAAAGGTAGAAAGAACTAGTCAAGCTGCTTAGCAAACACCAGTCAAATAACTATTAAATTCAATATTAAAAACCAACGTAGAATAAAGGTTTGCACTCCTCCCCTATACTGTAACCTCTCCAGCGGGAGCGCCCGCAGCCCCATAGAAGTGGGTGGAACAGCAGTCACACAAGCACACTGTCACTCCATTCACAAGGAGATCGGGCCCCCAGCGATCAGACACTTATCCCCTGTTCTGTGGAGTGGGGGTAAGTGTCCATAATGACACAACCCATTTAACTCCCACTCTCTTTCAACTATAAAGCTGTGGAAACACCAATCTGTTCAGCACCAGTGACATCAGATCTTGAAAGTAATTTCAGAATCAAAGACCAACAAAAAGGTCACTCTGGGTATAGTGAAATCATTGGCAGCAGGTTTTCCGTAATGTCACTATTACCACATATACAATAATCTCAAAAATGTAACTTTAGGCTACTGGGCCCCAATTCAAAATCTTTAACAGGCTCTCCATGTACAGTTTTAGGCAGATGTGGAAAAAATGCGGCAAAGTAAGAATGCTTTCAACAATAGAAGTATTGGTAGTTTATTGTTGTTAATTATCAAAATATAGTGAGTGAACAAAAGAGAAATCTAAATCTCATCAATATTTGATGTGACCGCCCTTTGGAGGAGGAGTCCTGGAAAAGATGATATGGCCCACACAGAGCCTTGTTTTTTACATCATCCAGTCTGCCTGGGATTACATGAAGAAACAGAAGGATTTAAGCAGGACTACATCCACAGAAGATCTGTGCTTAGTACACCAAGGTATCTGGAACAACCTCACTGCTGAGTTCCTTCAAAAACTGTCTGTAAGTGTACTGAGAAGAATTGATGGAAGACAAAGGGTGGTCACACCAAATATTGATGTGATTTAGATTTCTCTTTTCTTCATTCACTTAATTTTGTTGATGAAAATAAACTATTAACACTTCTATTTTTTTAAAGCATTCTTACTTTGCATCAGTTTTACATGTCTTCCTAAAACTTTTGCACAGTTTAGAGTTGTTATAGTGACATATCAGAAGTTTTCATTGGTGAGGTCCAGTTGCTGACCCCATAAGTTACTAAAATGGTACAAAAGTACTCATACTGTACCTCTTCAGATGTGATCATGTATGGATTTTTTAGACTATTATCTCTGTACATCACCCTGAGGAGAGCCAAACAAAGCTGATCAGGCGCAGCGCTCAGATGAGTGATTCTGCCCCATTGTTTTAGCATTCCTTGGGAGTGTCAAGCAGAGACCTAAAGAACAGAAGGAACTGATGCAAAGCATATTAAAAACTGCATATAAAATGTATTCTTATTATCATAGTATTCTGTCACAATATAAATGGCCCTGCCTCCAGGAAATCTGCAAGAGAAGAAAAACAAGCGAATGGTTTTCTATCATCACTGAGCTCTCTAGTTATGGATGATTAGAAAAGAAAGTCATAAATACCATACCAAAGGGCAACAGTAACAGACGCCAATGTGATCTGTACAAGACAAATAAAAAGTTAGACATCCAGAGATAAATCAGCGGTTTGAGGTTATAAAACAATGTCACTTTATTATCCATCAGTCACACCTATTGAATTGGTGAATGGATTTTTTTTTCCTCACTCTTCATTGCATAAATGCTTTAATTCAGACACGTACAATTCTGTACAAAAAGTTTTAGGCAGGTGTTGAAAAAATGCTGCAAAATAAAAATGTTTTTAAAAAAATAGAAGCGTTAATAGATTATTTTTGTGAATTAACAATAAAGTGAATGAAGAAAAGAAAAATCTAAATCACATCAATATTTGGTGTGACCGCCCATTGCCTTCACAACAGCATCAGTTTTTCTAGATACACTTGCAAACAACTTTTGAAGGATCTCAGCAGGGAGGTTGTTCTAAACATCTTGGAGGACTAAGCACAGATCTTCTGTGGATGTAGGCTTGCTCAGATCCTTCTGTCTCTTCATGTAATTCCAGACAGTCTGGATGATGAGATCAGGGCCCTGTTGGGGCCATAACAACACCTTCTAGGACTCCTCCTGTAAAGGGCGGCCGGACCAAATATTGATGTGATTTAGATTTCTCTTTTTTTTCATTCACTTAATTTTGTTATTTCACAAAAATAAACTGTTAACACTTCTATTTTTAAAGCATTCTTACTGTGCAGCATTTTTCCACACCTGCATAAAATGTGTCCATAGTACTGTAAAAAATAAAGGAAAACACACAGCTGTGATGACAAAATAACAATTTTTGCAGGTCGGGGAGACCGGAGCGCTGCGCAGTAAAGCACAGGGATCTTGACTGGGGGCGGGCTGTAGGGGGACCAATAACGCGCTAGGGCGCGAAGAATTGGGGGGCGGGGCTTAACCCCGTTCGAATTGACTATGCCGCGCAGCCCGGGAAGCGGCCATTCCGGAGCTGCGCGGCATGCTAACGAGCGGTCAGCTCCCTCCCCCCATCTTTTCACTGTAATGGCATCCCTCGATACCATCCTGGAGCAGATCAGAGCTGCTGCCGGCGTCCATGGTGAGGCCTGGCTGCAGGAGCGGCTGGCTGATATTATGCAGCCTGCCGCCCCCCCCCCCCCCCATTAACCCTTCACTACCCCCGGAGGCGTCTGAGCGGGGCGGCGGCGGCCACGCAGGACTCGCCCGCCAGCACGTTTGAGCCCTGATGAGCCCCCTAGGGCCCGGAGACATAGGAGTCCCTCTCGGGCCCCTCCAGGCCGGGCACCCCGCTCCACTGCTCAGGGGCGGAGGTCCCGGTCTGGGAGGAATCCTGCCAGTCGCCTGGCCCCTGCGGAGGTGGAGATCCCTGCCACTGGCCTTAGTGGGGGGACCTCCACATCCAGTCTCCATATGGCTACAGCACGTGGTGCAGCGGTCCCCTCCTGTGATGCTCCAGCGGGAGGGGGACTGTGTCTTCAAGTCCCGTCGGTTCCGGCTTTCCAAGTGCCCTCGGTACAGCAGCGAGAAATTCTGAACGACGAGCAGCACGGCGCTGGCCCCTCCTTCACGGTACCACAGCCCCGGTCCGAGGTGCATCCAGTGGTTTCAAGTGCATACGCGGGTGCAGGTCAACCTTCCCAGGGATGTCGGTCGTGCTGCAGCTGTCAGCGGGATGGTTCTCAACAATCAACAGGCGCCAGCGTTCTCCTGTACAGCGACCCAGGTCAGCAGGATGCAGGACCGTCGACTGGTGGGCCCACAGCACCTACGCAGTCTGGTGAGTACCATTCATTGTCGTGTCCGTTTCCTCCTATTCTAATGTCCCAGGGGTTAGGGATAGATAGGCCGCAGTCCCCAGTGGGTGGTGGTGTAGCTTCTGAGGGGATTAGGGAGCTATTGGGTAGCGTGAGGGAGCTACTGTCGCGCTGCGAACAGAGTGTTAGCGGTTCCCCGGTGGCGGCGTGGGTCCCTCCTGCGGTTCAGTCAGTAGCGTCACAGAGTGCGCCGGTGGTAGGGGCTCCGGCGGGTGTCACAGTGTCTGTCCAGACAGATAAAGAGAAGGTTGATTCGGTGAGGCTAGACGACAGGGCTCGGGGGGAGGTTTATGTGTGTTTTGAGGGTCCTCTAGGGGCGCATTTAAAAAAGGAAGTGAGGGAGAAGATTTGGAAGGACGAGTACGTCGAAATCTTCTCCTTGCTCCCTTTAGCTAAATTTAACTTAGACAAGAGTAAGAAGGAGGATAGCAAAAAAGAGGAGGAAGAAAAACGTAGGTGGCGCCTGATTCCACAGACTTTTGCTAATTGGCTTCAGGCCTTTGCCATTTTAGCGAGTGTCATTGGTGAAAAGGCTCCTGACAACTGTTCGGGGCTTTTTTGCTATCAGGACTCTATAGGTGAGGCGTATCGGGTGTATGGGGGTCAGACATGGCTGCGGTATGATGAGCAGTTCCGTCAGCGTAAGGCGGTTCGGCCCAGCATACGGTGGGACCAGAAAGATATAGGTTTGTGGCTTCGGGTTATGGCGCCAGCTCGCTTTGGCCAGTCCTTTCCTGGGGCGGCCGGTGGAACCGGCCATAGTGGTCTCAGTTACGGCTCAGGGGGGGCAGGTGCACAGGCCCAGCAACGTTACGGGCTGTGTTGGCAGTTCAATGAAGCCCAATGTAAATTTGGCTTCAACTGTAGATTCAAACATGCCTGTTCATTCTGCGGAGGGGTGTCCCATGGTGCGGCACGTTGCTTGCGCAAACAAAGGACCAAGGCCTTGCCTAATAGTGGACAAGGGGCAGACGCCGGTGAAGCTGGAAGCCATGCTTCCGTACCTAAATAGTTATGTTAACAGGGAGAGTGCAAAGTTTCTGGTAGAAGGTTTTAGGGAGGGTTTTAGGATTCCCCTGCCGACGCACACAGTCCCCTTTTGTATAACTAACTTGAGGTCGGCAGCGGAACACTCGGGGGTGGTGTCCAAAAAACTGGGGAAGGAGGTGGCCTTGGGGCGCATGGCGGGCCCCTTTGCATCACCCCCTTTGGAAGGTTTAATTGTATCTCCTTTGGGGGTGGTGCCGAAGAAGGAGCCGAATCAGTTTCGGCTCATACATCATTTGTCTTATCCCAAAGGAGCGTCGGTCAACGATGGTATTGCACCCGAGCTTTGTTCGGTAGTATATACCTCGTTTGATGCAGCTGTGCATTGGGTACGGCGTTGCGGTCCAGGGGCCCTCTTAGCTAAGACGGATGTGGAGGCGGCGTTCAGGTTGCTGCCGGTACACCCTGACAGCGTTAGGTTACTGGGCTGCTACTGGGACGGCGGGTATTACGTGGATCGTTGCCTTCCTATGGGTTGCTCAATATCGTGCGCATACTTTGAGGCGTTCAGCACCTTTTTTAGAGTCAGTAATTCGGGAGGTGTCGGGGGGTTGAGTCAGTGATACACTACCTCGATGATTTCCTCTGTATAGGTCCGGCAGGCTCCGATGTATGCGCGGTTTTGCTGGCAACCACGCAGTGGGTCGCCGGTAAGTTTGGGGTACCGTTGTCACCGGAAAAGACTGAGGGTCCGTGCACTAGATTGAGTTTCTTGGGCATAGAGCTTGACACTGTGGCAATGGAGTTCCGGTTGCCTGGTGACAAGCTGGTTGATCTTAGGGAGAGGGTGAGGCGTGCTCGTCACATGCGAAAAATTACGTTGCGCGACCTCCAGTCATTGTTAGGCAGTTTAAATTTTGCCTGCCGCATTATCCCCATGGGTAGGATTTTTTGTCGCCGGCTGGCAGGGGCCATGAAAGGGGTGTCAAATCCACGACACTTTATTCGGCTGGGGGTGATACATCGGGAGGACCTGGCAGTATGGGACACATTTTTAGACCAGTTCAATGGTAGATCACTGGTCCAGTCAGCAGTGATCGATGTGTTCGATTGTGACCTCTTTACGGATGCGGCAGGGGGACACGGTTTTGGGGCCTATTACAGGGGGCAGTGGTGCGCCGCTCCTTGGCCTGCGTTGTGGCATGAACAAGGTTTGACGCGGAATTTGACTGTACTTGAGTTATTCCCGATTTTAGTCGCGGTGTCCATATGGGGTGGGGCGTTCCAGGATAAAAAAGTTAGGTTTCATTGTGATAACATGTCAGTTGTGTCGGCCATTAATAATGTGACTGCGTCTTCTCCTCCAGTTATCAAGTTGCTTCAGCGTTTAGTATTGCGTTGCTTGTGCCTCAATGCATGGGTGGTGGCAGTGCATGTTCCGGGGGTTAAAAATGACGTTGCTGATTCTTTGTCTCGTTTCCAGTGGGAGCGGTTTCGTGCCCTGGCTCCGGGGGCGGAAGTGGAAGGGATTCCATGTCCTCCAGAATTATGGGACTTGGTTTGCGAAAAGCAGGGACATTGATTCAGGCATCGTTGGCCCCCGGCACCTGGGATAAGTATTCAAGGGCTTGGCAGCTTTGGGAGGATTGGGTGGGAGATTTAGGTCAGGTACATACTGATGAGGATAGGGTTGGGGCTTTATTGTTCTTGTTAAGCCGTTGGTCTTCAGATGGATGGTCCGTGGCGAAAGTTAATGGTGCGGTAGCGGCGTTGGCATTTGGTTTCAAGTTGAGGGGTTTGGCGGACTTTACCAAACATTTCTTGGTTCAACGTGCGCTTAAGGGGTTCCGCAGGGGCAGGGGAAGTAGTGACACACGGCGCCCGGTTACATTTCAGCTTTTGGAGCGTTTGGGGTTGGAACTGGGCCGTTTTTGTTCTTCGCACTATGAATGCGTTTTGTTTCACCTGGCTTTTTCTCTAGCTTTTTTCGGGGCTCTCAGGGTGGGTGAGTTGGTGTCCGTGTCGACTAAGCGGCCGGGTGGTTTACAGGTGGATGATGTGTACATGGAGGAAGGGGTCCTAGTGGTCAGGGTTCGCAGGTCTAAGACGGATCAGGCGGGGGCAGGGAAGTATCTGCACCTGGGTGCGGTTGTAGGGTCAGATATGTGCCCGGTGCGTTGTTTGCTTGTTTTTCGGGGGTTGGTTCCAGCTTCTGCGGGCGGTCCCCTCCTGCGTCATCAGGATGGTTCGTTCCTTTCCCGTTATCAGTTCTCGGCTGTTTTTAGGGGTTGTTTGGACTCGCTGGGCCTTGACGCCTCTCGATATGCTCTACACTCTTTTCGCATTGGCGCAGCGACTGAAGCAGCTAGTTGGGGGTTGAGCTCGGAGGTGGTCCGACGTATCGGTAGGTGGGAATCGCAGAGGTATAGATCATACATACGTCCACACCTTGCCCAAATGTGAATCATTGTGTTGTTGGGTATTTTCTCCACCCTCCCCCTACTTTATTTCTTCTTTCGTAGGCCCTCCTGCTCGGTTAGTCTGGATCTTCGGCCATTCTTTTGTGTTCTGGGGCGCGGAGAGGGCCGGCGTGCGGCGGAATGGTCGGCAGCTGGGGTTCAACAGGGCTGCGGTCGTTGTACGTTGGATTGGAGTCCGAGGTATGGTGTGGAGTCGGGTCATGCCCGAAATCCACAGGTGCACGAGGTTGGATCGGTCTCCGGACATTATCGTGATACATGCTGGTGGCAATGACCTGGGGGTTCGTCCCTTTCGTGATTTAGTGAGGGACATAAAGTATTACCTGTTGAGGTTGTGGTCCATGTTTCCGGGGATTGTTACCGTGTGGTCCGATATTGTACCGAGAAAAACATGGCGGGAGGCTAGGTCTGTTGAAAGGCTCAACAAGGCCAGGATTAAGGTTAACCAGGCTGTTGCGGGGTTTGTGTCCAGGAACGGCGGTGTGTGCGTGCGGCACAAGGAGTTGGAGTCTGGGGAGGGGGAGTTTTGGTTGCGGGACGGGGTCCATCTGAATGCGGTGGGTATACATTTGTGGACACTAGGTATCCAGGAGGGTGTTGAGAGGGCCCTGGAAGTGTGGCGGGTCTCTCACGCTTAAGGGATTAAGGCGTGCTCGCAGTGGCGGGTGGGGTCCTTGGAGTTGGTGGTCAATTGGCTAAAAGGGTGGAGTCAAAGGTAGGCTCCACCTATACATTTGGTGGTAATTGCACATTTTGGTGGATGGCCTGGCGCACGGTGAACGGTTACAGGGTAAATTGGCCCTGGGAGCTGGTACATGGAAGAAGGAGTTCGTCTTTATTCATGGTGCCGCCGAGCTGGTGGTCGCGGCTGGTGGTAAATTTATGGTGTGGTTATGTTAGCGCCAGGCCGGGGGGATTGATAGTTTTTTGTAGCTCCAAGGACTCTTACCCAGGTTAAGCGTTTATTGTTAAATTATTTTAAGTTATGCAAATTATAATAAGTTATACTTGTTGTTATTTATTTGTTGTTTGTTAATAAATACGGCTGCTGTGGCCGATTTAATCCAACCCTTTGGTCTTGGTTTATTTCTAAGGGGTGGGGGGTTTGAGAGCTGGGGGGCAGGGGTCGAGGCTGGAAAAGAGGGGGAAGGCATTTAGGCCCAGCAGTTTGGGTCTCAAAGGTGGTGGTGGGGTTCATAGGGGGACCCCGTTATCAGCAATGCCCAGTCATGTCCAATATTGACTGTACACCATGCAACACATACTATTAGTAAAAGTATTCTCTTCCCTGATCATTTGCTTTCAATGTTTCAGTTTCTTTGCCTTGGCTATAATGTGTATAGTATAATGGTACTTAGTGCAATAAGTGTACAGCATTTATAATGTAACAAAGTTTTGACATGAGCAATGCCATATGTGATAGTCTCATTTTACCCCAGGGAACTGGTTACTTCCATAATCCTGCAGTATTGCAGTTGGTTCACACCTGTACTTGGGTCTCCGTTCTTCAGGTCAACTTGCGGACCCAAAAAACAGAAACCCAATACACTTAAAAAGCGGTTTCCCATGGAAACCCGCAGACCCCATAGACTATAATGGGGTGTGCCGGGTTTCTGCCTGAAAAACGCAGAGAGAAAAGTCCCACCCGCATTTTTCAAGTGAAAAGGGGAATGGAATCCCCGAGCGCTCACCGAGCCCAGATGTGAATCCAGCCTAAGTTTGCTACACATTTAGAAAGCCCAACACCTGGAATGCTAGTGTAACACAACAGTTGTACTCCACAGTTATAAAGTGAATTGTATATACATGCAACATTTTCATGAGTTTTTCATACAACTGTTGCGTGACCAAATATCAGAGGAAAAAGTCTATATTTATGTTACATACAAATCATATAAAACCTTACATGTTACTAATTCAGCTACCTGTGTGTGGCCTTGATATTCTAACGTTTTGTCTCAATCATATCATTTGTGTTGCCCATGACTATGAATATATCTCTCTGGACCAGACATTACCTCCCTGTTGTCCAGAGTCCCAGAATGTCTAGCAGCCGTAGCCTCCTTTCTCTCCTCCCACTTTCTCAAACTCAACATGGAAAAAACAGAGTTCATCAGCTACACCCCACCTCGCACGGCCCCTCTACCCGACCCATCTATCAAAATTGATGGAACCACACTTACCCCAGTCCCACGGGTCCGCTGCCTTGGGATAACCATAGAGTCTGACTTATCCTTCAAGCCGCATATTCAAACCCTCAACACCTCCTGCCTCCTACCACCCAAGAACATCCATCGAATTTGCTCCTTCCTCACCCCTGAAACTACAAAGATGCTAGTCCACGCCCTCATAATCTCCCGTCTAGACTACTGTAACACCCTTTTCCCATGGCCTCCCAGCAAATACTCTCGCCCCCCCTCCAGTCTGCCTTAAATTGCACCGCTCGCTTAATACACCTCTCCCCCCATCCACAACCTGTCCCCTCCATATATCTCCGACCTAGTCTCCCGCTACCTGCCCACACGTAACCTCCGATCCACCAAAGACCTCCTACTCTGATCTGCTCTTATTCTCTCTTCACACAATCGTCTCCAAGACTTCTCCCGTGCATCCCCCATACTCTGGAACTCATTACCAAGACACACAAGACTGACCCCCACAATCACAAGCTTCAAGAAGGCCCTGAAGACTCACCTATTCAGGAAGGCCTACAACCTCCAATAACACTACTGTCACCACACCACCACCTGAACAGCCTCTACCCCCACCTTCTGTTTCTATCCCTCTTCCCTCATAGATTGTAAGCCCTTGCAGGCAGGGCCCTCTATCCCACTGTGCCAGTTGGTCACTGTTAGCATTATCTGTTTTGTACATCTTGTGTACCGTATGTAAATCCTCAAATGTAAAGCACCATGGAATTAATGGTGCTATATAAATAAATAATAATTTTACTCTCCTGTCTACATAAACTAAACTTGAACACTTCTACTAGACAGTGGATATAAGTGAATCTATTGCCACCTAGTGTCTGTCAACCTCATGACGATTTCATTCTTAACAGGAACAACTACTAGATAGCAAGTTAAATAAAAGCAATGCTACCATATTAATAAAATGAATGCATAAAATTAAACTTCTATAGAGAAACATTTAGATTTCTGTTAACTGGCTCTAAAATTACACTTTGAAGACTCTCTAATTTCACATTATTTCTCCTTGGGGAGGAGTCAGTATTTTTTGTCCAGTTGTAAAGTCAAAAATTAAATATTGGGACCATAATTTAATAATGGGAAGTTGTTTATATTATTTTTTAGATCTCAAAATGTTAATATGACCCTCTAGGCTCACAATAAAAACACTAGAATAGATGCATAATGCATAGTTACTGTACCTTGTGTCTTACTTTTTTTTTTTTCTGGTGTGGTTGATTTGAATCCCATTCCATTCTTTGCTTCAGAATAATGTCCACCACCTTTCTAGATCACTTTGAACATGGGGACAGTTTAAGGCATGGTTGTATTTTATTTTACAACTACATAGACTGTAAGTAAAAGAAACCAACAGATACAATGCTTCATTTAGACTTCAAGGGGCAGTCTAAAAATTAGGTTACAGCTTTTAAGGGGTATTCCCATGAACATAATCATATCCATATTTTTGTAGATAATTAAAAGTTAAACATTTTTGCAAATATAAGTAGTTAAAAATTCTGCAGAGTTTTAAAGATTTTCTCTAACCATCTTAGTGGTGACAAGTCTGTTGTTTTGATTGGTTTTCAATGGATACGACCGCAAATGCAGAAACTTTCTATGGTCCAGGACTTGTCTGGAACCCAACTATGATTTTCTTATTGTAGCTGGGTTATCAGGCAGGGACACTACATGTATCATAAGATATCCTGGCCAAAATAAGGAAATCATGGCTGATTTCCTGACCTTAGAAAGGTCCTGCATTCGTGGTCAATCAAGACAACAACTTATGACCACAAGATGTTTAGAGAAAACCTTTAAAACACTGTAAAATGTTTAATTAGTTATATTTGCAAAAATGTTTAACTTTTAATTATCTACACATTTAAAATTGGTTATGTTCGTGGGAATATCCTTTTAATTCTTCAAAGCATTTTTGATGATTTTTTTAAAACTTTGGCAGAAATTCATGTAAATCTTTGTGTGTTTCAAGCAGATTTTGTTGCGGATTTCACCCGATGCATTACAAAAGAATGATATCTGCTGGAGGAATCCAAAAAATAAAGAGAGATAATGTAGATTTAAAATCTACACTGCAGGTCAGTCACCTTTAGATGATATTTGTTAAAACCTCATCCACTTTGTGCAACTCTCTTTTCCCATCTTCAAAACCAGGCAGAAAATCCACACCATTTCTGCTATGTGAGAAGGCAGCACAAGGATAAACTGCACTAAGATTATCCCTAATGTCACTTAAAGGGTCTAATCCATGTGTTTTCTGCATAAAATAAGCAGGACATTATTTCCAATGCATGCAAACTGGGTTGTGAAAATCACACTCTCATACATGTCTATTCTCTATGTCCTTTTTTCAATGCAGATTTCACTCTTTGCAATGCATATGGTGAAATCCACAGCAAAACATGCAACAGATTTCTTTTTTCAGGACCTAAAAGTCATAGCTCTTACATATGACATTCAGCAGTTTGGCTATTCTAATACTCGAACAAAAACATGACTCGGCATATGCCATATTATTAGATTTGTAGTATATGTTTTTACATAGACATAGGTATGCAAAATGGGTTGCCTGGGAATTTTTTATGGCCATAAATTTTTGATTGGTGGGGAAAAGACAGCTAGCCCCCACACAGATCAGCTGTTCGGGCTCTGTATACTGTAGAATGGCTAGTTGTGATAACTGTAGCTCAGCTTCCATTGACATCAACTTTGCCTGGCCACTTTACAGTATATGGAGCCATCTGCTTCTGGCTCCGTGCAATGTACGGCACTGATCTGGACACAGCTCGAACAGATGACCCATGCAAGAGCCAGGTGTTGGCATCCCACCAATCAGATATAAATTCCTGGGCAGCCCCAAGCCACTGCAACGTGGATGACTAAAAGAGTGAAACAGGAAACTCAATATCAAACCTACCACAATGCATTGCAGGGAATCACGCAATATGCAAATGGAGCCATAGTGCAATGGGGCCATACAAGAGGTTTTCAACCCCAAATGCAGAGCCCTTAGAAGCAGATCTGGCACACCCTTATTACACTTGAGCCTCACCTGCATATTCATATAATAATAGAAAAAACCCACAGCTATTTCTAGGAAATAGTGCATTTATTAAACTACCTAAAGGTATCATGATGTCTGCTACAATGCACGGTGATTGGCGACAGGCTCCCTTTATTAAAGAAACCAGAACAAATATTCAGGAAATATATTTTATTCAGTAATATTATAGCTCAAAGTGAGAACAAGTTAAAAGATAAAATCAACATTATATTACAATGTTAAAATTTACACAAAAATACGTGTACAAAGTAAATAAAGTTTTCCTGATTTTGTTTCATTTTTTATAAAAAACTAATACTTTAGATACAAGGCTGTTCTGAAATCTTATATCAGGAGAAGAGCGCTCAATATATTGTTTTTTAACTTTTAGCACGTTTTAAAAAGGGCACAGTGACCCCAAGTGTCCAGGATCAGATATAACAGATTTCAACACGGACCACTAAGGACATACATAGAAAGCAATGGATATTGAATGTCCCAGGGTGGACTTACACAGACACTGATGGAGGTTGGGGTTTTCAATTAGCCAGGGTGCCAGGATAATATATAATCCATTATGTAAAATGACAGGGGGCAACCACTTAAAAGCATCGATACTGATCACCTATCCTAGCGGTAATGGGGTGTTGTTGCAGTGTCTGGTCTTTTTCACAATAAGACCAAATCAAAACGACATAAATCATAGATCATGATATACAGTACTGTGACATGACTGCAACAAGCTTTGCACCTGTGTGTCCATCACATGACCATGGACTGATTTTTATCTGCTGGAAGTAAATAATGAATGACAGCAAGCAGAGATCTAGAAAACCGCGAGGAAATTTTCATTTTACAACTGATAACATTTATTTGCTGAAACTGGACAAACCCTTTAAGTGAATGCACAAAGGAGAAATCTAAATCCCATCAATATTTGGTGTGACCTCCTATGGGAGGAGGAGTCCTGGAAGTGATGATATGGCACCCACACAGCCGTGTTCTCAACATCATCCAATCTGTCTGGGATTACATGAAGAGACAGAAGGACTGGAGCAAGCCTACATCCACAGAAGATCTGTGCTTAGTCCTCCAAGATGTTTGGAGCAATCTCCCTGCGGAGTTCCTTCATAAACTGTCTGCAGGTGTCCCGAGAAGAATTGATGCTATTTTGAAGGTAAAGGGTGGTCACACCGAATATTGATGCGATTTAGATTTCTATTTTGTTCATTTACTTCATTTCATTAATTGATAAAAATTAACACTTCCATGTTTGAAAACATTCTTACATTGAAGCAGTTTTCCACACCTGCCTAACCTTTGCATGACATTGTATATTTTAATAGTTTAGTTCAGGAATCAGCAACCTTCGGCACTCCAGCTGCTGTGAAACTACAACTCCCAACATGCTCCATTCACTTCCATGGGAGTTCCAAGAACAGCAGAGCAAGTGTGCATGCTGGGAGTTGTAGTTTTACAACAGCTGGAGTGCCGAAGGTTGCCTACCCCTGGTTTAGTTAATAGGAAAAAAAAAAAAAAAATTCTTTGCCCCAGCAAATACAGACTTCCCGCTTTTTTTCCCCATTTGAATGGCTTTATAAACCGGACTCTTAATAACTCAGTTTATTAAATCTATTGACAATTTGGAGGATGAAGTTACATCTTTAGTTTCATCTCGGAGAAGGAGGCTGGAAGGAGGAAAACCCTAAAAGCAAAATGGGAAGGGAACATGGATGTATTTGTTCTGGATAGCAGTTCTTGTTCAGGCGAAGAATGCATAAGACAAGAAGCCAGTTTTCTTTTAAAGTGCTCTGTTGTCTATGGCGGCTGTGAAGGGGTTATCCAGCATTGGAAAATATGGCACATCATTGGGAATTAAGAAATGGAGTCCTTTAACAGTAAGAAGCCATGGTTTATAATCCTGGATAACACCTTTAACCAGTTGAGGGTTCCGTGATGCATTCTATAGTAAAGCGGCAACGTTTGTACGTCACTGGCTACACAATGCAGAATTGGTGGGAGAATCAACTTTTCAGTGGTCAAGAATTCTATTGCAGGTTGGCCAATGGCAGTGCAGGAACCAGAACTGAAGGGGTTTAGCTCTTCCATGAGAGTGTGTGAGATGTTACTCAGCCTGGTTGATACAGACTACATAGGACAGGCAGATACATAGATGTTTGTACAAACTGAACACTTTCTATTAGCTATAGCAGAGCAATAAAAGAAGGAAATGAACAGCTTAATCTCAATCACTAACCCCAACATTAGCCTAGTGAAATACTGGCTGACTCTGAAACCTGACCCCAAACCTGAAAGTATAAAATATTTATGGTTAGGCTGTGTACCCTATGGAAGTCATCAATATCATATTGGGTTGGGTCAGATGCCTGCCATGGGGCTTGGGTAATTGTCACTTCCTCTTCTCAGGCAAGTAACATCACGTCCATTGGTCACATGGCCATGCACTTAGATCAATTCAAATGAATAGGACTTAACTGCAATACCAAGCACAGCCACTATACAATGTACAGCACTGTGATTTGTAAACAGTGATGAAGCTGCACCTGCAGGTTATGGAAGAGTAAAACAATTAAACTAGAAATGTCAGTACTCATGCCCAACCCTTCCAGGGGGCGGGAGGTGTCTTAGACGAAGATATAATTAAGTTTGGAAATAGGTATATATATTTTTGTTAATCCTTCACCAAAATTCAGAGACGACCGCTGGGGACTTTGTTACTTTTCCATTTATATATATTTTTTTAGGACTTACAGCTCCTCCTAGAAAACCTAAACCCCCATATAGCTGTCAACTGAAAGGTAGTAATAAAAAAAAAAAATAAAGTTATGGCTCTCAGAATATGGTGACACAAAAACAAATGCTTTTTTTGAAAAGTGTTTTATTGTGCAAAAGAAGTAAAACATAAAAACTATATTAATTTGGTTTTGTTGCAATTGAATCAACCCGCAAAAGAAAGTGAACATATCATTTACTGTATGATGAACGCCATAAAAATGAAACCTAAACAACAAAGCCCAAAACTTGCAGAATTGTGTTCTTTTTCTATTCCCCTGTAAAAGTTTTTCAATAAAATATACGTATCCTGGCATGTGCCTTTACAAAGTATAACTTTTTTGTATTTTTCTATTAAGTATCTTACCATGTCTAGAAACAGGCAACTGGATCAGGCCCGCGATACAGCATTTTAGTGCCAATTTTGCCAAGCATACACCCCTGAGAAATGCATTTCAATAGAAGAGTCCCCGATACACTTCTAAAAGAGGCTTATACGTATAGGGTGTGTATCTCTGGTGGCATAACACATGGGGCAATGAAATTGAATGTCGTGAAATTACAGATTTCATTTTCAACCATGACCGTACATTAATTTTTGGACAACATCTGTGGGTCAAAATTCATACTACACCCATTTATAATAGCCTTTAATGGTGTAGTTTCCAAAATAAGTCAGTTTTCCCATTGTACTTGTACCTCAAGGGCTTTGCAAATGCAACTTGGCACCCAATAAATCCTCCAAGCAAAATCTTTTCTCCAAATGCACTCCTCCCCTTCTGAGCCCTGCTGTGTGCCTCCAAGCAGCTGTTTACGACGACCGCATATGGTGTATTACCTTACTTGATGGAATTGGAGTAACAAATTGTCAGGTACGTTTTTTTCCTATTACCTTGCAAAAATGAGCTAAAACTACAAAATATTGGATACATGTAATATATATTTTTTAATTTTCATAGTTCAATTCTAATACATTCTATGAAACACAGGGGGCCAAAATGGTCATAAAAACATAAAATAGATTCCTTAAGGAGTATAGTTTCCAAAGTAGGGTCTTTTCACATGGTGGGGCGTTTCACATAATTTGACATCTCAAGACCTTTACAAACCTAAAATGCAGGCTGAAAAACACCCTAATAAGGAGGCCCAAACATGCATTTCTGAGGCTTGTTTTTAGGTCAAGTAGGGTCATTATAGTTGATATTTCCAAAAAAAAATAAAAAAAATAGGGTAACATACATCAAGTTTCTCAATTAACTGCTGCGTTGAAAACAATTCTGCCTAAAGTAAATTTTAAATTTTTATATCCATTTTGCTTTAATTCTTGTGAAATACCTAAAGGGTTCACAAATTTCCAAATGCTGTTTTGAATACTTTGTGGGTTGTTTTATTTAATGATGTGATGTATAGAGGGGTTCTGACATACAGGCCCCTCAAACAACTGAAATGGTCCATGTAAAAAGGTTTTGGAAAAGTTTCTGAAAATGTAAAAAAATTTCTGCTTTAGTTAAAGTTGCATGAAGGCGCCTGTGTGTATATAAAAGTAAAGAAGTATGGAAGCTAAGGTTTGTGTCTGAAGTCTGACCCAAGCAGCAATTGAAGATTTGTAGTAATAAAAAAATAAATAGAAATAAAAATCGACAAAGTGACAAGCATTGGTCTGTTGCATCTATGGAGTGTTTCAGCGAGTTCACCAAACTTCACAATATTCTCTGCTAAAAAAATAAAAGTCATTTCATATAATAATCTCTTCTAGTCCAGACTATACCTCTAGGACACTGCGCCCTCTCACTAGAAATCTTGGTAATAATGCCAGTGTAAAGTAGGTCACAGTAAATTAGTAATACAAAATAATTATAAAACGTAACCTAATAAGGCATTTCCAGGTATGCAAATGGCACAAAAATCTATATAGATTTAGCATAAAGTAAAAGAACACATTTGTTATAGACATGGTGTTGTATCTACTGTGAAAGTGCACAAACGTCACTTATATAAAGGAAAATACAGAAACCTGGTTCCAGTTCAAGTCAAGAAATTTCAGTTGTTCCAACAGCCATCATTCTTAAAATAATATCAATCCTTTAAAACGTAGTCTCAATATAAAATAATATCTAGTATTACACAAATATTAATCTCGGTTTGGGAGACCTACGAAAGGCCTTGGAAATAATGCTACTGTCTAAAGGACATCATACACATTAAATAAAAGTGGGCACAAGCAGATGACTTCTTCTATCTTATGTGTATGGGGGCCTTCCAACTCTCCCCAGACAGGTGATGTCTAGGGTAGGAAAGATTTTATCATGCCTTATCCTTTGTTCCGCTGGGAGATAACCCACTGTCAAAGGTGTCTGACAAAAGTTTGCTCTCTTATCTCCATTATAAACACATGCACACTCTGCCAAACTGAGTACATGTGTGTAAGGACTTGGAACTAACAGCTGCTTGTTCAGCTGGCAGCAGTAGAAAGTATATGGGCATGTTAAGGCAGCAGAAAAATACCAAAAAGCCCTTAGATAAATCTCCAGTCATATGTAGAGAGGATTTGTAAACGCAAAGGCACACTACTGAATACAGCTTGGGAAATCTAGTCAGCATACCGGCTGCATTTTCTGGCCTGAAGCCTATATGGAGATCCTGGATACAAACATCACAGTCTGTGATGCTAGGAACCCCAGCTTTCCCACAGGATAGCAATCCTGTGATGTATTTGTCTATTTACAGGAGCCTAAGGCTCCAAATAACATTTAATCATATTAAAATCAACAAAAAAGGGGTTATACGGCAGCATTTCCTGCACTGGGTAAGCTGGATTACTAATATGCACCCCGTTCCTTGGAGCCCTAGTCATTACTTTTGCAGAGAGCTGCAGGGAGGACAGTACTCTGGTTCCTCAGTCTCCCTTGCAGACGCTCAAGAGTCTGTGACCCAGAATTCTCCCCTTCAGCCCTCTGCAAAAGTAATGAATGGGGCTCCGAGTACCGGGGTGTAGATTAGTAATAAAGCTTAGCCAATGCAGGAAAGGCACTTGTAAACTTTATTACTCCATGAATAACCCCTTTAGTGTAAAGTGTAACTCTTGCTCCAGATAAGCTACAAGCAGGAAAGAGACACTACTGACCATCGTCTGCATACAACATGCGTCAGCGGTCTGAACCCTATGTAACTTTGTTAAACTACTACACTCAACAAGCAGTTGTCTGAGCATGCTGGGAATAATGGGGAGTTGTAGACTAGCGATGTAAACCTTAAAGGGAGTCTACTATCACTAAAATATTTTCTATACTATTTGTATGCTGTAGTAGGGCCTGGTAGTGGCATAGTGACCATACCTTTCTTGTGAATGTGGAATCTTGCTGCTGAAAAATTCAACTTTTATTATATATGCAAATTAGCTTTTTGGTGCATTCGGGGCAGGGCTCCATCTGCTGGAACACCCATTTTCTTTTTGTGGCACCACTCAGTGCTGCCCCAAAAACAAAAAGACTGACATTTCCCATTGTCAGTAATTTGCCGCATCCACAAAAGAAGATGGTGCTCTGGCAGGTGTGGTTCTTCCTGACTGCCCCAAGCAGCTCATCTGCATATGAAATAAAAGGTGAATGTCTCATCAGCAAGACTGCACTTTGACACAAGAAAGCTATGTACACGATGTCATTAACTTGTCCTCTAAAAGCATGTAACTGGTATAAAAGCAGTTTTGGGGATGGCAGACTCCTGTTAAAGGGATTCTGTCATTAAAAAAATGTTTTTAAGCTAAAAGCACGTATAAAGGCTTTATAAAGACTATTAATCTCTTACCTTTATTTTGCAGGTCTGCACAGCCGGTTTCAAATTATTCATCTTTTCTTCTTTATTCTAATTATGCTCAGAGAGCAGAGGGGGCGTTCCACCTGAGCTCAGAGCACAGCGTTGTCATCGAATCCAGCCCCGCCTCTGTCTTGTCTTCCTGACGCGTCCTGTGTGTTACCCCTCATCTTCGCTGCATCAGCAGCCGATGAGCTCCGCTTCGGGATAGAAATCCCGCGCATGCTCAGTCGGCTCTGCTCTTCAGGTTTGGGCAGAGCCGACTGCGCATGCTCAGTCAGCCATTTTGCGGCAGTCTCTCACACGAGCCCTGCGCAGTACGCTCGTAGTTCTATGGCGTACTGAGCATGCTCAATAGCTCAGTTTTCCATAGATCTACACAAGGGACCACCGCAAAATGACCAAAGAGGAGGGGAAACACACAGGACGCGTCAGAAAGACAAGACAGAAGCGGGGCTGGATTCGATGACGACTCTGTGCTCTGAGCATAAATTAGCATAAAGAAGAAAAGATGAATAATTTGAAAATGGCAGCGCGGACCTGCAAAATAAAGGTAAGAGATGAATAGCCTTTACAAAGGCTATTCCTACGTGCTTTTAGTTTAAAAACATTTAAAAATGTTTTTTTTTTAATGATTGAATCCCTTTAACATAGGAACCTTATCGATTTCACTTCCGCTATCGAGATTGCTTGTTTTATAGCATCTACTGACATCAAACCTGCCTCTTATAAGCATCTATCACTGTTTATATGAAGCCACTGAAGACGCTTGAAGACTTTCAAAGTGGTTACACAGAAACCAGGGGCAATGTAGTAGAGATTAGTTAAAGGGAACCTGTCACCATGAAAATGCCGTCCAATCTATCCTATCAGCATAGTGTTAGAGGACAGGAGGAGCTGAGCAGACTGAAGTGTAATTTCCTAAGAAAGATTCAGTATACCTTCTCACTTCACCCTGCTTTGTCTATTCTTAGTGGGCGGTCTGTCTCAATGTGCAGTAGTCTTCACTGTACAAGTATTCATACAGATAGCTGTTGATCAACAATTAGCGCCAACCACTGGACTCCTAAGCAACAAATCAGCAGGAATTTCAATTTAAAAGATTACAATTTACAAAACAGGCATAGCTAAAGGCCTATGGCCCTAGTGCAAGGGTTAATCCCAACACCCACCCGCCTCATTCTGTGTGACTCATGTGGTATAAGGTTGGTCCAGAACACAGCAGATAGTTTGACAATGCCATTTACACCAGCTGCATTACACCTTTCATGAGTGCCCTTCTTCAGGACTAGGCCGGGTGCAACCACTGTGACACCTATAGCTATGACCCTGGTTATACACATTTTATATTATTTATAGACCTACATTTTATATGTATAGTGATACATACAAGATAATATAATCTTCTCCTGCGCTATAACACGCTGCATGTTCAATGTAACAGGTTCCCTTTAACAGGGATGTAAGAAAAATATAAAATAAAGATCCAAAACAGCAAAATCAAATTAAAGCGGATCGGTCAGGTTTCCTATTCTACCCTGTCTGTCTGCAGCATTAGAAAGGAGGAAGATATCATTTCTGAACTATTTGATTCAGTATTTTCATGTATAAAGCAGTTTACATGCTGCCAAGACTCATAGAGAAACCCTACAAGTCCAGTTTTTTAGAGTGATCTACAGTTTTTATTGTAGGAATTTTTCACTCCATATGGACCCCCTATGTCGCTAGGAGACCTGACAGATACACATAGACTTCTTCATCTAGAATTCATACTCTCTACGTTGCACATTACCATTAATAAAGTCACATATATACCTGAATGCAATGCCAATGAACTGAGTATCTACAAAAGAGGAAACTTGTACAAACCTGGCGAGGATCAGTACAGCACTATTCACACCATAAATCATGATCTCACATAGCAATAATAAACTGAACAAAGCTGGAGCAGTTTTCAGTACATAAAATATTAATACAGTATACATAGAGTGCATTTACCTCGGCAGACATAGATTTAAGTAGAAAAACACAATCTGTACGTTGTTAAATTTTGAGACTATCTTTTAAAAGTGTGTTAACCTCAATACCCTGCAGTCTTTCTATGCATGGGTCCTCTGGCTGTCACAAGATAAAGGATTATACAGAACTCCTATCCAAAGGGCAAGGCTCTTCAGTCAGAGTTCTGGACAGGCTTCCTTTGAGATGGAGGCACGAGGTGGGGAGGTAGATCATTGGGCAACTCATAGCCTTCCAGCTTAATCTTAATGAGATGCTTTGCCAAAGCAAATTCTTCCTCATCTAGCATGCCATCCTTATCATAATCTGCGAGTTTCCAGATTTTCCCTAAAACACTGTTTGGCAGCTTCGAGTTCACCATCTCTTTCTTGGCGTTGACTCCAGAAATCTTGCCATTGACTGGAGATAAAGTATAAAACAGCTCATCGTAAAGCGGTTTATCCCTGGCCACCACCCATTCGTCATCATCAGCGCCTTCGCCAGCTCCTTCTCCGTAACCTTGGCCAAAGGGACCTTCCATGGTGCCTTCAAAGGCACCACCATGGACCATTTGTGGCGGCATAGTGCTCTCTTCCTCTCGAATCATACTCATAAGAGGGGCGATTTTATTAGCCAACATGTTGTCTACACCCTCAATAAGTTTAGGCTTCAGGGCATGGAATTTTGAAAAGTCATACATCTCCAGTTGTTGCTGAGGATAAAGAAAAAAGCAAAATATTCAACATAATGGAACAATTACGTTAATTAATTAATTACAATACATTAAAACTGGGTCCAGACGTGGCGGATTTGTGTTGCGGATTCCAGTACTTGTAGATGGGGTTTTCAAAATCCAAACCACATAAGCCAGAAAATGTTTGCCCAGAAACCAGAGCATGCTATGTACTTGCACTGTGGATTTCAATGAAAACTGTAAAATCCATGGTCACTGTAAACATGTGGATTTTCCTGGCATGTCTAGACCCAGGCTACAGTAATGTAGCTGCATAAATATGCATTGAGTGTACTTAACTCCTGAATACTTTTATAATATTCTGGTTTCAAAATGCCTTAGACTTGTAGGGTGTATAGTAATATTCATACACTGACCACAGCACAATACTATTCATTTTGCCCATAAATCCACTAGTTATGACTTCAAGCAAGAGTTTTTTAACAAAAAAAAAAAACAAACAAAAAAAAAAAAAAACACACAACATACGACCAAATAGCATAGAAAACTGACTATGGCTACATTCACAACTGTGTCGAAAGCTCGGTCTCAGATTCTGTTAAAGAAACTAGACAAAATAGAACAGCATGCTGCACTATGTAGTCCAGTAAAATGATAGACACCATACGAGAGTCATGACAGACTGATTTATAATCAGTGGCGTGTCTGCCAACCACAGTTTGTATTGGTGGTACTATGGATCCGATGCTTACATTATTTCCGTTGTTCTGCTCCATAAAAGCGTTACTGAATCAAAGATAAATCAGTACCTGCATTTTCTTGACCTCAGGAAAGTCTCCAGGTGAAATCTGATGTTCTCTCTGAATCTGCAAGAAGATTTCTGGCAACCTGCTTATAAGCTCCTTCTTCTTGGTATCTTTCCCAAACATTGCAGGCATCTCTTTCTTCAGGTGACTTATGATGTAGGCATGTACCTGCAGGATGGAAAATGAAGGGGTTAATATGCATGGATTATAAAACTTTACTTAAAAACAAACACACACACACTCATTTCTCTATGTATTTGCAGCCTGTTCAATGGCCACTAGATGGAGCACTGTCACCAAGAAACAGAAACCTGTGTTTACAGCATTTAGGTCTACATACACATAATTAAGAAGTTGGGAAACCTAAGGTAATGGACAGTCCCTTTAAAATGGTCATAAAAGGTAACTAGAGATCAACTCAGGACAAGTCTGGCAAGACGTCTACATTTACAAGCATGACTTACTGTATAGCATTAGTACATAGCAGAAGTCTTCGGAATAACATCTTGCACAAGTCTGTAAGTTGCTGTGTCATGTATATAGTAAACCTATTATTGTACTTCGATAAGCCTACCAAACATCCAGTCCTATGCCCAGTAGGTATTAAACAAAGTACCATTTACCAGCTAATATTTACCAACATTTAATAGCTTACCACCATGAAAACTGCACATTATATGCTAAATTTTACATTTCAGCTAGAAATCTAAGATTACTAAGTTGCAAAAATAGTTCCTAAAAAGGGGTAGTGACATTCAGCTAAATTGTAAAATGACAACTTATACACTTTCACAATATACTTGTGCTATCAGCTCCTTACAGTTTTTAGGACTGTGCTTTCCAATACAACTGGGACATACCATATACCAAAAGATCAGTATTTTGGCTTGTCTGGGGGTGTTCACAATACTGTTGTTAGCATCTGTCAGAAAATGTTAACAAAGGACATTAACTGATCTGCCAAATATGAATTTTCAATGGGATTTGTTCTGTTGTCTGATAGCGTCCTTTTTTTGTCAAATCTGTCAAAGGTCCCTTGTTTTAGTGGAGACGATAACACCGGGTGCACGACTTTTGACTCCATTGAGAGTCAGTTATTTTTTTACCATTACTGTCTATGGTTAACAGATGTATGACAGATAGTAATGGACAGTCATGCATTATAACTTCCATTATATCAGTCAGACAGCAGGACAAAAATGGACTGTATCACAGCGGACATTAATGGATGTAACTGATGAATTTTTGTCAGTTTTTACAATAATTTAACGGATCCATTATAAAAAAAAAAAACAAAAAAAAAAAACACACACACACACACAACACCACAGACATATTTACATCAGTTATCATCCGTTTATCATTTGTTATGATGGGGTCTGTTGAAAAACCTGACACCTATCCTAACAGACTTCCAACAGTAGTGCGAACTTTCCCTAAGTCAGAAGATTCTTTTAGTGCATATACTGAACATGAACCTCCAACATGGTGTGAGCCACGAGTCTGTACCCATTTTCTATGGCTAGCCAGAAATATGCCTGAATTACAAAGTTATTGAAGGGTTAAATTACCATTTAAGCAAGCCTATTTTAGGCTATATACACATTGATGTGACAAGTTCTAACAGCTCTGTCTATTTGCCTTCAAAAATCACCATCTACGAAATTTGGTAGTTTTTCTAGTGGACTCGCCGGCAGGAATTACTTTAGGTCTTCAGTTGTTTTCAAGACCTCCATAAGGTCGAAAAACGTGGGTAAAATCCGCCGCAATAACTTACATGCTGCGGTTTTGAAAACCGCCGCACAGATCATTTTGCACGTCTGGATTTAGTCACAGCCTGTGAATGAGACTTTGTGAAAGCGCATTCATGATGCAACTACTGTACATCGCTGGAGGGATAGGCGATGGCGAGTACAAGTCTGCTAACCTGCTGCAAGTAGTACTAGTCTGTCCTCAGCCTGAAAGACTCTATATACATAGAGAGAATGGAAAACTCCATTAGCAAGCATGTAATCTAGTTATTGAAAGCCTCAATTAAAATAATGATAATACATGTCATGTAAAGAGAGTTATTGTTTCAACAGCGACTTGGATTTCCTGGTTCCTACTTCCAGCCAAAAACTTAACAATGGGCATCACAGTGGAACTTTCCTTTTGGGTTCCCACCAGGATCTGAGTAGCACATGTTGTACCCCTGCATTTCAAAACTGCAATCTGCAAAAATGATGTAGTCTAAATATCCAGTAGGCCTAACCAATGACTACAACCCACTGCCCCACTCAGACTCCTTTATAAATGGCTGACAGCCATGGTCAAATAAAAGCAGTAAAGATGCTGTAAAAGCTAGGGCTTGATTTCCTATGAAAGTAAATATCTAACTTTACTCTATTAATAATTGTGTAATATAATCATTTTATTTTAAAAGCCAAGTCTAACTTTTTCCCCCGACTCCAACCCGACCTGAATTTGGCCCAGACAATCAGTCACGCTCTAAAAACGACCTTTCACAAGTATGTTGATCAAATAAAAGTACCACTATAAGACGCAAGAAAGTGATGGCAGCTCCATCTTCACCATGCGAGGAATTATGTTTGGGACTACTTATGTACTTGTACCACAATCTTCACATATTACAAAGAGGAACCAGAAAAAAAAAAAAAAAAAATGATAGATAGATAGACAGATAGATAGATATATCTATCAATAAATATGAACCTGGTCCGTGGCAGAAGGGCACAACAGCACATAGATGACATCAGTGTGCCACCACAGACCCATACACTTCATCTAGTGGGCCTCGGCCACAAAACAGACAGGTATAGGATCTTTCCTGAGTTTTGCCCCAAGCTCATTGTCACTAACATGGGCGTGTGTATGGAGTCATAGACATGAATGGGTCAGCGTGTTAGCTATGAAAATGGCTAGCACATTGACAAAGCACATGGTTGTCTGCATAGAGCCTAACAGAAATATTGTCTCACCTGAGGTGTGTATAGGGGCCTCATCTGGCATGACGACTCTCATAATGCCTGCTCATCTCTTTCTCTGGGAACCACAAAAGGCTTAGGCCAGATTAACATGATACTTTAGTCTGGAAAGAATAGAATGTGAGTGGGCAGTATTTTCCAGACTGAACTCGGCTGTGTGAATTGAACTCATTGCGTCATAGGGAGTTATGATGTAATGGGCTCCTGGACGGCCTCGCCACTGTACTGAATTGACAACGTTGTGAGTTCAGTACAGTAGTGATCTACATTATAACTGACCATGATGCATTGAGTTTCATATACACAGCAAAATTTAATCCAGAAAACACACACCACACATGGACCTTTTTTCCCTGAGTATATGGCCTTCTCTCCTGTAACTATTTTAAACACCTATACACTGGGCCAAACCAAGCATGTATGTGTATGGGGTAGTTGGGAGGAATAGCTGTCAGCCCAATGAGCATTCACCTGACAGATCTAGAAAGTATAGGACACTCTAAAAAATAGTGCTATCACATTTTATAATCTTTCATATATTTACTGCCTTTCTATTTAAAGGTTACTTCCATTCTAGCCATTTAAGACACATCCACAGAATTTACCATAAATATCTGATAGGTGATGGGTCCCTTAATACCCATCTTGCCTGGTGAGGTTGGTGCTATATCTAAGCATGGAATAAGTGGAGAGGCATGGAGGTTGGGGGGCCCACACCTACTTTTATAAGTAAACTTTTTATATGTAATTATTGGCAGAAATCGCTCATTTTGGCTGATACAGTGCCTTGCGAAAGTATTCGGCCCCCTTGAACTTTTCAACCTTTTGCCACATTTCAGGCTTCAAACATAAGGATATAAAATTTGAATTTTTTGGTGAAGAATCAACAACAAGTGGGACACAATCGTGAAGTGGAACGAAATTTATTAGTGATTTTGTTGATTCTTCACCAAAAAATTTTAAATTTTATATCCTTAAGTTTGAAGCCTGAAATGTGGCAAAAGGTTGAAAAGTTCAAGGGGGCCGAATACTTTCGCAAGGCACTGTAAGTCTAATATTTAGTCTCATCTTTACTCAATGCAGTAAACAAGGTAAAGCTCGGGAGACATTTACATAAGCTAGGTGGGATATAAATAGTTAAATCTTTTTTTACATTTTCCTTTGCTATGTAATGTAATGTAACATGTTCCTATAAAATAACAAGAGTTAGTGTGAAAGGCACCCTCGATAGGGGCACATATTTCACTGCGTTCCTCACATAGTGTTTCTCCAGTACCATGGAGACATGGAAACAACCACTGCCATAATCAGCTCAGCTTACCTTATCTCTCACACCTAAACGTCAGTGGTCAGTCTACAACCTTGTGGATTTGGGAATCCTATCACTGTTACGAAGCATCCACAAAATGATCTTTATATGTCTTTGAGCAGACACATTGCTTTGCATAAACTTGGGAGACTTGTCACTCTTATACTTGCTACCTTTGAAGGCAAATTTAGTTCTACAGATTACGAACAGGCCAAATGGAGATCAATCGTTGGTATAGTAATAAATGGTGCTTAAAAGGGTACACTCTCAGCAGCTTCTATCTACTAAGAATAAGTCAATGTTGTGTTATTGAGGAGATGGCTCAGTGGTTAGCACTGCAGCCTTGCAGCGCTGAAGTCCTGGATTCGAATCCTGCCAAGGACAACATCTGCAAGGAGTTTGTATGTTCACCTCCTGTTTGTGTGGGTTTCTTCCCACACTCCTAAGACATACTGATAGGGAAATGGAGATTGTGAGCCCTATATGGGATAGTGACTGACAATGTCTGTAAAGTGCTGCAGAATATGATGGCGCTATATAAGCAAGCATAATAAATAAATAAATACTCAGCGGGACCCCATTATTATCAGAAATAAATCATGGCACCTATACTCCAGCACACAACATATTGCCACTACAGATAACCTAGGTAAACCTTTCAACACGCTGGTATTACATGTCATACCCAAGAATGGTTACAAAATAGAAAAAAAAAAAAAAAAAGTTAAGACTACAGTAGGACTTCAAAGATGCAAGTCACAGGGCTGGGGAGTTGATCGTAGTTGGAGCAGTGGTTTGGCCTATTTTTCCACAGCCCCACTCCGACTCCTTCATAAATGACAGTGCCATGATCAGACGGATGCAGTAAACATCTGATTCATTAAAAAGCCAGTGACTGAATTCCTATAAAAGTAAATATGTAACAAACTATACATCTAACTATGGAATCCTCATAATTGTATAATATAATTAAAATAATTAAAGGGTTGTCCCATTGCAGACAAATATACAGTCCATGGTCATGTGATGTACACAGGTGCACAGCCCGTTACAGTCACGGCGTAGTAATCAGACATCTGCCTGGTGACGAGCTGTGCACCTCTGTGTGTCCATCACATGACCATGGACTGATTATTATCCACTGGAAGTAAGCAGAATGAGTGACAACAAGCAGAGATCTAGAGAAACTGAGGAATTGATTCAGAAAGTAGACTGGAAAATGTAAAAAAGATGAGTTCATACTACCATTATTTAGGGTCTGTCATAGAATGCATACCTGTAAGTATCTACATCGGGTGCCATTGTAATAGATAACTAATGTCACCTTATACTACAGTGTCTTCCCATTCCATATAGGTTGAGTCAGAGATGAGGCCAGCTTTGGGTGAAGTCAGAAAAAAAGTTACTGACTCGGGCTTCAAACCAAGTTAATTTTAAAATTATATTATATAGTTATTAATATTGTATTATATTGTATCTAGATGCACAGTGTGTTACATACTCAATCCTGGCTTGGTTTGTGAATTAGAGGAGCTTTACTGCTTCTGTCTGACCATGGTTGTCAGACACTTATAAAGGAGTCAAAGTCAGGCTGTACAAAAATAAAGGATTTGGAGTTCATGGTTTGGCCTACAAACTCCACAGCCCTGCATATAAGAACAGTTATCAGCCCGAAACCTTCTGAGGAGACACAACCTAATGGTGACAACTAGGGCCAAGGAATGGACAAACTCATACAAAGTGTGATGGGCTAGCCTAGATGACAGGCAAGTCTTAAGATAAGCTCAAGTTAACTTGGTGTGTTTATAATACGAGTGCATATCCATTTTAGTCATCTCAAGAAGAATCACTGACAACTGATCAAGTAGTACCTAGCTGGCAAAAACAAAACTAAGTCAGTCCCATAGAAGTAAATGGAGTGGTTGCACTACTGTCCAATTGACTCGGTGACTTGGGAGCCTGCCATTTTTGTAGCTCTCTGTAGGTAACATGTTCCAGTACATCGTGCACCACAACCGGAAAAGATACCTTTGCACTTCCACTGTGAATTATACAACTCCATCGCATGAGTATTTCTAGCTCCAAGTCGTGGAAGTTAAAACGGCGGTATAGTTTTTCCTTCTCAGAGATTTATGAAGTATACAAGCCAGACAGGTTATCCAGGTTTTCAAGCTTTACAACAGGAAACGCTTTGCCTTCCTTACTTATAAAAGCCAAGACACACAACATTGACCTGTGCGGTGACCAGACAAGGGTATTTATAATAGCATAAACTAAGACATAGCTGTAGGGTTATGTCACCACTCCCTGGCCTTCAGTACAGTCCTGGGAACTGATCTATATCATACATCCTGATCATATACCAGTGAGGACAAATACCATGGGTCACAAGTCAAAATAAGACACGTAAAGGATTCCTTGGCACCTAGAGAGGATATTACTGGCAAAGAGACTGTTATTCCAATGCATTAGTTAAAACAATGAAAATATAGATTATAAATAGAGATTAATGACCACCTCGAAATAACTTATTGTTGGTTAATGTTAATATTCCAACCATTTCTGGCTTGAAACTATAAGTGGCATTTCCTATACCTGCTAATAATAATTTTAGCAACATAAAAAAAATAGATATCCAAATATCCATTGATGGCATGCCGCCTGAATGTCCAAATAGCACCATAAAGTACCCATATAAATAGCTCCATACTATGCCCATAGAAATAGTGCCACTAGTGCTCCACATCTATATGCTCCATAGGAGTGCTCAGCAATGGCTCTTCCACTAACAAATCTTTCCCCAATCCTAAGACATTATGAGCGCCAGCCTAGGAGAACCAGATAACCGATGACTGAGCTAAAGGGGTTTGCAGTCTATGCTCTGAATGGTACAGCGGGGAGTGAAAAGCTATGTATACTGAAATGTAGTTATATATATTATATTGATGTAGAGAATTCTCAATCCCTATAAATATTATTCATACTATTATGAATTTTTAAGGAGGAGTTCACACAACCCTTACAACTTTATCTTCTGTTACAAAAGTAAACAAACATGATGGAAGCTAGCGTCCGTCAAATATACAATTAAAATAATAATTTTATTTGCAAGTTGAAGTCGGTAATCCAAAATTGGCCCCAATTCAGACTCTACAACTTGCTTAAAATTCCTTTGCTGAGCCAAAGCCAGGAGTGGGTTGAGCAGAATTGAGAAGTATAAAAATACTTCCTATATATTTTACATTCATTTTGTAGTTACTCCTTGGCTTGACTTAAAAAAAAAAAAAAAAAAACACGCAGCAAAATATGCAGCAAAAAAGCAGCTTTTCTGCAACATGGGGCTTTAGCCTAAATCTCCAGTGTCAATTTAGGTTGTGGATTTTTGCATTTTGCAGTGTAATCCCCAACAAATCTGCATGCAAAACAGATTTTGCAGCAACTCTGTAACAGATATTTTCTACTGCTATTCCAATGGAAATCCCAACACTACAGAAAGATTACAGATATTTTCATAAGCTCTTTTCCAAGGTAAGTGGGTAGAGAATAATAAGTCAGCTGCTACACTTTCAGGAGAACATCTTTTACACCACAGGTGTCAAACACAAGGCCCGCGGGCCGAATCCGGCCAGCTGCCTTCTGTTATGTGGCCCGGCCTCACGCAATACAAGAGCAATAAAGATGGCGGCCGCCTCACTTCGCCTCATTAGCAGTGCGCCCCTGGGTGGCCGCCATCTTTATTGCCTCAGGCAGCACTGTCCCTCACTGTCTGGGGGGGGGGGGGGCATTTTTCTATTCAATGTAAACCAGCTCAGGACAGGCCGCTTTAAAAAAAAAACAAAACAAAACAAAAAAAAAAAAAACACACAGAGCTGAGCGGGGCCTGTCCTGGGCTGGTTTAAGAGACGCCGCATCCAGCACAGGCGGCGATACAATGACGTAATCGTGCCGCCTACGCTGAGACACAGACATCGCATCTCAGCACAGGCGGCGATACAATGACGTAATCGTGCCGCCTACGCTGAGACACAGACATCGCGGACAAGAAGAGGAGGCGGCGGCTGCATCAAGGCATCGCAGGTGAGTATAACTGAGTATCCCCAGCAGGTCACGGCCTATTTATTTACCTACCCCGCGTCTGCTCGTGGCCACCCCCACTTCCCCTTCTGCTATGGGACGCGGGCATCGGAAATGAGGCCGCGGGCCTCAAATACTACTATTATTATACTCCGGGGTCTTTTCAGACCCAGGAGTATAATAATCGGAGGCCCAGGGGAGGTGAGGAAACATAAAAACATATCCTACTTACCTCTCCTGCGATCGGTGTTACTTCGAGCAGGCTTGAGGCCTCTGGTGACGTCATCAGGTCGCGTCGCCGGCCTGATCACGTGACGTGTGTGCGCAATCAAACAGGGCCGAAAGCTACAAGGAGTGCACCGGTGTCCAGGATAGGTAAGTAACACTTGTTTTTATGTTTGTCACCTCTCCTGGGTCTCCGTTCATTATACTCTGGGTTCTGAAAAGACCCCAGAGTATAATAATAGTTCATGGTTTGGCCACTATGGGGCATAATACCATGTGCAGGGACCACTGTGGAGCATAATACCAGTACAGGGGCCACTATGGAGCATAATACAAGTGCAGGGGCCACTATGCAGCATAATACCAGTGCAGGGGCCATTATGGAGCATAATACCGTGTGCAGTGGCCACTGTGGAGCATAATACCGTGTGCAGGGGCCAATATGGAGCATCATACCGTGTGCAGGGGCCAATATGGCGCATCATACCGTATGCAGGGGCCACTAGGGAGCATAATACCGTGCATAATACCGTGTGCAGGGGCAGCTGCGAGTCATAATACAGTGTGCAGGGACTGCTGTGGAACATTATAGTGTGTGTAAATGGGGCACTATAAATAGGGGCTATGGCGCCTGTTTATATTATAGGCTGTCTAATAGCTCACTTAGCTATTAAGGAGAAGTTACTTTTATACACGTGTAAAATAATCTTGGCCCTTCAAGGTACCCCGTGAGGCTGAAGTGGCCCCCGGTGAAAATGAGTTTGACATCCCTGTTTTACACAGTGAATTTCTGTCACAGCAATAAAAACTATAGCAACCTGTTAGAAAAGCAGGACTAAAGTAATGAAGAGACCAATGTGTGAAACATTCAAGGTATTGGAAAAAAAAACGAGGAGTAAGGTTTACTTCAATTGTTAGAATTTTACAAATTTCTGAAATTCTACAACTTTGAGGGTATTGCCATGTACTCCCTAGTATTTGGGTAAGTTATGGATGAAGTTCCTTTGAAAAGATCTATAGGTATGACATATACATAGTATATAGGTTTATCTTACCTTTGCTAGGCGAGCCCTTTTGATAAGGTCATTCAGTTTGCGTAGTGCAGCGTTTCTTGGAAGGCTCTGAATGTCTCGGAATAGATCTTGAGCTTCCATTTCAAACAGTTTTCGGTTCTCCGTATTCTGCAAAGGCTTAGCCCAGAATGAGCCTATGTAGACTCGTACCACCTCGGGAGTGTTAATCACCTTTCCTAAGGACCACATCAGGGCACCATACACTCTCATCAGCTGCTGGGTGTCCACTTGGTCGGCTTTATTAAGGACCACCCTGATTTTATCATCCTGACCACGAAAAGCCTTGATTGCCTCTGAAAATTCATCAGAGATATCCAGTTTGTGAGCATCAAAAAGGAGTATAATCCGGTCAACACGTTCAGCAAACCACTGCAAGACCTGGCAGAAATCATAGCCTGTAAAAAGGAAAATCAAAATGAAATAACTAATACAATATAAAAAAAAAAAAAAAAAAAAACCCCCCACACACACACACACACACACACACACACACACACACTATAAGTCACCAACAAGCAGTCACAGATCAGGAAAGCCTCAATTGTAGGCTACATGAAAACAGACAAAAGCAGTAGATATTAAATTGTCCATAATGGTTTCTTTACTCAAAAGCGTAAAAGCCATATTAGGCCGAGACCCCACATTGTGAAGAAAAAAATAAATAAATAAATAAATAAAAAAAAGCTGCTTTTCCACAACGTATGGTCTCAGGTTTAGACCAGTCGAGATCTGGCTGTGTACGTGCCAATTATTGAGAAACACGTTGATCGGCACTCGTTTGCATCGGCCTAATTCTGAGGCTAATGAAAACCGAATGGGGGAGGAACAATCTCCACTGCGATCACTTCTTCCCCATTTGACTTCATGGATCATCGGCAGCACTGTCCTGGTTACACAGGCGACACGCTGCCAAAAATCTACATCTTTTAGCCTGCATGAAAAATGCCATCAGCGGGCAAACAAGAGTTCGCTCGCTAGTCAGGTGATAATAACTCTGTCTAATAGAGCAACCTATCGACAACAAGCGTCTATGGGAGCATTCTTGCAGATAACTGCCCTGAATATTGGTCTTCCTAACTGGGCCTTAGACTTCTAGGAAAGTAGCATTAACACTTTAAGGCTAAGGCCCCACGTTGCGGAAATGCTGCTTTTTTTGTTGCAGATTTTGTTGCTTTTTTTGAGCCAAAGCCAGGAGTGGATGGAGCAGAAGGAAGTATAAGAACTTCCTATATATTTCCCATTCCTTTTGTAGCCATTCTTGGCTTTGGCTCAAAAAACCACAACAAAATCTGCAACAAAAAAAAGCTGCATTTCCGCAACATGGGGCCTTAGCCTAAAAGTGAACCTGTCTGGATATTTCTTCTGCCCTGACAAAATCATATGAAAGGAAAAAAGATGGGTTTTGTGATATATCAGTTTTGAGCAGAATTTCTCAGTTAAAAGCAAAGTAAATCCTGAGAGATAGTTTGAGACCTGATCACCCCATAATGGTACCAGTGAAAACTACGGTTTATCCCACATACAAAAAAAAAAAAAAAAAGTAACATGGTGCATGGCACAAAATTTAACTTTACATAAAAAAAGGTATAAATTACAGTTCTGCTTCCTACTCCATCATAAAGAGTTAATTAAAGTTACAATTTTTTTGTCTTCACTTGAAGCTACAGCACATAGTGGAGGGCAAAGAGATGAATAGCTTGCACATTTCAAGAAAGATTTATGCCCTTAGACATAGCTCTCAAGTACTGGAGTTTTTCCTTGTTTTGCATTAATAAAAAGATGATAAAGCATTGCATCTACCCCAAAACAGTGCCACTGAAAAATACAGCTTATCACGTAAAAAATAAGCCATCATAGCCACATAGTTATATTGACAGAAAAATAGGTCAGTCCTAAAGTCTCATTGTAGCCCATGGGAGTGATACAACTGGTTAAGGTCACCTTTGGACCAGAAAAGGGTTGTGCATCTCTGATATATACAGTACATTGAGAAACTAATGGCGTGAAGCATTGTCTAACAATGGAAAATTCCATTCCTGGTCACAGCACTTATATTTGTTAATAACATGATAATCTATGGAAAAATATTTACAAGGAGCTTTTTATAACTGGTTAAAATAAGGAAAGAAGGCTGGAAGGTTTCTGTAGAAATAAATAAAATGTCACTGTGCTTTGCGTAAACTTCCTTTTTCCTTGTCTCGCAGAAAGTAAGAACTCCCTTATCTCTGCAGAACATGCTTGTCAGGGAAAATATAGTACAGTCCTGTTTTTTTTTACTTGAGCTTTCAACTAGGAAACACGAATCCCCACCCCACCCCCATATCTACTAGTCTGTTCAGACAGTCCCATGAAACTAAAGGGTTATGTGACACATTATGGTTCATGCCAATGCTATACAGTGGGCACAGGGTTGTTTCAGGTGGTGTTAAAGTCCAAAAATATGGGCCAGCCTGGCAGCAGTGATCAGGAAAGGACGCTGGTTTTCTGCATTTAAATGCATTAGATCATTGCTATTGTATGGAGATGAATGGATCGTTCATTCCCATACAGTCAGCATTTCCCGGCTGCACATTGCCCTATTTAGACAGGACGATGTACTGCCAACAACCTAGCACCGTTTAGGTTACATAAATGATACCATCACCCACCAATGAATGTTTGGCCGCATGTCATGTGATTGTTTATACAATTCCATGCGCCAACTACTAGGAATGACTGCAAATAATAACTAACCCCATACCTGCTCCACGTAAAGGGTACTATTTACATGGCATTGTAAAGTGTCTATTTATGCCTAGGTTCTGCAAGGTGGGGGTTTGCCCATAAAGTTTACATAAAACCGTATCCTGTGGAAAGGGGATAAGTTACAGATCAGTGGAAGTCTGACCACTGGGACCCCACTGATCACAGAAACAGGGATGCCTTGTACCCTTGTCTAAATGGGACAACAGTCATGAAGGTGTGTAGATTTTTTTTTTTTTTATTTTTTTTTTTTTTATTTACTGTATTTCTATGGGGCTGCCAGAGATAAAGCACTGTACTATACACCTAAGGTGTCCAACTACGCTAGATAAATGGTGGCTGAATGGATGGATAGTGTCACCCTGATTCTGCCCTACTGGCATATATTGGGGAAAGCAGGATAAGAGATCAGTTTTCTTATGGGAGGTAATCCATTGCCAGAGGGGTCTGCAAGCAACTTATTCCCTTTTCCCAATCACAGCCAAAATGCATGTGTATGGGACCGCTTAGGAGAAATGGTGGTCAGCCAAAACAGCATTCAGCCAAGAGTTAAAACGGGTATGGCCACTTTTAGCCCAGGTAACCAGGCAGACCTCAAACATATGGAACAAGAAGGCCATGTGGCTCCCTAGTGTGGAGCTATACAGCCTTCTTGTATGCCATAGATTATATAGAAGTCCATAAATTTTACTTGAAGATGAGAAAAACAAGACTTAACATTATGCCAGCAGTCTCTGTTCCTCAAAGTAACTTGAGAATAAACTTAAGTACTTCTGTATTAAGCCATTTCCTGAAAACAAAGCCTCAATAAAAATCATTTTCCACCAACCTTATTCAGATGCAGGAAATAAGACACTAAATAGGGAAATTCTGAGGAATAGAGAACACTGGTCCCCAAATATCAGCACCAAAAGGATATGGAGTCACTGAACAGAAATAATCACGGTATGCATGAAGTTATATAGATATATCATTGCACAAACATGGAGAACTCCAATACTTTATTCCATGTGCATTGTTTTTGACTTAGGATAAAGCTGTCGAACATGGAATAAAGTCCAATCTCATAGTGGACTGCTGCTTGTTCTTACAATTATATTGAGAGGTATCCAAGCTAGTCTCCTTAGGCCTGTACCTTCCACTTGCTGCTCTAGACTTATTATTTGTGTATATAGATAAAGCCAGGGTCAGAGTGAAAGTGCTTTACATAGAAAAACTGCAGAGGTTGCACTTTCAAAGTAGATAAAAAGAACTGGACAAAACAAAATGATCTAAACTTATGACACAAAGAGAGTGTTGTGCAATATCAATTACTCAAATCAGTATGAAGAGATCGCAAATATTTATAAAACTCCATCCACAACGCAACGGATTTGTTAAAGAAGTGGAAACAAACTGTTACACAGCGCATTACCATTATCTGTCTTTTTCTGACGGATCCATCAAAAATCTGTCTGTCTGATTGTGTCAGTTTTTTTTACCCCTTCTTTATTCTGAACATAGGAAGAACGAAGAGGGAAAAAACGGATTGCAAAACAGACACAAACGAACTTTTTAATGGCCGTCATACAACTGTTTTAAAAACAAAGAGAATGAATGAGTGTATTCACATGTCCTTTTATTGATGGACACAAAAAAATAGTCAAAAAAAAAAAAAAAAGCGGACATGCCCTAATATCATGTTGGCGAACCTATGGCACATGTGCCAGAGGGGGCACTCAGAGCCCTCTCTGTTGGCACGCATAGTGCCATCGCCCTGACCGCTCACTAACAGGGAATCCGGTACAGGATTCCCCGTTAGTAAGCGATCGCTTCTTTCAGCTGTATGTGCAAACGCGGGACCGCGGCTTACACTGACTGCAGAGTGTGACCTCTTTTCCCCCGATGCAAGCACGATGAAGTAAGTCATCAGCGCCTGCAGACAGAAGGAGGATGCTACTTACCTGCTCTTCATGGGACTTCAGGTAAGTAACATATAATACTGTGTGGGGGCCCAAAGTGGAGCATATAATACTGTGTGGGGGGCCACTGTGGAGCGCATCGTTCCGTCTAGGGGCCAGTGTGGAGCAAATTGTACCGTCTGGGGGCCACTGTTGAGCAAATCGTACCACGTGGGGGCCCTTCACTATTTATGTCACACTGTATATGTTTTATAGCAGACATGATATTATTACAGGCTGTAATAACATTGCACGGTCACTATAAAACAGATCCTGTGCAATGTAAATAGTGAACATTAATTGTTCAAAAGTACCAGATGTAAAAGTCTACCTTTCAGTACAAAGTTGTTTGTATTATTGAAAGTTCTGCAAAGCCCCATTTACATGACTGTATTTTGCGGGTCCGTAATTGTGGATTCGCACAGTATTAAGGTTAAATTGCCGTGTTTGCATTTTGCGATAATTTAGTGGGTTTTGGGTGGCAGTTTGGGCACTCGGTCTCTAAAAGGTTCTCCATCACTGCCCTAATAGAAATCAATGAATCCATTTTTAAACGGAACTAAAACATATTGACATCCAAGTTGTGTCCGTTAAAATCGGATCAGGTCAAAAAAGAAAGACCAAAGAAATCCATCTCTTTTCTTAACGACCCATTAAAATGGATGCAAAAGGAATGACAATTGGCCATAAAAAAGAAAAAAAATATATATATATATATACAGTCATATGAAAGAGTATGGGCACCCCTATTAATCTTAATCATTTTTAGTTCTAAATATTTGGGTGTTTGCAACAGCCATTTCAATTTGAAATAACTAATAAATGATGGAAAAAATAATATTTCAAGATTTGAAATGAGGTTTTTTGTACTAACAGAAAATGTGCAATATGCATTAAACCAAAATTTGATCGGTGCAAAAATTTGGGTACCCTTATCATTTTATTGATTTGAATACTCCTAACTACTTTTTACTGACTTACTGAAGCACAAAATTGGTTTTGTAACCTCACTGAGCTTTGAACTTCATAGCCAGGTGTATCCAATCATGAGAAAAGGTATTTAAGGTGGCCAATTGCAAGTTGTTCTCCTATTTGAATCTCCTCTGAAGAGTGGCATCATGGGCTCCTCAAAACAACTCTCAAATGATCTGAAAACAAAGATTGTTCAACATAGTTGTTCAGGGGAAGGATACAAAAAGTTGTCTCAGAGATTTAACCTGTCAGTTTCCACTGTGAGGAACATAGTAAGGAAATGGAAGACCACAGGGACAGTTCTTGTTAAGCCCAGAAGTGGCAGGCCAAGAAAAATATCAGAAAGGCAGAGAAGAAGAATGGTGAGAACAGTCAAGGACAATCCACAGACCATCTCCAAAGAGCTGCAGCATCATCTTGCTGCAGATGGTGTCACTGTGCATCGGTCAACAATACAGCACACTTTGCACAAGGAGAAGCTGTATTGGAGAGTGATGCGAAAGCCGTTTCTGAAAGCACGCCACAAACAGAGTCGCCTGAGGTATGCAAAAGCACATTTGGACAAGCCAGCTTCATTTTGGAAGAAGGTCCTGTGGACTGATCAAACAAAGATTGAGTTGTTTGGTCATACAAAAAGGCGTTATGCATGGCGTCAAAAAAACACAGCATTCCAAGAAAAACACTTGCTACCCACTGTAAAATTTGGTGGAGGTTCCATCATGCTTTGGGGCTGTGTGGCCAATGCCGGCACCGGGAATCTTGTTAAAGTTGAGGGTCGCATGGATTCAACTCAGTATCAGCAGATTCTTGAGAATAATGTACAAGAATCAGTGACGAATTTGAAGTTACGCCGGGGATGGATATTTCAGCAAGACAATGATCCAAAACACAGCTCCAAATCTACTCAGACATTCATGCAGAGGAACAATTAGAATGTTCTGGAATGGTCATCCCAGTCCCCAGACCTGAATATCATTGAACATCTGTGGGATAATATGAAGCGGGCTGTCCATGCTCGGCGACCATCAAACTTAACTGAACTGGAATTGTTTTGTAAAGAGGAATGGTCAAAAATACCTTCATCCAGGATCCAGGAACTGATTAAAAGCTACAGGAAGCGACTAGAGGCAGTTATTTTTGCAAAAGTAGGATCTACTAAATATTAATGTCACTTTAATGTTGAGGTGCCCATACTTTTGCACCGGTCAAATTTTGGTTTAATGCATATTGCACATTTTCTGTTAGTACAATAAACCTAATTTCAATCCTGAAATATTACTGTGTCCATCAGTTATTAGATATATCAAATTGAAATGGCTGTTGCAAACACCCAAATATTTAGAACTAAAAATGATTAAGATTAATAGGGGTGCCCAAACTTTTTCATATGACTGTATATATATATATATATATATATATATATCGAAGAACAGAATTGATACAAAAAGTCCATTTTTCATGGATGTTAGGTTTGTAAAAAATCACAACCATCATGTGATTAAGGGAATAAGGTCTAAGACAAAAAAAAAAAAAAAAAAAAAAAACTGTGGGGGTGATGGGGAGCTCTTTCCCTCATGCTTGCGAGAAGAAAGAGTTGTACACTTGACTCCACTGATCAATAAGATAGCTGACATAACATGTGAAACACAGAATGGGAGAATAAATTATTCACGAAAGACAGATACTAAATGTCATCTGCAGAGAATCATGACCAAAACACACATGCATAGGAACCTGCTTGAAAGCAACAGCATAGCAAAGAGGGCAGCATGCAAAATAAGGAATAAATCCAAGGTTTAATCCACTGTGCAACATTTCAGTTTTTAGAGCCCTTATTCAAGCTAAAAAGTCATACGATAGATTAAGCCTTGGCAGATTTATTCTGTATTTTGCATGCTGTCTTCCATTTTTTCTATAATGGACATGTAAGGGGAGCCCCCGAATGGTGTGCACCTACACTAAAACACATACACCAGCAGAAGTGCTGTTCTATATTTGTGGGCTTAGAAGCAACTATGTCAACTAAAAAGTATATGGAGAGGAGAAAAAGATGGCAGTAATGGGGTCAATCTTTAATTTTAGGCCCCATATTATCTTTAAGTTATAGACAAATTCTAGAATTTAGTGACAAGCAAAATAGCCTTATCCAATAAGTAATAATTTATATCTTCTGCATCTGCTCCCCCAAGAAGTAATTCAGGGTAGTGATTCTGTAGTATGTGAAGTTTTTTTGTTTTTTTAATATAAAGAAAAGAAAAAAAAAGAAAAGAGGGGGGGGGTCTACTATCCCCCATTCCCCCTCGCCTATTTCTGGTCTAGAAACAGCACCCTTTCTCGCTTTCCTCCCATGGTCTGTGTTTGCTATTGCACTTCAGCCCTACTCACTGAAGCTCAGCATTCAGGGAGTTTCCAGTTGCTTCATGTAGAGAATATGAAACCCAAAAGATCTTACTTCCTCTTGAGCACATCATTATTATTATTATTTCTATAAGAAACCTTAAACTGAGGCACGGCACTACAGTTACTTCAGAATATGTGAAGATTAACCTAAATAACAGTGTTGGCCTAATGTAATGTTTCCAGAGATGCTCCTACAGCAGGGGACACAATCCAGTCAGTCACTCATACAGGGAATTTCTCATTTTCCACTACTGCCTAACAGAAGTGTCGGGACTACAGACTGGCCATGTTGTGGTCACTGCCCCCAAGAATGGCATTTATGAAGAACACACATGATCAGTAACCTGGTACATGCCGTGCACTGAGTCTGCGGGTAGATTCACATGTATGATAAATTGTATGACACAAACAACTGTACCACAAAATCCTTGCAGATGTGATGCACATTTCATCCATATAATGGGTGAAAATAAGGAAATTCCAGGACAAACCCACATGAAAATCCCACATAAAGCATGCAGAGTTGAGGCCAATTTGGCTGCAGCATAACATTAGGATAAATCTGAGTCCACCCTTGTATAGTAGATCAGAGCTTCTCAAGTCAAGTCCCCTACAAAGTTATAACTAAGGCTATAGTCAAACATTATACAGAGGACAATGTGAGTGCCCAGTGAACACATGGCAAGTACCCATAGGAGTGTAGATACAACACAACCCAGGTTATAAAACAGCAATAAAATGGTGGGTTAAAAATAAAGTTTATTTAATCCAAACAAGCACTATAAGCATTCTTACTTTACACTCCTGTAAAACAGGTTTTCGCTAGTACAGGGTCTGTTACATAGCCATATCTTGTGTCAGGCTCCACCTTCTTAGGCATAACATACTGCATCTGTTTGGACCTGGAATGTTCCTTAAAAATCTTACACCAATTGTTCCCTTGCCCCTGATTATCTTTGTCTATACTGCTTCAGAAATGAGGTGTCACCCAGACAGATGCCACCGGGTACTATCTTTTGTTGATGACACATCATCGGTGTAGTGGTGTTGGTGTAGTGGTATTCATAGACAAACACAAACTAGCAGGGATCTGAAACGTGAGTAAATCAATTTGATATTTCTAACACATTCACAGTTGATGTCATCATTTATGCAAGTGTATCTCTAGTAACCCGTCTGACCGAGATAGACTGGTATTACGTGGACACTAAAGAGGGATATCATTCCCTATAAACTGCAATATTAGTAATCACATTTAAGTGGTGTATATGTTGTATTTAAAAACAAAAAAACAAAACAAAACACACACATAAAATTACGTAAATGAAGGCATTTTTCTCAAAATAAAAAGAATATATTTAACAATGGATTTACACTAATCCTACCAGACAGTGGGGTTGTCACATGAAGTTACTGAAAAAAGAGGTTCAATTGGAAATATCAATACGCTCATTCATGACAGTGTCTTCCAAATAATAACAAGTCAGACTGTGAGACCACAGCTGTGTCAATCTCTATATACATGAATGTAACCAACCTCTACTAATCCGCTGCTTCTCTCCAGACAGGATGCCAGGGGAGTCTATGATGCTGATGCTCTTCAGGACTTGGTTGGGCAGTTGTGAGCACATAAACCTGAAACAAGACCAAGAACAGATATGAAGAAAGAAAAATGCCAATAGAATCCAATATCCAAAAAGTAGATCGAATTTTAAAATAATAAAAACGTAACTTTTAATTACTTCATACAAAAAAATTCCATGTTGTCATGTCATATAGTGAAACAAAAATAGATCCAGTCGCTTACGCGTTTCGCAACACACAGGTACCTTACTCATAGCAACAGATATACTTCTTTTGTCGGCTATAGATTGAAAATGATATTAAAATTACATTACAAATAATAATAATAATTATTATTATACACACACACACACACACACACACACACATTGCTACATTTTCAATAAATGCTGTAGAAATATCCTATACTGTAGGTATGATGTCTTTTTTTCACCAACTCTCATAACAAGTAGTCTAGATGAATAAACACTGCCAAGAATGATTTGTAATAAACATCTATTGAATTACATCAAATCAGCTTATGCTCACAAATTTAGTCGAAATTTCACTGACTGTGGTTGGGATGGATCATGAGAAATTTTAGCGGTAAAGCTGGCTATTACTTTTTTTTTCTAGAAAGTTTTACTTTATGAAAAGGCATTTTTGTGATACTATAATATTAACGGTCTATTTTTAGTAGAGAGCAACAATTTTGGGTCGATAGAAGTCCATCCGTTGGGCTCACTGTCTTTTAGCATATCCACACTACTGCTATCAATGTTTTATTACCAGAGAACAGCCTTAATGACAGACTTGCCAACATTTCGTAGTTGGCTTCAGAGTGGCTATGCTTTTTTGAGCAAAATGCCACATCTTTGCATGTCACACACTTTTTGTATCATAGGCAAGTCAATGTGCCAACCATGCCCCTTTTTCAGGACATCCCCAGCACATAATATGCCCATGTCACTTGTAAAATGACAGAGAGCCTGGCAGATCTGCCCACTCTTCTGGGACTCCAGGAGGTTACCCTTCTTCTTGGGAGCCTCCTGGCCGATCCGGGAGAGTTGAAGAGTATGCTAAATAGTATTCTAAGATGTTACTATTTATGGACTATCATCAATAAGTCAGCAGTTTCAGAAAGGGGAAGGCCTACTCCTGGCACCTCCACCGATCAGCTGATTAAAAGGAGCCAGAGGCACAGTGCAGCACACTGCATACAAGCTGTGCCTGATTTTGCAGGTCAACCCCATTTCACTTGAATGGGACGGAGCTGCAAAGGTCAAGTGATTGGGGAGAGTGATGTAATATACGCAAAGAAACTGCAGCCCCTTCATTGACCAACATGGTATTGTTGGTCTATCCTACTAGGCTTCTCTATTGTGGACAACATTGGAAAGGTCATCCAACAATAAACTAGTTATAGGGTACTCTGCTGTTTAGGATTCCATTAATTTCACTGTAGCGCCACCATAGGAAAAATTAAGAATTTCACAGTTAATACTGAATCCAATAGGTTGTAATGCACAAACATGCTGGATCCTCCAGAGGAATAAATGCTCTTTGTAGTCATTCTGACTTATAGATGAAGGTTCTGAGGTGAGAATACCTTTTTCTATTATCTTTTTCTAAACCAGAAAATCCAAAGAAAAAAAAAAAAGAAAAAAAAAATGAAAAGGTATTGTATGCTACCACCAGTCAGATCCACAACATGCTTGCATTACAATCATGCTCCATTTTGAGGGATGATCTAACACTTTCTGAGGTACAGTACAGACCAAAAGTTTGGACACACCTTCTCATTCCAAGAGTTTTCTGTATTTTCATGACTATAAAAATTGTAGATTCACACTGAAGGCATCAAAACTATGAATTAACACATATGGAATTATATACTTAACAAAAAAGTGTGAAACAACTGAAAATATATGTCTTATATTCTAGGTTCTTCAAAGTAGCCACCTTTTGCTTTGATTACTGTTTTGCACACTCTTTGCATTCTCTTGATGAGCTTCAAGAGGTAGTCACCTGAAATGGTTTTCACTTCACAGGTGTGCCCTGTCAGGTTTAATAAGTGGGATTTCTTGCCTTATAAATGGGGTTGGGACCATCAGTTGTGTTGTTCAGAAGTCAAGTGGATACACAGCTGATAGTCCTACTGAATGGAGTGTTAGAATTTGTATTATAGCAAGAAAAAAGCAGCTAAGTAAAGAAAAACGAGTGGCCATCATTACTTTAAGAAATGAAGGTCAGTCAGTCCGAAAAATTGGGAAAAGTTTGAAGGTGTCCCCAAGTGCAGTGGCCAAAACCATCAAGCGCTACAAAGAAACTGGCTCACATGAGGACCGCCCCAGGAAAGGAAGACCAAGAGTCACCTCTGCTGCGGAGGATAAGTTCATCCGAGTCACCAGCCTCAGAAATCGCAGGTTAACAGCAGCTCAGATTAGAGACCAGGTCAATGCCACACAGAGTTCTAGCAGCAGACACATCTCTACAACAACTGTTAAGAGGAGACTGTGTGCAGCAGGCCTTCATGGTAAAATAGCTGCTAGGAAACCACTGCTAAGGACAGGCAACAAGCAGAAGATACTTGTTTGGGCTAAAGAACACAAGGAATGGACATTAGACCTGTGGAAATCTGTGCTTTGGTCTGATGAGTCCAAATTTGAGATCTTTGGTTCCAACCACCGTGTCTTTGTGCAACGCAGAAAAGGTGAACGAATGGACTCTACATGCCTGGTTCCCACCGTGAAGCATGGAGGAGGAGGTGTGATGGTGTGGGGGTGCTTTGCTGGTGACACTGTTGGGGATTTATTCAAAATTGAAGGAATCCTGAACCAGCATAGTTACCACAGCATCTTGCAGCGGCATGCTATTCCATCCGGTTTGTGTTTAGTTGGACCATCATTTATTTTTCAACAGGACAATGACCCCAAACACACCTCCAGACTATGTAAGGGCTATTTGACCAAGAAGGAGAGTGATGGGGTGCTATGCCAGATGACCTGGCCTCCACAGTCACCAGACCTGAACCCAATCAAGATGGTTTGGGGTGAGCTGGACCGCAGAGTGAAGGCAAAAGGGCCAACAAGTGCTAAGCATCTCTGGGAACTCCTTCAAGACTGTTGGAAGACCATTTCAGGTGACTACCTCTTGAAGCTCATCAAGAGAATGCAAAGAGTGTGCAAAGCAGTAATCAAAGCAAAAGGTGGCTACTTTGAAGAACCTAGAATATAAGACATATTTTCAGTTGTTTCACACTTTTTTGTTAAGTATATAATTCCACATGTGTTAATTCATAGTTTTGATGCCTTCAGTGTGAATCTACAATTTTTATAGTCATGAAAATACAGAAAACTCTTGGAATGAGAAGGTGTGTCCAAACTTTTGGTCTGTACTGTATATGAAAAACAATGGGACCTGATCTGGTACATGTGCATATTCAACAAAGGCGTTCATCCAACCTCAGACTGCATAGCACTACATGGCAGCGGCTCCATACAGATGTTTGTACCGGGAGCCAGGTGTTGGCCCCCTATCGATCATATATTTATGGCCTATTCTGAGGAGAAGTCATAAAAAAATAAGCCCAGACAACCCCTTTAAACTCCCATCTCCCACCTTGAGCCTCCTTCAGGTTCACATAGTATACTCATAGTATCCATTCGAAGAGTGAAGAAATCAGGCGATACCTTTTAGAGGTTAACTGAGTATATTTGATGGGAAGTTTTCGAGAGTACTAGCTCTCTTCTTCAGACATACAAGAAACTGAAAATTCACAGACTTTTTATACAGTAAAGTCATGGACCTTCAAAGGATCTTAGAATCCTTAAAAAAAACAAAATGCAATAAGTAGAAAAGTTATTTACCACAGGTCAAAAAATAAACAACCTGTAAACTTGTGGAGTGTGATGGAGGGATTAGTAATTCTTGCTGTTATCTGTTCGCAATCAGGTGGTGATTTGTGACCCTCACAGTTCATGGCATGAAATTGTGACTGGCATGAATATTAAAGTCCAAATTGCAGAGTTTTAAATTTTTGCATTAACTTCTATTCCCATTCCTTTCTCTCCCTCTGCGTCTTAAAACGTCCCATTAAAACCACAACCCGCAAAATCTTCAACTAGGTGGTCTTCTCCGGAGAAATGTGCGGCCACTGGGAGATCTGTTATGCTGTTATTAATAGTGAATCTGTGTGAGTTCATGCGCTAACTGAGTCTCTGCTCTGTTTCCCCCACATGGTGGGACATTGCACACACATTATGAGATACACCACATTGGAAGACCTGCAGGAAAAGGTCCCCCTAATTCTGTGCACCTGTTGTGACTGTGGGACAGGTACACTGTCAGCGGTGTGGATGTGCCTGTAGGTCTTGCACCTGTTTTGCAGGCAAGGTGAGGTGCCATTTTCAGTTGGGGCCTTCAGGGCACTCCGGACAATAATACGTCGCAGGTTTGGTGGTTGCTGAAAAGAAAGGAGAGGGGGGACTGGAAATATGTCCTTGAGTCTGTTGTCCCTATGTAGCACAGGTTGGAGCTCCTTGGCAATTCTTCGTAGGAACTCCAGCTGTGGGTTGTAGGTGACAACTAGGGGCACTCTGGCTTCATTCTGGGTCTCTTTATATGTGAGCAGACTGTATATGTTAATGGCTGCTGCTTTGTTTAATTGGTTGTCCGTCACTTTTGGTTTGTATCCCAATCGGAGAAATTTCGTCCTCAGATACTGGAGGTGCTTGTCCAGGTCTGCTTTGTCAGAGCAAATACGATTGTATCGTATAGCCTGGCTGTAAATAATAGATTGTCTTGTGTGCTTGGGGTGGAAGCTGTTGTTTCTCTGGTAGGCCATTCTGTCTGTAGGTTTGTGATATATTGATGTGAGTAGACGGTGGCCTCTGATGTATATTATGGTATCCAGAAAGTGGATTTCACTCTCTGAATAGCTAAGTTTAATTATTCATTATGGAACTGAAGTAGGACCTCCTCACCTGCAGTCCAGATGACAAGGATATCATCGATATAACGAAGGTAAATCATATGTTTGGTGGCGCATGTTGATAAATATGCTCCTTCCAGTTCTACCATAAAGAGATTTGCATATTGGGGTGCACATCTAGTCCTCATTGACGTTCCCATTCGCTGTAGATATAGATCCTCTCCAAAGGTAAAATGGTTGTGGCTAAGGATGAATTGTATGAGTTGCGTTACTGGTTTTGTTGGGAGGTTTTGTTTTTCCAGGTGTACCCGACATGCTGAAACTCCATCCTTGTAAGGAATGTTGGTATACTGGGATTCCACATCCATGGTGGCTTAAATCGTACCCTCAGGTAGTTGGCCCAGGGCATTCAGTTTGTTAAGAAGGTCAGTGGTGTTCTGGATATAGCTTGGAGTATCTCTGACAAGGGGTTTTAAGAGATTTTCCACCCAACCTGAGATGTTTTCTGTCAGTGTCCCAATGCCAGAAATGATAGGCCTCCCAGGGTTGCCATCTTTGTGAGCATATAAAAGCAGCCAATGGTAACAGCTTCAGTTTGACCTTGCTTTGATAAATGTCCCTTCACTGCTTACTCCCCAGCACAGTCAGTGAGCGCCTATTTTTGTGCATGTCAGGTGCTGTCTTAGTATTGGACTGTTAATCCAGAGGTGTAGCTAGGCTTTACTTCACTGCCCTTACTCTGCATCTAAATACATAAAAAGTGGCTTGTTGGCACCTCCCTGACAAGCCGCACATGGCTTGGCTGCCCCCTCACCCAGCTACACTTCTGGTTAATCACACAATGGAGGAGATTTATAAAGCCCGGTATGAAGGCAAAGTGAAGTAGGTTTCCATCAGGTCGTGGTTTTCATTTATCAATAAGGGGAAAAAAAAAAAAAAAAAAAAAAAAAAAAACACACCACAGAAAACCAACTGGTTGCTATGGGCAACTACACCATACTTTCTTTGCAGATAAGGTTTGATAAATCTCCTCAGAGCCATTTTACAGTAACTACTTTTCTGCCCATGTACTGAAAGTGAAAAATAAATAAAATTAAAAAAAAAAAAAAAATGGTATTCACGTCTATGGGTAGGTGGAAAATCTGAATAGCACACAGACCTCATCCATGTGCTGTCCTTTTATCACAGATACATGGTTACTGTAAGGAATTGCTGGAAAAATAAAGACAGCATCCGTCGTGCTGATGCAAAAACAGGTGACAGAAGGAATTACACTTAGATGTACAAACGTCTGTTTTATAGTCTGCAAAATGTATAGTAGTCTCATGATCCCGACTTTTTCGTCAGAGAAAAGAAAGAAAAAAACAAACAAACACACACACACACACACACACACACACACACCACAACAACGGACACCAGACAGTCCCGATTATAGTCAATTGGGTTCCTCAGGATCTGTTGCTGTTTTTCTGCTCCAGTGATGGACCAGAAGAATTGATAGAACAAAGAAGAAGATGTGAACATAGCGCTAGTGTGAGAGCAGCTAAAATCCCGAAAAAAAATAAATAAATAAAAATTCTTAAAATCTAAAATACTAGTATTTTGACCATGGACATGTACTGGAGTGAGAATGCAGGTATCCATGTCTTAGGATGGCTGCTAACAGAAAGCCCAGAAAATTACCTGTCCTGGTATAATCTCACAGCTCCAAATCGAAGAAGCTCCACTAACATTTAGACATGTAAGACTTATAAGCTACAATGATATAAGTCGTGATCTTTGGTTATACAGAAACACATATGATATCATTATGAAATGAACTGTGGGCATCTACATAGGCAGGGAAGACAGCACAAGGCACAGCCCTGCAGCAGCCATTATGTAACCTGAACCACACATAATGGCATTAGCTCAGTTGGCTTGTTTGCCCAGGACCAATTAGATTGTAAAGCCCACAAGTGAATATAACAGGGCAGGTCTGGATTTTGCTTTATAAAGGCTGAGTTGACATGATTCAGCTGCAATTACGGCATCTCCTCATAAAGGGTCATTTTCTGAAATGAGCATTAGAGACATTTTGGCAGAGGCTATTGTCACGCACTCCTGAACCACATCTATTTTTAGACCCTAATGACTTGATCGTGTTACAGTATCATTGTGTAATATAGATTTCTTCTCTATCCATGTGCTACCAGTTATTGATGAAAGCACCCAAAGGACATTACAGCCAACCCACAGACAAGGTTTCTAATGGAAAGGTTGAACATCTTCTACATCAGAGGTCTCCTATCTGTTACTTTTCAGCATGCCATAATTATGACTGCCAGTTTATGATGGGAGTCATAGTTTTACAGCTGTTTCAAAACTACAGGTTATATATAAATATCACCAGGTAATATTAGATAGATATTCCTAAATACAGACTAGAAAGTCACTGATCTTAAATGGCCACTAACTTTTCATAGATGATGTGATTCTGGACCAAAATTTAAGTCACTTTAAATTTAAAATGTGGCTGCTTTCTGCCTAAAAAACCTCTCTAAAGTTCCTGCCACTAGTCCTGTTGCTCTGTGCAAAGGACTGAATATTCTGCAAATCTCAAATCTTACAATGTAAGAAAAATCTTTTATGTACATGTATCTACTTCTGGCTGACTGTGTGATTAGAGATGGGATATTATTCACAGACAGCAAGCAGCTTTCCTGTCTGTGCATATAGATTTTTTTTTTCCTGTGATTTAGCTGCTTGCATGCGTTTATTTGCCCTGTATTTGTAATCCAGTGTTCCTGGATCTCTTATATTATGGTCACTTGGGCTTTTCCCAGCTATTTGTTTGCTATTGTACTCCTAGCAGAATTACATATAAAGAAACCAGCAGCATCAGTAATGGATAGGGGAGGGGGAGGGGCAGACTGCTCCTTTAGTACATGCCAACAGCTTCAGAGACAAATGTAAAATGTGCTACAGCCATAATGTAATTATTAGCAGCAGAGAAACTGATAGGACTTCATGTATGAAGGCTTATGCAGTCATAGAGCAGACGGCCTAGCAAGACCCTGCAGATATTTCAACTTTTCATGAAAACTTAGGTACCCCTTTAATGGTTATCCACAGTATTTTTGAGCATGAATTGCTGAGGCGGAGGGGAGAGGGGGGGTTACAATTGCTGAAGCCTGAGTGTACTGTGCAAAGGTGCTACAGCAACTACTGCGCCCAGTATACAGAAGCACCACTTCAATCTCTCAAATTGGGCAAGGGAGCTTAAGCAGAGGTACACTTTATATTAGCTATGAGTCCTAAACTCTACATCACTGTTTCCTAGTTTGGGTCAATGTCTTCAGTGATGTTCTCAATGACCCCACAAAAAGGCTAAAAGACAATGCAAAAAAAAAAAAAAAAGTCGTGTACACTGAATGCATGTGTCAAAGAGTTATGTATGCAGGTGCAATGACATACCCTGGGTGTTAGCAGCGTTGTGCCACCTCTTAAGAATATAGAAGCAGCCAAGGAATCATCAGTTTCTTGGAGAGCTACCCTGGCTGACAGATCAGTCACTGAACAGCTTTTCAAGAAATTTATAAAAGTGGATAAATACCTTTTTTCCATAACGTAACATAAAAATACAAGTCAATACCCGTTTTCAGCAAAATACATGAGGTTATAGAACTGGCAACTGACTGATTTACCATATCCATTGTTTCCTCACACAACCTCATTCTGAAAATGGATCCCCTGAATGTGAGGAAGTTACACCCTATAAGTGACAAACATAGTACAGTCGTAGCCCTAGGAACATGTGTTTTTCTAATATTATTTCTTACACTTAAAGGAATCTATCACTGCACAAAATCGAAGGACAAATGGGACTAAAGGCTGCTCCTTTGTAAGGTCAGTAGAAGGTGAACCCACTCACAAGGCAAGGAATGTGCAAATACTTGTTTCCCTGTGTGATAGTGTAAGAATGTAGCACCCTGCACACATCCAGCACCATGACACCATCTACCAGGATGTACAGTAATTCACTTCAGTCAAACTATACTAGGCTCCAGAGCAGACACTGGGCCTTAACGGAGGAGTGGGGGGTCCAACAGAGTGCCATAAGAAAACTCACACCTGCTTAACTTCCTTTTATCTTCTCTTCTTAAATAATAAAAAACAAAAATACAAAACAGGCTAATTCAATGATATACAAATTAAAGGGAGTCTACTTCATCCCCCAAGCATATTCAACTGCTACCACTACATTACAGTGGTACACAACATACCTTTGTTATGTATGGCACCTTTTGCTATAGAGGTCAAGGCTAGCAGGAACTGCCTTACTGGCTCTTTTAGGAGTCTACCACCTTCCCCAAGGATGTTCAGCTGTCACCACAACGTAACAGAGCACATTACAGTGATAAACAGCATATATTTATTATGTATGTCACTTTTGGGGGGAAAAAAAAACCCCAAAAAACATTGAAGTCTTATGCAAATGAGACAGTTGATGCACTGGGGGTGGGCCTTCAGCCCTTGAAGTACTGTTCTTGCTGTATAGGTAGGATGGGTGAAGTCATAGCAGTGGGAGGATCGACTCTCGCTGCATGTTGTGGCGCAGGCAGGAAATAGTAGGAGTCCAAGTGGCAAGACTAGTGCTCCAGGAAGCTGAAGGCCAGCCCCCAGTGCACCGTCTAATTTGCATAAGTTGTTTTTCTCCAAATGTCCTAAAGTGACATACATAATAAAGATATGCTGTTTATCACTGTAATGTGCTCTGTTACGTTGTGGCGACAGCTGAATATGCTTGGGGAAGGTGGAAAACTCCTAAAAGAGCCAGTAAGGCGGCTAATGCTAGCCTTGACCTCTATAGCAAACAATGTTTCTGTTTTTCAGATTCTGCTGCAATTTTTCAAGCCAAAGTCAGGAGAGGATTTAGCAGAATACATAAGTAAAAGTCCTTACTTTCATATTTCCCATTTATTTCTGGCACTGGAATCTGGTTGAAACATATACATAGGCAGAGCCAGAAGCAGAATGGGGGAAGTAGAGCTGCAGTACTCCGGTGTAACCGTTCAAAAACACTGAGGCAAGATACTATGTTACACGTACAAAATGTTACAAAATAAAGAATGCCACCAAATAAATAAGTGTTATTCAAGCAGACTTGTGTGCATTTGCTAACAGGAAGCTGAGCACTTAGGCTATGTTCACATCTGAGCTGGAGTTTCAGTTGCATTGTCCACCTGAAAAATCGGAGTAGGAAAAAGTCCTCCGCCGGTTTCAATTTTAAAAACAATGGACACCCTTATAGTCAAAGGGGTCCGTCAAATTCTGTGTGTAACTGCTTTCTTTGTGATCCGCCATTCCGTTGTACTGGTCCTCTGAGGGACCAGAACAACAATTAGGCAACACTAGTGTGAATCTAGCTTCAATGACAACTGGTAACTTCAAAAGTATACAGTATTTTAAGATACAAAAAAAATCCCTGTAATTTAAATACAATATTGTCCCTCTACTTTATTCCATAGGGAACCTTTAGGGGATCCATTATTCTGACAGCTGTGGCAGGCTTTACTGGTACCCTTTGGTAGGTGTAAGCAGTTGATGACAACAATAGACATATACAGTGACTAGGGCTAACCACACGGCCAGCTGGGAACAGATACTAAGGTGTAGAGACTCTCTATGTAGTTACTGTGCACAGAGAGTAAAGTTTCAGTGTAATGACGTTTGTCACTCTCCAGCAGTCACCTGACTGACATGTAGTGAAACCACTAAGATGGTTGCCAATACCCACTTCATGACTCATCTCCAGCAGGACTGTAACTTGGACTTCATCACGTGCATAGCCACAAATACTAAACAGGTATGAGGTAATACATACCTTACTTTTGCATGTATATGTAAGTTACATAGCTTGACAATAAGGCATGGCTAAGAGCAATCTACTGGAGCATGAATATCCCTATTTAGGATCTTTGATCCAGATCTTCCATGTAATCCAGCCATACCTACAGCATCAGAGAGACAACACCTCAAAAGAGTCTGGGAAAGACAAATTGCTCATTGGCCATATTTATCTATCTCGATTTAGTTAACTTTTGGTTACACAAGCACCTTACTGACTGTTACCTGACTAGTCGCAGCCAAAATGTGGATATTATAACATAGCAATAACAAAGAAGTTGGTAAGAGATGCTTGACAGATATACTTGGTTTCCAACATTAGCTCTTGTTCTAGGTTCACACTAGCATTGGGGTGTCCGCTATTATAGCGGTCCTGTGATGCATCAGAACAATGGACGCCACTGACTAGAATGGGGTCAGTCAGTGTCCATTCTTCTTAACTGAAAGCAACTAACAAAAAAAGCCACGCCCCATATAAATGAAATTGTTGGTGGTTACAGTAAAAGTAGTAGCATCAACCAACTAAAACCTAATGTCTATGGCTAGTTCATGCTGCTGGACAGGATAACAAGGCCACCAGACTTGTTTGTTAGCAGCTTATCTCCCCAAGAACAATAGAATCAGGTAGTTAAAATCCAACTACATAAGTCTTATCTTCCCCAACCTAACCTGCCATTAGGGTAGTGGTGGGAGGACCAGCTCAACCAGTCGACATTGTTGGGTTTGGCAGGTAGATGTAATGTGTATGGTCAGCATCATTGATCATAAAAACTCATTTAGGTTAAGGCTATAAGTTGCAAAAATGCAACACAAAAAAAGTTGCATAAATAAAAACACTTTGTAAAAAAATGCAGCAACAAAGCTTGTTCACTGCAGGTAAAATTAACATGCATGTTTTTGAAAACAAAGCTTTTTTTTTTTTTTTTTTTTTTTTTTAACCTGTAGCAGAAGGATACTGAAAATACAGTACAGTTTTATCCCATTCCATGATCTTAGCCAAATTTTTGTAAACCCCCTTTAGGCTAAATGTAGCAGGCCACTGCAAAAAGCGCTGCGGAAAAAAAAAAAAAAAAAAACCATGGCAGAAACACATTGCAGTTTTTCCAGCAGCACTTTTCACAGAAAGTCTGCAGAGTTTTCCTCTGTGGACTTTCTGCTTTAATTATACCTATAGGGAAACCGCCGGCGTTTCGATAGGTATAATTGATATGCTGCGCTTTCCAAAAACGCAACAATTTGGAATTCGCAGCATTTCCGCTGCAGGTATTTTTCTGCAATGTGTGGATGAGATTCACTAGAATCCCATCCACTTTGCAGGGACTGTAAAATGCCGCGGTTTCTGAGTTTATGCCACATGGGGCCCCGGCCTAAACGGAAAAAAAAAACAAAACTGTGTTTGCTATGGGCAACAAAGAATCACAACACAGCTCCATTTCTTAAACTACTCTGGTATAATAAAAGCTGCAGTCGGATTGGTTGCAAAGGGCAACAAATACCATTGTTCTTTTAGAGCATTTTGATGAATCTTCCCCTATAATATCTTAGTACTACACCAAGTAAATGGTTCTTTTAAACACAATGTGTGGATGAGATTATGTAAAATCTAATTCACTTTACTGGTGCTGTAAAACACAGCATTTTTTTTTCTGATGCGGTTCTGCAATGTGTGGTGAAAGTATTTGGCAATTTTACTAAATTCCTTTCATTAAGGCTCCGTGCACATGGACGTGTGCTAGTTGTGTTTTCCAAGGCTAGCACACTGACCATTATATTATCACAGGTCCATGTATGGGGCCGTGATCCCAGATATCATTCATGTGCCGTCCGTGCAATTTTAACAGAGACCCGGCACAGCTGTGCTTTTTGTTACTACTATCAGGACTGGTGGACAGATAAAAGAGTATAGGGGGCCCAACATTGGCAGTCCCTGTTTAGCTAGTCATTGAGGGCAATGCAAAAATGGTTTATAGCCAGTGGACAACCCCCTAAAGGCAACTATCCTAATAATGGTTTATGAAAAATCCATTCACAAACAGTATAAGTCTACACAGATTTTAGGGCTTGTAGCAATTTTCAAGTCCACAGCATGATGTATAGGCGACAGATTTCACTCTTCTCTGTCCAGTCTGAATATGGCTTTATAATAAATGCTTCATTATTATAACATTGACAACTATGCTTTATCATTAGTAAACACCATAATCTGGAGCCCAATAACCAGGACTCCCCCGCAAACTTAGCTACTGTTTCTATTTACAGCCTTTGCTAGAAAACAGAGAAAACATGCTGAGCAGCCAGTCGCTTTTACAGATAAGCAGAGTTTGATAGTTTGCACTCAGCTGAGTATATGGTTTGCATTCTTCCACAGCTTACACCAACTTTCATTTTTTATATCTTGTATCAGCAAATTCTTATCATCATGTGATTTCCCAAATGTCAGTTTATTTCCTGACGCCTTGTCCACATTACAAGTGACTGGCACATTAGATAAACATTTTTAACTTTTACAGAAACAACTCCCCTGGGCGCATGATGTCACCAGGAGAGTTCTGGACGCCGCAAGGACCCCCAAAAGAGGTAACTTAAGTAGAGTATGGATGTTTTTCATTTTTGTCACCTCCTCTGGGCCTGAGCCTCAGAGAATAATGCGGCGGACATTTTAGTTCACCCAAAACGAATCTTCATTTGTACAGTTTCGAAAAACAAAACAAAACATGAGTCTGTTCGCCCATCTCTATTTAACACTAAAAGTCTCGGACATGAGACACTGTCCCAGTGTGAGACGTATTTACCGACCTGTACACTATCCTAGGAGACTCACTACTATAGTTGTTAGGAGTCCCTATCTCTTTGCTAAATACTGTCCTATAATGTAATGCAAAAGCTGAAAGCCACAGGTGGTCCACAGAGAACCTGTAAGTGAGCCATAGCAAAAACTACCTGATCTTTGCCATAGTACGGATGGTAAGCTGCCAGATAGGAGTTGGGAGAACTTGGTGTGCATGTTTGATAATGACTGTATAAATAAATATGTCAAAGTCAAATGCCCAGGAAGAAGGCAGTCCAGCAAATCTTAAATCTTTTTGTTTAGAGACTGAACATGAAAATTTAATTTTATTGCTGTTTTTGTGGCTGTTTATTACAACCCCAATTCCAATGAAGTTGGGACGTTGTGTAAAACATAAATAAAAACAGAATACGACGATTTGCAAATCCTTTTCAACCTATATTCAATTGAATACACTATAAAGACAAGATACTGTATTTAATGTTCAAACGGATAAACTTTATTGTTTTTTGTTTGTTTTTTTTAAATATTCACTCATTTTGAATTTGATGCCTGCAACACTTTCCAAAAAAGCTGGGACAGGGGCAACAAAGACTGGGCCCGGGGCATGTTTACCACTGTGTTACATCACCTTTCCTTTTAACAATACTCAATAAGCGTTTGGGAACTGAGGACACAAATTGTTGAAGCTTTGTAGGTGGAATTCTTTCCCATCCTTGCTTGATGTACAACTTCAGTTGCTCAACAGTCCGGGGTCTCCGTTGTCATATTTTGTGCTTCATAATGCGCCACACATTTTCAATGGGAGACAGGTCTGGACTGCAGGCAGGCCAGTCTAGTACCCGCACTCTTACTACGAAGCCACGCTGTTGTAATACGTGCAGAATGTGGTTTGGCATCGTCTTGCTGAAATATGCAGGGACATCCCTGAAAAAGACGTTGCTTGGATGGCAGCATATGTTGCTCCAGAACCTGTATGTACCTTTCAGCATTAATGGTACCTTCATAGATGTGCAAGTTACCCATGCCTTGGGCACTAACACACCCCCATACCATCAGAGATGTGCCATGGGCACTAACACCCCCCCATACCATCAGAGATGCTGGCTTTTGAACTTTGCGCTGATAACAATTCGGACAGTCCTTTTCCTCTTTGCCTGGAGGACACGACGTCCATAATTTCCAAAAACAATTTGAAATGTGGACTGGTCAGACCAGATGACACTTTTCTGCTTTGCGTCAGTCCATCTCAGATGAGCTTGGGCCCAGAGAAGACAGCAGTGTTTCTGGGTGTTTGCTGCTATATGACTTTCTCTTTGCATGGTAGAGTTTTAACTTGCACTTGTAGATGTGGCGACGAACTGTGTTCACTGACAATGGTTTTCTGAAGTGTTCCTGAGCCCATGTGGTAATATCCGTTACAGAATGAGGTTGGTTTTTAATGCAGTGCTGCCTGAGGGATCGAAGGTTACGGGCATTCAATGTTGGTTTTTGGCCTTGCCGCTTACTTGCAGAGATTAGTCCAGATTCTCTGAATCTTTTGGTGATATTATGGACTGTAGATGACGAAATCCCTAAATTCCTGGCAATTGTACATTGAGAAACACTGTTGTTAAACTGTTGGACTAATTGCTCACGCAGTTGTTCACAAAGTGGTGAACCTCGACCCATCCTTGCAGGCATGAAATTCAAAATGAGTGAGTATTTGCAAAAAAACAATAAAGTTTATCCGTTTGAATATTAGATATCTTGTATTTGTAGTGTATTCAATTGAATATATGTTGAAAAGGATTTGCAAGTCATCGTATTTTGTTTTTAATGTTTTACACAATGTCCCAACTTCATTGGAATTGGGGTTGTACTAATAAATCATATATACAGTCTAGTGTGCCTGCAGTCTGTGATAATGATGGCTGTACACTACTCCGATTGTAATCTCATTTAGGTTATGTCCACAAGGAATGGATATGCTGTGGATTTTCTACTGATGAACTACTGGTAGAAGAATTGCAGTGTCTACAAATTGGCCTGTCGTCAAGTTATCAAATCCTAAGCAAAATCTGAGACATATCCACATAAAAAAAAAAAAAAAAATCCAGATCACAAATTTTAAGCTGACCATATGTCACCAGCGCATTTACTTCAATGGGAGATCAGAATATAGCTGAGTAATTTGCTTTGACTCATCTCTGGTACTCCCACTGAAGTGAATGGGAGCACCGTCCACCACCAGTCACTCCTACATTCAGCATGGCTGCGGTCAGCCTGAATGCGCAGCAAGGGAAGGGGGGGAAGAGAACCCCCATTCTTGGGATCTGTGGGGTCTCAGCGGTCAGATCCTCACTGATCAGGTATTTAATCTCTATCCTAAGGAAAGAGAATAAATACTTTTCGTGGCGTAACCTCTTTAATAACCACATTAAATGCAAAATCCTGAATTTTGTCATTTGAATTCTGCTGCTCTTCTTTCATGAAATTGTACTTTAAAAAAAAAAAAAAAATGGACACAAAATTATATATCATATATTATTCATGAACCTCACCTGTTCAAGAAGGCATTTCCAAAGCTGTTTAATTTTCGGAATGGCTTTTTAGGGTCAACAACCAATGCGTTTCCTGGTATACTCCCTTCTTTCTCACCATACATTACAGCAATAAATGAGTCAGTGGTGGGCTCTGGTCCTATTCGCATTCCTGGAAAGTCTTGTTCTAGTAGGTATCTGGTTAACAAGGGGAGAACAATAAAGTATTAATATGCAATGATCACAACTCCACAATCCTGATAATAGAACTATTCACAGAGGATAGTGGAGGAGCCAGATAAAGAAGTGGTAAGACTTGAATATCGAGGTCCTGTACAGAGTAGAGTAGAGACTAAATACACAAATAGAAGTCAGGCACTGATACCAGTATTTGCAAGTTAGAAGGGAACATACACGTCATCCCAGGATCAGTTTCAAACAAATGACCATCTGAAAAGGCTTCATTGGCAAGGTATGCATGTAGCTAAAAGTCCAGCAAGCATCATACACATATTCTGTTATAAATGGGATTTTCAGTGGTTAAAAAGCTACAAATGGCCTAGAATGGGTTTAAAAACACCAATATTCACAGATCACCGCTGCGGCCTGTGGTTGGCTGAGTAGTCATTTCCTGTGAGTCAAGAGACGAGCCAGGGAAGTGGGCAGCAGCGGGGATTGGTGAGGCACTTCTATTGCTGCTTTTATTTTTTAATCCATTCTGAACACTTTGTAAAACCCCTTTAACAGGACCCATGTATGGTACTCTCGGGGACTGAGAGGACTGCCCCAGAAAGAGAAGTATGTCAGGGCAACCCCTTAAACAACTGATCAATCTCATCACTTTTTGGCCCACAACTTGGGAACATTACCCTTACACAAAAGGCCATATTTAGCATAGCAGCCACTATTCGACCGAAGGGTATCTGAACATTGCTCCAACATGTGCTTTTACGGCATGTCAACATGATATTGTACCTGGACAGTCATAAATGAACTTCAAAAACTGCATTGATGTGCGTGGCATCTAGCTGAATAGGGCAATCAGGCGGAGCACTGTGACCCTGCCATCTAAACATTTTAAGGAGGCTTTTCTGCAATGCTGACTGACTTCAGTCAATTAGGTAGTACAATGTATGAGCATAATGTCTCATAAGGGTGACAGACGGGCTGTCACCAGAACCTACCATACCACCCACAGACAACATTTGATTCAGGTGACCCTAATCGGTTCCCCCTGTTGCCATGATACTGCCATTTTTGCCAATATGCATATGAGCAACAATGGTGTTACATATAGACAAAACAGTGATCTCTCCGCAACAGAGACAGCGGTTCACAAGAGTAATGGTGACAGACTCCCTTTAAGTGTTAAAACAAATGACAGCACGGTGGCTCAGTGGTTAGCACTTCAGCCTTGCAGCGCTGGAGTCCTAGGTTCGATTCCTGCCAAGGACAACATCTGCAAGGAGTTTGTATGTTCTCCCCGTGTTTGTGTGGGTTTCCCTCCGGGTACTCCGGTTTCCTCCCACACTCCAAAGACAGACTGATAGGGAATGTAGATTGTAAGCCCTATATGGAACAGTGACTGACAATATCTGTAAAGTGCTGCGGAATATGATGGCGCTATATAAGTAAGCATAATAAATAAATAATAAATGACTTCTACAGAAGATTGTCATTCAGGATTCTGGAATGGCTGGATGACCACAACTTTGACTTTCAGGACTTTAGGAAAGCTGGTTGACAACACCTAAAGAAGTTGTCAAGGAGGTCATAAAAGTGACACCCAGAAACAGAGAAATTAGACAGTTCTGAGTAATGAATGAAGGTGGCAACTCCCAAGCTAAAGTTCCACAAAGACAGGCAACTCCCAGTAACTTCTAGCCATCAAGAAGTAGGAACCTCAACCTCAAATACCACAGACGCTGCACATAAAATTGCACATATCTTAGCTGTTCCCCTTCCGCCACCAAAAACTTCAGAATCCTATGAACCAGAATGTCCTGAGCCTGAACTCCAGCTCACAAGATCGCTCTTCCCCCTCTTCATGATAAATACTTGCTCCATTAATCTACACAAGCCCCTCGCCTCTGTCATACACAAACAATGCGGATTCCTGTCTGGAGGAACATGGAAGTTCACAATCAGGAAAGAAGTCTTGGGAAAGGTGGAGTCATATAACCCAAGGAAAAGGCCATCTTCATGCTTGTGTACAAATACCCTGGCTAGATAGATATGACTAATAATAGTGCACAAAGTACAAGTACATTTGGCACCAGCAAGTTTGGATCAAAAGGGCGGAAAACTGTTGAATAATCAAACTAAGGAAATTCTTTACCACTCTAATTCCTTGGAGTAAGTAAGGAAAAATGTTGGCTGAGGAAGGGGTTTTTCCACCTAACAACAGTGGTGCGATGGAAGCCATAACATCTGCTGGTGGTACAGACATCACAAGCTAGCACTAGGTTATTTGTATAACCTTATGTCTTGTATAAAAGGGGAACTAAGCCTGATGTAGATGAGGTGCAAGGCCACATTGACAGCCATGACAAAGTCATCCTCCATGCGACCATTGCTTTATGAGGCAATATTTTATTTGGGATTGAAAGGTACCAGACCAAGATATCATGGGTTCTCAGGCTATATTCACACAACCGTGGACAAAAAAAAAGTTTTTATTTTTTTTTTCACGGATGATCTGCATCCACTTGGGACCCATTTTCTTAGGTCCCTTGTAGACTTTAGTCTATTGACAGATCTATAAAAATGAACAAAAATAGGACATTCTATCTTGTGAAAAAAAGCAGTGTCAAAAAACAAAAATGTGAATAGCCACACGGTTATCAAATTTATTAAAACTGGCATATCGTACGCCAGTCTTATTACATGGCCCAACTAGCACAGGCAATGGGAGATTTATGAAGGGGGGCAAGGCATGGATCAGGCCTTATGTCGCAAGAAAGGGCCTTGCACCAAATATGTGCCTCAATATGCCAGAAAACTGGTGTAGCGGTAATGATGAATTCCCCCAATATATTCTAAAAATGACCTTCCGCTGACTGTTACAAAACCAGCCATCGCAAGGCCATTTTTGATGTTCGTGGGAATAAGGCCTTAGTCTGGTGTTACTGCTGTCTCCATGAAGACTAAAAAGTGGAAGACACAAAATGGATTTCAGAACCAGAAGGTAAAATTGGCAATAGATATGGCCAGCTATTTAGGTGTATTTGGTACTCCTGCAATTCACCATGAGGCATATTAAAGGGCTTTTCCACTTTCTGTAAACCAGGCTTGGGTATCTCAGCACCAACAATATGGACACAGACTATGTTCACACCACACACTTTACTAGCTGAAAAATACAGAGTGGATTTCAAGAGAAATCCTGAGAGACCCTAGGTGACTTTCTTTTCTCAGCAGTATATTCAGCTAGGTAAATGCCAGCAGAATATACACAACTCTCACTTCTCTTTTTGTACACTGAAGCACTTCTAAGCAGCAAAAAATACACATCACATGAGCTATGACACGTTTCACATTGAAACTGATTGGATGCTGTTTGCAGGAGTAATGCAATGTGCATGCGGTGTGTAACAAGCATTTCATGTGCCCAAATACATGTCATAAAATGTGGTGTGAGCTTAGGTTTAATAATATGCATAGTGTCTACCTCCTGAAGGTACCACAGCAGAACACACGTGTCCCTCCTAACGCATGACAAAGCGCTAGCAGTGATGTTTCTACCACGTGAAGCTACAACAGCATAACATAGTTGGTGCTACTACCTCCTAAAGAGGCAAAATGGAAACGTGGGTGACGTTCTGAGGAAGGTGGCACACCATAACATAGGTGTTTCCTTAATACCTCATGAAGACAACACATCATAACATGAGCAGTGGTTAAAGCTCATGGAGAGAAGGTATCAAAACACAGATATCATTCCTACCTTATCAGGGTGGACACTTTATAAGTTGTTCTGCTCCCTTGCCAACGAGGCACACCACAGGCCTTCCTCCTACTCCATGAAAATACCAAACCACAGGTGGTTCTCCTACTCTACATCACAAAATATAGGCTGTCCTACTACAAAACAAGGGTGGCACACCATAACACAGATGCTCCTCCATCCTCCTAAAAGTAACACATCATAAATTCCCATCCTTCCTCATGAAGGTGGCACACCATAACAGAGGTGCTCGTTCCTCCACATGAAGGTGGCACATCATAATAAAGATGCTGCCACTACCTCCTGAAAAGTGGCACGCCATAACACAAGTGCCCATTCCTCCTCATTCAGGTGGCATGCCATATCACAAGTGGTCCTTCTACATCATGAAGGTGGCACGCCATAACACAAGTGTCCGTTCCTCCTCATTCAGGTGGCACGGCATAACACAAGTGCCCGTTCCTCCTCATTCAGGTGGCACGCCATAACACAAGTGCCCGTTCCTCCTCATTCAGGTGGCACGCCATAACACAAGTGCCCGTTCCTCCTCATTCAGGTGGCACGCCATAACACAAGTGCCCGTTCCTCCTCATTCAGGTGGCACGCCATAACACAAGTGCCCGTTCCTCCTCATTCAGGTGGCACGCCATAACACAAGTGCCCGTTCCTCCTCATTCAGGTGGCACGCCATAACACAAGTGCCCGTTCCTCCTCATTCAGGTGGCACGCCATAGCACAAGTGCCCATTCCTCCTCATTCAGGTGGCACGCCATAGCACAAGTGCCCATTCCTCCTCATTCAGGTGGCACGCCATAGCACAAGTGCCCGTTCCTCCTCATTCAGGTGGCACGCCATAGCACAAGTGCCCGTTCCTCCTCATTCAGGTGACACGCCATAACCACAAGAGCCCATTCCTCCTCATTCAGGTGGCACGCCATAGCACAAGTGCCCATTCCTCCTCATTCAGGTGGCACGCCATAACACAAGTGCCCGTTCCTCCTCATTCAGGTGGCACGCCATAACACAAGTGCCCGTTCCTCCTCATTCAGGTGGCACGCCATAACACAAGTGCCCGTTCCTCCTCATTCAGGTGGCACGCCATAACACAAGTGCCCGTCCCTCCTCATTCAGGTGGCACGCCATAACACAAGTGCCCGTCCCTCCTCATTCAGGTGGCACGCCATAACACAAGTGGTCCTTCTACATCATGAAGGTGGCATACCATAACACAGGTGCCAATTCCTCCTCATTCAGTGGGCACACCATAACACAAGTGGTCCTTCTACATCATGAACGTGGCACGCCATAACACAAGTGCCCATTCCTTCTCATTCAGGTGGCACGCCATAGCACAAGTGCCCATTCCTCCTCATTCAGGTGGCACGCCATAGCACAAGTGCCCATTCCTCCTCATTCAGGTGGCACGCCATAGCACAAGTGCCCGTTCCTCCTCATTCAGGTGACACGCCATAACCACAAGAGCCCATTCCTCCTCATTCAGGTGGCACGCCATAGCACAAGTGCCCATTCCTCCTCATTCAGGTGGCACGCCATAACACAAGTGCCCATTCCTCCTCATTCAGGTGGCAAGCCATAACACAAGTGCCCGTTCCTCCTCATTGAGGTGGCATGCCATAACACAAGTGGTCCTTCTACATCATGAAGGTGGCATACCATAACACAGGTGCCCATTCCTCCTCATTCAGTGGGCACGCCATAACACAAGTGGTCCTTCTACATCATGAAGGTGGCACGCCATAACACAAGTGCCCATTGCTCCTCATTCAGGTGGCACGCCATAGCACAAGTGCCCATTCCTCCTCATTCAGGTGGCACGCCATAGCACAAGTGCCCATTCCTCCTCATTCAGGTGGCACGCCATAGCACAAGTGCCCGTTCCTCCTCATTCAGGTGGCACGCCATAACCACAAGAGCCCATTCCTCCTCATTCAGGGGGCACACCATAACACAAGTGGTCCTTCTACATCATGAAGGTGGCACACCATAACACAGGTGCCCACTCCTCATGAAGAGGGCACACATTAGGACACAGGAAACCCTCCTACCTGATGAAGGTAGTCTTGCCAGTGCTGTACTGTCCCACCAGCAGCACCATGGGCAGGTTCTTGAAGTCCGCCTCCTCTAGCGCCGGGGAATGGAACTCATGGAAGCGGTAGTGTTCCTCCAGGGGCAGCAGCTTGCCGGTGTACAGGGACTGCAGGCCGCCGGTAACCGTCTGCAGGACATCCTGAGCTGAGCGGCCAGAGCCGCTCTCCTTCCCCAGCCAGCTGAACATGTCCGCGGTTCTCCTCCACCAGCAGATGGGCTGTACACTGGGGCTGGGTGTAGCAGGTGTCAGGCAATGAAGGCTGCTGTCTGCATGGGCTGCGAAGCTCCGACTTCCTAGTTATCTCGGGCAGGGAGGTGACCGCCCTCCTGGGAGCGACACGTCACCTGAGAGCTCTCCGACACCGCCCTATTATCTTTCAGCTGCCAGTCACCTCCATCTCCCCAGCCCGTGACGTCATATGTAAGGCTCTTATGGGCTGTAGATGCACCTCCAGCGCCCCCTAAGGCCATTTGGGTCAATGCAATGTGGTGAGAAATTGCAAAACTTCCATGGAAGGTTTGCAAGTGACTGTGACTTGCTAGAAAAATGATTACTATAGTGCTGTTTTTATCCTCCCTGTGCATGTGCTTAAAGGGTTGGTCCAGGCTATTTTTTTTTTTTTTTTAATTAGACCGGGGAAGCTTAAAAAAACAAACAAAAAAACATACCTGTCCCCGATGCTCGGTGTCCTCCCGGCACGGTCCTGCTGCTGAGCTGTCTTCCTTTGCCGGAAGTCCTCGCCGGCTGTGACGTCCCGTGACCCTTCCAGTAAGGCCCTAGTTTTACAGGGGTTAGTGGGACTTTGTTTTTGATGTCTGGACCCCTTCAGTGAGCTGGTCAGTGAGAGCGCTGGTCAGAGCCCTACCAAGCACATATTAATGGCCTATCCTAAGGAGTCCTGTAAGCAGGGTTGTTTTAACACATTGCTGGGCCCAGTGGAAAGGTCTTATAAGTGGAAAGTACAGTACAACATGGAGCTTTGTCAGTAAGGCTAAGGCCCCACATAGCGGGCCGCAGCGAAAAGCGCTGCAGGAAAAACCGTGGCAGAAACGCATTGCGGTTTTCCTCTGCAGACTTTCTTCTTCAATGATATCTATAGGGAAACCTCCGGCGTTTCCTTAGGTGTAATTGACATGCTGCGATTTCCAAAAACACAACAGTTTTGTAAATCGCAGCATCTCTGCTGCGTGTATTTTTCTGCAATGTGTGGATGGGATTCACTAGAATACCATCCACTTTGCAGGGACTGTAAAACACTGCGGTTTCTACCACAGTGTTTCCTCTGCAGCCACGTGGGGCCCCATCCTTAAAGGGGTTGTCCGGGAGAAATGGAAATTCCTACACTAATCTAAACACCCTCCCCCCTCCTACTTTCTAAATAACATAATTTATCATAAATTTTAGGTGCAACTCATCCAGCTGCTACCTACAGAAGTATTCTGACGACTCTGCAATAGTAGGCCTCATCACAGATGATGATGACAAGGAGTACAGAGAACTGAACCGGTTTTTTGTGGACTGGTGCCACCATAACCACCTGAAGATTAACGCGGGGAAGACCAAGGAGATGGTGGTGGACTTCCGTAAAGGCAGATGCCCTCCAAAACCAGTGGACATCCTGGGGACGGGCATCGAGATTGTGAACACCTATAAGTACCTGGGTCTGCTCCTTAATAATAAGCTGGACTGGGCAGATCATATGGAGGCCCTGTACAGGAAGGGCCACAGCAGGCTCTACCTGCTTAGGAAGCTGAGAGCCTTTGGAATCCGGGGGGCACTTCTTAGGACTTTCTTCAACTCGGTAGTGGCATCAGCCATCTTCTTTGGAGTGGCCTGCTGGGGGAGCAGTATATCAACCAGGGACAGAAATAAACTTGACAAGCTGATTAGAAGAGCCAGCTCTGTCCTGGGGAGCCCACTGGACCCAGTGCAGGTGGTGGGTGACAGAAGGATACTGTCCGTGGTGAGCTCCATGCGGGAGAATAACTCCCATCCCATGCATGAGACTGTGATTGCGCTGGGCAGTACTGTCAGTGACCGACTGCTCCACCCTAGGTGTGAGAAGGAGCGCTATCGGAAGTCTTTCCTCCCCACCGCGGTTAGGCTGTACAACCAACACCGACCTAAGCGGAGATCATTACATACAGAGAACTGAAATATCTCTCTGTCTGTTAAATCCCCCCCCCCTCTGCTACGTCCTATCTGTCTGTCTGCTATTAATGTAATGCCTCTCACCTTGGAACATTCCTGTACATGTTGTATTTGTATTTGTATCTGCTTATCTTATCTTTGCTGCTGTAACACACTGAATTTCCCCACTGTGGGACTATTAAAGGACTATTATTATTATTATTATAAATGTTAATTTGGGACATTTGCTGGTTATCCAGTGACGATCCGTTCCCCCATCTCTGGAAAAGGAACGTCGCTACTACTCCCCCCCCACCTTCCACTCCATCATACTTACCTATCTTCTTCCTTCCAGGCTTCTTCCTGCGGGACGGCTCCTCCCTGTTTTCTGACTGCGGCGCGTGAGTGCTGCTCTGTGCAGCCGATAATCCAGCTCCTCTGCACAGGCGTGGGAGCAGCATCAGAGAGGTGGATCGTCGGCTCCAGAGTTGCACTGGGTCTATAGCACACACGCCAGTCAGAAAAGAAGGATGGGCGTCCCGCAGGAGGAAGAGAGGTAAGTATATAATGGGGTCGGGGGTTGAGCTGAGTAGGTAGGAAAGGGCTAGTATTTGCGAGCAGGATAGCTAGAGACAGGAAGGGGATGTATGGGAGGGAGGGAGAGAGGAAGGGGGGAGGGAGTAAGGTGAGAGGTAGCTAGCGTGGAAGTTAAGATAAGTCAGCAGGAAGCTGAACCATGTAAACAAATGCAGAAGATACCAGGAGCTCCCAGAGACACACAGAAATCACTCCAAAAACTGCTAAAGGTATATGGGTGCATTTATTAACCCATTAATAGTACCAACAGACCTTTTTTAAAAAAGCATTTTTTGCCCAGAAAACCCCTTTAAGGCGCCATTACGTTATGGCAATAGTACCTGCTTAGGAGCTATAGCACCCACGATCAGAGATGACCACAACTTAACAGCTTTTGGAGTGTGTCTCTGCTGACACAAGCTGGGCACAACATATCGAAGTGGCATATGTCTGGAAAACTTTCAGTATTCATTTTACACTTTTCAGCAGTTCATTCATTTATGGAAAATAAATTACTGCAACACCCAAAGGGTAAAAATGCATACTATCCTTGAGGGATGTAGTTTACAAAATGGGGTCAATTCTTTAGGAATTCCACTAATACTGGTATCTCGGTGATCTGCAAAAACCAGTCCCTCTAAATCTGCACTCCAAAAGCTAAAAAGAGTAGTAATAATAATAATAATAATAATTTTATATAGTGCCAACATATTCCGCAGCACTTTACATATCAGAGGGTACACGAATAGACAGTATTAGACATTAAAATGTGACAAAGAAATTACAGGGGTTATCCGGTTTCTAACATTGATGGCCTATCTTTAGGATAAGTCATCAATATTAGATCTGCGGTGGTCTGACACCCAGGACCGCTGCAGGTCACCGGTCCCAAAACAGCGCGGTTGTATAAACTGTAGCTGCGAGTGTCGGTACTTCAGCATTGTCCAATTGAAATATAAGCGGCAGCGCTGCAGTACCTACACTTGACGCTTCAGTATGTACAGCATATTTGAAGTGCTGGTTGCGATGTGTAAACAATACCACGAACCACACTGTCTCGGTACCGGTGACCTGTGGGGATCCCAGATGTCGGAGCCCCTCAGATCTAATATTGATGGCCTATCCTAAGGATTAGGCTATCAATGTTAGAAACTGGATAACCCCTTTAACATATCAAACAATAGAAGTGAGGGCCCTGCTCACCAGAGCTTGCACTCTAGCAGTGCTCTTTCTTTCCAAGCGCTGTTGTGTGCTCAAACTGTGAGCACACATATACAACTTTTTTGTATTGGGATAACCCTCTTAAATGTTTTAGGAGTGCACGTCCCTGCTCACATGAAGTGGGCACAACATATTGTTTACTAAAATTACATATTTTTTTAAAAAATTCAGTCTTCACTTTGCACATTAATTTTTGGGAAGCAATCCGGGGGTCAAAATGATTACTATTAAAAAATAATTGGGGTCATATTTTGAACTTTAATTTTTTAGAATTTTACCTCACAGCCTCTGTAGTTACCTGACAATGCAGTGTACATAACCAAATTAGGCCTGAAATATGCATGGTTCCCTTTCATTTCTAAGCTCTACCATATTTCCAAGCCAAAGATTAGTGCCGTATGTAGGGTGCTTCTAAAATTAGGAAACACTATAATAATTAGAAAGGTGACTTTAAACAGTAATACAAGCTGAGAATGACATATTGGGCACTAAATTGGCATATATCTTGGAAATTTTAAAATTTTCATTTTGTACCATCAGCTGCATATTTATTTATGGAAAGAATCTCTGTGGTCAAAATGATCACTATACCCCTTGATAATTTTTTTAGGTGTGCAGTTTTCAAAATAAGGTCACTTCTTGAGACTTTTTCACTGCAATGACACCTAAGGGGATCTATAAATCTGTCATGGCTCCTGAAAATGATTCCAACGAAATCTGCCCTCCAAAAGATGCATGACACTCCTCCACTTCTAAACCCCACCATGTGTCCAAACAGCAGTTTACCACTACGGTGGGGTATATATGGGGTAGTTCTATAATAGGGAGAAATTATGTAAAGAAATGTGGGTTGCATTTTCTCATTTAACCACTTGTAAAAAGTGATAATTTAGTGGAAAAAATAAATTTTTTCATTTTCTGTCCCAATTTCATGAAACACCTGTGGAGTCCAAATGCTTACTATACCCCTTGATAAATTTCTTGAGGGATGTAGTTTACAAAATGGTCACTTTCTGGAGTTTGTAATTGAACTGGTACATTAGGGGCTTTGCAAAAGAGACATGGCACCCAAAAACTATTACAGTAAAATCTGCCCTCCAAAAGCCAAAAAGTACTCTTTCCATTTCAAGCCCTGCCATGTTCCCATACACCAATTTACAACCACATATGGGGTGTTTCCAAACTTGAGAGAAATTGCATGACAATTTTCGGGATGCTTTTACGTCCTTTAAAGAGAAGCTTTCACCAGAGGAACCTATGTATATCTCTGTGGAGGTCTGAGAAAGTCCATGTATTGCACAGGTAATCCATTGAATTCAACAGAAACTGTGTAATGCACCATTTCTTCTGTGGTGGAGCTGCAGGGCAATTAAACACTTGCTACTCTCATAGATTAGGGTTCCAGCATTGGGACACCATGCGGTTGAAGTATAATTGATTGTCCCACATCCTTTTAAACTCACACAGCCCCCCACACACACCCACACAGCATAGCGCCCCCTTTCCAGGCGCCCACATGGTAAAGGGCCCCCTTTTCTGGCCCCCTTGTGGAAAAACGCTCCTTTTACTGGCACCCACATGGTATAACACCCCATCTACATACAGTATAATGTCCCATAGTGGCCACCATACAGTATAATGTCCCATAGTGGCCCGATCACACAGTATAATGATCCAAAGTGAAGTGGCCCCTTCACATAGTATTATGTCCCATATTGACCCCTCCACACAGTATAATGTTCCATAGTGACCTCCATACAGTATAGTGTCCCATGGTGGCCCCTCCATGCTGTATAATGTCCCATAGTGGCCTCCACACAGTATTATGTCTCATTGTGGCCTCCACACAGTATAATATCCCATAGTGGCCTCCATAAGTATAATGTTACATAGTGGCCCCTCCACGCAATACAATGTCCCTAGTGGACCTTATGTTGTTCGTTACAAATTTTGCAAAAATGTTGAGTTTGTCCGAACCCAAAATTTTTGGGGTTCACTACCCGTGAACTAGTATTATACTCTGAGGTTTCTTCAATAGGCCAGAATTAAGAAGAGCAATAGAAGGGATGGAGGGAAAAGATGTAGAGGGATCCTGCACGTCTCCAAATACTGACATACAGATCTAAGACACTAAGACAAATACTGAGTGCAGATCTAAGACAATTAGAGCCAATACCTTCCATGTAATCATTAAAAGGGATTGTCCACTTTTGGACCCTACTAATGAACATACTTAAAGGGGTTTCCCCATCTCCCTGTTTCAGCAGCTTTGCCTGCTGTCTCTTCTTCTAACTTCCTGTATTCCTTATCAAACAGTCAAAGCCACCTCCCCTCAGCTTGCTGAATGGAACACTATGAAGTATCACAATACTTATTATGATTACTAGAAATTTTATATAAATGCTGATCAAATAATATGCACATGCTTCTAGAGAAGACTCAGTGTTATCTGTGTGTTTACATAAAGACATAACAGACACTTTATCAGCAAACTGCAATTAGCTGAACGGCAGAGCTGTGAGAGATGCCATCTGTCCTGTCTTATCACATAGGTCCGGCTCTATGGAAATGATGGGAGGAATAATTTTCATAGCAGGAAAACTAAGCAGCAAGGCTGAAGCAATATATTTAGGAAAACTCTTGAATTTACATAAGCTAGCAGTATAGATAGGATCCTTGAGTTGGGAATACCCCTTTAACTTTTTCGCTGCCAGGGGTCTCTGGAAATTTTGCACCTCCGGTAGCCAGAGCAATGTCCACAGTTTTAAGATGGACAAATAAAACTTAAATTGCAACATTAAAAAATCATACTACATACATCATTACACCGAATGAAAAGCAAGTGCACCACTAAACCCTATATATTTTTTGAAAGTAGACAACCTGAAGATTACATGTGTCTCTATAGGTTATCAAGTTACCTTCATGTAACTTTGTGACAAATACAAATAATTTTTTGAAAAAAATGCACTAATACATATATTTGCATCTAAAACTTCTATTCAATTGTACATTCACACACAAAACACATATAAACTAATAGATCAAGGTGTACACAATGTATATATATATGTTACCGTTAAAGTGCGAAATCAGTGAATGTGCACATTACCTAGGTAATCTGCAGATTAACTGATTTGCTCCGATAAAGTGCGGAATCCGGAGTTTTCTGCACTTTACCTAGGTAATGTGCACATTCACGGCTTGCGGGTCGTTGAAGTTCGGAAGTTTGTTTACCTCGTAGTCCTGCTGTCCCTACTCCATCCGCCCTCTTCTCCCTCCTTTCGCCAGCAGCGTCTCCGGTCGTCGCCGCTTGTGGTTTTTCTTCATGTGTCACAATCGCCGTCGGCTACCCAGTGTGTAGCACAACTAAGACGGTTTGCTTTCAAAGGCCATTCAACTTGAATGGGTTTTGGCAGCAAACGGGCGGGTGTGTGTGTGTGTGCGCGCGCGCTTACACCCTCTGCGCTGCGAAGCAGCCGGCTTTTCTTTTTTTTTTTCAGACACGAAGGACTTTGTGTTTCCGACGAAAAAACAAAAAACAGCTTTTCGCAGCGCAGAGGGTGTAAGCGCGCGCACACACACACCCGCCCGTTTGCTTTCAAAACCCATTCAAGTTGAATGGGTTTTGAAAGCCGACCATCTTAAACATTTCCCTATCCTGTCCCCGATCCTTTTTTTTTTTTTTTTTTTTTGCCGGCATTATGTTCGCTGTAAGCCTACACAGCGACGTTGCTGCTATTGTTCCGGCAAAACATGTCGCTATCTGCACTTTAACGAGTGCCTAGTAGTTAATGTGCACATTAACTAGGTAATGTGCAGATTAACTAGGTAATGTCAGAAATGAAAGAAGTTTTCTGCACTTTAACGGATCGCCCTAGTTAATGTGCACATTAACTAGTTAATCTGCAGATTAACTGAATTCTGCACTTTAACGGTAACATTTATACTATTTGTACCGCAAACATCAAGAGCTCGTACTCTCAAAAACACTGATACAGAAGACAAGCACATTTTTGCTGTTATTCACTAATTTGTTAAAAATCTATACTGCACATAGCAAACTGTGACTGCAATACCAAAATCTAACTTTTTTGAGATTGCACAGCATACCATACATAAAAAAACAACCTAATATTTCATATATACAACCACCTTCATGCAACTTTGCAGCAAATAGAGATTACAAGCGAAAATTGCACAAAAATTTGCCACTAAAGTGCAAGCTCAAGCAATCCCTTTCTGCAAACAAAATGTACTCTCCAAAAAAACTGCAAGATGTGAGGAATTCATGCATATAACACATATATTTACAGGTGCAAATGTTAAAGAAATGCAGAATCGCAGAAATGCGCCAACCAATTTTGTGCATGCAAATTAAATAGGGGCTTACATAAGAATATCATTTTCTATCCCCCTATAAAATTTTTTAGAAATACATACCTTCATCTCTAGTGATAATTGCTATTACTATTATTTTAGCGTGTAACGGATATCGCTAGAGAGGCGGTCGGTGTATTTTACGCTATAAAAATCAGGTATGGGCAGGGTCGAATGTAAACTTTATTGATGACTTTGTGAATGAGCTGTATAAGTGTTTGGTGCAACTCTTTTGGCGCTGTGACCTGGACGATGGTAAACGTCTGGGTCACAGCGCCAATAACTTCCTGGTTATGTTCATAGGGGTATTACAGAAGAATACCTCTGTGATTAGGCTCAAAAGGGTATTACGTTATCTCTCTATGTGACAATCAGAGAGCAAAAGTATAGTATGCTCTCTGATAGGAGAGGAGATAAAATGGACAGAAGTCCCTGCTACTCCCCCTGGTGTCACATACAGGTTATGCACAGACAATGATGATTTATCATTGTCTCTGCAGTCTGCAGCTCTGCTCCTTCCCCATCCTTCCTCCTTCTTCCTTTTATATGCAGCTCTAAGATGCTGCCAGAGGCTGGAGTGGGGAGAACACTTTAGAGCCCCATATCTCAGGATCCATTAGGGCTATGAAGATAAGCTTGGATTCATTTTGAGAATCTCATGTTTAAAATGATACCAAGATCATCACGATAGCTCTTATGGATTTGGAGCAATTTGCTATTAAAACGCTGTTGAGAATTGGGATCTGCATTGGGATCTCAATGCAGAATTGCTCCTGATCTGTAAGGACTATCATGATGTATCATGATGATGAGATTCTCTTCTTTAAAATGAATCCAAGATCATCTTCATATCCCTAACTGATCCCGAGGTATCAGCATTAGTAGTAAGGACATATTAGATACATCCTTGGCTACAAAATTGCCACTCTTGGAGAACGTATAAATACGTGGGTGGCAGGGAAAGGGTTAGGACCTTTCATCACTTTCATCAAGTCCAGCTCTTTGTATCATTTAATAGGCGCTGCTTCTCTGATCAATAAGTCCTGTTAATTTAATGCCTGATATGCTATTTGCTCTGTCAGGTGGACAGTCTCAGGCAAGGGGGTGTGATTCTGACCTTCAACACTGCTAATTTCTGATTGAAACTCAGAATCACACCCTTTTGAGGCTCCTGACACCACCCACCACCTGACAATAGAGAGTCTAAACAGCATATCAGACACCAAAACTAACAGCATCGATTGCTCATGAATGGCGGGATCTAGATAAAAAAAAATCTAAATGTGCTGCAATCAGTGGAAAGAATGTTAAGAACAGGAATTGATGGTGGTGGTGAAAGGTCCTCTTTAAGAAGTTGTCTTTGTTGCCCCTAGCAACTAATCAGAAGTAGGTTTCATTTCTTGAACTGCTTTGGTAAAATGCAAGCTGTGCTGTGATTGGTTATTATAACACAAATTCCTGTAGAAATTATTCCCCTTACGTTACATTCCTCCCGACAAGTCTCATGGCTCCGCTGTCCACCAAAGACAACTCCGGCAGAATCCCCCATCACTGTGACTAGACTGAAAAGCTTCATCTTCCATAAAATCCTTGGACAGGGCAGTTTTGGTAATGTAAGCATTAGGAATTGTTGTGATATCTACCTGCTTCTCATGTCTCATGGCGGGACAGGTCTTTCTTCTCCCAATCTACCCTGAATCTGCTTGCTTTAGATGTAGATAATAGTACAGGAAAATTGAAATCATACAGATCTTTGTAAGCCGTTCAGTTCATAGTACAACTTAGACCATTATTCCCTGATAAACCACTGGCTACTGAGTACAAGATATTATACTATTAATGCAGAAATGGGCACTATACTATGTATTACATATGTGTCATGTTAATCGCCAACAGCCATATAATTTTCAATCAGCATCAGAAGCAGTCAGTATATTTTATTATTTATTAGCATGTTGTAAAGAGTGACAACAAATACACATTAATAACCGCTTTTGCATTTTCATATTCCTGCATTATTTATCATACTGTATTCAACAAATAGGCTACTACCCACTGGTGATTTCATCTTGCCTCTCCTATTTTAGTAGGTATGGCCATACATGGTGCAATATTTCAGGCTACTATATATCAGAATTGCATCTAGCTCCTTTCCACTCTATTTCAATGGTCTGGGCATGTCTGGTATTGGAGAAAGTTTCCAGTTTAGCCAGTTTTAGAAATCATGCATACAGCTCTATCCAAGAAACATTCAGTACTGTGCAAAAGTTAGAATTGTTAAAAGGTTATTTTTGTCAATTAACAAAAATAAGTGAATGAACAAAAGAGAAATCTAAACCACAACAATATTTGGTGGGACCGCCCTTTGGAGGAGGAGTCCTAGCAGTGATGATATGGCCCACACAGAGCTCTGTTCGCAACATCATCCAGTCTGTCTGGGATTACATGAAGAGACAAAAGGATTTGAGCAAGTTTACATCCACAGAAGATCTGTGCTTAGTCCTCCAAGATGTTTGGAACAACCTCCCTGTCAAGTTCCTTCAAAACTGTGTGAAAGTGTATCAAGGAGAATTGATGCTGATTTGAAGGCAAAGGGTGGTCATACCAAATTCATATTGTTTCGGATTTCTCTTTTATTCATTCATTTAATTTTGTTAATTGACAAAAATAAACTATTAACACTTCTGCTCAGTACTGTACATTTAGAGGTAAAAAATGAAATTTTATGTTGCTTTCATGATCTTATGGGATCTGATCCTAAAAAATATGGTTCCTGCATAGAGCCTCATAGGGATGCTTTCCAGGTTGGTGATTGTGGTCATATAGCGAAATGTAGCTGGAAATCAACTATCTTCAACTACTATCCTATGATACAGACATCTTCAAAGCCTACATTTGAGTGACCAAGCATTGAACAGTTGTGCCAAGCACCTAGAGACAATGGTTATTTATCCTGATCGTTTGACCGTAACGTATGGAAATTAGATTTTTTTATTCCTTCCTTAGGGTACAGCAACCCACAGTGGTGAATGACAGCAAGAGTTTACAAGTTACTGAAAAACTCATGCAGTCATTGGCCACTGTGTGAATCAGGCCACACATAGTTGCTTGAGTGTGTGCCCATTCTGTTAGTGTTATGTAAAGCTTTGTTGAAAAAAGGGACCATAATGTGACAGGCACAAACATTTACATCATTTGCAGCAGTAAATTGGAAGCTTAGAGTAATAGGAATATTTTAGAGGACATTTACAAAAACTGTCTCTGCCATTACAATATCCATCTTTCTAAACTAGCATAAGGCTAGTACCACATGCAGACATACAGTATATCGCATAACAAAAAAAATCTCACTAAAGTTTGCTACTGATATTTCATTGTATTTCTATAGTATCGTATTGCAACATCATGCGACTGCCACATAAAGTTTTTGATTGTGGGTCACATGTTGCATATAACTTTTTTACCACAGACTTTAATGGAAGTTGCATGCAAATCGCAGTTGCATGTGACATGTCTGCAACTTGACTGTTTTTACAGCTCTAAAGTCACACAACAGTAAGTTGTACAACTGTTTAGACTTCTGTGTGACTTTTTGTCAAGCGCAGTATAGCCCTAGCTAAAATGATGATGTATGTTTTTCTGTGGAAATGTTTGGAATGATCAGCAGTTTGGCCATCAAACAAGTGTGATAACATCAAACAGCTGACATATGGAGTTTTGTTTGACACTGGAGTGTGGTGGTTGTGGGGGTTACTATTCTTATTGCCTGACTAACAACCTAAAGGTTCAGTTGGGATCAAAATAGATGTTTTTTGCCCCTTAACAGCTAAAATTTTGCTAGCGATAAAGAAAGTTGTGTAGAGTGTGACAGAAAGCTCAATAATGACCAAATATGCATCAGAGAAGTGAATTTTTTGTCCCATGTCTACATCTTTCCAATGTCTTGTGTCTATTTTATAGATTAAGTAAACACTTTTTATTCTTCTACATTCCTGGATCTTAGCTCCTTGCCCACATCCATGTGCCATCTGTGCACTGGCTGCGCTTCCGCAGCCCCACTCATTAAAAAGGGGCCACGGAAGCATGGCTGCAAAACAGGACCTGTCCTGAGTTCTGAGTTCTTCCTAGACTTTTGGCCCACACAGCGATCCATGTAATACATGGTCAGTGAGGTTTTTCCCGGATAGCACACTGACCTAGCACTCGGTCATGTGCAAGGGGCCTTATGGATTCAATAAACACTTTTTATTCTTCTACATTTCTGCAGTGCTGGTCTGTTCTTCAGCTGTTTTGTTTTTCTGGACTTTGAAACCAAGTTGTACATTTGCACTAAGAAGTTAAGCTAGATTGTGATTTTTCATGATGTACAGTACAGACCAAAAGTTTGGACACACCTTCTCATTCCAAGAGTTTTCTGTATTTTCATGACTATAAAAATTGTAGATTCACACTGAAGGCATCAAAACTATGAATTAACACATGTGGAATTATATACTTAACAAAAAAGTGTGAAACAACTGAAAATATGTCTTATATTCTAGGTTCTTCAAAGTAGCCACCTTTTGCTTTGATTACTGCTTTGCACACTCTTGGCATTCTCTTGATGAGCTTCAAGAGGTAGTCACCTGAAATGGTCTTCCAACAGTCTTGAAGGAGTTCCCAGAGATGCTTAGCACTTGTTGGCCCTTTTGCCTTCACTCTGCGGTCCAGCTCACCCCAAACCATCTGGATTGGGTTCAGGTCTGGTGACTGTGGAGGCCAGGTCATCTGGCGTAGCGCCCCATCACTCTCCTTCTTGGTCAAATAGCCCTTACACAGTCTGGAGGTGTTTTTGGGGTCATTGTCCTGTTGAAAAATAAATGATGGTCCAACTAAACACAAACCGGATGGAATAGCATGCCGCTGCAAGATGCTGTGGTAACCATGCTTGTGGAGTATTCCTTCAATTTTGAATAAATCCCCAACAGTGTCACCAGCAAAGCACCCCCACACCATCACACCTCCTCCTCCATGCTTCACGGTGGGAACCAGGCATGTAGAGTCCATTCGTTCACCTTTTCTGCGTCGCACAAAGACACGGTGGTTGGAACCAAAGATATCAAATTTGGACTCATCAGACCAAAGCACAGATTTCCACAGGTCTAATGTCTATTCCTTGTTTTCTTTAGCCCAAACAAGTCTCTTCTGCTTGTTGCCTGTCCTTAGCAGTGGTTTCCTAGCAGCTATTTTACCATGAAGGCCTGCTGCACACAGTCTCCTCTTAACAGTTGTTGTAGAGATGTGTCTGCTGCTAGAACTCTGTGTGGCATTGACCTGATCTCTAATCTGAGCTGCTGTTAACCTGCGATTTCTGAGGCTGGTGACTCGGATGAACTTATCCTCCACAGCAGAGGTGACTCTTGGTCTTCCTTTCCTGGGGTGGTCCTCATGTGAGCCAGTTTCTTTGTAGCGCTTGATGGTTTTGGCCACTGCACTTGGGGATACTTTCAAAGTTTTCCCAAATTTTTTTGGGACTGACTGACCTTCATTTCTTAAAGTAATGATGGCCACTCGTTTTTCTTTACTTAGCTGCTTTTTTCTTGCCATAATACAAATTCTAACACTCCATTCAGTAGGACTATCAGCTGTGTATCCACCTGACTTCTGAACAACACAACTGATGGTCCCAACCCCATTTATAAGGCAAGAAATCCCACTTATTAAACCTGACAGGGCACACCTGTGAAGTGAAAACCATTTCAGGTGACTTCCTCTTGAAGCTCATCAAGAGAATGCCAAGAGTGTGCAAAGCAGTAATCAAAGCAAAAGGTGGCTACTTTTAAGAACCTAGAATATAAGACATATTTTCAGTTGTTTCACACTTTTTTGTTAAGTATATAATTGCACATGTGTTAATTCATAGTTTTGATGCCTTCAGTGTGAATCTACAATTTTTATAGTCATGAAAATACAGAAAACTCTTAGAATGAGAAGGTGTGTCCAAACTTTTGGTCTGTACTGTACATTTAATGTCTAAGATTGGTAGACACATTCCATTGAGACCTTTTTTTTACCAATTTATATATATATCTTTAATAAAAAAAAGTTCTAAATAGTGTAAATAATAAAAAAGGCTATACTGTTAGTAACCCCCTGCCAATCCCAATCCACTGCTTTCCAGGTTCCCTCATGGTCTATACTTCTTGGTCACTTTCAGGGAAGAACACTCAGCCAGTCACTAGCCCCAGTGTGGCCAGTGACTAGCAAGCATGTTCATGTTCTCAGTTGTAAGTCACTAAATCACTATGCATCTAGTCTTGATGGACTCCAATAAAGTATTGAGTGATTCTGTAGCCATGCTTAGTATCTGAATGAGCTGCTATGGCTATCCTACATTTTAATCACGTATTTTGGTCTAATATGTACAGTACAGCTCATGCCAATGTTCATATGAGATGCATACATGACACATGATTTGAATATGTATTTTCAACCAAGTCCCAGGAAAATGCTGCTACAGTTTCTGCTTGTTGGGTTTCCAGGTGTTAAGTCTTCTTCTGACCTACAGTTTGGTGCATTTCACATGAAATATTTCTGGCTTTCCTTGTCTGTACAGCAGTTTGCAGAGCATCTAGGATCAGCTCTCTGTTGTTTGCAAGGTTGTACTGTGTTAATTTCATCAACCTATCAAAGTCCCGCTCACTGTAAGTAAAGTTTGTCAAAAAATAGGGGGAAAAAGCTCCCGAAACATCCACATTCCCATCCGACATTTCTTCTGGAGATCTTAACACCCCTGAAAGACAAATCGAGAAAAAAATACATTGTAGGATGATACAGAACCATGCATTCAGTGCAGGGGCAGACACAGACAGCTGAGGGCCTCTGTGCAAGAACAGTTATGGGCCCCTTTTCTTTCAATATCTCAGGATAGATAATCCCCCTGCCCCTTATGTTTCTATAACAATCCACCATTAATAGTTAGTCATGGAGTTCATTTGCTTAGGCATTTACCTGCAATCTAATAGACAGTAGAAAGCTGCTGTTAAGATGGGCCCCCCGTGTAGCTGCACAGGTTGCACCAATGGTATGTCAGTGAAATATCTAATGTTACATACTGTATATGAGCTGTTTGAGATCATGCAGTCAAAACCACATCTAAAACAGCATATGGTTTTACTAGAAATTACTATGGTTTGCGATGCCCATAGTTTCAATATGCTTGACCTGCACAATCCATGCAGCCAAAAACTGCATTGCAAGAGTGCAAATACTTATGTTAAAGCTGCATGCTGTTTTTGTTTTTAACAAAATGTTTCATGTAAATGGATATTGCATTTCTTATATTTCAGAAAATGACTTGCAGCTTCCATCTTGAACTGCCATCATGTAAATACATGCATGTATAAATTAAAGGAGTTTTCCAGGCTCCTTAGGACAGGTTATTGTTTAAAGATGGTTTGACACCCAGGACCCTGGCCCATCAGCTGTTTGAAGAGGCTCCAGCATCCAGGTAAGTGCTGTAGCCTCTTCGGTATTTACCAAGCACAGCTCCGTACATTTGTGCAGAGGCTGTGCTTGGTATCATCCCCAAGGATCTTCAATTTAAGACGTAACCTAAGGATAAATCTTACATTTAAAAAGCCTGGAGAAGTCATTTAAGAAATAATAAGCTCTTCAAAAATTGGGGGCATGAGAAGGTTCAGAATCTAATTTTCTATGGTCACATTTGCAGAATTTGAGCATCTTCTGTTGATGACTCCTTTTGTTGAGGGTTTGCTGTCTTTTTCCCTCTATATTACATAAAGCTTCTTCTTCTGCTTGTAATGGGAGATATAGTGTAATAGAAATGTATTAAGAAATTGCTAATAATACGCCAAGTAATATCAGAATAGAATCACATGGTGATCATACCTGGTTCCTTAAACTTCTTGAAAGTGTCGTTCACAAGGGGGAAGTGAAGCACAATAGGACAATTATTGATTTCTTCATCATTAAAAACATAGCACTCCTTGTGCGTCTTCCTCTCCTCCTCACTCAGTGAAACCTTAGGGAATCCAATACCTTGTGTGCTGCAGTAATTACATGTCTGTTCCACAGCCTGCAGACAGATAGGATCATGTGAATACATACCCTTCCATACATAGATTTACATACATTTCCTAATTATTTGTTTTATGGTGGTGTAACTAGGAATGGCTGGGCCCTAAGGCGAACATTTGACATGGGGCCCCCAGAGTATAATGATAGCAGTGTTTGTGGGGTTCAGCCCACGGCCTTACTTCCTTACTTACCGATCCCCGCTCCTGCTCACAGCTGCCTGCGCTTCTCCTTCTGTGGCCGTGAGTAGGAGCAGGGATCGGTAAGTAAATAGGGCCTGTTACCTGCTGGTGTTACTCCAGCAGGTAACGACGTATTTAAAAAAAAAAAAAAAAAAGCATCGGGGGCCCCCTAATATCCCGGGCCCTGCAATGTTCTGTCCTCTGTCAGGAATCCAGTAACACTGAAGGTCATGCAATTGTCTTTCACTAAATAAAACAAATGCTTTATATCAATAATGGATTGCCAGTAACCCTGCAGAGCTAATGTATGGAAATGCATGAATATATTTACAACTGGAATACCATTGCTCTTGGAAATACAGTGCCCCCCTTTAGTGTCTGACACTCTCCTATGAGAGATGATAAAGTCAGAGTCTACATGAACACAAGCCATAAACAAGGGAAATCCCAGTTGTCAACTTATTAATACTTTTCCAGGAGGGTTAACAGAGGAAAAGTTGAAGAGTTGATACTCAAGCATTATTATTTCATGAGGAATACAAAAAAAATAGACAGGTGAACAAAACAACAGCTCCACTTAAACACTGCTGTTCAATTCAGCTGATACAGTTAGTGAAGATGACCTACCAGCAGGGGGGTGTCTAGAGTATAATCAAAAGATATAATGATGTCCACTTTCCTCTCTGGTCGCAGTAACGGTGGAAAACTAGCATTAATGAAATAACCAGCATCCACAAGACACAGATTGTCAGCAAGCGGGGTGAGTTTATTAGGGAAATTGTCTAAATTGGAATCTGAAAGACAACAAAATAGCAAAAGAATAAGAATCTATATATATAGAGCCTACAATGATTTTTGTGCATTACTGATTTCATCATTAACATGCCTGAACCTATGACTACTTGGTATTGGATTTGTCTTCATGCATACAGTCATATGAAAAAGTTTGGGCACCTCTATTAATCTTAATCATTTTTAGTTCTAAATATTTGGGTGTTTGCAACAGCCATTTCAATTTGATATATCTAATAACTGATGGACACAGTAATATTTCAGAATTGAAATGAGGTTTATTGTACTAACAGAAAATGTGCAATATGCATTAAACCTAAATTTGACTGGTGCAAAAATTTGGGTACCCTTATCATTTTATTGATTTGAATACTCCTAACTACTTTTTACTGACTTACTGAAGCACAAAATTGGTTTTGTAACCTCACTGAGCTTTGAACTTCATAACCAGGTGTATCCAATCATGAGAAAAGGTATTTTAGGTGGCCAATTGCAAGTTGTTCTCCTATTTGAATCTCCTCTGAAGAGTGGCATCATGGGCTCCTCAAAACAACTCTCAAATGATCTGAAAACAAAGATTGTTCAACATAGTTGTTCAGGGGAAGGATACAAAAAGTTGTCTCAGAGATTTAACCTGTCAGTTTCCACTGTGAGGAACATAGTAAGGAAATGGAAGACCACAGGGACAGTTCTTGTTAAGCCCAGAAGTGGCAGGCCAAGAAAAATATCAGAAAGGCAGAGAAGAAGAATGGTGAGAACAGTCAAGGACAATCCACAGACCACCTCCAAAGAGCTGCAGCATCATCTTGCTGCAGATGGTGTCACTGTGCATCGGTCAACAATACAGCACACTTTGCACAAGGAGAAGCTGTATGGGAGAGTGATGCGAAAGAAGCCGTTTCTGAAAGCACGCCACAAACAGAGTCGCCTGAGGTATGCAAAAGCACATTTGGACAAGCCAGCTTCATTTTGGAAGAAGGTCCTGTGGACTGATGAAACAAAGATTGAGTTGTTTGGTCATACAAAAAGGCGTTATGCATGGCGTCAAAAAAACACAGCATTCCAAGAAAAACACTTGCTACCCACTGTAAAATTTGGTGGAGGTTCCATCATGCTTTGGGGCTGTGTGGCCAATGCCGGCACCGGGAATCTTGTTAAAGTTGAGGGTCGCATGGATTCAACTCAGTATCAGCAGATTCTTGAGAATAATGTACAAGAATCAGTGACGAATTTGAAGTTACGCCGGGGATGGATATTTCAGCAAGACAATGATCCAAAACACAGCTCCAAATCTACTCAGGCATTCATGCAGAAGAACAATTACAATGTTCTGGAATGGCCATCCCAGTCCCCAGACCTGAATATCATTGAACATCTGTGGGATAATTTGAAGCGGGCTGTCCATGCTCGGCGACCATCAAACTTAACTGAACTGGAATTGTTTTGTAAAGATGAATGGTCAAAAATACCTTCATCCAGGATCCAGGAACTGATTAAAAGCTACAGGAAGCGACTAGAGGCTGTTATTTTTGCAAAAGGAGGATCTACTAAATATTAATATCACTTTTCTGTTGAGGTGCCCATACTTTTGCACCGGTCAAATTTTGGTTTAATGCATATTGCACATTTTCTGTTAGTACAATAAACCTCATTTCAATCCTGAAATATTACTGTGTCCATCAGTTATTAGATATATCAAATTGAAATGGCTGTTGCAAACACCCAAATATTTAGAACTAAAAATGATTAAGATTAATAGGGGTGCCCAAACTTTTTCATATGACTGTACATGCCAGAAATCAGTAGATTCGGGATAAATAGCAATGATCAAAATTTTCCATAGACTTTTATATAGGACTTGAAACTGAAGGCCATTTAGTACTCTTTATTGTTCTTTTTTCACATTCACAAAGCAAGGATCCATCAGTCTAGTAAGAATAATACAAAGAAGACACTTTCCAGGCATTTCATTACTCGAAGATATGCCTTGACACTGTTAATCTACAATACTACTTTCCCTAACGTCCCACCAGCAGCACAATATTGGGGTATTTCTGCTCCTGTATGCTGGTAGGACAGAATGGAATTTTTAATGAACAACAAATAGTTAACTGTAACCCCTCCCCTTCTCAATATAAGGAAGGAAGTACCAACCCCCCCAGTGTGTTTTTTTCTGTCCTGTGTTGGTGGGACAGTTGGAGGGAAGGTTATACCTTCCCTATAGTGAGGTTATTCAGATTTCTGAATGAATTTCCCCTCCTCTCTCCTGTTTGAGTTTGGTTTGTCTATCCTCCTGTGAGGACTCTTTTCTGCCTTTGGTTCCTGCTGGAACAAAATTCAAAGGTTAAAACTCCTTGTCTGTCTTTCCTGCCTCTGCTGCTTAGTCTGCTTAGCTGCAGTGAAAGGCCTTTTTTCAGCTGTTGCTTATAATGGGCCGGCCAGATAAGTTTGCTGCCTTTGAGTGTCCACACTGAACCCTTTGTGGCTATGTAAGCGTTGCATTCCTTGTTTTATTGTGATGCAGGGCGTTTCCTGCTACTTCTCTCCAGCTCCCGTGTGTGGGGGCGCCGGAGTCAAGAGTACGCTGGCTTGCGTGCGTGATGACATCTTTGAACCTCCTTCAGGTGAGCTACTAGGGAATGTTTTTTTATCTTAACTTCCGCCATTTATTTTATAAAATCTGTGCGGGGTAGCTTGTTTTCTTCCAAGAAGGAAAAAAAAAGCTGAAGAGAAATAAAGGACTTTTATTTTCTTTGTAACCTGTCTCGGGTATTGGGAGAGTCTTTGCTCTCCATTTCTTCTATATAAGTCTGCTGCTTCCTTTCCTCTGCCTGTTTGTAGTTTGGCAGAGATTGTGCATGCTCGGCATTCTAGTTCAACAGACTTGTACTGTTGCGTTTTTTTCTGGCTTTCTTGCTATTTACTATTACAGTTGCGGTAAGATATCTTCCTCTGCATCTGGTGGTGATGAATCCTCCAGGTAAGTCTGTGTCTAGGCACAACCATCTAAACTGTCGCTCCTGTGAAATTCCCTTGCCTGATGGTTGCAATTTCAATACATGCCACCAGTGCTGCTTGGGCAGCCCAGTGGCTCAGTGGTTGACACTGCAGCCTCACAGCGCTGGAGTCCTGGGTTTAAATCCTGCTAGGGGCAACATCTGCGGGGAGTTTGTGTGTTCTCCCTATGTTTGCGTGGGTGTACTCCAGTTTTCCTCCCACACTCAAAGGCTTGCTGGTGGGGGGTATGGATTGTGAACCCTATATGGGACAGTGACTCTCTGTGTCTGTGGAGCGCTGTACAATATGATGGCGCTTCTGTCATACGATCTGATGAGGTATTCAGGATCATAGAGAAAGCTAATTCTTCATCTGAGGATTCAGATACGAATATAGAAAAAACTCTTTTTCCTCTGGAGAAAATTCAGAAATTACGGAAGTCCATTGGGTCAAGGGACCATGATGTTGACCTTGGGGAAGCCTCTAGTTCCACCTCTAGGGTGCCTAGGGCCTTCAATGTGGACGACATGCTTAAAAGAGCTATGTCCACCGAGTGAAAACACCCAGAGAAGACCTGCGTGTTATCCAAGAGGTTCAAGACACTCTTCCCAATAGCTGAGGACCAGTTGGGTCCACCACCTAAGCTTGTCATGGCAGTTGCCAAATTGTCCAGGCGAACACTTGTACCCTCTGAGGACGGGTGTAGCCTTCAGGACCCCATGGACCACTGGGCAGAGTGCTCCCTAAGGAAAGATAAAGAGCTGAGGACCAGTTTGGTCCACCACCTAAGCTTGTCATGGCAGTCGCCAAATTGTCTAGGCGAACACTTGTACCCTCTAGGACGGGTCTAGCCTTTAGGACCTCATGGACCACTGGGCAGAGTGCTTCCTAAGGAAAGTGTATTTGGCTTTCTCTGCACAGTGTTTGATTGGTATCGCTACTAGTGAGGTAGCTAAGAAGCTGTGCTCTGGCCTCTCTTCATTAAAAAGAGATATTGATTTGGAGGTCTTCAAGGACGAATTGTTGTCCTCTTTGAAGGGCATAGCCCTTGAGGCGGATTACCTTAATGAAACCTCTTCTCCAGGTGAAGTTAGCTGCAAAGTCTAGGGCCTTGACTTCTGCTGCCCGTCGCCCCCTATGGTTAAAACCTTGGAGGGCGGATTATGCCTCAAAATTTAATATTTGCGAGCAGAACAGTATACAAGGACTAGTGGGAAAAGAAGGAAAGTCCTTTCACAGTCCTTCTGTGGACAGGGCAGACAGCATCGTAGAGGACAGTCTCCTCAAAGACTGCCACCTGCAAGAGGTCACGTATGGACGTTCTAGGTTCCTGAGATGGAACTCCAACCGTCTTTTTTTCCGTAATGACAGGAAAATCAGAAAGCCAAATTTCTGACTATTACCTTCTCCCTCCTCCAAGACATGAAGTTCCTGTGAGGATAACAGATCATGGGTCTTGGAGATAATCAAGTCCGGTTTCGGCATAGTTTTTTCTGTGCCTCCCCAGGACAGTATTATACAGACCTCTCGCCTCCCTGCTGTCCATCCCAATGTCAAGGGTCTGGGATTTATTCTTCAGTGTTTCTGCTTCCAAAGCATTCACAAGACTGGTTGATGATAATAGACCTACAATACCTCAGCAGAGCTATCTCGGGGAAAAAAATTCCATATGGAAATGTCTGTGATATCCATTCTCCAGTAAGGAGATTTCATGGCCACTCTGAACCTAAAGGAAGTGCACCTCCATGTCCCTATTCTTTCTGCTCACAGGAAATACCTAAGAGTTGCAGTGATTGTAGAGGGTCGGCTGAGACACCTCCAATTCACCGCACTTCCAGTCGAGATAACGTCAGCACCCTACGTATTCACCAAGGTGGTATCCACGGTAGCTGAGTCACTGAGAATCCAGAGGTTCCCACTTGTTCCTTATCTGGAAGACTGGCTGTTAAAAGTCTCTCAAGAGAAGGCCTACTACAGCATCTATTCATCATGATGAATTTCCTCCAACAATTGGGGTGGATTATAGATTGGGGAAAGTCCCAAATATTACCAGCAACCCAGAAAACATTTCTAAGGTTCATACTTGATTCAGGCCTAATGAAAATATCTCTTCCTCCCTCCAGAAGGGAAAGAATCATCAAGGCCGCAAAATTCCTGCTGGTTCCTCGGCCAATCACCATCAGGAAAGACATAAAGTTTTGGGATTGATGTTATCAGCTGCAGAAGCAGTCCCTTGGGAAGTCCTGTCGGCCTGGAATTGCAAAACCAGTGGTCTAGACAGTTTTTTCCTGTCTCAGGAAGCCCGCTCGTCCCTCAAGTGCTGGACCCTGTTGACTACAGATGCATCACTCACAGGTTGGGGAGCCCACCTGAACGACTTTTCCGGCCCAAGGGCATTGGAATTCCATTGAGAAGATGATGTCATCCAATTGGAGAGAACTCCGAGCAGTACAACTGGCACTGCTTCACTTTGCCGACCAGTTGAAGGACAAGGCAGTCCATGTAAGATCGGACAATATGACGACCGTCCTTTATTTAAACAAACAGGGAGGAACTCAGTCACAACCTCTTCTAAGCGAAGTGGGGAAGAGCTTGAGTTGGGCATAGAAGAACTTAACCCATCTTTCTGCCGTACATATCCGAAGGTCACTCAGTGTAGTGGCAGATCAATTGAGTCGTGGCATCACTGTTCCAGGGAAATGGTCTCTCCATCCAGAAGTCTTTCAAGCAATCACCCTGAAATGGGGTCATCCAGAGATAGACCTGATGGCAACCAAACTCAATGTCAAGGTAGACAAGTTCTGCTCTATACAAGGAGGACAATCCCTTGGCTGTGGATGCCCTGTCCATCCCTTGGAGGTTCAGGCTGGCATACATATTCCCTCCAATCTCCATGATACCAAGGGGTATTGATGAGAATCAGACAGGACCAAGTCTCTGTAATCACCATCATTCCAGTCTGGCCAAAGAGAGCTTGGTTTCCCATCTCATTCAAATGAGTCACGGGATATATTAGAGGCTTCCCCCGATTCAGAACTTGGTGTGTCAAGGGCCCAGGCTCTGCCAGGATCTGAAATCCTGCAATCTGACAGCCTGAGGATTGACCTGTCCCTATTAAGGGACTCTCAGGAGCTGTCTTAAGCACTCTCTCACTAGAGCAGAGTCTACAAATAAAGATTACGTCTGGATTCGAATCATCTTCATCTCCTGGGTATCAGGTAAAGGAAGCTTGGATCCTTCCATTCCAAACATGATAGAATTCCTTCAGGACGGCTTGGACAATGGCTTTAGCCCTTTCACTTGAAAGCTTAGGTTACTGCCCTGTCAGCCTGCTTAGATAAGCAGCTATTTGCAGACCCGCTGGTTAAAAGATATTTTAAGGGTGCATTCAGGCTTAGTCCGCCTGTTACCGACCCAATCCCTCAATGGGATTTATCTACTGTTTTAAAGGGGTTATGTGATTCCCCCCTTGGAGCCTCTAGAAGAGGTTGAGAATAAATTTCTCACACTAAAGACAGTGTTCCTCAGCTCAAAGAGTTGGTGAGTACAACTAAGATTTGTGCCAGGGTTCCTCCCTAAGGTACCCTCATATTCTAAACTAAACCAGGTTATCTCATTACCAGTTTTCTATCCCAGTCCGTCATCTCCGGAGGAAGTTAAACTTCACTCCCTGGATGTGGCCAGATGCCTCGGAATTTATATTCAGAGATCTTGGCCTTTTAGACGGTCAAAGAATTTTTTTTCTATCATTTGCTGGGAAAAATAATGGGCTCAAGGCCTCTAAAGCCTCCTTGGCACAATGAAGCCATAAAATTGGCTTTTACTTCACAGGGGTTAGACCCCCCTGAGTTTATTCGAGCTCATTCTACAAGAGCCATTTCTACCTTTTGGGTGGAAAGAAGCTCTGTTCCTTGGGAACAGATTTATTCGTCAGCTTCTTGGAGCTCTCTCCATACCTTTGTAATGAGATTTAACACGCGGGGTACGGAGGCCACTTCTTTTGGCCATTCCGTGTTAAATTCTATTCTTCAAGAGGGCCCTCCCTAGGGTTCTGCTTGCTAGATCCCCAATATTGTGCTGCTTTGGGACGTTAGGGAAGTATAGATTATGATGTTAATCTGTTTTCCCTTAGTCCCAACAGCAGCACAAGGCTTCCTCCCTATGTGTTATGTATTTGTCTTTATAATTACACGCTGGGGGGTTGGTACTTCCTTCCTTATATTGAGGAGGGGGAGGGGTTATGGTTAACTATTTGTTGTTCATTAATTCCATTCTGTCCTACCAGCACACAGGGGCAGAAATACCCCAATATTGTGCTGCTGTTGGGATAAGGGAAAACAGATTAACATCATAATCTATACATATTAATACAACACAAGAATTACCTTTCCATGTGGTGAACTGTGATTGCTGATGATAATCTTTATGTAAGTAAAGTCCTTGTAAGAAATTATGTTGCTCCCCATCTATAGGCCTATTGGTCAATACACCCTTCCAAATGCGACTGAAAGTACCAGCTGGTGTGAACAGACGGGTCTTTGTGTGTGCAAATTCTCTCCTCACTCGGATATCTTCTTTGTCTTAGAGAGAAGACCATATCAACAATAAAAAAAAATGCTTGCCATATATATTCTTCAACACCAAAGTTTACTTTATATTTATGCTATGAATACAGGGAGAAAGTAGATGTGAATAAAGAAAGAAATATACCAATGTCCTTAATTCTGTCTTTAACCCAAGTGTCCCAGAAGGTATCCAGTTGTGTTGTTAAATACCAGGTGTCCACTAAATTCAGGGAGAAGACATTTCCCCATAAACCTATATGAGAAGAACAGGAAAATACATTTGTGATTTTTGGATCTCATCACCAAATTATTTTTTGGAGTGGGTTGTACTGTGGACTGTCAAGGCTTACAATTTAGTGGTACAGTATGTAGAAACATTATGAACTAGTCAGTGCTGGACATGAATACCTCAAACCAACCAGGAAAAATAATAGTAGATTCTACTGCTATAGAGACCATGTGCAGCTTTTGGCACTGTGTGTAGAGGTTAAAAACTAAATAGCTATTTGGGAAACAACCCTAAAAGGTGATAAGCTGTTCCATAAGCTGTGAATGTTTCATATTTTACTTTCATCATTTCACCTCCTATATTATGTACATATTTATCAATACACTGGTCCACTTCTGAGCATTAGACCTCATGCATGTGACAGAACCATGTGCAGGACGTTGTATGGCAGTATATGGCATACTTGAGGGTCCATACCACAGATCCATGGAACTCCTTGTTTTACAGGGTAAATATTCTGGCATATAGTACTTGTGTAATTTCATGGCGCATGCCTCATAGAAATCCAACAGAAGAAAACCTCCGTTCGACTTATCATAAAAAGCCTACTTAGGTACAGGGCCCCATAGAAGTCTATGGGTTCTCTATTACAGCATCATATAGTTCATCTAAAGAGGTTGTACAAAGCCATAATATGATCAAGTGCATGAGGCCTTACCTTGTAGGAAGCAAATACGTGGTTCTCGATGTTTCTTCATCAGTCGACCCATGTAGAATTCACTACCATAATCCTCTGTTCGGATAAAGGCGCCATATTTGATGAGCCCTACTTCATAAGGGGTAAATTCACACCACTCTGAAATGATACAAAATATTTAATAAATGGATATCTAGTATATATAAATGTTACCTTAGTCATTATAGAATAATACATGCATTTCTGTTCTTTCTGTAAATATGGGAGCACAGCATATGGTTGGCACTGTTGTATGGTCATTAGGACAGTACGACATATATGGGAATTTGGCTGGCTAGCAATTGGATGCATTGTGAATAGGAACTTTTAAGCACTGTGACTAGATGGCACTATTATGAGGTCCTGTGGCAAGTTATGTTATAGCAGCACTCTAGTTTGGCAGTAATATGAGTACACTGTTGCTGGTTGTCATATGGTGCTTTGAGGCTCACACTATGAGGCACTGGGGCTCATTACGTTGCAAGCTGTGTTGACTTTAACATAATGTCATTTTTGGTAATAACATATTGGGCTCTATTACGGAGGTACTAAACTGCTTGAACCACTCATGAACCACTTAATATTGCAGCCACCAGCTGGTTAACAACACTCTGGCACCTATTTCTTGGCTTGGAATCATGGCTTTCATTTACATCAGAAGCCATAACTGCTGCAATGGATCATGGATCCCTTTAACTTTTCCTGTTCTATAGTGTCAATACCTTTAAAATCCAGCGTGCTGATAGTATCCTGTTTTACATTAATAGCAAGATAAATGGGTAATGGGTTTTGTCCGTTCTCCAAGGCTGTTTGTTGATCAGACAGCCTGTTTTCATTTCTCTGCAAGGACAAAATAGGGAATTGTAGCTAAGAAATAGGTATAAGTAAGATACATGCAAAATGTGCTCATGTCACTCTTTACATTTATACTTTACACCAATAGTTCCCAAACTTTTTAACTTTTTGAAGGAGAGACCCACTTTTTGGAAAGACTTTTGTTTGGGACTCTCCACTACCATACTTAGCCCCATTCAATAAATAAATGAATGCACCGTAAATTCTGCAAAAAGCTGTATTCTGCCTCTATTCTGCTTCTGCTCTTATTCTGCTTTCCAGCTGTATTCAGCCTTTTATTCTACTTTTCTGCTGTATTCAGCCTCTATTCTGCTTCTATACACCTCTATTCTGCTTTCATCCTGTATTTTGCCTGTATTCTGCTGGAATATTTATGCTATGACTACTATGTCAGTGTATTTGTGTGGGCACCACTCAAAGTGTGTGCATAGTTGGACACCACTTATGTGTGCAGGAAACCTGGTGTAACTATAGTAATTCCTTTGATGGCTGTCAGTCTGTGCTAGTTAATGTACTACTCCTGCCCTCTGGAGAACTGGACAGAGACAAGGGAAGATTTCCACTGTCAGAAAGGAGAAAATTAGCCTTTTAATGCCAAAATATAGTCAGCAGCATATAGTCAATGAGGGATTCTGTGGAACAAAGGGGGCACAATTACTGTGTGGGGCGCACTGACAGGGGATGGTGTCTGGGCCCATATAAAGAAGGAAAAGGGAAATGAAAATAAAATGCATGGATGGGACACTACTGATGATTGAAAGTCTACCTCCCCCAGTCCTTGTCGGATTGGCTTCAGGAGATCCTGCATATCAGTGGGATGGAGGACCTGGTCGTGGCTCTCTGGCAGGATGACAGTACCCACCTGAAAGTGTGGCAATTGTGGAATGTCTTTTACTATTCTCCTGCTCTTCTGACCTTGTTTTCTGCTCCCTTCTCCACCTCTGTGATTTTATCCTTTTTTTCTCTTTTATGCTCAATAGTATAATTCTACTGTTTTATTGAATGTTACTTATGCACAAGTAGAGTAGAGCAACCCCCCACATCCCTCCCTTTCACAGTTTCTTGCGTATTTTGTTGCTGTTTTCCACCCTCTCCTCCTTCTTGTTCCCCCCCCATTTACCCTCCTCCCCCCCGACCGGTTGCAGCGGCGATTGATTGTTTCTTTCCTTTTGACAGATTGTGTTATGTTCTTCTTTTTGTTGTAAACCAAATAAAACTTTTTTTGATGGAAAGGAGAAATGGCATAGCGGGTTCCAATGTGAGCTTTTGCATCAGGGCCTGTGAGCCTTTATATCATGGTGCTGGATGATGTATCTTGCAGAGACATGTGAGGGAGCGAGGAGGGACACATCACATATCTAGCAAGAGCCAACATTCAGGGACATAGCTATAGGAGGTGCACAGGTAGAAATCTCCCCGGGTCCTAGAGTCTAAGGGGAACCAACAGATTCTCTACAACATAAGAAGACACCAGTAGTATAGATAGCACATGGTAAGAGGGAGCCCTATTACATATTTTGAATTGGGGCCCAGGAGCTTGCAGTTAAGCCTCTGCCAACATTTACTGGTTTCTGTTCAGTTGCGTGCAGGCTTTGTGTTTATTCTAGCTGTGCAGCACTACAGTCCTGATATGGCCACTGATGGAGGATCCATGTGACCTGACCTGTCCATCACTGGCCATATCTGGACTTCAACACTGCACAGCACGCATGTCAATCAATGGCTGGTGTAGCAGCCCAAAGTTTGGGAAACAAGGCTCTACCATTTAGTTTGCTTTACCTTTGGGTATGTTCTGATGCGAGTGATTCAACGAACAAACAAACTGATAGATCACCAACTCTAATATAAGGAAAGTACTATAGTCTTAATATGTAAAATTATTCCTATTACAACTTGGCTTTATTTTTCTTAGTCCCCTAATGGTATACATAAAGAACTGCAAATATCAGAGTTTATTACTAGTATAAATTCAACTATTTTACGTGTCTATTTTCTATTACACTGATCGAGTCATATGTATGATTGTAAATCTGAAATCATAGTACAATGAAGGGGTTTCTGACAAAGTACATTTATGTACTACCACACGATATGTGATATACAGTATGTATGATAGCTGGGACCCCCTGCTGATCACCAGAAGGGGGTCCTGAGTCTCTTATTGTTGAATGGTCCAAAGTTATCTTGCTATTCCTATTCAACATAAGGTATGCCAGATCTGATTTTGGTTATTTTGTATGAAAATAAATAGTCCAACATTTCTTACCCCATTCTGCAACATTGATTCGAGCATTAGTCCCCAAAGGTCAGTGAATGAGGGGTTCTGGCCATCCACAGAAGCCTGCTGGAGCTCCTTGCGATAGTACTTTAGACGATCCACTGAAAAAGTACTCATCTTATTTTTTGTCACATGCTTCTTTGCATTTTTAATGGGCTCTGACAAGTTGCTTTGTGACCAGTTAGGATCTTCATACAGTTTGGTTGTTGTCCTAAATGAAAGTTAAGTCAATAATAATAAACTGGTCAAGTACTGTATCTAAATTAAGACCCCCTTGGAACACTCCCCCCCTCCTTAAAAGGAATGCATCACCAGTTTTTTATTTATCAAATCCAGATAGTCAAATATATCACATTTTCCAATCTGTTTTTATTTTCTGATTTTAGTTTCTTTTTTTGTTCTATTTCTGTACATGATTATGGAGTCTGCCATTTTGCCTGAGCTTCTGTTCTGCTCTGCACAGCATTTAGTGATATGCTTAAGGCCTGGTTCACATCTGCGTTCGGGTTTCCGTTCGGGAAGTCCCGAACGCAGATGTGAACCAGGCCTAAGAGCATAGTCATGGCCATAGGCAGAAATAGTAAAAAGTTCTTAAAAAATATGTTTAACATAAAAAGTTGGTCTATTCCCTTAAAATGCACCATACATTATTATGCTTGTATTTAAAGGGGTCATAAGACTAAGAGTCTTTTTTTAAACAACTACATCTGTTGCAAATAGGGATTTTTTTTATTTTTTTTTTTAAAAAAGGACTTATCTCTTTCAAGTATTTCACTCAAGTAAGTCACTGCTAAAACCAGTCAGTCACATACTATTTGTGAAGAGGTCACCCCTGAGGACTGTAATTGGTTGCAGGGGTCACCTGACACAAACAGGATGTCAACCAGGGTACCTATAAACAAATGCCACTGCTAGTAACGGATGACATGGGAGAGGTGGGTCCCTTTTTTATTTTATTGCCCCATTTGTAGCAGATGTAGATGTTTAAAAAAAACAAAAAAAACAAACAAACTGTACTATAATGCAAAAGTGTGAGCTATGCCCATGAGTGTATTTACATGTGATATTTTAAATAGATTTTACTATACGTATTTATTTTTTTTTAATTTAGTGCAAAATTCAAAATTCAAGTGCAAAAATATTCAAAACTGCATCCACAAATAAAGGAATTTTCCACATTGCATTTCTAATTTGCCTACTAATACTTAGAAACAGGAGTGCAATCACAGAGGTAACCAGGTGGCTAGGTCTGATGGGAAAGGTAGTATGCTGACGAGCGCAAAGCTCTGATGTTATGCACTAACATCTAAAAATGAGCATTCTAAAAAAAAAATTTCCATTCCAAAGTCCAGTATGCTTTTTTTTTCTCAAAGTGTCTGTTTCTAGCATTTTGGAGGTCCAATATCCCTGAGACACCTGCCGCTGCACCAGGTTGGAGTCCATGATTAAAAATCATAATAATAAATATTATTAATTATTATTATTATTATTATTATTATTATAGCTAACATATGTACTTACATACCCCCCAAATTCTGCAACTTTTGCAGTAAAATAATCTCTAAGGCTGAAGCCCCACATTGCGAAAACGCAGCGTTTTTGCTGCTGCAGAGACGTCGCAGGAAAAAAAAAAACAACTCATTTTACAGTACCTGCAAAGTGAATGAGATTCTGGCTAATTCCATCCTCACATTGCAGAAAAAAATTTGCAGCGGAAGCGCCCACGTTTTTGACAATCGCAGCACGTCAAAAGGTATAATAAGGGCAGAAAAAGTTATAACAGGGGGAGAAAATCTCAGCGAAAATGCAATGAAAAATGCTGCGGAAAAAATGCGATTTATTTCCACTGGGTTTTTTCCAGTGTTTTTTTGCTGCGTTTCGCTATGTGGAGCCTTATTCTCGAGAACATTTCTTACCATGTGGAACCAGAGGCACTTGCTATGTATGTAACACAGTCCAACAGACCCATGTTCTGAAGTCCACATAAATGACTGTACAAGCAGGTCATAGCTCTGACTCCTCCACCAGTTGCCATAACTGCCACAACTGGGATCTACAAAGAAAAAGCCAACAACAGTCATTAGTTTTCCTTTGGCTGTCCTGTGCTCGCTGAGTAAAATTATAGTACAATTTGCTAATAAACTAGTTATGTTAGGGCACACATACTATTTTTTATTTCTATATTTATGGATGATTTTTTTCATATGATCTTTTTCATGATTGATCTGATTTTGTGATTGTTATGCAGATGACTGATGAAGGTCAGAGTGTACTGACTGAAATGTTTCATCTTGAACTGTATGGATATAATAAAAATTGGAGCATTGAGCATATATTTGAGTGCCAGAGTCGCTTGTTTAGGGAACACATAATAACTGTGCCTCCGCCCAGTGACTTACAAAGCAAGACTACTGCCCTGAGAGTATTGTAAGGTGATCCTGCTGTAAACTTGGTAAAGTTCGCTGGAGCTGGAATATGTGATGCCAGGGAATGCAGAGGGATTTATAGAGAAAAGGAAGGAACAAGATCACTGTACAATATCCCTGTACTGTGAGACTACTATAGTTGTTATGTTGGTGCTATTATATTATATTATATACAGTAAATCTCCGAGTAAATTTGTGTTTATTATCTGTGTGCACTTCTCTTTGGCTATGACTATTACAGTGTGTATTATATCTGTCCTGTGACTTCATTATGTGCATTATCTCTTTGTTGTGACACCACTGCACTTATTACAGCTGTGCAAGGGTAGATTGTGGAATATTATCACTATAATACTTTATATAGTGCCAACATATTTGCAGCACTTTACAAGTCAGAGGGTACATGAACAGACAGTATTAGATATTAGAGTGTGACAAAGAAATTAACATATCAAACAATAGGAGTGAGGGCACTGCTCACGAGAGCTTACAATCTTGAGACACAAGAGGTAAAAGGGCTTTTTTGATACAATGGTCCAGCCATCTTTTAATAAATAAGGTTATATAACTGAAGCTGTATGAGCCCGTCACCAGCCGGTATCTGTGAATATACAGATACTAAATGCAGGGAACACAGGGAAAGGCTGTATTCACACTAGCCTAAAATCGGCAGAAAGAAAAGTCCTGCAAAGACTTCTCTCCACTAGTTTCAGTAGAAAATTGGCAGAAACCTGGCGGACCCCATTATTTCGTCTCTGAAGGACGAAACCCGAATGCTAGTGTGAATCTAGCCTTACTTCTAGATGGAGGGGTCAGGTTCTGAGGAATAGAGTAGTAAGGATATCTTAGGATAAGAAATGTTAGTGTAGTGTGCAGAGGTGTAGAACAATGTGATCAGGTCATGTGATAAGCTTGCCTAAACAGATGTGATTTTAGGGCAGTTTTGAAGCTACTGTAGTTGGGTATTAATCGGATTGTCCAGGTTAAAGCATTCCAGAGCATCGCTGCAGCTGGAGAAAAGTCTTGGAGACGGGAGTGGAATGTTCGGATAACAGAGGAGAGAAATCTAAGGTCATTGACAGAACAGAGAGGATGGTTTGGCCAGTAGACAATGACAAGGAATGAGATGTAGGGAGGTGCGGCTCTATGGATGGATTTATGGGTGAGTGCGATCATTTTATATTGTATTCTGTGATGGATGGGCAACCAGTGCAGCGACTGACACAAGGTAGATGCATCTGTGTACTGGTTTGACAGAAAGATGAGTCTGGTGGCTGCATTCAGGACAGATTGTAAAGGGGAGAGTTTAGTAAGAGGAAGCCCAATTAGAAGAGAATTGTAGTAGTTAAGACGGGAGAGAATCAGAGCGACAATGAGGGGTTTTGATGTTTCCACAGTGAGGATAGATCAAATTCTAAAACTTTTGATTTTCTGGCAGTATTTGTATCATTAATGAATTTTTCAATATACTTTATTAACAAATTTTGGCTCCTTTCTGTGAAACCCTGCATTCTTTATTCTTTATTCTTTCCCTTGTCTCTCTATTGAGAGCTGCACCCTGCTTCTCACTATGTACAGTGTAGGGGCCAGTGAGTAATGAAGAGAAAATGAGGGTGGAAAATATAACGTAGAGACATGCTCCTGGTGTCATATCAAAGAGGAGATTTTTTTTCTACCACATGACACCAAGGTTCTACCTATATTATTTCCAGAGATGTCACTGGTTGTTAACACAGTCAGGATTGGGATATTTATATGCAATTATCTGAAACTTTATTGACATTTTAATTTGCTATTTGCCCTGTCACTCTAGGGCACCAAAATCCCTTGTTTAGAGTCTTAATAAGTACTGAATCTATAATTAACATGCAGAACTTTGTTTCTGACGAAAAAAACTGGATTTGCAACACAGAGCGTGTAAGCGCACACCCGCGAATTGCTTTAACAACCCATTCAAATGAATGGGTTTTTAAGCAATGCATAGCAAACCTTTCCCTATCCAGTCCCTATACAGTTTTCCGAGATTTTCAGTCGAATTCGCAGTGAACCCACCCTAACAAACAAGCAACCATACGCAAACAGGTTTACGTAGTGTATGGGGGGAGGGTAAATGTGGAGATCTGCTTCAATCCTATCAGTCTTTTACCTCTTCACCAACCAAATCCTCTTCCAACTTCAGGACTCTTTTCAATGTGTCAGCAACCAATCGCTGGCGTTTTTGAAGAAATATTTTTTCTTTATTGCATAAGTCAAATCCCAGTCTCACATCAAGCTTTTCTGGGCTGAAAATACATTAATCTTTGTGAGTAAATATCATCAGGAAGTTACTTGTAAATGCCAATCCATTTGGTTTTATTATAATTTATTATTCTAGATACATTTTATACTATATGGCATTCTTTTAATTGGGGAAAATATGCTATTATGAGACAACTGTGTGTTGCGTTAAGAGAGGGTCAGTTTTATGTAAGAATTACTTAGGTGCTTTTACATTTCTTAATCACCTCTGCTTGTAACTGACTCCATTCAGACTCCATTGTGTTGTGTATATTATAACTTTATATCAATGCCACAATACACGTACATCAAAATTTACTTTATGGTCTATACTAATACTAATGTTTTATGAAGGTCCATTGACAGGACACTGCAGAAATGCTAAAACACAACATTTATGGGAATGCTCTCCCAAGAGTACTTGCAAAGATAACATATTAGAATATTCTTCAAGATGCATCTCTATAAGGTACAGTATATATTGTGTAACAAAACTCTTTAGATGTCTATGGTATTGCCAGCAGATGGTGCTCTAATACCTACTAGTGATGATCAATTATGTCTACCAAGGTGATCTGACATACATATTAATTTGATTAAAATGTATTAATTGTTATTTATCTATATATTAATAATAATAATAATAATAATAGTCCTTTAATAGTCCCACAATGGGGAAATTCAGTGTGTTACAGCAGCAAAGATAAGCAGATACAAATACAAATACAACATGTACAGGAATATTCCAAGGTGAGAGGCATTACATTGATAGCAGACAGACAGATAGGGCGTAGCAGGGGGGGGGGGGGATTTAACAGGCAGAGAGATATTTCAGTTCTCTGTGTGTAATGATCTCCGCTTAGGTCGGTGTTGGTTGTACAGCCTAACCGCGGTGGGGAGGAAAGACTTCCGATAGCGCTCCTTCTCACACCTAGGGTGGAGCAGTCGGTCACTGACAGTACTGCTCAGCGCGATCACAGTCTCATGCATGGGATGGGACTTCTTCTTCTGCATGGAGCTCACCACGGACAGTATCCTTCTGTCACCCACCACCTGCACTGGGTCCAGTGGGCTCCCCAGGACAGAGCTGGCCCTTCTAATCAGCTTGTCAAGTTTATTTCTGTCCCTGGTTGATATACTGCTCCACCAGCAGGCCACTCCAAAGAAGATGGCTGATGCCACTACCGAGTTGAAGAAAGTTCTAAGAAGTGCCCCCCGGATTCCAAAGGCTCTCAGCTTCCTAAGCAGGTAGAGCCTGCTGTGGGCCCTTCCTGTACAGGGCCTCCATATGATCTGCCCAGTCCAGCTTATTATTAAGGAGCAAACCCAGGTACTTATAGGTGTTCACAATCTCGATGTCCGTCCCCAGGATGTCCACTGGTTTAGGAGGGCTTCTGCCTTTGCGGAAGTCCACCACCATCTCCTTGGTCTTCCCCGCGTTAATATAATATAATATATTGTTGACATTATTATTTATTTGTTTCTGTTGCTTATATACAGTAGCACCAACATATTCCGCAGAACAGATGTTCTTATTCACCGTCCCTTGAAGAATTTTTTTTTTTGTCCCTAGTAGGATTTACTATATAAATATTCTATTAGCATATCTTTGGAGTAAAATGTGACAACATGAAAAGCTGTTTTAAAGCATGCAACCTAAATTTCACTTTTTTTTCTTACTATTGTGTAGGGATGTTTGGTAAACATTTTTGCAATATACTTTATTAACCTATTTTACTTACTTTTGGTCAAAAACAGGCTCTATATTTCTACCTAGCAATGCTCTAACTAAGGATTCTCAGGGAGAATCTGTACACACACTGTGTATTGCCAGTATGTACAGATATACTGTAGCAGTTGCCAAAGGGATGGTCATTGTATCTCTGGTTTTATACCATAAAAAGGATTTCATCTTTTATATAATATGATATCACAGAACTACTGTTCTAGGTGGTATAAAATTGGAGACACAGATATGGCATACCGCGACATCTGTACATACTGGCAATACAAAGTTTGTGCACAAATTCTCCCTGGCAATGTTTAGTTAGAGTAGTTGCTAGGGAGAACTTCAGAGCCTGTTTTCTACAAAATTGGTAATTTATGCAGCACCCTAATGTAGTAAGTCTCAGTCAGTAGGGGACCTGCTAAGCAATGGAATGGGAGCAAAAGGAGATCTAGTAAGTATAATTTTTTTTATATTTTTATTGTATTCTGAGCCTTTTCTAAATAATTTTGGACTAGACCATGCCTTTAAAGTGTAACTGTTGCTTCTTCTTTTTTTGTGTACAGGGGACTGTTTGGTGAACATGTTTGTAATATAATTTATTAACCTATTTTACTCCTTTTTATTCCATGCCATATTTACTGTGTATTGATAGTATGTACGGATAGTATTAATACTACTAGAATAGTGCTTATTCCATTTATATACTGCTGCATGTAAGTGCCGTTCTAGCAGGTAGAAAACCCAAGATACAGCTATCGGAAGTGAATACTATACCATTCAGTTAAATACTTTACCATTCATTTAATCCGATTTGCATATCCAAAGGCTTCCCCTGAAAAAGGAGCAAAAAAAAATTGCTTGTTTAGTCACTGTTATTGATAAAAATTATCACGTGTTTTTTTTTTTTTGTGTTGTTTGTTTTGTAAAACATGAATATAACCATGTAATATTTATCATAGAGTTGTAGAACAGGGTAACAGCCATAGCTCTCCAGCCAAAGCTTATCATGTGATCTGCAGGCTAGCCCCCAATCTAAAATCTGTATCAAGGCCTCACAACCATTATGTTTCATTTTTATCACTACTGTCATCTTATGTAATAGAAGAGTCATTGGACTCAATCAAGGGCCCAGGTGCAAGATCAGCATCCATAGTAAGACTCCACAAGATGTATAAAGTATAAGATGTATCATGTGTGATTAATTTAGTCAATTAGATCATTTTATTGTTACTGTCAGATAGTGGTTATTATGCCAAATAAGGATCTACCGTTTCCATCTACTTACTTCCATTGCAGGTACTTGGACATGAATGTCATTCTCCATAGGAGATATTACGCTGAGTGGTACGGTGGTTTGATTAGAACCATCATTTTCTGTATCATTGGTCTGAAAGAAAAGTTCAGTAAATAAGTAATGTACCAGACATCTATGGGTTTCCATAGAAGAAATTGTTAAAAATGGATGAAAATGCCACTTTTCATCTGTGTGACACAAATTTTTCGACCGATTCCTGACCATCTGACCATGTTTCATGTCTGTCTGTCATCTATTTATCATCCTTTTATAACTTTATGAACTTCATTGGTCTTTTAACAGCTGTCACTCAGATGCAAATCCATTTTGACAAAAGTTAAAAACTGACCTATTAAAGGGGTTGTCCAGTCTAAACATACTCACCTGTCCCCAATACTCCCGTGTCCTCCCAGCGCGGACCGGTCTCTTGCTCGGCTGTCTTCTTTTACCGGAAGTCCTCACCGGCTGTGACATCCTGGGTCCCTTCCCTTAGGCCGCTGATTGGACTCAGCGGTCGTGTGTAGTGGGGAATTCCACCAGAAGAAGAGTTGCAGGACCCGACTGTGCTGGGAGACAACGGAGCAATGAGGACAGGTGAGTATGTTTTTTATTAATTTTTTTTTCGCCTCCCGCGGCCTAATTTAAAAAGAAAATTATCCTCGACAATCCCTTTAACTTTTATTGGATCTGTCAATCAATAAAACGGCTAAAAATAAGACGTCCTATTTTTTGCCAAATTTTATTTATTGCCTGTTGAAAAAAAGGATAGGTGAATACACCCATAGGCTTTCATTGTTCTGAAAACAGTCGTGTGAAGAAAGACAGATTTTCACTGTTTTGTGCATGAGGCCTTAATGTGTTAACTTTGTAGTCTTGCAGTTATTTTTCTTGTGCAGCTATAATTTTATCCCATACAACAATGCAAAATCTGAACATGGACTTGTCTTCAGAGATACACATGTTGAGAGATATATCTATTTCTATGTTTTATCTCTTAAGGCTACTTTGCTGCACACTCATTGAAGAATGCCAAATGGTATTCACGCATAGCAGTGCCCCAGGCAACCTATCATTGCTGGAGTAATTGGTAATAGCTGATGGGATGTTTTTTGCTCAGCTTGAAAAATCACTTATCACCAAGGCTATGCCAAGAATGTGTACACATTTAGCTGATCTCTCCCCAAAAACACACCTCAGAATTTGCCCAGCTTTTTACAGAGATCTCCACCATGTCTACCACAAAAGTTCATGTCCACCATTTAATTTTTTAAGTCCAAATTTCTGTACTGTATCACTGTCTTAGCAAGCAGAGAAAAATGTTAAGGCTGAGCCCCATAACTGAGCCCCCACTGGCCATGCATCTGCAATATACAATTAGAACCCCAAATCGTATGAGCCATAAAGCACACTATTCCTTGGTATACTATACAGTGGACCCATGCTTAAAACTTGCTAAGCAACTTACAAAAGTTACATCAAAAGAGGAATAAACTCGACGCAAGGAAGCTGTCAATTCTGTTCCCAAGTCTCGTGGAAAATGAAAAACAGCAGTTTCACGTGAATTGAGCTCATGACTTGAGTCTTGTAATAAAATACTGTGTGAGTCTTCAAAGGAGCCTCGTACAGAGAGAGCCAGCTCTGTTTTCTCTGTGGACATATAAGACAGAATAAAATATAAGTCATTGTTTCTGTTTATTATTATAGTATTTATAGCATAATACCATACTACAAAATCTATCTATCTATCTATCTATCTATCTATCTATCTATCTATCTATCCATCTATCTATCTATCTCTCTCTCTCTCTATCTATCTATCTATCTATCTATCTATCTATCTATCTATCTATCTGTCTCTCTGTCTATCTATCTCTATCTATCTATCTATCTATCTATCTATCTATCTGTCTCTCTGTCTATCTATCTATCTGTCTGTCTGTATCTATCTATCTATCTATCTATCTATCTATCTGTCTCTCTGTCTATCTATCTATCTATCTATCTATGTATCTATCATTCTATTTATCATTTGGTCTGCTCAGGGAGGAAGAGTTTATGTAACGTGTGTAACAACCAAATTTTCAGACTAGTAGGCTATGGTCCAATGTAGGGAAACGCTGCTAAAAAATGCTGTAGAAAAAAAATATCAATATTGTTGAACGTTGCACTGTCTTAAACTACGAATCCCGTTCGTACTGGCTTTCATAAATATGGAGTGTTTCTAGAAGCTCCAAAATTCCGACTCAAATACCGTCCAACTAAAAGTGTTGAGCTTTACCATGAAACAAATATTTGCCACAAAACATGTAGACCAACATTTGGTGCAAAACATGTACACAAAAAAAATAAATCAGAAGCTGTAAGGAACAAATATTTGGCACATTTGCTTCAAAAACCCTAAAATTTTTGATACAACATAAGCAGACACAAATCATGAGGAGACAAATATCTCCACATGTAAATTGTCATAAATTCATAAGTTTACACCATTTTAAACTTGATCTATTTTGCAAGTACCTGTACCATATTCATTCTTTTCTGTTTCATAAATGTGTCGTAAAGTTATGCTAGGTTGACACTAGCGTTTGGCTCTCCATGGTTCGGGTCCACATAGGGACCCAAAAAGACAGAGAACCCTTCCGCTAAAAATGCGGTTACCTGTGGACATCATAGACTATAATGAGGTCCCCTGGGTGTCCGTTGGGTTTCTGCCGGGTTTATATTGAAACTGGTGGAGAGAAAAGTTGTTCTTGCAGGTTTTAGATGGCATTTTAGATGGAACTGCAGTGGAGTCTCCTATGGAGATTCTGACGCAGATGTCAACCTAGCCTTAGACACTTCTAAACCACGCACATTCTAATGCACTTTTTCAAAAGTGTCAAGTCAGTCGTATTTTTCTGTTCTTTCTGGTGCACACTGTTCATAAATATGTCATAAATGCTTGGAACATTTTCTTCTGGCACACTACTTACTATTGTGCCATCCTACTTACTTTTAAAGGGTTCCTTCCTCTGTTTTTGCACTTCCACTTGCAGAGCTGCCATCTCAGGACACTAAAAGAATACATCATTTGCTTATTTTTTTAATCATAGATTATAATTTTACACCATGATTAAAAACCATAAACTATCTGTCTATGAGGCTAATATTTAATGCTGTTGTTTATAACTTTTTTGTGGCCTCAATAAAAACCATATCAAACATCCTCCACTATGATTTTAGGTTTCTTTGATTTGCTTTACAGAAAGGAATAATTCAGGTAACAACAGACAACAGTAGAAGGTAAACCAAATTCCTTCCCTCTACTATTAGTAGACTCAATTTTCAAAGATGCCTTAAAGAGGATGTCCAGGCAAAAAATTATTTTTAAATAGGCCAGGGGAGGTAAAAAAAAAAAAAAAAAAAATCATATTCACCTGTCCCCGATGCTCCAGTGTCCTCCCAGCACGGTCCCAGCACCAGTGTCTTCTAGAAGTAAAACTCCTAGCCGGCTGTGATGTCCCGGATCCCTTCCACTGAACCTGTTGATTGGCCTCAGCGGTCACGTGTGGCGGGGACTTCCGCTGGCAGACAACAATGGACTGGTAGGACCAGACCGCACTGGGAGGCATCAGAGGACCGGGGAAAGGTGAGTATGATTTTTTTTTTTCACCTCCCCCAGCCTATTTAAAATATTACATTTTTGAACAACCCCTTTAAATTCAAAATAAGAGAAGAGATATAATTCCTCAATAATCCCTATATTATCATTGTCATCATTCTGTTTGGATTATGATTCCTTGGCATCCACCCTCCACTATTACCCAAAATGCGTACAATTTAAGTGACATCTCTATATAAAGGTGCTGTAATTGCTGTAAATATGATTATGTCCTCGTTTTTGAAAATTGCAGCATGTCAATTATACCTTCAGAAATGCTAGCGTTTTCCCTATATGTATAATATGGGCAGAAAGTCCACAGAGGAAAATGCAATGAAAATGAAATGAAAAAAATGTTTCTGCTGCGTTTTTTTCCACAGTGTTTTTTTTTGCTGCGCTTCGGTAAGTGGGGCCTTAGCCTAAATATTAGATTGGTAGAGTCTGAGAATCAGGAACCTGCAGCCAGTCGATCAGTTGTTTGAAGAGCTTGGGTGAGTGCCACTTTCTCTTCTTAGGCGGTGACATCATGTCCATTGGTCACATAATCATTCTGTACTTCAGGCCCATGAATGGGGATGAGCAGCAATACCAAGCACAGCCACTCTAAAATGTATGGCATTGTGCTTGGTAAGCAGTGAAGAAGCCACAGGACTTGTCCAGATGCTGCAGCCACTTCAATCATCTGATCTGTGTGGTTCCAGGTCTCGGACCTCTACCAATCTGACATTGATGACCCATCCTAAGGACAGGTGATCAGTAACATAGTCAAGAACAACACCTTTAAACACGGGCTGAAAAGAAAAGTATAGATACTGTACATACTAGCTATATGGTATCTTTTTGTACTTTTTTAACATTTGTTTTTAATGAATGCATATGTTTTACCACTTACCACCAGGACTCCATTAGTAGTGACTTTTTTCTGGGATTCTGGGCTGTAAAATATAATATATATTAGTTTTAAAATTGCCCCTCACAACTGAACCAACATATTCACTATTAATATGACACTGACACTTTCCAGATGTTTAAAAGCATAGCAAGGCACTAGAGAACTTGTCTCCTGCTACCCCTCCCCTCTCACAGCATGTTGTATCACAGCTCCTCCTCCCCGCAGGTTCTATTTACTGTATTACACTAGTGTAGGTTTCTACAGGTAAGTGAAAGGGAACTAACAATAGGTATGACTGCACAAGCATGGACAGTAGGTTAGATACCATATATCTATACTTATGGAAACCGTGCCCTACCCACATTTGTATCAATGAACGAGTCTGTGGATCTCACTATGAATGCTGCAAGGAAAGTCAAAATAGTTTTTTATATTTAATTCATATATAAGTTACAATAAAATACATTTAGATTTATTCTAACACTCTATAAATCAGACAATCAGTCAGGCAACTAATATGTTTTTTCTGCATAACTTGTGGTTACATAGTGTCAAAAATCATAACAATGTCTATAGGTGCTATATATCCTCAGGCCAAATGTTATCCATTGAACTTGTTCCAGAATCTGACTTTACATAAAATAATGACCAAACATATTTTCAGACATTAAAAATCCTTATGATTTATAAACACAATTGTGATATTAATTTTCATACTCACATTATAACCAGATTAAATTCCACTTGAAGCTCCTCCTGAAACTATTAAAAAATCTATTTTACAAGTATATCATTTACATATTTTTAACATTAATTTACCAATGGATATGGTTTGCCCCAAGAGGTCCTCCCCTCTTTATAAGACAGCCCACCACAAATGCAGCATCCCTCAGCACTCATTCATATTCATGGCTGAGAACTAAGTGAGTGCAATGGTTGTGCTAAGTTCTCCACACCACTCTTTGCAGCAACTATATGTGCTTGATATAAAGGGGAAAGCCAAATAAGCCAAATTTTAGGGAAATCATTAACACAAAATTTAACAAAATCAATTACAATCAACAATTACTATTAACATACAGTATTGTATCTTTCTCATATAATATACACTATTGTGTAAATATTGGGGGGAATTTATTAAGACTGGAGACCGCAGCCTCAATTATTAAGAAAGTCCAGCCTCTTAATAAATCAAGCACATTCCTGTTCACCAGAGTGGAAATCCAAATCGGTCAGAAACTAGCATAGATTTTTTGTGTAACTCAAGCCTTTTTTTCTGGCATGAGTTATAATAAATTTGTTAGACTAAGACCTTCCTGTCCTTGCTCTCTGTCTTTCACAAAAAGTGGCAAGTGAGATGCAGAACTATTTATGTGGCACATCTTTAGCGCAAGAAAGGGTCATGTGCCAAAGATGCACTGAATTGGCACCCATTTACTCTGGCATACAGGGGTTTGATACATTCTCACCATTGTGTATCTCTTGGTGAATACAAACTTTTTGCTAAAACAGACAAGTCCAGAGCAGTGATAGGTACTCTATAAATATGAATAACCATCAGGAAATGTGGTCAGATTGTCCTTAGAATCTGAAAAAGCCTTGGGCTGTCTTCCTATAACAGGATTATAAAAGGGGGTATCTTCTGAGACTTTCTCTTTCTGAATGCTGTGATCTGCATTTATTGCAGCAATCACTGGTTTAAAACGGTGAACATCAGAGGCTTCTCTGATCCCTGCCTTTGCAACAGGCTACAACACTTAGTTACAGCCATTGCCCCACTTCAGAACGCAAACCCATACTAGTATGATGAGTATGCTTGTCACAATGCTCACAGTAACTTGTTGCTACTAATCATGAGTCGACAACTGGTTAGGGTGCTACCTTATCATCTTGGGTTCCAGAAGGGATAATAGCTTTAGCACATGAGATCCTTTTATACTGTGATATTACCTGAGTTTTTGTTGATTTTACATGTATTAGCAAACAAAGGTAGAAGACTGCTGAAAAAAATAGTTACCTCTGTATTAAGAGTAAAATTTTCCACCACATTTTCATTGAGTGGAACATTTCCAAGATCATAGCTCACTGTGAACAGATGGTCATCCGCTGTCCCTACGTCCTCATCATACACAGACAATTCCAGGATGTTCTGTGGATACAAGGAAATATTCAGAACAAACTACTCTAGGCATAAACGTATAATCAATGTCTGCTAACTCAATGCAGTCGTGTCAAACTCATATTACAGAAAGCACGTTATAACTATCCCTTTACCATGTACTATATTACTATATTTACAGTTTATGTTGTAAAGGAACCTATAGGAGTCCCAATTATTAGGACCTGAGTTTCTTACTTCTTACCTTAACTTGGCTGTGAATTCTAAAGTGAAATGTTTCATCCCAGACAGGGTCTGGATTGTTCCAAACAGTCTTGGTTCTCTTTCTGTCTGCCAAAGATGTAGGAAGCCACAAGCATATATAGCAGTCTGGCTTGCTCACTGTGTGCAAGTAAAAATCCTTGTAACCATGGTGAACATAGACATTACAGTACAAAACACAAAAGAACCTACAGGGAATAAAATTGTATAACTTGTATTGTACCAGAATGTTGAAATCCTGACTGACTACAAGAGGGCTATACTCTTACCTGAATTCAAGTGAAAAAAAAAACTTGGCTGACCAATAAGCTAAACACACTAAAGTTCTGCCCAAGAAAAATTCTAAATAAGTTTTAAATTGGAAGCTCTTATATCACAAAAGATGTGACCATCTAAAGGAGCCAATAAAAGGCTAGAACAGAAACAAGACTTCAGGCATCTTACAAAAACCTTGTGTCCTTGCTTTATTGAGAATTATACTGACCAAATAAGATGGGCCACAAACATGTTCCAAGTCATTTCCGATTCTACAGTACCTTTAAGTGTGTTTGCAGGTGTTAAAACCATATAATGCCATAGTCAAAAATGAGTGAAAAAATTTATATAATTTACATTTCTAAAAATAAAAAAAATTAAAATATAGAAATAGTCTCAGACAACAGGTTTCATGGCAACATAAAGTGTATCATGTTTGTGTATGTATGTTTATACATACAGATATTTCAGAATGTTTCGACTTTGCCATTAACAGTTTCAGCAGTCATCTGTGCATTAGGGCTCATGCACAGAACCATGTGCGAGCCCCCCGGCCATGATTAAATAATACGGATGTTATCCGTGTGCCGCCCGTGCACTGGCCTTGCTTCCATGGCCCCATTTATTGGGGAACCGGACAGGAATAGGACCTGTCCTGAGTTTTACGGCACGGACTGTTGGCCTGCACACAGATCCATGGAAATGGGTTCATAGAAATGAATGGTTAAAGGGTGAATGATTAAAGTGGTTTTCCAGGCAAAAAAATAATTTTTCAAAAAAGGTCTGTTAGTGGTATTATTAAGTTAATAAGTGAAACCAAATACCAGTGTTTTGAGTGATTTCTGGGGTTCTCAGTGAGCTCCTGGCATATTCTGCATTTGTTTACATCCATAATTTCCTGTGGTTTGTTTCCTACAAGTTCCATAATGCCTCACTTCTCCTCCCTCTCTCACTCACTCACTCACTCACTCACTCACCCCCTCCCTTTCTCACACAGCCCCCCTCCATGTTTCCCTAGCTAGCCCGCCCACTATACCATCAGCAGATATCTTTAGACTTGTTTTGCTCAGCCAATAAAAATAATACATGTAAACGGTATCCCCTTTCAGGCATGCACTGTAGGCTCCACTATGTCTGTACAAGACATGCTGGAGCTGCTCACAAGACTGAGCATGCGCAGTGCCTAACTAAAATTCACCAGGGGATCGCAGGTACAGTACAGACCAAAAGTTTGGACACACCTTCTCATTCCAAGAGTTTTCTGTATTTTCATGACTATAAAAATTGTATATTCACACTGAAGGCATCAAAACTATGAATTAACACATGTGGAATTATATACTTAACAAAAAAATGTGAAACAGCTGAAAATATGTCTTATATTCTAGGTTCTTCAAAGTAGCCACCTTTTGCTTTGATTACTGCTTTGCACACTCTTGGCATTCTCTTGATGAGCTTCAAGAGGTAGTCACCTGAAATGGTCTTCCAACAGTCTTGAAGGAGTTCCCAGAGATGCTTAGCACTCGTTGGCCCTTTTGCCTTCACTCTGCGGTCCAGCTCACCCCAAACCATCTCGATTGGGTTCAGGTCTGGTGACTGTGGAGGCCAGGTCATCTGGCGTAGCACCCCATCACTCTCCTTCTTGGTCAAATAGCCCTTACACAGTCTGGAGGTGTGTTTGGGGTCATTGTCCTGTTGAAAAATAAATGATGGTCCAACTAAACGCAAACCGAATGGAATAGCATGCCGCTGCAAGATGCTGTGGTAACCATGCAGGTTCAGTATTCCTTCAATTTTGAATAAATCACCAACAGTGTCACCAGCAAAGCACCCCCACACCATCACACCTCCACCTCCATGCTTCACGGTGGGAACCAGGCATGTAGAGTCCATTCGTTCACCTTTTCTGTGTCGCACAAAGACACGGTGGTTGGAACCAAAGATCTCAAATTTGGACTCATCAGACCAAAGCACAGATTTCCACAGGTCTAATGTCCATTCCTTGTGTTCTTTAGCCCAAACAAGTATCTTCTGCTTGTTGCCTGTCCTTAGCAGTGGTTTCCTAGCAGCTATTTTACCATGAAGGCCTGCTGCACACAGTCTCCTCTTAACAGTTGTTGTATAGATGTGTCTGCTGCTAGAACTCTGTGTGGCATTGACCTGGTCTCTAATCTTAGCTGCTGTTAACCTGCGATTTCTGAGGCTGGTGACTCGGATGAACTTATCCTCCGCAGCAGAGGTGACTCTTGGTCTTCCTTTCCTGGGGCGGTCCTCATGTGAGCCAGTTTCTTTGTAGCGCTTGATGGTTTTGGCCACTGCACTTGGGGACACTTTCAAAGTTTTCCCAATTTTTCGGACTGACTGACCTTCATTTCTTAAATGATGGCCACTCGTTTTTCTTTACTTAGCTGCTTTTTTCTTGCCATAATACAAATTCTAAAACTCCATTCAGTAGGACTATCAGCTGTGTATCCACCTGACTTCTGAACAACACAACTGATGGTCCCAACCCCATTTATAAGGCAAGAAATCCCATTTATTAAACCTGACAGGGCACACCTGTGAAGTGAAAACCATTTCAGGTGACTACCTCTTGAAGCTCATCAAGAGAATGCCAAGAGTATGCAAAGCAGTAATCAAAGCAAAAGGTGGCTATTTTGAAGAACCTAGAATATAAGACATATTTTCAGTTGTTTCACACCTTTTTGTTAAGTATATAATTCCACATGTGTTAATTCATAGTTTTGATGCCTTCAGTGTGAATCTACAATTTTTATAGTCATGAAAATACAGAAAACTCTTAGAATGAGAAGATGTGTCCAAACTTTTGGTCTGTACTGTATATCTATTATGTAACACAGCCGGCGTTTATTGTCTATTCTGCATGCGCGGGCTGCATGGCGACGTCACAAAGTTGTGTGCATGGGCCCTTAGATCTCAGGCTGTGTGCCCCAAACTACAAAGGTAGTTAGAACATACTATTGGAGTCTCCCTAATCTATTAGATTGGCTTCTATCTACTGCGTATAAGTAGCAGTGACTGGCTATATATGTAATACTGCTTTGTGTGAGAATGTACTGTATATATGTATATTTTTTGTGCATATACCATCTTGACTCCTCCTGCACCACATCACAACACATATGCTGCTGAAAACAAATACAGTAAGATTTGCTTGGTAATAGGAAATATCTTACCAACATCTGTCCCATGGATGTTCTGAGCTTTTATAATCCTCACAGTTAATTCGTAGTTTGATGCCTTCTCCTGCGAATGGTGAGATCAGTTTAATTTGTCATATACTGTATAACAAAGGTTTGAGAATATCGACATCTAGTGTATGTGACACCTTTCACATCAATCACAAATTGTGTTTTATGATATACTTGGTGCAAAGTACAACAAAATACCCTTAAACAGTATTAAGGCCCAGTTCACATCTGTGTTCGGGTTTCCGCTTGGTTTCCACACAAAGCAAGCGGCACTTTCCTCTCCACATGTTTCTGCATGTTTCGAGTGGAAACCACATGGACCCCATTATAGTCTATGGTCCGTGGTTTCCCAGGTAAACTGCTTTTTAATGCGTATAAGTTTGCGTTTGGGGGGGTCCCCAAGCGGACTCCCCGAATGGAAACCCAAACACAGATGTGAACCGGGCCTAACTCCTAAAATAATAATATAACCACTTGTCCTGCGGATGTGCCATAAATAAATGCTGGTAGCACTTTTCAGACCTGCACCTAACCTAACCCTCATCTTGCAGCTGCCTGCTTGACTTGTTTTTAGAACACTCCTAGAAATGAATGGAGAGAGCTATGCATGCTTGGCAACCTTTTCATTCATATCTGCTGCAAGACAGGAGTCAGGCGACCCAAGTTCGTGAGGTTCGTGAGGCAGGTGTAGATCCCATTAGTCATTACTTGTTTTATACATCTGTGGTAAAACTGGGTGATAACTAATATTTTTTATCAACAGTTCTATAAAGATAATGAGATCAGGGATTCTGACAGAATTGATCACTATCTTATACATTAGGGGGCAGTCCAACAGTCACGACAAGAAGGGTCAGGTCTATTGGTTTCATCATGGCCGATTCTTTGTTCCCTTAGGAGATAATCCACTTGGCTCCTTAATTATTGGGAATTATTGGGAGTGAATATCATCACATGAGACGGAGAACAGATAAGATACAGTAAGTAGTACATACATGAAACTAGTATAACTGCAGCCAGTGGAGCATTGATGGATAAGAGAGAACTTTGGGAAATACCTATTGTTCCCTGAAATAGCTGATAATGCTGCAGTATCTATGGTTAGTAACACCTGTACTCAATGTGAAATATTTCAGTGTTATTTATGACAAGCAATGCTGCCTAACCACAGTATTATAGTGTTTTTCTTGCCTGGGGTGTTCTTCTTCTTTCGATAGACAGCACAAACAATGGAAGAGCCATCGCCTTAATCTGCCTGTGCTGAAAGCAAAGTCATTTTTCTTCTACTCACAAATCAACTGTATCCCTATGGGCTGGTATATCACTGCTATGCAGATGATACCCAACTAAACATATCCTTCAAGCCTGGAGTCAATGATCAATTTCCAGCCATAAATTCAAGAACAATAAGAGTGGATAAATAGATGAAAGCTGACCCCGGTTGGAGGTCAATGCTTAAAGGGGTTTTTCAGAACCCAAATTGAGTTTTCATACTGATAACCTATCCACCTGGACCCCACACAGATCAACTGTTCTAGCAGCCTCAAAGTACCAGAAACTGGTAGTGAACAGGTGCATGTGCAGCGCCTCTCCTATTCCCACTCACTAGCAGCTTCCAGCACCCAAAGACTGCTAGAACAGCTGATCTGTTTGGGGTCCAGGTGTCAGACCCCAGTAGATCACATACTGATGACCTATCCTGGGTCATCAGTATGAAAACTCGATTTTGGTCCAGAAAACTTTAATGCCTAATTGGCAACTTGCACATCCACCACCTGTCCCTAGGAAATAATTCTTCAAAGCACAAATATGTGCGAAACCTTAGTCCAACAGAAGATCTCTCCATGCTTGTTCATGTCTTCATAACCTCTTGTCTGGACTATAGTAATGCCCTATATGTAGGTCTTCCAGATAAAGAAATACATAGCCTTCAGCTAGTCCTAAATACTGCAGCAAGGTTAATGACCAAATAACCCCGACATGCTCTCATAACCCCCATCCTCCGCTCACGGCAATGGCTGCCTATAAAATGGAGAATAACTTTTAAAGTCTGCTTGATGACTTTCAAATTCATAAACAACTTAGTCTCTGGCTACTTTAGACTGGGGCCCCATATGGCGTAAACATTGCAACGTTTTACAGTATCTGCAAAGTGGATTGGATTCTGGGTAATCCCATCCACACATTGCAGAAAAATATCTGCAGTGGACATGCTGCGATTTCAAAAACTGTTTTGTTTTTGTAAATCGCAGCATGTCAATTATACATACGGAAACGCTGGCATTTTCCATCTAGGTATAATTGAAGCAGAAAGTGTGCAGAGGAAAACTCTGCAGACTTTCTGTGAAAAGCACTGCGGGAAAAAACGCAATGCGTTTCTGCCATATTAGCCTAAAAGAACTTCTGAATCCCCATAATCCTTGCCGACCTCTCAGTTCAGCAAACACAAATAAACTGTCCATTCCCAGGATACACCTTAAACGATTTGGAGCCATAGTTTTCTGCCATGCAGCCCCCACTCTCTGGAACGCATTGCCAAGTCTGATCAGAGAGGTCTCATACCTGGACAATTCAAGACTCGAAATACTTAAATTAAGACTCAAAATACATCTATTCAGTCTGGCATTTGAAGGCAAAAACACCCTCACTATACATAGAATACTGTAAAATACCATTTAGTTAACCACCAGACTACGCTTTGAGTCTATTGTGAGAAAAGCTCATTATAAATTTTTGTTGTTGCTATAGCACATCTGGGTGCTATGTCTTCCCCCAAGTAAGTGACGCACAAGCAAAGGGGTTTTCCAAAGTCCCCCTAAAAAAATGAGCTGAGGGCAGGGGCGAAAATTTAAAAAATAAGTCATACTTTCCCTGTAGTCAAAGTGGTAGCACTCTGGTCCTCTCTGTATCTTTGGTTCAGGTGATGGCATCAATGCCCCCCCCCCCCACATTACGTGTCTGGCCTTAGCATTCAGGAGTGGTAATTGAGTATGTTATCAATGCGAAGGTTACGATGCTACAACGAGGATTTCCCCAGAAATTGAACATGACCACTGAGGCCGATGATTGGGTGCAGCTCTATGTTAAGACTGGATTGCTGGAATCGGAGAAAAGCTTATAGGATCAGAGCCCCATGGCTAGGAATGCAGAGCAAACACATGTTTTATTTTAACCATTACCCTGCCTGCAGTTAGTTTATGGTAGGCTTGGAAAACCCATTAATACATATGTACTCCAAAATATTTTTCCAAAAAAAATCTACAACACAACTTGCACAAAAACAAAGCCTTAGGCTACGGCCCCACGTTTCGGAAAAGCAACTTTTTTTGTTGCAGATTTTGTTGTGATTTTTTGAGCCAAAGCCAGGAGTGGATTGAGCAGAAGGGAGAAGTAGAAGAACTCCCTATATATTTCCCATTCCTTTTGTAGCCATTGTTGGCTTTGGCTCAAAAAAACGCAGCAAAATATGCAACAAAAAAAGCTGCGTTTCTGCAACGTGGGGCCTTAGCCTTAAACAGTTATTTAGGCAGGAAAAAGTATGACTGATAAAGTCATGTGAGGTGAAATTAAATAAAAAATTTTAGTCTTTAAATATGTCACCAGAAAATTACTTATTTTTTAAAACTTAACACTAAGTTTATGTGTTACAGTCCCTGACAGAAGTTCTGTCGCTTATCCATGTTGTGGAATCAAAAGCTTATAACCTGACTTTTATTTCATCCATTGGTTTTAGAAATGACTCATATGAAAGCTGAAACCCTCACAAATGATTTTTTGGTTAAGAAAATAAATTGGCTTCACTGCTGAAATATTCATCATTTAATGAACACAGAAAGGTCAGATTTTGGCAAGACAAAAGTTTTGTCGCCTTGTCATATAATGCACCCAATCCTAGTTTAAAGCCTCACCTGTGCTCACTAATTGATCGGTTAATTAGTGGGTGTGTATAAAAAGAACTCCAGCACCCCAGACCTTCACTTGAACTGCAACTTCACCTCTGACAACATGCCAAAATTCAACCCTGCGACCAAAGCCTTGATTATCAAGAGGCTGAAGACCAGATCCACTGCAGAGGTGGCTGGCACCTTTAATGTGTCTCTGCGTCAAGTACAAAGAATTAAAAAAAGATTGGAACAGACTGGAGATGTTTTTGAGAAGCCCAGGTCCGGCAGACCCCGCAAGACAACTGCTCAGGAGGAACGTTTGTTGGTTAGAAAATCAAAAGCCAGCAGAGCTCCAACAGGCCTGGTCACCTCAAGTCCCTGTGTCAACTAGAACAGTTTGTAGGATTCTGTCTCGAAATGGCCTCCATGGTCGAATCAGTGCCCAGAAGCCAGCACTAAACAAAAGGCAATTAAAAAAACGTGTGGCATTTGCCAAGGCCCACAGCCTGCTAAATGGATGGACGCTGGAAAAGTGGCAGAAGGTGGATTTCTCAGATGAATCTTCAGTTGAATTACACCACAGCCGCTGCAAATACTGCAGGAGACCTACTGGAGCCCGTAAGGATCCAAGATACACCCAGAAAACAGTTAAGTTTGGTGGTGGAAAGATCATGGTCTGGGGTTACATTCAGTATGGGGGTGTGCGAAACATTTGCAAGGTGGAAGGCAATATCAATAGTCTAAAATATCAAGAAGTATTAGCTTCCTCTTACATTCCCAATAATAAAAAGGGGTCAGATTTTGCAGCAGGATGGTGCTCCATCTCATACATCCATCTCTACATTAAAGTTCCTCAAGGCAAAGAAGATCAAGGTGCTCCAGGACTGGCCAGCCCAGTCACCAGACATGAACATCATTGAGCATGTTTGGGGTAGGATGAAAGAGGAAGCTTGGCAGACAAAACCAAAGAATCTTGATGAACTCTGGGAGGCATGGAAGACGGCATTCTTTGCTATTCCTGATGACTTCATCAATAAATTGTATGAATCATTGTTGAAACGCATGGATGCAGTCCTTCAACCTCATGGAAGTCACACAAAATATTAAATATGGCTCTAATAGCACCACAACTTCATTCACTATTGTTATGAAACATATCTTTGTTTTTGAACAGAATTATTGGTTTGATTTTGATGTGTGCGACAAAACTTTTGTCTTGACAAAAATTGACCTTTCCGTGTTCATTAAATGATGAATATTTCAGCAGTGAAGACAATTTATTTTCTTAACCAAAAATCATTTGGGAAGGTTATAAGCTTTTGATTCCACAACATGGATAAGCGACAGAACTTCTGTCAAGGACTGTAAACATATATTTTTAAGAATTTTGATGTTTTTTTTATTATTATTTTTCCATGTCATTATCTGACTAAATGCTATATGGAGATACACATTTTGCATCAAAGTCCAAAACTTTAGTTATGTTTTGTTAAGTTGTGCTTCTGCTTATGGCTGCTCTGACTGTCAGCATGCATTCCTTCAGTGGCAACATGATCATTCACAATTGTACATCCTCTAGAACATCCTCCTGCACTTTGTTCTGCAGCTCCTCAAACAGCAAATCCTCATAGCCACATAATACATGTTGTACCTGGAGCACTTCTCTATTCATTCCATGAACCCACCCATTGGCAGCATGACAGTGACCAGAGATTCAGGTTTGTGACTCATACAATAGGTCTGGCCTCATGAAACATTAATGATGAATGTATACTATAATGATAAACAGAAAATAATAACATTATAGCAGCTCCTCAAGTTCCCTTTATTGGCCTATGACATGAGAAGGGAGGACTGCGTTATGTCACATGTCTACATTACAAATGATGTGGAATGAGTTATATACTAAAAAATGAGTTATGTGCTAAAAATACATAAGTAATGACATATATAATAAAAATTTTTGTCATTGACTCCTGGGTTTTCATCTCTTATAAATATGTGACCACAACTAAATACCAAAAAGATGTCTGAAGGGGGGTCGACATACAGGAAGTCTCCTGCCTCTAGATTTTACTGTGCTCCCACCTTAGGCCGGGACCCCACGTGGCGTAACCCGCAGCGTTTTACAGTCACTGTGTAGTGGATGGGATTCTAGCGAATCCCATCCCCACACAGCGGCAAAATACGCGCAGTGGACACGCTACGATTTCTAAAACCTCTGCAAACTTTCTGTCAAAGCCCTGCGGGAAAACCGCTATGTGTTGCCACTGCCGTTTTTCCCACAGTGCTTTTTTGCTGTGGGACGCTACGTGTGACCTTAGCCTTAATCAGACATGACTTTAGTGATATACATGCACCTTTGGTCAGACTGCTAGGCCACATGCTGACCACTGCATTTTGATATCACCTGATAAATCTGATATAAGTAAACACATTGGAATGGAAGATCAACTTTTCAACCGCTTGGTTATTGACTCCTCAATTGTCCCTACTTGGACAATTTTAACTTACACTTAGATTAGAATCCCCAGCAACCTGCCTAATATATTGTCCTTTTTAGGATGACTAAGGATGCTAACAGGAAAAACGCTGCATTTGCTCCATGTGGGGCCTCAGTCACACAATTCTCCTTCAGCCTCTGTAATGTCAGAACATAAGATGCTGCTTATTAACAGTTCTCCTCTCTGGCTCATAGAGGAGGCTTATGGGCAGGTGAACATCACATCCATATCTCATTCCCTATCTATTAAAGAGGGTTATCTCATGAGAAATATTTACCACCTATGTAAAACATAGGTGATAAATGTTGTATTGGAGATGTCTCAGCACTGATACCCACAGCGATCACTAGAACATGGGTCCATAGCCCACCCATTCTGGAAGTATTTGAACGAAGTGGTGGTCACACATAAGCCCTGTCACTCAATTCAAAGTTTATAGACTGAAGGGGGCAGCCAAGCTATGTTGTGGGGTAATATAGAGTTGCCATATCCACATTCAGGTAGAAGACCTTTAGTTGTGGAACCAATTTATCCTAAAGGTGTTCCATGGCATAAGCTCAGCTCTCTGTGAGTTAAATTCTTCCATACCATAATGGGCCATGCTTTACATACAGCACATTTTGTAGAAAGCATTCCCCAAGCATCTGCTATACTCAGACTCGTCCATCATACTGTCAAGTAGTGAAACCCAATTCATCACTATCTAGGACAGGTTTTCACTGGTATGGATTTCAAAAGCAGTATGCACATCCAATAGGCATCTCAGACTTATGTGTGAGCGTTTGAGGATGGAGACCCAATCCACAAAGTCCCATATCAGGCCCGAAATTGACAATGCTGATAATGTGACATTCTATGACACATTATCAGCATTGAAAGCCTCTATTTTTTTTTTTTTGCTTTTTTTTAAACTAATTTTTATTGACATTTGTGAGGTTACATAGAATAACCATCAAGAAAAAAATATAACAAGCAGGCGAAAAAACACAAAACCTTTATCAACGGAGAACCATAAGAGAAACAAGGGGACAAACGCCCGAGACAAGAAACACAGCAGACAAACGGGACAACAGAAAAAGGGGGAGGAAAAAAGTGGAAGGAGCTAGAGATCAGAGACCGTAAGCATCCCACAGGGACCAAATGGACTGGAAGGCCTCCACTGTGTTATTGAGTGTGGCTGTAAAATATTCCAGACTACGCATATCTTTAACACGAGCCACAAGTGCGGGACTGATAGGGGGGTATGTACTCTTCCAGTGGAGAGCCACCAATGTCTTAGCAGCAGTGCAGATGAATAAAAACAGCTTCAATGTCTTTTTGCCTTAATGTCTAGGTGGTAAGTTGAGCAAATAAAGCAGCGGATCCAGTGGGACACCCTGTAGGAAAAGTGCATCAGTCATAACCCTAACATCTATCCAGAAAGGGCGGATCATGGGACAGTCCCAGAAAATATGATATAAAGTACCAAGCTCTGAGAGGCATCTCCAACAGGTAGAGGAGATACTGGGGTTGAGAGTATGCAAAAGAACCGGGTTTTGGTACCAATGCATCAATAATTTATATTGGGTCTCACAGAATGTTATATAGGTGGAAGACTTTGCTGCTCGAGACCATATTATTTGCCATTGAGTGGGTGTCCCAGTCCATCTATCCATGTATCTGTGGGTCGGGGGAGACTGCTCCTCCAGAGGAATGCCACTAAGTTTTTAAGTTGACCCATATGCTAAATGTCTGCCTTTGGGCACTGACATCTTGCTAGCATTTACACACCTTGTGGCAATAAGTGTGCCTAAAATGAGCAGATTCACTTATTACAAGGGGTGTCAAATATTTCTGGCCATGGACATATTTACACTAACACACATATAGATACAGCTACCAACAGAAACAGAATCATAAGGCATTAAACATAAGGAAATGGCAAATTATGTGAAAAAAATATAAAAATCTACATATGTTAAAGGGGATATCTAAACTGGATAACCGATTTTTAGAAGAAAGCCAACTTGGAGGTCACCTGGTTGTTGTGGTTCAGCTATTCTAATTGTCTGCTGATCAGCTGTTACAATCACATGTGGGAATGTGGATTCTCTAGGCCGCAATCTTTTTCCCAGTGGCTCGACTGGGTTTGCCGAATCTAAGGAATCCCCTGGTCTTCATCTTTAAACCTTGCAAGGTAGTAAGGATTATACTGCGGGAAGATCCACAGGTCAATGTCCCCAGGATAGTCAAAGATTGATGGCAGAAGTGCTGATACAGTTATAGCATAGTCAAGAACTATAAGAACCAAGAGTAGAAGTCCAAAAGGAAAAGATAGGAGCAATGTCATGAGCAAAGTGATGTCAGGATCAGGATCATTCAGGAGTCAAATCAATAATAGAGGATGAGAGGTAGGGACAGGAATTAACATTAAACAGCAGGCAAGGCATGGCAGCACGATTTCTCTTTAAGAAGGCCATCAGACCAAGCAATAGAGCTGTAGCTTGAACCAAAAAAAGCTACTGTAAAGACCATGGGCTGGAGCAGGAGAGGAGGAAGCATCCAGGTGTCTTGCACCATACAAGGCCATTGGCTAGAGCTGCTTGCTAGAACATTGTGAAGTTCAAGTTCATATACCATAGTATCATGGGCACAACTACCAGGGTAACAGACATAGCTGCTGCTCATGGAGCCCAACAAATAAGGAGGTCCATCACCACTGAGATCTAGGGTGGATGCAATTAGTGATAACTATGGATGATGGAAAGGGATGTGAAAAACTGAATGTACCTCCATTACTTTACTAGGACATCATAATGCCTGCATTAGTTTCTTCATAAGAAGTGATGTCACAGTGATCTTTTTTTGTGTGCATTATCCCTATGCGATGATATCATAGTGGACATTATCACTGTACAGTGACATCACTATGTATATTATATCTGTTCTGTGACATCAATGTGCATTATTTCTGTGCTATGATGTTATAGGGTACATTATCCTTGTACTGTGACATCACCATGTTTATTATAGCTGTACTGTGATATCACTGTGTGCATTAACCCGACACTGTGACATCACTGTGTTCATTATCCCTGTTCTGTGACATCACTGAGTACATTATTTCTGTGCTATAATGTTATAGCGTGCTTTATCTTGGTACTGTGATTTCACTGTGTTTATTATCCCTACACTATCATATCACTGTGTGCATTATCTGCACTGTGACTTCATAGTGTGTATTATCCTGATACTGTGATATCACTGTGTTCATTATACTTGTACTGTAATACAGGTATATGCATTATCTTGGTATTGTGACATCACTGTGTGCATTATCCTGGTACTGGACCTGGATCCTGGACATCACTGGAGGTTCTCCAGATTGGGAAACTACATAGGGCTATGAAAATAGCAATATAGACCTATAGAACATATCATACAGCAGTTTGCAAAATTGCTATACACAGCCATTTCAACCTGTCATCTTACGCCATCCTATGTGTTTCACACTATAGTAAATACAGAACAATGATAGATGAGTCAAATACTATATCTGCAGAATAACAATAATTTACCTTACAGCATTCACTTTTCATCTCTATTATCAGTCAATAATGTTCTTTAATCTTCATCACGTGTCACCAAAACATATACACAGTCTGCTTTTTTATTATAAGTGAAGGGTCATATATTTATTATGGAATTACACTACATAATCTGAGCACATGCTCCCCCCAGTAATGGCATCTCTCAGCAAGTTCCTGTGACATATTAAAATATATAAGAAGTTGAACATTCCCTACATAGAACTTGACCCATATGTTACATTATGTCACAGATGATAAGAACTCAGTATAAACGTTACCTACCTTGTAGAATGTTAAAGGAGATATTGTATTCATCCTAAGGTAGTTCACGTCCCATCCACGTCAGGAATCTCAGTGCCTCAGACTATCCTTATGTCTCTTAACTGAATGTCATTTCACACAATCACACAGTAATCCCTCCCATCATAATTGTTTTATATAGTCCCATCTTCCTTGTGTCAGTGATGACACTTAAATCATTCCAAACCTGTGAGACAGCACAAGGAAGCAACATAGGAGCCTGTATTATGTATATGTCACAAGTGTAAGGGTGTAGGTACTGTGTGGGAGTAGACGTGGCATTGAGCCTAGACAGAAGCGGAGTACTTGGTTACTTTTTGGCAGTCCAATAGACATGAAAGGAGCAGAAGGCCTCATGTATAAATGAAGTTCCATTCACACAGGGGTACTCAAGACCTATGTTCTCATGATCGGTGTTGGTCCCAGTAGTCAGAGTCCCACAGATCAGACACTTATCCCCAGAGGTGTACACAAGGGGGCAGTTTCATGGCTAACACAGACCCTTTGGAGCTTCTACTAGATTTCTCATTGTCCCAAACAATGACATTCACTTAGTTTACATCTGTGTCACTTTTTTTTACATTCATTTAGCAGGTGTAATGCATTTTATGGATCCACTAAAAACAGATGCCAACCGAAGGGTTTAGGGCTGCAGTGGTTAGCAGTGCAGCCTTGCAGCGCTGGAGTCCTGGGTTCGAATCCTGCTAAGGACAACATCTGCTTGGAGTTTGTATGTTCTCCCCATGTTTGTGTGGGTTTCCTCTGGGTACTCTGGATTCGTCCCACACTCCAAAGACATACTGATAGGGAATATAGATTGTGAGCCCTATATGGGACAGTGACTGTCAATGTCTGTAAAGCGCTGTGGAATATGATGGCACTATATAAGTAAGCATAATAAATAATAAATAGGGATGCTGACCCAAAAGTATAATCTACCTCAGAGGTCGGCAACCCCCGACACGCGTGCCAAGAGTGGCACGTGAGGTTTATTTCCCTGGCAGCAGAATCCTCACCCAGCAGTTTTGATCGGACCGAAACGAAACTGCTATTATTATACTGTGGGGTATAATAGGCGGTGCCCCCGGGGAGGTGATGAAACATAAAAAATAATGTTACTCACCATTCCATGCTCCGCAGACTCTCTGTGCTCTTCGGGCGCTTCTGTCTGAAGTCAGCTGACAGGGCCTCAGGTGTCACGTCTGCGTCTGGTGTCATTACACATAATGACGCGACGTGACCCCTGAGACCCAGTGAGCGGTCGCTGACTACAGGCAGAAGCGCCGAAGAGAACAGAGCGGCCGCGGAGCGCAGGAATGGTGAGTACATTGTTTTTTTATGTTTGTCACCTCTCTTCGCCCTCCACTCGTTATACTCTGTGGTCTGAAGAGACCCCACAGTATAATAATAGCTAGTGAATGGCACAAATTGGAATATTATAAAAGTTAGAATAATATACCCCGCTATGGGATATAATACTGTGTGCAGGAGCCGCTATGGGACATAATACTGTGTGCAGGGACTGCTATGGCTGTGGGACATAATACCATGTGCAGGGACCACTATGGGACATTATTCTGTATAACGGTGTGTTTTCTGTATTAAGAATGTGTTTTTGCACAGAAAAGTCAGGCTTTGTTTTTTTTTGTGCAAAAATGCACCATGTGAACGCAGTTTTACATCGAAGTAAAAGTTCCAGTGGCCTAAGAATATAGCTGCATCCAGATACATAGTGTGTTTTCATCATAAGGTGCTGCCATACGGTGCTCCTGGACACATTTACCACTAATTGGGGGATACACATGGACTTTCATTGCTTCTAATCGGAAAGTACAGGAGCGTACCAGGAAATAGCAGTAAACGCATGTGTCCTAAAGCATCTGGTGGCAGCACTTCTGTGTTATGGTTTGTGGTATATGACTTTAGTTTAGGGGTCGTCAGACTTACAATTATTAACCGGCATTCAGAGTACCTCATCTTTGATTTTTTAATTAAAATCAGTACGCCGAAAAAAATGGTTGCCTACCCCTGATCGACCGCAATAATGACATCATTAGATCAGTTTTTTGTTTTTGCATTGCACCCTATGCAAATAGATGTTCTTCCATTGGCATACATTTTTTATGGATCCACTAAAAAGACTCAGTAAATATGTGGATCCACTGAAAGGACCCAGCAAACGGATGCAGAGAACATGATGTGAATGTACCTTTAAATTGTAGCTTGTATTGGTACCTACTTATTATGTGTGTTCTTGCCTTATATTCTTCATCATATTCTGATCATTACCATACTTAATAATACCTATAACCAACACACAGTAAACAACTTCATTGCTAAATGCTTTTCAAAAACTATTTCACAACTAAGTCAACTTTCAGGTTTGAGATTTGGTTGAGACAAGGTGGTAATATATATTTGCCGCAAGTAAAGCAGCTTGTATTAAATCCCATTTTCATTGTTATATTTCTATATGGTAGAATTTGTAATGTTTTTTGACCCCCCCCCCCCCTTCAATTAATTGTAATTGGGTGGACTATTTTAGTCTGTGTTGCACTGTCACTTTGTTACATGTCTATTGGATCTGATGAAGGGGTTGTGTTTTTTCCACATAAAAATCCCGAAACACGTTATCTTTTGAAAATCCAAAAAAGACAATTGTAAAACAAAAAGTGGGATAATATGCCAACGTAAACATAAAAGAAAAATCCACACAAATATAAAATATATAAATATTTATTAGTATCCAATAAAAAACATAAATACGGACACAGAAATAGCAAAAAATGCAAATAGAGTGCAAAATATGGGGAAAGACTTGCAAAGTCAAACATAGTACCAGTAACACCTATTATAAGGCATGGTAGCAATGGAATATAAATATAGTAATACTGATATCACAAAAAAGTCTCAGGAATGATACTCTTATAGGTATAAATGTATGACAAGGTGAAACATGAGTTCTACCCAAAAATAAAATACCCCAAGCAGAGAGACAAAGGACTAATAGTTGAATAGAGCCACAACAAAAACAGGGCACAAAGAAGACTGTGTGATATACAGATGTAACGAATTACTTATCCACACCATGCAAACACATGCAATGGCCAAAAATGCTGTGTATCCACAATGTGTTGCCTTAGCTTCAGGCTGGACTCATAACTGGTCACACATAGAAAAATATAGATTTGTATGACTTGCATAATCATGTCTGTGTGACACAAGGGACAGCCATTAAAAGGAGTCTGTCACAGAACAGTCTGGGTTCACATGCATAAAATGCTTTTTTTCTACTTCCCAATTGGTACCTCCATTGATGAGAGTTTAGCTTATCCTGATATGCTAGTAAGCTGTTTGGTACAATGAAGGTAGGGTTTGCTCTCTTCACACTAAACCCTACCTTCCAGCTATGATTTATAGGGCCAGGCAGTGTAAATGTCAGTCATACCAGGGAGGGATGTAGGGATTGCGTGCTGGGAGCAATGGTGATGCTCTCATTGTACAAAGCAGCTCATTAACATATCAGGAAAAAGCTAATATCTCAGCAACAGAAAGTGCTTTATTCACGTGAACCCCTGATGGCTACCTGACTGTGTTTATTAGTTCAATAGGGATGGTCAGGTGACAACTTGCTTTACACTCTTAACTTGGAGCTCCACAAGCAGCTGCTTCAGAACAAGCAGATCTTTTATAATAAAAGAAGCCATACAATAATCACCTAACACATTGAAACGTGATAATTTCCAGGTCCACAGATATCCTACACTGGTGAATACAGCTGTTTTAGCTGTCTGCCACTGAATAAAACAAGACCTATAAAAATGCTGTAACATACTGTAAATGGTACAAGGCTCTAACTGGTACATACCTGTCAGTGTTTTATGTTCCTGGTCATGTGCTGCTCACACAGGTGCAGGGCTTGTTAAATGTATCAGAGGTTTGCCATGTAACAGCCCTGCACACGTCTCAGTTTATCTGCTGGATGCAAGCAAAAATGCTTCTATTCACTGACAGCAATGTAACAATATGATGATTAAGTTTTTATAAAAAACTGGAAAACCTTGAACATTATTTATATAGATATTGACCTGTAGGCACTGCATGTGCTATAGGTAGCCAAATTTTGTCTTACATTGTCACTATTAAGTACTACTGCTCACAAACTGCTGTAAAGGATACCCTATAAATCTCAGTACTGTAAATGAAGGCCATATTTGATGGTTCTGCACCCCAGGCTATCATACTACAGTTTGTGAGAAATTTTAATTATGTTACATATATATTTAATTGTATCATTACCGGAGCTAAACACTTATTGTGCTATGAAATGATTTAACACTTTAAGATTTTATTCACAAATCTGTCATTTTCACAGAAGGCACATGTATCCATTTATTTAATCTTTATTTTATTTATTTATTCAAACATCTGCTTTTTTATGGAAAGATGGAAAGCATGCTTTTTTTTTTTAACCGATGCGAGTGCATCACATCCATGAAAGTGTACGAGTCCTTGAAAAATAAACGGTTGGTATCCATGTGTCATCCATTTTTCACAGATCAAAAGACACTGAAAGCATAGGAAATGTAAAAAAAATGTGAAAAACAGATCAACGATGGACAGCACATGACCCTTTAAGGCTAAGGCCCCACGTTGCGGAAACGCAGCTTTTTTGTTGCAGATTTTGCTGCAGTTTTTTGAGTGGTTCTCCAACCACTATACCTATTGTTAATGAAAAGGGGCCAGGGGAAGTGACAAAAAATAAAAAAGAAATACTTACCTGGCTGTCCTGGGCTCAGCATCACCTCCGGCGCTTTTCCGGCCTCACTGCAGGGACCTGTGATTAGGCCCCAGCGGTGACATGGGGCGCGCCAGGGTAATGACGTCAGTGCGCCCCCACGTGACCACTGAGGTCCAATCAAAGGCCCCGGCGGTGACGTCTGGGACACGGGACCAAGGAAGATTGGAAAGACAGCAGGACGGAGCAAGGATGCCCCAGAGAGGTAAGACAAGGTGAGTATAAGTTTTTGTTATTTTAATCACTTCTCTTGGGCCTGTAATTATTATATTCTGGGGTCTGAGGAAACCCCAGAGTATAATAATAGCACTGACTCTGGGGCATATAATACTGTGTGGGGGCCACTGCGGGGCATATAATACTGTGTGGGGGACACTGTGGGGCATATAATACTGTGTGGGGGCCACTACGGGCCATATAATACTGTGTGGGGGCCACTGTGGGGCATATAATACTGTGTGGGGGCCACTACGGGCCATATAATACTGTGTGGGGGCCACTGTGGGGCATAAAATGCTGTGTGGGGGCTACTGCGGAGCATAAAATGCTGTGTGGGGCCACTGCGGAGCATAAAATGCTGTGTGGGAGCCACTGCGGAGCATAAAATGCTGTGTGGGGGAAGGGACCTGGGACGTCACAGCCAGTGAGGACTTCCAGCAAAAGAAGACAGTGGAGCTACAGGACTGGACCGTGCTGGGACCTGCTGACACTGGAGCACCGGGGACAGGTGAGTATGTTTATTATGTTTTTGGGTTTTTTTTTTGGGGGGGGGGGGTTCACCTCCCCCAGACTAATTATAAAAAAAAAATTATACTGGACAACCTCTTTAAAGTGTGGCGCATTAGGGGGGTATATTAAAGAGGTTGTCCGGGAATAATTTGTTATGGTTTATCCTCGGGATAGGCCATAGTTACCTGATCTGTAGGGGGCTGACCCCAGACCGATCAGCTGTACGGAGCCACTTCTGGTGCCCATCCTGTACACAATACAGGGCCAGAAGCAGAAAGCTCTGTCCACTGTGTATTAGCCGGGCGCCTTCACTGCATCTCAGCACTTATTCAAGTCAGTAGGAGCTGAGCTGCAGTGAAGGCGCCGGGAAACTAAACAGCGGATGGAGCTTTCTGCTTCTGGCCCTGTGTTGTGTACAGAACAGGCGCCGGAAGTGGCTCCGAACAGCTGATGGGGCCGTGTGTCAGCCCCCTAGTGATCAGGTATTTATGGCCTATCCTGAGCATAGGCCATAAAAAAGATTAACCCTGGACAATCCCTTTAATATGAATCACACAGTTTAATGTCCCCCCCCACAGGATGTTAGCCCCCATCACTGCTCCCACACAATATAATGACCCCATCACTATTCCCCGTACAGTATGGGGGACCAGTGAAGAGGCCACCGTATGGGGGGACCAGTGAAGTGGCCATAAAAAAATTTGGCCTAGACAACCCCTTAAAAGAGGTTGTCCATAAACTGGAGTGACCATTGTGGCGGCTACCAGGGAGGTGTAAAAATAAAAAAATTTAAAAAAAAAAGCATACTCACCTGTCCCCAGCACCCCGTTTTCCCCCGCCTGTGTTTGTTCGGTCTCATGGTGGCACCTCATTTCTGGAAATTGGTCTTAGCGGTTACATGAGGTGCAGGACTCCCAGCAAGGAGGCGCCAGCACTAGACTGAATGGACACTGTCAGCGGACAACGGAGCGCCGGGGACAGGTGAGTATGTGTTTTTATTTATTTATTTTTTATTTTACACCTCCCGCACGGGACATGGGTTGCTCCAGTTCCTGGACAACCTCTTCAAAGGATTTATCCATCTTTCTAATATTGATGGCCTGTCCTTAGGATAGGCCAGCAACAGTGTCGGACTGGGATGTCTAGGGCCCACCAGTGGAATTGTTTCTAGGGGCCCACCATCAGGACCCCTGCAGATCAGCGGTACCGAGACAGGGCGACTAAAGGTAATAACATGTTGGGAGCCACGCTGCTCAACCACTATACCATGTGCACCACTGCACTACCTAAACCTACTGCTACACCTTGTATGGCAAGTAAGCAGCGTGGCTCCAAGAATTGTTACCTTTACCTGTAGCCGCACTGTCCTGGAAAAGCTGATCTGCAGAGGTCCTGGCTGTTGTATAATCGCAGATGTAATATTGAAAGATGGATAAATCCTGTAAAGACGTTGTCCAGGCATTGGAGAAACCAATGTAGCTGGCGGGAGGTGTAAAGTAAAAAATAAGTAAATTAAAAAGCATACTCACCTGTCCCCGGCGCTCCGTTGTCCGCTGTCAGTGTCCATTCAGTCTCGTGCCGGCGACTCCTTGCTGGGAGTCCTGCACCTCATGTGATCGCTAAGACCAATTAGGTATAGGATTTCCAGAAATGAGGCGCTACCATGAGACCGAACAGACACAGGCAGGGGACATCGGGGTGCTGGGGACAGGTCAGTATGCTTTTTTTTAAAAAAATTTTCTTATTTTTACACCTCCCTGGCGACCGACACAGTGGTCGCTCCAGTTTATGGACAACCTATTTTAAGGGGTTGTCTGGGCCAAATATTTCTATGGTCACTTCACTGGTCCCCCCACATAGTGGCCTCTTCACTGGTCCCCCATACTGTATGGGGAACAGTGATGTGGTCATTATATTGTGTGGGAGCAGTGATGGGGGCTGACATCCTGTGGGGGGGACATTAAACTGTGTGGGGCATATTAAAGGGGTTGTCCAGGGTTAATCTTTTTTATGGCCTATGCTCAGGATAGGCCATAAATACCTGATCGGTAGGGGGCTGACACATGGCTCCATCAACTGTTCAGAGCCACTTCCGGAGCCCGTTCTGTACACAACACAGGGCCGGAAGCAGAAAGCTCCATCCGCTGTATAGCAGCCCGGCGCCTGCAATGCAGCTCAGCTCCTACTGACATCAATAAGTGCTGAGATACAGTGAAGGTGCCCGGCTAATATGCAGTGGACAGAGCTTTCTGCTTCTGGCCCTGTATTGTGTACAGGACGGGCATCAGAAGTGGCTCCATACAGCTGATCGGTCCGTGGTCAGCCCCCTACAGATCAGGTATCTATGGCCTATCCTGAGGATAAACCATAACAAATTATACCTGGACAACCCCTTTAATATACACCCCTAATGCACCACACTTTAAAGAGGTTGTCCAGTATAATTTTTTTTTTTTTTAATAATTGGTCCGGGGGAGGTGAATCCCCCCTACTCCCCCCCCCCCAAAAAAAACAAAAAAACCCACACTAAACATATTCACCTGTCTCCGGTGCTCTGGTGTCCTCCCAGCACGGTCCGGTCCTGCAGCTCCGCTGTCTTCTTTTTGCCGGAAGTCCTCACTGGCTGTGAAGTCCCAGGTCCCTTCCCTTAGGCCACTGATTGGCCTCAGGGGTGACATCACAGGTAGTCACGTGCAGAGGGAACTTCAGCTGGAAGAAAACAACAGAACTGCAGGACCGAACCGCGCTGGGAGACACTGGGGACAGGAGAGAAAGTTTGGGGTTTTTTTTGTTTTGTTTTTTTCACCTGCCCCGGCGTAATTTTAAAAAAAATGAAGGAGCCACTGTATGGAGTATAAGCTCCACAGTGGCCCCCACCCAGTATTATATACTCCCCACAGTGGCCTCCACCCAGTATTATATGCTCTCTACAGTGGCCCACACCCAGTATTATAAGCTCCACAGTGGCCCCCACCCAGTATTATATGCTCTCTATAGGGGCCCCCATCCAGTATTATAAGCTCCACAGTGGCCCCCATCCAGTATTATATACTCCCCACAGTGGCCCCCATCCAGTATTATATGCGCCCAATAGCCCCCCTCTGCTTCAGTGCTATTATTATACTCTGGGGTCTCCTCAGACCCCAGAGTATAATAATCGGAGGCCCAGGGGAAGTGATTAAAAATAACAAACATTCATACTCACCTTGTCTTACCTTTCCTTGGCATCCTCGCTCCATCCTGCCATCTTCAGCGTCTTCAGGCCCTTTTCCGACGTCGCTGCTGAGGCCTGTGATTGGGCCTCAGCGGTCACGTGAGGGCGCACTGACGTCATTACGCGGCCGCGCCCCATGTGACCGCTGGGGCCTAATCACAGGCTTCAGTCACATGACGGAGGAGCGCCGGAGAGGACGCTGTGCGCAGGAGAGGTGAGAATATGTATTTATTGTTTTCAGTCACCTCCCCTGGGTGCCCTGTCCTGCCATCTATTGGAAAGGGGCCTGCAATATGCCAGGGCCCCTTTCCAATAACAGTATGTATAGCGGTCGGGGAACCAGGTTTTCCCCGACCGCTATCATAGTGGCCGGGGACCGGCCATCTCCAGCTGGCCACGGGTCACCCCCTGCAACTGCGATCGTTACGCCTCTGGTCAGGGGCCCGATCGGGATGGTCAGGATCCCGATCGGGCCCCCATGACATGAGGACTAATAGTCGGGGCTCGGGGCCCACCGGGGGTCACCGGTTCCCCGGTGGGCCAATCCGACCCTGGCCAGCAATATTACATCTGCGATGATACAACAACCAGGACCTCTGCAGATCAGCTTTCTCAGGACAGTGCGGCTACAGGTAATGGTAACAATTCTAGGAGCCACGCTGTTCACTTGTCATACAGGGTGTAGCAGTAGGTTTAGGTAGTGCAGTGGTGCACATGGTATGGCAGGTGAGCAGCGTGGCTCCCGACATGTTATTACCTTTAGCCGCCCTGTCTCTGTATCACTAATCTGCAGGGGTCCTGATGGTGGGCCCCTAGAAGCAATGTAAAAAAATCAGGCCAAATTTTACAATATAACTTTTTTGGGAAAAAAAAAAAATCAATTAAAGAAGTAGAATATATAACTTCACTAGGTTTTGGCGTTTGACCAGAGAAAAACAGCCAGATACCTACAAAAAGAGTGCGTTTGGTGTGACTGAATTGTCTATTCTTGGTCTTGGACACAGTACAGATTGAATTTGAATGTTCTGTAACACTAGTGCGTCGCTTCACTGACACACAGTATGACAGACAGACTACTATTTCTCTCTACCATTAGAGTATATCAAAGTCTTCTCCAGTTCTAACCCTACACTTATCACGAATAGTCACAGTGTATTATTGATAACTCCCTCAGTCTGTCTCCCCACAAAATGGACACTATCTCTTTCTGCCTGGGCTTTTTATACTGCCTTTGAGTCATCAGTGACCCTGTCATGAAGGCTGCTTGGAAGGCATTATACAAAAGTCTGTCTGATCCCTGAAATCATGTGATATTTTTCTCTGCTTTCTTCATACTTTGTCATGGTGGCCACCATTTTTGTAATTTTGTGCAAATAAAACCACAAAAATTTTGGATTCTGTTGAACCCAAAAGTTTTGAAAAGTCAGTCATCAATAGAAGACTGATGAAGATCCAACTAATGGTAACCCCCTATACACCCCCAATTATCTGTTTGCAGCAGCCATATTGTCCCAGAACCAGCACAGTTGGAACTACACTACATATTTTACTATCACTATGTAAAATATGGTATACTTGGGTTGATTGTGTAGTTCATATAATACTTACCTATATGTGACCCATAGCGTATTATTGGAGGATTCTGCTTCTTATAAATAACTGGAAATTTATTTAAGTCTTCAGGTAAAAGTATGAAGTATTGAGTTTATCAGCTTGGAACTTCATTTGGCCTTCTGTGGGTGGTCATCTGTGCCTCTTCACACAACATGTCTCAACCCCCATCATCTCGTAAGTGTTAAACCAAGAGCAAGACAGACCAATACATGTGTGTCTGTCAATCATTTATATCAATAGGAGGGGGTGTATCTTAGAATTTAGACACTCTTTGCCAATGCATAACACCAATGTAACTTATATACCCTTGTCACACCCATGTGTTCTAAGATAGAAATATGTTGCCAGCAGAATATAGAACTAACTCCTTATGTCCCAATTACATGAATATTGTTACCCAATATTTAACACGCTAGCAGTCCCATAGAGATTGAATGGAGTAGCAGTGTCCATGATCAACTGTCAATCCATTCAAACATGGGAGACAAGGCTCCCATTCTTGTGACCAGTGGGTCCCCAGCAGTCAGAACCCCACCGATCAGACACTTTGGTGATAAGTTTCAATCCTGGCATAACCCCTTTAAAATGGAGATAAAGATGTGACATAGATGCTGGGTTTTACATTTGCTGACTGCTGAATTCATGATAATAAAAAGCTACACTTTATTTTATTAAAGTCCCTAATACAGGCACATCTCAATAAATTAGAATATCTTTGAAACGTTCATTCATTTCAGTAATTAAGTAATACAATCCATAATCAGCGTCTTCCATGATTGTGTGTCCTACTGAACCAGACTGAGGGTCCATTTAAAGGCTTAGGAAACCTTGGCAGGTGACACACTGAATTTACAATACTGAACTTTTTTACAATATCCTAATTTTCTTGGATTTGGGTTTTCATTACCTGTAATCCATAATCAACATTTACAGAAATAAAACACTTGAAATAGAACACTCTGTGTGTAAAAAATCTAGAAATTATAGGAGGTCACTTTTTTAATCTAATTATTGAAAGAAATAAACGTATCAAAGATATTCTAATTTATTGAGATGCCCCTGTATATTCTGCCACCAACCTCCATAGGTGGATGGTCCCAGAATAATTTCCGGTTAAAATACATTAGACTTCATCTCTAAAAAATTGCTATGTGATTTCTAGTTGTATATCACAAATACAATAACTGATATTTGTAGGGCGTTTGTTCCTTATTACCACGTGACGCAGCGGAGGGTTTATCTTGCGTCAGTATGGTTTTGTCAGTTTTATCACTCTGGGTGGAGACTGATGAATGTGATATCTATCCAATCATGATGATGATAAATAGCTTAACACTTTTGTATAGTGTTTCTGTCTCCACACCCTGCAGTGTTCAAGTCCATGCCAATAACATGTTATTTTAGTAGAGACAACATTTTTCTGCTGGGAGAGAGCTTGGGGATGAGTGGAGGCTTCAGGGCATATACCCTCCCTATCATCCAGCCCTGCACATATTTATGAGCTTAGATGGCATTAGCAGGTATTTTATTCACATCACTTTTATAAGCTGTAGATGTTGGGTTAGCGTTTGTAGCCCTTTAATACCAAGAACATAAACAAGAGACTAAACTGTACAACTGGATTACATACGTGGTGAGCAAAGCAGTCTGACAGTTTTATTAATAAATAGGGAGTGTCCAGGATGGAGAAAGAAATATTTTTTTTTATCTTCCAGTTTTTACTATTTGCAATACAATAGAACATGTTCAACTACTGTTGATAAACTGAACTACAAGCTGAAACCTGATTTCTCTTTGAATTTGTTTGTGAATCCAAGTATCACTTCACATTCTAGGTTATTAGTAAATGGACTATACAGTGGGGAAAAAAAGTATTTAGCCAGCCACCAATTGTGCAAGTTCTCCCACTTAAAAAGATGAGAGAGGCCTGTAATTGACATCCTAGATAGACCTCAACTGTGAGAGACAAAAAAACAAATCCAGAAAATCACATTGTCTGATTTTTTAAGAATTTATTTGCAGATTATGGTGGAAAATAAGTATTTGGTCACCTACAAACAAGCAAGATTTCTGGCTCTCACAGACCTGTAACTTCTTCTTTAAGAGGCTCCTCTGTCCTCCACTCATTACCTGTAGTAATGGCTCCTGTTTGACATTGTTATCAGTATAAAAGACACCTGTCCACAACCTCAAACAGTCACATGCCAAACGTCACTATGGTGAAGACCAAAGAGCTGTGGAAGGACACCAGAAACAAAATTGTAGACCTGCACCAGGTTGGGAAGACTGAATCTGCAATAGGCAAGCAGCTTGGTGTGAAGAAATCAACTGTGGGAGCAATAATTAGAAAATGGAAGACATACAAGACCACTGATAATCTCCCTCCATCAGGGGCTCCACGCAAGATCTCACCCCGTGGGGTCAAAATGATCCCAAGAACAGTGAGCAAAATCCCAGAACCACATGGGGGGGGGGACCTAGTGAATGACCTGCAGAAAGCTGGGACTAACGTAACAAAGGCTACCGTCAGTAACACACTACGCCGCCAGGGACTCAGATCCTGCAGTGCCAGACGTGTCCCCCTGTTTAAGCCAGTACATATCCAGGCCCGTCTGAAGTTTTCTAGAGAGCATTTGAATGTTCCAGAAGAGTACTGGGAGAATGTCATATGGTCAGATGAAACCAAAGTAGAACTGTTTGGTAGAAACACAACTCGTCGTGTTTGGAGGAGAGTGAATGCTGAGTTGCATTCAAAGAACACCATACCTACTGTGAAGCATGGGGGTGGCAGCATCATGCTTTGTTGGGCTGTTTCTCTGCAAAGGGACCAGGACGACTGATCCGTGTACATGAAAGAATGAATGGGGCCTTGTATCGTGAGATTTTGAGTGCAAACCTCCTTCCATCAGCAAGGGCATTGAAGATGAAACATGGCTGGGTCTTTCAGCATGACAATGACCCCAAGCACACCTCCAGGGAAACGAAAGAGTGGCTTCGTAAGAAGTATTTTAAGGTCCTGTAGTGGCCTAGCCAGTCTCCAGATCTCAACCCCATAGAAAACCTTTGGAAAGAGTTGAAAATCCATGTTGTCCAGCGACAGCCCCAAAACATCACTGGTCTAGAGGAGATCTGCATGGAGGAATGGGCCAACATACCAGCAACAGTGTGTGCCAACCTTGTGAAGACTTACAGAAAACGTTTGACCTCTGTCATTGCCAACAAAGGATATATAACAAAGTATTGAGATGAACTTTTGTTATTGACCAAATACTTATTTTCCACCATAATTTGCAAATAAATTCTTAAAAAATCAGACAATGTGATTTTCTGGATTTGTTTTCTCATTTTGTCTCTCATAGTTGAGGTCTACCTATGATGACAATTACAGGCCGGCCTCATCTTTTTAAGTGGGAGAATTTGCACAATTGGTGATTGACTAAATACTTTTTTCCCCACTGTAAGTAAAGGGATGTTTCCAAAATTACAGGCTTAAAGGGATTTTTCAGGATTTTCATATTGATGACCTATCCTTAGGAATGGTCATCAATATCATATTGGTGGGGGTATGACAGCTGTTAACCCCAACATTCAGTTTTTAGAAGAAACTGTGGAACTAAGTGAATATAGAGAGAAGAATACAACTCTTCTTAGGGTAAGTTCACAAATAATTTTTTGCAGGCGGAATTTGAAGTGGAATCTGCCTGAAAATCTACCTCAAAAAATGCCTCCCAACTCTCCAATTCATTGCAATGGGAGTCAGGAGCAGTTTTTTTCTCTAGCTGATTTTTCTGCTATAGGAAAAAAAGAAGCGTCATGACATCTCCAGGCAGATTTCGCCTTGCAAACCCCATTGAAATGAATGGGAGGCAGGAAATAAACGCTAGCGCGGCCATGTCATGTGCTATTGCAGCTCAGCTCCCATTGAAGTTAAAAAGGTACATGATATAAATTGTAGTAAAGGCAATTTTTTTGCCAGTGACTATATCTGTGAGTCATCCACTTCGTTCTGGTCCTCGGCTGGTCATGTGACCAGCAATAACTCTCCAACTGACTAGGCATGTTATATGGAACTTACATCATGGTCACATGACACAGCAAAGGGTCAGTCACAAATACAGCTATTGGTCAGATTACTTTTAATGCAGTTCATACCATGTCATTTTTGTCGGAGTGGTATTTTAACAAGGTTATCAGATTTCATCCCTAACCGCTTCTTTAAAGCTAAGAAATCTGTCAGTGCGGTTGTCAATCAGTTTGCTCCAGCACATGCTGTCACAATATGACACCATCCCAGGCAGCCACAACAGCTATAAAATCATCCATTTATCACTTACATGAAATACTGGATAAACAAGTCACATGAGGATAGATATATATTGTAACATTTAATTGTTTCATAGTGAGTAAGATGCAGATCCACCCAACGTAAAGGGGAGTCCAGTATTATGTAACTGAAGCCTTTTCACTGCAAAAGTTACACAACTTTATTCATTATATTGTAATTCATTTCCTTCTCATTTTTAAGACCCCTCCTTTGGTCATGCTTGAAAAGATTCATGTTTGCATACAGAGGACAAAAACCCATCATGATCGAGAACAACTTTGTGGAATGTGATCACCGAATATATTGAAGGAATTATCTGGGAGGATAACAATTAACAAATATATAAAAAAAAGTTTAAGAGACCTTTGAGACCTTTTGGCTATTATCCTGTCCTCTTCTGCCATCTTCCTGCTCAGGGCCTCCATCTCCAGTGTGCTCTTCCCCACTGGTGCTCTCCTCGGTCCTCTACTACTGCCCCAACCAATACATTCCAGTGTACCTTCTCGCTAGTCAATAACCACTTTTCATAAGCTTCAAAACCCTTCCAACATATTCCAGTGCCAGAGAAATAAGGTCTTTTAAGTACCAGTTAACAGCCAGGTTTTCTCCTGATCCATATTCCTTTACAATGACCTGACTCTTCCTCTCATCTGGTTTAGTCATCTGCTTATCAATACATCAGCTATTGCTAACAGTAGGGAGAAGCACCAAATAGGACAACAATATTAACAAAGTGTACGTAAAATCCAATGTGGATCTATATTGAGTGGTGAATATTGTTTGAAATGGAACACATAGTATTTATTGTAAAAGGGAGTGGAATTTCTATTTTCTTTTGCTTGTTTATTAGCAAATTACTTAACTGCATTATAGACTATATAAACTACAAAGTCTTACTGATAAATTTAGGAAAAGACACTTTGCTATCTTAAAAAACATAAACAAGCAATGGTTTTTCTGAAGTGTTTCTGAGCCCATGTGGTAATATCCGTTACAGAATGATGTTGGTTTTTAATTCAGTCCCGCCTGAGGGATCGAAGGTTACGGGCATTTAATGTTGGTCTTCGGCCTTGCTGCTTACTTGCAGAGATTTGCCCAGATTCTCTGAATATTTTGATGATATTATAGACTGTAGATGATGAAATCTCTAAATTCCTTGCAATTGAACGTTGAGAAACATTGTTCTTAAACTGTTGGACTATTTGCTCACGCAGTTGTCCACAAAGTGGTGAACCTCGCCCCATCCTTGCTTGTGAAGGACTGAGCCTTTCGGGGATGCCCCCTTTATACCCAATCATGACACTCACCTGTTTCCAATTAACCTGTTCACCTCTGGAATGCTCCAAACAAGTGTTTTTTGAGGATTCCTCAACTTTCCCAGTCTTGGTTGCCCCTGTCCCAGCTTTTTTGGAATGTGCTGCAGGCATCAAATTCAAAATGAGTGAATATTTGCAAAAAAAACCAATAAAGTTTATGAGTTTGAACATTAAATATCTTGTCTTTGTAGTGCATTCAATTGAATATAGGCTGAAAAGGATTTGCAAATCATCGTATTGTTTTTATGTTTTACACAATGTCCTAACTTCATAGGAATTGGAGTTGTATTTGTTGAGTGTGCCAAATATTTGTCTCGTGAAGCTTGACACGTTGACACGTTTAGTTGGATGGTGTCTGAGTCAGAATTTTGGCGTTTCTAGACACACCCCAATATTTATGAAGGTCCGTACAACAGATTCATAAATACTGTATATCCAAAACTACGAATGGGTGCAAAGTTTGAGAGTATTGATAAATGTGCCCCATTAACTTTAATGAAAAATTGTAATTTAGAGGAGCTTAAGGCTTTATGGCTCTCCAGTGTGCAGAGGAATTTGACGCGGACAACTGCCTTGGACTCCTCATTTTTGGCCCCACCGGATGAGTTTCGGCTTTCCACCGCTGATTAGATGTATGAGCTTAATCAGAGGGGGAGTTTTGAGCCACGGACTCTGCGACTCTATCAATCACAAAATCCATGGCAAGACTGACCAGAACGCTTATTTTTTCAGCTTCCTGCTCCAATCTCTGCTTTCCATTGGAAATAATGTAAGGAAGAATCCGCTTCAAAATCAGAGCCAAATTCCACTGTGTGAACAGGTCTTTACTGTGTCTGCCTGTCCTTGACTGTCAGCCATTTATGAAGAAGTCGGAGCAGGAGTCAAAGTCGGGTTGTGGAAAAATGGAGGATTTGAAGTCTTCACTACAGCCCTGTTTTAGATAAAAAAAAATCTTTGATTTGCTTGAAAGTAGTGTGGCTTTGTGGGAAAGGAAAATGGCGCAAATGCACTAAAATTATAAATTTTTCAAAAATTTGGCACATTTCACTGCCTGTTATATCTACACTGTTTGTAAATATGGGAAAAGGATCCATTGCTGGATACAAACACCACAAACTGATAGTTTCATTTTTAAATCAATAATTTGCTTAATAAGAAAAAAAGATCTGCCAGCTCAGCTTCCTGACTGTTTCCAGGAAGTAACTGGAATTATTTTTGCAGTTAAAAATCAGTGAGACATGAATATACTGTATATTACAGAAGTTGGAGATTTCCAAAGTGTAGGCTTCAAGAATGATATTAATGAAAGGTGGAGCTTTAATTTAATTAGTAACTCGAAGATCATATTAAGATTGTTACATCAGAGCCTGTCTGATCTGTCCGTGTCATCCGGAAAGATGTTACATAATTATGAATATATTTATGGTTTCACTGTAGCACCGATATTGAAAGTAAGTTGTAGAACATTACCTTCCAATATTTTATCACATCTACAAGAATAATAAAAACTAAACCTATTAATTCCAAATATACAGGATATGTGTAGTCACCACCGTATGACCTGTCACCTCTCCTGACTTGTATGTTTTTCTTAAAGTGTTGTATTATTCATGAAATAATTCTGGGGCTTGTTTCTTTTTTTTTTATTTTTTGAGCATTTAATTTTACTGTTCCATCATAGGAACATAAAATCAGAACTGAAGTCAAGGATGGAGTCATGAAATAAACATTAATTGGTGCCCTTTGGACCTCATAGACTATAACAAAGTCCATTGGGTTTCCAACATGGGGAATACAGCAGAGGCACACAAGCCTTCCGCATTTTGCCTTTGCTGTTTACATGAGGCTTAATGGCAGATTTTTCTTTGTTTCTATCACTTTAATTATTGAACCTTTTTGCTAAAGTTTTTATAAAGAGGCAGATCTTAACCAGTGGATACCATTTCTCCATTGGTAATAGTAGCTGAAGGATGCCAAAAACCTATGACCATAAAAGAGCCATAGGCAGTTTCATCTCTCCCTTTTCTATGAGAAAGAAAAATCGTGTGTTCAGTCTGTACAATGTTCCTGCATAATCTCCTCAATGTGATCAATCAGGCTACCAATCTGGACTATGGCCATACATATTTGCTACTCTTAGGCTGTCCATATGCATTAGATTAATATTGGCAAGGGATCCATTGACAATCTAAGGATACGGTCACACCTGCGCTTGATCACTGTTCAGGGATTCTGTCCCCCATTCCGCTTGAAAAATGTGGAGAGAAAAGTCCTTTTCTCTCCGCATTTTTTGGGTGGAAACAGTGTGGACCCCATTATAATCTATAGGGTCTGCGGGTTTCTGCTTTTTAAGCAGATTAGGTTTCTGTTTTTTGGGTCCCCAAGTGGACCCAAAGAAAGGAAAACCCAACGCAGATGTGAACCTAGCGTCATATATATGGAGACCTCGAGATTGTTCACCAAATGTCAGATGTTGGGGGAACACAAAGATCTAGGATGTTGGGTTTCAATATGCTCATGTTCTCCAGGAGAGCATGTCTCCTTCCCATAAATGAAATTATGCACGGTCACCCGAGCCATGCACAGAAATACATGAAAAAGACACTTATGCATAAAGAAATATAACATCAATATGAGTCACTTCAGTCGTCCATTTTATTTTTCTTCTTTGAATGTGAAAGAATGAACACAATATGCTGCTACAAGATATGCTCCGTTTAATATGCATAAATATGATAAAAATATAATTATACCGATCGATGATTACTAACTATGATCCTTTATTCAATGTCTACTCCATAGTTGTACATTTGAGATATACCTTCTGTTACAGTTTTAACAAAAAACACAAACACACATATATAAGGCGAATGTACAGCATAATACTGGCACAAGTAAGGATTGCAAACATTATACAGTCATGCAAAGGTGTCAAAATGGATGGGAAATGAACAACTTGCTATTAAATGATTAAAAAGGTTGTAGCAGTTTTTCTCCATTGTAAATAAAAGATCTGACATTTCTGGGGTGCTGCACTTTAACAATTTGGTAGATTCATAGTTCGGTGGGGGGGGGGGGGAATCATTCAACAGAAATGATCTGTCATCCACAATGAAGAAAAGTAGTACAAGTCACAAGTAAGGCATTTAAAAGTAGCAGCGGTGGTAAACCCATTATGTCAATCTGGAAGAAGAATTGTACTACACTATATATTGTATGATAGAAGATAGAAATGTTCTTACAAGGAGGTGTTTCCTCAGGTTCTCTCTTATCCATGAAGTTCTATGGGCACACCAGCGCTATGTACAGCACAGTAAGGCAGGGGTGCTTAATCATATGTTGTATTTGGACTACTAATCTCATATTTCTGAGACAGCGTTGGAGCATTTGATATATTTAGGAGCATTTGTTACACTGAATTCTGTTATGGTGGTTTTTATCGTTTCATCAAAGGAAACCCCTTTAAGTGAGAGATCACCATGGCTCCTTAGCAAAAAGTTGATTCTGTATTTGTCAGTTTTGGAGCTTAGCAGAGATTAGCTGCTATGATGTCTCCAACACACAGCACACAGAAAGAAGAGGAGATCCTGCTCCCCTATAGCAATGTTCAAGCCTGCCTTAGGCAATCTGTTTCTAACGTTTCAGCCCTTTTTGGATATTTTTTACATCCACGTTGTTTATGTGCTTTCTGATTTATTGTGGGGCTACAAAAACTGTAAATAAAAAATATAAAGCTTCCATTTTAAAGCCCACTGATTTCTATGGACTTTGGATTTATGGGTCTGGTGGCCTCAGTATTTTTCTCTAGGTTTTAAATGGAAAGGGCTTTAAATGAAAATTTCTTGATTTATTTAAGCTTTTTTTTTTCTGGTCCCATGATAGATCAGAAAAACAGTAAAAACAACACAGATGTTAATGTAGCCTGTCTGTAGCACATCAGAAGCAGCCATCTGGAGGACATTATAAGGCAGTACTGAGTAGTGTAGCTGTGAATCCAGCACTGGGGTGAGACATTGGAAGCAGCAGCATCTCTGTAAGTCTATTTTTCTCTCTCCCATGCTGCAGTTGCTACCACCTCTTCTCCTCAGCATAGTCTTCTATAGGCAGTAGCTGTAAGCTGATCAGCAGGGGTGTAGCAGTAGCAGTCGCTACTGGACCCTGGACCCCTGAGGGGGCCCCAAAAGCTCCCATTGCCACATAAAATATACACTATTTTAAATGGCACCAGGTAGGCAGGTGCCCCAATACAGATTTTGTATTGAAGCCAGGAGCTTCAAGTTGTACCTCTGTCTGTCTGTCAGTGAAGAGTGCGGATTTTAGCAATGAGCCTGAGATCAGTGCAGGAGGCAGGGGGAGGAGGAGAATTAATAGTAGCGTAAGAAGCATTTTTCTGTGAGAAGATAGATTACCACATGTCTTATCTCCACTTAAGCCAGAGATTTATAGACAAAAATTAAGCAAGGGATTTATCGTGACTTATATATTGATCCTTAGGATAGGTCATCAATGTGTGATCAATGAGGGTCTAACACCCGGGACCCCCTACAGATCAGTTGGTTGAAGAGGCTGCATTGTATGGATTGGAGTGTTGCGGCCTTTTTACTGAATACCATGCTTAGTATTGCAGTGCAGCTGAGCTGCACCATGTGACCATAGAACATGACGTCATCAGTACAGGTAGAAGGCCACGGTGCTTGTGAACGCCACAGCCTCTTTAAAAAGCTGACTGGTGGAGGTAACCTGTAAACATCTGTATGGCATAACTAGCACCTTCTCAAGAATGGAAATATGTTTTATAAAGTACTTATACAATTTAAACACTAAAACATCAAGCAATGTCTGTAAAAGTATTGTTCAATGTCAAAACAGTACTATGTATATACGAGATAAACTTGTGCATTGCAGCCTATATTATACAGGATATATAAAGTGTACATCCAATGACTGTGAGCCATTTCTCCTGCAAAAACTGAGAAAAGAAAATGCAGCATAGAAAGTGGGGAGGCGTATTATCTAGGCACATACAGAGCCAGAAGCCTCACTTCCACAGGGGTTTTGGGGTTCCGTCACTGTATAAATGCCTGGGATACCAAACCACATACTTTCTAGGTGGCATTTTCCTATGTCAGTGTGACACTTCATTGGAGGTTAACTTTAAAAGGGGCCATCTGGTCAGATTTTTTTTTTTTTTTTTTTTGATAAAGGGCAGAATGGATGAAAAAATGAATAAAATAAGCACTACTTGGCTCACCCACCACAAGCACCTCCTGCTGCTCTCTACCTTCTCACCCCACTCAACATGCAGAAAATAAACCTTCGGCCAGTCGATGACCTGCCTCAGCCAGTGCCTGGCTGAGTGATATTTCCTATGTGTTGAGAGGGGCCAGGAAGTAGATACCAGTGGGAACAAGGAGCTGGAACAGCGGTGGTGTGGGAAATCGCTGAGGTCATTAAATCTTGTTTTGTTTTTAAACCATCATGCCCATATCTAAACAAAAAATGTTATCCCACCAGAAAATCTCTTTAAAGAAGAGAAACATGTGACCCTCCTTCCACCCCCTTTCCTTTGAAAATCAGCTTGTGTGTAGAGAAATGTTATTGTATAACTTACTGACAGCTTTATTGTAAAGTTATGTGCTCCCCTCTGGAGCACTGACTTTTGCTTCTGTGATGCACATAGAGTTTCTTGTATGAACCTTGATCTAACTACCATAAATGTGCATTGTGAGTTTGACCCCCTATTCATACAGGAAACCATGTGTGCATCAGAGGAGCAGAGAGGGAGGCCAGTGCTCCAGAAGGGAGCACAGTACTTCACAATAAAGCTGTCAGTAAGTTATTCAGTAATATTATGTTCACACCAGCTCATTTTTATATGGAAGGGACAGAAAACAAACAAAAAAAACTAACTGGAGTGCTTCTTTAATTTACAAAAACAGGTAAAGCATGCTGCTGTGCTGATGAACATGGCATTGTAAACCAGATCCACTATTCCTATATACTAGGATCATTATGCTTTGGTACACATTGTTCTTATGGGAATGAAAAAGTAATGTACATGAAATATTTTAATCATTTTGTTAGAGTAATAAATCACTTCATAAGTTTCTGTAATGTCACTGGTTAATTGCAGTTTTAGTGTTTTTTTTATCACTTTTTTTTTTTAAATAACAAACCAATAGGACACACACTTGTATTAGTATTACATAGTAAAATTGAAGAAAAGAAGAAAACAAAGATAGCTCATTTTTCCATCCTTCTTCCCTACCTGCACATTTGTTTTCTAAGCAGTAGACATGCATGGCATAGGAGGGAGTAACACACCCCTAACGCACATATACGCATAGCCTCAGTTTAGTTAAAATATGCAGACATGGTAAAACTACAATCTATATCTTTAAGACATGTAAGTATATATAAATAGTTATCTCTACCTTTGTGACTGGAAGATATAAACTTTTAGGGTTACGTGTTCTGTTGTGCCTTATTTAAAAGCATTCAAAATTTATAATATTTGTCAATGGATAAAATCAGAGACATCTTTAGTTAATATACACTACATATCAAACTTCACAATAATACAATAGATAACTGATAAACAGTCATCTATCTTTAAAAGGGGTTAACTGGCGACAAACAGGATTGGTGATATATGTATGACTGTTCCTGTGATCAGTAGGGCCCAAGTGATCATACAGTTATCAACTATCCTTTGTAGCTGAAAAATGTTTGTCGTCAGATAACCCCCTTTAAAAGGGTTTTCCGACCAAAACGGATTTTTCATACTGATGACTTATCCACAGGAAAGGTGATCGGTATGTGGTCTGTCGGGGTTCAATCAGCTGTTCTGGCAGCTTCCTGGTGCCGGAAGCAGCTAGTGGACGGGGAGCGCCTGCAGCATTGCTCTTATTCAAGTAACAGTAGTGACGCAGAAGTCCCCCCCCAATTACAGCACCACCCCTATTACTTGAACACTTGCAGTGCCACTCCCATTACTTGATCTGTGGATAGGTCATCAGTATGAAAAATCAGTATGGGGCTGAAAAAGATCATCAACTGTGTGTGCCTTATGACTTTATATGACCCCATCTACCATCACTTATATAAAAGGTGTTTTATGTACAGCTCAATCACCAAATTAAATTGTTATTGCAGTTTATGATTTACAATTCTTTGAATTTCAATCCACCACTATTGCCAAGACCCCTGCTGGCTGTCAGAATTTCAGTAAACATTTCACATGTCATACTTATTAAGTACCTGTTCTAGGCTACATACTAAGCAAGCGTACTAGAAGGTCACATATCCAAATGATGCTCAGGTAGTAACTTACATACAACCAGCAACATGAACCAGGTACTTTCTGCAATGGGAAACAAACTATATAGTACCCAAACCAAGTCAAGATGAATCAAATGGAGTTGACTCATTACTTCCCCAGAAAATTTAGCTTTTTTGGTATGAGAAGCTACACCTCACACAAACAATAACTTACTTTAAGGGTTTGCCCAGTACAATACTTTGGAGTGACTGATTCTTTATATATATATACACACACACACACACACACACACAGTGGGTATGGAAAGTATTCAGACCCCTTTATATTTTTCACTCTGTTTCATTGCAGCCATTTGCTAAAAGCAAAAAAGTTCATTTTATTTCTCATTAATGTACACTCAGCACCCCATCTTGACAGAAAAAAACAGAAATGTAGATATTTTTGCAAATGTATTAAAAAAGAAAAACTGAAATATCACATGGTCATAAGTATTCAGACCCTTTGCTGTGACACTTATATTTAACTCACATGCTGTCCATTTCCGTCTGATCCTCCTTGAGATGGTTCTACTCCTTCATTGGAGTCCAGCTGTGTTTAATTAAACAGATTGGACTTGATTAGGAAAGGCACACACCTGTCTATATAAGACCTCACAGCTCACAGTGCATGTCAGAGCAAATGAGAATCATGAGGTCAAAGGAACTGCCCAAGGAGCTCAGAGACAGAATCGTGGCAAGGCACAGATCTGGCCAAGGTTACAAAAGAATTTCTGCAGCACTCAAGGTTCCTAAGAGCAGAGTGGCCTCCATAATCCTTAAATGGAAGAAGTTTGGGACCACCAGAACTCTCCCTAGACCTGGCCGTCTAGCCAAACTGAGCAATCGTGGCAGAAGAGCCTTGGTGAGAGAGGTAAAGAAGAACCCAAAGATCACTGTGGCTGAGCTCCAGAGATGCAGTAGGGAGATGGGAGAAAGTTCCACAAAGTCAACTATCACTGCAGCCCTCCACCAGTCGGGGCTTTATGGCAGAGTGGCCCGAAGGAAGCCTCTCCTCCTGTGCAAGACATATGAAAGACCGCATAGAGTTTGCCAAAAAACACATGAAGGACTCCCAGACTACGAGAAATAAGATTCTGTGGTCTGATGAGACGAAGATTGAACTTTTTGGCGTTAATTCTAAGCGGTATGTGTGGAGAAAACCAGGCACTGCACATCACCTGCCCAATACAATCCCAACAGTGAAACATGGTGGTGGCAGCATCATGCTATGGGGGTGTTTTTCAGCTGCAGGGACAGGACGACTGGTTGCAACTGAAGGAAAGATGAATGTGGCCAAGTACAGAGATATCCTGGAAGAAAACCTCTTCCAGAGTGCTCTGGAACTCAGACTGGGCCGAAGGTTCACCTTCCAACAAGACAATGACCCTAAGGACACAGCTAAAATAACAAAGGAGTGGCTGCGGAACAACTCTGTGACCATTCTTGACTGGCCCAGCCAGAGCCCTGACCTCAACCCAATTGAGCATCTCTGGAGAGACCTGAAAATGGCTGTCCACCAATGTTCACCATCCAACCTGACGGAACTGGAGAGGATCTGCAAGGAAGAATGGCAGAGTATCCCCAAATCCAGATGTGAAAAACTTGTTGCATCATTCCCAAGAAGACTCATGGCTGTACTAGCTCTAAAGGGGCTTCTACTCAATACTGAGCAAAGGGTCTGAATACTTATGACCATGTGATATTTCAGTTTTTCTTTTTTAATAAATTTGCAAAAATATCTACATTTCTGTTTTTTTTCTGTCTTGATGGGGTTCTGAGTGTACATTAATGAGAAATAAAATGAACTTTTTTGCTTTTAACAAATGGCTGCAATGAAACAAAGATTGAAAAATTTAAAGGGGTCTGAATACTTTCCGTACCCGTACCAGTACTGTATATATGTCATATAAATAAAACCAGCTCTAGCGGTGCCCATAGAAATAAGTCAGATTTCACTTGACATTTTTCAAGAATAGGAGTAAAAATATAAGAAGTGATCTGATTGGCTATTAGAAACACACCGACATGTTCCAATAGGCAGTATTAACCTCGTCCCTGCACAGTTGAACTTTCACACGTTTTTTGGAAGTCTGCAAGGCAGATCATCCAAGAATAAGACATTATAATACTGCAATACCTTTCACTAGGTTGTAATTTTCATCACTCACATTTCATATATAGTAGTCCACGCTGCTGAGAGATGTAATTGAAGGTTTCCTATGCGTTCAAAACATATTAATGTGCTTGTGTACATAGTTTAGTGTTCTCGTGTGGTCCATTAGATGAGGAAGTGTTAAACTATTCCATGTCATCCTGACTTCAGGCTTTAAGACTTGTGCAAGGAGCAGGCTCTAGATGACTCAGAGACATGAAGGTAAGTAGAAGATCATCTTTTATGTGAGCCAAGGATACTTAATGTGTTATGATTTTTACAGTCAGTTACGTTTATGGAATTCCTCCTTATGTGCTACAATTTCTGAATCATCACCTGGAATTTACCTATAAAAAGAGAAACCAGTTCATCACAGCTTAACAAAAATAAAATTAGCTCTAATAAACCTAAAGACAAATTGATGGTATGTAGAGTACATTAACTCCTTCCCACTGCAGGCATTTTTCAATTTTCGTTTTTGACTCCCGACCTCCAAACCTCACAACTTTTTTATTTTTGCATTCACAAATCGGTATGAGGGTTTAATGTTTGGAGGGTGGAATTGGAGAAAAACTGTGTTTACGGGCTTTGTTTTTACAGCGTTCACTATGCAACCAAAATTACACGTCACCTGTATTCTATGGGTCAATTCATTTCCAGGGATACCAAACTTTTACAGTTTTTTTTTTACATTTTAACCCCTAAAAAACAAATCCAAAACTTCTTGGAGTCTCCATATTCTGACACGTGTAACTTTTTTATATTTATGTGTATGGGGATGTAGGGCATCTTTTTTTGCGTGGCACGATGTACTTTTTAGTTATACCATTTTGGGGAATGTCTATTACTTTGATCATATTTTATCCAAATTTTTATGTAAGGTGAAACAGCGAAAAACAGCAGTTCTGATTTTTTTTTCTCACTACAGAGTTCACCGTACGGGAAAAATATTTTTATAAGCTTGTAGAACAGGCATTTTCAGATACAGGGATACCTAATGTGTATGTGTTTTACTATTTTTTGTACTTTTATGTGTTCTATGGAAATTTTTTTTTTTTTTTTTTTTTTACTGTAAACCACTGATGTCATGCATTACAATGCTAATGCATGACATCACTAGACCACTTTTCTTCTAATAGGCATAGATGCAAGACTTGAGATCCCACCTTTCAGACAGTAATGGCTCATGCAATATATACGCCATAAATATAATTTCCTGCTATACACATTTTTTTAAACTAACAATAAAAGTTTTTTAAGAACATAAAGCAGGAGCAGTACAGAATGAATCTGGTCAGGGGAACACAGGGCCCAAGTGTACATGGGTATCAGTAATACAGTGCTTTACATGGCAGTACACAAACAAAATGTGCAGATAGGACAGTAAAAAATAGGAAGGTGGGGGGGATAGGAGGCCAGAGAAAGGAAGAAAGAAACTGTGTCCCCTACTGGAAAAAAAAAAGTAAATAGGATTCACACCGTACAGTGAAGGAATACATAGCAACAGAGCATAATAAGTCATAGGTGTGCAATAAAGAGAGTAAGTGTCCATGCCACATCTCCAACCCAGCAACAACCCTGAAACCACCAGAGAGGTAAATACAACAGATAAATAATGGCTAGGAGTACAGTATGAGAGAGTCTAGAAGTGCATGTAAGCAGGGACCCCAACCACCTGCTCCAAGCTAGCATACCACTTTAATGTACAGTAAACTTCTATTAATAAGCAATGCAGGTAGGAATTTTACATGTGCTGACATCTAGTGGTAAAATTTATGCTGCAGACTGGTTAAAAATCTGGTTTAAAGAGGACCTTTCATGTCCTCGCAGAAAACCTCATTGTCACTAAGAAGCAGAGAATTAATGATAAAATGGCAGAACTATTGTAATGTCTGAAAAATATAAACTGCTGACAAACAACTGAGGGAAGGACAGGACTTTCTGGGAGAAGACTGGTAATGCCACTACCTCTAGTGCCAGGTTTTGTCGGAACTGTTTCGACAGTGAAGTGTTTCTATTCTGCTGTAATAAAATGGTGGAATGGGGACAGTTCCAGTGAGGACTATCTTCAGTAAGTAAACAAAAGATAATACAAAGTTTCTGTACATACAGTACAAGTACTAATAAAATATAAACCATAGGCTTTTAAAATATGCATAGAGAGGGGCTATATACTCACATGCAGGCATTACTGAGACTTCTGCTGTTACAATACTTCTTATTCCCAAATTAGATAATCCACCGCGAATTAAACCGCAAGTGAACGCCAAATACTGCAAAGTAAAAAAAATATGATAATATAGATATGAACATTCGTTACTTACCTGTAGCACATAACAGGTGGTGGCAATAACTAAATCACACTTGCAGCCAGTTAAAATGGATTAAAGTTGACTCAACCTCTGTCCTGTGTCCTTGTGTGTACCACATTGAGCATGGAGAAAAGAAAGAAGACCAAAGAACTGTCTGAGGACTTGAGAAGCAAAATTGTGAGGAAGCATGAGCAATCTCAAGGCTACAAGTCCATCTCCAAAGACCTGAATGTTCCTGTGTCTACCGTGCGCAGTGTCATCAAGAAGTTTAAAGCCCATGGCACTGTGGCTAACCTCCCTAGATGTGGACGGAAAAGAAAAATTGACGAGAGATTTCAACAAAAGATTGTGCGGATGGTGGCTAAAGAACCTCGACTAACATCCAAACAAGTTCTAGCTGCCCTGCAGTCCGAGGGTACAACAGTGTCAACCCGTACTATCCGTCGGCGTCTGAATGAAAAGGGACTCTATGGTAGGATACCCAGGAAGACCCCACTTCTGACCCAGAGACATAAAAAAGCCAGGCTGGAGTTTGCCAAAACTTACCTGAGAAAGCCAAAAACTTTTTGGAAGAATGTTCTCTGGTCAGATGAGACAAAAGTAGAGCTTTTTGGGAAAAGGCATCAACATAGAGTTTACAGGAAAAAAAAAGAGGCCTTCAAAGAAAAGAACACGGTCCCTACAGTCAAACATGGCGGAGGTTCCCTGATGTTTTGGGGTTGCTTTGCTGCCTCTGGCACTGGACTGCTTGACCGTGTGCATGGCATTATGAAGTCTGAAGACTACCAACAAATTTTGCAGCATAATGTAGGGCCCAGTGTGAGAAAGCTGGGTCTCCCTCAGAGGTCATGGGTCTTCCAGCAGGACAATGACCCAAAACACACTTCAAAAAGCACTAGAAAATGGTTTGAGAGAAAGCACTGGAGACTTCTAAAGTGGCCAGCAATGAGTCCAGACCTGAATCCCATAGAACACCTGTGGAGAGATCTCAAAATGGCAGTTTGGAGAAGGCACCCTTCAAATCTCAGGGACCTGGAGAAATTTGCCAAAGAAGAATGGTCTAAAATTCCAGCAGAGCATTGTAAGAAACTCATTGATGGTTACTGGAAGCGGTTGTTCGCAGTTATTTTTTATTTTTTTAAATTTAGATTTTTATTGAGAGAAAATTTTTGTAATACATAACAGGGAAAGAAATAATACATAGGGATAATAAGGTGTCAACAGTATCCATATACATATTGTTGTAGTGGTAACACAATTTGGAGGGAGCAAGGGAAAAAGGGAAACAGAAATCAACATCATACCGCTCAGTAAGTTATCTAGAAAAAGGGTTTATAATATACACATCACCACACTACTAGAGCCGTGGAGCAATAGAATATCATGTATGGAAAGAGGGGTCCGGCCTTCTGCAAAGAGGGACTCCCCCACAGCCGACATAATCAGACCAAAGGGCCCACTTCAGGCGAAAGGCAGTATACCTATGGCTTCTACATGCCAACATCTTCTCTAGTGTATAGGCCAAGTTGACGTGCTGTATTAGTTCCGACAACGTCAAACAGGGTGCATTCTTCCACTGGCGTGCTATCATAGCTCTGGCCGCTAATATAATCTGGCCCAGAACTACTGCCATATCGCCTGGAAAAGACTCAGTATCCAGGAAGCAGAGCGCCAGGCCTGGAGATAACGGGACATTCATGCCTGCCAGACCGGACATCAACTGGAAGACGGCACTCCAGAAAGCGAGCACAGGGGGACAGTCCTACCACATATGTATAAGTCTACCTCTTGCACCACAACCTCTCCAACACAAATCTGAGCACAAAGGGTCTATGTGTGCTAGCTGAGTGGGGGTCTGTTCGCAGTTATTTTGTCTAAAGGTTGTGCTACCAAGTATTAGGCTGAGGGTGCCAATACTTTTGTCCGGCCTATTTTTGGAGTTTTGTGTAAAATGATCAATGATTTGACTTTTTTTTTTTTCATTCTCTTTTGTGTTTTTTCATTGCAAGCAAAATAAATGAAGATATTATTACCAAAGCATTTGGGATTGCAATCATTTTCTGGAAGAAATTGAGTATTATCTGACAGAATTGCAGGGGTGCCAATACTTTTGGCCAGCACTGTACACATGATGGCTCTAAATAACTATCATCATCTACCCCAAGGGCAGATTAATAAATAATTCTCATCTGGACTCAGGAAATAGTTCAAGTATGTTGTATACATTGGTATACACTTATTTTCATTTTTACTAATTATATATTAACCATGTAACTTTCTTTTATTCTTAATTGTTTGTACCCGTTACTGTATTACTCATGTCAATGTCACATCAGACCCCGAATGCCCTGTATGTACTGTATGCCTGTCACATCAGACCCTGAATGCCCTGTATGCCTATGTCACATCAGACCCTGAATGCCCTGTATCTACTGTATGCCAATGTTACATCAGACCCTGAATGCCCTGTATGCCTATGTCACATCAGGCCATGAATGCCCTGTATGTACTGTATGCCTATGTCACATCAGATCCTGAATGCCCTGTATGTACTGTATGCCTATGTCACATCAGATCCTGAATGCCCTGTATGTACTGTATGCCTATGTCACATCAGATCCTGAATGCCCTGTATGCCAATGTCACATCAGACCCTGAATGCCCTGTATGTACTGTATGCCTATGTGACATCAGATCCTGAATGCCCTGTATGAACTGTATGCCAATGTCACATCAGACCCTGAATGCCCTGTATGCCTATGTCACATCAGATCCTGAATGCCCTGTATGTACTGTATGCCTATGTCACATCAGATCCTGAATGCCCTGTATGTACTGTATGCCTATGTCACATCAGATCCTGAATGCCCTGTATATACTGTATGCCTATGTCACATCAGATCCTGAATGCCCTGTATGCCAATGTCATATCAGACCCTGAATGCCCTGTATATACTGTATGCCTATGTCACATCAGAACCTGAATGCCCTGTATGCCAATGTCACATCAGACGCTGAATGCCCTGTATGCCTATGTCACATCAGATGCTGAATGCCCTGTATGTACTGTATGCCTATGTCACATCAGACCCTGAATGCCCTGTATATACTGTATGCCTATGTCACACAGATCCTGAATGCCCTGTATGCCAATGTCACATCAGACGCTGAATGCCCTGTATGCCTATGTCACATCAGACGCTGAATGCCCTGTATGTACTGTATGCCTATGTCACATCAGATCCTGAATGCCCTGTATGTACTGTATGCCTATGTAACATCAGAACCTGAATGCCCTGTATGTACTGTATGCCTATGTCACATCAGACCCTGAATGCCCTGTATGACTATGTCACATCAGGCCATGAATGCCCTGTATGTGCTGTATGCCTATGTCACATCAGATCCTGAATGCCCTGTATATACTGTATGCCTATGTCACATCAGATCCTGAATGCCCTGTATGCCAATGTCACATGAGACCCTGAATGACCTGCATGTACTGTATGCCTATGTCACACAGATCCTGAATGCCCTGTATGCCTGTCACATCAGACGCTGAGTGCCCTGTATGTACTGTATGCCTGTCACATCAGACGCTGAATACCCTGTATGTACTGTATGCCTGTCACATCAGACGCTGAATACCCTGTATGTACTGTATGCCTATGTCACATCAGACGATGAATGCCCTGTATGCCTTTGTCACATCAGACCCTGAATGTCCCGTATGTAGTATATGCCAAAATGGCATCAGATCCCGCACCACAAGAGGTCTATTTCATGGACAATGGGAGAAATCTGCAGTGATCACAAAAACACATAGGAACGTATGAAAAGCATACAAACACCATGCAGGTTTGCAAGCAACACTTACGATTTCATTTAACCCTGCTGAATCTTTGTTACTTATACATTGAGGAAAAAATAAAATCTTTATAGTGCTCTTAGACAGATCCTTATAATCAGTACCTATGTGAGACATCTCCTTTCATAGCTCAGCTGGATGACCTCTACGTCTTCTGTATTCACTAACACAAAGTTATTAGTGCTGTCTGTCATATTTCCCTGGAGAAGAAACCTGGTCAGGGGCACTGTTTCTACCAGCCTGCTAGATCACAATAGACTTGCCCCTCCACTCATACTGCACAAGAGGTATACAAACTCCCTAAATACCCAAGGCAGAGGTATCAGAATTCCTTCCAAGTGCTGCCACAGCTCTCTTCAATCTGCTTTTTCTACAGTGAACTGCCAATGGTCACTGCATTATGAGCCAAAGATACAGTATCCAACTGGCTGTTCAAAAAGTATTTCTTAAAATCCATATATTATATGTGCCCCCATGTCTCCCTAAGCAACTATCTACCCCTTATCCCAGCCCTGAACTGCTTGACTCTCTTGTGATGACAGGGCTTTATTACCTAGCAAGTTCCCAACACAGACACACTTGTGTCAGCTTATAATTCCTTATTTGGGAAAGATATTTACCGTAAGTTATGTCAGCTCTCTCTCTATCTACTCCTGCAAGGAATGTAAAAGGATACAGTAAAACACATTTGCCTTCTGGCAGGCCAAACTCACTGACCATCTCATGTGTATGAGGTTCCCAGTAGATGATGCACAACTGAGATGTATATCCTAAGAAATGGAGGTATGCCTTATAAAAACTCACAGCAACTAATCCAAAGTGACAAAAAAGCATGGCTGGAATTTGCTCTGCAAATGGGCAAGTCCTCCAAACAGACAGATTAACAATCAATAATATTACTATCCCCGATAAACAAAGCAGATAAATGACCATATATACGCATGACCACATATACCTTCCAATGTATCCTTTGCGCTCCTCTTAAAGGGGTTTTCCGGGCAAAAAAAAACTTTTTTTTTTAAAAAAAGGTATTTTAGTGCTATTAATGTGTTAATAATTGCATCAAAATACCTTTAGCAGTGTTTTGAGTGATTTCTGGCTTTCTCTGGGAGCTCTTAGCATCCTCTGCATTTGTGTACATTGGCTAGCTTCCTGCTTCCCTAGCCTATAACTTCCATGATCCTCCTCACTCCCTCTCTCACACCTCCTCCATGTTTCCCTAGCTAGCCCGCTGAGTACTAGCTCTATCTATCAATCTATCTATCTACCTCAGCCCCAGTTCCCCCCCTCCTACTGTGGACTTCTTGTGTGGTATGCGCTCTTTGCTTCTGCCGGCGACTGTACAATAAAGCTCTATTGCGCAGGCGCCAGCAGAAGCGGAGGAAGTGACGCTTCATGCCAGAAGACTGAAGATAGATAAGTATGATGGGGACAGATGGGTGGGGGGTGGTATTGGTGATGCTTTGTTTCCGGAAATGGAACGTCACCGGATCATCACAAAATGTGCCTGGGGAGGTCATGTGACCGCCCCAGGTATATGGGTAAATATACATTTTTTTTTTTATGAAATCAATTAGAATTTAGACAGGGGTAGGGGGTTTAGTTTAGGACTTGATTTTCAATTTATGCCGCATAACCCCTTTAAGTTACCAAACCTGTCATGAACTGTGAGAATTTTATTTAGAATAGAAATACGTTACCAGATCTGGAGGTATTATTACCTTGGGGGCATGTTCCAAATACTGTTTCCCTGCAGACATTTGAGTGATAAGTCGGAATTTGTTGTCCTGCAGCACATAAATTCCCTTTGCAAAGAAGAAAAAAAAAAATCAATGCATAGAATAATACAGGAGTCCAAAGATTTAGCTGTACAAATGCTGCAAATGTGGAAAAAGGGGTGGAAGATCTCAAGATGTGGATAAAAATCTGCATCTCAAACATGCACAGTAGAGTACCTATGAAAGTTGTTACAGGCTAGCATTACTTGTAAAATGTATAATGTGTATATGATTTATTTAAAGGGTTTGTCCAAAACTTGGAACAAAATCATGGGGTGGCTGGTGGAGATGTAAAAATTAATTAAAAATAACACAGTTGTCCACAACCAGTGCCTGTTCTGTCTCATGCCGGGGCTGCTTTGCCAGAAGCCCTGAGGCTTATGTGACTGCTGAGGTGGTGGAGCGCCAGGAAAAGGCGAGCAGGTGACGCATGTAGCTTTCTCTATTCTCTTCTATGAGAGCTTTGAGAGTAGCCACACTGTTTTTGGAATTCTTATAATAATGAACAGAAAAAGATGCACATCCACTTCTTTATCCCTGAGGTGACCTGACCCACATTTATAAGACATGTATAATATATCTTATGCATAGGCCATAAACGTCTGAGATGGAAACTGACAAACTCTGATAAACTCTTAAATGTACAGTGCCTTGCTAAAGTATTCGGCCCCTTGAACTTTTCAACCTTTTGCCACATTTCAGGCTTCAAACATAAGGATATAAAATTTTAATTTTTTGGTGAAGAATCAACAAGTGGGACACAATTGTGAAGTGGAATGAAATTTATTGGTTATTTTAAACTTTTGTTAAAAATAAAAAACTGAAAAGTGGGGTGTGCAATATTATTCGGCCCCTTTACTTTCAGTGCAGCAAACTCACTCCAGAAGTTCAGTGAGGATCTCTGAATGATCCAATGTTGTCCTAAATGACTGATGATGATAAATATAATCCAACTGTGTGTAATCAAGTCTCCGTATAATGCACCTGCTCTGTGATAGTCTCAGGGTTCGGTTTAAAGCGCAGAGAGCATCATGAAGACCAAGGAACACACCAGGCAGGTCCGTGATACTGTTGTGGAGAAGTTTAAAGCCGGATTCGGATACAAAAAGATTTCCCAAACTTTAAACATCCCAAGGGGCACTGTGCAAGCGATCATATTGAAATGGAAGGCGTATCAGACCACTGCAAATCTACCAAGACCCGGCCGTCCCTCTAAACTTTCATCTCAAACAAGGAGAAGACTGATCAGAGATGCAGCCAAGAGGCCCATGATCACTCTGGATGAACTGCAGAGATCTACAGCTGAGGTGGGAGAGTCTGTCCATAGGACAACAATCAGTCATACACTGCACAAATCTGGCCTTTTATGGAAGAGTGGCAAGAAGAAAGCCATTTCTCAAAGATACCCATATCCAGCTGTGTGGTATAATTACATATATGTATAATATGAGCCTGAGGCAGGAAATAGTCCCTGAATTATGGAAATCTTCTTGTGTGGTACCAGTTCCAAAGAAACCCCACCCTATGGACCTCAACGACTACAGACCTGTAGCACTGACATCCCACCTGATGAAGATCTTGGAGAGATTGGTTCTCACACATCTCCGCCCTCTAGTGAGCCCCGCTATGGACCCCCTCCAGTTTGCTTATCGGCCGAGCATTGGGGTAGATGATGCCATCATCCATCTTCTGCACAGGGCTCTGTCTCACCTGGAGAAATCAGGGAACACAGTGAGAATAATGTTCTTTGACTTCTCCAGTGCTTTTAACACCATACAGCCCAGGTTATTGAGGGACAAGCTGGGCCTTGCTGGAGTGGACCACCACCTCTCCAACTGGATCCTAGACTACCTCACAAATCGACCTCAATACGTGAGAGCCCAAGACTGTGTGTCAGGTACCGTGATCTGTAATACGGGGGCACCTCAGGGTACGGTTCTCGCCCCTTTCCTCTTCACACTGTACACTGCAGATTTTAGGTGCAACTCATCCAGCTGCTACCTACAGAAGTATTCTGACGACTCTGCAATAGTGGGTCTCATCACAGATGATGATGACAGGGAGTACAGAGAACTGAACCAGGATTTTGTGGACTGGTGCCACCGGAACCACCTGAAGATTAATGCGGGGAAGACCAAGGAGATGGTGGTGGACTTCCGCAAAGGCAGAAGCTCTCCTAAACCAGTGGACATCTTGGGGACGGGCATCGAGATTGTGAACACCTATAAGTACCTGGGTTTGCTCCTTAATAATAAGCTGGACTGGGCAGATCATATGGAGGCCCTGTACAGGAAGGGCCACAGCAGGCTCTACCTGCTTAGGAAGCTGAGAGCCTTTGGAATCCGGGGGGCACTTCTTAGAACTTTCTTTAACTCGGTAGTGGCATCAGCCATCTTCTTTGGAGTGGCCTGCTGGGGGAGCAGTATATCAACCAGGGACAGAAATAAACTTGACAAGCTGATTAGAAGGGCCAGCTCTGTCCTGGGGAGCCCACTGGACCCAGTGCAGGTGGTGGGTGACAGAAGGATACTGTCCGTGGTGAGCTTCATGCAGAAGAAGAAGTCCCATCCCATGCATGAGACTGTGATCGCGCTGAGCAGTACTGTCAGTGACCGACTGCTCCACCCTAGGTGTGAGAAGGAGCGCTATCGGAAGTCTTTCCTCCCCACCACGGTTAGGCTGTACAACCAACACCGACCTAAGCGGAGATCATTACACACAGAGAACTGAAATATCTCTCTGCCTGTTAAATCCCCCCCCACCTCCTCTGCTACGTCCTATCTGTCTGTCTGCTATTAATGTAATGCCTCTCACCTTGGAACATTCCTGTACATGTTGTATTTGTATTTGTATCTGCTTAGCTTTGCTGCTGTAACACACTGAATTTCCCCATTGTGGGACTATTAAAGGACTATTATTATTATTATTATTATTATTATTATTAAAAAGTCTCATTTAAAGTTTGCCACAAGCCACCTGGGAGACACACCAAACATGTGGAAGAAGGTGCTCTGGTCAGATGAAACCAAAAGCGAACTTTTTGTCCACAATGCAAAACAATATGTTTGGCATAAAAGCAACACAGCTCATCACCCTGAACACACCATCCCCACTGTCAAACATGGTGGTGGCAGCATCATGGTTTGGGCCTGCTTTTCTTCAGCAGGGACAGGGAAGATGGTTAAAATTGATGGGAAGATGGATGGAGCCAAATACAGGACCATTCTGGAAGAAAACCTGTTGGAGTCTGCAAAAGACCTGAGACTGGGACGGAGATTTATCTTCCAACAAGACAATGATCCCAAACATAAAGCAAAATCTACAATGGAATGGTTCACAAATAAACGTATCCAGGTGTTAGAATGGCCAAGTCAAAGTCCAGACCTGAATCCAATCGAGAATCTGTGGAAAGAGCTGAAAACTGCTGTTCACAAACGCTCTCCATCCAACCTCACTGAGCTCGAGCTGTTTTCCAAGGAAGAATGGGCAAGAATTTCAGTCTCTCGATGTGCAAAACTGATAGAGACATACCCCAAGCGACTTGCAGCTGTAATCGCAGCAAAAGGTGGCGCCACAAAGTATTAACTTAAGGGGGCTGAATAATTTGGCACGCCCCACTTTTCAGTTTTTTATTTTTTACAAAAGTTTAAAATATCCAATAAATTTCATTCTACTTCACAATTGTGTCCCACTTGTTGTTTATTCTTCACCAAAAATTTAAAATTTTATATCCTTATGTTTGAAGCCTGAAATGTGGCAAAAGGTTGAAAAGTTCAAGGGGGCCGAATACTTTCGCAAGGCACTGTACGTTAGATTTACTCTTATATCACTGTCAAGGTGTAACTATTGTCTTCTATCTACTGACCAATGCTATGAAAACAGTCAGCTTGGAAGCAGGTACATACTTTATAGTATACCTGTGTATTTACCATTGGCTGTTACCTACACAATGCTTGTGCACTCATACACATAGCAAACACGACTGAATACCTATGGAAAAGTAAACTGCATGGTGGCAGTACATGCTGCAAGTAGTTCACCTGGTGATTGGTTCGCAGGTTGTCAATTTGTTTCTTGAACACTGTTGTCCAAAAATCTTTGCAGACAAATTTCATAATGTCTAATTCATCTTTGAACCGTGCTGTATCCTTGGTAAATCTAAGGAAGGGAAAAAGGAGGTTCAACATTACCATCAATACTAAAAAGAGGGGCTGACAAACATAACCACTACTTAGTAAACCGGATGGGAAAAAAAAAAAAATATCAATAAAGTCACCAAACCTGCTCTCCAAGCTGTTGTCGTTCAACTTGGTAAATCTGCATAGTTAGGTAGAATAATAAGGGCAAAGAGTTGTAGTACTGCATAACTAAGCAGATTTCAATTCAAGTATTAACACCTGATCTTTTGCAGTGGTTTACTCTACTTTTTACACTGAAAATACATACAAACCTGACAGAAACAAGTATGCATGTGTATGGGGAAGTTGGAAGGAACAGTTATGTGCTAAGTGAGCATTTGTCCAACAGCTACTGAAGGTTTATGGGCACCTTAAAAGGAGTCTGTCACCAGTGCCCAACATATAAATTTTTGTCAATATGCAAATCAGTTCTTTGGCTTAAGTGGTTCATTGCCACTTACCTCTTGGACAATGGCAATACCTTAATTGCTTCATAAATCTTGTTTGCATATTGATAAAAACACCAATTCACAAGGGGAAAACACCATTGATTGAGGTGACCGTAAACTGTCTGGTGACAGACCCCTTTAAATGGTCACTAACATTTCAGACAACATAGTCTCATTTCATAGAGCATGTGATTCTGGACCAAAATGTAATGCACATTAACTACAAAAGTGGCTGCTTTCTGCCTGAAAATCCTCTGTAAGGAAAAGGCCCCACGTAGCAGGCCGCAGCCAAAAAGTGCTACAGGAAAAACCGTGGCAGAAACACATTGTGGTTTTTCCCAAAGCGCTTTTCACAGAAAGTCTCTTTCTGCCTCTATTATACCAGCGTTTCTGTAGGTATAATTGACATGCTGCAATTTCCAAAAACGTAATTGTTTTGTAAACCAAAGCATTTCCGCTGCGGGTATTTTTCTGCAATGTATGGATGGAATTTGCTAGCAATCTCTGCACGGATTGTAAAATGCTGCGGCCAAACTGCAGCGTTTACACCACATGGGGCCCTGGCCTCAAGTTCCTGCCACTAGGTGTCTCGATTCTAGCTATTTTGCAGTTCACTCCCTGTTACTAGCCAAGGTACATTATATACATTAAATAAGCAAGACAACTTCAGTGTGTGGTGGGTCAGGTTCTGTTCTGTCTTTACTCAGTGAATAGAGAGGAGAGAGCTTAAAAAACCTATTTAAGCTATTTTGTGTCTATATTTTATTAAAAGGACAGTACAGCGGCACTTTTGTCCTTGGGAAGATAATCCGCCGCCAGAGGTGTCTGGACGCAATTTTCTCCCCTCTCCCATTCAGAACATATGCACATATGGCCGACAGCTATTTAATGGTCATAGCCAGCGTAATAAGACACCGAAAAAATAATTCCCATGTAAGAATTACTCATAGGTAGAGACTAACCAATATCTTAACACCACGACTGTGACATATAAGCCTACCTTTCTATTAACTAAGGGGCTATACGCCCTGAAACGCGTAAGCTGTTTCATGGATCTTGCCTTTGTGTAACTGTTGTTACTTTTTTAAACCATATGGATTAAAAGGTACATTTTATTCATCAACCATAATTTGTTGGATGCTGGAACTTTTTTTTTTATTCTCATCATTTTCAATATATCTTGCTCAGAAGAAGTCCAGTGAGCGTTCCTTGGCATTCCCTGGCATTTCTTATATGGAATTTATCTACATGTGGATATGGTGAGCTAAAGATTCAATCTTTTACCTTTCTATTAAGCCTTGCCCTACTCGAAAACCCATGTTCTCCAACTTGGTAATACACCTTCCATTCTCCTATAAAAGAAATATAAAGATTATTTTTCCATTAAAAACATTTCACGTAAGCTCCAAAACAAACTAAAAAAAACAAACCTCCCAATGTTTCCTTAGAATCATTTCTAGCATCTATTTTCTATATTTCACATATATCACATACACAGCACTTCTGACATAATGGCAATTATTGCATATACTGTACAATATTAGGATTCATGTAGTCGAACCCGTGCTTTGTCAGTGTGTTTGGCTCACTGAAGGAAATCAAAGGATATCATCCATGTGCCTTCCATATTAACACATGCACACGTTCATATATATGTAGCCTTATTATTGGGACTGCCTACTTTTCAAGCAGGAACTATCTCACCTACATTGCTGACAGAAGATCAAGTCCTTTGCTACTATCCCGCTCTACAAGCACTGTTTATGGCAGACTGTATCCTGGTTTCTACTGACAAGGAACATTGGGTTCATTCCCTTGGATTGAATCTTACAAAATTTTGAAACTCCATGTTAAGCATGGCATATATAGGCTGCATGGAAGAGTTCATTGCTTTCTTTGGCTATGTTCATATGTAAGTTGGAGGAGCCTCTATTCCAGATTCCGTTAAAAAACCCAGACATAAAAGACCAGCATGCTATTTTGTCTAGTATGGGTCTTCTCACATTGCATCTTTATTGTATGCACTGGGAAAGCTTGTGGCGGATACATTAAACACACCCACAGCCCCCAATATACTGTTCATTTAGCTTCTATCTCTATACCTATGGGTGACAGATGCCACCAGAGCTTTCCCGCCACATACAGTAAATGGAAACTCATGTATGCCAGTCTTCTAACATAGAGGGGTGTTAAAGTGGTGCATTTTTGGTACAAGGCTCTTTTTTGTGCCAAAGATGTGTCACATTGTTCATTCTTTCACGGTGGCTCAGTGGTTAGCCTTGCAGCGCTGGAGTCCTGGGTTCAAATCCTGCCAAGGACAACATCTGCAAGGAGTTTGTATGTTCTCCCCGTGTTTGCATGGGTTTCCTCTGGGTACTCCGGTTTCCTCCCACACTCCAAAGACATACTGATAGGGAATGTACAGTCATGTCCAAAAGTTTTGAGAATGACACAAATATTATATTTTCACATGATCTGCTGCCCTCTGGTTTTTATGTGTGTTTGTCAGATGTTTTTATCACATACAGAAATATAATTGCATTCATATTATGAGTAACAGAAGCTTATATTGACAGAATGAGTTAATGCAGCAAGTCAATATTTGCAGTGTTGACCCTTCTTCTTCAGGACCTCTGCAATTCTCCCTGGCATGCTCTCAATCAACTTCTGGACCAAATCCTGACTGATAGCAGTCCATTCTTGCAGAATCAATGCTTTAATTTTGTCTGAATTTGTTGGTTTTTGTTTGTCCACCCGTCTCTTGATGATTGACCACAAGTTCTCAATGGGATTAAGATCTGGGGAGTTTCCAGGCCATGGACCCAAAATCTCTATGTTTTGTTCCCTGAGCCATTTAGTTATCACCTTTGCTTTATGGCAAGGTGCTCCATCATGCTGGAAAAGGCATTGTTGAGCGCCAAACTGCTCTTGGACGGTTGGGAGAAGTTGCTCTTGGAGGACATTCTGGTACCATTCTTTATTCATGGCTGTGTTTTTAGGCAAGACTGTGAGAGAGCCGATTCCCTTGGCTGAGAAGCAACCCCACACATGAATGGTTTCAGGATGCTTTACAGTTGGCATGAGACAAGACTGGTGGTAGCGCTCACCTCTTCTTCTCCGAATAAACTGTTTTCCAGATGTTCCAAACAATCGAAAAGGGGATTCATCAGAGAAAATGACTTTACCCCAGTCCTCAGCAGTCCACTCCCTGTACCTTGTGCAGAATATCAGTCTGTCCCTGATGTTTTTTCTGGAGAGAAGTGGCTTCTTTGCTGCCCTCCTTGAGACCAGGCCTTGCTCCAAGAGTCTCTGCCTCACAGTGCGTGCAGATGCACTCACACCTGCCTGCTGCCATTCCTCAGCAAGCTCTGCATTGCTGGTAGCCCGATCCCGCAGCTGAAACACTTTTAAGAGACGGTCCTGCCGCTTGCTGGTCTTTCTTGGGCGCCCTGGAGCCTTTTTGGCACCAATGGAACCTCTCTCCTTGAAGTTCTTGATGATGCGATAGATTGTTGACTGAGGTGCAATCTTTCTAGCTGCAATACTCTTCCCAGTTAGGCCATTTTTGTGCAGTGCAATGATGACTGCACGTGTTTCTTTAGAGATAACCATGGTTAACAGAAGAGAAACAATGATGGCAAGCACCAGCCTCCTTTTAAAGTGTCCAGTGGTGTCATTCTTACTTAATCATGACAGATTGATCTCCAGCCCTGTCCTCATCAACACCCACACCTGTGTTAATGGAGCAATCACTGAAACGATGTTAGGTGGTCCTTTTAAGGCAGGGCTGCAATGATGTTGAAATGTGTTTTGGGGGATAAAGTTCATTTTCTAGGCAAATATTGACTTTGCAAGTAATTGCTGTTAAGCTGATCACTCTTTATAACATTCTGGAGTATATGCAAATTGAAAAACTTTAGAAAAACTGAAGCAGTAGACTTTGTAAAAATTAATATTTGTATCATTCTCAAAACTTTTGGCCATGACTGTAGATTGTGAGCCCTATATGGGACAGTGACTGTCAATGTAAAGTGCTGCAGAATATGATGGTGCTATACAAGTAAGCATAATAAATAAATAAAATAATAAATTCTTTCCCTCGTACGCCACTTTTTGTGAATGTAACAGGGCGGGGTGAAGAACAAGGTGGGCTGGGGCAGGGACGCCTCAACCTGACAAAGTTATTGTAACAGTTCCTGGCACGAACGTTGCCTTCCTGACATGCACCTAATTTATTAAGTCCACTTCTTCTTAACAACACAGGCACACCTCGTGCCAGTCGGTGACTTTATAAAGACTGGCATAGGAAATGTCAGTCTTAATAGATTTCCCTCATAGTGTGAACAGAACCTACAATTCCGTGCTTCCTGGCAGAAACCCAATGAACCGAGTGCAGGTGGAATGATGAAGAGACCTTGATCCCTTAATTCTCAGGACTGACAGGGAACCCAGAGGTCATATTGCTACTGATAAAGAGTACATTTGAATTATGAGACTACTGGGGTCAATGCACCTACGCCAGTTTTCTGGTGAGGAAGGGTGATAATATGGCACATCTTTGGCACAATGTGATTGGAGTGGGGCAGTTTGGAGGCACCTCAGCCTGACATATTGTTCCTGACTGGCGTAGACTACCATTCTGGTACATGTGCATGGGTCTGGTTTATGAAGAAGCGGCTGGAGCCATTCAGACATGCCTTACCTCAGTCTGGCCTGTTATTAAGACTCCTGTACGAAACGCCTTAACGTCTTAATAAATCTGCCCCACTATGTGCATGCCTGGCCGCTTATTTCTTGTTATCCTCACCAGTAACAGATAAAACAGGGATCAAACAACTCCTGTTCTGTAAGACTAGGGAAATACAGCGACTTTAAGGTGGACGATATTAACAAAGCAAATGGTACACTACCAGTCGCTACTAATATGTGGTTGCAGACAAATCCAGCAGGGTTGGATTTCTTCTAATTGTCAAATCAGGGTCGCTGCACCTTGCAGGTTGCAATGTCATTAGATGAGATGTAGCGGCACAAGACGGTAACCTTAAATTGCACAACTACAAGCTGCCCTAGCCTATCACTATAATACACCCTTAAGGGGGCGCTCTGACATGAAATTAAAACACAACTCACTAGTAAATAGGTTACCTATCAAGTGGTAATCCATAGTGATATCTGCTTTTGAGAAAGTTGGGTCCCAACCAAAATGGCTGCTCTCATAGCTCCTGTGCCACCCAGCTCTGTCAGACCCCAGAATGGCAAATCTTCAGCAATATGCAATGAATTCAATAGTCCAGGCATATGCTGACATCGCTATTCCTAAACCAGCCCCCCATGTCGTGGCCCCCGAGCTGTCACTTACCGCATCCCCCTGCTCTGAGGACTTGTACACACAGGACACGATCTCATTGTGCAGCAGCAGGAACAGAGCTTCATCTGCCAGATCCTGCTTGTTCATGACTGCTGCCAGCTACCCAGCAAGGCTGGCACTGAGGAGACTGCACTGATGTCAGCAGACAGCCCCACAATACAATGTCAGACCCCCTGCGCTGCCCACAGTCCTGGCACTGACTGGCATCAACCTGACATCCTGTGCAGTGGATCACACATTCCACTAGAGGGCGGAAGGACGTCTAATGACATCACGGTCATGTGATCAGTCACATGACTAGGAGGAGTTTCCTGGATTATCCCTTGTTTCTGACATGGAAGCTGTGTGTTACTTGGAAAGCTGTTGTGGAACTACAACTCCCAGTATGTCCTGGAAGATATAGTTCAGCTACAGCTGGAGGGCACTCAGTTTTACACTTACTGTGGACTAGGAAGTTATGTGCTATACAAGAAACTGATGTTGAAAATGATGTATTGTATGTTATATGTTGTGCAGTTTTAATATTATGTATTAAAAATATGTTTTAAAATTTTCCTATAGTTGATATATTTCTGGGGTCCTCATAGATATGATTTTTGCAGACTGTGAGGTGCACTGACAGGCAGTGTCGGACTGGGATGTCTAGGGCCCACCAGTGGAATTGTTTCTAGGGGCCCACCATCAGGACCCCTGCAGATCAGCAGTACCGAGACAGGTTGGCTAAAGGTAATAACATGCCGGGAGCCACGCTGCTCACCCACTATACCATGTTCACCACTGCACTACCTAAACCTACTGCTACACCTTGTATGGCAAGTGAACAGCATGGCTCCAAGAATTGTTAGCTTTACCTGTAGCCGCACTGTCCTGGAAAAGCTGATCTGCAGAGGTCCTGGCTGTTGTATCATCGCAGATGTAATATTAATGGCCTAGCCTAAGGACAGGCCATCAATATTAGAAAGATGGATAAATCCTTTAAAGAGGTTGTCAAGGAATTGGAGCAACCCATGTAGCTGGCGGGAGGTGTAAAGTAAAAAATAAGTAAATTAAGAAGCATACTACTTTGTCCCTGGCCCTCCATTGTCCACTGCCAGGGTCAATTCAGTCTCATGCCGGCGACTACTTGCTGGGAGTCCTGCACCTCATGTGATCGCTAAGACCAATTAGGTACAGGATTTCCAGAAATGAGGCGCCGCCATGAGACCGAACAGACACAGGTAGGGGACAATGGGGTGCTGGGGACAGGTGAGTATGCTTTTTTTTTAAAATTTTCTTATTTTTACACCTCCCTGGCGGCCGACACAGTGGTCGCTCCAGTTTATGGACAACCTCTTTTAAGGAGTTGTCTGGGCCAAATTTTTCTATGGTCACTTCACTGGTCCCCCCACATAGTGGCCCCTTCACTGGTCCCCCATACTGTATGGGGAACAGTGATGGGGTCATTATATTGTGTGGGAACAGTGATGGGGGCTAACATCCTGTGGGGGGGACATTAAACTGTGTGGGGCATATTAAAGGGGTTGTCCAGGGTTAATCTTTTTTATGGCCTAAGCTTAGGATAGGCCATAAATACCTGATCGGTAGGGGGCTGACACACGGCCCCGTCAGCTGTTCGGAGCCACTTCCGGAGCCCGTTCTGTACACAACACAGGGCCGGAAGCAGGAAGCTCCATGCGCTGTATAGCAGCCCGGCACCTTCACTGCAGCTCAGCTCCTACTGACTTAAATAAGTGCTGAGATACAGTGAAGGTGCCCGGCTAATACACAGTGGACAGAGCTTTCTGCTTCTGGCCCTGTATTGTGTACAGTACGGGCATCAGAAGTGGCTCCGTACAGCTGATCGGTCCAGGGTCAGCCCCATACAGATCAGGTATCTATGGCCTATCCTGAGGATAAACCATAACAAATTATGCCTGGACAACCCCTTTAATATACCCCTCTAATGCGCCACACTTTAAAGAGGTTGTCCAGTATAATTTTTTTTTTTTTTTATAATTAGTCCGTGGGAGGTGAATCCCCCCTACCCCCTCCCCCCAAAAAAAACAAAAAACATACTAAACATACTCACCTGTCTCCGGTGCTCCGGTGTCCTCCCAGCACAGTCTGGTCCTGCAGCTCCGCTGTCTTCTTTTTGCCGGAAATCCTCACTGGCTGTGACGTCCCAGGTCCCTTCCCTTAGGCCGCTGATTGGCCTCAGGGGTCATGTGACGTCACAGGTAGTCACGTGCAGGGGGAACTTCAGCTGGAAGAAAACAACAGAACTGCAGAACCAAACTGCGCTGGGGGACACTGGGGACAGGAAAGAAAGTTTGGGGGGGGGGGGGGGTTTTGTTTTTTTCACCTGCCCCAGCGTAATTAAAAAAAAAATTAAGGAGCCACTGTATGGAGTATAAGCTCCACAGTGGCCCCCACCCAGTATTATAAGCTCCACAGTGGCCCCCACCCAGTATTATAAGCTCCACAGTGGCCCCCACCCAGTATTATAAGCTCCACAGTGGCCCCCACCCAGTATGCGCCCAATAGCCCCCCTCCGCTTCAGTGCTATTACTATACTCTGGGGTCTCCTCAGACCCTAGAGTATAATAATCGGAGGCCCAGGGGAAGTGATTAAAATTAACAAACTCGCATACTCACCTTGCCTTACCTTTCCTTGGCATCCTCGCTCCATCCTGTCGTCTTCAGCGTCTTCAGGCCCTTTTCCGACGACGCTGCTGAGGCCTGTGATTGGGCCTCAGCGGTCACGTGGGGGCGCACTGACGTCATTACGCGACCGCGCCCCATGTGACCGCCGGGGCCTAATCACAGGCTTCAGTCACATGACGGAGGAGCGCCGGAGAGGACGCTGTGCCCAGGAGAGGTGAGAATATGTATTTATTGTTTTCAGTCACCTCCCCTGCCCTGCCATCTATTGGAAAGGGGCCTGCAATATGCCAGGGCCCCTTTCCAATAACAGTATGTATAGCGGTCGGGGAACCAGGCTTTCCCCGACCGCTATTATAGTGGTACTGGGCCACGGCCATCTCCAGCTGGCCACGGGCACCATACCCCGTCGAACCCAGTCGCGGTCGCACCCTCTGCGACCGTGATCGTTACGCCTCTGGTCAGGGGCCCGATCGGGATGGTCAGGATCCCAATCGGGCCCCTATGACATAAGGACTAATAGTCGGGGCTTGGGGCCCACCGGTGGATTCACCGGTTCCCCGGTGGGCCAGTCTGACCCTGCTGACAGGTACATGTCAGGTATTAATACAGCAATATGAAAACGGAGTTCTTCATCTTCGCCCCTCCTCGCACGGCCCCACGCCCCACTACCTGATCCATCTGTCAAAGTTAATGGAACCACACTTACCCCAGTCCCAGGGGTCCGTTGCCTTGTGATAACCTCTGACCTATCCTTCAAGACGCACTTCAACTCAATTCACGCTCAACACCTCCTGCCGCCTCCAACTCAAGAACATCCATTGAATCCGCTCCTTCCTCACCCCTGAAACTACAAAGATGCTAGTCCGCACCCTCATAATCTCCTGCTTAGACTACTGTAACACCCTTCTGGCCGTATATCGAAGTCAGAAAAGTAAACCCCAGAAGTGAAGGAGAAGCCGCCATTGTGAAGAGTGTCCAGCAGCATGCTCAAGAAAGAGACTCCACAGCCTCCACCAGCACAGCTACCGGCCAAAAAAGGAAGAGATGTAGCTTCTGTCCATCTTCTTGTGACAATAAAACAAATCTGACGTGCTGGGTGTGCAAAATATCTTTGTAAAGGACATGTGTTTTATTATTGTGCTCAACGTAAAAATGAATGAACCGGTTCAAACTTTTTATAGATAAAAAAGAAAACTGACGTTTTCCTTATTTTTCATTTGTTGTTTTATAAAATATGTTAAGACAAAGTTATATTTAGTTAGATTTAAAGTTATAGTAAATTAAAATAAGCATGTTTGTTATTTGTATGCAGAATGCTATAAAGCGAACATAATTGCAAACAGCCCGTGTAACCTTTTTCTGAAAAAAAAAAAAAAAATTAAGTTTTAATTTCATTTTTCATTTGTTTATGACCAACCATGTTCACATACAGTTTAATAATGAAATAGGTATTCAAAAAAACACAGTAGCTAAAATCAACATTTTAATAGGTCAGGTCATATTGACCCGAAACACTACAATTGTATAGTAAATGCGAACAGTACAGCAGGGTTAAACTGTGCTGCTCGCTTAATACACCTCTCCCCCCGCTCTTCATCGGCCGTCCCCCTCTGCCAATCCCTTCACTGGCTACCCATTGCCCAGCGAATAGAGTTCAAAATGCTAACGTTGACATACAAAGCCATCCACAACCTGTCCCCTCCATATATCTCTGACCTAATCTCCCGCTACCTGCATACACGTAACCTCCGATCCTCCAAAGACCTCCTACTCCGCTCTGCTCTTATCCTCTCTTCACACAATCGTCTCCAAGACTTCTCCCGTGCATCCCCCATAGTCTGGAACTCATTACCAAGACATATAAGACTGACCTCCACAATCACAAGCTTCAAGAAGGCCCTGAAGACTCACCTATTCAGGAAGGCCTACAACCTCCAATAACACTACTGTCTCCATACCACCATCTGAGCAGTCTCTCACCTCACCTTCTGTCTCTATCCCTCTTCCCTCATAGATTGTAAGCTCTTGCAGGCAGGGCCCTCTATCCCACTGTGCCAATGATCACAGTTAGTATTGTATTTGTTTTGTATTTTGTGTACCGTATGTAAACCCTCAAATGTAGAGCACCATGGAATTAAAATAATAATGTAAAGCAGCATGGAATTGATGATGCTATATAAATAAATAATAATATTAATAATAATATCAGATTGTCAGGGATCGGCTAGTCTTGTTGCAGGGGGTCTCTGATTTACATAAGGCGTACGTTCACACTTGCATCAGGGTCTCCAACGCAGAGTCTGGAAGGAATCCCAGACAAAAAGTCCTGCAAGGCCAACTTTTTCATCTGGCTATGTCGGTTAAAAAAATTAATGGACACCTGACAGACCTCATTATAGTTAATGGAATCCGTCACATTTGACTGAACATTTTTCAGTTTTTCTGGTCCTGCGATGGACCAGAAGAATAGATACACCAGTGCAGGTGTGAACCTAGCGGAACACCTATCCATATGCTGTGACATAAATATTTTTTACAATTTTAGTAGAACATAGATGTTGACAGCATCGGACATTAACTGTAGCATAATAATGGACACAGACAGAGCCCCTTCCATTTGTGTCTGTACTCATTGGGGCACATTTATTAAGCTACTTGCGCCTTTTTTTGGTGTAAATTGGGCCTTTATGAGGTTTTTTCTGCCCTAAGCTTCATTTATGAAGCATTTGCACCTTTTTTTCTAGATGTTATGCCCTTGCCACTTTTGCTTTTTGGTGAGAAAAGGGGTGTGGCCTAAATGGAGATCCTTTTTATGCTGTATTTATGACTTGCGCCTTTTTAAAAAGGGGCAAAAAAAGGTGCAATTGCACTCCAGTCTATGGGCAGCGTAAAAGAGCCCGTCAGGTTAGAAAGCATTAAAAAGGGGCAATTGCGCCTTTTTTGCTCCTTTTTGACCAAAAAGGGGCAAAGTGCACATGGGCTAAAAAGGCGCACCTACACTAACTAACATGTGCACAACATTTAACAAGGAGGTGCGCCTACATCATAAATAAGCACCACAGTAAAACTAGTCTAAAAAAAAGGCGCACCTGCGATAGGTAAACCCCATTGACTGTAATGTAAATGACATAATGGACACTATATCTTCCTCTATGTTTGTTTAGTTTTGAAACAGAAGAAAAAGTCCCGCATGCAGGACTTTTTTTCTTCCATCAGAAAACTAAAAAATCATGACTGAAGCTTTTTTACATTGGGGTGAATGCAGACGAACACACGAAGGATGAGAGCAATGGACATTAAATAATAATAATGTGAACCTACCCTAACTACAATTCTTGTCACAATAGTGAGAGAATGCACACAATGATGTCACTTTACAAGGAAATCATACAAACAGTGATGTCAGAGTAAAAGAATAATCTATTCAGTGATGTCACCTTACAAAAATAATACACAGTGATGTCACAGTAGAAGAATAATATATTCAATTATGTCACCTTACAAGAATAATACACATAGTGATGTCACAGTAGAAAAAATAACTGTATTTAGTGATGTCACCTTAGGATAATACACACTGTGATGTCACAGTATAATAATGCAATCAGTGAAGTAAAAGCACAGGAATCATGCACATAGTGATAATAATAATAATAATAATAATAGTCCTTTAATAGTCCCACAATGGGGAAATTCAGTGTGTTACAGCAGCAAAGATAAGATAAGATAAGCAGATACAAATACAACATGTACAGGAATGTTCCAAGGTGAGAGGCATTACATTGATAGCAGACAGACAGATAGGGCGCGGGGGGGGGGGGGGGGGATTTAACAGGCAGAGAGATATTTTCAGTTCTCTGTGTGTAATGATCTCCGCTTAGGTCGGTGTTGGTTGTACAGCCTAACCGCGGTGGGGAGGAAAGACTTCCGATAGCGCTCCTTCTCACACCTAGGGTGGAGCAGTCGGTCACTGACAGTACTGCTCAGCGCGATCACAGTCTCATGCATGGGATGGGACTTCTTCTTCTGCATGGAGCTCACCACGGACAGTATCCTTCTGTCACCCACCACCTGCACTGGGTCCAGTGGGCTCCCCAGGACAGAGCTGGCCCTTCTAATCAGCTTGTCAAGTTTATTTCTGTCCCTGGTTGATATACTGCTCCCCCAGCAGGCCACTCCAAAGAAGATGGCTGATGCCACTACCGAGTTGAAGAAAGTTCTAAGAAGTGCCCCCCGGATTCCAAAGGCTCTCAGCTTCCTAAGCAGGTAGAGCCTGCTGTGGCCCTTCCTGTACAGGGCCTCCATATGATCTGCCCAGTCCAGCTTATTATTAAGGAGCAAACCCAGGTACTTATAGGTGTTCACAATCTCGATGCCCGTCCCCAGGATGTCCACTGGTTTAGGAGGGCTTCTGCCTTTGCGGAAGTCCACCACCATCTCCTTGGTCTTCCCCGCGTTAATCTTCAGGTGGTTCCGGTGGCACCAGTCCACAAAATCCCGGTTCAGTTCTCTGTACTCCCTGTCATCATCATCTGTGATGAGACCCACTATTGCAGAGTCGTCAGAATACTTCTGTAGGTAGCAGCTGGATGAGTTGCACCTAAAATCTGCAGTGTACAGTGTGAAGAGGAAAGGGGCGAGAACCGTACCCTGAGGTGCCCCCGTATTACAGATCACTGTACCTGACACACAGTCTCGGGCTCTCACGTATTGAGGTCGATTTGTGAGGTAGTCTAGGATCCAGTTGGAGAGGTGGTGGTCCACTCCAGCAAGGCCCAGCTTGTCCCTCAATAACCTGGGCTGTATGGTGTTAAAAGCACTGGAGAAGTCAAAGAACATTATTCTCACTGTGTTCCCTGGTTTCTCCAGGTGAGACAGAGCCCTGTGCAGAAGATGGATGATGGCATCATCTACCCCAATGCCCGGCCGATAAGCAAACTGGAGTGGGTCCATAGCGGGGCTCACTAGAGGGCGGAGATGTGTGAGAACCAATCTCTCCAAGATCTTCATCAGGTGGGATGTCAGTGCTACAGGTCTGTAGTCGTTGAGGTCCATAGGGTGGGGTTTCTTTGGAACTGGTACCACACAAGAAGATTTCCATAATTCAGGGACTATTTCCTGCCTCAGGCTCATATTATACATATATGTAATTATACCACACAGCTGGTCCCCACAAGTCTTAATTAGCCTTGCACTGATGTCATCTGGCCCTCCGGCTTTCCTCGCCTTGATCTTTTTCATCTCCTTCCTCACCTGGGCCCGTGTGAAGGTCAGACTGTGGCCAGATAAAGATGGATTTCTGGATTTACTGGTCTGTTGGGAAGTAGCCGCATGGGGAGAAGTCATTGTGGTGGGGGGAGCTGAAGGACATACTGGGGTGGGAGGAGCTGGTGTGTGATCAAATCTGTTGAAGAATAGGTTTAGTTCATTAAGCCAGTTAACATCTGCCTCAATCTGGCAGACAGACTGTTTATGACCCGAAATTGACTTAAGCCCCTCCCAGACCCCCCTTATGTCTTTTCTTTCCATTTGCTTTCCATTTTTTCTTTATAACTGGATTTTTCCTGTCTGATTTGATGCCTCAGCTCCTTTTGTACTTCCCTCAACCCCTCCTTATCTCTTGTCCTGAATGCCATCTTTTTGTCATAGTACATGATAATATGCACAGTGATGTCACAGTAGTGGAATATTGTTGTAGCTGTTGACTAAAAGTACACATAGTGTAGTCACAATACATAGTCTATACATAGTCTATTGAAGTTACAGCACAGGAATTATAGAACCAGTGATGTCACAGCACAGGAATAATGCACAGCCACACAGTGATGTCACAAAACATTACATAATAGAGGTTAATGTAAACATGACATAAAAAAAAAAAAAGGGAAATGAAGCCATCGGGGTCATGACATTCAACACTGGGGGCGCATACAATTTTTCCACATCCCCTTCCATTATCCATAGTTGTCATTAGTGCAGTTATCCACTTTCTAATATTGATGCCCTTCCCTTAGGATAGACCATCAATATTAGATCTGCGAGGGTCTGTCATAGCTGCTCCAGGATAGTGTGGCTCCCAATAATATTTACATACCAGGAGCCACGCTCCTCAATGTACAAACTGCTTTTATGCGTATTTTATGTATTAAAGCAGAAATAATACTTAGTAACTTGTGGACTTCAAACTTTGTATTAAACACCATCATATTTTTGTTACCAAGAGCTGTTCCTGTGGACACATCTTGGTCAAAGTTCACCAATAAATAAGGTTAGACGAAAGTGCAAGTGGAGAGTGCAAAGTGCTGCCTATTATAACGGCTGGAGAACCTGTTTCAAAACCCTGAAATGAAAGTACAATATAATGCATTTAACAAAACCCCATACACATGATGCAAAACATCACACCTACATGAGAACATGGGCAGCAACACAGTGAAGGAAGGCCAAGAGGTTCAGAGTAGTAGTAGCTATGGACACAATGGTGGTATCCTCTACCAGACCCTCCAGCACTCCTCAAGGCCTGGCACAGTGTAGAGGGGGCCTGCAGTGTGGAAGATGGTGGTTGTAGTTTCTCCATTAAGAACATTTACTGTATAAGCATGGCTAGACAAGCAGACATGAGTATGGGTGATTAGGCAATATGGTTGTCTTCTGAACAAATATGTATAATCTGCCTTAGGGATCATGCTCATGGCAGAACTCTGTACATGGAATCTGTACAGCTCCTTTAGTACAGAACTGTATACAGCGACATAACTTAAAGTGTAACTTCCTTTTTTTTTTCTCTATTGTGTCAGGGGGTGTTTGGTGACCATTTTTGTGAACAAAGAAAAGAGGGGCTCAAAATAAACTAAATCACAGAAGAGTAGTCTCTTGTGTAAGACACTAAAATGTCTAAAATATAACTTTTTTGCTAAAACACAGTGGACCTACACCAGCAGATGACATGGCTCCCCAAACCTTCACTGATTGTGGACACTTCACACTAGACCTCAAGCAGCTTGGATTGTGTGCCTCTCCACTCTTCCTCCAGACTCTGGGACCTTGATTTCCAAATGAAATGCAAAATTTACTTTGATCTGAAAACAACACCTTTGACCACTGAGAAACAGTCCAGTTCTTTCTCTCCCTGGCCCAGTTAAGACGCTTCTGGGTGTTGTCTATTGGTCATGAGTGGCTTGACACATGGAATGCGACACTTGTAGCCCATGTCCTGGATACGTCTGTGTGTGGTGGCTCTTGAAGCACTGACTCCAGCAGCAGTCCACTCCTTGTGAATCTTCCCCAAATTTTTGAATGGCCTTTTCTTAGCAATCCTATCAAGGCTGCAGTTACCCCGGTTGCTTGTGCACCTTTTTCTACCACTTTTTCCTTCCACTCCACTTTCCATTAATATGCTTTGATACAGCACTCTGTGAGCAGGCAGCTTATTTAGCAATGACCTTTTGTGGCTTACCCTCCTTGTGGAGTGTGTCAATGACTGCCTTCTGGACATCTGTCAAGTCAGCAGTCTTCCCCATGATTGTGTCGCCTACTAAACCAGACTAAAGGACCTTTTTAAACGCTTACGAAGCCTTTGCAGCTGTTTTGGGTTAATTATTCTAATTTTCTGAAATAATGACTTTTGGGTTTTCCTTGGCTGTAAGCCATAATCATTAACATTAACATAAATAAACACTTGAAAAAGTTCACTCTGTTTGTAACGACTCAATATACTGTAATATACTGTATGTGTTTCACTTTTTTCAATTGAATTACTAAAAAAAAAAAAAATAAATAACTTTTTGATGATATTCTAATTTATTGAGATGCCCTTGTATAATGTGAACCTGAAATCATGCCCACAATATGTATACTGTATACAGATTAGAGTGTATGAATTTAGGTGACTTACGTATCCACTCCTTCCCCTGAAAGTAAACCACCACCGTGATGCTGACATACATGTAGAGCCAGTGGTTTATCAGCTCCACATGAAATGTCACCGACATGGTCAAGTATACATCTCCGAAATTGCCTCCTGGTCTTGCCCACATGGTTAAGTGGGCAAGAGCAGGAGGCAATGTACACAATCCCCTCGGTGCTGCAGTTGATAAATTCCCTCGTCAAGAATACCAAGCCAGTCGCATGTGATGTTACTTCAGTTCCCTTGCAGATAAATTTACAGGCCTTACACCTCCCACAACTATAAGTCCCCACCGGTCGATTCCTGCCTAGCCCCGATGCAATAGCTTTCATGAGGGAAAGGTGGCTGTGTGTGAGGCGATCGCATAAATTCTGTCCTCTCCGATAGGTAATTGAGGGGACCGGGGCAATGAGTTCCCTTATATCTGGGTCCTGTTTCAGGATATCCCAGAAAGTACGTAAGGTATGCAGGACTTGTTGTGAGGTCTGATCGAATGTACCAATAATGCGTACTTGTTTAACATGTGCGAGGTACTAGCAGATCATTCCTTTCACTAGCCTGTACGGTATTCATCACCCTTCTCAACAGACGGCGAGGGTATCCTTGGGAAACAAAGCGTGTTTAAAGGATATGGCTCTAATGATCACTACGGCGTTAAAAAAACAGATGTCACGTGACCAGTTTTCACTGTCTTGTGAATGTAGCCTTACAGAAGCAATGATTCTAGGGACAAATACCTCCATTTATTCGATGGATGCTTTCCCTTTTTTATTTTCTATTGTATTTAAATGGAATCCAACAGAATCTCTGCATGAAATTGGAGGCATATGGAAATACCATATGCATGAACCCTTAACCTAACAGCCTTGTTAGCAGGGCACCGAATGAACTTTAAAGGGTACCTTCAATGATGATGATAGGTGCATCGCTCACCAGAAGTTGAAATTTCCCTTTAGGCTAAGGCCCCATATAGCAGAAAAAAATGCTTCGCTTTACAATACCAGCAAAGTGAATGAGATTTCATTAATCTTATCCACACATTGCAGAAGTGTGTAAAAGCTGTTTTCAAAAGCCCCGCATGTAAATTTTAGCTGCAGAATCACAAGTGCTTTCTCAGTATATTTTATAGGGGAAGAAAAAAACGCTGAGAAAAACAAAGCAAAAACAATGAAAGGTGCTTAGTAAAAACAAAATGTGTTTTCACTATTTTTTTCCTGAGCGTTTTTCAGCTGCGCTTCACTATATGGGGCCTTGACCTTAAATGTTGGTGGGACTGGTGGCAGGTTGACTGCGGAGTGGGAGAAAGGTCCGGTGGGCTTCAGTTCATGGGAAAATCCTTTGTGCAATTTTTTGAGCCAAACCTAGCAGTGGCTACAGCAGGCCGCCACGTGACCACTGAGGCCAATTAGTAACTTTACCGGAAGGGATAACGGACATCACAGCCGGCGAACAGTTTCACTTTGAGAAGACAGCCCAGCAGAAGGACCGGACCGTGCTGGGAGGTCATCGGAGCACCGGGGATAGGTGAGTATAATTATATTTTATTTTATTCACCTCTCTCGGCCTAAAAATATTGTGGTAAAAAATTGTGACACGTTTTTGCAAATTTTTTTTCCGCAGTGTTTTTTGTTTTTTTTTAAACTGTAATTTTTATTAAAATTTTTTAACAGAGTAAGTAACATTGAACATAAAATTAATAGACAATAGGAAAAATAAATTTAAAAAAAGGAACAAGGGCGTGCCACCACATCATGCGGCAGGCATACCAAGCAACATAGATAAAATCTAAAGAAAATACATATGAGCAATAACCACAAAGATTGAGACGGGGATACGACAAAGGAAAAGGGGAGAGAGGGGGAGTAGAGGGGAAGGGGAGAGTCAAAGGCCTTGCAGAATACAATATGCATCCCAGGGTGACCATGCAGCATGGAAAGCCTCCACTGTATGATTAAGGGAGGCAGTCAGAAACTCCATGCTACGAACGTCCTTCATACAAGCAATAAGCTCCGAACCAGTGGGTGGGGAGGATTTCCTCCAATGGAGAGCAATTAATGTTTTGGCGACAGTACATAGGAACAGAAATAATTTGGAGGCCATTTTACCAAAATGTCTAGGGGGGAGGTTAAGAAAATAAACGAGGGGGTCTAAGGGCACACCTTGTACAAACAAGGCATCAGTAAGGTGCTTGACCTCCATCCAAAAGGGGCTAATCTGTGGGCATTCCCAGAAAACGTGGTACAGTGTACTCACCCCCGCCCGGCAACACCAGCAATAAGAGGGAACGCTAGGATTGAGAGAGTGGAGCAAGGCGGGGGTGTGGTACCAGTGCATGAGTAACTTATACTGAGTCTCCCGGAAAGTCACACATGCCGAAGATTTGGCTGCACGGGACCAAATAATCTGCCATTGTCCAGGCGAGATCTGCCTATCCAGAGCCCCAGACCACTTAACCATATATTTATGGGAGGGGAAGGCCCCTCCCTCAGGGGAGGACAAGAGCCGGTAAATACCCGATATCAAACCTCTCGTGGAAGTGCCAGCTCGACAGATCCTCTCAAAAGCAGTATGGAGCGAAACCTTCAGGAATCCAAACTGTGAGAATACAAAATGGGAAATCTGCTGGTAGTGAAACCACTCAGAGGTGGCTAAGTTTAAAAGAGAAGTAAAATAATCAAAGGGTCTGAGCTCCAAAGTCGTTGGGTCCACCAAGTCAGCTATATGAAAAAGGCCCAATCTACACCAGGGGTGCACCATCGCCCCCGTAAGTCCCTCCGGGAGGAGCGGATTGTACAGGAAAGAGATCATGGAGGAGTGCAGGGAGACTAGATGAAAACGTTTAGAGCAAGACATCCATATGGCATGGGTGAAACGGATAGCTCCGAGGAGAGGGGCAGCAAGACCACAGAAGCGCATTGGGATGGGTCAGAGCTAGCTAGAGCTTCTCAATCTCAACCCAATTAGTGAAGGCTTGTGGTGCGGCCCAGAATGGGATAGAGCGTAAGTGGGTTGCCCAAAAATAATGCAGAATATGTGGGACCACTAGCCCCCCCTCGTGTTTTCCAGACAACATCACCGAGCGAGAGGTACGATCTCGTTTACCGTTCCAAATGAACTGGAAAATTGATTTTTGAAGGGACCGCAATTCCGAGCGAGGCACCGCCACCGGGAGTGTCTCAAAGAAATAGAGCAGCCTCGGGAGGAGGGTCATTTTAACAGCCTTGATGCGACCTATGAGGGATATATGGAAGGGGCGCCATTTGTCTAGGAGAGAGCGAAGTTCGTTAAACAAATGAGGGTAGTTGACTGAATAGAGGAAGGAGTAGGAGGGGGACAACTGAATGCCTAGATAACGGAGGGAGTGCTTCTTCCGCTGAAAGTCAGTTAGACTGGAGGAGCTGCAGTGTGGGAACGGGGATATTAAGGGGCAAAGCTTCCGTCTTAGTTGGGTTAACTTTATATCCGGAGAGATCGCCATATTCCTTCAGCACTTGAAGAAGGTTAGGAACGGAAGTATGAGGATTAGTAAGAGTCAGAAGGATGTCATCCGCGAACAAGCCTATCTTAAAGTCCCTGTCCCGAAGCGCTACGTTTCTGCAGAGTAATCCAGGATAGATCTTGGTAAAGTTGTATCTTGGCTCCGTCAAAATCAATGTCCCTAAGAGTACTAGCCTTGGACAAGATCGCTTCCTTCAAGGCAAAATCATGGGCACAGCAGATAACATCCTGTGGAGTAGGCCCAGCCCCCTTAGGGCGCAACGCTCTGTGTGCACTGTCCAGCTTTATCTTATGGGTAGGGGGCTCCTGCAGGATGGAATTAAATATCGCCTCTAGAGTGGCATGTAAGTCCTCCTCATGAGTAGCCTCAGGCAGTCCCTTTACTCTAATATTATTACGCCTGCCCGTTATCCAAGTCCTCTACACGACGCTGTAGGTCATTGGACAGATGACATTGAGACAAAATGGAGTCCTGAAGTTGAGAGATGTAGGCACGTGTTTGGTCATGAGCATCCTCCAGGGAGTCGACTCGAGATGCAATATGAAGAAGATCTTGCCGCAGCGTAGAAATTTCAGCACGGATTTCTGTGCAGATTTCCTTCCGACAGGGCTGTGACTTCAGCGACTAGGGATCGAGTGAGAAACTGGAGCCATTGTGGCGGGAGAGAGGATGGAGGCAGAGCACTCTGTTCAAACTGCTGGAGATGGGAGGCAGGAGAAGGTGCTGGAGGAGACAGGGCTGCATAGGGAGACATTGAGGGGGTAGCCCCAAGTTCCACTTCACCCCCCAGGAGTGTGCTGGAGAAGCCTGCCCAGGCAGTACAGGGAGCACTTGAGAGGATAGCACTGGGGAAGGCACAGTAACATAGGAGCAAGCAGGAGTGGAGGCAGAGGCTGTGGGAGAGCCAGTACAAGGGGCTGGGACCGGAGGCACCGAGGATGCTGTCGGCATAGGGAGAAGCTGGGGGCTAGAGCGCTGGGGAGCTGAGTCAGCGCAGGAGTCATGCTGGGCTTGTGAAGCTGCAGGAGGAAGCGCTGCCAGCGGGGCCATGTTGCTCACCGGAGGAGCGGAGGCCAGAACCCCGCCGGCCATAGCAGGAGGAGAGAGACGCTGAGGACCCACCTGGGCAGCCATAGGAGGAGCTGGAAGCAGCGGAGAGGCAGTGGAGCCGCTTGGAAGGAACGGAGCGGCTACCAACTGCTCCGGAAGAGACAGGAGAAAAGCTGGTGCGGCCTGGGAAGATGGCCGCTGACGCGTGGAGGCCCGAGTAAGAGCCGACGATGGAAGCAGGTAAGAGGCTATCCAGAGCGGTCGGCGGAGGCAGGGGTCCCTAGGGTGGAAGTTTTTTTTTCCCCATGGAGGGAAGCAAGGGCTTATTTTGGTCCTTTTTCAGGTGGGCAGGGCAGGAGCTGAGGTAAGGTGCGTCCTGCTACATTCGATCGTAGGCCAGGCCCCCCTCCGCAGTTGAAGCCTTAGCCTCAAAGGCTTTTCCCATCAGAATCCCACTAATCAGAGACTAAAGTACCCCGTTCTGAGTGGTCAGGCAGCGCATACTCTGCTCCATTCATGTCAAGTAGAGTGTCGCAGATACCTGACAGCGATGGAGTCCTAGGTTTGAATCCAGCCAAGGACAACATCTGTTCTCCCCATGTTTGTATGGGTTTCTTCCAGGCACTCCGCTTTCCTCACACACAAAGATACACTAATAGGGAACTTAGATTGTGAGACTGACTTGGGACAGTGAATAATGACAATATGGCTGTAAAGCGCTGCTGAACATTATTGTGCTATAGAAGTATGCTAAATAAAATAAATACAGCGATCTGCTATCTCTGGCACTCCCATTAAAATGAATAGAGTGCCTAATCACAGCTCTGTTAAAAATGGGGGATATTCTCCTGAACAGTGGGTGCCTGGCTGCAAGTTATCCCCTATCCTGAGAAAACAGTGTCCTTGTTCTCCATAGCAACCAATAAAAGTTATAAGATGCACAGGAAAAACTACAACGTGGTCTCTGGTTGTCATGGGCAACAAGGTGCCTGCTATCTCCGGCACTTGTAGTTGACAAGCCTTCCCTATGATTGTTTGTAGCTAGAGGGGGGAGAGCCAATTAAATCACTAGTTTACGCCCAGTCAGCAAAAGTGGACGCCCCGCCCCCTCCTCTTATTGGTCAAGATCGTCGGGCGCGCTTCTTATACGTCATTTCCGCTCTTATGTCGAAGCTGTTCGCCAGGTCGTCTGCTTTTTAGTTGTATAACCTCGGAAGTGGTTCTCAAGCGAGTTGGGCGGACAAGATGGCTGTAGCCGTGCGCACTTTGCAAGAACAACTGGAAAAAGCGAAGGAGAGTCTGAAAAATGTGGACGAGAACATTCGTAAACTGACTGGCCGTGACCCGAATGATAATAGGTATGGAGGTGTGTGTGTGAGGTGTATGTGAGAGGATGGCGGGCTGTGAGCAGACATGAGGCGCATGGCCGAGCACCCGTCACGTTTGTGGTGCTGAGCGCGGGCGCCTGTCACACTATGTATGGTGCTGCTAGTGATACTGCAGTGTCTGCCTGCTGCCCTATAGCTCACTCATCGTGCACTGCCGGCCATGACCTTGGTCGGTGCAATCCTGGGCTTCATGTAGTGTTTTTTTTGTGGAGACTGCTCTTAGTTATCAGCCACTTGATGGTGACTGCAGTTTCTTCAGTGGGATTACTGATCAGAAGTTATTAAAGCTGCATGTTTTGATGCCCTATGTTATTGCATGTTTCTCAGTAGTTTTTATGAGTAAGGGAAGTGGATGGGGCCTCATGCAGGGCATCAGAATTATACCAGCTCATAATGGGTATAGGTTTCATTTTATGGTGCTCAGATAGCTGACATTATGGGATATTTATTAAGATGCATGCACCTCCCCATCTGTATGGTGAATTTTACTACAGCAAGATTCAGATTAAGACACTGTGCACACAACCGTGTGCTTTGTCAGTAACTACTAGCACACTGACCCATTCATCTCAGGCCATCTATTATAACAGGCCTATGTATGCAGCAGTGAGCTTGGGCCGAAACTCTGGACAGACCATCTGCCTGTTAGTTTTGTGGATCGCGCTCATGTTGGATGAAAGCATTTTTCGTGGCTGTTCTGCGCCCGAGGGGCATCAGGTTTCATGGATCTCTCCTGGATTTAAGCTTATTGAGGAATCTGTAAAAATAGGTAGGACATGACCTATTTTTTGATGGTCTGTTAAAACGGACTGTCAGAAACGCAGTTGTGAATAGCCCCATTCATACATTGAATTTAATGAAGCTATGTGACAGCTGGTCCTGTGAGTATAGGCTTTTGTCTGGGGAGAATGTTGTAACGTATCATCTTGTATATTCCATGAAGTCTGTTTTCGTTTTTTTTTCTCTTTCCAAAGTACTTGTTTGCACATTCACATAAGCACACTGCCAAAAAATACATTTATGCGCATGAAGCCTAATACGAAGCTGCATAAACAGTTTGCTAAAGTAATGTCTATTTTGTTTTTTGTTACCCCAATGTGATTGATTTTCATCAGAGAGAAAGTAATTGAAGGTTTGATCCAGTTGTTTAAAGAGGACCTTTCATGTCCTCAGGCACAAGCGGTTTTATATACCGCTAGAAAACCGACAGTGCGCTGAGTTCAGCGCACTGTCTGTTTTCCAGTTATGTGCCTCTGAGTTGGAGATATCGGTGCTGTTAGTTTCGGCACTGATCTCTGCCTATCGTCAGAAAGGGCGTTCCTGACAGTCTAGCTGGACTGACTGTACTTGGTCCATAGACTTGTACTGGGGGGCGTTCCTCACAGCTCAGCATCAGCGCTGGGCGGTAAGGAACGCCCCCTCTGACAGTACAGGGCTATGGACCAAGTACACTCAGGGGAGTATTCCTTACAGCCCAGATAGTCTGTCAAGAACACCCTTCTGACTATGGGCCGAGAATCGGTGCTGAAACTAATGGCACCGATATCTCCAGCCCCAGGGCACATAACGGGAAAGCTTTCTAGCGGTATATAAAACCGAATGTGCCCGAGGACATGAAAGGTCCTCTTTAATCTTAACCTGTCCATATGACTTGCATAAATGAATTATCGGGATCTTCCCTGTTTAGATAAAAGTTTTTTTCCATTAAATAGTTTTTTTGTTTAATGTAAATTTTTTATTGGTGAAAAGTATTTTCACAATGCCAGACCATTGCAAACAAAACATACCACTAGTAAAACTACATTTTCAAGCAAATAGGTTTCCCGCCTGCATAGTAGTGAAGGCATATACATACCAACTTTACTTATCCAGAGAATTTGCTGTGGTTCCTACTGATGTGTGAATGGAAAAGGAGGAGCTGAGTTTTAAGTTTTCACTAATATTGTGGGTACACGAGTTGCCATGAGAGGATGCATTTAAGTGTTATCTTCCTTGTTTAACGCTTGTGACTTACTTTCTTAGGCCGGCACCAACAAGACGGATGACTATCACAGGCCCAAATGTGGTTGGAGGTAGAGGCCGTGGTGGCATTGTGCTACGGTAATTACCATTTGTTTGTTTATAATATAGACAAAACAGTATTCCAGTATGGTGTCTGGTACTACTTTGGTCACTCATAGCTGCTACAAACATACTGACCTGTGTCTGGTAAACCATGAATTCCCAGCACTACCACCCTTCCCTGTGTTCTGCACCCGTCATTTACTTGTTACTTGTTTTTCAGTTAGCAAACATAAAGCCCAGAAATCGAACAATATGAAATAATTTTTTAGTACTATTCTTCTCTGCCTTGAAAAATAAGAGGATGCTATGATTTAAAGCAGTTCTCTACTGCCCTGTAGTCCTCATCTGATCGCTTTGGCCATTGTAGACGCTATACTTCTGCCCCATGGTTTTTCCATATGTAACAGTAAAGTGTCTAATCTGTTGTCTGATGAATAAAATTGCAGTGGCATTATGTTTTTCAGGCATACAGTGCTATATTTTACCTAATAAATTCTTCTCTTTGTAGGCGTGGACTCTCAGATGGAGGAGGAGGACCCCCAGCCAAACAACGGGATTTTGAAGGTGCACTGAGCAGGTAAAGTTGACAATTTCTCTATACTTCTGTTTGCTGCTTTTTTCTTTAAGTCGGAGTTGGTAACATCTTGCCGACTATTAACTCCTCCCAAAATTGTTATGATACAGTCTCCATAGCCAAAGTGATATTTTGTTGCATCCAGTTAAATGTCCAGTACATATTTCTGTTAGTTGATGTGGGTTTTCTCCCTGTGTACTGTTACATGTATTACCTGTCTAGCTGAATAATATATATAATAATATATAATCTTGATTACCTCCTCGCTGAGCCTAGAGGATGCAAGTTCTTAACACTTCTGGGCTTCACATTTATGACTCATCTGAATGTCAGTATGCTGGATATGCCTTCATCACTGTCTGTCTATCTCTGCTTGGGTGGGGAGGGGGTCTAGAAACTATCCAAATTGGACTTAATCTAGTGGTGTATAGGGGAATTTTTGGGATGTGTGTGACTTTGTTTGAGAAGAGCCAGGACCTGATGCTGAGCCAAGGTCCTGGTCACATGTAAGATACGGAGAATTGTCTGCTGTCCAGATAAGGGCTTTTGATTGTAACTTTCTCTGGCATCAGTGGCACGCCTGGATTTATTTTACCTATAGATGTGAGACGCCCTCTGAATATTGTTTGGACTATACTATAACTATAGTATAACTATTCTTTTTCTCTCCAAGCACTAACATAAAAGAATAATACACAAACATGCAAAAAAATAAAAAACCTTGCAGATGTTATATAATTTTATTTTAATATTCCAGGCTGGGTGGGGAGCGTCGACAGAGGAGAGAGTCACGCCAGGAAAGCGACGCTGAGGAAGAGGATGATAAGAAAGTAAGTGTCTTATTATTTTTAGTATTTTCAGCATCTACAATTCTTTCCTTCATTACTGGTTAAACTCTATTTGTTTTAACAGCCAGCGTTGCAATCCTCTGTTGTTGCTACCTCCAAAGAACGTACACGCCGAGATCTTATACAAGATCAGAATATGGATGAAAAAGGAAAACAAAGGTAGAATCTTTAAGGTTATAGTACTGCAAATAGTTATAATATTCCCTTACAGGATGTATACCATCAGGCCCTTTTTCAGATTATATACAGGTTTAATAGATCAGAGATTAATTTGTAGTATTGCAGGCTCTTGACTTAAAATCTTCCAGCATTCTTTTCTGGCTGAGTGGTTGTATGTAACTTGCTCTGGAGAATTGCACTCTTGAGTGATATTTTCACTAGAAACTGTGCAGGAATCTAATGCTGGGTGAGCTTATCTGTCTAGCCAATTTGAGCCCACATAAGTTCACTCCTGTCTTCAGCAATTTACCATGGGGGGGGGGGGGGCCTCCTCCACGGTCACCTTCAGATGTGAATTCAGAACATTAAGGAGCAGATAAATTAATAAAAATGCACCTGGATTGTAGCGTAATTTTTTAATTTTTTTTTTAAACCAAAAACCTAGCGTACATGCTTTACACATTATTTCTGTGTTATGGACTTTCCAATAGCATCCATGCCTTGTCTGACAGGCGGATGGGCTTTTGAAAGGGGTTGGGGCTTAATATGCAAAGCTGCTTAAATGGGCACAAAAGGGTCAGAATGGTGAATTAATGCACATAGTATGTCACTGTGCTGGAATAACATGTACACTGATATTGTAGTACAAATATAATGTAATCAATGAAGTTACAGCACATGAATCAGGCAAAAGGCAATGTCGCCCTACTTGCAATACAGTTACGTCATAGTACAAGACATAGCATGAATTCTTACACAGTGATGTCAGATTATGGAAATAATCTCCCCTGTATTGTCACAGAACATAAATAATACATAAGTGGTATCACTATACTGCAAACAAAAGCAAAATACAAAAATATACATAGGAAAATATCTCCAAGCACCATGTGATATGATGCCACTGGGGGGAAAAAACAATTTTCTTAGTCTGTGTTTTACCTATTAACACTACATACACGAATATCCTCTGTAGAGATCACTTGCAACAAAAGTGACTTTATGTAGCAAGTATTCAGATTAATGGGTAATGTGGCCTTTATGGTGCAATCAATTTTTTATTAAAGAGCACACCAAAGGGACAGAGATCACAAAAAAGCAAAGGTCTGAAATGACCATAGGTATGTGTGAAGGTGCCACAACTTTTTCATATACAAGCATTAGCATACATAAAAAGAAAGTTAAAAAACGCAGCAACGGGACGCTCATTGGGAAGCGTAAAGAATATAACCAAAAGCAGAAGATAGCAGGAAAGTAAGTAAAAAGAAGGAAAAAAAGAGAATGGAAGGTAGAGAGGGGAAGGAAGAGGAGGTTGGAAATTGAAGGGAAACTGCCTCTAGGTAGTTACTGGCCTATAAGTCAAAGGCAAGATCACAGTGTGGAAGAACCCGATATCCAGTCGTTCATAGCAGTTGTAAATCTAAAGGCACTCCAAGGCCTCCACATCTTGCTAAATATGCCCCAGGCAGGTACCCTCATTCAAAGCACCCAGCTCCTCCATGTACATGACATGATTGAGTGGTGGTGATGCCTTTAGAAGGGAAACCTGACAACACGTGTTCCAATAAGACGTGTAGATATGGGTTTGGGGTGTGCGTATGAGAATTGTAATGACTTGCTGCTGCTTCTGAAGAAAGTGGGAGGGGGGGGGTTAGTCCTCCTGTTTTTCTTTTACCTGTTGGTGTTTGCAACTCTTCTCAACAACGTTCTTACCAGCCCTATCTAGTTAAAAATAAAAGCTGTTTCATTTTTCTTGTGGAAGACAGACCATTAATAAACGTTCTTCATTGTGTACCTTCTTTGCCCCCAGAAATCGGCGAATATTTGGCCTGTTGATGGGCACTCTTCAAAAATTCAAACAAGAATCCAATGTTGCCACGGAGAGAGTAAGTTTTGCTTTTTTTTCTTGCTGTAAATTCACATACTCCACTGGTGTCTTGATGAGTAGAAAATACTAGCAATTTGGCACATATGGCCTTGCCTCCAGAAACGGTTGTTTCTGTTCTTATTCACTTAAAGAAGACTTTGTTACAATGTCAAAACTCATCTTGGTTTTTTTTGTTTTTTTTCAATAGAATCCAATAAGACTTATGTTGTTGTCCTTTTTCCCTAAGGCAGCGTCTTTGTGATGTGTCATGTAACATTCCCAGATTCTTTTTCAGCTAGCAGTCCTAGCAGCTTTTTGGACAGTGGCTATTCTGATACTTTTTGTAGTGCTATAATTGATTATACAACTCGGTGTACGTATTTGGACTGCAGCTGTAACGCCGTGGTGAAAGGGGGTTTTATTGCTTTAAATGCATATTTCCTGTGCATAGGTCATCAGTACAAAAATGCTTTGTGTGTCAGTAAACGCCTTTTAGTTTCAAAACATATTTATTAACCCCTTCAGGTCTTAGCCCAAAAGTGCGTTAAAGACCAGGCCTCATTTTTCAAAACTGACATATGTCACTTTATATGGCAATAACTTTAAGACGCTTTAACTTGCACAAGTGATTTTGAGACTGTTTTTTCGTGAGACATTGTACTTCATGTTAGTGGTAAACATTGATCAATATTTTTGTATTTATTTATAAAAAAAAATAGGAAATTTGATGGAAATTTGGAAAAAAATCGCAATTTTCAAAATGTGAAATGCTCTGCTTTTCAAACAGATAGTCATACCACCCAAATAAGTTAATAAATATTATCTTTTTTTTTTTTTTATATGTCCCACTAGGACACCTGAATCGCTGATTCAGCACTATAGACTGCAATACATGTGTATTGCAGTCTATACAGGAAATCAGCCTATGTAGACAAAGGCTGATTTCCAGAGGTCCCAGCAGGATCAACCAGGTAGTGAGGGCTTCAGGCAGCCTGGGGTCACTGGCCAGACCCCGGGCTGCATATTATAGATATCAGCACCCCCCGATCTCGCCGCGGGGGGTGCCGGGGGCTCAGCGCCAATCGGCGGTTAAGGAGCAGGGTGTTAGCTGTCAGTTACAGCTGACACCCTCTCCCGATGCCGTCCGCGGCAGTCAGTGCCACTAGCAAACACTTAAAATGCCGCGGTCGCTATTGACCACGGCATCTTAAGGGTTAAACAGCGGGGATCGGTGTTATCACTGGTCCCCGCTGTTTCAGCGGGAGCCTGGCTGTCAAATACAGCCGGGCTCCCGCGGTGATCGCACGGGCTCTGCTTCTGAGCCCGCTCGATCACCATCACGTACCTGTACGTGGGGATGCGATAACTAACCACATTCTCCCACGTACATGTACGTGAGAATGCGTGAAGGGGTTAAATGACAGCTGTTTAAAAGAATGAACATCATAAGGTGAATAAGTACAAAGGTCAGAATCAATGTACTTGACTTGTAGATCTAAATTAACAAAATTAAATCTAAGCAGACAAATCAAAAGTGGGAAAACATTTAGGAGACCGTCCAGAAACTTGGGGAATTATTGGGGAGCAAAGAAACAGATCAGTCTAGTATACTTAAAGGTACCTGAGTTATCATGAAAAGTTGAAATATGTGCAGGCTCTTGCTCGGCAGTCTGTTCTATGACTGTATAAGCCTTCATACACGATGTCCTATCAGTTTCTCTGCTGCTTATGGTTGCAGCATAATTTACACTTCTCTTTCAGGCTGTGGGCGTGTACAATGAGCAGTCTGCTCCATCCCCTATCCCTTACTGATATTGTTCTGCCATACTGCCAGGAGTAACTGTACAATAGAAAACAAATAGCTGAGTGAAGCCCAAGTGACCATAATATAGGAGATCCTGTCTGAAAAGTGACCATTTTAGTATTAGTTGTAAGCAGTATGACAGGTCTGGGGAATAAGTGAGTAACCCATGGGGACCATACTCTGTATTGCTACTGACAGAATTTAAAAGGGGTTTTCCAGAGTATCTCAGTAGTCCATGCCTTTAAATAGCATTTTAGAAGAAAATGCTAAATTTAAATTGTATACAGTCATGGCCAAAAGTTTTGAGAATGATACAAATATTAATTTTTACAAAGTCTACTGCTTCAGTTTTTCTAATGGCAATTTGCATATACTCCAGAATGTTATAAAGAGTGATCAGCTTAACAGCAATTACTTGAAAAGTCAATATTTGCCTAGAAAATGAACTTTATCCCCCAAAACACATTTCAACATCATTGCAGCCCTGCCTTAAAAGGACCACCTAACATCGTTTCAGTGATTGCTCCATTAACACAGGTGTGGGTGTTGATGAGGACAGGGCTGGAGATCAATCTGTCATGATTAAGTAAGAATGACATCACTGGACACTTTAAAAGGAGGCTGGTGCTTGCCATCATTGTTTCTCTTCTGTTAACCATGGTTATCTCTAAAGAAACATGTGCAGTCATCATTGCACTGCACAAAAATGGCCTAACTGGGAAGAGTATTGCAGCTAGAAAGATTGCACCTCAGTCAACAATCTATCGCATCATCAAGAACTTCAAGGAGAGAGGTTCCATTGGTGCCAAAAAGGCTCCAGGGCGCCCAAGAAAGACCAGCAAGCGGCAGGACCGTCTCTTAAAAGTGTTTCAGCTGCGGGATCGGGCTACCAGCAGTGCAGAGCTTGCTGAGGAATGGCAGCAGGCAGGTGTGAGTGCATCTGCACGCACTGTGAGGCGGAGACTCTTGGAGCAAGGCCTGGTCTCAAGGAGGGCAGCAAAGAAGCCACTTCTCTCCAGAAAAAACATCAGGGACAGACTGATATTCTGCAAAAGGTACAGGGAGTGGACTGCTGAGGACTGGGGTAAAGTCATTTTCTCTAATGAATCCCCTTTTCGATTGTTTGGAACATCTGGAAAACAGCTTATTCGGAGAAGAAGAGGTGAGCGCTACCACCAGTCTTGTCTCATGCCAACTGTAAAGCATCCTGAAACCATTCATGTGTGGGGTTGCTTCTCAGCCAAGGGAATCGGCTCTCTCACAGTCTTGCCTAAAAACACAGCCATGAATAAAGAATGGTACCAGAATGTCCTCCAAGAGCAACTTCTCCCAACCGTCCAAGAGCAGTTTGGCGCTCAACAATGCCTTTTCAAGCATGATGGAGCACCTTGCCATAAAGTAAAGGTGATAACTAAATGGCTCAGGGAACAAAACATAGAGATTTTGGGTCCATGGCCTGGAAACTCCCCAGATCTTAATCCCATTGAGAACTTGTGGTCAATCATCAAGAGACGGGTGGACAAACAAAAACCAACAAATTCAGACAAAATTAAAGCATTGATTCTGCAAGAATGGACTGCTATCAGTCAGGATTTGGTCCAGAAGTTGATTGAGAGCATGCCAGGGAGAATTGCAGAGGTCCTGAAGAAGAAGGGTCAACACTGCAAATATTGACTTGCTGCATTAACTCATTCTAACTGTCAATATAAGCTTCTGTTACTCATAATACGAATGCAATTATATTTCTGTATGTGATAAAAACATCTGACAAACACACATAAAAACCAGAGGGCAGCAGATCATGTGAAAATATAATATTTGTGTCATTCTCAAAACTTTTGGCCATGACTGTACTCTTGAGGACAGCATCGGCACCTCTGTTTGAAAGGGGGATTGGTCAGCATATAAAACTTGCAGATCATACAGGGTTAAAGATGTCGTCGTATAAATGTTTTTGTATTTACCTGCAGCAAAAAAGACGGCAAGAAATTGAACAGAAGCTTGAAGTGCAGGCAGAAGAAGAGAAGAAACAGGTGGAAAATGAGAGGAGAGAACTTTTTGAGGAAAGACGTGCCAAACAAACTGAGTTGCGACTATTGGAGCAGAAAGTTGAACTGGCACACTTGGTGAGCAATTATATCTATATATATCTTATGAGTTTGTGATTTGTTGGGTTAAATCAGAACTGGGCAAGTAATCAAAAATAACCGAAACCGACCATCGACCCAGATAACCAACGTGATTTTGTGCACGTCGGTTATTATATTATTTGTGAGCCTTTGGCTGCCGTTTCGATCAGACTGGACACAGAATTGCTATTTTACTTTGATGTCTATTCAGACCCTGGAGTATAATTGGCTGAGGCCCAAACATTTGTATCTGCGTCACAATGCCATGTACCGCTGAAGCCCATTCACAGGTTCCAGGGGAGTTGAGAAACACTGTTTTTCCTTCTTTTTTTTTTTTTTTTTTTTTTTTGTTTGTTTGTTTACTCACCTCCCATGGGCCTCCGCTAATTTTACTCTGGGGTCTGAAGAGACCCCAGAGTATAATGGCAATTCTGGTTCGGTCATTACAAAACCACCAGGCAAATCTCACAAGGTTTTCTATGGCTAACACTGTACAACATTATACTACTATCAAGGTTTTCCCAACACATACATGAAAAGGGGCAAGTTTTAGGGAGAGATCTAAATAATCTCCATTAATTGTGTAACCAAGGGTAAAATGCCTGATTAATCGCCCAGCCCTAGATTGTATTGTTTCTAATGTGTATGTTCATTCATTTCAGCAAGAAGAATGGAATGAACACAATGTAAAAATTATCAAATATATAAGAACCAAAACCAAACCCCACCTGTTCTACATCCCTGGTAGAATGTGTCCACCAACTCAGAAGTTATTTGAAGAGTCGCAGAAAAAGATGAATTGTAAGTTTTGTGTTTGTCATTTGCAGCATGAATGCTTAAAGCGTACCTCCAGTTATAAACCATTTTTCATATAGTATAGGTGGCAATATGAAACTTTTGCAATGTATCTTATTAAAGAAATATGTTTTCTTCTTCACTTTTCAGAAAGTAACTTTCTCCGTATTAGTCTATGAAAATAACGGGTGATAAAAAGACACTTAAATAATTGCTACTGTAACACTCTATTCCTTGCTTTTTTAATACTGCTAAGTTGTAGATAAGAGACTGCAAGTACACAGAATGAGGTAATAAATCAATTAACCAGCTGGCAGGAGAATACTCCTCAACCTGTCTCTGCTCGATAGAGCTTTATGTGTGAGGCTGAATACGAAGTCTGATATGTAAACAAGCAGTCAGATTGAAGATATGGAGCAGGAGAACAGCTTAATAGGTGGTGAAGGAAACAGATCCTTAAGATAGTTTACAAAGTTTCTTATTTTCACCTGTACTTTTCATTTATGAAAAGTTGTTTATAACTGGAGGTACGCTTTAAGGTGCCCATCATGGAGATATTTATTAGATTTATAAAATATAGCTCCAAATTTGTAATGTTAACTGTACCTTCTTTTATCTTAGCTATATTTGAAAATAGACGGGTAGAATTTGCAGAACAGTTGAATAAAATGGAAGCTAGGCCTAGGCGCCATTCCATGAAAGACAAAGATCAAGAAAAGAAGCATGACGATGAAAATGAAGAACAGAAGGAGGACCCAGAAGATGGTAAGGTGGCTCGGCATGAGATAGATGAGGAGACAGGTAACCTGCCTAATGACATAGAGATGGAGGACACCTTTGAGGAAGAGAAAGATGTTAGTGTTACTTTAAGAGATGTAGAAATGGTTCAGGAGACTAGACTTATGGAAGATGGTGACGATTCTAAGGCTGAGGAAAAGATTGAGGAAGAGGGTAGGGTTGAGGTAGAGGAGCCACAGATTAGTAAGTGGGAAGAAAGGGAGATAGAGGTTGAGGAAGAAGCAAAAGAAGATGAGGAAAGGGGAGATCACCAGGAGGAAGAGGAGCATCAGATAGCAATGGATGCTAGTCAAGCTAATGTTTATGAATCGCATGATGATATTAACCATAGTAAGGAAGTAGAGAGTGAAGAGAGGGCAGACGATCACACAGAAAGTAAAGTCCATGAGGAGACAGAAGTGCAACAAACAAATGAGCCTGAATCTGAGTTAGAAACCGAATCTGCTCAGAGACAAGAAGAGCCAGAACTTATGTTCCATCCGCCAGCTCATTATGAGCCCCAGACAAGACTAGAATCACACTACCGTGTGGAAGAGGAGCCAGTTCTTGAAAAAGAAGAGCTTCCAGTAACATCGTTAAATAACACAGAACCTCAAGTAGAGCAGACTCAGATTACCTCCTCAGAACATAAAGAAAAGAAGAGCAGAAGCAGAGGAAGAACCAGGAACAAAGTAGGCAAGAGCAGGAGCCGGAGTAGTAGCAGTAGTAGTTCTAGCAGTAGTTCCAGTTCAAGTAGTAGTGGAAGTAGCTCTAGCAGCAGCAGTAGTCAAAGCAGTTCAAGCAGTAGTAGCAGCAGCAGTGGGAGCAGCAGCCGGGATAGTAGTAGTAGCAGCAGTAGTAGTAGCAGTGAAAGTCGGAGCCGCAGTAGAGCTAGGGGGCATGTCAGAGATGAGAAACGCAGGAGAAGTGTGGAGCGGAAGAGAAGAGAGAGAGAGACATCTGGAGCGGAGAGGAGTCACAAGTCTTCTAAAGTCAGTGGCAGAGACACCAAAGGATCCAAGGAGAAAAACTCATCAAGGTCTGACCGGAAGAGGACTGTTTCTGAAAGTAGCCGGTCAGGCAAAAGGCCATCAAGAAGTGAGAGAGACCGTAAATCAGACAGGAAAGATAAAAGACGTTGATATGATTGTGGTCTGGACTGTAGTAGAACATGGTGCTGCCTTAACAATAGCATGGTACTAATTGTTTTGGAAAGCACAAATTTATTTTTATTTTACCTTTTTGCATAATTTTTGTAATTTGATGGTCGAACAGAGGTGTAAGCTCAAAGATCTTCAAATAAAAGCATAAAGGATTTTTTTTTTCAGTATCTTTGCCTCTTATTTGCTAGCGTTAATTTTAACCATACTTTTTTCTGGTTTATATTGGTTTTAAGTACAAGAGTACATCATACTTGGCCCCTGTAGATGATTGGCAGATAAAGTGTTGACTAAAATTAACCTTTTTTTAATCAGTGGATGTACAGTAATAAGATACCTTCTATTGGTTGTAGCTTTTTATGTTCTTTACTCTTCTTCCCTAAAAATAATTACAAATAACATCAGTATTTTAATAGCATAGAAAGTAATACAAATGTGAAATTGTTTCCCCCATTATTTTACCAGTGATCATGCAGTGGCTCCACTGCAAAATATTTCTGCGTTTGGTCTGAGCAACATCTCAGGGTGACATTATAGTTACTAATAGACAACTGATGTGTACAGATTTGTTTTATTTAGTAGAACATGTTTGACGTATGGTACATCTTAAGTCTCTGCCATAGCCAAATTTTTGTCTGCTTTGTATGTGTTTCAAAACTTTTTGTAAGACCAATTGCGATTGTTCGGCTGTTATGTGCAAATAAATAAGTTTTGACTAGCATTGGGCTATTTCTATTTGTTGTCAGACAAAAGGTTGGTGTAGGCCTCTTGGAACCAGTTGAAAGATTTCTACTGGGCAGCTGCAGGAGAATCTTAGCAGCACAGAGACAGTTAAGGCAGTGACAGACTGCACGTTGCTAGAGCTGCATTATCTAAGCAGTGGCTCTACTTCATTTTTACAGCATTAGGTCATAAAAGTATGGTCAGTGGTGGTCACTCTTCCTGAAACCAGTATACAGAACATAAATCTGTTGGTTAAAGGGTTTTCCATACTTATCAATTAAAGAGCTATCCTTAGGATAGGTCATCAATTGAAGATCGGCAGGGGTCTGAGACTTGGGGTCCCTGCCTATCAGCTGTTTGAAGAGACTGCAGTGGAAGTCTCTTCAGAGAAAACCAAACACAGCACTGTACATACAGTGGGGAAAAAAAGTATTGTCAGCCACCAATTGTTCTCCCACTTAAAAACATGAGGCCTGTAATTGTCATCATAGGTAGACCTCAACTATGAGACACAAAATGAGAAGACAAATCCAGAAAATCACATTGTCTGATTTTTTTTTTTTAAGAATTTGTTTGCAAATTGTGGTGGAAAATAAGTATTTGGTCAATAACAAAAGTTCATCTCAATACTTTGTTATATATCCTTTGTTGGCAATAACAGAGGTCAAACGTCTTCTGTAAGTCTTCACAAGGTTGGCACACACTGTTGCTGGTATGTTGGCCCATTCCTCCATGCAGATCTCTAGAGCAGTGATGTTTTGGGGCTGTCGCTGGGCAACACGGACTTTCAACTCCCTCCAAAGGTTTTCTATGGGGTTGAGATCTGGAGACTGGCTAGGCCACTCCAGGACCTTGAAATGCTTCTTACGAAGCCACTCCTTCGTTGCCCTGGCGGTGTGCTTGGGATCATTGTCATGCTGAAAGACCCAGCCATGTTTCATCTTCAGTGCCCTTCCTGATGGAAGGTTTGCACTCAAAATCTCACGATACATGGCCCCATTTATTCTTTCATGTACACGGATCAGTCATCCTGGTCCATTTGCAGAGAAACAGCCCCAAAGCATGATGTTGCCACCCCCATGCTTCACAGTAGGTATGGTGTTCTTTGTATGCAACTCAGCATTCACTCTCCTCCAAACATGACGAGTTGTGTTTCTACCAAACAGTTCTACTTTGGTTTCATCTGACCCCATGACATTCTCCCAATACTCTTCTGGAACATCCAAATGCTCTCTAGCAAACTTCAGACGGGCCCGGATATGTACTGGCTTAAGCAGGGGGGACACGTCTGATACTGCAGGATCTGAGTCCCTGGCGGCGTAGTGTGTTACTGACAGTAGCCTTTGTTACGTTAGTCCCAGCTTTCTGCAGGTCATTCACTAGGTCCCCCCGTGTGGTTCTGGGATTTTTTTTCTCACCGTTCTTGTGATAATTTTGACCCCACGGGGTGAGATCTTGTGTGGAGCCCCTGATGGAGGGAGATTATCAGTGGTCTTGTATGTCTTCCATTTTCTAATTATTGCTCCCACAGTTGATTTCTTCACACCAAGCTGCTTGCCTATTACAGATTCAGTCTTCCCAGCCTGGTGCAGGTCTACAATTTTGTTTCTGGTGTCCTTCCACAGCTCTTTGGTCTTCACCATAGTGGAGTTTGGAGTGTGACTGTTATCAGTATAAAAGACACCTGTCCACAACCTCAAACAATGTCAAACAGGAGCCATTACTACAGGTAATGAGTGGAGGACAGAGGAGCCTCTTAAAGAAGAAGTTACAGGTCTGAGAGCGCCAGAAATCTTGCTTGTTTGTAGGTGACCAAAAACTTATTTTCCACCATAATTTGCAAATAAATTCTTTAAAAATTAGACAATGTGATTTTCTGGATTTGTTTTCTCATTTTGTCTCTCATAGTTGAGGTCTACCTATAATGACAATTACAGGCCTCTCTCATCTTTTTAAAGAGGACCTTTCATGTCCTTAGGCACATGCGATTTACATACCACTAGAAAGCTGACAGCGAGCTGAATTCAGCACACTGCCGGCTTTCCTGGTATATGCCCCGGGGCTGGAGATATCGGTAGTGTAAGTTTCACGGTTTACTGTCAGAAGGGCGTTCCTGACAGTCTAGCTGCGCTGTGAGGAACGCCGTACTTGAATGTTCTCGTTCATAGACTTGTACTGAGGGGGCGTTCCTCACAGCTCAGCGTCATCGCTGTCGGCTTTCTAGCGTTATGTAAAACCGCATGTGCCTGAGGACATGAAAGGTCCTCTTTAAGTGGGAGAACTTGCACAATTGGTGGCTGACTAAATACTCCCCCCCCCCCCCCACTGTATGTATAGCAGCTATACTTGGTATCAAAGCTCAGCTTATTCACTTTAGTGGGACTAAGCTGTAACCAATGGACATGTTGCATGGTCTTTGAAGCGGTGCTCAGGGAGTACTGCTGCCCATTCAAACAGCTGATCTGTAGGGATCTTGGGTGTCGTACCCCCACTGATTTTCAATGGATGAGCTAGCCTAAGGATAGACCATCAATTAACAGTCTGGAAAAACACTTTAATCTGCAGGTACAAGGAACATCTATACTCATGTGTGCGGCACTTTGCTTGGATAAATAATAAAGGTGCCACTGAATTTTTAGATAAGATTTCTCCTGTTTTGATAACTTGTTTTTCATATGCTGCTTAGAATGGCCATGGATATTAAATGTAGATTGGACATGTGTGTGTTCTCTGTGGGGAGACGGGAGAAAGCCACTACATCTCTTCTGGTGGCTATTCACCCTTCAGCAAACAGATTGGACATGTTGAAATCAGTCTGATCCCTATATAACCCAGAAATCTGCTGTCAGGGAAATTTATGCAACTTTTTATTGTACTTTGTGTCTTTTTTTTTTTTTTTTTTTTCCCCTTTGTCTCACTTTCGCATATAGCTGTAGTGATGCAGCAGTGTTGGGTTTTGGCTTTGAAAAAAAACAAACACAAAAAAATATCAAGTTGTTAAATGTACATGTAAACCTATTGTTTCTTTAGAATACACTTTAGATTTGCTGCAAACACTGAAGAATCTGCACCAATAATTGAGCAAGGTCAGTATTGCAAAAGTCCTGTGAAACGACCGGCATAAGTCCTGCTTAATGTCACGTCTGCGGCAGCATATCACTAGACATTGAGGCGGTATCGCTGCTTATCACTAATATAATGTAGAGTGAGCTGACTGTAAGGTACTGTGGTGAGAGAATGGCACTGAGGTAAATGTTACCCCCAATTTTATCTTTTAAAGAGGGTTTAAAAGATTTAAATAAATCTTTACCTACCATGGAATGGTTTCAAAGTGTAAAATAAAAAAAAATATATATATATTTTATACATACATGGCTCCTAAAGTTCCACAACTCAAGTGTTGTCATTCTGATTATTTCCTGTAGCAGTCATGTCCGTACATAATTTATGTGATTATTGCAGTCAGTCTATGGCCATACATGCCGGCATCATAGCGGACTGCTGCCGGAAGTAAGCAGAGACTGGCAAGGGATTGAAGAGATGAGTTTAGTTAACGCCTTCACAGCTGTGATCTTATTAGAGCACAATTAATGAGATCTTAAAGATATTAATACCCTATTTATACATCATGGTTTTGGTTTGCCTTAAAATGGGCGCTGACAGGGTTTCAAGTTAGTATCTATTATTTTGACAGCAAATATATTACTGAGCCTTTGATGCAGGTGTGAACAGTTTTGTCAATAACTGCTCTAATAACATTTTGCTATTTTTAACTTTGTTTCGTCTTTTTTTTTTTTTTTCTTCTAATATTTTTTTCCTCAGAGCTGAGGTAAATCGCTATCCTATTGGAGCGACATTACAGGGTTGCACAGCATGTTTACGTGCTATAGTTGTATGGTTGTGTGATGGGTCTAATACATATACCTTCAGAAGCAGTAGAATATGGGATCTGCCAGGTCTTTTCCTTAGTTATGGTTGCAGACTATATTGGAAAAAAAAACTTTGGGAAAACATGAAATTAAAGCTTGAGGTAAGCATGTTGTCTTTGCCTCTATACTTAGAAAGGGTAGTTTGCTTTAATAGAGAAATATTCCTTTAACTCTAAGTACCCTTAGCTGACCAGTTTTTAAGGAATGTGCACATGTACTGATAGTGTCCCTTCACTTAAGGGAACACGTGTGTTAGGGGGTATTTGGTGAGCATTTTTAAAATATATTAATATATTTTATTCCCTTTAAGTTGAAAACTGGCTCAGTCCCCAGCAATGCTCCAACTAAGCATCTGTACATACTGACCCACATTTACTATGGTTCCTGCACCTAGAAAGTGGCTACTAATGCACCTCAATCTGGTGCATCTCAGATGCTACACCCTGCTCACCACTGTTTAAGACAGGGGACAGAAATCTAGGCAGACAGGGACCATTGCGTTTTTGGAAATCACAGCATGTCAGTTATACCTATGGAAATGCTGGCGGTTTCCCTATAGGTGTAATTGAAGCAGAAAGAAGAAATAGAATTTTGTGAAGAGCACTGGGAAAAACCTTTTTTTACTGCAGCCCACTACGTGAGGCATTAGCTTTAATAGCCAAAAAAAAAAAAAAGTGCAACAGCACTTACACTTTAACTAGGGATGGGTTTGATGAGTCTCATTGGACTCATATCTGTTGCTCCTGGTGCAATGAAGCCTAAGTATACTTCAACTTCACTGCTGAGGTGTACTGTACTTGCAGAACTGTACATGCACCAGGAGTATACATCAAAAGGTGTTAATTAATGTTGGCTGAAACTCATGATTTTCTGCTCATTGCAGGGTGCACTGAATAACTGCATGCTGTTTTTTACTTGCAGTACTGAGTAGCATGTTCACTTTTTTTTTAACATTAAGAATTGTTTGTTGCAAAACAAAGAACAAATCAAACAAGAAATCAATAATTATGGGCATATAAGGCAGAAGTAAGGTATGAGGGGCTGATGGAGAGGGCGGGGAAAACAAGAAACTACATATAAGGAATAGGAAGGGAACGTAGGGGGAGGATGGAAACGAAAGCTGCAGAGCCGCATAATTAATTCAAAACCTTGAATTTAGTTCAAATACCTTGGTAAACAAACCTAATGTCATGTAGGAAGGGAAGAAAAAAAATTGTAGTCAGAGAAAGGGGGGGAGAAGAAGGAGAAATCTGGAGGACACAGAAGGAAAAGTAGACTGAAATTCAGCGGAGTAGTAGAAATGGTTCCACAAGAGTCACATGCGCTGGTGGGTGCTGTCGGCATATTTCAGCTCTGCGAGCAGATTTTCCGTACTGCGTATGCTTAGGATCTCCAAAAGCTAAGCCAAGATAATAGAGAAGGGAGAGTTGTGGATTTCCACAGCCTAGGGATAACAGATCTCGCTGCTACTAGTAGGAGACCTAAAAGCCTATGGGTATGCTTCTGGAACTTATGTGGGAAAATAGAGAGGAGCTAAGGAGCATCTTCCAAGGCAATACCAGTGACCATCTGAATATCACGATGGATACCTGACCAAAAGGGGCGTAGGAGTGGATATTGCCACCAGACGTGCGCCATCGTGCCCTGGCCAATATTACATCTCCAGCAGCGGTTTGAAGTGGCAGGCTAAATCTCATGAAGGACAGAGGGGACTCTGTACCATCTAGAGAGGATCTTGTAGTTTGTTTCCTGAGCTTTGCAAGATATGGAGAACTTGTGACATGCCTGGAAAGCTGAGGACCACACATCTGGTGGGAACAAAACCCCCAATTCCCTTTCCCAACTACTTGTGAATGCCGGTAGACTGTTGGCGGAATTCTCCATGAGCATGCCATAAATGAGGGAGACAGTATGAGTTGGAGCTCTAGAGAGTCATAAGCGTTAAAAAGGCAATAACATTCTGTGGAGGTTGTGAGACGTCTTAAGAGCAGTATAGAAATGGGAAAGCTGAGCATACTGCCAATGAGAGGCAATGGAGTCAGGGTGTGGGAACAGGGTGAGAAGCTCAGAACGTTGGGAGGAAATCAACAGAACCTTATGGAATCTAAGGGTGGATTGACCCACAGAATGGGAGAGGAAAGAGGAGTGGAGAGCGACAGGGAAGTCCGGGTTGCCCGAGATTGGGGTCATTATTACAGAAGTCTCTCTGCACAGCATAATAATGTCGACAAGACCCGAGAGTCTGGCGAGTGATGTACATGAGTTGTACTGTCTGACCATAGTCGTTTATGTAGCCATGGAAGAGCAGTGAGAGGAAGAGGGTTTAGCGACTCCTTTAGGGCAACCCAGAGCTTGGAGCTCGTGGAATGGTGCCAAGAATGTGAGTCGCGACTGCAGCCAAGAAGTATCCAGAGCAATCTGGGACTGCCAAACCCCCTCCCCATTTTGGCCTAACTAAGGTACTTTTAGCAATTCGCAGGGGCTTTGACGCCCAGATAAACCTAGTAAAGGCTTTCCGGACCGCAGTAAAGAAAGGTTTAGGCAAAATTATGGGTACGGTTTGGAAGAGATAGAGGAGGCGGGGGGAGTATATTCATCTTCAGCAGGTTAATACGACCTAGCCAAAAAAAACCCTTGGTTATCCCAACAAGCAAGATCAGTCTGGAGAGCGCGCAAAATCAGGAGGAAATTTAACGAGTATGTGTCATAAGTTATTGGGGAGCTGCACACCCAGGTACTTTTTCGCTTTCTGGGACAATGTGAAGGGGAATGTGGATTGGAGATTACTGAATAAAGGCATAGGTAAGGAGACATTGAGTGCAATGCTTTTGGACAAATTAATTTTATAATTACTAAAATAACCATAGGTGCTAATTTCACGGAGGATGGAAGGGATAGATTGGTTGGGTGACAAAGAGCAGAACATCATCCGCAAACGCTGAGATTTTCAAATGCCGATCACGGACACAGAGACCCTGAATATCTGGGTTATTCCTAATGGCTACTAGCAAGTGTTCCATCACCAATGATAGCACGAAGATAGTGGGCAGCCTTGCTGGGTAGCATTATGAATAGTGAGTGGGGAAGAAAGTGAACCATTCACTCGTATTTGTGCACAGGGAGAGTTATAGAGAGAGCGGATACGAGTAAACCTAGTGGGAGGTACTTCACTTTTTATTGTATAGCAACAGCCAGCAACCCAGAGGTGGTTCATGTAATGGCCATTATTCTATAGGAGAAATGCATAGTGCTACTCAATGATGCAATTTAAAAAAAAAAAACGTAGTTCTTAAAGAGGACCTTTCATGTCCTTGCAGATCAGTGGTATATTATAGTGCTAGAAACATGTCAGTTTTGCCGGTATGTGCCCAGGTGCAGGAGATATTGGTGGTGTTAGTTTTGAGACAGATATCACTCCACTATCGGAAGGGCGGGCTTTATTGCTCAGTTTCATTGCTGGGCAGTAAGGAACGTCACCCTGACACTATTCTTCAATAGCCTTGTACTGTCAGAGGGGACGTTCCTTACTGCTCATCGATGACACTGAGCAATAAGGCTCACCCTTCCGATAGTGGAGTGATATCTGTGCCGAAAGTAAAGGCATCGATATCACCGGCACCCGGACACATACCGGCAAAGCTGACAGTACGCTGATTTGAGTCAGTTTTGTAGCGGAATGTAATACCGCTGATCTGCGAGGACATGAAAGGTCATCTTTAATTTTTTTTTTAATTTACAGTGTAAACCCCGTCTGAACAAGGTTTGTGATCAGGAACAAGCATTTCTACGAATGCTCATTTGGATGATGATTGCCTCATGCAAAAAAGGCGTCTGGCAGCAGCTTTCAACCCTATCCCCATTGAGAATACATGCATGATCGTCTGAGCACGATTGATAACTGCCATAAACTTCAGATGGCTATACAGTTTGTGTGAATATACCCAGAGGGTGCATTTATGTGGCCCTATGTTCTGTCTGTGATGGGGTTCTCTATTACTTGCCAAGGGAGAGAATGGGATGATTTAGAGTATGGTTCTAACTATGGCCCTCCAGCTGTTACATGACTATAGCTCACAGTACATCTAGAAAAACACATATCCCAAATAAAATAATATCCTCTTTTTCCTGGAGAAAACTGCAGGTTTTGGGGTTTTTTGAGCCAAGAGCAGAAGTGGGTTGAAAGGGAGTGGGAAATCTGCTGGATCCACTTCTGGTTTTTGCTCAAAACACTGCATCACAAACTGCAGTGGCCCAGATTTACTTTTGTCGTTACAACTAAAAACTGATGTACACATGGCGTGAGTGTGGAGTCTCAGAAAAAGGGCATGGCATAAAGAGGTTATCACGTGACCACTGAGGCCAATGAGTGGCCTCAGGAAGAGACCCCGGGGCGTCACAGGTAGGGATGTCACATGCCCTTTGCTGAGGGGGGGGATGGGGGATCAGGAAAAGGTGAGTATAATTATATAGTATTTTTTTTTTTTTTTTTACTTTTCACCGCTCCCATATGTCTGGACAACGCCTTTAAATGTGCTAAAATAGTGTTGAAAAGTTTCTGGCTCAAAATAAGCCGACAAAAAGGAAGTATAGACTTAGGCTAGACAGGGTAAAGGTATCCCACTTTTATAATCCAGCATTAGTCACTGATAAATTTGGTGAATTTTCAGACTTTGTTTACATTCGTACTGAAACTATTAGTAATTCTTGGCCAGTGTGGGAAACCACTCTTTATGGTGGATGTGTTTACTGCTTTTATCATGGTCGCAAGACCCGAACTCTCTGTGCTTCAAGTGAACCACAAACCACCCAGAGTTGAGTACAATGGTTAAGCAGGGAGCAGTCCGCTCACTACTTCAATTGTATAGCCCTTGACAACACTATATCTGTAACTGCAACACCTGTTCCTGTAGCAGCCAGCAGCAAAGACCACAGTGGACTGTGGGGGAAGGGGTTTAGTCTTATTATTTTTCTTTAGTGCATTATAAAGCGGGGGCCACAATGAAGGAGCATTATACTGAGTAGGGACCCCAATAATGGAGATTATAGTGTGGAGGCTACAATGAGGGAGCATTATACTGAGTAGGGACCCCAATAATGGGGATTATAGTGTGGAGGCTGCAATGAGGGAGCATTATACTGAGTAGGGACCCCAATAATGGAGATTATAGTGTGGAGGCTACAATGAGGGAGCATTATACTGAGTAGGGACCCCAATAATGGGGCTTATAGTGTGGAGGCTACAATGAGGGAGCTTTATACTGAGAAGGGACCCCGGGGCTAGGGGAGGCACAAGGGGGGGGTTTAAAGGGGGGGGGGACCCCAATAATGGGGATTATAGTGTGGAGGCTGCAATGAGGGAGTATTACACTGTGTGGGAGCACAAAGGGGCTATGGGTTGGATTAGAGGCATGGTTTGGTATGAATACATTTTCAATGGAGCATATTTTGTCCCTCTTTCGAGGCCCTGGAAGTTAGTAGGTGACACACCACTGCAGTTAGCTTTTATTTACAAGAACTATGGGCGCTAAAATAAACACCACATGTAGCTGCCTGCATTGCAATAAGTGTAGATGTGTAAAACTGAGAGTTGTCACTGACAACCAATGAAATAACAGCTTACATTTTACCATGTTGCACCAAGATGTATCTTGGAATTTGATTATTATAGACAAGACAAGGAATATTTTCAGAGGTCAGGACCTGGGGCACTTCCCCTTGGTGACTGTCACAACATAGGATAGGTTTTGGTAGATGCTCCAGTTGACTTTTTCCGGTTTGTATTGTTCTCTTTTCATTACTTCCGTTGTGGAGCGCTGGCAGTACTGTGCGCATGCGTGGTCATGTCGCTCGTCTCCTAGCAACCATCAGAGCGGCTGTAGCAACTGAAACATGGTAAGTACCGGCGGAGCTTTGTTCTCCGGTAACGTGTTGGTTTCTAACGGGATCGGCGGAGGCAGACGGCCGGCCTGCTAGCTGACTACTCGGGCGTCGCCAGGGATAGCATGTGGGCGACATGGCTGTAAACGAGAGCACTCGAGCCGCATCTTACCATATTAAGACTTCACATCGTTCACATCGGTGCGCTGCCGTGTGACTGATGGGGACGACTCTTGTATCATCATGGCAGTCCTATACCTTGCCATAATGTATATTAGACAGTGTGGGGATGCTGAGAGTTGTAGTTCACAGAGCCTAGCTCTACAGTAGTGCTTGTTTAATTCTAGATTATTTAGCTACATATTCCTGTTATTTGTGACATGTAATGATGCTACAATCCTATATTGTTTAGTGTTGCTTTATTACTGTCCCCCAGACCAGCACAATAAGGGTCCTGGACCTCACCATTATGATGGTGGAGCAATGTAAGACTCTGTTCATACTTGTGTCATTTATTTCCATTTTTCTGATCCATCATAGGAGCAGAACAATGAGTATTACAGCGGTGACTGATCAGTTATATGGCTGACACCAAAGTTGCCCAATGGACCTCACTGACTGTAATGGGATCCATCAGGTTTCCACATATTGTTGTGTTTTGCACTATTTTGTCCAGGTTTTCTCACAGAATCTGGGATGGCGACTCCTAACTCCTCCACGACTGCTTCTCATTGCTGCCTTTTCACTTGCGGGTCTGTGATTGTCCTAGATCAGCAGATGTCGCACCTCTACATTACCGTATTATTGGTGTGGCGAGCAGTAGTATATATAGAATACAGTGGGGTTCCATTAGTCCCATTCTTATGATTTTACCACCCCATATAAAGGGCTTCCTGTGTGGTTGCCCCCTCCACACCCTCTTCATAGCTCTTGGGACAATTCCTCACCCTCTTTCTTACAAATAACAACATTTTGTACAGGTTCTTGTGACCCAGTGACAATAGGGATGAGATCCACCAGTTGGATCTGAAGCAAAAAGGATAAATGCTTTTCAAATCCCTATACATAATATAATATATGAACGCCTGTCAAACCTGCTCATTTCGGTACAATTGGCCATCCATCCATTTGTGTATGGGGTGCCCTGACAATGTTAAGAGAAGAATTGGGGATATTGAAATCGTGTGATTTCACAGGAGACAAGCCATGGTCAGAGGTGTCTAGCAATGACTTATTTCCTCCTTTCCATTGAAACACATGAGGGAGGAGGAATTTTGGAGAACAGGAGAGAAAGCTGTCAACAGCTTGATATATGGCCACTTTTAAAGGGGATAAAGCTTTACTGTGTACAGCAGCAGGGAAAGGGTGTAATATTTAAAAAAACAAGCCTGTCCTCACCTTACTCCTCCACTCCATTCCTGCATTCAGGTTACTGTGTCTGCTGGAGTCTTTGTATACAACAAGGCGACAGCAATGACATCTCTTCAACAGTGTTCAGCCTAGGTCAGTGATAGACTGCAGCTGTACTATCAATGGGACATCATCGGTGCACTGCCTTGTTGGTTATTGTTTTAGACCGAAGATCCTGCATACTTTACCTTAAAGATTTATGTCAAATTGTCTAGACAGGTTTCGTTCTTACCAGCGTCCTTGTAGACTTATACTGATGGACATCGGAGGCAATTTATGAAGACTAGTGTGTAGTATGTCAGTCGTAAGAATTGACAGCTCTTAAGTGACATGCACCAAAATTACGAGACTCGCTTTGTTTTGTTGCATCTTGGGTGATCCTTGCGCCTTAACCCTCGTCCGGCTGAGTAGGTACAATTGTACCTATTCCTATGCAGCCTGTAATGTTGTAAAATTATGCAGCCTGACGAGGGTAAAGCTGAAATCTTGCAAGCTAGACAAAGTTTTCTGGTGCTAATAATGTTAAATGTGCCTGGCCATACAAGCCTCACCACTTTTTTTTTTTTTTTTTTTTGAAAAGTGATAAGTGCAGCATGAATTTGACAAACACAGGTATAAAAGTTTTATATGTTTTGTGCAAGAAACTGGAATAAAGTGTAGTGGTACAGCTTGGGTTATTCTAGCTGTAAAAAAAAAAAAAAAAAAAATACTGGAAACGGAGGCTGAAACTTAAGCCCCAAGCTTAATATGAGCCCTGCAAAGGTGTCTGCTCAGGACAGATCCTGTCTCCTCGTCCTAAGCATGTGTGTGTTGTCCTTGTTAATTGTTCTTGTCTTATGTTCTAGGCCAAAGCAACAACTATTAAAGACGCGTTATCCAAATGGGTACGTTCCTGCTCTTCTGTGTCAGTTCTCATAAATAGTCAAAGCAGTCTTAGAAAGTGCTAATAAAAAGTATGTTGAATTCCTAACCTATAGGATACAAGGGGTAAAGATGCATGTGGAAATGATAAAGAAATGCAAACGGTGAATCTGCTGACTCACTCAAACAGATTACCACATAAGGAGTTAAAATTGTATAAAATTATGACATACTGCTAGAATATACCTTCACTTTATATTCAATGAGGGACTGAACTCTAAGACCCCAGGCAATAGAATAATAGGACCCCAGTGTTTATTTAGGGCTGAATCCCCTTCCCAGTTTTTCCACATTGGCTGGATCATTGCTGCATAGGGGAACATCAGCACAACCCCATTGATGTGAATTGGCCAGGGGTGCCAATGTACACTGAAACTAGGCAATACTGCACTGGATATCCTAGCAATATGCTATCACTCCATGAGATGCAAATACCCCTTTAGGCTAAGGCCCCATGTTGCAGAAATGCAGCTTTTTTTGTTGCCGATATTATTGTGTTTTTTTGAGCCAAAGCCAAGAATGGCTACAAGAGGAGTTATTATATATATATATATTATATAAAGTAATTCTGCCTTTTGCTCAATCCACTCCTGGATTTGGCTCAAAAAAATGCAACAAAATAAGCTGCGTTTCTGCAACATGGGGCCTTAGCCTTAAAGGGATTCTATCATTGGTAAACCCTATTTTCACCAACAGCATGTCGGAATAGCCTTTCGTCTGTTCAGGATTCAAATCTCACACATGCTCAGTCGGTTCTGCCACTTTGCGTTGGACAGAGCGCATGTCCAGTCGGCCATTTTGATGTCAAAATGCCGGCTCTGTCCAACACAAAGTGACAGAGTCGACTGAGCATGTGCGGGATTTAAATCCCGAACAGACACGATCGGTGGGTGCTGATGCTGGAGAGAGGCGGCTCTGGATCTTCTGAAGAGTGTGTGACGTGAGCAAAGGGGACACCCCCTGTGCTTTCTGAAGACTAATTTGCATAAGGAAGAAATAAGAAAATTCTCCAAAACGGCGGCGTAGAGCAGAAAAATAAAGGTAAGAGACTGAATAGCCTTTCTTAGGCTAAGGCCCCACGTTGCGGAAATGCAGCTTTTTTTGTTGCAGATTTTGTTGCGGTTTTTTGAGCCAAAGCCAACAATGGCTACAAAAGGAATGGGAAATATATAGGAAGTTCTTATACTTCTCCCTTCTGCTCAATCCACTCCTGGCTTTGGCTCAAAAAAACCGCAACAAAAAAAATCTGCGTTTCCGCAACGTGGAACCTTAGCCTTAAGGCTATTCCGACGTGCTGTTGGTGAAAATAGGGTTTCCCAATGATAGAATCCCTTTAACCAGTCCTGAAACTGCTAAGGACTGCCAGGATCAAGAAATTTCTCTCAAGATCCCAATATCTTCCATCCTCGTGATCTGTATCATTTGGGGAAGCGATTGTCAGCACGTGGCCAGGATGTATTCTCTTTATGCATTACATATTATTCAGTACAATGAACAGGACCAGCATTATATCAGACAACCATGTTACTGCACTGCACATGAAGGAGAATATTCAGCTCTACTGAGCCAGATGGGAGGAGAATTATGTAGGGGTCTTTGTGCAAAAGATAAAATTAGTTCAGTTACATTGAAAGAAAAAGTTAATCTGTATGAATGTTGGTATAAGTTACACAGAGATTAGGGTATAACACATGGCTCTGGAGAATGAACAGATATTGACTATAGATCCATTAAAGGAGTACATATGATTTATAATATATTGATTATTATTACTATAGAATTTTCTGTGTCCTCTAATTAGGAAGAAAAGACAGGACAGAAAGCTGCAGAAGCCACAGAAGTGAAGCTGTATGCACAGATCCCACCCATTGAGAAGATGGATGCATCCCTATCCACATTAGTCAATTGCGAGTAAGTATGATTCATATAAAAGTGTTTTTCGGATGGCGTTACTGCAGCTCAGCTCACATTGATGTCTATAGTGGCGTCCAGCCACTATACAGTGTACACAGCTATCTGCTTCCGGCTCCATGCACTGTATAGTACGGGCATCGGATGCAGCCCTCATACAGTTGATCCGTGCAGGGGCTGACCATCAGCATCCCTACACTGATCAGATATTCATGGACTATACTAACAATAGGACATAGAAAAAACCCCGCTATTACATATTATGTCCATTGCACAGAACATAAAAATTGAACAATGTTTTCCATTTATCTAGTGTTATAAAAAAAAAAAAGTGACGCGTTATGGCACTTACTTACAAAATATTCCGCCTCCTGGTGATCACAGTGTATAGCAATAAGCATGTCCAATTACTGAACTGAATACTGGTAGAAAGGTGCTCCCCAGTGCGATCCACTAAAATGATTAGTTATTTTGTCGCATCCTGGGTAGTATGTGTGTCTGAAGCTGAAATTTACACCAGCTAGGAGCTGGTATAGATATTAACCATTATTTGCACCAGTTTTTTGGTGCAAATAATGGAACATTTGCCTATCACTCTACCAACTTTTTAGAACTTTTTGACTCCTGCAGAGAAAGTAAAAGGGAACTATATTGTCAGCTGCCAGAAGGGGAAGGATACCAATTCCATTCAGAGTGTACACCCAGATTAGCAACAGTACCAAAGGGGATTCATGGAAGCAAAATATCGTTAAAATAATAATAATATATATTGTGGGGAAGGTAGCTCGGTAGCAGTCGTGGTGCGGACCCAACCAGTCAGAGACAGGGACACAAAACTGTAGCAAAACAGGTTTATTTAACAAAAACAGCAAAATAAATAAACCTTCACTTGACATACAAAAGGAGCAAAATAAAATACAGCCTTAACTTCAGGCAAAAGGAAAATAAACAAAACTCCTGTTCGTCTGAGCTCTAAACTAAAGAATACAAAACTAGCTATACGTGTGGCTTACTACCAGCCACACGAACAAACAGAACAGCACAAAATAGTCTCACCAGACTTAGTGTAGCAGGACAGACCCAGACACCTCCGCTCACTCCCAGGATCTGCCCTGAAGTGCAGGTTCTGCAGCCTTTTATGGGCCAGTAATGAGCCCAGGACTCACACCTGGGCTGAGGCCTACTCAAGAGCCGTACTGGACCACACATATGTCAGAAACCTGGGGGAGATATACCGTGAGTCCAGCACTCTGCCTGTCACCTTCTCACAAATATATATATATATATATATATATATATATATATATTTAAATTTGTAGACAATTGAAAATTAAACAGTTTTGCAATTGTAAGTTATCAAAATTTAGCATTTTTTTGGTTCGCTCTAACCATCTTAGTGGTGACAATCTTTTGTCTTGATCAGTTGCCAATAGATATGACCATGACTGCAGGAACGTTCTATACTCTGAAATGCAGCCATGATAGGCAGCAAAGGGCAACTGGTTTCGATGTGCCTCTTCTTACCTATCAGCAGCATTGTAATTATCGATTCTTTCCTTAGGAAATTATCACTTTCTACCAATTGCATTGAGAAAATAGCCAATCTGAATGGACTAAGTAAGTGCACCATTTTTCTTTTGTTTTCAAGACTGTATGTCATGAAATATCATCATCTTGTATCTTTACAAAAAAAAAAAAAAAATCCCATAATTGAAAGTATACAGTGAATAGTGATAATGTATACTTATACATTATTGATGCGTCAGCTACAAAAGAAATGTGTAGTGCTTTATATACACTTAGAATGGGTTAAATAATGCACAATATATACAGAGAATAGGAACAGCTGTACAGTGCAGTTATCACTTCCCACCTTTACACCAGACATGTAGGAAACATTTGATATAAGATGCATCTTTATTTTAATACTGGCATACATACTTGAAGAGGTTTAAATAGCACTTATACCTTATCCACAGGATAGGGGGCAAGTGTCTGATTGCTGGGGGTCCCACCACTGAAACCCCCACCAGTAATAAGAAAACAAGTGTCCCTGTTTCTCCTATGTGAATGGAGCAGTAATGTGCACATGTACAACAACATTTTAGAAAAAAAACTGATGGACTGCACACCCCACTATTATACATTGAGCTATGCTTTTCATTAAAATGTACAAAACTGTAGGAATCCACTAAACAGAGGTTGCCGTGACTTGGCTAGTGATCTTATACACCTTGATCAAAATGTATTCTAAAAAGCTCATGTTCATGTTTGTAGATTTTTCTGAGCAGCATAGATAGATGTATAATATTGTGACGTGTCATTACTTTTTTTTACAAATTTGATTGTATTTGCATAGTTTGTTCCCCCAGGTTTTTTTTTGTTTGCCTTGGTACCAGCACACCTCCCATTCAGTGGGAGATGGAATACGGAATCTACCTACTAAGTCCAAGACGTTTGAGATGATATGGTACAAAGACGGTCATACCATTGGGGCCACTACATCAGCTTCCTACTCTCTGTTAGATTGCATATAAATGCCTGAGCTATTAAATTTCATGGCTAGCAATTACAGATACATTATTAAAGAGACATAAGAATTGTTCTGTATGAAAAGAAAAGGAATAACATGGGGCACAAGGCCAGTTGTCCACCACTGATATTGTAAGGTGAACTTTTTGAGACATGGCTACCATTGCTGTGACTGTGGGGTGGCCCAGAATCTGGGGATTAGCCTGGGAGCAGGGGTGCTGTTGGGCTGCTGGGTTGCTCTCCCTGTGGGTGCTGTTTTGCAGTGGTGGTATTCGCCGTGCAGTGTCTCACCCAATAGCACAGTGACCCACGGTGAAGTGGCTAGTGAACTTTATACACTTTGATCTTGTTCATTTTTGTAGATTTTGCTGAGAAGCATAGATTACTATGTAATAATGGGATGTTCGGTCTATGTCCTTTTGTTTCTTAAATTTGGTTGCAGTTTGCACATGTGACAACCATTTCAGTCCCACCACATGACTCTGTGAGTGCAATAGAAGTGACTGGACGCTTTTCACACATTGAGAATAGTGGGGGTCCCAGACATCAGATCTCCAGCAATGATTCATTTATCATCCTATGGTTGTCTGTGGGCCGACCCCTTTAGGTGGGTCATAAACTTTTTCAGATGTATCAAGTGCACCGTTGTAAGAAATTTGGAGCTATCCGCCTCTTGCTTTTTCCTTAGTAGGGTTAGTTTTATGTGTTTTGTCTTCTTACAGAAATGTTTGTATCACCATATTCACAAAAGTAACAACCAGATCTACCATATTGGTTATGACTTTTGCAGTTTTCGCTGTGACCCTCCTTTTCTAACATGTGACATTTTTGAAGTTTTAATAAGAATGTCCCAGAGATTATGATAAAAGCATCATGTGTCAGAATACAAGCAAATGGGTAAAAGAATCCAAAATCTGTTCTCACATAAGATCAGTATATAGAAGTGTAACCCTATAGAGATATTGCTTCCTATAAAACAACATAATACCACATTTCCCAGAGATGAGAATGAAATGGGGCCAATAAAGTCCCAGCAGTGTGAAACAAAATGTAATGTACAGTATACAGTCTACAATAAATAGAATAAACGTACAATAACCCAATAATAAAAACCTGATGATACACATCGGAAATAATCTGTTGTTGGAGGCATAAAAGCAGTATGTGGAAGCATAAAACTATAGACAAAGCAATAAAGGAATAAATGTCTCCCACTGTTATTGATCACATCCTTGTCGTGCAGATAATGGCTGCTATTCAGACTGTACTTTGTTCTTTGTTAGAGCACAGAATTAGAAAAATTGGCAGTAACTTTACTTGTCGACAAAAATAGGATGTCTGAAGGGCATTGCATTTGGAGAATCACTGCCAGTTATGTATTTAAGGGAGATCTATATACACACATGGACAAAATTGTCGGCACCCCTCGTTTAATGAAAGAAAAACCCACAATGGTCACAGAAATAACTTGAATCTGACAAAAGTAATAATATATAAAAATTCTATGAAAAAGAACAAATGAAAGTCAGACATTGCTTTCCAACCGTGCTTCAACAGAATTTTAAAAAAATGAAAACTCATGAAACAGGCCTGGACAGAAATGATGGTTCCCTTAACTTAATATTTTGTTGCACAACCTTTTGAGGCAATCACTGCAATCAAACGATTCCTGTAACTGTCAATGAGACTTCTGCACCTCTCAGCAGGTATTTTGGCCACTCCTCATGAGCAAACTGCTCCAGTTGTCTCAAGTTTGAAGGGTGCCTTTTCCAGACGGCATGTTTCAGCTCCTTCCGAAGATGCTCAATAGGATTTAGGTCAGGGCTCATAGAAGGCCACTTCAGAATAATCCAATGTTTTCCTCTTAGCCATTCTTGGGTGTTTTTAGCTGTGTGTTTTGGGTCATTATCCTGTTACAAGACCCATGACCTGCGACTGAGACCAAGCTTTCTGACACTGGGCAGCACATTTCTCTCTGAATCCCTTGATAGACTTGAGATTTCATTGTACCCTGCACAGATTAAAGACACCCTGTGCCAGATGCAGCAAAGCAGCCCCAGAACATAACAGAGCCTTCTCCATGTTTCACAGTAGGGACAGTGATCTTTTCAAGATATGCTTCATTTTTCCATCTGTGAACATAGAGCTGATGTGCCTTGCCAAAAATTTCGATTTTTGTCTCATCTGTCCATAGGACATTCTCCCAGAAGCTTTGTGGCTTGTCAACATGTAGTTTGGCAAATTACTTTAGTCAGATTCAAGTTATTTCTGTGATCATTGTGGGTTTTTTTTTTTTTATTAAATGAGGGGTACTAACAATTTTGTCCACGTGTGTATGGAGATCCTGAACTATCCTCACATAGGGTATGGTGGGACCAAAAGTGGTTATGCATATTAGAGGAATGTTGGCTGAATCCACCAATTTTGGTGGGACCAGCTAATGTGTACTTCACTAGAAGAAACACATTCCATATGTTATGACACATGTAGCCCTGCATGTGTTCATGTGAGTTCTCTGGGAGAGACGCCTCCATATTCAGAGGAAAGGAAACCATACAGAGCATATTTTATTAAAAAATAACTAAATGACTATTTTCTGTGCATATGGAGACTTTTGTCGATGATTTAACAAGCCCACATAGACTGCTCTCCTAGTATATGCTCTAATAGATTTCTGTACAAGTTCTGATTTCTGGACTCTGTGGGGAGCGGGGCAATGGATGTTTAAAGGGATTGTCCATTTTCAGCAATTAAATATTATCTGTATAATGAAAAGTTATACAATTTTAGTTTCAAAGGTATTTATTAAATGTAACAAAATAATGAACAGATGCACTATTTGTACAGTAATAAAAGGGAAAAACAAGATATAACAAAGCGGTAATGCTAACAATAGGTAAAAACAGCAATACAGTGAACATAGTTTTCATACGTGTAATCTTATTAACCTAAAGCAATTAGACAGTCACAGATAAAAGGAAGATTGGCTAATCTATTTAACCTAGGAATGTGAGAAAAATGGACAGGGGAAGCGAAGCAGTGTTAATACATTGGGGGTCTCATGTTAGAACAAGGAAGAAGCTTACATTGTCTAGTCGGGGGGGGTTACAATTGTTTATCCAGTCATTTAAAGTTATACAATTTTCCTATATACTTTCTGTACCAATTCCTCACAGTTTTCTAGATCTCTGCTTGCTGTCACTCATTCTGCTTACATCTAGTGGATAAAAATCAGTCCATGGTCATGTGATGGACACACAGGTGCACAGCTCGTTACCAGGCAGATGTCTGATTACTGTGCTGTGACTATAACGAGCTGTGCACCTGTGTGTACATCACATGACCAGGGACTGTATATCACATGACCATGGACCGTATATTACATGACCATGGACCGTATATCACATGACCATGGACCGTATGTCACATGACCATGTACTGATTTTTATCCACTGGAAGTAAGCAGAATGAATGGCAGCAAGCAGAGATCTATGAACTGATACAGAAATTTTATTGGAAAATTGTACATTTTATTATACAAAGAATAACATTTATTTTCTGAAACTGAACAATCCTTTTCAGTATCTTTCATCCATAAGGCTGCACCAAAAAAAGTTGCATGTAACTTGAACTATGCTTGAAATTGGAGGCAAAAAGTAATTTTGTTATTGATCTGCTAAAATACGTAACTGCATCACAGTAAGGGCTTATTCAGAAGTGGCAGGTTTTTGTTGTATGAATTTTACCAACTGAAAATGTATTCCATTTAACATAATCTGCTCCTTGTGAATTGATCTTAAATGTGATGTGGTAATGTCTGTAAGTAGATGGCAAACAATATCTATAAACATAACTTGAACTTCTATATCATGCACTATCTTTCAGAAAACCTGAGAATATTGTCATTAGGAAGAAATAACATAAAGAATTTAAATGGATTGGTAAGTTGTCAAATCTGGTGATATGAAGAGACCGACGTCCTGGGATAAGAGTACCATGGTTTACATGCTGAAGCGTAGCTAACCTTTCCAACAATTTTTGATTTTCTGACAGTATTTGTGTCAATAATAAATATTGTAATATACTTTATTAACAAATTTTGGCTTCTTTCTGTGAAATCCCACACTGAAATCCACTTCTGTCCCTTCTTTATTCTTCTCTGCTTTAATATGTATGCTACTTCTGTACGCTACTGAGTACAGGTGGGCAGGCTCTTGTATAATGCAGGAAAGCTGGGGCTGGGGGAGGGGGTTGTCACTAAATAGATGTACCTTGGGCATTATAAAGCATAGTGTACAGATTTCTGCTCGCATTGTGCTGCTTTCACTAGATGTATGGAGGGGTGGGCACCTGTATAATGCAGGGAAGCTTAGTCTGGAGTGGGGGTCATATATATATATATTTCCCCGACACTGTAGAACATACAGAAGTGCTTTTGGTGTCATGTGAAAGATGAGATTCGCTGTACTACCTGTATTATTTCTAGAAGAATCACCAGTTGAAAACACAGTTGAGATTGGGTGCAGCTGCATATAAATGGGCCAATCCTGACTTTGTCTTCAGCTGGTGATTCCTCTGGAAATTTACAGGTATAACTGTGATCTTGGTGCCAGATGAAAGCTGAGAATCTTTTCATATGACTCCAGATACTGTTCTTTGTTGTGAAATGCCCGATTTATATCTTTCAAGTGACTTTCCTCCAGCCTCAGCCTCCCTGCATTATACAGGAGCCCGCTCCTCTGTACACCTAGTGAAAGTTGTGTACAGATTTCTGCTCTCAATACAGAAACAAGGGAAAAGTGAACAGAAAGAAGTCAAAGTTATCACAAATTCTGCCAGAAAAGCAAAAGGTATTGGAAAGTTTACTTACACTTTTTAGGGAATTTGTTCAGGATTAGAAAATATGGCTGCCTTCTGTAAAGAACAGCGCCATGCCTGTCCGCATGTTGTGTCTGGTATTGCATTTTAGCCTTATTCACTTCAATGGTGCTGAGCTGCAGTATTGCAAACAAACAAAATACAGGCGTGGGGCAATTTTTGGAAGCAAACAGACATTTTTTTCTATCCCTGTACACAACCCCTTTGTAATTTGTTTCTGTTATGTGAGATTATTCCACAACCTATTGAATTAAATAAAGTTCACCTGAAAGAAGAAGGGTTAACCTTGAAATATCCTTTAAAAAGTCAGCTTTTTGTTTTTTTTCGTCACTTGAATAGTGACTTTGCCACATGAAATCTACAAATGTAGCAAATGCAAATTGACATTCAGCACAATACAATAATAACTTAAAGGGGTTGTCCAATTCTTTTTTATTGATGGCCTATTCTCAGGATAGTTCATTAATAAAAGAGCCATAATAGTTTGATCCCTGCTGATCAGCATGGTAGCATCCTTCATCCTCTCACGCCATTTGTTTCCTAGTGGCTGTGCAATGTAATTACACTCTCGTCCCATTCACTTCTGTAATAACTTCACGCGGCTGCTATGAAACAAATGGTGTGCCATGTAGACAGTGAAGGGGACCAAACAACAAGCGTCACTGCCGCTCCAAACAGCTGATCAGCTGGGGTCCCAGGTGTCGGAACCCAAGTGATCTTATATTGAGGATAGGGCATCAATAATAAAAAGAATTGGATGACCCCTTTAAACACGACCAGTGTCAATTGGTCTGTATGCTATTTACATAGTGAATGATAACTCTAAGTACACCGCAGTAATGATGAGAAAGGCTGTCCTGTCCTTTTTCCACAACTCCTGGAGTCCAGATTTATACTGATACTGCCTAGAATCCTCCCAGCCTTTGCTGTTGACCTCTTAATCTCTAAGAATCTGGTGTGGGTCTTCCCAGGTCTCATGTTAAATATAGTAACTCCAGTCTTATGTCTCAGGGCTCTCTGTGGCGGGGGGGGGGGGGGGGGGGGGGGCCCCCGGGCATATTGTACATCGCCACAGTATCAGCTGCTGTCAGGAGGCTGAAGAATATGAAGAATTTCACACCCACTTGTAAACTTAACATTTTACACAGTATGTGTAGTTATGTTTCCATGGAAAGCTGTTCACTATGAGGGTATATTCACATGCAGATTTACTGTAGCTGCCCTGTCCTATTGATCATTAACAATGGGGCTTGCAAATGTCCATGCACATGAGAGCAGGGGACGTGTCAGATTATTGCTTTATAGTTCGTACAGTGTCCATTCATTTTGTGGTTAGGAGACCGACACACATATATTCTATATGTTTCTATCAGGAAGCAGTTGGAGAAACTCTAGAAGAGCTGTGGATCTCTTACAATTTAATAGAGAAGTTGAGAGGGATTCATGTCATGAAGAAGTTGAAAGTTCTCTACATGTCCAACAATGCTGTGAAAGACTGGGGTGCGTACAGTGCATTTGATTCTCTTACCATGGACTTATTGGACTCTCAGTCTCTTTGGCTTAATCATTGTTCCTTGCAGTCAGTCACAATCGTGGGTGTAACTACCAGGGTAGCAGACTTTGGAGAGTTAGGGTACATTTAGTGATAACTATGGATGATGGAAGTGGAAACCTTTGTGTTGGCATTATCCCTGTGCTTTGATGTCATAGTGGGAATTATCACTGTACTGTGATATCACCATGTATATTTTCCCAGTACTGTGATATCACTGTGTAGGTTATACCTGTGTGTAAAGGAGATCAAGTTCTGAACTTGCAGCTTAAAGGGGTTGTGCTGTTATGGAAACGTATCCCCTATCCACAGGACAGGGGAAGAGTGTTCAATCTCTGGAAGCCCGATCTCTGAGTCTCCCCGGTGATCAGGAGGACAGGGGACTGAAAGTCCCGCTAAAACCTCTTTTTGGGGGTGCCAGGACTGTAACTAGGAGGCCTAAAGGGAACTTTTGATCCCCTGTCCTCCTGATTACTGGGGGACCCAGAGATCGAACATTTATCCCATCCTGTGTTATACTGTGTCCCCTATAGTGTGGATAGTAACACTATATCAGTATAAAGGGATTGTCCATAACGGGATAACCCCATTAAAGTGGTTATAGTAGAGTGGGGCCCCACGTTACTTGTTACTTCCCTTGTCACAATGTAAGTGCTACTTTATTTTCTCACATTGTCCTATTCTTTTTAGCGGAATTTGGGAAGCTGGCTGATCTGCCATGTTTGGAGGATCTAGTATTTGTTGGGAATCCTCTGGAGGAAAAGCACACACTGGAGGGTAACTGGGTAGAAGAGGCAACAAAACGTCTTCCTAAGCTGAAAAAGCTGGATGGTGAGTGTTAGCGGACACAATTTTCTGTTTCCACTGGCTACCATTGGTAGCCTGCAAAATCTGCAATAAAAGACCCTAGCATTTCTGTAACGTATGGCCTCAGCCAATGGGGGAGTGACTGGTAGTCTAGGCAACCTTCGGTACTCCAGCTCTTGTAAAACTACAACTCCCAGCATGCATACTTGCTCTGCTCTTCTTGGAACTCCCATGGAAGTAAATGGAGCATGTTGGGAGTTTCACAGCAACTGGAGTGCAGAAGGTTGCTGACCCCTGGTCTAGGCAGTCACAGGTTGCAGGATGTTAAACTAGGGGCATAGGGACATAAGTAAGTAAACATTACTACAAAGTAGCACTAAAGATGGTGGAATATCCAGTCTCACACACCACAGAGCATTTCTCCTTTCTTTTCTTGTACCTGTACTCATGTTCTTAAAGATATGTCAGCTTGCAGGTGAATTTCTTCCACTTCTAATTGACTGTGAAGTCTTTCCATTCACCACTAGGTGGCAGAACAATGCTATTCCCAGCAATTTAACTCTCTCTGTTCTTACATTTTCAGGAAACCCAGTCATTAAACAGGAAGACGAGGAGGGGGATGAGGCCTCCTAATCTTTATGGATACCCTGTTAAATTATTTACATATATCTAGGGAAAAAATATTTTTTTTATAAATGTTATTTGTATATATGAAATGGTTACTTTTTTTTTTTTACTTATCATATCTCTATGTATGAAAGCATTATGTTAACTGTCCATAAAGTATCAGGGTGCATAAGACACTCCAAAAATGGATATCTGTTTTATTTGCACATAATAAAGGAGGAATTAATAATTCCTCCTCGTGTCTGAAATCAAGCACAGAAGATATTTTATTAATACAGGGTGTTGTGACATGTTATCCGCACAATCTACTCCATTAACCATTTGTGTCTTATTCGAATACTCAGTATGGCTAAACTGTGTGAGTATAGGGGGGAATATCCTTAGAATAGGTCTCAATATCTGATGGGTGGGGATCCCACACCTAAACCCCCACTAGCACAATGTATTTAGCCAGAACAAGGCAGCTCTGTACACTGTGTAGTGGCATTGTTGTGCTATTGCTGCTCCCATTTATTTTATGGCAGGGGCTGCACGTGGCGTAAAAGTCCCTGTAAAGTGGATGGCGAATCCCATCCACACATTGCAGAAAAATACATGTCAGTTATACCTATGGAAACGCTGTTGGTTTCCGTATAGGTATATAATTGAAGCAGAGAGTCCGCAGAGGAAAACTCTGCAGACTTTCTGTGAAAAGCACTGCGGGAAAAACCACAGTGCGTTTCATGGGGCCTTAGCCCAAAGTTGTTTTGCCATTAGACATTTTTGCCTATCCCCAGGACCAATGCTTCATTCACATGGAGGATGCAGGTAGACGTTCAGACCCCTGATCGCTGGGGGTCCCTGCAGTCAAACTCCCAGCGATCTGACACTTATCCCCTATACTGTTGATAGGGAATAAGTGTCTGTAACTGCACAACCCATTTAAGGGTAGGTCAATATCCAGTTCACAATATAATGTATAGAGTGTATATTCCTGAATTCAAATAACCAATGCAAGTATTGTGAATAGGACATGTTGTAGATTACATGGGTTGAAAATATCAGCCTATAAAGGATACTTTTATATTAATGCATCTGGGGTCAAAGATAAAGAGAGAATTTGCAGTCATATAAGCAATATCCTTGCTTATTTAGTATGTTAAAGTGAGATTTGAGACTAGAAAAAAAAAAAAGTCTCTGGTCCCCTCTGCTAGAAATTTACCCACTTATCTCATAATGCTGCTGACACTGCCCATGGACAACAAATGGGCAGATATGTTTTTATAATCCTATAACTCTTTCTGGCACACTTAGTTTTGTTTTTGTTTTTTTTTCCATATTTAAATTTTGCATTTTTTGTGCAGTTTTTCCTGCGATTTTTTTTTTCCCCCAACTTTTGAAAAAAAAAAAAAAAAATTGCCAGAGAAGCAAAGAACCAACAGGAAATTGAAAGAATGTGTAAGGCTGTTCACAATTTCCTATTGAATGTCTGACCACAGCATTTTTTTGGCTAAAAAAATACTGAATATGAAAAAAATAAATAAATAAATAAAAAAAAGTGTGCAACCAGACTGAAATCTCACATGCAGTTTATGAGGCAAGTATGAGGATGCATCACACAACTACGATTTTCTTTTCCTCTCCCATTTAAAACCATGAAGTATGGGTCATACCAATATTTTTAAAGCATTACCCTCAAAATGGTTTCAAACAGCATTGCGTGATTGGGATATCTAGTCTCTGCAGACAAGTTGTGTGTGTGTGTGAATATACCTTTATAGCCCATGCGCATTGTATTTTTGTGTTTGTTAGGTGTAAGATGTCTATCATAATGCATTGATGAGAATTTAATGTATCCCTTTTATGTATAATTTTTTTTTACATTGTTGTGTGATGCTTAAAGGGGTTGTCCATGATCTAAACATTTTTGATACTGATGACCCTTCCACAGGATAGGTTATCAGTATCAGATCATTCAGGGCCTGACACCCAAACCGATCAGCTGATGCGGCCACCAGAAACCATATACCAAGTATACAGCCAGAAGCAGCCCTGCTCCTATTCAAGTGACTAGGTGGGGCAAGCAGTTCCAGGCGCCAACGCTACAGTGTACAGAGCTTCTGGTCCATACAGCGTAGCAATGCTGCCTGGAACTGCAGATCTTCTCTCATTTATTTGAATAGAAGCATGGCTGCTTCCGGCTGTATACTTGGTATATAGCTTCCAGCAGCCACATCATATCCTGTGGTTAGGTCAACAGTATTAAAAATGTTGAGATCCTGCACAATCCCTTAAAATGGTCACTCTTTTAATAAAATTATTGTACAAAAATGTAAATTGAGTGTGTGGAAAATAAAGTGTTAAATAGTTCTCAAGTTTCCAGTGATTTTTCTAATAACTTTGTATTTTTCCTATAGAAAAGTGTGTGTGTGTGGGGGGGGGGTGCACCCAATAGACTGAACTTACACAACCACATTTGGCTGTAAATCACATCCCAATTGTCTAGTGACCTGAACTAGCAATATCGTAGGGATCTGCTGTGCTGAAGGATTGTGTCAGTAGTCACACAGATGGGATATTTGCAGACGTAACACGGCTTTATAATATGGCTGTCTGAATAAGACTTAGTAGTCACCAAGAAACCGGTCTTGCTGCCATTGGGGGACTTTCACAGCAGATCACCACCACCAGATACACCCTTTGCCCTGTACTACGCAGGGAAATTACAGCCACCAGACCACAGTAGTACAATATAGATTATTTCTCATTTTTATGTACGGGCAATTTTACTAACTCTTCTATGCTATTTTTGTGGCACATATGGGTGTAAATGTGGCATATCTTCGGTGCACAGACCATTCTTGCTCCAAAGATGGGCCACATTGTTCCATCTATGCCACGCTTGCTACTTTTTATGTAAGTAGGCGATGCAGGGAGGAGACCAAGGTGGGCCAGAAAGGGACATATTGGCCAAGTAAATTTACTATCACGGCAGAAAGCTGATGCGAGTTATACCTGAAGTCTACAACAGTTCGCCTGCATTAAGAGGCCATAGCCACTTAATAATGTGTCCGTCTGGCATGGGATGGGATGCGATTGAATTAACCCTGGTGTACAGAACACCAGTCATAATAAGTTAACCCAATGTATATGGTATATATATATTTTATTATGTATATATATATATATATATATATATATATATATATATATATATATATATATATATATATGTTGAGGTGGTCACCTGCACTGCCCATAGATGAAGCAAAGAGTAACCTACTAACATGATGTCCCAAATTGTACCGTAAATCTATGAGGAACACTGTGTCCATAGAAATAGGACTGGCAAATATAAAAAGGTTTAATTATAGGAAATCTGTACAGAATACGTAACCATAGTTACATCACTGCAGAACACATTACATTGGGTTAGTCCACAAAAGACAAAAGTGCTCAATTTGTGGTGATAATTAACAGATTTTTATATGTAGCCATAAAAAAATAATTATAACAAATATATTGTATTCAAGTAGCACACAGTATACAGGCTTGTATAATCTCCAACACGCAGACAAAATACACATCAGGTTCTGACATCTCATATCAAAGGCATTAACATATTTCTTCATGTTCATAGATCAACATCAATCTATTCTGTTACAGGTGCGCCCCCTGCAGGCACTGACCCTGGTCTGGATGATCGCCCTTTGACCATTTTCTGTGCAGATCACTAATAGTTTACATTTTCTCCAAGCAGCTGTGAACTGCAGCAAGTAGCTAACACTTTATATGACCGCCATCAGCCGGCAAAAGACCCAGACTGCATAGTCAGCATTAACAGCAAGGGGCAATAATAATAGATCGGGGGAGTGGAGAGGTTGTGATAGATCAGCAATAATATATATGTGTATAGTTCCCTTTTAACCTTTACTTTTGGTTATTGGCAGTGCCATTATGATAGACTAGAGCTAGGTGGAGATTGTTATGCAATGCCTGGTGAGTTGCTCATTGTGAGTCCCGTAATGCAACTTACATGTAATACATGTAACGTCATGTTATTCATCTGCTTTTACATTTCCATAGGGTGTGGCCCATATTGGTCAAATTCCTAACTGCACTTGAAGGCTATGTAGATCTTTGCATTAATCTTTATTTACTTATATGTATTTTGGTCTAAAATACTTTTTTCAGGTTTAATAAAAAAAAAAATTGTATTAAATTCACAATAAAGTTTTAGACCTTCTCCAGCCTCTCTCCCGAATGCTGTTTCAATATAATTTATAACCAAATCATGGTAATAAATCAGCATAAGTTACAGACTAGCCCTTGTAATGGTATATGGGAGAAGCTATAGATTTATCAATCATAGCCTGTAGGGTCATTTGTACATGTGCATTTTACAATCCCACCGAAAAGGATACTTGGCTTATGTTCTAAAGTTTGAGCACTGAAACGTGAAGCCGTTGGGGGAATTTACTATTCAGTCTACACCAGAAAATTGGTGTAGATAGGAATAGCCGTGGTAGATCTTTGACACACAACCCTGTTTAGCACCATAAATGCACCACTTCTCTCTGCACCCACTTGCCACTTAAAATAAGCAGAGGGACTAGTAACTTACTAGCATATACTAGAGTTATATAGAAAACCTACACCGGTCCCTGACTGGCATAGATTTCAGTTCTGACACATGGGAGTACGCCTGAATTATTAAGAGGCCGGAGCCTTAATTCAGATTTAGTTGTGGCTGGAGGGAGGGAATGGATTAAGGCCGGGGTCAGTCTTAATAAATTCCCCTCCGATGTGTTTTGGTGAAAATGGAGCCATACATGATAGATGATGCATGGTAAAAAGCCTTACTTTCTGGCATGTTTTTGTACAATTTTGGTCATACAATTATTGTTAAGCAAGATGTCCTGATATAGTTAGTGAAACTATAGAGATCTACAGTATTTCCAAAGTCAATAACCCACTTATGTATAGGTGTTTGGGAATTTCTGTTAAAAAACAAGGCATGGGAAAAGTATCCAGCGGGAATCTCCTTGCCCAACACAGATTGACTGACCGGTTTCTCCCTACTTGCATATAGGAAGAGACCGGTCAATCAAGATTAGCCAGGTGGGGGGAAGCCAGCGGAGATCCACCTAGTGGACACTTCTTCCCACCCAGACTCATTTTTAAGACATTTTTCCTCCTAACTGTTGTAAAACCTTGCTGTTTGTAACCTGGGAGCTAGTTGGTATTTCACACTGCCAGTGGTTTGGGCAGCATGTGTCTCCTGACAGGCTTTAATATAACTGAAAATAAGGGCTATGACCACCCCCGCCCAAAATAAAAAACGACCATAAGGACCAAAATATAACCACCATTACAGCTTCTATAAAGTTGATCTCTAAAAGGCAAGCATGCCTAATATGGAGTGATACATGAGCAGGGTATGTATTGCTGCATAACTAAGCAAATATTCCATTTAGTAGTTTGGCATAGCTGGGTGACAACCCTGATAGGAGTTATAACGGCAGCCATATTGGATGTCATTTAGTTTTCCCAAAAATGGAAGAAAATGAAAACTTTGTACACACAACTAATTGAATTACATTTAATGATATATTTTTTTTTTATTTCATGGAGAAATTGTTTTGAAAGATTTTTCATTGCAGCAATTCTAAGATTTTGGAACAAAATGTAAATGGGTTTTACATCATCGCACATGGCACTGGGAACATCTCTTTTTTGTTACACATTGAACATAGTTTTGGTAGATATCACATTTGTCTACACAAACATGGAAGTCACAAAATATTTGCCAAATTAAAAAAAAAAGGGGTTGTCCAGGATTACAAAAACCCAGTTGCTTTACTCTAGTACCACATCCGTCCATAGGTGGTGTCTGCCATAGCACTTCTTTCAACTTGTGGACAGGTATGGCATTGCTGAAGAAAGCTACAGCCATTTTTCTTACCCTAGACAAGCCCCTAAAAAAAAACCAAAAAAACAAAAAACACACTTATTCCAAAAGGTAGAAAAATCTTCTACCAGTTTACAATCCATTAGACGTTTTTCAAAAAATTACATGTGGCAACTGGTCTAAAAACAGTTTATGGAAAAGTGGAAACTGGTAACACAGCGTCCCTGATGATAATAATATGCCATGTAGACTTCTTACAATACTGCATCTTATAGGCCACCATTAATACCAAATCTGAAGGTCATGCATTTATAATGAATACACATCAATTAAAAAAATAGGCAGTCAATAATATATCAAGTGTCAATCGCTCTCTCCAAAAGTATTAACACATACAGATTGTCTCTGAAGCATATAAAGAATATTATTTTACAAAACAGACTAGATATTTGTGTTTGTACATATAGTGTATATACATTATCTTTATATTCCCATTGTAGAGCTATAGACTTTTTTCTCTCATAACTCAAGGTTGTGCTGGAAAGTAAATGGCTCCACACATTCTTTACCACAAACTGAGTAATAGTAAGTTCATCTTACTGTATAGAAGAGCACGCATCACGTAAACGTTAGAGGCAACCATTATAAGGGCATCCAAATGCAGCCCAGGAATGGGACATATATAGCAAGCACTGGCAAAAAAATAAAAATAAATGCTGAAAATTCAGCTTCAGTAATTTTTTTTTTTCAGCAGGAATCTGAAGCCGATTTATCTGCTTATCCAAATTTCACGTCAAAATGCGCAGCTGCCAGGCAGTATTTTCTGCCTCCCATTCACTTCAATGGGAGTAATCAGGCAGTGAAGATCGAGCATGACGCTTATTTTTCGGCTAGCTGGAAAAAAAAAAAAAAAAAAGCTAGAGGAAAAATCTGCATCTGACTCCCATTAAAATGAATTGAGGCTGCTTTCAGACAGAATGTTGGGGCTTTCAAAGTAATACCTTGGGGGATCAGTAAAATTAAAGCATGTCTATGGCTCATGTTGAATTGTCACCCTAACTGCTAGATTGGATGGGTCACTTAGCCTAGGAGTTATTTCACTTACTACCCATGTGGTATTTAAAGAGGAATATTCACCACTTACAAGACCAGCTCTTCGCAATCTATTAATAGCTGCTGCTCCACTGATTCTGGCACAGTTGGATTTTATTCTCTAGCCCCCACCGTTCCCGAGCAATCAGTGCTGTTAGTTTTGGTGGCTGATGTGCTATTTAGGCTCTGTACTGTCAGGGCGGCGGTGTCAGGCAGTTGCAAACAAGAAGTGATTCTGAGCTCTGCCATTGTCTGCCTCTGACTGGCGCTCTGAATCACACCCCCTGCTTGACACAGCCCTTCTGATATTACAGAGCTTAAATAGCACCTAAAGCACCAAACCTAACTGCACCTCTTGCTCAGGAAAGGTGGAGGCTAGAGAGAAAACTCCAACTGCATTGGAATCAGTGGGCAGCGTCTATAAACAGATGACAAGAACTAGAATTGGTGGAGGTGGTGAAAGGTCCTCTTTAAGTTAATATCAAATAGTTAGCCCACAAAATGGCTGCCTCTGTTGTGTATAGATAATTTGTGCTCCATAGGCAAAGGGCTAATAGGCACACTTGATCACACAGATCTTGCCCTGATGGCGCGGTCACTCCAGCAACACTGGCAGCAATTGTACTGCAGTGAATGAACATCCAGTCACAATGTCAGGCAAACCCTAATGAGGTTATATCCCTGTAAGACAATTTAGGGTGCACTGCAACAAATGTCTGCCTGATAGGTTACTATAACAAGCAACAATGTTGCAGATACACTGTTGTCCAAGTAGCCCTTTAGTTCTATGGCAGGGAGAAACAAATTTCAGTACTGATGATCATTCAATGAAGGTGTCAATCCATCGCAGTAGCGCATTCATGGGTTTGTGCAAAATTCCACATTGCAATACAGTGAATGCTACTAAATAAAATATGCACTTTCCACATGATACAAGGCAAGGTCCACAACAGAAATGTTTCTTCAAGAAGCCTCCTTTTTGCAGCTTTCAAAGGAAAGACGACAAGTGTCGGCTTGTAGAATATTTTTTCTTTATGTAACTTGTCTTTACAGGCACAAGGTTAGGATAGAAAATGTGTGTTTACTTTCCAAAACATATATGATACATTGTAGATTGTGTACCAAATAAATAGTTAATTTAAGAAGATAAAAAGTCCCGAGTCCACTTTACACTGTTCGTCAATTTGATCCTTGCAGATATTGCAAACATTCATTTACAAAAATAGGTGAAGAAAGGAGGTGAAAGGAATCAAGCGAGGTTCCAGCCTCACTGCGCCAGCGGCGTGCTCTAGTTATATCTCACCGTCATCTGAACTGTCACAGCTCTCACTGCTGCTGCTAGTAATGCTGTCGCTGTCACTGCTGCTCCCGCTGTCACTGCTCTCCACACGACGTGATCGTGCATGTAACGCTTGCGCCCTTGCGGCGGCTGCAGCTGCTGCCTCGCTCTGCTTCAGGGCTGCGGCTTTCTTTTCCTGTTCTGCATGACTTTTCATGTGTGCGCTTCGGCTTTTCACTTTATAGAAGACCCTGTAGGAAGAAAAATTATTGACTAACTAACTGATACAGTTAAGGCACTGAGAAACAGAAGATTCCTAAAACATGACAAAAGGGGTATTCCCATGAACATAATCATATCTATATTTGTAGATAAATAAAAGTTAAACATTTTTGCAAATATAAGTAGTTAAAAATTCTGCAGTTTTAAAGATTTTCTCTAACTATCTTAGCGGTGACATCTGCTATCTTGATTGGTTGCCATGGATACGACCACAGATGCAGAAACTTTCTATGGTCTTGGACTTGCCAGGAATCCAGCCATGATTTTCTTATTGTAGCTGGGCTATCAGGCAGGGACACTACATGTATCAGAAGATATCCCGGCCACAATAAGGAAAGAATAGCTGATTTCTGACGTTAGAAAGTTCTTGCATTCATGGTCGTATCCACTGGCAACCGATCAAGACAACAAGACTGTGACCACAAGATATTTAGAGAAAACCTTTAAAACTCTGCAAAATGTTTAATCGCTTATATTTGCAAAAATGTTTAGCTTTTAATTATCTACAAATTTAAAAATAGTTATGTGCGTGGGAATACCACTTTAAGTCTTCAGCTAGTCATATACTGGAATATCAGGGATTCTTATAAGCTGCTTGAGGCACCCTTAGGACATGTCACCAATAACAGATTAGAATAAGCAACTCCGCAGAACAACTGTCTGAAAGAGCCACAGGATTTGGGTAAATGTTTACAGTGCTCCATGCACTTCAATGCCGACAACTCAGCAATGACTGGGCAGAGTATTCCAGCTTCAGGGTTATCTGAATCAATCTAACAGTGTTTTTTCCTTGTCAACTGGTGTCTCTGTTTCTGAGATATTTAAGTTTTTGTCAATATGCAAATGAGCTCTTTGGAGCAACAAGGGCATTGTCATTGCTCCAAAGATGATGTAAGCAGCAATGCCCTCATTGCTCCAATGAATTCAATTGCATATTAATAAAAACAGCAATATCTCAAACACTAAGGCACTGATTCAATAGGGAAAAACACAGTTTGATTCAGAAGACCCTAACCTATATATCAATGGGGCTTTATATACTGAGTTCTGGTGACAGACTCCCTTTAAAGGGGTATTCCATTTCTTATTTAGCCCCTGCAAAGGCTTAAAATATACTCACCTCACCAAAAAAAAGAGAATTGCCACACCCCAGTAAATACCAAGCACTTTCACTACTACATTGACAGTGAGCAGTTGTATGTAAACAAGAAAACTGTGCTCACCCGAGCTCCATGGCCCCTTAAAACAAATGATCAAGCCAGTCCCACTGATCTGATATCGATAGCTTTTCCTGGCGATTCCCCATCAGTCATTTTGATTTATTGTAAAGTAGCACATGTTCCTAACTAGGACAGGTTACATGACTGGGGCCAAAGCATTGGGAGCTACAGAACGGACAATCAATACAAGAGTTTGAAGTTCCGAAAGCTGCAATGTGATGAAATTAAATGATTATGACCATTAAGATAAATGACGTTGAACATGCTATATGTGCTATCTAAAAGATCACGGTAATAGAATTAAAGGGGTTGTTCCAGCTGTAAAGTCTCCTCTCAGAATGATGCTGCCCTGGAAATTGTCATAGATTTGGTTTCCCTACACCTTGGCAGTGATGGGTTATCACTGGGGTAACATGCAGCAGGTCACTCATTTCTGCTTTTCTGGCTCACAAAAGGGGAGCCTCATATTATGGGCAAATATCCTAATGAATCATATGGAAAAGGGTTGTTCGGAATGGGACAAAGCCCCTTATGCACTTTTGTTTTATTGTTCATATCACTTTATGAACATGCATTGTATCATATCACTTGCTACCCACCTGCCACATTTTTTGCATGGGAAAGTGCCTTCTTGTGCTGGAGCCTTGTTTGTGTTCTCAGGTTTTTTTGCCTCATCTGTGGGAATACTTGCCCGTGGTCTTCGTCCCCTTGGTTTGGGTGTCTTTGCCGTCAATGACATGTCCGCATTCTGATTTCTTAAGATGAGCATGTCATTGGACTGAGAAAAAACAGTTATTTCTATCAATAAACTGAATGGAATTTTTAGTCAACCTAAATAAGATAAATTATACATTCACAAGAATTTGTGAGAACCTCATCGCATCCTACAAAATATCACAATGACAAAGTCCCTGTACCTAATTTATATATAAACAAAAAAAAAACAGTTTATCTGGCACTGAATATATGCCTTTGCTTGGAACACCACAAATGCACGTGTTAGTAGAGTCACTGCTTATACTTTCAGGATCCTCAAAAAAAAAAAAAAAAAAAAAAAAGAATCAAAATAAAAAGAAAGAAAATTAATACAAAGAGTATGATTGGACTGATCAGCTGATCAGACTAGACCATTGCTCCAATGTGCCAGGTAGGAATCTAATTCATTTTGCTTCAAGGATTATCATGCTTATTTTTGGACCATACATTTTGCAACACTTTGCCAGCTGAACAGCACGTGGCTGGTACACAGTCGTCATATAATCTTGTGGAGGACACGATATGCCCATAAGCAGCTAGTAAATCCAATGTTGTAACATTATGAATTTATGGCTACATCACTAGACACAAAGCTCTGACTTTATAGATCAAAAAACCCAGCGATATGCCATTCATTTATAGCATGGGAATATTCTGCTAAAAACTTACTATTTCACTGGCTTGTAAAGTTTGTGTAACTTTCATTTGGGACGACACCCTGCTTCTTTCATCCTCCTCTTCCATTGCAGTGTGCACATTATTCTCCATCTCTGCGTCATTGTCATTTGTGTTTTGGGGAGGAATGCCTGGTCCAACTCGCTGAGAGCTCTTAAAAAGAAGATGGTTGTTAGTTTTCAGTTTGTGTCTAAGCAAGTGTTTTGATATAACACTATGATGTAATGCTATCTTTCTCACAACGTTGTATGCAGACTGCTACACATTTAAGGACCACTTTTGTGGGCTTCAGTTGTCACAGGCATGTGTGAATATATTTCTATTATGCTTATAATTCAAATTATGTACTTAAAGTGCAATGTCAAATAGACTAAAACACAAAAAAATAAGTTGAGAGCAAAAATGTAGAAACTTTCCCTATAAATAAAAGTATATAAATAAACCAAATGTCTGTGACATTCAGTTGGTTCCAAATGGTTAAGAAAAAAAAAAAAAATCACAGCTGATCACCAACCCGAAGACTTCTTGAAGAAAAGGTCTTATAGAGCACTTTGGCAAATCTCATACACTATGTTATATATAGTGGATGGGTTGAGGGGACAGTACAGGCACTCTTTGGCGTTCTTGTAATGCCTAGGTCATGCACTGGCCTTTTAATCCCTGCACAAAACATGATACAGTATAGCTTTTGCTTGGAGAGTAGAATTTTAGAAAAAAAAAAAAAAAAAAAAAAAAAGAAAAGAAGGTCAGATTTTATTTTATTAGTATGCCGCTCAGTAGCTGCTATTACCAGCTCCAGCTGCATTTCTCTCTCACAGCAAGAAATCCCAGCACTATCTGAAACACCAAACAGCAAGTGAGTTACAGGCTGGTGCTTGTAAACACTTCCATGTCTGTGCAACTAAAACCAAGTTGATCAAAATGGACCATATCAACCAAAATGATTGTTCGGCACTTGAAATTTAGCTATCCTTTTAGCCAAATGTCAACATTATCTGGAAATAAAACAGCTGTGTTATCTAACATTATACTAGAGCAGTATTAGATGAAAAATGTATTTTTTCAATAAACAATGATCAGCAACAAAACGTGCCAGTGCCATTCATCACATTTATTATTTATCTATCTTAGGTTAGGTTCACACTTGTGCGGGCTCTCTGTCATTCGTATCTGCCATGGGACCCAAATGACGGAGAGCCCGCCCGCTAAAACAGCATTACCTGTGGATCCTGCCAGTTTTCCAGCAGTTTTATACTGAAACCGGTGGAGAGAAAAGCCCTGCACTTAGGACTTCCTTCTCCGCTGATTGTTGTTGGAATTTGCGATGGAGTCTCTTACAGAAATTCTGACACAGAGGTGAACGAAGCATTACTTGTACAGCACTAACCTATTTTGCAGGGATTTACAGACATTTGCTCTGCACTGGCCTATTACACGCTGTGCAGGAGGAACTGTTAATAAAGCCATCATTCCCATGGCATGTATTATCAAGGTTTCCCGGCAGCACAGACTTTATTATACAGGGTGGTGCGCTGCCAATGATTTTATTGTCCTGCTGAAAGCAAGCAACCACCCGATGAACAAGCAAACACTCATTCATTGGGCAATCGGCTCCACCATTAGACAGGCAGATCATTATGAACCAGCATTCATATGAGTAGTGGTTCCCATTAAGTGGCTGGAAAATATTTTGGTCTAATAGGATCTTGAGAGAATACAAAAAAAAAAATTAACAAGTTTTACATAGTTTCCACAGGTTGGTGTTGACAGTTTGATATTGGTGTTTCTTCTCTAAATATTTCTCAGGCATTAGCTACTCAGCCATGACAGGACTTCCAGCTATTAACACCAGCCTGGCATTAACTTAAGAGCAACATAACAGAGAGAGCAGATGTGTAATAGGAGCTTCTGCCCTTCACACACACAGACTAATCTGGCAGGCACTCCCTCGTCTACGTCAGCGCAGTGTACAGGACTTGGCACCCAAGCATCTGGAGTCCACCCAGCTGGACACTATTCACTACACTTGATACTTTTTGCAGCCTGCATATCTGGGTGGAGGCAGAGTCTTAGGACACCACGTTCCCCTAAACTATTCAGTCAAGCAAAGAGTTAACTCTCAATTGCCAGGATAAAAGCCATTGCTGGTAGAATGTCTTAAAGGGGATTTTCAGTTTATAAAACGGATTTTAAAATACAATATAGCTGAAAGGGGTTTTCCTGTCCCAAATGGATTTCTCATACTGATGACCTATCCACAGTGAGTTACTGTATGTGATCTGTGGGGGTCTGACACCCAGAATCTCCACAGATCAGCAGTTGGGAACAGGTGCAATGGACGGGAGGCACGTGTGGTCTGCTGCTATTACTTGAATAGAAGCAGCCTCTACATACTCCCCGTCCACTGCAGCTGCTTCCAGGGCCTGAAGGCTGCTGGAACAGCTGATCTGTGTGGGGTCCAGATGTCGAACCCTCACAAATCACATACTGAAAAATCCATTTGGGGCCAAAAACCTCATTGAAAAGCCTGGCATAGCTGTGCATTGCACAGACAGCCTAATGATTTCAATGGGAACTACAAAATGCTACTCTTCCCAAGTAGTGTTGCTGCAGTGATACAGTAATGCCAAGTCCCACACAGATTACAGTCCCATTAGGTCTCATTGATTTGAAAGTCTGAAAACTTAGACAGTAATACCTTAATATCAATTTCAGAGTCTTCTCTGGGGTTTTTCTCATCTGCTGCGGCTTCTACATCTCCAAATATTAACATGCCATTGCGTCCTATTTTCACCTGCTTCTTGTAGGTGTAGTAAAACTCTACACACTGAGCCACAGTTTTTGTTTTAATCTGGAAATAACAGATTTGGGTTAGTTCACATGTAGAGTTTTGTTCACGCTGTGGGCTATTACTCAATGTTTCCTCATTGACAACAACCTCTTCGCATTTTCTTAACTTCTCCAGTAAAAAGTCCCAGACTTGATGTCTAGTCATCATAACACAAGTACCTTTGTGCCATAAGTTAAAAGTTCTGGAAGTGCATTGTAACCCCAGCTATGTGTGCCAATATCCCATGATTATTAGGAAAGGTTGCATTCTTAGGATATACTATCAACAACAGATTAGTGAGCGCCCAACTCCCAGCACAGACAGCAAACTATTGCTTGAAGGGGCCACAATGCCTGGGTGAGTGTGTGGCCTCTTCACGACCAGGCACAGCCTGTAAATTCTATAGTAGCTGTGCTTTGTTTTACATATAGCTCTGTCTGATCAGTGGGGGTGTCGGGAGCGAGACCTCCACCCAATCCGATTCAATATTGATAACCTATCAAATTAAGAAGTTGTCTTTAAGAACCTAAAGACTAAAGTGATCTGGTAGCCTGATCTGATCATATAGTCAATGTTCTTTAGAATTCTACAGATTTATAGAATAAAACTTCACAGGAAAAAGAAAACATATCAAATAATATATAGAGGAACTTTAACAACTACATACCAGTTTCTGAACCAGCAGAAAATCTTTCTTGTAGATGGCCATTCCCTTGTTGAAAAGTCTCTTCTCAGTTACAGACCACTTGTCTGACCCTGAATAAAACAAAAAGTAGTTACAGAATAATGTAGTTCTGAACTGTCCTTTATAATAACCAAATCTAAAAGTAAGAAGCAGTTCAACATTTTTAGCAATCAAGCCTGGATTTGCCCAAAATATAGAGAGATGATAGATACAGTGATCAAAAGACAATTGGGTACAAGATAGCTAGTTAGACTGATATCTAGATACTTCCTTCTTCTTACCAGAGTAATGATAATTTTCCAAATGATGGCCTTTGTGCCTTTTTGGTTTCTTCAATAGCAGCTTAGTGAGAGCGGCCTATTAGCGACAGATAGAGAGACATAGAATTGATATTACAACGTTACACTAATTCTGAGCAACCTAAACACAACTATACAGTACTTACTATACTAACACAATGGTGTATTTCTTTATTGGCAGTTTTTCTTTTGCATGCATCTGAGATTATTGAGATTTATTAGTCTAATATCACATTTTTATTGCAATGGCACCAAATGTTCTTACCAAAATGTTCCCCTTGGACTCATGAAGATAATGAAGTGCTAGCTCCTGATTGGTGCCTCCACCTGGTAAGATACTGGAACATGCAGCTGTCAGCAACTCCTCGACTGCTGATGGAAAACAGGGACCATTAGGAACAATAGCATGGTGATGCTAAACATTAACACCTTGCACAAAACATTTCACTAGACCATGTTCACACTACTTCAACCAGATCAATATATACACATCAACTATAGCCAGCCATATCCGAAGTAGCTGTGGATTTTCTACAGGACTGGATTAAATCCGATACATTATGTTAAACCAGAGGGCATTAAACACAATACATAAATAATGCCGCTCCCAAGAGCCAAGTGAAAGATTCAGCTCTGCTGCACCTGGAAGTGACCCAATTACCAGAATTGCATCTTTTAATATTAATGTATAGAGAAACTTGGCACTCCAAAAGGTTTCAGGTGTAAAAACAAAAGGATTTATTGTGGTATACAATCCAACACATAAATGTGACGTTTTGGTTGACTCTATGCAACTTTCTTCAGACCCTAGAGTGACACAGAAAACAACAACGACACAAATTAATCTCACGTGTTTCCATAAAGAAATACATTATTCTACTGATAAGCAATGGAGGAAAATTGGACACACTATTGCGGCATGCAAATAAAGATACCATACAGTGAAGGAAATAAGGATTTGATCCCTTGCTGATTTTGTAAGTTTGCCCACTGACAAAGACATGAACAGTCTATAATTTTATGGGTAGGTTAATTTTAACAGTGAGTGATAGAATATCAAAAATAAAATCCAGAAAATCATATTGTATACATTTTATAAATTTATTTGCATTTTGCAGAGAGAAATAAGTATTTGATCCCTCTGGCAAACAAGACTTAATACTTGGTGTCAAAACCCTTGTTGGCAAGCACAGCAGTCAGACGTTTTTTGTAGCTGATGATGAGGTTTGCGCACATGTCAGGAGGAATTTTGATCCACTCCTCTTTGCAGATCATCTCTAAATCATTAAGATTTTGAGGCTGTCGCTTGGCAACTCGGAGCTTCAGCTCCCTCCATAAGTTTTCTATGGGATTAAGGTCTGTAGACTGGCTAGGTCACTCCATGACCTTAATGTGCTTCTTTTTTGAGCTACTCCTTTCTTGCCTTGGCTGTATGTTTTGGGTCATTGTCCTGCTGGAAGACCCAGCCACAACCCATTTTTAATCTCCTGACGGAGGGAAGGAGGTTGTCACTCAGGATTTTACGGTACATGGCTCCATCCATTCTCCCATTGATGCAGTGAAGTAGTCCTTTGCCCTTAGCAGAGAAACACCCCCAAAACAATGTTTCCACCTCCATGCATGACAGTGGGGACGGTGTTCTTTGGGTCATAGGCAGCATTTCTCTTCTTCCAAACACAGCGATTTGAGTTAATGACAAAGAGCTCAATTTTTGTCTCATCTGACCACAGCACCTTCTCCCATTCACTCGCAGAATCATCCAGGTGTTCATTGGCAAACTTCAGACAGGCCTGTACATTGGCCTTCTTGAGCAGGGGGACCTTGCGGGCACTGCAGGACTTTAATCCATTACGGCGTAATGTGTTACCAATGGTTTTCTAGGTGACTGTGGTCAAGCTGCTTTGAGATCATTAACAACCTCCCCCCCCCCCCCCGTTTAAGGCTGATCTCTCACCTTCCTCATGATCAAGGATACCCCACGAGGTGAAATTTTGCATGGAGCTCCAGATCGATGCCGATTGACAGTCATTATATATTTCTACCAATTTCTTACTATTGCACCAACAGTTGTCTCCTTCTCACCCAGCATCTTACTTATGGTTTTGTAGCCCATTCCAGCATTGTTCAGGTCTATGATCTTGTCCCTGACATCCTTAGAAAGCTCTTTGGTCTTGCCCATGTTGTAGAGGTTAGAGTCTGACTGATTAATTGAGTCTGTGGACAGGAGTCTTTTATACAGGTGACAATATAAGAGAGCTGTCTCTTTAATGCCGATAACAAAGTTGATTAGGAGTGTCTAACTGGTCTGTAGGAGCCAGAACTCTGAATGGTTGGTAGGGGATCAAATACTTATTTCTCTCTGCTAAATGCAAATAAATGTATGAAATTTATACAAATGTATTTTTCTGGATTTTATTTTTGATATTCTCTCTCTCTCACTGTTAAATTTAACCTACCCTTAAAATTATAGACTGTTAATGTGGGCAAACTTACAAAATCAGCAAGGAATCAAATACTTATTTCCTTCACTGTAATTCAAGTGTACAGTGACGGTACTAGTGCCTAAATAAATCTGGTATAAAAAGTTAAGGAGTTACAATATTCTAGCACATAGACAGTTTATAATGGTGTATCATATAGAATAAAATGCCACCGGTACTATACAAAGTAGTATACAAGGTGCCGTACATAACAGTAAATAAGGCAGGTATATATTTAAGTTACTAACATTGCAGTAACAAGTAGGCACGTAATAAACAGGTCCAAAAAAGTGGAACCGTGTCAACCGAAACGTGACATTTATGTGTTGGATTGCATACCACACTAAATCCTTTTGTGATTACACCTGAAATCTTTCGAATGCCAAGTTTCTCTATACATTACTCCACTGGGTAGAACCCTGCTTGAGCACCCTTACCCTTATACTTCTACCTTCTCTTCAACCCACTCCTGACTTTGACTAAGGCCCCACGTTTCCACAACATGGGGCCTTAGCCTAAGGGTGATTTTTCACACTGCGTTATTTTGAAAAAAAAAAATGTCACGGTAGTTTTGAAGCATTTTATTTGGACCAAAACCAGAAATGGATCCAGCAAGAAGAAGTATATGTCCTTCCTTTAAAATTTACCATTTCTTCTATATCCTATGGCTCATAAAACTATATGAAAAAACAAAGCTTTTTTTTTTTTCTTTAACCACTTCCAGAGCGCCAGTTGGGTTTTTTTACGTCCAGAGAGCGGTTGTCTCAATCTGCAAGGACATTTCGGTATGTCCAAGCAGCCAGAGTTCCCATAGAGAAGGCAGGGAAGGTTTATTACCTTCCCTGCCTTCCCAATCGATGTGTACACAGAGCTCAATGAGCACTGTATACACAGCTATGGGTGCTGCCTTGTGGCTCCCCTCTGACCAGACGGTCACGTGATCCGCCAGGATCAGAGCCTGTTAGAGATCAGCTCTATAGTTATGCGCAGGAGGCTGTATTCCTCCTGCAACTGGGGCTAAATGTACAAGACCCAGTTACAGGGAAAATCATTCTCCCCCACAAAAAAAAAAATAAAAAAATTATATAATATAATAATAACAACAACAACAACAACAACAACAACAACAACAATAATAATACATCATCATCAATAACACGCCCTTATTACAGGTTCTAGCCCCACTCCCGACGACACCATACAAAATAAAGATTCCCATAACGGTGAGGAAAAACTATTTTAGAAAGTTTTTTTTTAACAGCGCTTTGTATTAAAAAAAGTGAAAAAACCAGATACATTTTTCCTATTTTTTTTTTTTATATTTTCCCGGATATAAAAAAAAAAAAATAAAATAAAAAAATGATAAACACATGCAAAAAAAAAAAAAAAAAACATAAAAATAAAGCCCTATGTGTCACCGAAAAAAGACGCAGACATTAGTTGAATAACCCAAATGATAAAAATGGCACTCAAAACGGAACATACAAGAAACCCGACAATGTGTCCTGAACCACAAATTGGCCCAGTATGGAAGTGGTTAAAGAAAAAAAAAAAATTTAAATAAAAAAATTGTGTGAAACCACCTAAAAGTTCACAAAAGCAAAGACAGTTTCTAAGGAATACACTGCAGCTAGGTCATGTTAGACATGGATTTTTAAACTTATTTATTTTCCCACCTTGCTGATCTACCAAATCATCCGAGGGGCACCAGACCAAGTCTGCTTTGTACTTGTCAGCAAATGCCAAACTCCTGTCTCTGTAGTCAGGAATATCTGCCTGGAAACGTGCACCAATGTTAATACGTCTGAAAGCAAGAGGGAAAACAAGACACAAGTTAATCCTATTAAGCAATGTAAGAAGGAATCCTGTCTCTCCACATACTTTTCGAATGAGCACATAATATGTAATAGGGTTGTAAAATATTATATACTTGGATGGTCAGCTCTAGATTCCACATGGTCACCACCTGGGACAATTTAAACAAGTATGAGAGAAGCAGACATGTCTACATAGTTTCCACCTGGTTCCAGCGTGTCATTTACTGCAGCTTGGAATAAATGATCATAGCCGCCATAGACATTCGCCTATGTGAAAGTATATGATACAGGTTTGCATTGTTGTTGCTAACAATATGTATTGCATTTTGCATGACAAGTACTGTCCATGATGTGCAAAGTGATTCATATAAACCTAATGGTTGAATATCGGTAATACCAAACAAATTCAGGACAAATCCTCTTTTCATGCACTGCTTTGATCCCTATGGTGAAATGTTGCTGAAGCCATTCGCATATCAGACAGAAGATCACTATGCAAAGTTATAAAGACAGACTATTGGATTTTAGGATCAAATCTTCATGCGATATCAAAAGTGTTAATATCACGAAAGACTCTTTATTAGCTTAGTCATAACCGTTTCCTCCCATTGTATCCAGGGTCTAGTCAATTTCAAAAGAAGAAGCAAGAACTCTACAAGTAAAGCAACACACAGCAGCCAGGGTGAGGACACATTAGAGCAGTGTGGGGCATAGCAGCTTGGAACAACAGAGACGTCCTCGGTGCTCCAGACTTGCATATTGTGAAATTAATATCTCAGTAATGGAGACGCAAAACTTCATGGGGTAAAAAAAGGGTTACATTCAGGTGAGCCTGACCTATCTATTGGTGTTGCTGGATTAATATGCTTTACCCTGGAGATCGACACCCTTTAAAAGGAAAGGCCTTGTTCACATCAGCCTACATCAGATGTATAGGTCAAGAGGACTTGAAACATACAGCTCCTTTCACACTGCGTAGGGAAAGCTTCTGCTGCAAACATCTAACATACTCAAACACTCACACATTGACAGAAACAGCCCAGGGACTTTGTGCACAGTCAGTCATGAACCCTTTATTTTCCATCTATGTCTCTCTAAGAATCAACCAGTAATCTCTTGCTAAGAAGTCCATTACTATAGGCATTTACCCACAATCTATAAAATAGCTTTTAAAATGATATAGCCCCTGACCTACTGGGCCTCTGTACAGCTGCACAGGTTGCACCAATGATATGTCCACCCCTTCATAGGCTCCTATTATACTGACTGACACCAACAGTGTTATCGTGATTCAGCCCCTGAAACTCAGCTCATTATGTAGTATTGTATATTTTATATATAGTTAGAGACATGGCTGTCCATATAGTACATAGATAGCTCAAGCCCACCAAAGCATTAGCCACTGTTTCAAAGAGGCTTTCCTTTCAGACACATATAGGCTGCCCCAAGCAAGAAATAATCCCCCACCCCCATGATGTCCATTTGCCCTAATTGGATATGGATGACATAATTTATTATAATTTTACTTAAACTGTTTATATGAAATTTTATTTGCGATTTACTCATCCATCGATATAGGTTTACAACTTACGGTTCAAGACTAACAGGCGTTGCTTCTGCTGTAAGTAAAGGTGGCATATCCTCTCCACTATCTGCAAAATGAAATATAATTATATTAAAGATCACACGTACTTAGTATACTGCCCCTAATATACTAATACAAATAGCAACGTAAAAGGGATTGTCCGATATGAAAAATAGGGCCAATTTTTTTTATTTATTTATTTATTTTTTAACCCAGAAACCGCTACACTCTTCAAATGGTTTTGTATCTAGTATTGCAGCAGTCACTGGAATACTGACCTGCTTTACCAGACATGAGCCAAGGACAAGAATGATACAATTTTACTTTTATTAAATACCATAATTTTCAGTTTATGAAAACATGACTCTGTAGCCAAACATGTGCCAGTCAGTTCCATCAACAGGGGTGAAAATAATGGAAGTTTAATGAAAGAAATGGAAGTTTGAATGAAAATGCTCCAAAACTTATTGTTTTACACCCCTTTTGCAGTGGCTTAAAATTCCACATCATGCACAAAAAAAAAAAAAAAGAAGGTACCAAAATTTTTGTGCATTGTTGGAGTAAACTAAACCAACATATACGGGGTGTAAAGATAGACTAGACAGTCTAACTTTCGGCAGAGTTATTGCTCTGCCGCATTCATGAAAACACACCAAGTCGACTCCGATACTTTCAGCTAACGGTTAGGACCCAAAAGACACAGAAATAGCAAAATAAACACTTACTAGATCTCAGCAGGGTTCTCGTGCTGCTTTTTGGGGTAATTGGTGGAGGCATTGAATGCGTGTTGGCAGATATGATGGCATTGAAATAAAGTCCAGAGCCCTCGCGCACAGGGCTGAGGATTGGAGGTGGCGTGTAAGGGGGCAACTCAAAGTTTTTGTCGCAAGGATGCTCAGGAACTCGAACTGGAGAGCGAAGGTGACTTTGATAAGGAGTTATGTTGGTGTAAACTGGAACAACAAATGTGCCAGGCTTGGGAGGGATAAATAATGGTTCAGGCCTTGGTCGTTGCTTAGGCTTCCGGGACACAGTCTCCGACAGAGAAGAGGTCTCATTGTTCTGCAGTGGGGTGAAAAAAAAAATGTGTCAGAATATTAGATAAGACTAGCTATAAAAAAAAAAAAAAAAAAAGGAACAATGATTACTGGCCATCTAAAAAAACTAAGGTTTTGTGCATGAGGCCTTAATATGATGAGGGTGCAGGTACCTAGTTGACCATGTGTCAACTTGTTGGAAAAGTGCATTGTGCAGTATTAACACTCCAAACTGCCCAATGGTTGGATCATTCGGTGTATCGGCTTTCTAGAAGTAAGAAATCATGCAATGGAAAAACCACAAGCTCAGACTCCTCAAATTAGCACACAGTCTTTGCAAGTCCATATTACAGACCCACATCTGTGGGACCCCATATTCAACACCTAGATGCACAATGGAGCATCTTCACAGCAGTTTATGGGTGATATATAAAGTTTACCCTCTGTTTTAATGGGTTCCTTCTACATTATCTGTTGTCATTACCCATTCTAAGAAACACTGATCATTAAGGACCCACACACTGGGAGGAATTTAACAAGACTAGCTTATCACACGTCAATCTTAATATTGCGAGCACTGGCGGCAGATGAGCCAGAATTATTCAGAGGCTCCAGCCTGGAACACATTTCAGGGATAACTCAGACCTGCCTTTTTCAAGTGGTGAGCAGGTCAGAAAATGAACAAAGTGGCACATTTATGTCAGATTTTTTGCCACGCACAGCAGTGCACCAAAACTGCAACATTCCTGTGCCAGCAAACTAGTGTGACCAGATTATTAAATTATCCCCTTATGTTCCGGACTGAGGAATGTGGCATCACTAGCAACAAGTAATAAATTCTTGATACGGTGTTAATTTAATTATATGGGTATGACCAAAGGCTAAGGGTTTAAGAAATGATAGCCTTTCCTCTCCAGGAAGAGTCCCAAAGCATCTGGGCCTACCTGTACTGCAGGATCTGAAACACCCGTATGACCAGCCTTGTGCCGTGTTACGATTACAGATGGCATTGATGCAGATGGCAGCCTTTCAGATGTTACTGCCCTGTGAGTCCTTTCATCATCTCCCTTTTCTCGTCCAGCATCTATTTTCACAGGTACCGATACTGGCATAACCAGGGGTCTCAATTCCCCCTCCCCTCGAGACTTCTTAGGAGATGATGCACCAGCAATTTCTGCATTACTTTTCAAAGTCTCATTCTTCTCTTGCACATTCTCACTATCCTGAAATACCAAAGAGAATCATATTAGCTTCACAATAATATTCTGTATCAACTGTAATAGTATAAAAATATATTACACTTAACTCAGGACAGGCAAGTCTAGGAGAAAAACTCAAAACTTAATAAAAAGGACTAGGATTTCCTATTAAAACCAAACCTTAAGTGATATGTATTGTTTGCGGTTTAGTGCATTTTTTGTTTGTTACTTGTGTATACTACATTGTGGTTCTGACAGTGTGTATAATACATTGCCTGAGGTGGAAGCGTCTTATGTGATATCTGAACAGAACATAAGCAGTGCTCATGGTGTCCTAATAGAAAACTGGAGCTTACAGACACCTCAAGAATCTACAACTGCAGGAAAGAACAGAGAATAGGGAGTATAAAGTACTTTTTACTGGGTCATCTATGCTAGACATAATTAGAGGATATATATGGTTTGCTATAATTAGGGCTCAAATAATAGAGCATATGTAGCACTTATACTTGTTATTATACTATGCTACCGTTCAGTCACTGATCCTGGCTCCATACATAGTGTTTTAGGTTGTCGGACAATACTCTACTTAGCAATAAAATAGGGTTTTAAAAGGGACCTTGATATCAACAAAATACCCTTGGGCTAAACTATCAAAATCAGATGGGGTCCAACTCCCGCTACCTCCATGGTCCGCGGATTGAAGAGCCCACTTCTATTTTTGAAAGCATTCTTTTCGTCACAGTATTTTTTTCCACTGTACATAAAACCTCTTTTACATCAGTGGGTATTTAGACAAGATACACCAAATATTCCTAACAAATTATAATTTTTTTTGTTGCAGATTTGGCTACATTTTTTTTTTTTTTTTGCGCCAAACCCAGTACTGGCTACAAAAGGAATGGGAAATATCTAAAAATCTCTTATATTTCTCCATTCTGCTCAACCCATTCCGGACTTTGGCTCAAAAAACCGCAGCGAAATATGTAACGTGAGGCCTCAGCCTTAAAGTGACTTTCCCACTAAGACCACTCATCCACAGGATAGGGAAAAAGCATCTGATCAATGGGGTTTTGGCAGTCAGACCTCCAGCAATCTAGAGAATGATGTTCTTTATGTTGATGGGAGTGGCAGTCCACATGCATGTCCACCGCTCCATACACCTAGGGAGTGACAGAGCTGAGGACAATACTACTTAAAGGGATTTTCTGGCCCCCTACTGCATATGTCACAGTGATTACCTATCCAAAGCGATGACATCATGACCCCACAAAGATCAGCTGCTGCAGAGCTGCAGTTTCCCAGAACAACCACAATACAGTGGATGGGGATGTAGCTCTGCTCCCATTACTTAAATAGGAGCAGACTGCACATCCTCCCTATCCACTGTAGCAGTTTCCAATGCCTGGATGCTGTCAGAACAGCTGATCTGTGCAGGGTCCGGGTGTAAGACCCCATAGATCAGATACTGATGACCTATCCTAAGTCATCAGTTTGAAATATGCATTGAGGCCGAAAAACACCTTTAAGTACCTTAGAAATGGAATGGTGTACATGCATGCACACTACTGAACCATTCACATAGAGGGACTTGGGAACCTTCATTGTTATGATCATTAAGGGTACCAGCAATCAGACATTTCTCCCCTATCCCGTGAATAAGAAATAAGCATAGTTAGTTGGAAGTCCCTTTTAATCTTCCAATAAATAAACGTCATTTTAAAAATTCACCATGACCACACAATATTGCTCCCCTTGAACAGCTAAGATGCCAGTACAAGATTACTTTGTAAGATACATTATTCTTTCTGGAAAGCAGCCAGAAACATGTGAGAACGCATCCTTTTCACGTGTTCCTCACTGCCCTGGAGTTTCATTTCTGCTTCTATTAATAGCAAGCAAAAAAAAAATTCATTCTCACATTCTAAGACAGCGAGCAATGTAATGAGAGCAATGCTGCAGCAAAGCTCAATCTCACCAGCTTAATGGAGATATTTCCAGACCCTGACACTACAGTTACTGTGACCCTGAGGCTGGAGACACAGTCAGCCATTCTAGATGGTACTTGATGGTCATGGTGATCGCAAAAGCAGGAACAAAGGCAGACACATAATCTGGCCTTATATTATATAGACAAGTCACGCAGGTGCTGCCAGCAGCAGGTTTAGTACATCAAAAATACTAAAAAATATTAGCATTTTGAGTACAAATGTAGAATAGGACATCAATATCTGATTGGTGAGGTCCAACACTTGGAACCTCCACAAATAAGCTGTTTGAAGAGACTTCAGGCAAGAACTCCAGTCTCTTTATGGAATATCAAGCACCGCCTCATACATAGCGTAACGGCTTTGCTTCATATGGCAGCTCCGTCCCATTCACTTTAATGACACAGAACTACAAACAGGCCACATGACAAATGAACAGGACACCCCTGAGCTGTGAAGTGAAAGCAGTGTTCACCTAAGTGTAGCTAGTGCTTTGAGCTGCTGATCTGTAGGGGTCCTGAGAACCAACACCGATCAGAGTTGAACCACCACTGATCAGATATTGATGACCTAAAAGTCCTCAATATGTAACACTCACAAAAATTATTTTAGGATAAGGACCCACATAGTAGGCTGCAGCAAAAAAGTGCTGCGGGAAAAACCGTGGCAGCTGCGTGTATTTTTCTGCAATGTGTGGATGGAATGCACTAGAATCCCATTCACTTTGCAGTGACTGTAAAATGCCTTAGGTTGAGGCCAAACATTGCAGGCTTTTTTTTTTGTTACAGATTTTGCTGCAGTTTTTTGAGCCAAAGCCAAGAGTGGCTACAAAAGGAATGAGAAATATATAAGACAAACTTATACTTCTCCCTTCTGCTCAACCCACAACTAGATTTGACAAAAAAAAAAAAAAAAAAAGAAGGACTGTGGGTCTTCAACCTTAGATACTTTTGTCAATTCCAGATAAGTCTTTATATAAAAGGGCTGATCTGGGATTGGAAAAAAAAAATAAATATTTTTTTTTTCTTCAACAAACAGCGCCACTCTTGTCTATGGGACATGTTCAGTATTACAGGTCAGCTCTCCATAGGGAACAAAATAATTTACTGTATAGGGGTTACTATACTGTTTTTTCTACAACAGTGTTTCCACAAACTGGCATTTTCAATATAGTTGCAGTATGTAGTTATAACAGCACTGTAAGATGAAAAATACTGTGTATATTGTGTTACATCATCACATAGTGGCTTACGCTGTAATTACATTGCTCACTATAAATGCCTGGGAATTGCTCTTCTAATTCTCTATAATTTGCTGAATCCACAGATTTATTTAGGAGAAAGTGTACTGTGTGAAAATTTGTGAGCATGTTTGTCCATCACAATGTGTAGACTTATGCAGGCGACTATTGTATCAAAAAGTTTATTCCTATATACTGAATACTAATGAAAAGCAACTCAGAGCTGAACTATTGTGGGCAGCAATAAATAGCAGAACTGTGCGGGGATCTCTGCCAAAGAAGAAGAATATGTGCTAAGATCGAAAAAAAAAAAAAATGTTCTGTTCTAACTAATTATTAAATTGGACCTCTCACCAGATTGTGTTGCCCCATGTAAGGTCCTTATAGTGTGGGGACTGATCTGTTCTCCTTATAGCCAAAATGGCACAAAAAATATAGTTCTATTTGTTTAATAGTAGAAAACCAACAGTGCAGTAGAACACAGTATAGGAGTCTGGTGATTCATGAGATAAGAGCTCCCTCTTATTGACAAGGTATGGTGTATGCAGATACACTACAGTTAGCTGTCAATCACAGCCAAAAGCAAGTGAGGCAGGTGGAGCTCCTATAATTTGATATAAAAATCGTTTTAAAAGGAAACTTGTCAGCAAAAAATTCACAACCCAAACCAGCTCCAGTACCTTATAAAGCAGCTAGAGTGTGAAAAAGATCTCCTTTTTAGTAGTAGTAGGTAGTAACGGAGAAACAGTAGTGGACAGTGACTGTACACAGGGTAGGAGAGGCAGTAGTGGGCAGTGACTGTACACAGGATAGGAGGGGCAGTAGTGGGCAGTGACTGTACACAGGATAGGAGAGGCAGTAGTGGACAGTGACTGTACACAGGGTAGGAGAGGCAGTAGTGGGCAGTGACTGTACACAGGGTAGGAGAGGCAGTAGTGGGCAGTGACTGTACACAGGATAGGAGGGGCAGTAGTGGGCAGTGACTGTACACAGGATAGGAGAGGCAGTAGGGACAGGACTGACACAGGGTAGGAGGGGGCAGTAGTGGGCAGTGACGTACACAGGGTAGGAGAGGCAGTAGTGGGCAGTGACTGTACACAGTATAGGAGAGGCAGTAGTGGACAGTGACTGTACACAGGGTAGGAGAGGCAGTAGTGGGCAGTGACTGTACACAGGGTAGGAGAGGCAGTAGTGGGCAGTGACTGTACACAGGGTAAGAGGCAGTAGTGGGCAGTGACTGTACACAGGGTAGGAGAGACAGTAGTGGGCAGTGACTGTACACAGGGTAGGAGAGGCAGTAGTGGGCAGTGACTGTACACAGGGTAGGAGAGGCAGTAGTGGGCAGTGACTGTACACAGGGTAGGAGAGGCAGTAGTGGGCAGTGACTGTACACAGGATAGGAGAGGCAGTAGTGGGCAGTGACTGTACACAGGATAGGAGGGGCAGTAGTGGGCAGTGACTGTACACAGGATAGGAGGGGCAGTAGTGGGCAGTGACTGTACACAAGGTAGGAGAGGCAGTAGTGGGCAGTGACTGTATACAGTATAGGAGAGGCAGTAGTGGGCAGTGACTGTATACATTGCGCCGGATTTTAGCTGAGTAGTGATATCCCTATACTCAGGGACATCAATCAAACCAAAGTGGGCTTGGAGAGCTTGACTGTCAGTTGACCCAGAACCCCCTTTTTGACTTTCTAAAAGTCATTAGAATATTGAATTAAACATCTCTTTACTCAAACTGCAGCAATGCTGTACCATAAGATGGTAATTCTTTTCACACACTATCTAGCTGCTTTGTATGGTACTGGAGCTGGCTTGGGATGTGAATTCATGCTGATAGGTTCCCTTTAAGGATACCTGTCCAAGCAAAGTCTCCTTACCTTAGTGTTTTCAAGACTTGGCATTTCTGCTGCTTTTTGGGCTAAGGTAAATAAATTGGCTTCTTGAGATATGCGGCGCCTTCGCCGAGTTGACTGGATTACAGTCACAGCTCCACCTCCAGCAGGCTGTATTGGCCCCATGGAATTTTGTTCAGCTACCTGGACTTCTCTTGTTCTACCATTGTGTGGTAGTGCTGCGTGGTCTGTATCAAGGCAGTTGACATGCTGGGTTTCTTGAACATCTCTTGACACTAGCTGCTTGTACCGCTCTTGCACAGCTAACTGATGCTGGATTGCATGTTCGTACGGGTGGTGTGTGTAAGGGTTATTTGACTGTCCAACATTGGGAGGTAAAGGTTCTGGTCCTTCTTTGGAAAGTCTTCGGGACCTGCGTGGCAAAGGTATTTGAGCTTTGGGCAGAACAGACTGCTGGCTTTGCTCTGCAAGAGCTTTCATATATTCCTCAGATGTGGGAACCCGTTGTGGCTGGTTCATCACATGCATCTTCTGCTGGGAAGCTGCATGCTGGCTTAGTGGAACGCCTTGCTGCATGCCATAAACTGCCTGTTGCTGCTGCTGCAATGGGTATAAATTCTCAAACAGCTGCATCTTGGGAAGAGCAGTCTGTTTCTGCTGTGCAGCATACACAGCATTCGATTGAGTATCTGGGAAAACATGGAACAGACTTTGCAGATTTGTTTTCTGACCCTGATTTCCAAATGCCACCTGGAAAGATTGCAAGGCAAGATGCTGATTTTGCTGATGCTGTTGCTGCTGTTGAGCTTGCAAAATGGAGTTTAAATGGGCCTGCTGCTGAGCTAGCTGATGCTGCTCCAGCGGTGTCTTCTGAGACATCATTTGTTGTAGAGTGTTTTCATACATATCCATCTGGGACACCCCTACTCCCTTATCTTGACTTCTCTTGATTGGCTCATGATGGTTGTAATATGAAGGGACAATCTGCATGGGGTAACCAGATGCATTCCGCTGCCACATATTGGCTTGCTGAGCTGCCCATGTGGCCTCATTTCTATCGCCTACATTCCACTTCCCAGGAACTGGCTGCTGGTTAATCCTCATGCCGTCAGGTCTCTCTTGAGTGTACATGACGGTGTTCATCATATTGTTAGGTGCTGCAGAATAAGTATTTGACTTGGTCAATTCAGGAGCCTGGGTGATTGGCAACCGTGACACGGTCCCGTATAGCTCTTTCAATTGCTGCTCTTTACTAGTCACAGGGTGGGCTTGTGGTTCATTAAAAAAAGTGATTCTTTTTCCGGTCCTTTTACTCGAAGCCTTCTGTTGAGGCTGCTGACTCATTGTAATCAAAACGCATGCAAATCAGGAGATTTCGCCAAAGTCATCAAAAGTACAAAAAAAAAAAATAATAATAAAAGTTGACAATTCTTGTTGTGAGTTGTTAGATCTTCACGTGATCTACTCCGCTTCATCACCCATCCCGACAAATCGCATCTGTAGAGCAAAAGAAAATTATGAATTAAATATGTATATCCTTATACCAAATATACTGAATAATATGTACATTACGCTATTTTGTATAATTTTTTATGATGTAAATTCACTTTAAAAAAAAATAAATAAAATTTAAAGTTCTCTTTCAAGTCCCCCCAAATAACCCTATGGCATCTATATATAGCCATAAGAAACTCAGTATTTTTAAAAGGCAATGTAAGTGGTTATGTGTCATAAAACCTTTGGTCAACCAGCTCCCCTGGTAAAATTGGCAAAGCAGCATGTCTGATTCTTTGGTCAGTGATGGCAATAGAATTCACTAAAGTGATTACAAAAGATGAAGATCTGAAAATCCATAATCTGTATATTCTGTTGAAGTGTTAGACTAGGGCAACAACCTAGTCCACCTGTTGCAAAACTACAGCTCTTAGTTGAAGACTGCCAGCTGCTGGGTGTGGTAGTTGTTTCACAGCTGGGGACTCAATATCCTAAAGTTAACTTCATATTGCATTGGGGTTCCCCTTTGCGGGCTCATACAGAACTAGAGTCATGAATTGTAGGAAAGATAGAACTTAATCTAAATTCTCCCCTTCCCTGATAAGATGAACATGTAAAATATATTCATAAAAGGCAAAGATTTTTTTGCTGTGAACAAACTAAAATTCTCAGCTTTCCCAATGGAAATCTTAGCAATAAATCTGGTTACAGGAGGTGTAAAAGGTCCCGGGCCCCTATTCAAAATTTGTACCAGGCCCCCCAACTATTGTATTGTTTATAATACTGGTCTCCTCATATTGGGAAGAGATACCTCATGGCCCCACCAAGGCTCCTGGGCCTGATAAGCTTGTGCCCTCTGAACCCCTTCCTAAGTTACACCCCCATTCATGTATTCATCAGTGCGGTGAGTGGCTACGACAAGCACCTCCCCATGGAGGACTCAACATATATGTGTGAAATATATAGCCCATTTATTGCAATAGGTAGCATGTAGTATTTCATTTACCCAGTAGTGGCGCTGCAGGGAATTTAAACATTTGATGCCTGGTGCCAACCAGCGATTACAGCAGATCACCAAGAAACACCCACTTAAAAGCATATCACCAGGAGGTCCTTGTAACTATAGATCTACAGCAGGACAAGCTTCATACATAACTGATATTTACCCAAAATATCTTTAATATTAGTTGAAAAATACTACAGTATGTGCAATTCTAGTCCAATAATCCTTGTGGCCCCCTAAAACCAAACTAAATCAACTTGGACAAAAGTATTCTTGCATTATACCCAAAACGTGCAGCTTGTAAAGGTCACAGGACACACACAGCTCTGCAATATCCACTCCCTCCACAGAAACACTGTGACTCCCTTTCAGCATTGCTTGCATCAGCTGTAACCAGACTCCTTCTCCTGTCTCAGCCTATTGTGGGGTATACAGTTTCAATCATAGTCTTGAATAATATATCCACAGATATTATTTCCCCTCACAAGTGACCAACAAATTGAACATTTGCTAAATCATTCTCAAAATATTGAAAAGACCAAGCTATGTGACAGAGTCTGTCTCTAGGAGATTGTCAGGGAGCATTGTATTAAGTTACATTTCAATCATCGTCCATGACCGTAACCTAGATGGAAGCAGCTCTGATGGCCATAACAGTACGGACATGAAAGTAGGTTTGTTACTGGATACTGGATTTGCATCTTCCCAATCAGAGTGTCACAGGCCCCCGGCGGGTTTCCAAGGTACCGCTGCGTGCTGCAACTCCCATGTTGGGAATCGCTGATCTACAGGTATGATGTTGCTCAGTATGTTTCCCCTACAATTCACTGTAGCAGGTTTAATATAGGATTTCCTGGGGACTCGCTTTAAAGAGGACCTTTCAGCCTTCATCACCTCTAACAACTCCAATTCCTACCAATATTTAATAGCTGCCTTCCACTTGGAGTTTTTTTCTCTAGATCCCACTGTTCCTGAGCATTTTTTGTTAGTTTCAGCATCCAATATGCTACTTATGCTGTCAAGTGGGTCCTTGGCTTCAGCAGGGACAGGGACCACCCACGTGACAGTAGAGAGACAAATTAACATATTGGATGCAGACACTAAACAGAAAGGATTGCTCAGGAATGGTGGCAGCTACAGAGAAAATTCCAACCGCACCAGAATAAGCGGAGTGGCACCTATTAAAGAATGCAAAGAGTTGGTGGAGGTGGTGAAAGATCCTATTTAAAGAGGATAGGTCCACAGTCCTGACTTTGCAAAAGACCAGGGGCGTAGCTATAGGGGTTGCAGTGATAGCAGTTGCTACCGAACCCTGAACACTGAGGGGGCCTCCAAAGGTTCCTCTACCACTAATCTAAATCCTGGCACAAAGCAAGCAGAGGCCCGATAGATTCTGCACTGGGACCCTGGAGCTTCAAGTCACGCTCCTGTAAAAGACTATGCCCCATAATATAACCATTTTGGAATATCTTTTCCTTGAACTCTACACTGTACACCCTTCTATTATTTTACTAGAAACTTATGAATAACTTGATAACTGGGTGTTACCAGTTTGGGGGGGGGGTTCTCTACAGACACTGTCCAATCAATACCAGACTGGGTAGGGGCACACCCCCTTCACAAAGAGAATGGTAGCATTAGGATGACTAACAGAGAAACGGCACAACACAGGTTTAAGAAAAAATTATTTTGATTTATTATTTATGCGGATTGCAAATATTTCCTGAAATAAGTCACAAGAGATGGCAAGTCATATTTAATAAATCTGTACATGTCCTCATGCAATTCTTTGACCTACATTAGGATCCGTGAAGAAAGGATGATGGGTAACACGACAAAAAAACACAACCAAAAAGTTGTCTATAGCAACTAAAAAACGATCCTGATTTAGATAATTTACATACAATAGGTTACTTCAAGTGAAGTGCTGTACAGACTGCATATTATGGAGCCAGAGTCACTCAATGTGATGCTGTGTGCCGCTACCTATGACGTCTATAGAGCTGCATAGCTATGTGTAATATAGAGCATGCCATGAAGAGAACTACCATATGCCTCAGTTCTGAGTCAGAGATATGTAACGGTACAGTAGAGTCATTTACTGATCATTTCTTTTCAATAACCATACATTTATCAGATTTCACTTCTGACAACAAATATTTACATTACCTCCCGTTCATTGTTTGGCGCCTTTTATAAATATACTTTGAGAACATTCTGTACAGCTCAGATCTACCCTGTTTCTATGGAGACCACCCAAAATGCATACAAAGTTAGGCTTGCAATAGTGCGCCCAGACCGCAATTTAAGGATAAGGTAGGAGCACAAAAGGTGCATCAATTATTCATAGTGTTACTAGCAGTAATTGTTCCATGCGTTCAGAGCATAGTACAAGCAGATCACCCCGCACGTGCTGACACATCCTTCAGTTATAAAGGGAATAATATCCAGACTGTGCAGGGATATTAGGACTTGTCTTTGCAGAAGGCTTCTGCTACTAACGCCCTGTCTAAACAACAAGGTAAGCCGGTTTTAGTAGCAAGAGGTGCAATTCCCTGCACTGGGGCGAGGTACACATTGCTGTAAAATGGGTCACCGTGCTTAGTCACATCCTTCACCTGCTGCTTTACAAAAGCTGAATCTCCAGACAGCTCCCAAATGGCTGCAGTCATTACCAATTATTAATGAGGCAAGCTTGTGTATGTCAGTCACTGACATGAGCACAGCACAAACAGTCCCTGTAACATCACAGAAGGAAACAGTCAGCATAGCTGTACATGGGGTTACTGCTCACTCATCCAAGGTCCAGCTGGAAATAAATAAAATAATAGAAGATGAATTTACACAGAGAACATCCTCGCAAACCATAGATTCGGAGACTCCCTACCATAGTGAAACTGCTTATTTTACATAGCAAAGTGTAGTACACATAACTGGTCAGTAAGCTGAGCAAGCACTGGCTGATGGACAGCTACATGAGCAAGTCAATATTTCACATTTTATCTTCTATTAAAAGGGGTTGTCCAGAAAACCCATGTTGGTTTTTACATTGAAAAAAGTTATAATTTTTTTTTCAAAATACTTCATCAATTCCTTAGAGTTTTCCAGATCTCTGCTTGCTGTCATTCACTGTTTATTTCTAATAGATAAAAATCAGTGCATGGTCATGTGATGAGCACACAGGTGCACAGCTCGTTACCAGGCAGAGCTCCGATTACTGTGCTGTAACGAGCTGTGCTCCTGTGTGTCCATTACATGACCATGGACTGATTTTTATCCAGTATAAGTAAACAATGGATGACATCAAGCAGAGATCTGGAAAACCATCAGGAATTGATACAGAAGGTATATTGGGAAATGATATAACTTTTCATTATACAAACAACAACATTTAATTGCTAAAATTGATCAACCCCTTTAAGAGACTGATTGATGTATTACAGCTATGTAGACAAGATGTGGTGACATCATACATACAGCATATTGCTGCATCCTGTCATTTCCAATCTGTCGGTTCTTTAATCACTGTGCTAAAGATAGTTTTGCAATTTCTTGTACAATATTCCAAGCTTCTCATTATGTCACAATAAAAATAATGAGGAGCTGTATGTACTTACAGCATTACATTAGTTATGTGTGTAACCAATTCAAAAGAAAAAGGTTTGTTTGGCTGGTTTGGCAATATTTTGTATATAAAATGAAAGAGGAAGATGATAAAATGTAACAATCTAGATAAACCACTGAAATCTGATTAGATTGATACAGCAGACGAAACAGTGAACAAGTAGCTAAACAGGCTTAATCTATAGTGTATGCTCAATACGGAAGTAGCACAATGGGACCATATACAGTATAGAGCAGTTGGCCAAATAAGCACCTATTGGGCCTGACTACCAAGATTTTAAAGGGGTTATCCCATAATCAAAACTTATCACCTATCAAATGGATAGGTGACAACGGTCTAACTCTTGGTGGTCCAACTGCCAGTTCTAGTTATGGGAGAACTCCTTTAAAGACCACCTCCAGTTCTTAGCATCTATCTGTTAATAAGTGCTGTTCCTCCAGTTCTGGAGCAATTGGAATTTTTTCTCCAGGTCCCCAACCTTCCCGAGAAATCAGTATGGATTCCAGATATCCTACTTAGGCTCTGTACTCAAGTGGGCAGTGTCAGGCAGGAGTAGGTAAGGGGTGCGATTCAGAGCTCCAAAAGGTGGACCCAATGTCAGTGCTCAGAATCACACCCCTTGCCTGACACCACCCTCCTGACAGCACAGAGCCAAAATAGCATATCAGGCACCACAACTAAAAAACACACTTTAACGGCTAGCACATTAACCCATTATTTTCTTATGGCCCAGCCCATTCATACAACAGTGTATAATCATGGGTCCATATTAGGGGGCCGTGAACTTGGAGGCAAAACTCAGGACAGGTCTCACTCTGTTTTGCATTCCGGGCTCATAAATGAAATGTATGGGTCCACATAGGTTACAGATGGAACATGTTTATTATCCATGTCCCGCCCATGTTGCTTTCCCATGGACCCGTACATGCATACATTTGTGTGCATGTAGCTGAAGGTTGTTTAAGGTACCTCAGGAAAAAAAAAAACATTTTTGGTAGTAGCCTACTTTGTTTTACCTGAGAGTGTGCTCTTCCACCCAAGTACACAAAAAAAGTGCAGTGTGTAGCACCAGAAGTGCACAAGGATGCAGTCTATTGCACATCTTCTCCAAAAGGAGATGGGCCCCACAAAACATAAACAACCCTCTGATTCCCTATTTCAGCTGCATATACAGCATCATGTTTTTGGTTCTTTCCACTAATCTCTAAGTGAGCTATGGAGACAGCCAGGCAAGTAACTCCTATAACGTTCAAAAGAGAGTTACATGCATTCACGGCTACTTCTTCTTGGCTTGATATGATCACCAAATGGAAGAGTGGGTGGTGGACACCCCCACATTCTCCATCCTACAATCCAGCCCTTTGGACCCCTACTGATCTCAAATAGGCAGAGCTTCAGCCCTCATTGTAAAAATCTGCATGATGAGGGATGTTGTGATTGGCCCGTTGTTTTTGTTGGTGACCCAGCATTTTTAATTCATCACAAGAAATTACATGTTTAGCTGCTGACTCATTGCCCTGAGCAGTAAGATGCTGCAAGACACAAGCAGTGCACTGCTGACCTCATTGTACAGGTAGTGGGCCGAGACTGCAAGAACTGAATAGGAAAGTTTACCCACACACATCCCGTTGGTAACAGCTTCTGGGAGGGCATCTAAGAAGTCTCAGCTGATTTCACTCCAACAAAACACTACAATCTGGAAATGTTCTGCCCATATTATGTCAGACTGACCTTGTGCATTGTACAAACCTGGTCCACACCTCTGCTGTACATCACAGATCATTTATACATGCCCGTCACAATACAGAAAAAAAAACTGCTCTCACTAATAAACTTATTTAGTACTTTGCAAAATAAAAACTAAAAAAAATAAATCAAAAAGCAACAGAAAAAAAGCACACATTGTAGCTGCAAGTTTCCTGGACTGGGTTAACATTAGCAGGCAAACTTCTCTTGCCCAGGCTAGTAAACTACCTGCTTTAAGGTTACAATCTAGTAATGCAACACAAAGATTACTTTTGCTTGCTTCGTGTTGTGTTGTGTTTGTGCCGTGAACATGGGTCAGTAATCTCACTTGTGAACATTAGTCCAGGATCCCAACATGGCAAGAACATGCCTTGTTGGTACATCATCCCACTGCCGTGTACATAGCCTCTACATGAGCTAGAAACAGAATAGCAGTCAAGGAGAAAGTGCTGTACAAGTATGCATGACAATGTTCTGTACATGCACTAGGCGGCCAGAAGGAAATAAGCAGATAATGATCTCTCCCTCCTGATGGCTTTAGCATGAACTCAGGAACCGCTGACCCATAAATAATTGCCATTGGGCTTACTGACTATCAGCCCCTAGCCAACACAAGACTAAATAAAACCAGTTACAGAAGAATGGAGGAATTGTCTTAATAATTACATTGAAATAATCATACTTTAAAAGGGGATGTACGGATTTAAAAAAACACAACTACATTATTCTAGAAAAAGCACCATATCTGCCCATGAGTTGTGTCTAGTATTGTAGCACTACACAAGTGATTGTAGCCACACACAACCTGTGGACAGTTGTAGCACTGTTACTAGAAAGCAGCCACGGTTTTCACAACCATATTTTCCATTTTGTTGTCAGCAACAGATTTGTACAATACAACTAAATAAGAATGACACATGCATCTGTCAAGCTTAGCGTACTCATTACTTTAAGCCTTTGTACAAGACATTTTGTCAGCAGGCTCCACAATTTCCTTGTACATAACCTTGGTTATCCGCCTCTAGGATTTATGGATGCAGTAAAGGTGGCAACCCCGAAATACACAAAAGGTAATGGAGCATGAAGACGGAGTGCTTTGAAAACCAACCCGCCATAAACATCTCCACTGCTGCGTTAACCACTCAGTTCTATTGTCACTGGTGTGATTATTGGTCCAATACATTCTTCTGGTAAAGGGTGAATTTATACAAAGTTGGTCATTGGCAAAAATTCAATAATTTGTGAAGTACTGTCCTTGACAAAACCCTCCTACTCCTCCTGACAACAAAATTTTTCATACAGAAAATGTTGCATGCCACTAGCTCCCACATGGTTCATAAATATGGGGCATATGTTAGGACGTCACAGAACTTTTATATGCTTTTATGGACATCTCTTAATCTGATGTTTAAGACAAAAGAAGGCTTGGTTTGTATATGGTACAATGTGATTTATACATACCTCTGCTGCAACACTTTCCAGGAAAGAAGATTACAACCAATAGGAACACAGCAAATGCCAACTATTCCTAAACCTGGATAAAGCATGCCGCAGAAAACATGCAGAATTTAAAAATCACTAAGGCGAAGTTCACATCAAACAGTTGTTCTGATCGGTCATAGGATCAGAACAACGAACTGAAAACCCTAATATAATGACAGATGCAGATGAAGCACTTGCAGTCTGCACAAGTCAGTCACTTCAATCTATAAAAAAAAAAAAAAAAAAAAAAAAACCCAAGATAGAAACTTTCTTCCATCTTGTCTGTTATTGTTTTAGACTGAGAATAAAATTGTGCAAGACTATCTTCTGCAAGAAAAGTAAACAAAACATGACGGAGGAAAGCTTCAGTCTTGTTTCTCACATTAAATTGAATGATGACCACTACAGATATAATGTACTCCATCTGCATCTATAATTATATTAGTTTTTCAGTCTGTTCTGATACATTGATGGATCAGAACAATAGACTGATGTGAACTAATCTCCAACTTTGCCTTAGGTCATATTAAAATACTGGGATACATATTTAATTACTTAGGCTGGGGCCACACATGCCCCCAACACAGCAGGTTAGCCACCACAAATCCAAAGCAGCTAACCAGCTGTCATCTACAATAGGAGCACTGTGGATTAGATTTTTTGGCTGATATGTGTACATCTAGTGTGCCCCTGACTTTAAAACAAAGCTTTCATCTGATTCCATTTGTAATTCAAGCTTAGTAGATATTTATTCCTTGAACTAGAACCAAAAGGTGTGCAGCTAAATGAGGCCCATTGTAAGCTTTTACACACAGACTTGCAAGGGCATACATGTAAACACATAACAAACCCTGGATAGTCTAAGGCCAAGTTCACACCTGCGCCTGAATTCCGTTGGGGCAGCAGTCCCCAACCTTTTTTACTCCATGGCCCGGCGGGGGGGGGGGGGCGCCTTTGGTCATATGGGGGCGTGGTTATACACTAAACAGCGCTGTAGACCAGGGCGTGCTGGCGGGATCTTGGTGTACAGCACTGTAGGGCCATTAGCTAGAAGCAACAAGACTGAGATCGCCGACCCGCCCCACATAATGTGCCAGGAGCCGCGTTTACCGAGGCCAGCCCGCCGCCCCGCGGACCGGCAGAAAACCCGCAACGCCCCAGTCCTGGTCTGCGGACCCCTGCATTGGGGGATTCCACTCCCCATTCTGCTTGAAAAATATGAAGAGAAAAGCGCTGAAAGCAGCGCTTTTCTCTCTGCATTTTTTTTACCTTTTCGGGGGGAAACCCCGCGGACCCCATTATAGTCTCTGGGGTCCACGGGTAACTGATTTTTTAAGTAGATTAGGTTTCTGTTCGTAGGGGGGGGGGCCCCCAAGCTCACCCCCCGAATAGAAACCAGAATGCAGGTGGGAACCTAGTGTCAGGCCTTATTCACACATCAGTGTTTTGTCAGCCAGTGTTTTGTCAGATTGTCAGCCAAAATCAGGAATAGAGACCACACAGAGATAAGGTATGATGGGAAGATAGCATCTGTTCTGTTTTCAGCCCACTCCTGACTTTGGCTTACAATCAATGGTGCAAAACTCTGACATTCCATCCCATCCCTCCTTCTCTACTTCCTGTTAACATACATTCAAGTAGGTTATCAAGAAGTTGATACATGCTAAAGAGTGTATGGCTGCAAGACCAGACTATGCATGGTTTGTTACCATAGAGAGACTGCTCTGCACAGAAGTTGTAGACACAAAACAACAAATGTTTATTAAAAACATAGACAGGATTCACATCTGCATCGGTGTCTTCCTTGCAGAGACCAATGAAAATTGATGGAGAAAAAAAAAAAAAAAAAAAAACCTCCTGCATGGAGTTATTTTCTCCATCACTGTCAGTTTTAAAACGGTAGACACCCAACAGACCCCATTATTGCCAACGGGGGCAACCAGGCTCTGTGTGTCTGTTTAAACTGTCCGACTCTCCTTAGTTCGGATCGCCCGACGGACCAGAACAACGGAGAGCCAGTGCTAGTGTGAACCTAGCGTAAAGCAACACTTCAAACGGGATTTATTTTATATGCATTGTAACTATTTACATTTTGGTTGCGAAAATGGATATAAACCTACATAGATCTGCAAACAGAACACAAAGAGAGCTACATGCTCTTAAATCACAAGTTATATCAACTACCGAAGTTTGTCATTTTCTATACAGTTGTGGTTTCCTGCAGAAGTGACAACAAGAATATATAAGGCATATATACTAAATTATAAAGCATCTGCAGGTAAACCTGTGACTTTGGTATTGATACAATATACTGCCAAAATATCTGAATTGCCAAACCTTGGTAATTTGGCTTCTAATGAACCAGGCTGTTGTCATGTTTACATTTTGGGTGAAATCTCTACAGAGTTTGTGCAGAATCAGGTAAAAAACAATTTATCACTCCTGAAGGACTTGTATAAACAGAGTCACCAGCTGGGGACAAAACATGTCTCCATTTCTTGCTTAGCTAGGTGGTTCACTTAATACCTGTGCTTAGCTTAGTCAGTGTTCTGCTCATTGATGGTGAACAAAGCCAATAGAAAACAAAGCACATCCTGCATTTATTATATGAATACACATACATAGGGGAAAAACCTCACGTCAGGACACCAGCAAGTCAAGCTAACTGAATGTAATGAAAGTCCACAGGTTTTGTTTGTTTAAACGACCATAAAAAGGTTGCTTTTTCATTCAATAGTCCTTTAGATTCCCTTATGAATTATGCATGCAAACACTTTGCTTGCTAGGCGAGTCCTAAAAATATTTTTGGGCGTCCACCTAGTGATAGTTGCCTTCTATTTACCATCTTACAAAACTGTGTCAATACAGTCTACACTAGGTCAGCGGAGAGCACCTCAGGCCCACATTGTGTACTACAAAAATGTACCGATTGTTCATAATGGGCACCTATAGATCACTGCTTTATTCTTCAGACCTGATCTTGACGTACAAAGCAAGTTGGATTCTGGTTGTTGAATACAAAACAACACTCACCTGTCTATCTCTACCCCACCTCCTTTTCACCACTAGTACACTGCTTATGCAATATTTTAATAGTTCTGGTTACCCAGAGTAGCAAGACAACATGGAAGTCAGCCAAATAAATCAGGTTGTGGTTGCCTGACAACATTAAAGAGGTATCCCTGGAAAACAGCTGGTTGTGCCAATGGCTGCTGCAGGAATAATAAAATATTACATGCCAGAATTTAGGACACTATAAACATGTGGCTCTTTGTTCTCACACATAGAAAAAGGGTTCCAAGAGGGTTTAAATACCCCATGACATGCAGAAGTCATATTGTCTTCTCAAGACAGACCCCTCAGATACCAACCAGAGCACTGGAAAGTAGAATGCATTTCATGGAGAGAATACTGCAAAAAAAAAAAAAAAAAAAAAAAAAAAGCAAATACTTTGACAGGCTTCTAAATTCTGCAGTATTTTGGCCCTCTTATGACAAATTCAGGACCCAGCATGCTTTTGTGGTAGACAGCCAATTAAACATTAAAGTTTACCTAAATGCAATTTATCAACCAAGTATATTAGGGCTATAGTAACAAGTATGGGGCCCATATACAGGGGTCCAGATTCCTGCCCCCTAAATCCATGCAAAATCAGAACAGTATTCTAGCGTCACTATTTATACTGCTTGTTGCAATGTACTTATCCAGTTTGCACAAGGTTACAAAGTTCCTCTTGCCGACTGTAAACCAACATCACTCTAACTGCAATACAATTGCTGTCAATATTTTATGACCAATTCATATAGTGTATATGATGAAGTTAAACTGTAGGGAAAAGGCAGAGTGAATACATTTCCTTTAAGAAAGAAACCAAAGAATGAAACATGGCAACCTTCAGACAAGATAAAGAGCGAGTGTGTGGTCTTAGTTACTGCTGAAATGTCCTGTACACGTAAACAAATGCAATAAACATGTCTTTATCACAAGATTACCACAAAATACTTGGAATGTTCATTCTTCTGTATACAACATGTTAGTTTTACTAATGTAATCTAAATAAAACACTTAGAATATAGTCTGGAATCTAGCAACAAAAACATCCTATAAAAGGGGTTGCCTAGGATAGATTTAAAAAAAAAATAAAAAAAAAAATAATTTAGGGAGGCAGGAAATATTGCGACCCTAAAACAATACCCTTTGATCACCCACAACTCCAGCGACTCCAATCCAGGGATACAGTCTCGGTTTACTTCCATGTGCCATCTACACACTTGTCCACTGTAGTTAAGCACTGGTCTTAGCAGTCTTGTGCCATATATAAAAGGCAGAGGAGGCCTGCAGCAGCACGGCAGAAGTAGGCAGAGGAGGGCCTGCAGCAGCACGGCAGAAGTAGGCAGAGGAGGGCCTGCAGCAGCACGGCAGAAGTAGGCAGAGGAGGCCTGCAGCAGCACGGCAGAAGTAGGCAGAGGAGGCCTGCAGCAGCACGGCAGAAATAGGCAGAGGAGGGCCTGCAGCAGCAAGGCAGAAGTAGGCAGAGGAGGGCCTGCAGCAGCACGGCAGAAGTAGGCAGAGGAGGCCTGCAGCAGCACGGCAGAAATAGGCAGAGGAGGCCTGCAGCAGCACGGCAGAAATAGGCAGAGGAGGCCTGCAGCAGCACGGCAGAAATAGGCAGAGGAGGGCCTGCAGCAGCACGGCAGAAGTAGGCTGAGGAGGCCTGCAGCAGCACGGCAGAAATAGGCAGAGGAGGGCCTGCAGCAGCACGGCAGAAATAGGCAGAGGAGGGCCTGCAGCAGCACGGCAGAAATAGGCAGAGGAGGCCTGCAGCAGCACGGCAGAAATAGGCAGAGGAGGGCCTGCAGCAGCACGGCAGAAATAGGCAGAGGAGGCCTGCAGCAGCACGGCAGAAGTAGGCAGAGGAGGCCTCCAGCAGCACTGGAGCAGTGGGTATTGATTTTTTTTTTTCTATCAAAAATGTCATTCTTTTAATCGCTTTTGTAAAAAATGGCTGCTAACCTATTATTCCTTTATGTAAAAAAATGGATATTGCCCTGATTTCCGATATAATAGTATACAACCATTTATGGTAGAAAGATTCTAAATCAGAAAAATATTTTTGTGATCCTGCTAGTCAACATCTATACATGGCTGAATTCTTGGGCCAAATAAAAGGACATAAACCCAAACTGTATATGCATCAAAGTCAAGGGTGCAGAGGGTTACATTGGCCATAGTCATACCCTAGGGCAATTCCCTTTAGTCCATAGCAAGAGAAGGAGCCATTATAACCATAGTAGTTGTTACCAGGCCTATGACCCTTATTGCCAAGCAATCCCCTTTAATTTGCATCTAAAATTGTACTTATGCAAGTAAGAAAAAGAAAGTCCCTAGTATGGCGTGTAAGCTACATAATGCAGGAAGTGGTTACACTACATAATACTTGGATACATTTACTTTGATCAAGTCTCTTCCATATGATACGAGAGATGGTATCCAGTCTCAGGGCTGGGCCACTGTACATCAAACAGCTTCTTAGGTCTTATTTCATGACAAGAGATATCTGCTTTAATCACAGGGAGCAGTTCAGTTCAGTTAACACCGAACCTGGTTATACAAGAACAATGACTAAATACCAAGTCATTTTGCTGTACGTGACATGTGAGGAGGATTGATGTTACAGAAAAACCTCTTTGTTGTGCTTTCAGGCAGCCGTGCTCAGAGCATCACACACGTGGCATGGAGCAAGCCTGGATTATCCTCCTTCAGATTCTCACATTCCCTGAACAATATCACTGCTTGTCTTCTTATACACTAAAGAAGAATTGTTCATGTTTCTACAATCTCCATTTATTGCATCCAGAAAATTAATAATCATTTCAATTTATATATTATTGCCTACGATTTTTGCGGCAATTTGCGCTAAAGTTAATGACAGTGCATGAAAAATGGAGAAAAAAAAACAAACAACGTTCTGTTAATTGTTACTGTAATAAGGGCTTATGCACATGGCAAATATTTGTGCGCAAGGTCCGTCTAGATGTAATAGGCCTATAGGCATACCATATAGAGCTCTGAGAGGTACCGTATCCTTCGATAGAATGGAATGCCAATTAACCATTCCCCCGAATCTGCCATGCTGTAGTTCCCTCTCCCCCTCCACTACTTTTCTGAATTTCTCCAAATAGCTATGGTTACACTGACCACAGCTAAGGTTCTTATACCACTGTACTAGTCAACAGTCACTACACCTCCTAACTCAGAAAAGTCACCCAAATTGCAAGAATGAAGGAACATTTCAATCTTGAATTTAGTACTTACCCCAAATATAAATCAAAATGGACAAATTTGGTTTACCTTCTGTAAAGACAAGGCAGTAAAATAGCTTTGGACAAATGCTTTCACCACCAAAAACTAAGCCAACCCCTGTAGATTTGAGACTGTGACAAACCCTTAATGAATGTGTTCATAATTCACTTGGTAATGGTTGATCTTCTATGCATGTGACCCATCTTCAATAAACTCTAAAAAGGATCTATTATGGGAGGCCTCAGCAGTTATCTATAGGACCAGTCAGTCCATATTCTCAACAAAGTATCTATGGTGGAAACATACAATAGACTGGACAGCAAAAGAGATAGCTGTATCACTGATTGTGGATCAGTATCCAGTATGAAAGCATAAAAGCATTTGGGATAATTTCATGTAAATATAGATGACTATAGTATGAACACATTCATACTTTTTGCTTTCTACAGGTTGTAAAGTAGTCTTCAGCAGAGACAAGAAGGAAGAATACATCACTGCGTGATATACTGTATACAGAAAAACCTAAACTGGAAACTGGCAAATCATAAGCATGAGTGAAATACTTCTGACAGAACAGAAAACGACACCAAGCTAACAGGCAGCCCAGGAAAAGCGGTGTAATAAGAGATTGGTGTTGCAATTCGCTTACCACGATTTCCGTTTGGCTTCAACAGGAATTGTAAGATCAAGAGCAGAGCAGTAGAGAACAGACTGGTGAAAGTAGTAGGAAACTAGGAGGCTGACAGGAGATGGAGAGAGACACTCTCCACAGTAGCTGGAGGAAGATATTCTCCACAGTAGCTGTTGTCAAGCCTTTCTGTGCTATGACAATGTGACAAATTATTCATTCTGATACTTCCTTTCAATTCCTATACTGTACTTAAGCATGAGCTGGTTGTTGCAAAAATCTGTTCCACATTTCGCCCAAAATGTTTTTGTACAGTACAGTCATGGCCAAAAGTTTTGAGAATGACACAAATATTCTATTTTCACATGATCTGCTGCCCTCTGGTTTTTATGTGTGTTTGTCAGATGTTTTTATCACATACAGAAATAGAATTGCATTCATATTATGAGTAACAGAAGCTTATATTGACAGTTAGAATGAGTTAATGCAGCAAGTCAATATTTGCAGTGTTGACCCTTCTTCTTCAGGACCTCTGCAATTCTCCCTGGCATGCTCTCAATCAACTTCTGGACCAAATCCTGACTGATAGCAGTCCATTCTTGCAGAATCAATGCTTTAATTTTGTCTGAATTTGTTGGTTTTTGTTTGTCCACCCGTCTCTTGATGATTGACCACAAGTTCTCAATGGGATTAAGATCTGGGGAGTTTCCAGGCCATGGACCCAAAATCTCTATGTTTTGTTCCCTGAGCCATTTAGTTATCACCTTTGCTTTATGGCAAGGTGCCCCATCATGCTGGAAAAGGCATTGTTGAGCGCCAAACTGCTCTTGGACGGTTGGGAGAAGTTGCTCTTGGAGGACATTCTGGTACCATTCTTTATTCATGGCTGTGTTTTTAGGCAAGACTGTGAGAGAGCCGATTCCCTTGGCTGAGAAGCAACCCCACACATGAATGGTTTCAGGATGCTTTACAGCTGGCATGAGACAAGACTGGTGGTAGCGCTCACCTCTTCTTCTCCGAATAAGCTGTTTTCCAGATGTTCCAAACAATCGAAAAGGGGATTCATCAGAGAAAATGACTTTACCCCAGTCCTCAGCAGTCCACTCCCTGTACCTTTTGCAGAATATCAGTCTGTCCCTGATGTTTTTTCTGGAGAGAAGTGGCTTCTTTGCTGCCCTCCTTGAGACCAGGCCTTGCTCCAAGAGTCTCCGCCTCACAGTGCGTGCAGATGCACTCACACCTGCCTGCTGCCATTCCTCAGCAAGCTCTGCACTGCTGGTAGCCCGATCCCGCAGCTGAAACACTTTTAAGAGACGGTCCTGCCGCTTGCTGGTCTTTCTTGGGCGCCCTGGAGCCTTTTTGGCACCAATGGAACCTCTCTCCTTGAAGTTCTTGATGATGCGATAGATTGTTGACTGAGGTGCAATCTTTCTAGCTGCAATACTCTTCCCAGTTAGGCCATTTTTATGCAGTGCAATGATGACTGCACGTGTTTCTTTAGAGATAACCATGGTTAACAGAAGAGAAACAATGATGGCAAGCACCAGCCTCCTTTTAAAGTGTCCAGTGGTGTCATTCTTACTTAATCATGACAGATTGATCTCCAGCCCTGTCCTCATCAACACCCACACCTGTGTTAATGGAGCAATCACTGAAACGATGTTAGGTGGTCCTTTTAAGGCAGGGCTGCAATGATGTTGAAATGTGTTTTGGGGGATAAAGTTCATTTTCTAGGCAAATATTGACTTTGCAAGTAATTGCTGTTAAGCTGATCACTCTTTATAACATTCTGGAGTATATGCAAATTGCCATTAGAAAAACTGAAGCAGTAGACTTTGTAAAAATTAATATTTGTATCATTCTCAAAACTTCTGGCCATGACTGTAGAGGCCAGCCTGGTAATAGCCATACTGGCTGTAAGGAGCACCTGCTGTAGGGTCCTCTACATATGGCCTGGCCCCTGCACTTGCAAACACTAATAATCTACATATTAATTGTATATAGTGAATACTATATGGTGGAATTTATTTATGATCTGTGTGAATCGGCTGCTAAAAGTCCCAATATACAAAATTGGACAAAAATGCCAAAACTAGCAAAACAGGCTGACCGTTTTATATGCATGGGGGCTCTTCACTGACAACTAATGTCTAAAAAAATAAATAAAAATTGAAATAAAAAAAAAAAATGAATAATCAGGCATGTTAAAGTTATCCTCCCAATCCTTGTCCCACCAGGTGGTGTCTGGCTGTGGGTTTCTGCCCTTTGCTTGCACGTAAATTGGGTATTCTAAAGGAAAATCTGTCAGTGAAAACTTTCATCTAATCCAACAACCATTGAAGGTTTGGGCTTTGTACAGGATACTAAATGTGAGCTGTTAGCCAGCCATGCACATTAGATCATTATGATAGAGGGAAAAAAAAAAAAAAAAAAAAAAAAAAAAGAAGAAGAAGAAGAAGAAGAAGAAGAAGAGGACTATCCCCCCACATATGCCATCAGGAGAATTAAGGATCAGGCGTACTCTTGATGCTTTTCCCTTTGGGAGTTGAGCCGATGTGTCTGGCAGCTGCATGCATGTTTATGGTGAAGGGGGGAGGGGGGGTGGGGTAGATCAACAGCCAACATCTACTACATTTACGGCCCCTTAAATACCCTGCTCACCACTGGTGACACTGAAGTGTTATTTCAGTTTCTTTACTCACAGAGGTCAAAAGGTCCCTGTGTGTGAATGGGAGTTTACACATAGCGTTAGTCGCCGTTGTATTTTTCAATGCTTACAGTGTTGTGTTTTTCCTTTTGCTGTGTGTTGATTTTTCCTTATTGACTTCAATAGGCAAAAACTACATGTGTGGTTATGCACAGGCAACTTACAATGAAATAGATGTGATTTTCAATACAAAACCAGAAGTGAGGGCCGCTTCATATTATGGCACAGTTTTGTATGAAGATGTAATAGGGCTTGTCATGGGGTTTCTACTGTACCTTGTATGTCTCTGATTTCATGTGGAGGCAAAGAGGTTTTTTTCTTATGTCACAGCAAGATCAGATGCTATATGTATGGAAGTATTCTCCAGAGAGGAGAGACGTTTCCATCAACATGAATTTTAGCATTACATGGTATTAGATTACATCTGGAGATGCACTGCGGCTTTGTGCAAGCTATTATTTGTTTCATTAGCAGGACTTATGTATGAGGTGACTTATAGCTGAAGAATCTGCCTATGATACACACAGTACATGTGACACCTAACACCTTGTATTTCAAGTTCTTCAAAGCAAGCAAGAGGGTGGAAGTAAACATATTAAAGTACTGCTCCACTTTAAGAAACAAAACTGGCATGTACCTCATTAACAGAGCAGAAAAAAAAAGTATTACACTAGGTTCACACTAGCGTTTGGGTCTCCGTCCTTTGGATCCACATGGGGACCTAAAAGAAGGAGACACAGGCTATTAATGGGGCCCGCTGGTTTCTGCCTGTTTTCTACTGAAACTGACGGAGAGCAAAGTCCTCCTTGCAGGACTTTTCTCTCCGCTGATTATAAGTGGATTCTGCAATGGAGTCTACTTCTACGGAGACTCTAATGTAAGTATGAATCCAGCCTTAGGCTTTGTTCACATCTACAGTCATGGCCAAAAGTTTTGAGAATGACACAAATATTATATTTTCACATGATCTGCTGCCCTCTGGTTTTTATGTGTGTTTGTCAGATGTTTTTATCACATACAGAAATAGAATTGCATTCATATTATGAGTAACAGAAGCTTATATTGACAGTTAGAATGAGTTAATGCAGCAAGTCAATATTTGCAGTGTTGACCCTTCTTCTTCAGGACCTCTGCAATTCTCCCTGGCATGCTCTCAATCAACTTCTGGACCAAATCCTGACTGATAGCAGTCCATTCTTGCAGAATCAATGCTTTAATTTTGTCTGAATTTGTTGGTTTTTGTTTGTCCACCCGTCTCTTGATGATTGACCACAAGTTCTCAATGGGATTAAGATCTGGGGAGTTTCCAGGCCATGGACCCAAAATCTCTATGTTTTGTTCCCTGAGCCATTTAGTTATCACCTTTGCTTTATGGCAAGGTGCTCCATCATGCTGGAAAAGGCATTGTTGAGCGCCAAACTGCTCTTGGACGGTTGGGAGAAGTTGCTCTTGGAGGACATTCTGGTGCCATTCTTTATTCATGGCTGTGTTTTTAGGCAAGACTGTGAGAGAGCCGATTCCCTTGGCTGAGAAGCAACCCCACACATGAATGGTTTCAGGATGCTTTACAGTTGGCATGAGACAAGACTGGTGGTAGCGCTCACCTCTTCTTCTCCGAAAAAGCTGTTTTCCAGATGTTCCAAACAATCGAAATGGGGATTCATCAGAGAAAATGACTTTACCCCAGTCCTCAGCAGTCCACTGTACCTTTTGCAGAATATCAGTCTGTCCCTGATGTTTTTTCTGGAGAGAAGTGGCTTCTTTGCTGCCCTCCTTGAGACCAGGCCTTGCTCCAAGAGTCTCCGCCTCACAGTGCGTGCAGATGCACACACACCTGCCTGCTGTCATTCCTCAGCAAGCTCTGCACTGCTGGTAGCCCGATCCCGCAGCTGAAACACTTTTAAGAGACGGTACTGCCGCTTGCTGGTCTTTCTTGGGCACCCTGGAGCCTTTTTGGCACCAATGGAACCTCTCTCCTTGAAGTTCTTGATGATGCGATAGATTGTTGACTGAGGTGCAATCTTTCTAGCTGCAATACTCTTCCCAGTTAGGCCATTTTTGTGCAGTGCAATGATGACTGCACGTGTTTCTTTAGAGATAACCATGGTTAACAGAAGAGAAACAATGATGGCAAGCACCAGCCTCCTTTTAAAGTGTCCAGTGGTGTCATTCTTACTTAATCATGACAGATTGATCTCCAGCCCTGTCCTCATCAACACCCACACCTGTGTTAATGGAGCAATCACTGAAACTATGTTAGGTGGTCCTTTTAAGGCAGGGCTGCAATGATGTTGAAATGTGTTTTGGGGGATAAAGTTCATTTTCTAGGCAAACATTGACTTTGCAAGTAATTGCTGTTAAGCTGATCACTCTTTATAACATTCTGGAGTATATGCAAATTGCCATTAGAAAAACTGAAGCAGTAGACTTTGTAAAAATTAATATTTGTATCATTCTCAAAACTTTTGGCCATGACTGTACACTGGAAGGTCCATTGCAGATTCTATTAAAAATGGTGCATACTGCACTAATTTGTCCGTGAAAAGCCCCTATAGTGCAGCCGAACATACACACATCTTTTTAAGGTTGTCATTTCGGCAGCATTTACTAGTAGTATTATATATATGGTAAAACAGTTCTGCAAACAGATGAACACCTGACCCGTTTTGGTCCAAGAGTTAGCATGCATGTTTGGCGCAAAGTAAGCCAACTAATACGTAGAATAAAATGCGTGAAGATGCATCAGATTTATCATTCGACATAAGCCATTTTGATAAATGTCATTTATCTTTAGACTTCCTGGTCTAAATATTTAATAACTGTAACAAATCTGTCGCTTACATTTCTACTACAGTTTTTGAAACACAAACACTATATAAATAAATGTAACCTTTACATGATATACAAGAATGAAATTCCAAAGTGAAGTTGATGATTTTAGCTCTTCACATTTTTGGTGAAGTAGGTGAAGCGGTAGAAGGATCTCAAGTGGACTCGAGGTGCTGCTGAATGAGCTCCTATCGCCACAGCAGGAAAAAAGATAGTAGTGGAGGACTCTGAAGCTTGCCATTCTATAGATCCCCCTACAATCTGTTCTCCATACAGACTAGCAAACACTCAGCTAGCTCATCTGATCATTATCTTCTGTAGATAAGCAGATATTTGAAGGTGAAGAATGTCTAGCTCTACTGAAAATATACACAAATGTGATCATTACACTTCATGCTCGTGACCTTATTATATTTCATGTGATACATAAGAGTAATAAGGGTCGATGGCCTGGTATGAGCCTATTTGTACCTATATGTATTTGATGTATTTGACAAGCTGATTAGAAGGGCCAGCTCTGTCCTGGGGAGCCCACTGGACCCAGTGCAGGTGGTGGGTGACAGAAGGATACTGTCTGTGGTGAGCTCCATGCAGAAGAAGAAGTCCCATCCCATGCATGAGACTGTGATCGCGCTGAGCAGTACTGTCAGTGACCGACTGCTCCACCCTAAGTGTGAGAAGGAGCGCTAGCGGAAGTCTTTCCTCCCCACCGCGGTTAGTCTGTACAACCAACACCGGCCTAAGCGGAGATCACTCCATACAGAGAACTGAAATATCTCTCTGCCTGTTAAATCCCCCCCCCCCCCCCCCTCTGCTACTTCTTATCTGTCTGTCAATGTAATGCCTCTTACCTTGGAACATTCCTGTACATGTTGTATTTGTATCTGCTTATCTTTGCTGCTGTAACACACTGAATTTCCCCACTGTGCGACTATTAAAGGACTATTATTATTATTATTAATGGTGAAAAGTTTTACGCATACTGCTTTCCCTTGAAATGAGGAAATGTTGTAACTACTATAGAGGAATAGTGCTATGGGGCCCATGGAGGGAGGGGGCCCACAGGTCCCTCTCACAAGCCTATCTATTTCGATATCTGGCTGTCCAAGTATTGTAAATCCTTGCTCTGTTTAAGATTTTTTTAAAATGTATTTATTTATTTATTTCACAGACATGACCCCTATATTGTCAGGAGATCATTAACCCTTAAATTAAAAGGTAGATCAGTATATACTCAAATAAGGGAGGCTGTGGAGATAAGTGTAGCTGAAAGGGTTACTGCCCATCAGCTGAATTTGTGGATAGAAGCAAACCATTGTAATTGGCGAGAGTTTTTTTCTTTTATTCTTCAAAGCACATTTACTTTAAAATATCAAGGGCAAATACACCATTTCTACAATCCTTGTCCTTCTTTACCCTACCCTTTGCCTTTATCTTTTTTGGAAGGGGGGCTAATTCTGATTTACCAGTACTGCAGGAAGCAGTGATTTCTATAGTAAGTGGCATTTTTATACCATAGAGTTTGCTATATAACATCCACATGCGACCTTTGGTACTTCAACTGAAATTACACACTGCAACATGTAATATTTCATTGATGGATCATTTCTCCATTTGGTACAGCAATTCGTATCAGGTCCATGAACTTTACTTCCAGTGGTCCAGGCCTCTTTAAACCTTCCCCAGATATGCTCATTGCCCAAATACCATTAAAAGATTACATCGTTTTTTGTTTTTTTTTTATTTATGGAGGGGACATAAATGACTTAGATGATACATTACAACTCATAAAATTTCACCAGAATACATTACCATAAACTGCTGCACAATAGCCGCATTGATAAATACCACATGCAACTTTTATTACAACCAGAAAGGTCAAGGAACCATAAAATACTGCATTTCATCATGTGCTGGTGACAAAGGTCGGAAGGAAACAGTAGTTAAAGTGACATCACAGCAATGAGTCCAATACACTAAGAATGGTTTGTGTGGATTCCTAGCACAGACAAGTTATAAGTAAATCCACCCACATGCCAGTGCTGACAAGCACACAGCACATGCCTGTAAACACACCCCTTATCTATGGAATGTTCCCCATACCAGAGAATGCACCCTTATACCAGAGGCAGGAAGGGGACTTCTGTATCTAGAACTCTGCCTAGGGCAATCTACAACTATATGCATGCAAGTGACGCTCCCCACATCAGAGTCTGTGTATGTGGGTTTTTACTTTTAACCCTCATTTATTTGTGCAGCTGTTACTTTCATATAGCTTTTGCAGCTGTTAAGCAATAGTAACATGGTCCAGGGTGCAGACAGTCCTTAGCACTTGAATGGCAGCTGCAAATTTCAGTCTGAGTTCTCAGAATGCAGAATACCTTTCATCTCAAAATGATTATAAATGTGCAAATGGAGTTGGGGCCATTTGCATGGTTTATTTTTGGATTTTAATATTAGGGCTGGGTCCACACAAACACATAAAAAACTTGAATCTGCTGCAGCAACAACAACAAGTAGGTGCAGTCATTAGGTCCATGGAGGAGAGAGACTGGAAGGCCATTGAAGACAATTCTATAATGGTCTTCAAATCTGTGTCGTTCACAATATAGACAATGCCGGTGGTGTGAAATGCAATATTAACTACTATGGGTCCATGTGCAGCCTGTTGTGTACACAGACAGCATGGAGGCCAATAGTATGTCCATCTCAAGGATTCCTTACACAGCATAAACTTTGACCAACTTCTGTACGCCAGCTCAAGTTTGGCTTACACTACACCATTTTGTGTGCCAAGAATCTAGTAAACGTGGACAGTTTTTTTTTACTCTATAAAGCTATGAACCTCTCCCTAGATATTTTTCTAAAATGTGTATAAAAAAAAAAAAAAAAAAAAAAAAAAAAGTCTAAAAACAGAAAAACATTGGCACATTTTAATCCAGAATTTTGGCATATTTGGAATCATAAACCTGTCTCCATGTTTCTGAATGTGTACCCACAGCAAACTCTTTTTATGGACTTGCAGAAAAATTGGAAGTGTACAGTATGCCCAAAAATGCACATTTCTCTAATATTTTTTTAGTAAATTTCAACAGAGCCCATGTTGGAGAACATAGTTAGTAATTATTTTATTATGTACTGTGCAGTGCTGCAGGAGACTTTCCAATGTCTGAACTGAGAGAGTCCTATAAGGCTAGGTTTACACTAGTGCTTTCCTCTACAAAAATGCATGTTTTTTTTTTTTTTTTTTACCATAAAACATGAATTTTTGTGGAGGAAAGCATCTACTGCAGTTTATTGGCCTATTTTTAGTATAAGGTGAGGCAGATGGCTAATTGTTAGCCAAAGCTGTGTAAGGATGCATTCACACAGTGCAGTTGGGTGCACTTAAATGCAGGCATTTTTTTTCTGAAGCAGTTTTAACTGTGCTCAACTGCAGCGTGTGAATGCACACTTTCAAAGGACAAACACACTAAAAGATCTCATCATGCACCATATGTACCAGGAATAGATGTAAACAACCTCCTATGAATCCATCAATGTAAGCAGGTTCTCTTCTGTAAAAAGCACTGAATTAGGGCAGCACATGATGGGTTTTATGCGGCTCTTCCAAACAATACAGTCATAGTTCTCAGCTTTGTATTGGGTGCTGCCATGGATCTGCGTAGTACAGGGAATGGATTGAAATAGTGCACAGCAAAGCAGCACAATACAAACACATTGTGCATTCTGCAGTATACTCTGCAACCATGCAGAAAAAAGCTAAAGCAGCCAAAATAAAGTTAAAACACAATCACAGGAAGCAGTGCAGGGAAGAATTTATACACACACACACCTATATATATATATATATATATATATATATATATATATATATTATATATACATAACATTATACACTTTTGGGTGCAGTGATTTTGTGTGCATCCTATACCCTACAAACATCTCATGGGTTAGGCTTCAAAAGGGTAACTTATATCTCAGATTACTGAGTATTATATGTATGGAAACCACAGTCATTTGATATGTATCCCAAATAGGATACTGTGTGCAGGAGGAAATTTAAAAGGGGTTTTCCAGTCTGGAATAAAATAAAATATAAAAAAAAAATAATAATTATATATATATATATATATATATATATATTTGTGTGTGTGTATGTGTGTGTGTGTATATATATAATATAGTTGCATTACTTGAGTCCCCTCTCCATTTTGTCTCAACTGTTAACCCAACCTGGTCCCTGCAGCCAATCACGGGCCTCAGGGGTCATGCCAGTTATGTCATTATTGCAGCAATGACATGATAGACTACATCATGTGACTACTCAGGCCAGTGATTGGCTGCTCCAAACATAAGGGGATGTCCTTGACCATCACTGGAGAACCGGAAAACAGAGACCAAAGTAGACAGACAAAGGCAAGCTGCTGGAATAATAGAAGTATAACGATAGATTTCCTGCCAATAACACAATACTTCAAGTCAGAGCATTTGCAAAGATGTTTAGCTACAAAATGATGTAATTCTTCAATTGTAGAGCTGCATTGTACATTGAAAGATATTTGGAAATTATCAAGTTATAGTGAAATGCGGCAGTACGACCATGAATGCAGGGACTTGCATTCCTTTAAAATTCTGCAAAACTTCTTTATTTGCCATAAACTTTTAATGACCTATAAACTTAAATATGGTTAGGTTCATGGGAAAACCCCTTTCATGTAGAAGGGCCTTATACCTGAAATAACATGGGAGATGCTGGACCTACATTGGCGTGCCAGTTCTGTGTTAATGACAAAGAAATCCAGATATAGATGAGCCCGTGGGCCATTGAAACTCTAGTAATCCAAGAAGGGGATGGGACATTTTTTTTTTTTTTTTTTTTAACTTCATGGTCAAGGCATGCTAAATATAAAAGGATTCCAAAAACACTGCCACATTGTGGTATAGCAGCTCAGCTCCATTCACTTCAAAGAAGCTGAGCTGCAATACCAGACACAACCTATGGACAGGTGTGGTGCTGTTACTAAAAAAGCCAAGTTTTTGTTTTCCTATTCCTATAGAATTAACTTTTTAAAAGAAACTTCACATTTTTTCCAGTTGACCGCATACATAATTATAGCATGCTGCTGCAAAGAGCTGACAATTACAAGCATGCAGCAGTCCCTCCCACACATACACACATCAGGAGTAGTTTCTGTTCCGGTTGCCTTGTGACCTAATATCAGCAACTGTCAGGGCCGCTCCTAGCTCTGCTTTTCTCCCCAGACATGTTTTACCGGATTAGATTCAGCCAGGAAAACTGACTAGAGCATATTTTCCTGGAATGGGCAGCTGCACGCTACCAGCCAAGAATCCCAATAAGCACACAGGGAAAGTGAGTGGGGAGGGCTTTCAACAAGTTCCCCCAAAAATTCTCTCACCAAGTTCAATGCCTTGAGACTGAAGTCTGCCTGATTTCCTAGGAAATCCACATAAACACATTCCATCTGCTTGGCTTCACTGTGTATGAGAACGAAAAGCCAAATAAAGGACTGGAGTCAACAAAACCACCACTGTATGTAGGTGAAATCTACATGTAGCAGCGTATCTGCTGATCATGGGTTTACAGGGCTTCAGGGTTTGTTCTACGTGGAAAGAAGTCTCCATCAATATTTATTATACTGATTTTTTTTTTCTTGCATATGCATATCAGGGCAATGAAGTATAACGTCAATGTCAAGGAAGAAAAGCCTTGCTGTGCAACTGTACTGATTTACAAATACATGGCACGTTGCTTTCAAAACAGGAAACTGATATTACAGGAAATTGCAAAGTCAGAGCAGAGCAAATGCAAGTACAAGAATGCATCTACCCTACAAGCTCTCTCTATAGAAATGACTGCGTTCTCTGGACTTTCCGTGCAATACATGGACTGATTCAGAATGGAGGACGTGTGCTTCAGCATGCATGCGAAGAGGGGAAAATTGAATTAAAACTGGCAATTACAGCAAAAGCCTACAGAAAATTATACAAAGGACCAGATTATACACATGAGAAAGTAGAGGGGGGTATTATCACAAATTTCAGAAAGTGGGTCCCCTGGGGTAAAGTAGTGGAGACCCACTATCACATACAGAATCACAGTTTAAGTGTTCATAGAAAATAACCCATTATAATGTATGTGCAGCCCCAAAACCCCTCTCTGGGTAGGGTCCACATTGGGGTACCCTCCAACATCTTATCATGCATATCTATTTCTATACAATTGTTTTTATTTTCCAAAGCGGTTCTCCTGTTAGCGCAGCATGCAAAACAACACAGTAATCATTTTCCTCAATACAAAAAGCTGCGTTGTAATGTGCACAGTGCTATATCTGTCATGCTTGCTGCTTTTATTTAAAACACACAGTAATCTGTGGACAACCGCCTCCTCCCAACCCAAACACATGGACTGTAATTCATTGCAAAGACTACAAGGCCCCTCATGTGGAGAAGGACAGTGGGAGGGACTGAAGCACACAAAGTCAGAGGCACACATCAAGATCTGGGCTGAATGTACTGCATGCTACTTAGAAAAGAAGCACTATTCTATTACAGATCACTACCATTCCCCAATTCACTTCACCACAGAGAACACACTTTTATTTTGTAGATTAGATTGCAAGTTTTGCAGTTTATGGCTATGATATTAATAAGCAACATAAGAAATAGGAGTAACATTTTATCAATAGAACCCAATACAAAGTTGCAGTTCCATTGATCTATTTAGTTACATCTGCTGCCCAAACTCTATAATAAACTTATCACTGATAGGGCTGAACAGTCCTGCATAGTGGCTTCATAAAGCCGACTTACCATATCTGCAGCCCTATGTAAACCACCACATTGCAATATAACAGAGTTCAGCAAAAGCTCAAACTCAACATTTCTCTATTCAACAAACTCAGCTCTGCTACATTCCTATCTCTATGGGAGATTAAAGATTAGGGAAATGGAAGACAGTGAGCACAGCACAGCTAGAAAAAAAAAAAAAAAAAGTCAAGTCCACCCCTCTACACTTCATGCATGTCTACCCATAACTTACCAAGTTCCTGCAAACAGAGGCACAGCCAGGGTGAACATATCCAAGCTACCCTATGAGGGGGAAGAGCCAGTCCAGCAGAACCAGGGCTGATGTATAGCAGTGATCTGCCTAAGCTCAGTACAAGAATGAAGAGTCCTCCCCAGATCTGTGGAAGCAGCTCCAGCTACAAGGAGGATGTGTTTTCCCAAGTCTTGCTATGCAGAGCCAGTAGCTGGGTGCAGAGTGGAATGACTGCATGGCTCTGACTCATCAGCTGAGCTCACTGCTTGCAACAACAACACACACACACACACACACAAAATCCCCAGCAGTGAGAGTGTGAGAGGGAGGGAGCCACTGGGCTGTGCAATTACACAACACCCAGGGAACCCTCCCTCACACTCACTGTAAGTAGATTTACTCTGCACTGCTCCCTGCAACACATCATTTCCCTGTCTTACCTCCTGTTCTGAGAAATTGGCTTTTACTTTCCCAGTTTTTCATGCTTCTTTTTATTATTTGCCATTCATATTACAAAAATATTCTAGCTGGGAGTAACATGTTCGTTCTTCATATTTCTACATTCCCAGAGTATTCACAAATCCACATTCTAAGTCCTGGCCTTGATTTTATTCTACCTGCCAGCGGTGCCATATATACTTGCTACTGACAAGGTGGTCTGGAGTAGTCACACGGTCATGTTTTTAGCTGTTAAGCACTGTAAGGCAGCAAAAAAAAAAAATAAAATTGCAGCAAGTTCATTATGCCTTTTATATCATTAACACTTTTTTGGGTGCACTTTCTGCAGTTTTTTTTATGCAAATTAATATATATATATATATATATATATATATATATATATATATATATAAAGTTTGAATTATATTTAAGCTATACAGGTAGCCTAGCCTAAGCCTTCACAGCAGAGCCATATGCACAAGGCAGTATACTGTGTACAGAGTCCTTATGGATTCAAACACTGAGGGAATTTCATAAGACTGACATTTCGTATGCCAGTCTTAAGGATTCAGTACCATTACGTGCCAGCAGGGGAATTAGTTAAGTGGCTCAGACCTCTTAATAATTCTAGTGTACTCCTGTACACCAGAAATGAAGTTTATCCTAGTCAGGGTCAGAGTTATTTTAAGTTTGTTAGGTCAAAGAATCTTTGCCCTGGCCCACATTGGTTTTCACCCAACTCTGCCAACTTTTGTGAAAAGTGGTGAGCAGGACACAGAGAAAAAAAGACCAGTTTTCTGGGGTACAGGAAATAGTAAATTTCATCTGCCCCACTAAATTATAAGTGGACTTATACTCCGTGGCATAGCTAAAAGCTCAGCCCGGTTCAAAATCTCAGCTGCCCCCCCCTCCCCTTACAGCAATTTTTATGGCTGCTGCACCTGCCTAACTTTTGGTGGCATTGCTGGGTCTCTTAAATGACCCACTGATACAGCACTAATGGTCATGGAGCCTTTAAAGCTACCCAGAAAAGCAATAGTGCCCTTGTGACTCTCACATAATTACCAGTGTCCCCCCTTCCCACATAAGAGATAGCACTTTACTCTTTAGGCTCCCCTCGCTGCAGTACCAATGTCTGCATTAATTAATTCTATAACTCTAGATTTTCCTACACAGTGCTGGTGCGGCTTAGAGTAGGAAACAGGGAAGAGAAACATTCTGCAGACACTGTGGCAAAAGTAGCCTATGGGCTCCTCTGGCTTCGTGACCCAGTCACAACTTTTATAGCTAAGCCACTGCTTACACTTCCCCCTTCTTCTCTCCTTTGTTCCACTAGGAGGCTTCTGGTAGTCTGCTTCCCTTTTTGATGTTTCACCAATGATGTGGCCAATGCAGTCAATTACTGGACTTTTGAGCGTCCAGCAAAATCCCTTTCGGTTAAGGCCATACATTGCAGAAGCACAGTGTTTTTGACCATTGCAAAAATGCTGCTTTTTCCCCTTCATCTTAAAGAGGTTGTCTGGGCAAAAAAATAATTTTTAAAATAGGCCGGGGGAGGTGAAAAAAAAAAAAATTTAAATATACTCACCAGTCCCTGATGCTTCGTTGTCCTCCAAGCGCAGAGTCCGGTTCTGCTGCTCCGGTGTCTTCTAGAAGTGAAACTACTCGCTAGCTGTGACATAAGTAAGCATTACTTACATTTACAGTACAGCAGTCCAGAGTCTGCACTCTGTTCTACAGTAATCTGCAACCAGTTTATGGAGCTGGCAGGAAACCAGAAATTGGAATTTCCCGTGCATTCAGCTCAGCAACACAGCAAAAAGCAGCAGTAGTTTTCATTTTAAATGAAATCTTTTCCTATTCAAAAAATGAAACCACACAACATAAATCTCAATTCTACTGTATTTCATTTGTGCAAGTGTAAATTTACATATTCTTGGAGCAGGGGCGTAACATGAAGCTCCTGGACCCCAATGCAAAATCTGTAATGGGGCCAATATTTACCTTGTGCCATTTAGAATAGCAGTATATTTTATGTGACATAGCGGCCCCTCAGAGTCCAGAGTCCAGGAGCGACTTCTACTACTGCACCCCTTATAGCTACGCCCCTGTGTTTGAGGCAGTCTATACCTTGCAGTAAGCATGCATGGTCTGAACATAGAGCTAGGCAACCTCAAGAAAATCGAATCCCCAACACACAGGGCAAGAATTGTCCATGAGGAGGAGTCTTAGGCTGAGGCCCCACGTTGCAGAAATGCAGTTTTTTTTGTTGCAGATTTTGCTGCGTAATTTTGAGCAAAAGCCAAGAATGGCTACAAAAGTAATGGGAAATATGTAGGAAGTTCTTATATTTCTACCTTCTGCTCAATCCACTCCTGGCTTTAGCTCAAAAAACCACAGCAAAACAAAACACAAACACTGCATTTCTGCAACATGGAGCCTCAGCCTTAGGCCGGGCCCCACACGGTGTAAATGCCATGGTTTGGCCATGGCAAAAAAAAAAAAAAAAAGCAGTGTTTTACAGTCACTGCAAAGTGGATGCGATTCTATCAAATCCCATCCACACATTGCGAAAAAAATACATGCAGTGGACTCTGCGATTTCCAAAACAGTCATGGTTTTGGAAACTGTAGCATGTCAATTATACCTACAGAAACACCGGCGGTTTCCCCTATAGGTTTAATGGAAGCAGAAAGTCTTTCTGTGAAAAGTGCTGTGGCAAAAACTGCAATGCATTGCTGCAGTGATTTTTCCTGTGGCGCATTTTTTTTGCTGCGTCCCGCTACATGGGGACTGATCTTTAACGTCAATTTTACTGTAATTTGGTTTGCGGTTTTCTCAAAAGTCACAATTTTTAAAACAAAAGTTGGCAAATCTTTAAAGGGTTACCAATTTTTCAACAAACTTTGCATAAATCAATAGTACAGCTGGTTATAAGAAACTCTAATATAGCTTATCAGAAAAATAATGCTTCATTCTGCTTATCAAGCAGTATCCCTCCCCCCCTTCCCTCTGAAAATTCTGCTATATTCATCTGAAGACAGACTATAGGTCAACAAGGCTCAGAAGTCTATGGTGCAGGAGGAGTAACTTTTTTTTTTTTCTTATACATATTGCCGACACGCATGACATTGCTACAGGTCTATATGGGACACTAAACCCACAGTCCATAAGGAAGTTTGGGTAGTTTAGTGTCCCACATCAGTCTGACAGGTTCTCTCTATCAACCAAAGTACTTTATTCATATCAGTATATGTCAGGATTTCTCTAAATATGTCCTTCATATTCCTGAGGCTATTTCTGAGTGAGAGAGTGACAGTTATAGAACAGATTCTCCTCTACTTACTGTGTGCAGTGAGTGGCAGCTAGTCTTCAGCCAGAAGCGAGAGAAATGTAAACTACAGATAGAGCTACAAAAACTGCTGCAAAAATTGCAGATTACAAGTCAGAGAATGACCAGAAATAGTTTTATTCCCAATGTACACATAACATACTACTGATTTATATGTAACAAGGTGGAAGCCATCTACTTAATATTGAAACCCTAAGTAGCATGAAATGCTTTTCTCTATTGTGTACGTTATATTGACCTGTTAAGGTGCAGCACCAGTGTTGGCGAGCAGTTGGTGCTGTTTCACCAATGGCTCAGTGTAATGGACAGTTAACCTAGATTTTGCTGAGTTGCTGTTGATAGTGATGCAAGATTTAAAGGGAGTTTGTCATTGCTAAAACACATATGGTTCACACTAGCATTCAGGTGTCTGTCCTTCAGGTCCGCATGGGGACCTAAAGGATAGAGACCCTATCTGCTTAAAAAGCAGTTCCATGCAACACATGGAGCCCATAGAATATAATGGGGTCCACCGGGTTTCTGCCGTTTTTATGCTGAAAACGGCAGAGAGAAAAAAAGTCCTCCCTTGCAGGACTTCTCTCCAATGATTTTAAGCGGAATATGGGATGGAGTCTCCTATGGAGACTTGAACACAAGCATAAACTATATATATATATATATATATATATATATATATATATATATATATGCTGACACAGTTATTTGGGGTATGAGACTGCACGGAGAAGCAGAAAAGAGATTGGGTGCAGATTCCTGGGGGGAGACCTGCTGGGCCGATTCCAGCCTGAATTCAAGAAACCTCATGCAATTGGCAATTCTAGAAACAGATTCCCACTGGCAAGACTGATGCATGTGTAGCTGGCAATGTACAGTGGGGAAAAAGTATTTAGTCAGCCACCAATTGTGCAAGTTCTACCACTTAAAAAGATGAGAGGCGCCTGTAATTGACATCATAGGTAGACCTCCACTATGACACACAAAATGAGAAAACAAATCCAAAAAAAAATCACAAGTCTTCACAAGGCTGGCACACACTGTTGCTGGTATGTTGGCCCATTCCTCGATGCAGATCTCCTCTAGAGCAGTGATGTTTTGGGGCTGTCGCTGGGCAACACGGACTTTCAACTCCCTCCAAAGGTTTTCTATGGGGTTGAGATCTGGAGACTGGCTAGGCCACTCCAGGACCTTGAAATGCTTCTTACGAAGCCACTCCTTCGTTGCCCTGGCGGTGTGCTTGGGATCATTCTCATGCTGAAAGACCCAGTCACGTTTCATCTTCAATGCCCTTGCTGATGGAAGGAGGTTTGCACTCAAAATCTCACGATACATGGCGCCATTCATTCTGTCATGTACACGGATCAGTCATCCTGGTCCCTTTGCAGAGAAACAGCCCCAAAACATGAAGTTGCCACCTCCATGCTTCACAGAAGATATGGTGTTCTTTGGATACAACTCAGCATTCACTCTCCTCCAAACACGACGAGTTGTGTTTCTACCAAACAGTTCTACTTTGGTTTCATCTGACCATATGGCATTCTCCCAATACTCTTTTGGAACATCCAAATGCTCTCTAGCAAACTTCAGATGGGCCTGGATATGTACTGGCTTAAGCAGGGGGACACGTCTGGCACTGCAGGATCTGAGTCCCTGGCGGCGTAGTGTGTTACTGACGGTAGCCTTTGTTACGTTAGTCCCAGCTTTCTGCAGGTCATTCACTAGGTCCCCCTTGTGGTTCTGGGATTTTTGCTCACCATTCTTGTGATCATTTTGACCCTACGGGGTGAGATCTTGCGTGGAGCTCCTGATCGAGGGAGATTATCAGTGGTCTTGTATGTCTTCCATTTTCTAATTATTGCTCCCACAGTTGATTCTTGCCTATTGCAGATTCAGTCTTCCCAGCTTGATGCAGGTCTACAATTTTGTTTCTGGTGTCCTTCCACAGCTCTTTGGTCTTCACCATAGTGGAGTTTGGAGTGTGACTGTTTGAGGTTGTGGACAGGTGTCTTTTATTCTGATAATGTCAAACAGGAGCCATTACTACAGGTAATGAGTGGAGGACAGAGGAGCCTCTTAAAGAAGAAGTTACAGGTCTGTGAGAGCCAGAAATCTTGCTTGTTTGTAGGTGACCAAATACTTATTTTCCACCATAATTTGCAAATAAATTCTTAAAAAAAAAAAAATCAGACAATGTGATTTTCTAGATATGTTTTCTCATTTTGTCTCTCATAGTTGAGGTCTACCTATGATGACAATTACAGGCCTCATCTTTTTAAGTGGGAGAACTTGCACAATTGGTGGCTGACCAAATACTTTTTTCCCCCACTGTATGTGTGCTTGGCTGGGAGATGCTATTGTGCAGGAGAGAATGGTGGACGTGACCATAATAGTGCATATATTAACAGGAGTTTCACTTGGTGTGTTGCATAAAAGTATGGCAGGGAGAGTGTGTCGGTGGGTGACAAAAAACTGCACAAGTAGGAAACTGGCTAGCCATGCTGTATGGTTTACGAAGCGGTTGGGCTGTGTTTGCTGGTGTCCTGTTTTTTGAGGGATGATGCCTTTTTTTTGGGGGGGGGGGGGGGACGGACTGTTGATACCTAGTTGTTGTAAATGAGAACTTACACTCCATTCACCTTTCTGTTTCTTAGTCAACACACACACACAAGACTGGAAGATGGAATAAGAAGCAAGGCTTTGAAATAGTTTGTCCTAGCTCCATTTTGTAGGATTCATATCAGTTACTCATGACATAAGAGTAAAAGTTTATCTCCTTGTATCTATTGACTTCCTCCGCACACAAATTGCATTACAAGGTCTGTTCAATATCAAATTATGGCAGGCCTGCATACAAAATAAGAACTCGCATACATTGGTGACCACTGATCGGAAACGACAAAAAAAAAAAAAAAAAAAAAAAAATGCAAATTGTATTCTGAATATTACAAGAATTTAGGGGGTAATATTACTGCTGCGACCAATTCCCTTTGAAAGAAGTCATTTCAGCAAGCCACAGCCAGTTTCACTGAGCAGCAGTCGTCTCTACCACCTCATTTCTTCTCAAATGGAAAATTTATCATGAAAGTATAAAATTGCTCTTTTATGCAAATTAGGATTGTAGCTACTTAAACATCTGCAAGTTTCTATACCCATATAACGAATATGGACATTTTAATCACATCTTTATCAGAATTCTATTGCAAATATATTGACTTCCTGCTGTTCTTTTAGCCTCTTGAAAATGCCAAAAATGAGTACACACTGTTCAGAGGCACACATAGTACCTGTGGTTTCATTCTTTAGGGCTGTGGGCACTCCACACCATGCTATATGATTGAGGATAGACTGTCCCCAAGAGGCAGGGCTGTGGTGATGGTAAACTCCCAACTCTGACTCAGAAGCAGTGAAACTCCTCTAATTCATTAAAAAGCTAGTGACTGATTTCCTATTATCGTAAAATATGTAACAAACTATTAATTATAATAAATATTTTATTTGGTAACAATTTTTCCAACTCCGCAGCCCTGCCTAGAAGAGATACTTCTATACAAGTATACCTCCATAAGACAACATCCAATGGACATACTGATAGGGAATATAGATTGTGAGCCCTATATGAACAGTGACCGCAATGTCTTTAAAAGCACTGCAGAATATGATGGCGCTATACAGAGAATAAAAATGGATCATGCCACAGTTTTGTTGAATTTTGTCAGATTTATACACCTCCAGGTAGGCCAGAGAAACAGCAATGAGAAGGGATGCATGGTATGAATTATACATTTGAATTACCAGTCAAATGCAAGACTAAATCTAGTCATATGCTAGAATTGACATATAATGAGAAATTAAAGCTAATCCCTTTTAGTGCAACCAGCACTGTATCATTTTCAAGAGATCAACACAACCATTAAAACTTTATTGGCATTATACAATGTGCAGTGTAGTCATGTGGGGTTCTGATGTAACTTATACCCAGACTCTGATGCCTGAAAGGGGCATCAGTATTATCAATTACACATTTTAGGATGGAGGCCCATTGCAGAGTCTGCATTGCAGTCTATGAACATAAAGTTATGGGAATTGCAGATTGTAAACTCTTGTGCAGGGTCCTCTCTCCTACTTGTACCAAGCCATTCATCTAGTTAGTTATTGTACTTGTTCTGGTACTATGTATGTAAACAATACAAACATACAGCACTATGGAATTAATAGTATAATAATAATTATTATTTAACTACAGTCTACTTTCTATGCCTAATAGGACATAGACTAGAAGCTGTCAGTGACACATCTGCTGTCACACTCCAAAGTTCAGAGTTTCTTGAAGTGAGCGCATACTGGATTAACAGGAAGCAAGAATTTACGTATTTTCTTCTGTTTGGTTAAAGTATTCACACAATACCAAAATAATTTATCTTAAATGCAGAGGTCCTATTTCCTTAAGCTATTACAGACTTTTACCACAGCACAACTCCACAGTAAAAGAAATAAATAAACAACCTTAAGAATACAGCCAAAACTACATGGCAACTTTTGGCTATGTGACATTAAGCTCGCAATTGTTGTGCTGCCAGTTACACCTAATGATAGTAAATGTAGCCACAAAGAAATCCAGTAGGGTTGGCTTTCTGCTGTCGGATTTCTGCAGTTCTCAATGCAACCACTATCATTACATGCCATGTAGTAGAGCAAAACTGTGATCATATGTTGCACAACTATTTGTTACTATATAGTCCTAGTTTTGTGCTTTACCTACCTATTGACAGGGATGCAAAGTTTATACACAATGGCAGCATGTCCAAAGAGGACCCAGTTTGTGGTAGGTTTTGTTTCCCAACAAGATATTTATAACCATTTCTTTTTAACAATGTCTGCTTGCAGAATTAAGAAAATATTGTAAAAATCCAAGTTTTTTGAAAATGCAAAAAATAATACATTTATAAACAAGGCTGTGAAGTCAGGAGGCCAAACCACCATCTCTTACTTTTCCACAGAGCAGTAAAGCTCCTTTAGGCCGGGGCACCACGTGGCATAAACGCCACAGTTTGCCCGCGGTAGAAACGTCACGTAAAAAAAAATGCGGCCTTTTACAGTCACAGCAAAGTGGATGGTTTTGGAAATCGCAGCATGTCAGTTATAGTTACAGAAACTTCGGCGGTTTACCTATAAGTATAATTGAAACAGAAAGTCTGCAGAGGAAACCTAACTAATAATCTAACTATAATGTTAGACTGCATAGCCCTGTTTGTAACAAGCATATTGCAGCCATAACACCCATAGTGATCTATGTTTGGATCTGTTGGTGGTCTGGTTGTTGCATTCATACCATAAACATTAAGGTTGGTGTCCCACATGGCGTTCCTGCGAATCCCATCCACACATTGCAGAAAAAGGCACGCAGCGGTTTCCCTATAGGTATAACTGAATCAGAAAGTCTGCAGAAGAAAACTCTGCAGACTTTCTGTGAAAGCGCTGCAGGAAAAACCGCAATGCGTTTCCGCAACGGTTTTTCGCTGCAGCCTGCTACGTTGGGCCTTAGCCTAAAGCACAGAAAGAGACAAGTGAAGACAGATATAATACAAGGAAAATCGTGATAGTACTCAGCACTCATTGAAGTAAATGGAGTGGTATAGAAAAATGGCATAGATGAGTTAGTAAATTCCCTCTAAGTATCTGGTACAGTAGGTTCCTATTGACTGCTGTGGGTGCAGAATAAGATTTATATACTTAGAGGTTTTACAGGTCTTTAACACAGCAGTGTGTAGGAGGCCTTACAATGACTAAAATCTAGTTTAATGTCCTCGTTCCATTAGATCAGTACTGAAGAACAAAACTGTAGTATGCAGGACATTAAGAAGTTGACAGACATTCCATAGATTCCAAATACAATCCAAAGCTCGGTGACACTAACTGGTAGCTATAGAATATATATGGATGTATATGCAGTACACAGAGCAAACAATAAACACACGTGGGGACTTGCAGAATCCTGGAGACAAGATAGATATTGGATACTTTCCTAGTCACCAGTTGTTACATAATGAACAAATGATATTCTCCATGACACAGCTGCGCACCCTGTATTGTAATCCTGCCAGCTAGATCAACACAATGACATGTCTGTTTAAGTCAAGCAGCTCTTTTTATACTCTGAATTTATGGGCAGTAAACACCCATTTCTGCTGGAAAATAAACAAGCAATGTCTGTCGTCAGCAGCTTTTTTAGATCCTTTCCTCTCACCCACAACTTACAAGTGAAAGGTACATTATATGAGGGCTTTAGCCTCTGGGTGTTGCCCAATAAGCTTGAGGCAACTCTCCCAGCAAGATATATTGATCAAAGGAATTATGGTTACACCATTGGTAGGGTGGCATGATATAGTTGGCAACTAATATGACAGCAGAATTTCTTCATAGACTTTATGCCGTTCAAATCATTTCTATGTTTAGTATATTAATATATGCAAATTAAATAAGAGAAATAAAAGGAACAGAAGAGGACCTGTCACCAAGTATCAAAAGCCCAATGACATACATCATCTGATAGGCGTAGTCACCCTGAACCTTTCGGCATTTTCTTTATCCAAATCTGTTCAGCCATTCCGAAGATATAAAACCCTGTTATTGTTGATGCAAAACAGAATATACTAGCCAAGTGGGCGGTAACACTTTTTTCTGGGGGCATGGTATGTGTGAGCTACATGTCATTCAGTGTTACCGCCCACTTGACTAGTATACCCCAATTTGCATCAGCACTAAAAAGGGCTTATATGTTTGGAATGGTTGAACAGATTTGGATACACAAAATACCAATGCAAAAAAATAAAAAATAATCACAATGCCTGACAGTGGCCACATTTCTTATCAACTCAGAAAACCCCAACTACATTTTTGGCCCGAGACAACATATTTTCATACATATTTTAAAGCATTATGCCTTCTATCATATTCACAAGACAGCCTGGGCCTTATAAACTACTTCTATTTGCCCTATTGCAGCTTTGTTTTTTTATTTGGCCGTATACAACCCTTGATGGCCTGGCATTTTGTAATCCCTGAAGTTACATTTCTATCACTTTACTAATGTAACAGATCCCGCAGCGACTCACAGGGACTGAGATATCAAACCGTATATTGAGTTGTATTAATTTACAGCAAGACGGCTTTGGTGTGGAGAAAATGGAAACTCCCAGAGAGAATATTTCCACTGATTTCCCCCCCCCCCCCCCTTTACGATTTAATGCAAAACCCAGAACATTTTCTATAACCTTTTGGTGGCTATAAAATAGTTTTTCTAGTGTTTTATTAGACTAATTACACAAAACCTGGAAAAGTCCCAGGAAGCGAAAAGCCATAGGATTTTACTGCAGGGGCCCAACTAGAACTTTCTATGCATGACATTTAACTAATTTGTAATAAAATTAAGGCCCCACATAGTGGGCCACAGCGCTTTTCACAAGAAGTATGCAGAGTTTTTCTCTACAGACTGCTTCAATTATACCTATAGGGAAACCGTCGACGTTTCCATAGGTATAACTGACATGCTGCAATTTCCAAAAACGCATTTGTTTTGGAAATCGCAGAATTTCCGCTGCGGGTATTTTTCTGCAATGTGTGGATAGGATTCGCTAGAATCCCTTCCACTTTGCAGGGACTGTAAAATGCCGTGGCATTTACGCAACGTGGGGCTTCAGCCTAAAGGACAGTTAAAAAAAATAAAATAAATCTGCAGCAGGACAATATCATTGCAGGAAAAATGATAGATACATCCGTAGTAAATATGATACACATGTTACATGCTGCTGTATATCTATTGTTCCTGTTATCAGCCATTACATACTGGGTAGCTGCTGACTTCAGTGTCATTCAGTTATGAATAGGTTACCGACTGGGCGACTGGTGAAACATCCATCCTCATCAGTATATCACATATAACGGTCATTTGGCACTCAGGACACATACTGGATACAAGAATATTTTGCATACAAAACCATACCTGTTTGGCAGGGAAGCGTATTCATAAATAACACACCGTACGTATAAACTTTGTGTCTGGTGTATTCTTTTAGCTCTCCTGCTAGACAAACAGTATAACATTATCTTGAGTCACTCTGGCTACTAGTGGTACAGCATGTAACTTTAATAAACTGCCCTTGCAGAAGGTAGCAAATTAAGCTGATGAATCCAGTTTAATTGGGGGAGATGGAAGGGGTGAATCCTGAGGCTGGAAAAGCATGTGGCCATGGATGTAACCAAAGGCTAATGGACACTGGTGCAAAAGCTCAGTTTGGGACCCAGTGCAACTTCTCAATCATCAGCCGCTCCTATGTGTACATTTTGGCAGCGTTTACTACATTTCCCTTTCCTTCTCTGTTTGGACCCAGGCCACCGTGAAGACTTGTTCACAACATGTCTCTGCTCACAAGATTCCCACCATTCTCATCCACTTTCATGGCACTCCACACAGTAATCGTGACCCCTTTTGCGCCACAGTCTTTCTCCACAACTATATGTTAACCAAGTGTTTTTGGAATTAGAATGCTAATGGAAGAGACAGTGTATCAAATCTTCTTCACCTGTCCTCAGTTCAGGGGTAAAAAGTTTAAGTTTCGTGACATCTCTTATATTTTATAAGTCTGAGTCTGTGAAAAATGGACATATGAATGAAAACATTGAAACAAATAGATAGGTGTGCAATCTGCGGAAAAAAATGCAGACGGCACACATATGTGAAGTGCAGATGCCTGAATAAGGCCTGGGGGTTGCGTAGTGCAGGCTCCTCTGGATAATGGGCCCAGCTGTGACCACTGCAGTCCCTACAGTTATGCCACAGCACATAGACCCACTAAGGTTCCTGGGTGCATGCACCCCCTCAAGTTACACCCCTGCATGGTCTAGCAGTTTTAAACTCCCCTGCAACTAACCAACTGCAATCTACAGAGTAGTACATTACATTTCTCCAAATCTTTTCCACATCATTAAACAAAAAAAAATAAAAAAATAATATTATATAGAAACCACACACCACTGCGGAAAAGCAGAGTTTTCAAAAACATGCATATTTGAAAACTGCAGCAAATCGATGTGAAGCAGCAGAAATGCGAGCGGTTTCTCTATAGATTTAGTGAGGGAAGAAAAGCCACAGAGAAAAATGCAGCAAAAAAAAAAAAAAAAAAAAAAAAGTGTGATGTATTTTTGCTGCATTTTTTTTTTTTTTTTTTAGCTACAGTTCACTATGTGGAGTCTTAGCATTAAGGAAATTCAAACAGGGTTTCCTTTCCTAGCATAAGCTTCACACGGGCATATTCGGTTCATAAATGAGAGACCATATGCTGGTCGTATTTCCCAGACTGAACAATCTTCTTGGATCCAACTGTGTCAGCCGTGTTTCCCAGACTGAACTCAAACTCCCAGTTTCATATGAGATCTATGACACTAGGAGTCCCTGCCTGTCAATGGGACTACATTCCCAAAGTGTAGTAATGTTTCCAGTACAGTACAATGTTAGGGAGGCAGGGACTCCTAGCATCATAGATGACTATGAAGCTGGGAGTCTGGATCCCAAGACACATATAAAAGAAAATGGTACTTTTTTGTTGTTCTCCTTCAAGTCCACAGATGGTTTTGGCTTTAAAAACATGGAAATGCATCCTGAAAATCAATAATATGGCTCTTTATTTTATCACAGAGATGTTCCTCAGGGTGCATTATTAAAATACTAATAGCTTAGAAATAAATCCTCTGCTCCCTGGGTGTGATCTTTGTTGAAATTAATAAAAACCCTAATAATGGGAGTATGAATTGCTAGCTCCACGAGTTGTATTGCAGGTTTTCTATTTTAGTGTTCAAGTGTTCTAATCAAACGGCATGTGCATAAATATGGGAGAAACATGTGCAAGTTAGACAGTAAAGCCAGGTTCATTCGCTGCAGAAATTTCTGTGACTGTTCCATATATCCAAGTGGATCAAGTTAGTGGCCTCTACCTGACAAAAATAAAAATAAATAAAAAAAACTTGGAGTAGTAGCGATAGGATGGTGTAGCTTTGAGGTTGCATACACACGGTGCAGTTGTAGTACAGTTAAAACTGCACTGGAAAAATGCATGCAGATTTGGAGAGGTTTTCTAATTTTACAATTGAAAATTTAATTTAGCATGTGTCACCTGTAATTTAAAAATTGTGGAAAAAAACCACAACTGATATTTTTTAAGTGGTTCCCAGAAACTGAAAAGATTGAAAAACATTGACCTAGGGGAACATCAACATTGGATTATGCTAGGTTCACACAGCTGTTGTGGTACAGAGGAGGACAAGAACAATGGAGAGGTGGACCACTAAAACTGAAGTTACATATGGAGCCTGACAGACGCCATTGCTTCCGCTATTTTAAAACAAACTGGTGGACAAGTGGGGGTGGGAAAAAAAAAAAAAAAAAAAAAAAAAAGAAGGAAGAAGGGGTCCTCCGTGCAGGTCCTTTGTCCTCCAACAGAGACTCCAATGCAGATGTGAATGTAGCCTTACCCTGCTGTTGAATTTTCGGCATGGAAACTCAACATCAGTTGTGAGTAAAAGATGCCACCACAAAAAGAATTCCTACTGAAAAGTTCATCCACCATGCTGGTACCAAACATCACAACAGGTTAGCCACCTGTGACTGATTTTGCATGCAAAGTCACTTTCACACGTTCAGTTTTTGCTCACTATTGTCCATAAGTATTTGTAAGTCAAAACCAGAAGTGGTTCCAGAACATTAAAGACTTACAAATCTCTCCATTATAGATTTTCTCAATAGGTTTCACTTCTGGTTTTTGCTTACAAATACTGATGCAAAAAAAATTTATGAAAGTCTGGACTATGTGAAAGTGGCCTAAATCAGTGTGAAACCTGCATCCCATGTGAAAGCCTTTAGAAAAATAAAATTATATGTCACTGAAATACTATATAGCATATCACCTATTTTGGTCAAAAAGTGACTGACTGAACTTCCTATATATCTCCCATTCCTTTTGTAATGATTCTTGGCTTTGGCTCAAAAAAAACACAGCAAAAGGGGACACAGAACAAAACCACCACCACACTGCGTTTTACAGTACCAGAAAAGTGAAGAAGATTTCATTTCATCTATACATTGCATGGAAAACTGGATTGAAAAACAGTGTTTCTCTATAGATTAAGTCCCCAAGCACACGGCCACAATTTCATTCCGCAATTCCAGATAAAAGTCCGATCCCATGCATTTCAGTCAGCCCATACACACAGCCATAGTTTTTGCGGCTGTGTGTCCAGGCCGCATTTAAGAGCTGCAAATGCTGGAGCAGATCCTATACCTGTCCGCATTTGCTGCCCATTCAATATGGATGAATGGAATGGATTAGGGAAGACCGCAGATGACACCCAGATATCAATCTGGTTGTCATCCATACCATTTTCACTGACCCGCAGACTCCACATGATCGAGCCTTTTTTTCCAGCATTTTATAGCTGCGTTCCACAATATGGAGCCTTAGCCTTAAAGGGGACTATTCTCTGCATCCTCCAGCTCTCTGCATCCTGCTATACGCACAGCAACACTGATTCTGGTACAGTTGGATTTTTTTTCCTGTAGACCTCATCGTTCTTGAGCAACCATTGCTGTTAGTTTCAGCACGATTATGCTCTCTGTCAGATGTGAGGTCTCTGTCTTTTTTTTCTCCAGCCCCGGACAGTAGAGAACATAATTTTGCTGAAACTAACAAAAATTATTGCTCGGGAATGATCAGGACTAGTGGAAAAAAAATCCAACTGTTCTGAAACCAGTGGAGCAGCACCTATTGAAGAATGCAATAGGTTGGCAGAGGTGGTAAAAGGTCCTATTTAAAGGGAACTTACAAATTGTATATACGGTATAATAAATATTAGTGACCCTATACAGTAAATCTACTACAGCTACAAATTGCTCCAGTCACTAAATGATAAATGTAACTATTAAAGATTATGCATTATTAGTAATGATTTTCAAGAAAGACGTCTTCTGATTCCTGAAACTATTGTCGGAGCCGGACTATTTTCACCATGAACACTCAATTGCTTCATCCTTGGCAATGACACACAAACATAACTATAGACTAAAGGGAACACGACTAGAGACTTTAGGTCAAAGGACAGAGGAACTTGGCAAGCGTCCCATGGGCTGGGCTCTGCGCCGATCTATTTGCAATGCAAATCATCAAGTGTGTCCTGCAAAAGCAACCTTACACAATAACCCCGGCACTGTATATAAGCCAGGTCTAATTACATGCTGCCAGTGCTACACAGTCTACTTTTATCTAAGGGTGTCTGACACAATCGCTTTTTGAAGCATAACCCATATCCTTATGGCAATAAAATATAATCATTTTGTTCTGAGCAACTCCACCCAAGTCAAAGTGTAGTGTGTCACGAACCAGTGTGTGACAAATGAGACCAATGCTTTACTTACTAGCAGTTCTGCTACAATACATTAGATATTATGGTGCATAACACTTCACTACTGCAAATCTACAATAACCAGATACAGTGCCTTGCGAAAGTATTCGGCCCCCTTGAACTTTTCAACCTTTTGCCACATTTCAGGCTTCAAACATAAAGATATAAAATTTTAATTTTTTGGTGAAGAATCAACATCAAGTGGGACACAATTGTGAAGTGGAACGAAATTTATTGGTTACTTTAAACTTTTGTAAAAAATAAAAAACTGAAAAGTGGGGCGTGCAATATTATTCGGCCCCTTTACTTTCAGTGCAGAAAACTCACTCCAGAAGTTCAGTGAGGATCTCTGAATGATCCAATGTTGTCCTAAATGACTGATGATGATAAATATAATCCACCTGTGTGTAATCAAGTCTCCGTATAATTGCACCTGCTGTGTGATAGTCTCAGGGTTCTGTTTAAAGCGCAGAGAGCACCATGAAGACCAAGGAACACACCAGGTAGGTCCGTGATACTGTTGTGGAGAAGTTTAAAGCCGGATTTGGATACAAAAAGATTTCCCAAACTTTAAACATCCCAAGGAGCACTGTGCAAGCGATCATATTGAAATGGAAGGAGTATCAGACCACTGCAAATCTACCAAGACCCGGGCGTTCCTCTAATCTTTCATCTCAAACAAGGAGAAGACTGATCAGAGATGCAGCCAAGAGGCCCATGATCACTCTGGATGAACTGCAGAGATCTACAGCTGAGGTGGGAGAGTCTGTCCATAGGACAACAATCAGTCGTAAACTGCACAAATCAGGCCTTTATGGAAGAGTGGCAAGAAGAAAGCCATTTCTCAAAGATATCCATAAAAAGTCTCGTTTAAAGTTTGCCACAAGCCACCTGGGAGACACACCAAACATGTGGAAGAAGGTGCTCTGGTCAGATGAAACCAAAATCGAACTTTTTGGCCGCAATACAAAACGATATGTTTGCCGTAAAAGCAACACAGCTCATCACCCTGAACACACCATCCCCACTGTCAAACATGGTAGTGACAGCATCATGGTTTGGGCCTGCTTTTCTTCAGCAGGGACAGGGAAGATGGTTAAAATTGATGGGAAGATGGATGGAGCCAAATAGAGGACCATTCTGGAAGAAAACCTGTTGGAGTCTGCAAAAGACCTGAGACTGAGACGGAGATTTATCTTCCAACAAGACAATGATCCCAAACATAAAGCAAAATCTACAATGGAATGGTTCACAAATAAACGTATCCAGGTGTTAGAATGGCCAAGTCAAAGTCCAGACCTGAATCCAATCGAGAATCTGTGGAAAGAGCTGAAAACTGCTGTTCACAAACGCTCTCCATCCAACCTCACTGAGCTCCAGCTGTTTTCCAAGGAAGAATGGGCAAGAATTTCAGTCTCTCGATGTGCAAAACTGATAGAGACATACCCCAAGCGACTTGCAGCTGTAATCGCAGCAAAAGGTGGCGCTACAAAGTATTAACTTAAGGGGGCCGAATAATTTGGCACGCCCCACTTTTCAGTTTTTTATTTTTTACAAAAGTTTAAAATATCCAATAAATTTCGTTCCACTTCATGATTGTGTCCCACTTGTTGATTCTTCACCAAAAAATTAAAATTTTATATCCTTATGTTTGAAGCCTGAAATGTGGCAAAAGGTTGAAAAGTTCAAGGGGGCCGAATACTTTCACAAGGCACTGTATCTGGATTCAAGATATTAGTCTGGATTCATACACACACAAATAATAAAAGCAGCTCCGGTCGCAAGTATCATAGCGGCTCAGGTTGCATGATAAATCTGCTGCATAGACTGCCATCACCACCCAGGGATCAGCTGATTTCAGTGACCTCTAGGCATTGGGACCGGTCACAGCTTTGTACACAGAGTACGAGCCAGAAGGACAGAACCACACACACTGTGTAATGACTATTCCTAGTTACTGCAACACCCCGTGTGACGATTAAAAATGAAGAGGAATTTGGGAGGTGGACATCAGGCCCTCTGGCTTTCCGCAGCCGTTTTTCCCTCCCAACTTGCTAGGCAGTAAAATTAAGCAGGATGCTTATTTTTTCAGTGTCCTGCTTCAATCTCTGCCTTCCATTGAAAAAACAAACAAACAATGGGTGGCAGAATCAGGGCAGATCATTGCGCTGATTTTTAGGCAGAATTTGCCTCAAAAATCAGCACCAGATTCTACCATGTAAATATACCCTTAGGCCGGGGCCCCACGTTGCAAATACGCAGTGTTTTGGTTGCGGCGGGAACGCCTAAGCAAAAAAACTCTGCATATTGCATTACCTGCAAAGTGGATGGGATTCTGGCTAATCTTATGTCTGATAAGGTTATATGGCCACTGGACATAACCAAGTGTGCAGCCCTAGTTTCTCCTGGGGGTAGGGGGAAGAGATGGGGTCCAATGTTCTGTTCTGTCGATTATAGATCAGGTCCTATCCTGATCTGTGGCATTACTGTGGAACAGTAACAGAACCTCAGCCCAACCCACTGAAGTCAATAAGCATCGGAAGACACTTGGATGACAGCGTGCACACTGTTGTGTGCATATAGCCTTAGACTTAGTGAATTTACATATGAATGCACTGGTTTTGTAGGTGTGGTTAGCTCTAGGCCAATGTCTTAAAAAAATTCCTACATAGCATATTTCTTCTAAAGGCACACCCTAGTGAAAAATAGGCCAAGCACACCCATGTAACACATTATGATAGCAAAAGGACTTGACTATTTTCTGCTAATACAAATCTGGGGATATTTAGAGTGAATCACCTGTGTGATTGTTGTAATGCATCTATATTACGGGCTAACACAGGTCTAATGATTTTAAATATAAGCACCAAGGGGGGGGGGGGAATCTATGGTTCTGTAAGTTTGGGATTTGCACCTGTAATTCAGACCTTAAATTAGGCATGCATTATGGTCCTGTGAAAGTGGCCTTATTTTAGTTAGCTCTACAGGCTGGAGTTTTATAAGGGTCCTGCCATCACTGCATCCTCTATAAGTTTACAACACAGTTTGTTTAGAAATTAAAACCATGAAGCTAGTATGAACAATGCCTTAGCCTCTAATGTATCCATTCTGGGTACTGATGTTTGTACACGATTACCATGTTCCTTATTGGTCTGCACAACAACACTCCACCACACACACACACACCCCAAACTTAAGCCATACCTAAATGATAATTTTACCATACACCGAACAAGAGAAGATATTAGTTTCTAGTTAATGGACTTCTGAGATGCACCACAATTATTAAAGGGTTTTTTTTCGAACAAATATAACTATATTTAAATGTGTAGACAATTAAAAATTAAACATTTTTTAAAATACACATTTTGCAGAGTTTTGTAGATTTTCTCTAACCATCTTAGTGGTGGCAGTCAATGGATACAATTATGAACGCAGGAACTTTCTATGGTCTGGTACTTGTCAGAAACATAGCCATGATTTAATTCTTGTGGCCAGGTTATCTTCTCATACATGTAGTGTCCTTACCTGATAACCTGTCCAAAGTAAGGAAACAATGGTTTGGTTTCTGACAAGTGCCAGACCATAGAAACTTCCTGCACTCATGGTCATACCCATTGGCAGATTGACCAAGACAACCGATGCCACCACAAAGATAATTAGAGAAAGTTCATAAAACTCTGCAAAATTTTAAATTATTTAGATTTGCAAAAAATGTTTAACTTTTTATTGGTTATGTTGATAGGAAAAGCCCTTTAAGGACAATGTCCCACATTGCAGAAAAGCTGCTTTTTATGTGTAATGTTTATTAAGACAAGTTTTTTTCTCAATATAAACATCAAGTAACATACAAAATAGAAAACTGAGAGCAGAAAAAAGGTAAAAGGGAGGAGTACCTAAGTAAAACGTGATATTGTAAGCATATCACAACAGGCTATCAAAGATGCAACCAAGGTGCCTAGGCTAGGTGCCATAGTGTTGACTCTCCATAGAATTGTAGCGATGGGTACCCGTAAGGTCAGTCTTATAAGAAGAGCCACCACTAACAGGAACTCTCTCCACAGTCAAGGAACATCCAACACATACAGAAGGACAATCGACCATGACAATGACACAAGAGGAATTAAGTAGGGTAGAGAGTCCTTTGCTACCAGGACTTCCATTCTCCTTATATGAATAAGCTTCTGGAGTAATTCCAACAGGGTGTGAGTATCAGTACCGGCAGCCATGAGGAAGTTCCGCAGGAGGTCTTTCTTTACAGAAGGGATAACTGATAGGAGAACCAGTTGGGAAGAAGGTGCAATTTAGTAGTCACTTATCCTTGTGTAAAGATCAAACACAGCATCTCAAAAGGACTTTATCGCCTTACAGTCCCACCAAATATGCAAAAGAGTACCCTTCTCAGATCCACAGTGCCAACACCAATCCAGTATGTCGGGATAAAACCTATGAAGGAGGTCTGGACAGCGGTAACAGTGGGTCAACAGCTTTAAGTTCTTCTCTTGAGCACTGCATGGCATTGGCAACTTGTGGGCAAACAAAAAAGATTCCAGTTGGCAGTGGAGAGGTTCATCTATAGGTCACGTTCCCACAGGCCATAGGGAGGGTTGACTAACCCAAACTATAGAAGGGAGAGGATTCGCACGGAGGTCTTCCCCTGAGTGAAGACACCCTCCAGCTCTGTGAGGCTAGAGGAAAGTAATGAGGCCACAATGAAAACTTCCGAACGCACGCGAGGAGTTGGTTATATTCCAACCAGAACAGGGGAGTGTCAAGGCAAGAGGCCTGCAGCTGCTCAAAGGAGGGCAGACCACCTGAGAAACCAGTGGGCCGAGGTGCCGGTGGAAACATCAGGTTGCAAAAAAGTGGCCTCAGAGGACTCAGTACTCTTGCAATGGTAAAAGTTGCTCTTTTTTTTTGTTGCAAATTGTGCTTCTTTTTGGGGGGGGCCAAAGCCAAGAGTGGATTGAGCGGAAGGGAGAAGTATATATGCTTCCTTTATATTTCCCATTCCTTTCATGGCCACTCCTGGGTTTGGCTCCAAAAAAAAAAAAAAAAAAACGCAGTACACAACAATAAAACAAAAACACTTTTCCCCATGGGGCCTTAACCTAAGAGACCCGTGCATCTGACGCCAGAAGACAATTGCTGAAGACCAACATATAAAATTCCGGTTATGAATGCCCACCATTGAGTTTATTTAGAGTTGTTCTAGTCGGTGTCATCAACAGCATATCTGTAGAGAAACTTCTGACTATATTTGGCCTCCATTATACACAGGTTAAAACAAACAAAAACATGCATATCAAGCGTTTTTAATGGCTTTTTAAAATTAAAAAATGTCATGCATACAGTATAATATACTTTATCTATCAATTACTTGTGGTTTTTAGTGATCTCTACTTCCAGGAATTGAATGGGAGCTTACATTGTTTGGTTCCCAAATATGAAAATACTGATATACGGCTAGTCACAGTTGTCAGAGCTCTTTAATGTAACAAACAGTGCACCTGTGTGAAAATATTTCGAAGAATTACTACACAAAGCATATTAGAAATGCTACAGTCATGAGAGCATAAATAAAGCTACATTCACATTTGCATCAGGATTAAAAACAACGGACACCCAACAGACCCCATTATAGTCATACCCATATGTAACCACTATTTCAGCGATCTGTCCAACCTAGTGTAAGCTGTATTTGCACAAGCTATGATATTTCTTTGATTTAAAATAAAAAAAAATTATGTACATTCACTTTTATTTCCTAGACTGCATATTAAGCTATATGGCATTTTCTTTGCATCAGCTCCTCCAGCTCCACAGCAAAGGTCAGTTTGTCCAATATATTTTATGGCCATGCTGATCAAACGACTGCATTGTACCATGGTGAGTGATTTATCAGATGTAAGAAAATACGTTGCTTTGCCGATGGCTACAGCATTGTATTGAGAGAGAAACAGGACACCTTGACATATAGCACGTAGTTGTTAATAGTGAAGACATCGAAAAAGAATGACTTAACATGTACATATTATATAGGCACACAGATTCAAATCCTATAACAGATATAGGCCAGGGCCCCTCGTGGCGTAAACGCTGTGGTTTGCCCACGGCGGAAAAAAAATGTGGCATATATATATATATATATATATATATATATATATATATATATAGTCACTGCAGAGTGGAGGGGATTCTAGCAAATCCCATCCACACATTGCGGGAAAATACGTGCGGCGTGCACGCTGCGATTTCCTAAAACCGTTGTGGTTTTGGAAACCGCAGCATGTCAATTATACCTAGGGAAACCCCTGGTGTTTCCATACAGGTATAATTGAAGCAGAAAGTCCACAGAGGTTTCTGTGACAATCGCTGCGGGAAAAAAACTCATTGCGTTGTGGCTGCTGTTTTTCCCACAGCGCTTTTTTGCTGGGGCCCATTACGTGGGGCCTTAGCCATAAAGAGCATTAAATGTGCTGTAAATATACTGAGTGTTGAAATTTTGAAGGTGGCAAGAGCATTGGCTTGGCTACAAGCCCACACTGCAGAGTGCAATGGATACAAAATATGCCTAAACGTGTGTGTCAACACTAATGAATTAAAATGACCGACAAAACTGAGGTAGGTTTATTACACAAAATGAAATTAGTTTACATTAGCAAAAGATTCTGATGCAATCTTTTCCCTTCTCTTGACCCAAATATCCAGTAACTATGCCTTCTCAGCTCCATAAACTAGGATTGTGACGGGATGGATCCATTAACTAGCCAGAAGTCAAAAAGGACGAGGCCTTAGTGCCAACATAGATGCTATAAAGAATAGAAATTATGATACAACCCAGAGCTATAGACTGTAACATATTAAATGTTTTTAAATCAATAAGTATACAAAGATATTGAGGGGAATTTATTGAAACCAGCACATCCTGCATCGGTTTTAATATTGTGTGCACTGGCAACAGATGTGCCAGAATTATTAAGAGGATTTGGGAGGTTTTGTGCACCAGAACTGAAATCTACACTAGTCAGGGACTGGCATAGATTTCAGGTATAACCCATGACAGTTTTCTGGTATAGGTCACAGTAGATCGGTCAGGTGTCCTTTCAATGGCCTACCTTGACTCCCACCCTACTCTGCCCAGTTTTCTCTAAGGCCCGGTTCACATCTACATCACTTTCCTCTCCGCTTGCTTCGCTTTTTATGCATATAGGTTTCCGTTCGGGCAGTGCGCTTGGAAACCCGAATGCAGATGTGAACCGGGCCTAACATGGCAAATAAGCTGGAAAACGGACAAAGTGGTGCATTTTTTGTGTGCAAATGGAGTCACCTTTGTGCCACAAAACATTTGTGTTAAGACACATAAATACACCATTAGGGCTTATGTACATCCATATCACAGTTTTGATTTGATGGATTATAATAATAAGCCTGCCATAGAAGTCCATGATGTCTGTACCATCATATGTCTGCAGGAATCCAACAAAAACGACTTGTGGCAGGCTCATATGTATAAAGGTATTTTTCCCTAGAAGCATTGCTCCTGGGGTATAATATCACAACACACATGGACTCTGCGAAATCCAGATAAAGCCTGTACATAGAGCTCTGCTGTGTGTAGGGTCACACATTTTCCTTATAAATGTGTATGGCTGACTGATATGCATATTTATGGCTATAGGGAAAAGCTGCTGCAGACAGTTTGACACTGTTTACCTACTGAGGAATAAAAGACTGGGTAGAGTAAAATACAACAAGCCTGATCCTCATTTCTCCCAGCAGCAGACATCAGGGGATAGTCAGGCTACCCGCTTACACATAACATTGTTTGCTGATCCCCCAGAAATCCCCAGCTCTGCAACCAAATATCTAATGTACATACACTTGCACCATAGGCTCAGGGCTACTTGCAACATATTTTGTTATTAAGTTATATGCAAATAAATCTCAACTACTGTATAATTAAAAAGTCCTATAACACTGTTATATACTTAACATTTCAATTATTCACCATTTCCAAGATCTCTGCACAATGTCAGTGGATGGAATTACTCATAACACTTGCATCCCTTTAAGGCATGTCAACATTGCATTCTGTAGGCAACAAGTGCGCAGACTTTCTGGACATGGACGATATCAGATGAGTCATGTGCGATTTATTCCCAATACATAGCAAGAAAAACCTGACTGTAAGAAATTCTAACCAACCCAACATTTGTAGTACAAGCAAAAACAATTACAAACATTCAGACGGTGCAATACATGCTATTGAAACGTCTATGTGGAATACGTCGCATGCAATTCATCTATTTTTTGTACTTGAAAGCGGCAGGAATACAATATTTTGTCTTTATAGAATAAGTCGCTGCTTGTATATATATGGCGCAGGTACAGAAGTCAATTTACAGACTGAATTACAGCATTTCCCACCAAAAGCACTTTCTATACAAGAGCCCCACAAAGAGTCGGTGCTGCACAATCACCCTGATGACAGATATCACACAGTCCCTGAAGAGACTTCGTAGGAAGGCATAAAGTAGTATTAAAGAAATACACAAACCTTTCTGAGATGTGCAAGCTCCAATGTCATCCTCATAGTGTGTTTATTCTCAGGGCAGTAAATGCTGGGCTGTCTGGCAGTGCCCTCCTGCTCAGTGTGTTGCAAGCACAGGACCAGCTGCCCCTGTCAATTGCACGGTGCAAACTTCACACAAGCTGCAGAAGTTCAGGACAGTGAAGTAATGGCTAAATCCCTTTCCAAATGCAACAGAGAATCAATAGTCAGACAGCCAAAGTGGTGCACAGCAGCGGCCCACACCCTAAGCGGCTTCTATCAGAGAGGTCTCAGCAGCCAACAACTCCCAGTCCATAAAAAAAACTTGTTTTCTATCTTGTTTAACTCCATAGAGTCGTCACTTCCTTGTATTCAGAGCTCGCCTCCCCCTCCTCCTCCTGTGGTAAAATGAAAGCACAGGAATCTCTATGTGCTGCAGGCATTGCCCTGACTTGCTGACTATTGCACACACTTTGTTATAGGAGTCAGGGAGATGATGACCCCTCTGTCACCGCTGCAGGGTGTATGGCAGAGTTTACTTTTACAGTAAAAAGTTAAGAAAAAAAAAAAAGCGGCAAAAGATGTATAGACACAGAAAGAGGCCCCCTGTACACGTACAGTATGAGACCCACTAGATCTCCATGTAATGATCCAGCAGTAATAGCGAGCCATGGGAATTGTTTCTGCAGTCTAATACACAGTAGGAAGTGTTGTGGTCCGCTCTCTTGTATACTGGCACATATGGTACTACCGCCTCTGTATTCTTCATGTTTCCATACTATTGACCTACCAAAGCCACCGTCCCCTGAATTCGCACATGACACCTCCAAACTATTCTATGATATAGTATATACAGGGGTAGAATTGGCCATGATGCAGCCCATGCAATTGTGATATCAGGGGGCCCATGCAATTCTGGATTGCATGCTGGCTCCACTAACCAAATACTTTTTTTTTTTTTTTTTTTTACTTTTTATTGGGTGCAACCTATTAGAATTATGTAATGGCTGAAAATTTCCTCACCAATCCCCAATCTGTCACAGGCCTGCCTCTTGTTCGTCTCCAAGGAACGCTGCACGTTATGTTCGTACACTAAAGTACCACGTAGGGGGCATTATACTGTGTGCTGTGTAAAATAAGGAGGGGTGCAGCATCGGGAACCTAGCATTTTACCAAAACAAGATTGTACTTAAAGAGGGGTCAGTTCCTGTAAAGAGAGGGAATGACCTAAATTTTTTGATTAGGGGTCTTCCAAACATAATTTTTCTTGGGGCCCCTAGAAATGCAAAATCCACCCCTGAGTGCATAAATATAACAGCGGCATATAGTGCACACATAAATATTATATGCATATGCTGTGACTGAGATGCAGTTAAAAAAAACTATATTAAATCCACACCTGAAAAACTGTTTCCCGCCATACGGCAGCACAAAACTTTGTAAAATAGATTTTTTTTTTTGCCTATAAAAACTGCATGGTGGGAAATTTATCAACCCATCAAAACCAGTTTTCTGGCATAGATGGATGTTAATGTGGCACATCTTTGTCACATGGCCCTTTCCTGCTTGCTACATTCCCTGTTTTGCGCCTCACTTACCACTTTCTGCGAACGTAGGCGAAGTGTGGGGCAGGACAGGTTGGGATGCCTCAGCCTGACAAATTTATTTTAACTCATGCCAGAAAACTGGTATGAGTTATATAAGAAATCTATGCCAGTTCCTGAATGGCGCAGATAAGACACACTTACCTGCACCGGCCTTAGGAGTATGCAACCCATTGCAAAAGGCATACCTGTCACCCTAATGGAAAGCAGATGGCTTCATACCCAGGGGTTTAGCACCCACAACAAATTTTAATATTTCTATATCATTTCATTAGTGTAGTGATACAATTACTGTGCATAACAGAAATTTTTTTTAGTACGTCACTGTATGTTGCTTGTAGAGTATATTTTTGCAGTGTATGGTGATAGTCTAAATAACAGTGCTCTACAGTGAAATATCACTTATTTCGGTACTATATGCAATGGCTATTATGTACACCATGTGCCGGTACACTATACTGTACAAGGCAAAGAGCAACTCCCAATCTCAGACTGACCCTGCTGCTCCTATTAAATATAAAATCTTGTGACACTGTGATGATGTCATTAACGCCACAGAGTTTGTATATTGATGTCTCAGCGATCAGTGCACACGCAACGTCACTTTTGCATTATTCCCATAATTTGCACATAAAGGCTGAGGCCACAGGTTTCACAAACCCAGCATTTTCAGCTCTTGCAGAAGCGCAACGGAAAAAAACTATTGTACAGTCTCAGCAAAGTGAATGAGATTTTACTTAACATCCCACACTGCAGAAAAAAAAAAAAGAATGTTGTGGAAAACTAAAAAGGTATTCAAAAAACAAAACGTGCTTGAGAAAAAAAAAATGCAGAGAGTTAAATTTTACCTGCGAAAATATAGACTTATAAAGGGCAAGGGGAAAATGCTAAACACAGTGGAATAGTACTGTTTATAGCTGAAATTCACTACATCAGCTGAGAAACACAATCTACATATATATATTTCTTGGTAGGTGACACAGGCTGCAGTCAGTTAATCTGTACAGTAAAGCATACCAGTTTAGATTTATATTGGTCTGCTTGAGGGCAAATACAAGGATGAATACCCAGCACATAATATACTCTTATGTTTGTCTAAAAGTTTCTCTTGCATCCTTGTTGCTGTTCACAGTCTTGTATTGTAAGCAGTGAACAAGCCCACGCCACCCTCCCACTCCTTTTCCGAGGGTGTTTCTGCAAGCTGCTATATACTTTCCTCCCAGATATCATAGGGTTGGACTGACTTCTTCTATCAATCAAGTAGGCTGCTGGCTCTTACAGGAGCACTATGTACTTCAACACAAAAGTCTGTAATGAAGGGGGTGGCTACCACACAAGCAATCTGCTGCCTGTCTGAAAGCTGATAGTAGTATAATGTTGTACCGTGTTAGCCATTGAAAGTAGTGGAAGAGTGAAGAAATCAGGCGATACCTTTTAGAGGCTAACTGAGTATATTTATAAGTAAGCTTTCAGGAGTACTCGCTCCCTTCATCAGACATGGTGTGATACAAGAACTGAAAATTAACAGATTTTTATACACATGGTTTTCAAAGCATTTTAGAGTCTGAAAGCTGCACACACAAGCCACTAGGGGGAGCAATGTCAAACATGTAACAAATGGGCATTTAGTTTATACCTCTAAGGGTTTTCTCACAAAATACCACAAAAAAAAAAAACTACATAAAATACGGCAGGCACAGACAGATTCATATGCATAGTAAGACAAAAATTTGGTAGGCACTCCCCTGTTTGTTTCGCATTACTACTAAGAGCCAGGGCTTTACAATGTGGTGTGTGGATGTGCAGCTTCTATAGATGAAAGCAGATTTGCCGCTTGTTATACCCTTGCAACACATGTATGAGATTTTTAAAGGGGTTATCCACATTTGTAATGTTGATGACCTATCCTTAGGATATTTTCTGGTAATGTTTACATGCCGGGAGCCATGTTGCTCACTGCAGTATTAAGGCTAGATTTGCACAACCGAGTTTTACCCATGAAACTCAGCCTTTGCGTTCACCTGATTTACTGCCCTGAACAGTGTGGTCAGAGTGGTACTCCTAGTTACTGTCCCTCACTATAATCACCATGGGACAGTATGTTGCTGGGAGGCAAAGACTCCTAACATCATAGATAACTATAATGCTAGGAGTCCCTCTCCCAAAATGGACCAACACACCAACCAAGTTTCACGGGTTAAACTCGGTCATGTGAATCTAGGGCAAATGCAGCGGTGGCTTTAGATATTGAATTGCTATCCCATAAACATTACTGGGATACGTGTTGCCTGATAGAGATGATAAACCACAAAGGTGTATAACTCCTTTAAAAATCTCATTGATTTTGCTAATACAATATTACACTCTATAATAATACTCTAAAAACTTAATGTTTTAGACACTTTACGATTTGTACAAAAATGGGGTATGACCTAAAGTTGCAACACTTTTCACCCAGCTTTCAACCTTTGCGTGGGAAATCAAGTTGACTACTCTCTTAGCACATCTGCTAAAATTAACCATATACGTCGGGAGAATTTCCTGGCATGCACACTGAATGTAGATCACACACATGACATGAACACTAATCATTAAGATTGCATGAAAATAGTATATTTTTTTGTTTTGTTCTGTGATATATAGATAAATACCTTCGGGAGTGATCCTGTATCTTCTAGGAGTCAGACTTCTGATCACTGACTACTAACCACTCCCTTCAGCCACATATATTCCTCATACAGACCCTAATTAGAATACAAAGGTCAAGCTATTCTCCAAGGATCAGTTCACACAAAGCAATTTTGTTCCAATTTTTTACTTTTTTTTGCAGAGAATGCATACAAAAACATTTGAAACTGTCACAGTAATTGACCATGCAATTTTTACAGATATAACATGTAAAATAAAGATTTTTTACACTATAAGACTGAGGCTCCACATTGCAAAAACGTAGCTTTTTTTTTTTTTGTTGCCGATTTTGCTGCGTTTTTTTGAGCCAAAGCCAGGAGTGGATTGAGCAGAAGGTAGAAGTATAAGTCCTTCCTATATATTTCCCATACCTTTTGTAACCATTCTTGGCTTTGGCTCAAAAAACGCAAGGTTGGGCCTTAGCCTTATCGCTGTGTTTTTTTTTTCTGCAGTGTCTGGATTGAATTTGCTTAAAGTGGTTGTTTGGGATAATAAAAAAAAAAAATGCAGGCAACAAGGGGTAGAAAATAAATTGCTTGCATCCTCTCCTCCGTTGGGTCAGCGGTCATCCTTGCCACTGTATGTATACAGAGCAGCTATAGCGGTGACATGAAGTTGATGGGACATGGGATAGCTGCAGTAAGAGCAGTGCTTGGCTGCAGCGGTCCCAAAGATAGAAGAGAGGACACAGGTAAATATATATGCTTTTTTATTTTCTAGTCTTCCCTTGCTGCCCATTCTTAATATTTTATTCCCAAACAACCCCCATTGATTACATTGATCACAAACAAATCCCACTGAATACACTACTACTGTACATAGTGGGGGTTAGCCAGGAATTTGTACGAGTACACAATGTTTATCCCCGGTCTTAGAGCCTATACCAACACTATGGTTAAATCTTTGCTGTATTTTAATAAAAAATGCAATTTGATTGCACAATATGAATAAACCATTTCTGCATATTTATTTTGTGTTAGAGAACATAAAGAAAATGAATTTCTATTTACACTTCAGTGTAGATATACTAAGACTGTCGTTTTGTACACTAGTCTTAATAAAGGCGGGGCAAGGTGTGTCTGAACTATGAAGAAGCTGTGGTCTCAGGAACATGCATGTGCAACAGAATGGAAAGCTACACCAGTCAGGAAATAGTGTAGAATTCCTGTATAACTCACATCAGAAGTATTTCGGGTCAAGGGGTCCCTGCTATGGCCTGCCCACATTTGCGGAAAATGTCAAGCGAGGCACAGAACAGGGGATGTGGTATATGTTTGGGGCACCGACCCCAAACCGTCAGCCTCCACCGTTCCTGAGCAACAAGTGCACCTCCAACAAGTTCAGATCTTTGCATCATTTAATAGCTGCTGCTCCAATCATTATGGCACAGCTGGAATTTTTTCTCTAGCTTCCACCATTCCCGCCCAATAAGTGGTGTTAGTTTTGGTGCCTGATATGCTATTTAGATTCTGTACTGTCAGCTGGGCAGTGTCGGGCAGGAGCCAGAAAGGTCAGTGTCCAGTGTCAGAGCTCAGAATCATATCCCTTTTTCTGCTCCTGCCTGACACCACCCACCTGTCAGGACAGAGCCTAACTAGCATATCAGGCTCCAAAACTATCAGTACTGATTTTTCAGGAATGGTGAAGGATAGAGAAAAAATTCCAAATGTGCCAGTGGAGTAGCACCTATTAACAGATACTAAGAACTTGAGTTGGTGGAGGTGGTGAAAGGTCCTCTTCGAGCTCTGTAATGTCAGAAGGGCAGTGTCAAGCAGGGAGCATGATTCTCAGCTTCAATCAGAGGCAGCCAGTGTCAGAGCTCAGAATCACACCCCTTGTCTGCTCCTGCCTGACACCGCCTTTCTGATAGTACAGAGCTTAAATAGCATATCAGACACATAACCTAACATTTTGCTTGGGAATAGTGGGGACTAAAGAAAAAAATCCAATTTTGTACGAAGCAGGGGAGCAGAACTTATTAAATTATGCAAAGTGCTGGACTTGGAGGAGGTGGTGAAAGGCCCCCTTTAAATAGCACATCAGAAATCAAAACTAACTGCATGTGTGGCTCAGGAACCATGGAGGATAGAGAGAAAATTCAATACATTTGAATAGGACTATTGACATGACTGGTTTTAATATGCCAACCAAAAAATAGGTCCTGTCATATTTTTGGCCATTTTCACAGAAGGATCACCATGAAGTAATGGGTTTTCTGGGCATCCACAGACTTAAGCTCTCTGCACTGGCTTGGTACTTGGTTCTTCCATAAAACTGCAACAAACTCACAAGGTGTATTCACAGATTGCAGATGAATTGTCTTTTTTGCCAAACATTATTCTGCTGTCTTTTCACCAAAATCCACAATTTGCCTGCAAATAAAAGATACACCCTCAGCATGTGTTCATCATTGCAATCAAATAATTTCTTACTATATTTTCTTACACACAAAAGCATTTACCCACCAACATAGTCTCGGTGATTGACAACACAAAGGATATTGAAAGGTAGTTTCCAAGCATTTCACTTACACTAGACTGGTCAGCATTTATTCAGGTCCTCTTCCTCTTCACATAGTTGCTGTTCCTCAAGTTCAATGACTGCGGCACCTTCAGCTTTAAAGAGAGTCTGTCACCAGGGTGAAGCATATTGAACTAACAATACCATTAGATAGGTTAAGCTCATCTGAATGTGACACCCTTTTTCCATGAAATTCAGCTAGAGAGCTATGCTGAAATCTCGCCTGGCCCTGTGTTCTCACTGGCATATAAGAACAGTGTTGGGCATCGCAGTTTGGACAATATAAATTACTAGCAGAAGGACCTGGCTTCGCTAGTATATATATTTTATTTTTTGTTTGTGTAGTGACCCCATAAGAATTGGCCAGTTTTGCACTTGACATCCAGTATGGCAGTCCAGTATAGGTATAGTCTATTTATGGCTGTGTTGCTATGGAAACCTGGTAAATGAAATGTGAACTTATATTGGCTAATACACGTCATATGACTAAATATTTAAGGACCTGTAAACTGCTATTGACTCATGCAGGACATAAATAGCTTGGTTGCTATGGAAACCTGGTGTAAAGCTGTGTGTATGTCAAGACTGAACCTGCGATTTTCCATTGGTCCATAAGTGTCATGTGCATCTCAGTTTGGATATCGTGAAAAACCTGCGATCAGTTGTTATGGAAAACCTGGAGTAAAGCGGTGTGTATGTGACCTTGTGTAACAGTGTCATCCACAGCGCCCTGCCCCTTTAAAGCTGACCTACAGCAGTGAAGAAAAATGGCTGGGTTGTTATGGAAACCTGGAGTGCAGCTGTATGCATGTGGCTGACAATGCTTTGTCAGATTGGAAACGGGCTTGGGTCTGCTGGGGAGTTTCAGCAGCTCGCTGTTGTCTGTGACATACCTTATCAGATTGGAGACAGGCTTGGGTCTGATGAGAGTTTTCATTAGTTCGAGCAGCAGCCATGCATTTTGCTGCAGGGGAAATGAGTAGTTTAAAAACGTTTCAATTTATAAGAATGCTGAAATCTAGTATGGCAGTCCAGTCAGTGACGTAAATACCGGTTTAGCAGTGGTAGCGGCTGCCACAGGGCCCGAGACATTAGGGATCCCAGCGAGCCACTGATGTTTTTTTTTTTTTAATAGGCCGTTACCTGCTGGTGTAACACCTTGGTGGCGTCCCAGATGTCGGTGGGCCAGTCCGACGTCATTATGCGTTGCGATACATGCCTGGCTCACGTGACATCTGGTCCAACATTGGAGAAGTAGCGGGAAGTGCGCATAATACTATATGAAGGAGCCACTATGATACTGTGTGCAGGGGCCACTATGGGGCAGAATACTGTGTGCAGGGGCCACTATGGGGCCTAATAGTGTATGCAGGGGCCACTATGGGGCATAATAGTGTGTGCAGGAATGCAGTTTGTGCGGGGGGGGGTTGCCGGGGGGGGCGGTCCCATGTCAAATGTTCGCCTTGGGGCCCTGCCATTGTAAGTTACGCCACTGAGCCCAGTATTGGTACAGTCTATTTATGGCTGTGTTGTTATGGAAACCTGGTAAATTAAATGTGAACTTATATTGGCTGATACACGTGATATGACTGAATATTTAAGGTCCTGTAAACTGCTATTGACTAATACAGGTCATACATAGCTTGGTTGCTATGGAAACCTGTGTGCCTGAGGAGAGTAAGCACTTGCGAGCTCTTATTGGCTGATAAGGGACATGTGACCGTGTGTATGGCAGTTGGAATATGAGTGAAAGACTTGCAGGCTTGTATAGACTAATGCTGGTCATTTTTTGGGAATACTGTATCTCAGGAACGGTACGTCCAAGAGAGCTGAGACCCAGTCTATAATATTCCCGGACACCTGATGTACATGTGTGCCAAATTTGGTGAGGATCGGTACAGTCGTTTGGTCGCGCATAAAGAACAGACAGACAGACAGAAACTCATTTTTATATATATAAGAGATACAATTCTTACTGCCTGCTGCTGCCATTGGAGGCACTTAGGAGCTCACTGCTTACAGAGTTGATATTGAGTTCAATGGAAGTCGTGTAAATTCATCTTCAGACAGCACCTCCGAGCTTCTGCTTCTGCCTTTCAGGTTGGCCACCTTTAGATGTAAATGCATTATGAAGTGCTTCAATATACAAGTATATTGTTATTAAAAGATCAACCCCCGTACCCTCTCTGCTACAGTCACACTTCCTTGTTTAGTACACTCTTGTGCACCCTAAGGAAACTAGCACATGAGCAGTACCAAGCATAATGTTATTTAGTAGCCATTTTGGTCATGTCACCCTCCATCAACAGCCATGTTGAGACTGGAGCTCCATGCAAAGTGGAAAAGAGTGAACTGAAGAAGGGAAGTTTAATCTCATAATAACAATGTAGTAGTGTTGTGATGCATCATCATGCTAGCCAGTGTCTTCTCTCTGTCTGCCACATTGTTCTTCCTGGCCACTGGAGCTGTGGTTTAGTCTTTCCCAGTCCTGACCCACTAAGAAATTCATGCACCTGTGAGCAAGCTTCTGCCAGAGGAAGCGGCTTAGCCAAAAAGGTACCTAGCATGCTGTAAAGGTGTTTCTATGTTTTCTGCTTGTTTACCAGTTTCCTAACATTGACTCTGTTTCTCGTACCTGACTTCTGCCTGGTTACTGCACTGACTCTGCTTGCCCTGACCTCTGCCTGCATTACCATGATGAACAAACTTTGCCTGCCCTGACCTCTACCTGCATTACCATGATGAACAAACTTCGCCTGCCCTGACCTTTGCTTAATGACTGACCAAGTCCCTGCCTGTTCCCTTCATCGAACTGATTTCTCTTGACCCGTCTGGGTCAGCTGTCATTAACAATGTGACTAGTCCTAGAGTATACATTTCCGTATGGGGGTAAAAGGGTGAATACCAGGAAATCACTTAGACAATGCCCTCAGGAGTAGCCAAAAGTTAAATCAGTTTAGTGACACAGAGGGTGCATTACAAGTGGTAGTTAAAGGTGTTTTCCTGTCTCAGACATTTAAGGTATATCCACAGGATATACCATAAATGTCCAATAGATGTTAAGGGCTTTTCTGGGCATATGTCAGGCTGTTGGGGATCAAACACCTTGAATCGGGAGATCCAACATCTGAGATCCCCACCGATCAGCTGATTTCAGTAGCTGCTATACAGAGAACAGAGCAGGAAACAAATAGCTCTATTCTCTGTGTAGTGGCTGTACTGAGTTACTGTAGCTCAGCTCAAATACAAGTGAACAGGAGCTGAGCTGCAGTAACTCAGTACAGCCCCTACAAAGAGAATGGATGGGGCTTTTGCAACAACGAAGCATGACTGGGATTGGCGCTATGTGAATAATAAGCATGCCACTCATGATTCTATCTCTGAAGACATTTCTCAAAAGTTGACAAGAATGGCTAACATCTACCTAAAGTAATCACCTTTAGTTTACCTATGGGTCACCAACTACAAATTCAGAGCTGCCAAACAGCACCAGGGCATAAGGCAAATGGGAAACCCATCTCGGTAAACATGCACTGTCTAATATTTGGTACACTTTAAGCAAAAACACATATAGGGGCAGCAATGCTTTCATTCATATACAGTATCAGATATGTTCATCTACTTACTTGGTAGAAAAGTCTTTGTAATGTGCCTTGTACTCAAGAAAAACACCACGCGATTACATAAGCACGTTCACTGGTAATTTTCTTCTCATAATGAAGTATTAGAAAAGCCTGCAGGAGCCAGCTCTTCAATGGTCATGACATAACTGCTGTTTCTATGGTGAAGTTTTGTGGGGTCACAAGAAACAGTGTGATTTCTTTTATTAATTTAATAAAGGCGAAATGTAATCAGTTCTGCTGCTGTTTCTGCGCAGGCAATTTGTTAGCAAAATTGCAGCTTTTCCTAGGCTATTAATGAAAAATACTAAAATGAATCTATCAAATCTACATAAGATGTCAAACCCTAGACATATCCAAAGGTAATAATTTCATGTTCATTCATAAGAAAGCTAGCTTTAAAGAGGACCTTTCGCCATCTCCCCCATGAGCTACACCACTGATTCTGGCACAGTTGGAATTTTCTCGCCCCCACGGTTTCTGAGCAATCACTGCTGTTAGTTTTGATTGGAACTCTGAATCATACCCCCTTTCCTGCTCCTGCCTGACACTGCCCAAGTGACAGTACAGAGCCTAAATAGTATATCAGGTACCAAGACTAACAACACAGATTGATCGGGAATGGCGGGGACTAGAGAAAAATTCCAATTACACTGGAATCAGTGGAGCGGCACCTATTAACAGATCCTAGGAACTGGAGTAGGCGATAAAAGGTCTTTTTTTTTTTTTTAAGGGTGAATACACACAGAGCGATTTTCAGAAAAACACCATGGCATGGGAGAAGTGTATCAGCCCTCTACACTAGAAAACTTTCATAAAAAGTCACAAACTGTGGGTTTGCCACTTTTTAAGCGCCAGTTGTGAAAATATTTTATGCTGTCCATGCCAATTTTTGAAAAGGGAGCATGGCATGGAAGTGGTTTGGGCATGGGACATGATCGTTCCCAGCAGATTTAGCAGAAATTGACATTAGCTACGAGCAAATGTAGGTTGCGTTCTAGGGGCTTGGAGTGCTGGAGAATGTACCTAATTTATAATGAAGCGAGAACCTTGTCATAAATTATGCATAGCTTCAGCACGTGAAGGATATCGAGACCTACGTAGAATAAATATCCTCCCCGCATGATTTTTGTGTTATTCTTGTAGTCAGTTTTTCAAATGCTTTTTCAGAAAATAATAAAAAAAAGAAAACAGTTATTAACTGTAAAGCCATACAGAAATAAGAGATGCACAACATACAGTGTTTTTCATGGCATTTTTTCTCATTTTTGGTGTGCTTTTTGGGGCCATGGTATTTGTTCAGAGCATCGCAAACTTCATGTATAAAAAAAATGCATCAGAAGTGCGTGAACAAAAAAGCCCCAAAAATGACACAAAAAGTGTGTGCGAAGAATGCTTTAGTTAAATCTAAAAATTGGGTGGTATCCAACAAAGCCCACACACATTATTATTTTTCAGCTCTGATTTGTAGTGAGGTGTAATACAGCAACAACAGGTTTCTATAGGGCCCTACTGTACCTCCATATACTGATTGTTTTTTATATTGGATTTGTACAGATATATTCTCTAGAAGCACTGCATATAGCGGTTCCTCAGCAACAAACAGCAATAGGGATTCCAGCCATAGGGACTCAGGACAAATGTAAGCAAAAGCCATGCATTGCACTACAGAATATGTTGGCACTATACATGCTATATGAAATAATACTTCATTGCATCATTGCAAATGCAGTGTTTTCCAACCTTTTCTGACTCATTGAACCCCAGGAAAAAAAAAAATTATTTACTTGGGCATCCCTATATAATAATTGTTACCAAAACACAAAAAAAAAAAAAACAACAAAGGGCAGAAATAATGTTGCATGAAGTCATGCAGTCCTCTTCACAGGCAGAGTGTCTTGGCATCCCCGGCAGGTTTCCAAGACGCCCCTGCTGGAATTTCTGGTTTAATGTATAGGATGAGGGAGATGATGTACAGGTCCGTGGACCCGTATTGCCACAGCCAATATGTGGTACATGAAGGATAATGGAGATATACAAAAACTGTGGTGAAATGAAGATACACAGTTTGGAAAGGAAATTACAGAGGATTTCCAACCCTGTCCCATTGCTAGCAGTAAACACTACCAGAAGGCGGGGACATAGCTATAGGAGGTGCAGAGGTAGCAATTGCTACTGGGCCCTGGAGCCTGAAGGGGCCCAAAGGACTGTGTACAACATAAGAAGACACCAATATTATAGACAGCACATGGTAAGTGGGGGCCCCATTATAAATTTTGCATTGTGGGCCCCGGAGCTTCAAGTTACACTTCTACCAGAAAATACCCCTTCATCTAGCCACAGAATTCATTTGTAAGATTCTAAGTGCCTGCTGGCGCCACTAGGGGGAGCTCGCTGAATACATAGTCATACTGCTCCCCCCAGTGGCAACTTTTAGCAAAGTTTCGCCTTCTCTGAGCAAGTCTAGCAGGACTCTCCTATCCGTAGTAAGTAAATACAATACATAGAAATGTTGCCTTATATCTGTACTTGTAGAGCATAACAGTACAGTATGTACTGTAAATAAAGCACACCAGCGTATGTACTGAGAGCACGGGACTTTACACACCTCATAATAAATCCCCCACAGCCTACTTTAATTGGCTGTACCCGCCTCCAGTGGCCGCTTTAAGACGAATCACGCATGCGCAGTGTGACTCCGTTTGCCGTCGGAAGTTGTAGTGCGGGGTCCCAGGTGAGTGATCACGTGATCCATCCCTTACTTTGCTGCTGCGGCCACCAGTACTGGATGTACCTCATAATAATAAGTACCGGCTCAGGCACTGCAGGTTCATTCTGTGTGACTTGCAATAATACTCCGTGAGAGATTACTATAGTTATGAAGGTCAAAGATGTTGGAAGACACGAATATAACAGTAGATGACACTATTATATTAGTACAGGGAGCTGTCATATACAGTAATGACCTATGTATACTTGCCCTATAGTCCTAGGCACATCATGATGTCTTCCTTAACATGAATTCAGAGCATGCACTATTTTTCTATTGCCAGTTTCAGGCTGTTCTGACATGTCATTTGGAAATATTAGGCAGATTTATTAATACTGATGTACCTTGTGAGCAGCGCTCCAGGATCATTAACAGGGAGCACGTCCTGGTGATAAATCTGATAGAAGCTATGAAGAACCCAAGACTGGACCTGCCATTGTTTTCTGCTACTAGTGGAAGAAGTGCTGCAGCAGCTTCTGAAGCCATAATATGATTATAAACACATGAATAAGGGACAGGGCTACATGGAGGCTTTGGCCACAACATACTTAACACAAGTCAAATTTGCACTGTAGTGCATTTGTCACCGCAAGTGAGTGTGAATTTGGTTGCAATGGAAATCTCAAAGTGGCATGATGTCATCACAGAAGCCGCAAGAAATCGAAACCTGACGGATTACTTGTCAGCCACAATGCAACTGTCTTTAGTTTAACCCCTTAAGTCCCCGGCCAATTGCAGTTTCTGCAGTTTCGTTTTTCCCTCCTCACATTTCAAGAGCCATAACTTTTTCATTTTTCAGTTCACAGAGTCACTTGTTTGCTTATTGTTTGCAAAACAAATTGTACTTTGTAATGGCACCATTCAATATGCTGTACAATGTACTGGGAAGCTGGAAAAAAAATCAGAATGAGGTGCAATTGGAGAAAAAATGCATTTGCACCAATTTCATATGGGTTTAGTTTTTACGGCGTTCACTGTGTGATAAAAATGGCATGTTACCTGTACTGTATTCTGCGGGTCAGTACGAACACGGCGATACCAAATTTATATAGTATTTGTAATGTTTTGATACCTTTTAAAAAATGAAAAACTTTGCAAAATAGAAAAAAAAATTTGCGTCGCCATATTGTGACACCTGTAAGTTTTTCATATTTACATGTATGGAGCTGGTTATGACGTCTTCCTATGTGGGACAAGATGACGTTTTTTACTGATACCATTTGGGTAAAGATCTGATGGTTTAATCACTTTTTATTCAATTTTTTATAGGATGCAAAGTGTTGAAAAAAAACCGCTTTTTTTATCTGCAGAATTGTCAGCGTTTTCCTATAGATTTAATAGGGGAATAAAAAATGTAGAGGAAAATGCAGCAGAAAAACTATGTAAGGAAGGTAGGTGTGATGATTCTGCTTAAATATGGCTATAACTCATAGATGTATTTTGATCTCTGGGTATAGTATCTCCCTTCTTACCTGCATTTGTTCATAATGTGCGCAGCTATAAGCCTAGGTGTATATTGGCAGTAGTAGCAGCACTGGAACAATAGGGCTTTGTATCCATCACAGCAGGGCTCCATTGTATTCCTACACAGCTCTGAGTGATCAAAGAAACATGCATTGTCCAGTCTGCACTGGTTGATCAGATATGGCTGATAACATTGTATCATTCCACTTGGTCTCAGCTCTTTGCAAAGAATCTGGACTTGAGTGCATGATTCAATCAGACTTGCTGCTGCCGATGACCTCATTCTGGGAGGTGGCATAAAGGGTATAAAAGATGAGGTAAGAGTCAGTGGGAGGAGATTGGGCTGAGACTACAAGAGAATACTATGATCAGGCTACAAGAGACTATTACTGAGAGACTGTGAGAGCATGCAGGCAGGCATGCTGCTGCTAATAGCCTCCACTGGTTATTCACAAATGACAGAGCATGTGTGAGTGTTGGATTATAGAGCCACATCAAGGAGATGCGTGGTAAAGTAATTATTTCAATGTTATTCCCTTTTTATTTTTATTGTACTGTATATTGTAACTAGTAACTGTTAATGCTTGCATACATCTGCATATCTGTTCTGAACTGCAGGTGTTAGATGTTAATACCGACCCATTTAGGGGTTAATAAATCTATAAAATTTAGAAAGCTTGTCTTGTATTTATTTTGTGAACCCGACACACACTGGCGGTGAGTGTGGTTTTTATATGAAAGAAGACTCAGGTGTGAGCCAAAGCGGTGTTGGCGCACTGCAGGTAAGAAGGGAGATACTATACCCAGAGATCAAAATACATCTCTGAGTTATAGCCATATTTAAGCAGAATCATCACAGTAGGTAAAGACAAAAGGTCAAGGTAACAGTTACTCATTGTGGTATAGTCAGGGCCGTTTTAACACATCACCACCCGCCATCACCACCTGCTATTATACCCATCTGAAAACTGCCAAAAACTTGGATTTTGTTTTATACGTTCATCTCTAGTAATAATTGTTATTGCTATTATTTTAGCATGTAATGTATTACCAGAGAGGCGGTTGGCTTATTTTACTCTATAAAGATCAGGTATGGACAGGGATAGCGCAAAAATGTAAACTTTATTGATGACTTTGTGCATGTGTTGTGTAAGTGTTTGGTTCAATTCTTTTTGCGCTGCAACCTAGACGATGGTAAATGTCTGGGTCGCAGCGCCAATAAACTTCCTGGTTATGTTCAGAGGGGTATTACATAAGAATACCCCTGTGATTAGGCTCAGAGGGGTATTACATTATACTTCTATGTGACAATCAGAGAGCAAAAGTATAGTATGCTCTTTGATTGATAGAAGAGAACATGGACAGAAGTCCCTGCTTTACCCCACACCCCTCCCCCCACTCCCGGGATCACATACAAGTTATGCACAGACAATGATGATTTCTCATTGTCTCTGTTCTCTGCAGCTCTGCTTTTTCCCCCTCCTACCTCCTTCACACAGCTGTAAGATGCTGCCTGAGGCAGGAGAGGGGAGGACACTTTAGAGCCCAATATCTCAGGATCTTTTAGGGCTATGAATATGAGCTTGGATTAATTTTAAAGATGATCATGATGGCCCTTACAGATTCTGAGCAATTTGCAGTTAAAAATTCTGTCGGGAATTGAGATCTGCGATGGGCTCTCAATGCCGAACATAATTTTCACCAACATCGTTTGTATGCAAGTGGGCCAGCCCCGCGGGACAACATATGCAGGACTGTCTCAATGGCATACCTCCCAACTTTCAAAGGATAGAAAGAGGGATATAATTTAGCCCCACCCACTTCTACATTGACTCCGCCCATTCTCATTCATTTTTCTATGTGCCCCAACACAGTATAATCCGCCTACAGTCACCCTAACATTATATGCCCCCACATTATAATGTTCCCCTTCAATTGCCCCACAGTATGCAGTCCCCTTTCCTGGTGCTCCAGTTTAAACTGGGGGCTACTAGAGAGGGACATTAAACTTGGGCAGCTGGAGGGGGAGATTAAACCGTGGGGGTAGCTGGAGGGGGACATTAAACTGGGGGCAACTAGAGGAAGACATGTTCCTTTCCAGTTGCCCCCTGTTTAATGCCCCCCTCCAACTTGCCCCCAGTTTAATGTCCCCCTCCGTCTACCCCCCAGTTTGTCACCCTCCATCTCCCCCCCCCCCTCAGTTTAATGTTCCTCTTCATCTCCCCCCAGTTTGATGCCCCCCTCCATCTGCCCCCAATTTAATGTCCCCCCTTCATCTGCCACTAGTTTAACATAATAAAACACTGATACTCACCTCTCCTCGCTCGCCTGCTGTCTCTTCTCAGGGAGCAGCAGGCGTGATGTGAGTGACGTCATCATATTGCGCCTACAGCTCCCGGGGCCGGAGCACAGCAGGGTATGCTTCAAAAAGAGCAGTAAAGCAGGAGCTGTCTGCGGATGGCTTCTGCTTCATCTTTGTATTTAACTCCTCTATGTCCAGAGAGGACGCAGATGAGTTGATACCGGGACATACCTCACGCCGGGACAGGACCCGGATGGTTGGGAGATATGCCCAACGGGTCCCCCAGTACCATAGGACCCGGTGCAAGTGCACCGTTGGCCCTATGGTTAAATCGGCCCTGGGTATAGTGGCAGAGGGTTTCTGTGTGTTGTATGCTATACTAAAGAGGTGGGTGTACAGGTTACATTTGAAGGTTGTGATTGTAGGGGAGAGTTTTATGAATCATGGTAGTGAGTTCCAGAATATGGGGTATGCACGGGAGAAATCTTGGAAGTGGTTGTGTGAAGAGCAAATCACAGCAGAGAGCGAAGAAGTGTTTGCAGGTAGCGGGAGATTATCTCACATCATTAGGCCATTTTCACATGGTCAGAACTTTGGTCAGTTTTTGCATCTGTAGTTGGTCCAACATGACCACATCTTTTGATTTATATTTTTTTTTAGCTTTCTCTCCTGGATTTGACTTATAAAAGCTGATGCAAAATACCGATAAGTCTACTGCTGTGTGAAAGTGGTAGTCATCTTTAGACCGATTTCACATGACTTCGATCAGATCAAGAAATACAGTCCGTATATGGGCCACATTACCTAACCTGACTGCAACTCACATGAATGGGACTCCCAGTACCATAGTCATCTTTGATGCTAGGAGTCCCTGCCTGTATGCAGAAGTACTGTCCCATACTGTAATTTCCATTCATCTGAACCTTGGTTGGTCCGGGAAACACAGTTGACGCATAGACTGTATTTCTCGGCCAATCATGGGCAGACTGTAAAACTGGCTTTAGACATGTCAGAAAAGTACATTAGCTAGTTTTCTGGAAGTACTTCACCAGTGACATCATTAATGGTGTCTTGCCATTTTGGAAAAAGTCAGACCCCTATAGCTTTGACTCATGCATTCAGCGGTATGATGATATCACAGCATGAACATGAATGGAATTTTAATGAACCCCAGATGCAGAATTTCTGAAATGCAGGACATTCTTGTGTCAGAAACGAAGAAATAACAGGTAGAGGTCAAATATATTTTATTTACCGTTCTTCTCAATAGTTTAAAAAAATAATATATGTGTCTAGAGTCAACAGGCAGTGTCATACCCCCACTGATCTGCAAGTTATCCCCTATCCCATAGATAGGTAATAACTTGTTTTGGTGGGAAAACCACTTTACTGTTGAATAGGGCACTCCAGGGCTATAAGCAACAGCTGCTAATAGAACATTCTGGGCAAAATTGAATTATGCTTAGTGTATGGTGGTTTGCGACACTGTGATTTTCTATGTGGTATTCTTTTAATCCTTGTGTCGTGCCCTGTACCCTCAGCACAGCATAAGGCAAAACAATAATAATAATAACCACTTTATTTATATAGCGGCAGCATATTCCGCAACACTTTTCAAATCACTATATAATTAATGAATATATAAAAAGTATGAAAAAATAATAATACAATAAGCATATTTTTTACCCAGGGTGTTTCATTAAGGTGTTTTCCTACAATAATAACTTATCATCAAAGGAGTAGGGGTTAAATGTCCCCTGCTGAAATGGAGCAAAAGTTGTGCGTGCACTATGCCTCTCCATTTAAGCTATATGGGAGGAAAATTATAAAAATAATATTTAAGGGGGGGTTTTCAGGACTTACTAATTGATGACATGTCTCTAGGATAGGTCATCAATTAAAGATTGGCAGGCGTCAGACATCTGGGCCCCTGGCCAATCATCTGTCTAAAGAGGCTGCAGCATTCGGGTGAGTGCTGCAGCTTCTTCAGTACTTGCCAATCACAACAACGTACATTTGTGCAGCAGTTGTGCTTGTGGTTCGCAGCTCATCCCATTCACTTGAATGGGACTGAGCTGTGATCAAAGCATTGACTGATGAATGTGACATCACATTTCCTGATGTCTCTGAGTACCACTGAAACTTCAGCCAGTCGGTTCATGGGGTTCTGAGTGTTGGACCCCCATGATCCTTCAATTGATGACTTATCCTAAGGATCAATTAAAAAGTTCCAGAAAACCCCTTTAAGGCCGGAACCTCCTGCATAATGGATGGGATTCTAGCGAATCCCATTCACACATTGCAGAAAAATACCTGCAACAGAAATGCGATTTCCAAAAATGTTGCGTTTTTGGAAATCGCAGCATGTCAATTATACCTATGGAAACACCAGTAGTTTCCCTATAGGTTTAATTGACGAAGGAAGTCTGCAGCGGAAAACTCTGCGAACTGTTTGTGTGAAAAGCGCTGTGTGAAAAATCGCAATGCGTTTCCGCCATGGCTTTTCCTGTGGCGCTTTTTCGCTGCGGCCTACTATGTGGGACCTTAGCCTTAAGGAAATGTTTCAGGTGTTTTATTCTGACATAAACTGGCCCCATCATGTGCAGGAAGAAGTAATTCCCTTTCCATTGGTGCCCTCTGTAATCTTTCTGTTGTAGCAAAGTAAAGTTATAAATGTGTGAAAGCATACAAGTCATGTAAATTACCCTAAGTAGTCACGGTGGGCGGGGAGAAGCTTTGGCCTAGTAATGCTGTCCCTTGTATAGAATGATGTCACACAGCTCACCAGTATAATCATATAAACCAATATTGACTCGTGTCGTAGTGCTCAAGAACGCTCTTAGGACTCAACAGAGCAGAAACTTATCATAATCAAAAAAGTTCCGGCGACAATTCAATCCACAACATATATATTAAAAATTAACTTTTATTGTTCATCAAAAAATAAAAAAGTTACAAAAAGATCTCAGCTTCATGAGCAATCCTATGATTAAGGGGCAATACGTCCTGAAATGCATAAGGTAATGGAGCTGGGATCTTTTTGTAACTTGTTACTTTTTTATTTTTTGATGACATTAAAAGTTAATTTTTAATATAATGTATCTTGTGGATTGAATTGTCGCTGGATGCTGGAACATCACCACCTGGGCATGATTGACATCTCCTTCACATCACAAGGGAGGTGTCAATCATGAATGTGGGCACATAGGGCCCATTAATGATGGGAAAAAAAAACATCTGACGTTCTATTTAAGGCAATGTTTACGGTGTTGACGCATATTCTGAATCTAAATACTTTCAAAATCTTCTAATATTCCTACAGCACATCAAGTGTTTATACTCCATACACATATTCTAAGACATACAAAGCATGTGCATTATCACCATGGATCTCATATGGAAAAGCCACAGATCAGGTGCATGGAATAACAATGGGGCTAATTTGTGTGTGTATTCACAGTTTAAGTTGCAGATTTCTGCTGTGTATTTCCTAAATATGTGTTCCATGTGAACATACCCTTAGGGTCACTTTTAATGTGTCCCTAGGACAACTTTCATTAGAATTCCCTGTGCATTTGGTTCCAAGAATGGGATCATATTACTCCAGAACAATGCAGAACAGCCTTTACCAAAGAAGTGGGTGGGAAATATTACCTTCTCTGTATTGAGAGTACAGGATCCTATGCAAAACATTCTGTGTCATCTAAATGCAGCCTTAGGCTGGGGACACACAGGCAGTACTTACTGCGGGTTAGCCACTGCAAAGTACAGTAGAAGCACAGGTGACGAGATTTCTACAAATTGACTCCAATTGCTCAAAGTCATCTGAGCTATGGATTTTATAGGGAATCTATCACCTCCCCCATTACAGTACATTATAGTGATAAATAATATACCTCTATTGCAGCCTTATGCAAATGAGGCAGTTAGTGCATTGGGGACGGGCCTTCATCTCCCTGGAGCACTGCTGTTGCTGCTCAGGCCACTGTGCCACCATTTGCAGTGAGAGTTGATCTTCCCACTGCTGTGACATCACCCATTCTACCTAAGCAGCAACAGCAGCGCCCCCATGGCTGAATTCCCGTCCCCAGTGCACCAACTGCTTCATTTGTATAAGACTTCAAAGTTGTTTTTCTCCAAATCTAAATAAGTGACATACATAACAAAGATATATTATTTATCACTGTAATGCACTCTTTAAATCAGCAGCATATCAATTATTGCTGGAATTACAGTTTAAGGCCGGGGCCCCACATGGCGTAAACGCCACGGTTTGCCGCGACGAAAACACAACGGAAAAAACTGCTGAGTTTTAAAGTCACAGCAAAGTGGATGGGATTCTAGTGAATCCCATCCCCACTTTGTGGAAAAATATGCGCAGCAGACATGCTGCGATTTCCCAAACCGTCACATTTTTGGAAATCGCAGCATGTCAATTCTACCTACGAAAACACAGGCGGTTTCCCCATAGGTATAATTGAAGCAGAAACTCCACAGAAGAAACCTCTGTGTACTTTCTGTGAAAAGCACTGCGGGAAAAACTGCAATGTGTTTCCGCCGTGGTTTTTCCCGCAGCGCGTTTTTGCTGCACCCGCTACTTGGGGCCTTAGCCTAAGACTCATTGCATTTTCCTGACAAATTTTAGCAATGTCTCAGTCCTGTGTGTCCTCGACCTAATTCTGTATTAGAACCTGTGCACTACAGATACCATTAGCAGCATATAACTTATTTCCAGCAGCCTGTATTCTGTATGTGGAATAATCTGACACGTCACAGTAACAGAAAGGTATTCACATATTTAGGATGTTTTTAATTTGGATTTTCTGTTTTGGACATACGATTTGTTCTGCTTTAAACACAAATGATTCTTTTTGAGGGCTATCAAAAATATGGACACTGTACATCCTAGTGTATTTCCTTGTTTGACCTGCTTTTCATCAGTTTTTTTTATTATGTCCACAAAAGAAAATAGGTTATTGTTAGCATCACCTAACATTGAATATGTGAAAATTGGATGAAACACAGACAGCTCATGTGTGCTGTCCATTTTTATTTTCAAGGACCCATAGACTTGAATGACTGGGACTAGTAGAGAAAGAGAAAGGAATAGTGCATGCCACTTCTATTTTTTTCTCAGTGTCTCTCAGTCCATAATAAACCAAATGTATGAACGGCTCCATTCACTATAATGGGTTCATGTGCTATCTGTTTTTTTCACAGACTGCACTTGGACAGAAAAACTGTTAGCGTGAAAGAGCCCTAAGACTGAGAGATCCGTCAACAGCACTTTAATGACACTTGCATTTATTAAAGAAAATAATCAAAGACATAAATGAGATGCCTAGATACAAGTGGAGCTTCACTTTAACATGATGCAGCCATCTGTTAGTACACCTATTGTTCTGTCATTGTGACAAACAAGACATGTTAGGAAGTATTTATAGAAAGTGATTTATTTTCTGTTTGAGTGGATTTTATTACTTTGTCTGGTGCCAATAGCACAAGCTTTCTCCTCCCCAAATATAGTCACTATTACTTGCTGGGTCCTTTTTTGTTGATCACCAGAGAGACGCACAAGTGTAATACAGAGATCAGGGCTTTTTTTTTTTGTTAAAGTGAATGAAAATCCAACATTTGTGTGTAAGTGCATCCTTATCATGAGTGTGAATATAAGTGCGTCTATGTATGTAACAAGTATATAGATGTGAATATGTGGTCGTGAGTTGTGAGTGGGCACGGTATTACTGTATTATTTGCCATTATATTATAGCATTAATTTGACTACTTTCGTAATTGTGCTTGTATGTGAGGGCACCATGAGTGCATCCACTTACATTTGTTTGTGCACATACGTGCATATCCTGACTGTGAACCCCTCACCCCATGGTCCAGTACAAGTTGTTATGCTCTCTGAAGGGGTTGTCCAGTGACCTACCCAGTTCTACTGTCCTGTGTACCCTGTTTGCTGCTTCTTTCTGGTGCCAAGTGCTGTAAAGTGCCAGCATCCTTGCATTTACTGCAGTAGATTTAGGGATTGCAGAGGATAGCAAGAGATTGTAGCACATGATTGACCTGAAGAGACCCAGCTAATACAGGTTGGTACCACTAGAACCAGAGAGTTAACAAGCAAGAGGGGATCTTAAAAAGGTACCGGTATTTTAATTGTGAGAGAACAAGCCTGAATTTTAATAACATTAAATTGAGCAATTGCATTACATGAGTGTACAAGCTATATATAAGCAACTTTCCTTTTAAGAAAGAAAAGCCAGTTAAAGGGGTCAGACAGCTTTTAGATATTGTTGACCTATCCTCTGGATAGGCCAGCAATATCAGATCAATGGGAATCCAATACCCAGCACCCCTACTGAAACTACAGCATGGATGTTCTCTGACTTTCATCTGTGATTGAGTCACAAGTCAGCAGTCAGTATGAAGCACATACAATGTTACCCTGTGATTGGCCAGGATGCCTGACCTCTGAGTGAACTCACTGCTCACACTCAGCAGTAGAAGATACATTGTATAAGGCTGCAGGCTGAGAGCTCCATGAGTCTGATAAAACGTTGTCTGACACAAAGTTGTCTGATACCTGACTGAGTCAGAAATGAAAGTCAGAGAACATCTGAGGTTTTCAAGCAGCCCAGAAACTGCACAGTGTGAATGGGACCTGTTTAGATGCCATTCACTATGCTGTGCCAGTAAATTGCCACAAGTTAGCCACTGGCAAATTTGTAGATAGCCCAGGGGGATTTCACTGGGATTTGATATGTTGTCCATTAATGTCCTTTCTCACCAAATCCATGACATGTGGTTTTTTTTTTTAGCGGACAGAATAACGCGGGGTGCAGGCATTAACCGTGCGTTATTTTTTAACATTAATGTCTATGGCTAACTGAAAGTAACGGACGGTCGTCCGTTATACTGTTGGGTTTTTTCTGCGTATGCTCAGAAAGAAGAACAAAAAAATAAGCAAAAACAGAGAGTCTAAAAAACGGACACATTAACATCAGTTACGGTCTGTTATGATAGGTGTCCATTTTTTTTTTCTACAGACCCTATCAGAACAGACATACAACAGTAGTGTGAACGCCCCCTAAGGGAGCAGTAAACATGAAGTATTATTTAGGATAAGTAAAAGTCAGAAATGTCTGTAACTATTGATGCACTGAAATGATTCTTCTGCCACTATTGTGAGGACTGAGGTCTGAAGAGTCTGAAGCCCCTGTAAAGTACAGTTATATAGGGGGCGGACCTCATCTGTTGGCCAATCAGAAACTGCAGATGTCAGTGTCAGAATCAGAGTCAGAATCAAAGTCAGAGTCAGAATCAAAGTCAGAGTCAGAATCAAAGTCAGAGTCAGAATCAAAGTCAGAGTCAGAATCAAAGTCAGAGTCAGAATCAAAGTCAAAGTCAGAATCAAAGTCAGAGTCAGAATCAAAGTCAGAGTCAGAATCAAAGTCAGAGTCAAAGTGAGAGTCAGAATCAAAGTCGTTGTCAGAATCAAAGTCAAAGTCGTTGTCAGAATCAAAGTCAGGTGTCACTGTTGTAAACTGCTATTAATCTGATGTTTGACATTGATATCTGAGGATGTCCTAATATGGACACTGTAATTAAATATATATAGCCTTCTGTGTTAAGCATAACCAAGCAACAAGGTCTTCACATATGAAATCATGGAGAGAGAAGAAATCCTCCATCCTCTTAAGTTTCTATTTAATCTCTGACAATGCAGCCACTTTGTTTAGAACTGTAACCACCAACATGATTATGTTTTGGCAACTAAAACGTTTACACTTACAGTGGTTTATAAAAGTTAGAAACTTAGTGTTATAATGGTGATGATCCGATGAAACAGATGCCAGATTGTGGCTCTAACTACACAAATGACAGCCACGTATTAATACTATAAAACAATAACTACTATTCATAAAACTATATATGCCTATATCTGGAGTGTCCTTATAGAAATGAGTCCCAAATGTTGTGATGAGGAGGTTGTTATGTGAGGGGGTCAGATACTTATTGTGAATAGGTTTGCTGTAATAGGTTATAAACATATTGAGATTAAGATTGTTCTCGTTTTAGGTTGTGCAGAAGTAAAGACAAAGTCCAAAAGAACTTGAAAGCATGAAGGTTAACAGAATTGTGTTGGCATCGAGGCCAGGTAGGTGATTTAATCATCAAAATATATATGGCTTGGCATAGGTGCCAAGGATGTGACCTGATGGATGACGCCCAGAATATACTTTAGTAGTGACAATATAAATTCAGTGAAACATGGCTGTGAATAGGAAATGGAATGAAGCAAGTTACCGAAATGTGCTTTAAAGACCAGAAGGACGGAAGAGGTAGGGACCCTCTGGCTAACTGGATGAGAAAGAAATTAGCCCATGAGTGATATGGCTTATAACGCTGGCTGGCAGACAGCTACTTCTTGCCTAGAAACTGAAGTCGGGGACCGGAACAGCTGATCTACACATGGATCATTTAACCCTCCCAGTCCATTGACTATATGGGGGCTAACTCCAGCATGGTAATCTTTAGCAGTGAATTCAGAATTTATGATTGTTGTGCTTTTCTCTCTACTCTGTGCCACATGTCTCCATGCACCTAATGCACAGGAATATTGCACAAAGTGGCCACCAAAATAGGATACTTCACACACTGCGGTCACAATATATACAGTCATGGCCAAAAGTTTTGAGAATGATACAAATATTAATTTTTACAAAGTCTACTGCTTCAGTTTTTCTAATGGCAATTTGCATATACTCCAGAATGTTATAAAGAGTGATCAGCTTAACAGCAATTACTTGCAAAGTCAATATTTGCCTAGAAAATGAACTTTATCCCCCAAAACACATTTCAGCATCATTGCAGCCCTGCCTTAAAAGGACCACCTAACATCGTTTCAGTGATTGCTCCATTAACACAGGTGTGGGTATTGATGAGGACAGGGCTGGAGATCAATCTGTCATGATTAAGTAAGAATGACACCGCTGGACACTTTAAAAGGAGGCTGGTGCTTGCCATCATTGTTTCTCTTCTGTTAACCATGGTTATCTCTAAAGAAACACGTGCAGTCATCATTGCACTGCACAAAAATGGCCTAACTGGGAAGAGTATTGCAGCTAGAAAGATTGCACCTCAGTCAACAATCTATCGCATCATCAAGAACTTCAAGGAGAGAGGTTCCATTGGTGCCAAAAAGGCTCCAGGGCGCCCAAGAAAGACCAGCAAGCGGCAGGACCGTCTCTTAAAAGTGTTTCAGCTGCGGGATCGGGCTACCAGCAGTGCAGAGCTTGCTGAGGAATGGCAGCAGGCAGGTGTGAGTGCATCTGCACGCACTGTGAGGCGGAGACTCTTGGAGCAAGGCCTGGTCTCAAGGAGGGCAGCAAAGAAGCCACTTCTCTCCAGAAAAAACATCAGGGACAGACTGATATTCTGCAAAAGGTACAGGGAGTGGACTGCTGAGGACTGGGGTAAAGTCATTTTCTCTGATGAATCCCCTTTTCGATTGTTTGGAACATCTGGAAAACAGCTTATTCGGAGAAGAAGAGGTGAGCGCTACCACCAGTCTTGTATCATGCCAACTGTAAAGCATCCTGAAACCATTCATGTGTGGGGTTGCTTCTCAGCCAAGGGAATCGGCTCTCTCACAGTCTTGCCTAAAAACACAGCCATGAATAAAGAATGGTACCAGAATGTCCTCCAAGAGCAACTTCTCCCAACCGTCCAAGAGCAGTTTGGCGCTCAACAATGCCTTTTCCAGCATGATGGAGCACCTTGCCATAAAGCAAAGGTGATAACTAAATGGCTCAGGGAACAAAACATAGAGATTTTGGGTCCATGGCCTGGAAACTCCCTAGATCTTAATCCCATTGAGAACTTGTGGTCAATCATCAAGAGACGGGTGGACAAACAAAAACCAACAAATTCAGACAAAATTAAAGCATTGATTCTGCAAGAATGGACTGCTATCAGTCAGGATTTGGTCCAGAAGTTGATTGAGAGCATGCCAGGGAGAATTGCAGAGGTCCTGAAGAAGAAGGGTCAACACTGCAAATATTGACTTGCTACATTAACTCATTCTAACTGTCAATATAAGCTTCTGTTACTCATAATATGAATGCAATTATAATTCTGTATGTGTTAAAAAACATCTGACAAACACACATAAAAACCAGAGGGCAGCAGATCATGTGAAAATATAATATTTGTGTCATTCTCAAAACTTTTGGCCATGACTGTATATATAATATGCATGATAGTGGCCCAGTGAATGGATAAATAACATGGTTAGTGCACACAGTGATGTCACTGCACAAGAATAATACATGCAGTGATATCACTATGCACGGGTTATGCACAGAATTATATCACAGAACAATGGTAATCTACTCGGTACATGGACAATGCAACACGATAATGATGTACACAGTGATGTCACCAGGGCTGTGGAGTCGGTACGCCAAAGCCCCGACTCCGACTCCTCAATTTCCCCTGACTCCGACTCCGACATACATGGCGTATGTTTAAGAGATAACTTAATTTAAGCTTTTTATCATCCTTATGATACAATAATAAAGCTATTTAGGTAGAACATAAAATATATTTATTGGATACAACTTTAGAACACAAAAAACTTTAATAAATTGCAAATATGCAAAACGCTGCAGTAAGTGGTAAAAAAACAGTTTTCAACAAAAACGTCCTGAATAACATTTGTGGAGTCTATGAATTTGTTCTGAGAAAAAGTATCGCCTCCATCAGATCCTCCTTCAAAGATGACCTCAAATCGGATCGAATTATTTTAAGGCTAGAGAACATCTTCTCTACACTAACTTGGGTTGGTGGCAAAGCGGTGACCACATGGGCAAGATCTCTAACAATCTCGGGGTATAAAGGAATTGCCTCCTGCACAGTCAGTTTTGATGATCGGTTGAACTCTTCTACTCCTTTGAGAGCAAGTGAAAAATTTTGCTGAAATACAGTCAGTTTGTTTGCTATGGGAATGGAATCTTTTTCTCTGCGGCAACGCTTTGCCTGATCCATGTCATCCAAATACTTTTCAAAGTTAAACTCTTCATCTGATGAGGCTGAAGATATGGTGGCAGTAGCACTGGCAAGACCCAATTCCTCTTGCTCTTGGCAGTCCTGTAGCCCACTCATCCTAATTGCTACCTCAGTCAGAGCTTCTTTTCCTTTAGTAATCTGTTGATCATTCAGCAATATACGATGACTTGGGTCCACATAAACAGCTGCCAGAAGAATTTTGTTATCTAATAACAGTGTCTCTCTCCTTTTCATTGAAGCAGCAATGCCCTCTGTGATTAAGCCTTGTCTTTGGGACATGCAAAACAGCAAGTTCTTCCACTCCTTTAAGAAAGTTCCAGGAGTTAAATCCTCAGCTTGTAATTTTTTTGTTACTGTGAATGGGTGATGAAGCAGTTCCATTAATTCAGCCACCTGTGTCCATTGACCTTCTGTTAATGTTACCTGAGGGTTGGCCATGTCCACAAGAAAGGGCTTCAGCTCAACAAATCGCTCAATCATTAAATAGGTGCTGCCCCACCGAGTGGCTTGATCTACGATTGCTCCTTTCCCAGCACGTCTCTTCAAGATGGAATCAATTTTAGGGGTTTGGGCAGCAATAGCCAATTTCCTCACCTTGCCAATCAGAGTTCCAGCATGTCCCTCTTGCAGACTGTCTCTTATTGCCAGCTGCAGTGTGTGCACAGCACAGCGCATGTGATAAATATGAGAGAATTTTGAAGCAGCTTCAGCAAGATCTAATTCTAAAGTATCATTTTGCTGTTGTTCTGTAGTAATATCTGTTTGTTCCTCAGTTACAGGAACAGGACTGTGGGCTTCCATCTCAGACATACTGAATCCAGTTTTCTTCTAACTGTTCTTCACCTTCCTTATTCTCATTCATCAGTTTAATTGTACTTATCATGTTTGAAGCATTGTCCGTTACAATAGCAAGAACCTGTTCTTTTTTGAGTTCATAATCTTCCAGAACATTTTCCACTAAGGCCTGGAGAAACTGACTGGTGTGTTGAGCTTTAGCATCCTTTACCGCCAGTGTCTTGGTAACAAATTTTTTGTTGTCACAAACAAATCTTACATTTATAGCAAAATAGTTCACTCTGTGACGCGTGCAGGCATCCATTTTAAGATATATTAAGCGTCTCTTGAGAATCTTTTTAAGATGTTCTTTTTGGTTAAGGGCTTCTTCAATCACTAATTTTCTAATACTTTGTCTTTCCAGAGAAACACCAAGTTTTCGGGCCATTTCTCCATTAAGAGCTTTAAAACTTGGTCGAGCAAATAATGATAATGGTACACCGTCCTTCACAACAAGCTCTATGAGCTGTCTTTTAAACACATCTGCTGTCATTGTTACAGTAATTTTGTCACTTAGAAAATATCTTGTTACTGATGTTTGAGACAATCTTTCATCCTCCGTTGCCTGGCGGGAAGTGCTGGGCACTGGTTTCTTGGTGTCACTCTGATCCTTCTCAGTCACAGATTTGAAAACTTCTGGGTGGAAGCGGCTTAAATGTCTTTTTAGATTGGAAGCTCTCGTAGGAGCGTTTTTCTCGCTTCCGGAGTATGCACTGATTTTGACATCACAGCATTTGTTCTCATCTGGGTCACTTATCTTACACTGACACACAAAATATTTTTTATCTTCAGTTAGTGTGAAATGCTCAAATACAGCTGACTTCATAGGAAGCTTCTTAGACATTTTATAATGATATAAATTTGTTTTCAAAATAATTTTGTCCTATAAAAAAAAAGGTATATTGTAATATCTGAAAGAATAGCGAGTATAACTTTGGATAGAAATAAAACAAACTATGCATAAATCAATAGTACAGCTATCGATATGTCATGATAAATAAAAAGTTTGTAATATATGTTTTATTAGGTCTCTTTACTCTGAACTTTCAGTATCACACTTTTCTCTGGATACAGCTCACTAAGGGCCTGATGTGTGAAAACTGTCTTGGTCTAAGACTTTCTTTGTTACCCATAGCAACCAGTCAGAGCTCACAGCAACCAATCAGAGCTCTGCTTTCATTTCTCCAGAGCACTACATGAAAGGGGAGCTCTGATTGGTTGCTATGGGCAACAAAGAAACTTCTACACCTAGACAGTTTCATACATCAGGCCCTGGGTGTTTTACATCATACTGCTTCAATATCTACAATATAACAAAGCCTTGGCAAGTGGCAACAGCTTCTACACCTATAGTACTTTCTCACATGTGTGTTTCTGTATTTCTAAGTTTGAGATGTTAGAAAACAGTTTCCCCCCTTATATTCTATGTATAGCATATATAAGCCATCTGAGCAGAGCAGCTAACCTCTCCAATATGAGCTCAGAGGAGAAGCAAACTAACACAAAGCATACAGAGAGAACATACACTGGACAATTGATTTATGCAGTTTATTGAAAGTTTAGATATACTAAGAAGAAGTACTTGCCTTAAAGGAGTTCTCAGTCTCAGCACAATGATTCACTTGCTGACAAGCAGTCACTCTGTGTCCTCGGGCTGTGGGTGGGTCTCCAGCACAATTACAGATAAAGTCAAGCTTTTCAGTCCTCACAATCACAACACTTGTATCTTTTGCTTACTCCAGATAATGGTGCTAAACCTTATAGGTTCACTCAGAACTCAGTCCCATCATTATATGAGGAATAGAACAGACCTTTACAGTACATTTCATCATTTTCAACATTTCATCATTTTCCCAAATTCTTATGAAAATATATTCAGCACATACTGCATTGTACTACTAACTGTACCAATTTATTATATATTTTGGGAGTCGGAGTCGGTCCATTTTATACCGACTCCGACTCCACCAAAATAGGCACCGACTCCGACTCCACAGCCCTGGATGTCACAGAATGATGATAATGTACACAATGATGTTGCAGTACAATGGTAATACACATAGTGATGTCACACCATAAGGAAGATGTAGACAGTGACGCAGGGCTGTTTTAACACATTGGTGGGCCCAGTGCAAAGGTTCCATAAGTTCCCCACCCATCACCGCTATTATACCCATCTGAAAGATGCCAAAAACTTGGATTTTATATGGTGACATTCAATGAGTGAAAATGTGTTATGTGACTGATGGAACTTTCCGCCTGTCAGAAATGTTTTATATATTCATCTCTAGTAATAATCGTTATTGCTATTATTTTAGCGTGTAACGGATATCGCTAGAGAGGCTTTCAATGTATTTTATTCTATAAAGATCAGGTATGGACAGGACAGGGACAATGAAAAAATGTAAACTTTATTGATGACTTTATGTATGTGCTGTGTAAGTGTTTGGTGCAATTCTTTTGGTGCTGCGACCTGGACAATGGTAAACATCTGGGTCACAGCACCAATAAACTTCCAGGTTATGTTCAGAGGGCTATTACACAAGAATACCCCTGTTATTAGGCTCAGGGGGTTATTACATTATTCCTCTATGTGACAATCAGAAAGTAAAAGTATAGTATGCTTTCTGATTGATAGGCGAGGGGATAACATGGACAGAAGTCCCTGCTACCCCCACTCCCCCTGGGGTCACATACAGGTTATTCACAGACAATGATGATTTGTCATTGTCTGTGCAGTCTGCAGCTCTTCTCCTTCCTCCTTCACACAGATCTAAGATGCTGCCTGAGGCAGGAGGGGGGAGGACACTTTAGAGCCACATATATCAGGATCCGTTAGGGTCATGACATTAAACTGTGGGGACAACTGCAGGACTATGAAGATGAACATGGATTCATTTTAAAGAAGAGAATTTCATCTTTAAAATGATACCAAAATCATCATGATAGCCCTTACAGATTCAGAGCGATTCACGGTTATAAACGCTGTTGAGAATTGAGATCTGCATTGGGATCTCAATGCCCATCATTTTCACCAGTGAATTGCTACGGATCTGTAATGGCTATCATGATGATCTTGGTATCATTGTAAATAAGAGATTCTCCTCTTTAAAGTGAATCCAAGATCATCTTCATAGCCCTGCAGTTGTCCCCACAGTTTAATGTCCCTCTCCTACCACACAGAAATAAAAAAAAAACACACACTAATACTCATCTCTCCTCTCTCCCTTGCTGTCTTGGGTCCAGAGAGCGGGGAGCTGCAGGCGCGATGTAAGTTATGTCATCACATCGCGCCTGCACCTCCTGGGGAAGAATGATGAAGCAGGGATCGGACGGCATATGCAGGACTGTCCCAGTGGTGCTCCCCGCTACCATAGGGCCCGGTGCAAGTGTGCCTTTGGCCCTATGGTTAAAGCGGCCCTGCAGCGATGTCACCGTGATGAAATCATAACAGAAGAAAATCACATACAAAAATGTCACCAATTACGTAGTGACAACGCAGCTGAGGTAAAAAACATAATGATATCACACTGCAGACGTAATTATATATAAACATGTCACATTACAAGAATAATGGGGCTCCTTCCATCACACTTAGTCTCCACTAAATGCACCTTATCCCCCCAATGAAACAGGGCCTTGTAGCAGTTGTTATGCTTGGCATCTTGGTATATGAACAAATACAAGAAAACAAATATTGCAGAGAGTATTACTCAGTATGGAGACGTTTTATAGCTCAAAACATTTATGTAACCACATTCCTTTTCTAATCCTATTGTTTGATTCTTTTATTATACAAACTTGAAACTGAAGAAAAACTCTTTGAAACCCTAAAATGTCGTAATCGTGCTGAAAAGATAGTTTAGTACTTTCTCTGCTGCCAAACCTACAGTAACTTCTTGTAATGGTATTCCACTGGCACATTTCCAAAACGAAAAGTTGTCATTTTTTAGAGCAATCTCCACCATTTCAAATTTACTTTTCTCAAATCTGAACTTCTGCAATAAGTTAAGATATCACGCTGCAACAGCTTATCACATAAAACAACAAAAGGCAATTAAAAATCAATGTAAAAACATTTTTAATGACTTTTCATTGCTTTTTGTTGGTTTCTGGATACAATATCACGCTGCAGCAGTTTAACCAATTGCAGAAGTTTGGGTTTGCTCTGCTACATCTGTACGTGTTAAATAATAGACAGAGAAAACCAATACAGCTCCCGCTAGCGCAATAGACCCAACATAAGGTGGTGGAACAGGCAAGGCAGCAAGAAACTGCTTACCTTCAGAAGTGGCGTAAAGACATACGCCACGTGTGTGTGTATATAGCGTCATGCAAAAGTTTGGACACCCCTGGTCAAAATCACTGTTATTGTGAACAGTTAAAGGGGTTTTATGGGCAAAAAAAAAAAAAAAAAAAATTAAAAAATGTCTGTTTGTGCTAGTAATGGGTTAATAAGTACACACATATACCTTTAGCAGTGTTTTGAGTGATTTCTGGTTGTCTGTGGGAGCTCCTGGCATCCTCTGCATTTGTTTACATGGTGTAATTTCCTGCTGTGTAGCTTCCAGTGTGCCTTCCACACTAGCTCCCTCTCACTCAACCCCCCTCCTCTCTCACTCCGTTACACCCCCCTCTCTGTCTCCCTAGCTAAGCTATCCCGCCCACTACTAGCGTAAAGGAGTACCTTGCAAAAGTTTGTGAACCCTTGTAGATTTGTGTGTTCAGATAACTTTGACCAAGGTCTCAGAACTTAATTAGCCAGTTAGGGTTATGGCTTGTTCACGATCATCGTTAGGAAAGGTCAAGTGATGCAAATTTTACACCTTTATAAATACCCAGCCTCCTCTAATCTTATGCCAAAAAACAGCAGCCATGGGTTCTTCTAAGCAGCTGCCTCGCACTCTGAAAATGAAAATGGTGGAGGCCCACAAAGCAGGAGAAGGCTATAAGAAGATAGCAAAGCTTTTTCAAGTTGTCCTTTCCTCAGTTCAAAATGTAATTAAGAAATGGCAGTTACCAGGAACAGCGGAGGTCAAGATAAGGCAAATCAGAACCCCCTCTTGACTGCAAAAGACCTTGAGGAAGATTTAGGGTGTGTTCACACGGCGGAAAATGAAAATCATTTTCTGCCATGGTCTGCCGCGACGGGATGCCGATGCAGTGCATCAGCATTCCGTCGTGGCATCCCGCTCCTGATTAAGCCTGGATGAATGGGCCTAATCAGGAGGGAGTCTTGCGCCGCGGACACCGCGGGCGGAATCCGCCTGAAGATAGGTCATGTTGCTTTTTTTTTTCCTCTAGTGGAAAAAAAAAACACTAGAGGGAAAAAAACGCTACTGACTCCCATTGAAATTAATGGGAGCCGGTTTTTGAGGCGGATTCCGCCTCAAAATCCGCTGCCAAAAAACTCCGTGTGAACACAACCTTAGCAGACTCTGGAGTTGTGGTACATTGTTCTGCTGTTCAGCTATACCTGCACAAATATGGCCTTCATGGAAGAGTCATCAGAAGAAAACCTCTCCTGCGTCCTCACCATAAAATTCAGCATCAGAAGTTAGCAAGAACATCTAAACAAACGTGATGCATTTTGGAAACAAGTCCTGTGGACCGATGAGGTTAAAATAGAACTCTTTGGCCACAATGATCAAATGTTTGTTAAAAAAAAAGGGTACAGAATTTCAGGAAAAGAACATCTCTCCAACCATTGAGCATGGAGGTGGATTATGCTTTGGGGTTGTGTTGCAGCCAATGACACGGGGAACATTTCACGGGTAGAGGGAAGAATGGATTCAATGAAATTTTAAGCAAATTCTTGAAGCAAACATAACACCATCTATAAAAAAGCTGAAATGGAAAAGAGGATGGCTTCTACAAATGGATAATGATCCTAAACACACGTCAAAATCCACCATAGACTACCTAAAAAAGCGCAAGCTGAAGGTTTTACCATGGCCCTCACAGTCCCCTGATCTGTACATCATTGAAAATCTATGGCTAGATCTCAAAAGAGCAGTGCATGCAAGATGACCCAGGAATCTCACAGAACTGGAAGACTTTTCTAAGGAAGAATGGATGAAAATCCCTCAAACAAGAATTGAAAGACTGGCTACAAAAAGCGCTTACAAGCTGTGATACTTGCCAAAAGGGATACTACTAGGCACTAACATGCAGGGCGCCCAAACTTTTGCATCAGGCCATTTTCATTTTTTATTTTGAAAAATATTTAAAAAAAAAATACACTGGGAATGTGTCATCTTTAATGTTATGCCTTTTGAAGATCATTTTATCTTCAAATTGCTTAACTGTTCATTTTGACCAGGGGTGTCCAAACTTTTTCATGCCACTGTGTGGGTGTGTATGTGTAATAAAAATATATATATATAATTTTTATTATGCTAAAGGGAGTCTATCACCTCTACTTTTGTATATTTGGAGAAGTCTTTGAAGTCTTATGCAGTTGGTGCACTGGGGGTGGTGCTTCTGCTTCCTGGAGCTCTGCTCTTGCCACTAAGACCCCTGCCATCTCTTTTCTGCACCACCCTGTGCAGTGGGAGTTGATCCTTCCATTGTTATGACATCACCCATTCTACATGAGTGGTGCTTCCAAGGGCTGAAGGCCCGCCCCCAGTGCACCAACTGCCTAATTTTGCATAAAACATTTTTTTTTTCCCCAAATCTACAAAACAAACATGCGCAACAAAAGTATTTTGTTTTTCACTGTAATTTGCTCTGTAAGATGGTGGTGACAGATGAATATATTTGGGGAGATGATAGATTCCCTTTAAGCAATGTTTGTTACATATTACTGGTATCTTCATGATATATTGCTCAGTCTTCACCCCAGAGTGATGGACCAGGTTTTTTTAATGTTTTACCTATTCACTAGATGGGTGACAAGTGTCTTAATGGTGGCAGTCTGAATGCTTGTAACCCTGCAGATCACAAGGAAAGGGGTTCTGTGTCTGCCATATGAATGGAGCACTGTATTTGGCATCTTTTAGGCAGTCTCATGGTGATCTACAGTGCTGGCCAAAAGTATTGGCACCCCTGTCAGATAATACTCAATTTCTTCCAGAAAATGATTGCAATCACAAATGCTTTGGTAATAATATCTTCATTTATTTTGCTTGCAATGAAAAAACACAAAAGAGAATGAAACAAAAGTCAAATCATTGATCATTTTACACACAACTCCAAAAATGGGCCGGACAAAAGTATTGGCACCCTCAGTATTGTAGCACAACCTTTAGACAAAATAACTGCGAACAACCGCTTCCGGTAACCATCAATGAGTTTCTTACAATGCTCTGCTGGAATTTTAGACCATTCTTCTTTGGCAAATTTCTGCAGGTCCCTGAGATTTGAAGGGTGCCTTCTCCAAACTGCCATTTTGAGATCTCTCCACAGGTGTTCTATGGGATTCAGGTCTGTACTCATTGCTGGCCACTTTAGAAGTCTCCAGTGCTTTCTCTCAAACCATTTTCTAGTGCTTTTTGAAGTGTGTTTTGGGTCATTGTCCTGCTGGAAGACCCATGACCTCTGAGGGAGACCCAGCTTTCTCACACTGGGCCCTACATTATGCTGCAAAATTTGTTGGTAGTCTTCAGACTTCATAATGCCATGCACACGGTCAAGCAGTCCAGTGCCAGAGGCAGCAAAGCAAACCCAAAACATCAGGGAACCTCCGCCATGTTTGACTGTAGGGACCGTGTTCTTTTCTTTGAAGGCCTCTTTTTTTTTTCCTGTAAACTCTATGTTGATGCCTTTTCCCAAAAAACTCTACTTTTGTCTCATCTGACCAGAGAACATTCTTCCAAAAAGTTTTTGGCTTTCTCAGGTAAGTTTTGGCAAACTCCAGCCTGGCTTTTTTATGTCTCTGGGTCAGAAGTGGGGTCTTCCTGGGTATCCTACCATAGAGTCCCTTTTCATTCAGACGCCGACGGATAGTACGGGTTGACACTGTTGTACCCTTGGACTGCAGGGCAGCTAGAACTTGTTTGGATGTTAGTCGAGGTTCTTTAGCCACCATCCGCACGATCTTTCGTTGAAATCTCTCGTCAATTTTTCTTTTCCATCCACATCTAGGGAGGTTAGCCACAGTGCCATGGGCTTTAAACTTCTTGATGACACTGTGCACGGTAGACACAGGAACATTCAGGTCTTTGGAGATGGACTTGTAGCCTTGCGATTGCTCATGCTTCCTCACAATTTTGCTTCTCAAGTCCTCAGACAGTTCTTTGGTCTTCTTTCTTTTCTCCATGCTCAATGTGGTACACACAAGGACACAGGACAGAGGTTGAGTCAACTTTAATCCATTTCAACTGGCTGCAAGTGTGATTTAGTTATTGCCACCACCTGTTATGTGCCACAGGTAAGTAACAGGTGCTGTTAATTACACAAATTAGAGAAGCATCACATGATTTTTCAAAGGGTGCCAATACTTTTGTCCACCCCCTTTTTATGTTTGGTGTGGAATTATATCCAATTTGGCTTTTTTTTTTTTAAACTCGTTTTATTGAAAATTGCGTATCAGACAAAGGAAAAGAAATCAAAACAAATACATAACATGTTGCGCACCAAAAAACGAGAATTTCAATGTAAATTCACTCAACGCACCACATCCCACCTCGCCAGGTCCTCGTCCCATCCGGACCATATAACGTAGACTCGGTACAGAAAGAATATAATCAGGACATGCGTAATACTGTATACATCAGTTATCATGTACAAAACATGCAGTCAATAAGTCAAGGGTAACAACAAGGATACACTCCAAAATGAGAGGTCGTGGATACTCCCGGTGTCTCGCACCCCTCACGGCATGAGTAAATTAATGGCAGAGCGCAATGAGGGAGCCGTATATTGGGTTACCGGAGAATTGCACCATGTTCCCCACACCTTATGGAATTTCTGAGGGCACCCTCTCCCTTTATACACAATCTGGTTATAAGGAAGAACAGTATTAACAAGTTTCTTCCACTGAGATACTGATGGGGGTTTCGGAGCCATCCATCGCAGTGCGATAGCTTTCCTAGCATAAAATAAAGACTCCCTCAAAAGGATTCTAACATGGTGTTGCCATATTTCTTCATCTAATACGCCGAAAAGGCATATCTCTGGGGTTAATGGTATAGGTTTAGCCAGAACTTCCGCCAGGAGATCCACGACCCCTTTCCAAAAACATTGTATGATCGGACATTCCCAAATCATATGCCAAAAGTCTGCCTGTGGACAAAGACACCTAAGGCATCCGGGGTTGGGCAGACGTCCCATTTTGTATAGACGGGAAGGTGTCAAGTAACATTGGTGTAGAATATACGTTTGAATCAGTTTGTTGTTAGCTGAAGGTGACACATGTTGAGGAGATTCAAGGATATCTTGAAACATCTCATCTGTGAGAGTTGGGATATTTATGCTCCATCGCGTCAAGGCCGGGGCGTCCAAAGTGGACACCTTGGCCTGTATCAGATGTGCATATAAAGTAGATATCAAACCCCCAGGGCCCTGTGAGCGAAGTATGCCGATAAGCAGATACTCAGATATATTGTCCAATCGATCCGGGAACTGAGAAGAAAGTGCATGTCTAATCTGTAGATATCTAAAGAACTGCGTTCTAGGGATGCCATAGGAGGAGCTTAGCGAGTCAAACGTTTTAAAAACCCCTTGTATGTACAGGTCACTAAGAGAGGACACGCCATACTGCGACCAGGCCCGGGCGCCAGGCAGGGCAAATAACGTCGGCAGACCAGGGTTGTGCCAAAGCGGGGTCTCCGCAGGTATATCAGAATAAGTGGACACCTTTTTCGCCTGACGCCAGACCTGTCCCGCCAGGGCATGGATGGGCAACAATTTCCCCCTAAACAAGGCCGGGTGTTCCAACACCGGCCACAGATTATGCAGACCCAGGTGGTGAGCCAGATGTGCCTCGGACCTCGGTAGGGGATCAGATGAGAGCCACTTCCTAATAAAACGGAGCTGTCCTGCCAGGTAGTAAAGAAACAGATCAGGGAGTGATGTGCCCCCGAGCTGCTTTGGTCGTTGTAGAGATGACAACCTAAGCTTAGATCTAGAGTTTCCCCATATAAAGGAGATAATGAGGGAGTCCATTTGTTTAAAAAATCTAAGGGGCACGGACACAGCAGAATGGCTTATAGCATATAGACATTTGGGTAGTACTATCATTTTAACTAGGTTGATTCTACCAGCCACCGACAAAGGCAGTGTAGCCCAAAGATTAAACTTAACCCTAAAGTGCGAGATGAGCGGAAAGATGTTCTGTTCCAAAAAACACCTATGGTCCCTAGATATAAAGATGCCCAGATATTTGCAGGTTGAGACTGTAGTCAATCCACATACCACATTCCCCTCAGCTACACTTGACGCACGGCCAATATGCATGTATGAGGACTTAGTCCAATTGGTCCGTAGGCCAGAATAATTACCAAATTCGTCAATTATAGCCATGGCTCTGGGCAGAGACCGGGAGGGGTCGCTCATAAACAGGAGTAAGTCATCGGCATATAGTGCTGTTCTCTCCTCCCGGGTGCCTATCACTATGCCTTTATATATGGGGTCATTCCGAAGCAGTATTGCCAAGGGTTCCACCGCCAGAGCAAACAGTAGCGGTGACAATGGACATCCTTGTCTTGTACCCCTACCCAAAGGAAAGTAGGAAGACAACGCGCCATTAATGGACAGCGCCGCTCTAGGGGAACAGTATAGAAGGGAAATCCAGGTAACAAGCCCCTCTCCAAATCCGTATCCTCGCAACACCTGCAATAGAAAAGGCCACTCGACAGAGTCGAACGCCTTTGTTGCATCTAAAGAAGCCATCGCCCAGTCATGTGAGGATGATGCCCCAATCTGAGTTATCACCTGAGCCCTTCTAAGATTATCCGATGTGGATTTTCCAGGCATAAAGCCTGTCTGATCCGGATGGACAAGGTCGAGAACAACAGAATTTAGCCTTTTCGCCAACATTTTAGTAAGGAGTTTATAATCTATATTAAGCAGTGATATAGGCCTATATGAGCCACAGTCCAGCGGATCCTTGTCAGGCTTAAGTAACAGGATAATGGTGGCGTCATAAAAGGACTCCGGGAGACTGGGACCCACAAAGGCAGCGTTATAACAGTCAAGCAACACCGGGAGAAGCAGGCCCCCATACTGGGCATAAACCTCCACCGGGATGCCGTCCGGACCCGGCGATTTGCCCCTTGCCATATCTGCCAGGGCACCCGATAGCTCCTCTAGCGTAAAAGGGGAATCTAAAAATTCACGTTGGTCTTCTGACAATGTAGGAAGGGGGATCAAGCCCAAATAGGTGGCAAGCTCTCCGTCAGTGACTCTAAGCTTGGAGAGGTATAACTCACTGTAATATCTATAAAATCTGTCACTAATGGCCAAGCTATTGGACAGTACCTCCCCCGTCTCTGAATGTACTCGTAGTATTGCAGGTGAGGCTGTGTTTTGATGTATCAGTTGAGCTAGAAAGCTGCTCGACTGGTTGCCGAGTTCGTAAAACTTCTGTTTGCTAAAAAACAGAGACCTACGTGCCTTGTCATGCAGTATATGCAGATATTGTCTACCCGTCTGCAACCATTGAGACCTAGCCTCATCAGTTGGATTAGCCACGTATGCGGCTTCGAGCGAGGCACACTGGGTCGCCAAAGTGGTCTCCAACAGCGAGGATTCCCTCTTTACAAAGGAAATGGAGGACTTAATACAACCCCTAAGATATGCCTTCATAGTTTCCCATAAGAGGAGCGGAGAAGTGTTTGGGGAATTAATGGTCAAAAATGTCTGAAGTTGATCAGGTATTCGATCATGTGGTACAAATAGTTTCAACCAAAATGGGTGGATTCGCCAACCCTGTCGTGGCTTAGCAGCCGTACTACTATTTAATTGGACCAACAACGGGGAATGATCAGACACTGCCCTGGGTAAATAGGATATGATCTGCAACAAAGAATATGCTTTAGTATTTCCAAAAGCATGGTCAATCCTGAACAGAGTATGTCTGTTGGCAGAGTGACAGGAAAAGGTGCGGGCCTCCGGAAACCGGACCCGCCACAAATCCAACCACCCCAATTCACGGATCACTCCGGCCATTGTAGTAGGGCGAGGCAGAGAGGGGGAACCTGGCTCCGCGGAGAACCGATCCAATGCAATATCCATAACTTTGTTAAAGTCACCCAAACATAATGCAATAGCCCCAGGGAATCGGGTCGCAAACTGCGCAGCCTGCTGGAGCACAGCAAGATCAGACGCCGGTGGCAAGTACACACCCAGGATAACATACAGGACAGAGTCAACCCAGGCCTGGACAAAAACGTATCGTCCCTCGGGGTCCCTTACAATGAGGCCTGGCTCCCACCTGAGTCTACGATGCACCAAGATGGACACCCCCCTGGAATAGGAAGTGTGTGTAGAGTGAGCCGCCCACTGAACCCATGGCTTCTGAAGTCGCCTGGAATTGTCTGGAACCAAATGAGTTTCCTGAAGGCATATGAGGTGTGGGTCAGCCCTCCTAATCTGAGAGAAAACCAACGACCTCTTTCGTGGGCTACCCAGGCCCCTCACATTCCAAGATAGTACACTAAAGGACGCCATGGTCGTCTAAGAGTGTAATGTAATCATGGCAATTCAGGACCCCAAAAGTGACCCGCCTATGAGTGTGTAGCGCGTGGCTGAGTGAAACACAAAGTGGTGTGCAGCAACCTAAGAACCATATACAAACGAAATGAACCATTACACCCCTAAAGGGTGTGAGACATACTACTGGCATAAACAAACAATATTTGTTAAATTAACCGTGGCTACAATTAACGGGGGAAGAAGTGCACCCACAGTGGTTGGTATACGGGGCACTGTCTTAAAGGTATGGATAATCACTAGGCTAGGAGATATACTATTCAACAGAGCCAGGTTCACATGAGTAAATGAGATACACCGGCGCCCCGGGGTCGCCAGCCCAGGTAACTATAAGACTACAGGATACTATAATAACAGAACCGCACTTTTCATAAAACTACTTATGCAATAAACAAGAGCATCCCGTAATACATAAGTCCTTATGTATGGTCCGATCGGACCTCTCACCACACGCCGTCAGGATCATCGTCTCGGAGATCGAGGAAGAAGAGATAGCCAGTCCTCCACATCCCTCGGTGAAGTAAAGAAAAGGGACCTGCCGTCATGGACGACCCGAAGACGTGCTGGGTAAATCATGGAGTATTGTATAGCCTTTTCTCTCAACCGCCTCTTAACGGCCACGAAGGATGCTCGGGTCTTCTGGAGAGCCGCCGAGAAATCTGGAAACATGGCCACTGCTGCTCCGTTGTACTTAAGCTCGCCGGCCTGGCGCGCAGCCCGCAACGCCGTATCCCGATCCGTGCTGTTAATCAGACGGGCCAACAAGGGTCGAGGAGGTGCGCCCTGAGGCGGCGGTTTAGCCGGAACCCTATGGGCCCGTTCCACTGCAAATATTGGTGAGAAGTGAGCCTCCGGCAGGACATTTTTCAGCCACCCCCTCCACAAAGGCCCGAGGATCTTCACCCCCCGCCCGCTCCGGCAGGCCCAGGATACGGAGGTTGTTTCGTCGCAATCTATTCTCCAAGTCATCCGCACGCTGGGTCCACAAACTTGCAGCTCTCTCCAGCTCCTGGAGTTTGTCAGGAAGTGGGTTAACAGTGTCCTCTACCTGAGAGACCCGATCCTCCACCTCACACACCCTGCCTCGCAAGGTCTGAAAGTCCTGACGGAGCAGGCCCAGGTCGATTTTTACCTCCTCAATTTTCCCGGTCAGCGAGGAAGTGCCGGCATGGATCGCCTCCAGTAGCTGTCCAGTAACTTGCTTTAAAGTGGGCTCGGGGTCCTCCTCTGGAAGGGCAGGAGAGGCTGCCTCAAGCGATGGTGATGTAGAAGAGGATGCTGCCCTGGAGAACCCCCTCAGGCGATCAGAGACAGAGGTTGATTGCGGGCGACTCATTTTAGAGAGTCGGCGGCCGCTCTTCCTGCGTTCCGTACGGGTGGATATGTTGGCAGAGGAGGAGGTGTGATTGTAGCAAGACCAGGCCGGCCCCAGAGGATTATAGACAAGGTCTCTGGCTAATAGCAGTTGCACAGTAGGAGCCTCTATGTCAGGCCACCAGGGCCAATAAGCCAGCCGAGGACAGACAGTAACTCAACAGTCCAATAGTATCGATGGCAACAGACTCTGGATTATAAGCGATGTCTCCAAGAGAGAGCCGTCAGCAGAGTAATGAAATAAATAGATTGCCAGGAGGAACTAAGAGGGAACGGATGGCAACTCAGCGATCCAATAGTGCCGGTAGCATCAGTCACTGGATTATAAGTAAGGCCTCCAAGAAGGCCAGTAGCGAAGTGATGGAGTAGATAGATTGCCAGGAGGAACTAGAGGAGGACAGATGGTAACTCAACAGTCCAATAGCACATACAGCAACCGTCACTGGATTATAAGTAAAGCCTTCCAGAGAAGCAGTCAGCAGGACGATAAATCGTACAGAGGCACATACCTTCAATGGGTCAGAGACAGTTGATGGCTGCCACAGATATTGCCTTGCACTACTGCCCAGAGGAGCCAGGGGATGGTCCTATCGTGCCCAGCAGCAAGCAGGAGAGAGGAATGCCGGCTCCCAAACTTCCAGGCAGGGAACCATAGAAGGAACCGTCAGAGATAGGCTCAGCTCGCCAGGAACGCCAGACTCAGCGCCCCCTCATCAGCAGATGGCCAAACCGGTCAGGGTTAAAATGGCCGCCCGCCACGTGGAGAGAGGGGAGACCGCCGTCCGGGTGCCAGCAGGACCAGCGGCCCCAGCGGTGCCTGCACAGCCCAGGCCGGCCCACGAGCGCAGCCCCAGAACGGCAGCTCCACCCCAGCTCCAGGCCACAGCAGCGCGGGACAGAGCGGCTCCGGCAGCGGCGGTGGGAGTGTATGGCCACCGGCCACGTGTAGCGATCACCGACTACTACCCAACGGAGAAGGACACCGGCAGAACGGGAGCTCTGGAACCAGGAGGAGGGCCTCAGAAGTGCGTTCCAGCGGACAGCGAACCCGGGCACCGGTAAGCAAGGATGGATTTCAGGATGGATGAGCGGCTCTAGCCGGAGCTCCGCTCACATGCGACCGTCCATGTCGCGCGCTAGCCACGCCCCCCCCAATTTGGCTTTTTGACAATTCTTTTTGTGGTTTTCCATTGAAGACAAATTAAATGAAGATATTATTACCAAAGCATTTGTGATTGCAATCATTTTCTGGAAGAAATTGAGTATTATCTGACAGAATTGCAGGGGTGCCAAGACAGGCAGCGTGTATGCTCGTTCTTCTGCTCCATTTATATAGGGTACATGGGAAACCATTTTTGTGATCGGTGGCAGTCCCAAACTTGGTCCAGCCCTTTTTAAAGGATACTTTCATGTAATAAATTTGAGTGCTACAGAAATTTGTTTTTTCTTGCTCTCCCTAGTGGTGGCTTGGTGTTGCCAAAATCCACATTGTTATCAAATCTCAGATTGGAGAGGAAGCTAAGGAATTTGGCATTTATAACAAAGTGGTACCACATTAACCAGTATAACAAGGGGCGTTCCTTCATGAAAGCAAAGTAAAATCTAAAGTCTTCTTTAAACTTTGCTAAACTGCTGCTATTGCTGCTTAGCAATGTAGAGTGACATTGCGCTAGCTGGATTTAGTCATCATTCACAATGACCCCTGCTGAGTATGGCTTGGTGCCTTCTTACTCATACTTATTGAGTCATAGTAACTGATTATTGGATTTTGCATTATTCTTTTGCCTGCAGTAACGCTGCTAGCATTACAAGGCATAAACAGCAGTTATTGAACTCTCGAGCAATTGTATGGGCTATCAAGGCTGCAAGATAAAGCAAGCATTTTGGTGTCAAGGCAAATGTGTCAGATTGTGGACATTGTGACCCCCCCCCCCCCACTCACTGCCCCACTGCAGGCAGAAGTGGCAACTGTGCCTTTGGAAACTACCTCTCCTGTATACCCCTTGTCCTAACATAGCTGCAGGAAATTCATCTTCCCATGAAAATTTGGTATTTATTCAGTTTACTTATATAGCGCCATCATATTCCGCAGCGCTTTACAGATCTTGTCAACATTGTCACAAGTAGGGTTCACAAGCTACATTCCCTATCGGTATGTCATTGGAGTGTGGGAGGAAACCGGAGTACCCGGAGGAAACCCACGCAAACACGGGGAGAACATACAAACTCCTTGTAGATGTTTTCCTTGGCTGGATTTGAACCTAGGACTCCAGTGCTGCAGTGCTAATGCAGGCTGCAATTTACAGGCATCTACATGTACAGTATATGATATGATATAGGTATGAAGAACCACTTCCTTTTGTATGTCATATTACTGGAATTTTATTTATTCAATTTGATGATTTGATATCAATTATTAAAAACAAAAATCCTAAATGCCATCTTAATAAAGGGAAAGCAAGCAGTGGAGGCATTGTGAAAATTGTGATAAATTTGTGAGCACTAGGAACAAGTGCCAAACCTCACTGAAACTTTTGAGTGCCCTTTGGCTTCTGCTAATGTGTAGTCATGGTGTATTTTAAGTCTAGGCGAGTCACAGTTCATGAGTTGTGCATATAGTTTAGAATTAGCACCTTAGATAGATATACCACCTGTGTGACACAAATTGCATATGGTGAAAAGAGATATGCATGGATGCACAGTTCAGGGTGTTAAAGAGGGGCAGATGTCTCACCAGGAATATATGCAGCGGAAATATTACCGGTCAGCTCAATGGTTTTAGTAAAATTTTGTATGATCTCTAATAATAATTCTTACAAGGAATAACAATTCTTGGTTATTTTTTTTTCTTAGAACACATTTCTCACCTTGTGGACAGCAGAGGTGGCTCAGTGGTTAGCACTGTTGACTTGCAGTGCTGAAGTCCTAGGTTTGAAAACCACCAAGTACGACATATGCAAGGAGTTTGTATGTTCTCCCCATGTTTGCGTGGGTTTCTTCAGGGTTCTCCAATTTCCTCCCATACTCCAAAGACATACTGATAGGAAATTTAATATAGATTGTGAACCCTACTTGGGACAGTGACAAAATCTATAAAGCGCTATGGAATATGATGGCTCTATATGAGTAAGCAAAATAAATAAATACCATTCTCAGTTCTTTCATTTCCAGGAGGAATAACAGAAGAGGATCTTAATGTAGAGGTTTTATAAAAGATGTTCCAAAATGTATCTAATAGAATATGTAAGTATTTACTAGAAAAGACAACAGGAAAGCTGAAAGGTCTTTAGCCAGCGTTTTCCCTATATATTTTAATAGGGGAAGAAAAAACGCTTCAGAAATAAAACTCATCGCTTTTTTGCAGCGTTTTTTCTGTTGAATTTTTAAGCTGGTAATTTAAGGAGCACAGGTATTTAGAGTGAAATCTGCATGAGTACAAGTAAGTGAACCTTCTCTTCACAGCCCAATGGTGCTGTGAATATAAACTAATACACTGTCATTTTATGTGTTCTTATTCAGGAAATGATGGAGAGCCAAGAAATGAAAACTTCCGTCTGGAGGAAACAGATCTTTCAGAGGAGCTCATGGATGGACAAGTCATAACCCAAACCTTGTACATTTCTGTGGATCCGTACCTGGTGAGCTGTGCTGCTTTTATGCACAGAAATATCTAAATAGTAGACTAAGGATAAGTTCACATCTGTGCTGAGGAGACTCCGTTGCAGTGGTCCGCCACTCCATTGTTATGGTCCTCCAACGGACCAGAACAATGGAGAGGTGACACTGGTGTGAACCTACCATAAAACCTTATTCACACGTCAGTGTTTAGTTCACTGAATTGCGTCAGTGATTGTGAGCCAAAACCAGGAGTGGAAACTACACATAGGTAAGGTATAATGGAAATGTCTACATTTGTTCTGTGTTTTTGAACTGCTCCTTGTTTTTGACATACATGTAGTGAGCCACAGCCAAAAAAACACTGAGGAAAAGACTGCGACGGAAACGCATTGCTTTTTTTTCTTTTGTGCAGCATTTTTCACAGTCCGCAGCATTTACCTCTGCAGACTTTCTGCTTCTATTATACCTGTTGTGGGGGAGGAAGCTCAGTAGCAGCAATGGTGCAGACCCAACCAGTCAGAGACATGGACACAAAATCTGGTGCAAAACAGGTTTATTTGGAAAAACAGCAAAAATAAATAAACCTTCAGTTCAGGTTCAAAATAAGCAAAATAAAACAGCCTTAACTTCAGGCAAAACTTAAAACAAAGCCCTGCTCGTCCGAGCACTAACTAAACAGTAAAAACTAACTATACATGTGGCTTACTATCAACCACATGAACAAAACAAAGTAGCACAGTACCAGACTCTCAGTGTTTCAGGACAGACCCAGGCACCTCCTCTCACTCCCAGGATCTGCCCTGAAGTGCAGGCTCTGCAGCCTTTTATGGCCCAGTAACGAGCCTCGGACCTACACCTGGGGCTGAAGCTTATTCAAGACCTGCCCTGGACTGCACATTAATCAGAAATCTGGGGAAGATATACCGGGACTCCATCACTTTGCCTGTCACCTTCTCACACTGTATAGAAAACACCAGAGTTTCCGTAGGTATAATTGGCATGCTGCGATTTGCAAAACCGTTTTCGTTTTTGAAATCGTAGCATTTCTGCTGCAGATTTTTTTTCTGCAATGTGTGGATGGGATTAGTCAGAATCCCATCCACTTTGCAGGTAGTGTAAAATTCAGTGTTTTTTGCTGCAGCGTTTTTTGCCGTGATGTTTACACTGTGGCCAAAATTCTGTGTTTTTTCAACATGGGACCCCAGCCTTAAAAGGATTTTTTTTTTTCCTTTTACGGTTCAGGAGAGCAGACATATTTTCCATGTAACGCTAAAGTGCAGAGAAGAGAATACCCATATAATGGTTTCCTCCACAAAAATAAATTGAATGGGCTTTCTGCATATTCAGAACTGAACAATCTTGAAAAGCATTTGTTTTTTTGTAGAGAAATAAAACAGGAAGAAATGTCTCAGGTTTTGCATATGAAAAGGCAGACTTGTTACTGATTAGCATTAATATCCCCATGAGACTATGTTACATATGCAGCAAATTTTCACTTCCTTATGTGTGAAGTGACTTCATTTACATCTCACTGCTTCAGGAATTGTCAAACAAAACACAAGAATTACAGAATTATTCAACATGGTAATCAAATTCCAAATGATATACTAGAGATAAGATGTTGATCAAGTGGTTTATTCTTTCTTTATTAATTTTACCCCTGATATGGCTTAATTGTCATCCACCTCATAGGGGTTTTTGCCCTCCTGGATCAATGCTGTAGGATTGTATTTTAGACTTGATGGACTTGCTTCTTTTCTCAACCCTATTAACTATGTAACTAGAGTGTGTAATTTTTATGGACATTGCGGTCAACAGACAACTTCTATAATGACCCTACATGATGCCTGGAAACTGCACTAGTAAGATCTGTGCGGTCATTGACTAGGAAACTAAAATTGGTCATACACGTTAGATAAATCAGCTGAACCCAACTGCCTAATGTGTATGGGGACCTCTCGACTCACCCCTGGTGTCAGAGATTGGAGGAAAGAAAGATTAGGAATGTTGAAATCCAGCATGCTCATTTATTTGCTGCTGCTGGATTTGAGGATCTGCCAGATACAGTACAGTCTATGGCTTTTCTTAAGCCGTTCTATCACTAGGATGTAAACCTCACAGATGGGCTTTTCATGTGTTATGAGACTATGGGCAGAAAAATCTCCCTTTGGTGCTGTGGACAGTTCTTTAATCTCATAGTCTTTATCTTTTGCGGTATACAGACAGTAATTTGGCCCGTTTAATATTAAGGATTTCTTGTCGTAATGAAAAAAGCAGATGGTCAAATCTCAACACAAACAACCAGATGAGATTTGTGTCCAGCACTTTTTTTTCTTCACAAAGCAGATAAAAATACTGTGCGTATATAAAGATTAGTCATTTCCTTGATGAATAATCCCCAGAGTGTCTGGCAGCAGCTTACTTCTTCCCTCCATTGAAAACATATACATGCTTTGCTTGGCTGAGTGTGCATGTGTATGGAGAAGGAAGCAGGAATAGCTGTCAGCTGAACTAGCTTTCAGCCCATAGATATGAAAGATGTATGGGTCCTTTACTTAGTACTTACCTCTGTCCATAGGATAGAGGATAAGTTGCTGATCGGTGAGGGTCTGATCGTGGAGACTCCCATCAATCTGAGAACAGAGATGTTTTAACCCCACTGTGAATGCAGCTGCAAAAAAGCGGCCAAACCCCCTGGTGGATGGAGATGTGCCTCTGCTTCCATTCTCCTCAATGGGAGTGCCGGAGATAGCCACTAAATAGAAGTACGTGAAGGAAACCTAAAACAGATATTCTGAATTGTCTGTCCATATTAGATAACTTACTAATTTTATTTTTCCAGCGTTGCCGCATGAATGAAGACGCAGGTGCAGATTATCTCCGTTCATGGAAAATCTCAGAAGTGCTGGACAGTGGTGGTATTGGAGTGGTGGAGCAAAGTAGGCACAGCCACATTAAACCTGGGGATATTGTCACAAGTTTCAACTGGCCCTGGCAGACAAAATGTGTATTGGAAGGGAACTCTCTGACAAAGGTAACTTGGGTAAAAATGAGTATATCCTATAGTAGGCATAGGGTGGAGAAGAGGTTGATATCCATGGTGGCAGAGGCGTAGCTAGGGGTTCAGCACAGGGGGGCCAACATGTCCAAGTGGGCCCCCAACTTGGACTTGTTCGTATACCGATACTATCAATATACGGTGAGCGTATAGTGGTATATAGCGGCTCTACACAGGGCCCTGCAGACGATTTAGGTGAATACAGTGCAGTAACATTTAGTGACTTACCGGTGACGTCTCTGACTAATCGTTCATATTCCCCGTCTCTTTTATCTGGACGGCCATGACCATGTCTTCCAGTCTCTGTAAAGTTTACAACACAGATATCTTTGGCTCCTCGCTTTTCCAGGCACCTGACCCATATTGTCCTCACCTACACACCCATCCTGCTGCTACCCCAATTATAAAATATATAATATAACCCCCCATAATGAATAATACCCCCAAGTGTATCTTTAAGTTAATAACTTCCCTGTGCACTCCTTTAAATAGTGCCCATTATTAATAATACCCCAGGTGTTTCCTAATTAAAAAGGAAAAAAAAGGGGAAAAAAAATTATTGGGGTTCCAATACCCCGGACCCCCAGGATCAGCTGTTTGAATGAACCATGGTACCTGTGTAAGCGCCATGACCCCTTCTCTGTTTACATAGTGTCATTCTTTTCATAGCGGCCATGTAATGTAACTACAACCTCATCCTATACACGTCTATGTGACAAGGCTGTAATTACATCACACGGTCACTATAAACACAATGTGTGATATAAACAGGCGCCATAGCCCCTTCATACAGCTGATCAGTGGGGAGTCACTGATCTCTTATTGATGTTTTATTCTGAGGATAGACCATCAATAAAAAATGAGCTGGAAAACTCTTTAAAGAGGACCTTTCACGTCCTCATGTATATGCTGTTTTACATACTGCTAGAAAGCCGACAGCACGCTGAATTCAGCGCACTGCCGGCTTTCCCGGTATATGCCACGGGGCTGGAGATATCGGTGGTTTTAGTTTCACTGTTTACTGTCAGAAAGGCGTTCCTGACAGTCTAGCTACGCTGTGAGGAATCACCGGGCAGTAAGGAACGCCCCCTCTGACAGCACAGCAGTATGGGCGAGTACAGAGAGGGGGCATTCCTTATAGCCCAGCGATGACGCTGAATTCAGCGTGCTGTCGGCTTTCTAGCGGTATGTAAAACAGCATATACATGAGGACGTGAAAGGTCCTCTTTAAGGCTAAGGCCCCACGTGGTGTCCTGCAGCAAAAAAGAACCTACGGGAAAAACCGCAGCGACGATGCATTGTGGTTTTTCCTGCAGCACTTTGCACAGAAAGTTCGCAGAGGTTTCCTCTACAGACTTTCTGCTTCAATTATATCTACAGGAAAACCGCCAGCATTTCCGTAGGTATAATTGACATGCTGCGATTTCCAAAACTGCGTCTGTTTTGGAAATCGCAGCGTATCCGCTGCGCATATTTTACTGCAAAGTGGGGATGGGATGGGGCCCCATGTGGCGAAAACCCACAGAAAAAAAAGCCAGCATTTTACATCTAGGGAATCCCATCCACACGTTGCGGAAAAGTACGTGCAGCAGATGCACTGTGATTTCCAAAACCGTTGCGGTTTTGGAAATTGAAGCATGTCAATTATACCTACAGAAACACTGGCGGTTTCCATATAGGTGTATTGAAATCAGAAAGTCCACAGGGGAATTCTCTGCGGACCTTCTGTGAAAAGCGCTGCGGGAAAAAGCACTATGTTACCGCTGCGGTTTTTCCTGCAGCGCTTTTTTGTCTGCAGCCCGCTACGTGAGGCCTTAGTCTTATTAAAACCCAAGAGCCACTTTAATTAAATTAATTGACCCTCATATTATGCCCCTGATTCACCCTGACATAAATACTGCACCTGTAAAGGCTCCTTATATTAATGACCACCCCCTTATGTTCATAATGCCTCCTAATATAAATGATGCCCCCTAATGGCCCTTTATATAAATAACCTCCCCTTGTATTAATACCCCGTAATAACACTTATATACGAAAACAATTGTCACACAGTAGTTTATAACATTTGTGTCACTATGTCTGTGTTTAACTTTCAAATGTTCCCATGTTATTTCCAAAAGCTGGACCCTAGTCTTGTGGATGGGCACCTGTCACATTTTCTGGGAGCAGTCGGATTAACTGGTTTGACAGCTTTTCTTGGTGTGAAAGAGAAAGGTCATGTGATTCCTGGCGCTAACCAGACAATGGTTATTAGTGGTGCCGCTGGAGCTTGTGGATCGTTGGCTGGTCAGGTATGTGATATAGAAGTGAAAGACAAACAGTCATCCATGGCTTCCATAGGCTGACATGTGTAGCATGTGCCCTTATTAGATACATCTCCCTAAGCCTAGCATGTTATATTGACTACAAATCCTAAGATTTATTATGTATGTGGATGCATAATACTGCTGAATTTTAGCATCCACATAATGGTTGCAAGACCTTACCCCCTAAATTCCAACGAACTATAGAAATAATGGTAATTTAAGTTTGGTTCAGTGAAATCCTGGGCAGATCCCGGTCTTGAGGTCACAACACAGATGGTCAAATGCAGCCGTACTTTACAGAGTTGGGGCTGGATGAACATAGTAGTAATAATAATAATACATTTTATTTATATATGTACATGTATTGTTAAAGTACAGACAAACGGAGACATTATAGAGTAATAAATCAGTTCGCACAATGGATTTGTGGGCCCTGTTCGGAAGAGCTTACAATCTATAAGAATGATAGATTTTCTTTAAATCTGTATATAACACATTTATTTAACACATGTTCTATAGATTGGACGATTTCTTGGCTGTTCTCGCATTGTTGGAATTTGTGGAACAGATGAAAAGTGTTCAGTATTGACCTCAGATTTGGGTTTTGATGCTGCAGTGAATTACAAGAAGGATCTTGCAGATAAGTTAAGAAAATGCTGTCCTGGCGGAGTGGATGTGTACTTTGACAATGTTGGAGGAGAAGTCAGCGATGTTGTTATTAGTCAGGTAATTATTCCATAGACAAATGTGGCACTGTTTCATGGAGTTCCTTTATTGTCTGTATTAGTTGCTATCATAAAATTGTCTGAAGCCTAAAGGTGCTCATACACTTTCAATAGCTGTCAGCCGAATGCTCTATCAGATGGCAGCAATTCCTCCCAGCTTCTGAGTGTGCATGCGTTTTGTATAGGTAGGTGAGAGTAAGCCACTGCCAAGATATCTCTAAGAGTGGCTTATCTCTTGTGAGAACAAAAGATCGTGTATGATAAAATTCAGTTTGTCCAATCCTTATTTCTTCTGACATCTCCAAAAATCATTTTACAAAAACAGCACCATGCCTGGTTATCTGCTCATTCTCATTCATGTAAACTGCAATACAAGTCACAAGCCATGGACAGGTGTGGAGCTGTGTCTCGAAAAACAGCAGACCCTTTTTTTTAAGTCCTGGACAATACTCTAGCATAGGGGTTGGCAACCTTCGGCACTCATGGCACGCGAGCCGTATCTCCCTGGCACGGTAGCTCTTGATCGTTCTGGCACCTGCATGTACCGATCTTCTCCATAGCTTGGCAGTGAAGGGAGGACCATGTGACTGTACATTGGGTGGGAGGGGCAAAAGGGGCAACATACTGTGTGGGGAACTTATACTGGGACATTACACTGTGTAGAGGGACACTAATGGGCATTATACTGTGTATAGGGGCAATAAGGAGTGTTATACTGTGTATAGGGGCAATAAGGAGCGTAATACTGTGTGTATAGGGGTGCAATAAGGAACGTTATACTGTGTGTGTAGGTTATAAAAAAGGTTGCCTACCCCTGCTCTAGTTGATACCTAGATGAGGTATTAGATGCTATCTAGAACTATAGAAATTATTTAGTGATCATTTTTGGCTAGCAGTGTAATAACTATAAGGGGTCAAAATGAGAGAGGTGTAATAATGGCAGTCACAGCTAGGTTTTTAACTAGACCTAGGTTGGTTGTTAGACACACACACACACAGACACACCATTATGTGAACAAAGAACAAAAATGTGTTGTTTTTTTTTGTTTGTTTTTGTTTTTTTGTTTTTTAAAGTAGATGAGGGAGAACAGCCATATCATTTTATGTGGTCAGATCTCGCAATACAACAAGGATGTTCCTTATCCACCTCCTCTCCATCCGCAGACAGCAGCCACTTTGAAAGAGCGTAATATCACAAGGTTGGTAGTTTTCTATGGAATAAGAATCCATCTGACAATGTTATACAGCTTTAGGCTTCATGTACACGACAGTGTCTTCCGATATTCCATTCCAATTTTTTTTTAGAGCAGGTCCTATTCAAATCCATCAGAACAGACACGGAAGACACTGCTTACACTTGATTTGCAAAATGGCCGTGTACGTGAAGCCTAACGTATAGCTATAATTAACATACGCATGTTGCCACTTTATTCTTTACATATTTATTTTTGTTTCTTGAAATAAAATAAAAATAAGAAAACATTTTATGTTGCATTTTTTTTATGCCAAGTAAAAGTATGTGAGTAATGCAAATATGTAGACTGTTAAAATGTTTATGTGAATTTTTGACAGGGAAAGATTTATGGTCTTGAAATACGCAGATCAACATGAAATGGGTATTCAGCAGCTCAGTCAGTGGTTGAGGACAGGAAAATTGAAGGTAAGTACGAGACAAGGTTTTCATGGTGGTGACCCCATATTAATATGTATACCATGGAAAAATATTTCTGAGGTTCCTTCCCTGTGTCCTTCACTAAGGGTTTGTTCTTATACAGTTTTTAAGAGTGAGAACTGTTTTTCTCGACATGAAATGTTTTTTATTCACATCTGGCAGTACCTCATGCAACATTGCATGCAATGCGCCTTCAGGTTAGCGTAAATGCCAGACACTTTGCGGTAAAGAACGGACACAGATGCTTCTCATTTAGAACAATGGGCTCAGTTGTGCCATCAGTTTTTCTAATATTTCTATATAAAATGCTGTAGAGAACTGAGTCACACTTCTAAACGTGTCAATGCTCCCTAGGAGAGTGATGGTATTCTTAGGATCCTTTCCTAAGAATATATTATCAATATCCAAAGACCAGAAAACCCCTTTAAAAATTCCGGGGGAGTTTGTCATAAGCATCTGTCAGTGCTTGCTAGTTTAGATATACATTTGCTGTTCACTTCGTATATTCATTGGCCTTTAGGTCAAATGGCAGGATCAAATATATGGTCAGGATTTGTCCCTGTCATGCAGCTGAAGATACTATTTCTTAAATACATTATCTGTATTAAACTGTGTGGCCCAAAAAATTGCATTAATACAGCATGAGGTTTTACCAGGTGGTTCTTGGCCACAAAGCACACTACCACTATGTGCCGTATTTAATTCGGTAATTGTGTATATTATGGCTAGGAGTGCAATGACAGTGGCAGCCGGCTTGGCCATGTTACTATGTTTTCTACAGGGTTTAAACAGTTAGTAGCTGTCTGATTCCCAGCGTTGTATTTTCTCCAGTGCACACTCCCTGTCCCCTTATTATATTATGTAACGCTGAATCTGTTCTACACAGTAACTGAGCGTTATCAAGCTGTTCTGGAGATAATGTGAAGAGGAACAGAAATCACATGATCCAATCTCTGTCTCACTGGTGCTCTAGGTTTCTGCTTACATTTTAATATAAGACTGTTTTCTCATATCTTTTGTGCAGGTTAAAGAGACTGTTGTACATGGAATTGAGAACACGGCAGGTAAAGAAAATAAACAATTTCAAGGGTTGTCCGACATATTTTAAAAACTGTTCACAAGCAGGTAATAGTATAAGATAACTAGTTGTCAGAGAGAGAGAAACTATATTTATCTGTACAGGCATACAGACACCTACTACTGGAGCCTACATTTAGTAAACCATTGCAGACAGTCCTGCTGAACACAATCCACAGATATGGTTTGGACCTAGGCTTAGCTAGCCATATATGCTCAATGTACTGTCAAAATATTCTTCCTACAGCAAGTAATACCTTTTATAGCATGCATGTTGATTTGGTTAAACATGATGGCTAAGTTCACTCTGATGCCTGAAGTTGCCAGACTCTTGAAACAGCTTATCTTAAGGAAGAGTTAAAGGGATCATCTCATGAATCATATTCAGGATTGTAGCTGAAGCAAACTGAAGTGTGTTACCCAATACATTGCTTTATCTATCTTGCTCTGTTTGACAGATACAGCTAAATTTCTGTCCTCATTGTTTACATCTGGTTGCTAAGGTTACAGTCCTGCTCACAGGCCGTTATGTTGACTCCTGACCATCTATATTCTCTTCTCTTCCAGGCTCTGCCTGGCCCATCAGGGTACTATTGAAATCCCCGGTGGACCCCGTGCCTTTAGGGGGCCCTACTGGATCCCCACTGTTTTTTTTTAATAAGCAGTGGAGGTCCACTACTGGCCCCTATTAACTTACCTATCTCCGCTCCTGCTCGCAGCCTCCAGTGGGCCCCTGTGAGCCAAACATTACATCATCGCAATGTAATCTGCAGCGCACAGGGCCCATTGAAGGCTAAAGGCTGAAGAGGGAAGAATGGTGGGTGCAAGCAGGAGCGCAGATTGGCAAGTGGATGCAGCCAGGTTCTCCCTGGTTCTGCTGATCCAGTTGTTAAAAATACAATTGGATTGCAGAACCAGGCAGAAGTGGCACCCCGACCCGGTTCTGCTACTGGTAAAGCATAAAGCCACAGTGGACTAGAAAAAAAAAATGGCTCTTGGAAGGTGAGAAGGAAAAAACAGATGCGCAAAAACGAAAATTGGATTTGTCTTAAGGGGTTAATATTCCCCCTAATGCCCCACACACTTTAATTTGTTCCCCCCCCCACAGGATGTAAGCCCCCATCACTGCCCATAAACAATATAATTGTCCCATCACCGGTCCCCATAGAGTAGTGAAGGGACCACTGTATGTATATCAGCAGTATATCAACCAGGAACAGAAATAAACTTGACAAGCTGATTAGAAGGGCCAGCTCTGTCCTGGGGAGCCCACTGGACCCAGTGCAGGTGGTGGGTGACAGAAGGATACTGTCCGTGGTGAGCTCCATGCGGGAGAATAACTCCCATCCCTTGCATGAGACCGCGATAGCGCTGGGCAGTACTGTCAGTGACCGACTGCTCCACCCGAAGTGTGAGAAGGAGCGCTATCGGAAGTCTTTCCTCCTTTCCGCCTCACCGCGGTTAGGCTGTACAACCAACACCGACCTAAGCGGAGATCAATACACACAGAGAACTGTGTACTGTTTACTGTCAATGTAATGCCTCTTACCTTGGAACATTCCTGTACATTTTGTATTTGTATCTGCTTATCTTATCTTTGCTGCTGTAACACACTGAATTTCCCCATTGTGGGACTATTAAAGGACTATTATTATGGGGACCAGCACTGTATGGTCCCTATAAAGAGGTGGTCATTAAATTGGAGTGACCCTTGTGGCGGCCAAAGAGGTGTAAAATAAAATAAAGCATACTCACCTGTTCCCAACACCCCACCAGCATCTGTTTGGCTTCATGGCGGCGCCTCATTTCTGGAAATCCTCTACCGAATTGGTCTCAGTGGTCACATGAGGTGCAAGACTCCCAGCAAGAAAACCCCAGCATGAGATTGAATGGACAACCCATGTGGTGGTAGATGACGGCGGCCCGCCACATTGGTTTCTCCAATTCCTGGACAACCTCTTTAAAGAGTTTATTCATCTTTCTAATATTGATGGCCTGTGCTTAAGATAGGCCATTAATATTACATATGTGGTGTTCCAACAGCCAGGACCCTTGTAGATCAGCTTTTTAGGTAATGTTAACAATTCCAGGAGCCACACTGCTTGCTAGCCATACAGAGTGTAGCGGTGGGTTTAGGTAATGCAATGGTGCACATCATATGGCATTGTTTATTACATGTAGCCCGCACTGTCTCTGTAAAGCTAATCTGCAGGGGCCCTGGTGGTGGGCCCCTAGGAACAATTCCACTGGTGGGCCCTAGACATCCCAGTCCAACACGGTTTTCTTTTCTCACTCTCACTGCATATGGCTTTCTGTTTTTAAGCACTAAGGGCTAGATACGTTTCTTAAGCAGGGATTCTGTTATCTGTGTATGTAAATCCAGAAATAAGTGTGCCATTTAGAGCAAGCAGAAGCTCCATGTTGGAATGAGCTGTAAACCAGGAAGTGGAGGGGAGAGGAGATAGGAGGACAGCTGAAATCCTGAGATGAGAAAACCCCTTTTAAACTATAAGATCAAGAAATCCAACCAGTCCAATTGATCTTGTTTTCTAGAACATACCATAATAATACCCTATAACATCCTAAGTGTATACTGTTTACAGTGGAGCTCTGGAGATTTATGAGGTAATAGTTCTATAAGGATCTGGATTATATGCAGTAATTTAATATATACTTATTCACAGAAGAGCTATGCAGCTGTAGCTGGAAACCATGGATAAGTTAATTTTCTGTTGGCTTTCTAGCATGATTATCTATACATTACAGACAACAGTAAGAGTCTATGATCTGAAATCAAAGTATAGATCACTGTATACAGCTGTCTTTTGTGCCCTGCTTTAGAGAGTAACCGTTCCATTTTAACCATTCCATTCCTCTTTAGGACAATGGTCTTCAACTGTTGTCAATCTACAGGGTGATCCAAAGATATGAAGATACCTGAATAAATAGAAAATGTTGGTTGGGAACGCCATCTTGTGTGTGCCCTGCTAGGGATATTTATGTATTTGTTTCTCTATCACAGTGGAAGAGTGAAGAAATCAGGTGATACCTTTTAGAGGCTAACTGAGTAAATTTGATAAGTAAGCTTTCGGAAGTAGTAGCTTCCTTCATCAGACATGGTGTCACACATCACAGGGATCAGCAACCTTCGGCACTCCAGCTGCTGTGAAACTACAACTCCCAACATGCTTCATTCACTTCCATGGGAGTTCCAAGAACAGCAGAGCACGTATGCATGCTGGGAGTTGTAGTTTTACAACAGCCGGAGTGTCAATGGTTGTCTACCCCTGCTCTATCAGATACATATATCACATACACCGCTTCTCATTTGAAAAAATTTACTTTGTTCCAAGATAGTAACTTTTAAAATGGCCACTGTGTTGGACACTGGCTTACACAGATTTTGTTCTTTGCCCTTAGCAACATGACACACACAGGATGGCATTCGCAACCACCGGTTTCCATTGATTCAGATGTCCGTATATGTTTTGGACCACCCTGTACATCTCAGCATGACTGTTATCATGGCATGCTGGAATTTGTCAGGTGCTGGCACTTGCACTTATGAGGCTGCCACACCTATTTGAGCTTTACTTTGTGACTGCAAAAATTATTCATTAGGTTGTCTAAAAGACTGCCAATCAAATAATTCCATTGGGAGGACCATGTTTTTTTAAGGCTATTCCTTTGAATGAGATTACAAGCACTGTCAGTGAACCTTGTCGGTGACTCGGACATCTCTATAGACAGCTTGCTGATAAAATTACCATATTGATAAACCTTGCCAAAAAACACTGTCTGCAGCCATCTTCTAGATTATTCACAAAAAAAATGAAAAATCTGAAATGTTTCAGTAACAGAACTGTTCTGACAGACAGCATGGCGTGGGGGCGAGAACATCTAGTTAGTCTATATTTTAGTTGAAGTGAGAGATCATGAAGAAGTGAGGTATCCATGTGGAATTGTTGCCACAACAGTGATGACTGATGCATGAGCAGCACACTAAAGCTTAGTCAGGTGCCAAGCACTATACATCCATATCATTTATTTCCTGCATCCATTTATGATTCAGCAGAAACTGATGTATAGAAACTTGTCCTCGCTATAAAAATTCAGGCTTTACTGTTTGCAGATTCATATGCGTGTAATACTCCTGCAAATTTTAGGTCTGCCCTAATGTCTAATGACCCATAGTAACATAATACTGCTTGTCTGGATCAGCCTGGGATTTGTGGACATATTTGGCTTTTGTGAAACTGGCCTAAGGATTAATGCACATAGCAAAGCCCAAGTTTCTTAAAGGGGTATTCCCACGAACATAACTATTTTTAAATTTGTAGATAATTAAAAGTTAAACATTTTTGCAAATATAAGTAATTAAACATTTTGCAGAGTTTTAAAGATTTTCTCTAAATATCTTTTGGTCACAAGTTGTTGTCTTGATCGGCTGCCAGTGGATACGACCATGAATGCAGGACCTTTCTAAGGTCAGAAAATCAGCCATGGTTTCCTTATTGTGGCCGGGATATCTCCTGATATATGTAGTGTCCCTGCCTGATAACCCAGCTACAATAAGAAAATAATGGCTGGGTTCCTAACAAGTTCCAGACCACAGAAAGTTTCTGCATTTGTGGTCGCATCCATTGGCAACCAATCAAGACAACAGACTGTCACCACTAAGAAAGTTAGAGAAAATCTTTAAAACTCTGCAGAATTTTTAACTACTTATATTTGCAAAAATGCTTAATTTTTAATTATCTATAATAATAAATTTTATTTATATAGCGCCAACATATTCTGCAGCACTGTACAATTTGTAGGGTTCAAGGACTGACAAAAAAGATACATTACAAAGAAATAGTCAATTCACACACTGGGACTGAGGGCCCTGCTCGCAAGAGCTTACAATCTATCAGGTAGAGCAGGTGACACAAGAGGTAGCAGGGGCGGCATCGGAGGTAGCATTGCTTATACAATGGTCAGACAATTTTGTAATAGAGGTTACTGTCATTACACATATATAAAGCTGTATGAGCCGTCACCAGTTGTGTCCTGTAATGTGCAGATGGTGCCTGGACATATAAAGTTAGTCTGATACGGCATCATATCCTGTGAGGTAATGTTGGAGCATCAACAGAGGAGGGTACGTTTTAGGGATTCTAACTACGGAAGGGTTTACATTAGGAGTTGTGATAGGCCTGTCTGAAAAGATGTGTCTTTAGTTTACACTTGAAGCTGTGGAAATTGGGGGTTAATCTAATAGTCCGGGATAGAGCATTCCAGAGAAGTGGTGCAACTCAGGAGAAGTCTTGCATACGAGTGTGGGAGGTTCTGATAATAGAGGATGTTAGTCTTAGGTCACTGAGTTGACAGAGAGCATCGGTTGGGCGATAGACAGAGATGAGGGAGGAAATCAGGGGTGTAATTATCGGGGTAGCAGTGGTAGCGGCTGCCACAGGGCCCGGAATATTATGGGGCCCAGGACCCGGAGCCCTGTGGCAGCCGCTACCGCGAACTCCACAAACACTGTTATTATTATACTCCGGGGTCTTTTGAGACCCCTGAGTATAACGATCGGAGGCCCAGGGGAGGTGAGGGAACATGAAAAACACTGTAACTCACCTCTCCTACGCTCTGCAGGCTTCGGGCCTGTTTGGTGACGTCCCAGACGTCATTATGCGTCATGACGCCGGCCTCACTCACGCGAGATCTGGTCCAACATTGAAGATGGCCGAAGTAGCGCACGGGAGTGCAGCAGAGCCAGGGAGAGGTAAGAAGCATTGTTTTTTATGTTTGTATCCTACCCTGGGTCTCCGATCATTATACTCTGGGGTCTGAAAAGAACCCAGAGTATAATAATCGTTAATGCATGGTCCACTATGGGGCATAATACTGTGTGCAGGGGCCACTATGGGGCATACTACTGTGAGCAGGGGCCACTATGGCGCATAATACTGTGTGCAGGGTCCACTATGGCGCATAATAGAGTGTGCAGGAATGTGGTTTATGTGGGGGGAGGGGTTGGGGGGCGGTGGTTCGGGGGGGAGGGGCCCCCATGTCAAATGTTCGCCTTGGCGCCCAGCCATTCCTAGTTACGCCACTGGAGGAAAGGTAGGGAGGTGCAGCATTATGGAGAGCCTTGTGAATGAGGGTGATAAGTTTATATTGTATTCTGTATTGAATAGGCAGCCAATGTAGTGAACGGCATAGACCAGAGGCATCGCTGTAGCGTCTAGACTGATAGATGAGCCTGGCCGCCGCATTCAGAATAGATTGTAGAGGGGAGAGCTTAGTAAGGGGAAGACCGATTAGTAAGGAGTTACAGTAGTCAAGGCGAGAGTGAATCAGGGCAACAATAAGTGTCTTTAGTGTATCTGTGGTAAGGAAGGGGCGGATTCTGGAGATGTTTTTGAGGTGGAGATGACATGAGCGTGCGAGTTATTGGATATGGGGGGTGAAGGAAAGGTCTGAGTCAAACAAAACCCCGAGGCAGCGGGCATACTGCCTAGGAGTTATGGTAAGACCAGATTGCAATGGATATATCAGGGACAGATCTATTAGATGGTGGAAACAGCAGTAATTCAGTCTTTGAGATTCAGTTTCAGATAGAGCAAAGACGTGATATTTGAGACAGCAGAGAGGCAGTCACTGGTGTTTTGTATTAGTGCAGGGGTGATGTCACGGGATGACGTATATAATTGGGTGTCATCAGCATAAAGATGGTACCAGAAGCCAAATCTTTATTTCCTGACATATCTTATCAATTTTATCATGGAAATAAGTGGCCAGGTCATCTGCGCTAAGGTCTGTGAATGGTATCTGCACTTTGGGAGTGAGTAAGGAGTGAAAAGTTTCAAATAGCCTTTTAGGGTTACAGGAGAGAGAAGAGATAAGAGCGGTGAAATAGTCTTGTTTGGCTAGGTGAAGGGCAGAATTATAGGTTTTAAGCATAAATTTAAAGTGGAGGAAGTCTGCAGGTGTATGTTATTTTCTCCACGTCTGTGGCGTATGCCAGGGTTGCTGCCTCCTGCGTCTAACCTTTCGAGTGGAGGGGGGAGCCGCCTTATCCAATGCACTCCTAAGGGTTTCATTATAGTGACTGGTGGCCAGATTGGGACAGGAGAGTGAAGATATGGGGGAAAGAGGACTGTAGAGTATCTGAGAGGTGCTGGGTGTTAATAGCATGTAAATTCCTATATGTATGATGAGTAGGTGTGTCCTATGAAGGAGAGAAAGCACTGATGGTGAGAGACAGAAGGTTATGGTCAGAGAGTGGCAGAGAAGAATTAGTAAATTTAGAAACTGTGAGGAATCGATGGAAGACAAGATCAGTGGTGTTGCCATCTACATGTGTGGCGGAAGAGGAAAGTTGTGATAGACCAAAAGACGTGGTTATTGAGAGAAACTGTGAGGCAGCTGGGGAGACAGGGGTGTCAGTGGGGATGTTAAAGTCACCCATGATGAGGGTAGGAATTTCACTGGTTAAGAGGGGAAGCCAAGAAGCAAAGTGATCCAGAAATTGGTAGGGTGAGCAGGGTGGACGGTAGATCACAGCTACACGTAAGGAGAGTGGGTGGAAAAGTCTGATAGCATGTACTTCAAATGAGGGGAATGTGAGTGAGGGTACCGGTGGGATGGCCTGAAAAGTGCACTGCGGTAATTATCTACAAATATAGATATGATTATGTTCATGGGAATACCCCTTTAAGTTTTAAAGGGGATTTTCAGGACTTGCATATCGATAACCTATTCTTTAGGATAGGTCATCAATATGTGATTGGTGAGCGTCTGACCCTCATAGATCAACTGTTTGAAGAGGTGTGAGCACTGCAACATCTTCCCTCTGCTGATGGCATCATGTTCATTGGTCACATGGTACAGCAGCATTCAAGTAAATGGGGTTGAGCACAGCCCCTCTGATATGTATGGTACTGTGCCTGGTATTCAGTGAAGAAGCTGCAGTGCTCACCCAAAATGCTGTGGCCTCTTGTAACAGCTGAATGGTGGGAGTCCTTGACGTTGGACCTTCATTAATCACATATTCAGGTCATCAATATGTATAGCACAGAAAACCCCTTTGAAGGGAAACTGCTCAATTTCGCTATTCACACTGTTATTAATACATTACAGGTCATCTCATGAGGTTTCCTATACAGTCTTTATAATGCCATTCCAATGGAGCAGTCCATAAAAAAAGAACTTATTCGGTAGGTTGAGTTCTTTTGGCGTCAAGGGTTGAAGCGCTAGCGTCAGATAAAGGGCTTTTCGAGCCTCTCCACTCTGATGGACATCTGCCGGCATGTTTCCTGTGATAGAAGTAGCAAAGACGACAGACCGGGGGGCGCCTACCAGAGCAGATGGACCGGGATAGGGATGTAGAGGCTCCTAAAGATTCTATTGACATATTGGATAAAAGCTCTTTTTATATGGATTGTAGCATGAAATCGGCATTATAAAGACCATATAGGAGACAATAATTTGTGAGTTAAGAACGAGACATGATCTGGAGGATATTGTTTTCCTAGAGGGAGTGGGCTAAGAAGGTGGGTGGAGTCTTATAGGCCAACCAGTGCTATTCTGGGAAAAGAGAATGAAAATGAAGCCTTTATAGTAACATACAGTATATACATTTTTTGCAATGTTTTGACAAGACACCTTGCATCCTAGTGCAGCTTGTAGCACAGACCCCAGCCGGTTCATGCCGCTATATAAGTGCAAAATCTGCTATGCAAAATATTTAGAAAATATTGTGGACACTGCTGCAAAAAACATTGTTTTCCTATGTAAGTGCCAGGATGCAGATCACCTTTTTCTACTTTATATTTCCAAATGTAACAAGTATTGAATATCCAGGCATATGGATGGACCTTGAGCTGTCCATAAATACATGCTTGTGTAATAGTGTATTATTTTTCTCTTGCAGGTGCTTTTGTGTCCATGATGAAAGGTGGAAATATAGGGAAACAGATTGTAGAAATTTCTGGCTGAATCTTCCATTTTAATAAATGTAGATGTCATTATTTTAATAAGGCTGGGCCTATCTTATAATAGATTAATGTAATGTAGAATTGATTACAGATGTCATTGTCACCTCAGGCATACTGAACATTACTTGTATCTTTTATATTAAAGCCCACATCATGGCACAGTCATCACTTGTAAATGTCTTCATTTACAATGTGCACTGATAAGCATTTCAGTTTACAGTAGTTTTATTACTTTGTCCTACAGCATATTTCTGGCCTTGTATGCTCCGGCAATATCATAACCACAAAATTCCGTCCCTATGTCACACTCACAGCAGGATAAGACATGAAGTGTTTGCTAGAGTCCTTACATTAGAAAGGAACTGTAGCTGACCATAGGCCTGCCTGGAAGAGGGAGGAATGAAAACTACCGGTAATGTTCTGTGCCTGACTGACTAAACATTGGAAATGATGGGTCAAATATTCACACACAACTCATTAACCCTTCTGTACTATTATGTTACATTTCCCATTAATTACACTTATCCCCCCCTTCCACAGAATCGGAGATTAATGCCAGACCACTTGTGAGCACAAGCTGAGCTTTCCCCTGAATTCTCCATGTGAATGGAGGTGGTGCACATGCTTGACCAACTATCTTATTCACTTCTGTGGGACGGTAATCTTCAGTAGTACTATAGGAGCGACCTATGGTAGTAGTGATCGAACACGTGCACTAGTACTTTGTTCAGACACTTATTCTCTATCCTGTGGTTAGAAGGGGGAAAACAACCAAGGTAGTGGAGAGGATTGGAACAAATCTCACACACTGCTGGGTTTAGCATGGTTTCCAACCATGCAAGATTGAGAAACAGCTCAGTCACAGGAGTAAAACTTGTGACGAAAACAGCTTCCACCATGGTTTTTCCTGCAGCGCTTTTTCGCTGCGGCCCGCTACATGGGGCCTTAGCCTAAAGAGAACTTACCACCATGAAAATGCTATCTGATCTGCAAGCAACTACCCTGACTCAGTCATGGATACGGAGTTGATGATGTTGTTCTTATTGGAAAATATAACAGACAAAAAAAATTGTTTATTTACTTGGATTTGAAAAAAAAAAAATACAGAATTTTATATTAATAGATCATTTGTAAAAATAAAAGTGCATAATAATGTTAATAAAACCCAAACTAGTAACAATTATGTTCTCAGCATTGGTTTAAATACATGAAGCAAAATGGGTGTACAGTGCACATTAAGAACCAGCATAGATCATGGGGAATAAATGAGGTATACAGTTGTGTACAATGCACTTTTTTGATATAGAATAAAAAAAAAAGAGAAATCTACCATGTTCTCTTCTCGGGCATTTCTGATCTGCAGGTAAACCTGCTACATAAACAGAGCTGTGGGTCCAAAAATTGTAGGTTTTAGTGGCAGCATGTGGCTAATATTTGGTGATTCCTCCAGCAGCTAACCCACTTTATGTACATCTCATGTGGATGTAGCATTAAAGACTTCCCTTTTTAAACACAGCAAGATCTCTCGCCTTGGCTCTACTGAAGAGTAAATACAGAAATAGGGAGCTTCATGACAACCATAATAAGAGCCGATTTTAGCGACTATATATTATGGCCAAAATGCCCAAACAAAATCACCCATGGTCAGCCAAGTCCAGTAGAGCTGCAAGAAAGAAGCCCAGGAATTATGATAGTAATACACGTTGCAGGCTTTGTTTGTTACAGATTTTGCTGTGTTTTTTTTGAGCCAAAGCCAAGAATGGCTACAAAAGGAATGGGAAATATATAGGAAGTGCTTATACTTCTACTCATTCCACTGCTGGATTTAGCTTAAAAAAAAACAAAAAAAAACGCAACAGTAAAAGCTGCATTTCTGCAATCTGGGGCCTCAGCCTAAAGCAGCCATTGCAGATTTTGATGCAGTTTTTAGAGTCTAAGTCACGAGTGGTTTGAAAAGGAATAGGAAATATAAAAAGGAAAGACTTATATTTTTCCCTTTGGTTAAATTCACTCCTGAGTCTGGCTCAAAAAAAAAAAAAAAAACGCTGCAAAATCTGCAACGTGGGGCCTTAGCCTAAAGTGGTCTCGGACTTTGTATACATTTGGATTAAAATAAAATGAATTGTTTTTTCCATGTGTTGATGTGCCTTTACCATATGTTTGTACTGCCTGGCAGATTATTAGCAGCTTACCTGATTAAGTGCTTGCTCAGCACTCAAGTGTTACACCTATGAACACCGCATGCAGCGCCAATATTGGCGTAAAGCAACACAATTGCCTTCTGCTGACACCTGTTAGGATGGACTGATTTGTCATTTCTGCAGGAATTGATCATGTAAAGTAAAACACTTCACCTGCTTAAAGTAACACGTGATGTTTGGAAGACAGTACTCTATCCTCCCTACATCCATCATACAATATGTAGCAGTTTGTAGGCTGATTTGGCATCATAAGTGGCCCCAATGTATACTATTTAGTTGTGCCCTAAACAGGAAATAAAGGAACTGTACAGGACTAATGGAAAATACGTGCTTTCTTCCAGAAACCGTGCCACACCTGTTCATGACTTGGGCTTGGCTAATGCAGCTCAACTTCTTTAATGTGAATGTGGCAGAGCTACAATATTGCGCACATGCTGTGGACAGCTTTGGCACTGTTTTATAGAAAAAAAACCATGACTTACTAGTCCTGGAGAAGAGTGTGCAGTGCCTTCTTGATTGTTTTAGGGCTTCTGAGGTTGTGTGGGTTTGTCATACATTTCACACCTGAAATCACATCATGATTTTTAGCATATGCTGCTGATTTATACATAGATTCTGTATTTAGTGCCAGATATTTCCAGAACATTTTACCTAAAGCAGCACAAAAATATATGCATTTAAAATGTGAGTTATCATATTCACAGCAAAGTCCAAGAAGGAAAAAAAAAAATTAAATCACAAACCTAAGCCTTATTTCCAGCCCATGAATATCTTACTGAAAACTGAAGATTCCAGAGAAACTTTCCCCAATAATCAAAGTAAACACACAGAAATAAACGTATCGATGTATCATGTAAATGGTGCCATAAAAATGTAAGTGTGCCCAGGCACCAAGCAACAACAGTCACCAATAAATTTGGTTTCATATACTTCATTCAGAACTTCAAGTCTGCATTTAGCAACAAAGAAAAAAACTTTCCAAGTTCAGATACTGTATAAAAAGTATGTGACGTAGACCCGACAGATAATGATGACATATAAATATGTATTCTTCATATACTGCGTGCTGCCTGGATGATCTATGATCATTATTGTCCTGGGATCTCCGATTGTATTATCCATGATAGATTCACACAATGAATAAGGCATTTGTATCACTTACAGCACACTGGGATTTCTTGTAAACTTCATTTACACAAAGTGGGTATGACTCGACTGGCATAAATGGGGTGCATCTAGTCTGAGCTAAAACTTTTCCAAATTGCATGACGGGGGGGGGGGGGGGGGGGGGTGTTTTGTCCACATAACAAAATGTGCTTAAATTGTTGCGTAAAATTCTGACTCAAAAATAAGCCAACTAATACGTGGTATAAACTTTAGACTAGATAGTCTAAAGATACACCAGATTTATCATCCAGCATCAGCCACTGTGATAAATTTGGTACATTTTGAAATGGCTAGTCTACTTTTACACTGTCTCATTATTAGTAAATCTGGCCAAGAGTATTTTGTACTTTTGCCTACACAAACTAATTAGGATTTTTAGGAAATTAAATCATCTATAAAATGCCTTTAGTTTTCCCTATCTACTTGCATAGTCCGATGTAATGCACAAGTCACACCACTACACACAGTTGAGGACTATGAACCGTCAGGATGATAACTTGCATAGGCCCTTATAAGAGTTCATTATCTTTTAGTTGATTTCACAAGTGCCCATACACATTAGATAAAGATTAGCTGAACCCGCTGATTCCTGTTTAACCGTCCCACCCCTACGACAGATGGGGAAAAAGGGATCGGGCATGTTGGATTTCCTTTGACAAAGATATCTGGCAGTGGTTTATTCCCCTCTTTTCTCCTAGAATATTTTTTGTCCATCGTCGAATCATTCAGCTTGTACATTTGTATGTATGTTCTCACAGGTCAAATCCAATTAAACAGTTGGTATATGTTATTGAAGTGGAGACAAAAATCCAGTAAATCAAAACTAGTTGAAGAAATACATTGTCCCAATACAACTTGGTATGCTAAATGTCATTTAAGTTTACAGTAGATAAGTGCACCGTGCACAACCCACCTTTTATAGATGACAGCTGAGCTATGGTCAAGTGCTTTGGCAGTTTTTCATCTCAAGTATGTAAGATCTCAGTTCTGCAGAGTTGAATACCCATACTCTTCTACCCAAGACCAGTGCGGCTACTACCAGCCACAGCTTCATTGGTGAGAGGAAAGTTGCTAAGGTGCCATAGGTTAGCATCAAGAAGAAGACAGAGTAGATTTGCCAGGCCAGCAGGAGAAACATGAAGAAGTGTACTGGAATGCAGACAATCTTCCTACTATGCTTCAGATGGGAGAAGAAACCAAAGCCTTTACACCGCAGTAACAAACACCAGCAGAGATACAGTGTTACAGGAATATTGAAGAACACCATCTGCAAAGAACAAACAAAAAATCCATGAAGAGAACCTGTAATTATTATTTTAAAAATCATTTAAAGAACCCCATACACATAATAGAAATGGAACCTAAACCTGACAATTTTGGCAGGCCTGTCTGATACGTATGGAGGCCTTTCAACTCTCCCCAAACACAATGTGGAGAGAAGGGTCCAGCAAGTTGAATTCAGTATGCACAATGCTTTGTTTTTCTGTAAGAAAAGGTGCCAGACAAGGTGTTTGGCAGCAGATTATCATCCTTTCCCCATTTAAGATACATGCATCCTTGGCATAGCAGAGTGTGCATGTGTAGGGGAAGTGGGAAAAAACAGCTATTGGCGAAACATTTGTTCATTTGACAATTATTCCATTCAATCCCCCCAATACCAAATTTCCTCTAATTCACGAAAAAAAACAAACACTAATGACTGAATGCACAAACCTGTGTTATTCCAACCATATATGTTAGGCTCCCCTCTAAGAAATGTCCAGCAACAACCACTCCAAATGCAAAGCAAGCTCCCATATGGCCATCAATTATTTCTCCAATAAACCAGGGACCTGTAAGTAAACCATATAGTGTTATTTCCACATCATTTAAAAGGCAAGTTTATGTTTATAGCATATTTTATTTTAACACTGCCTCTTGTATAGAACCCATTAGGAGACAAAGGATCAAGTTTTCCAAATGCCATAAACAAAAATGATTTCTAATGATGACTACATTATTATGTATTTTTGTTCAGACAACAATATGGCTAACTCCATTAGGTGTAGGAAACAACTAGGATCATGTTACAAAGGTTTATTCTGTAGAACAGAGTGAAAAGCTACATAGAACATTTACTGAGAATGAAGTGCTACTTACAGTGTGTATGAGGATATTACACTTACCTACTGCTGTGTACAGATTGAGCAGTAATATGGCATAGAAGAAGGTATTGTTTTTGCTTAGTACATGCATGGAGAAAGAGAAAAGTGTGAAATATCCAGGGGGGCCTTAAATGTAAGAAAAAAACATTAAAGATTTAAGAGAGTGGATCAATATTACTGATACTGCAAAATGACACTTAAGATAATTATTACATAGATGCAGATAATAGCTGTAAAGTAGGGACTGCCTTCAACAGTTAATCGGAGGGCATGTATTTACATGCCAGGCGAAACCCCTAAGAAACCCCTTTAAATCACCGAATGACTATATGACTTTTGGGATTTTATAGTGGGTAGTCCCCTGCTTAGGGGACCCCTCTATGAGCCAGAATAAAGGGCTGCTCTATATAAATGGTTCCCATTCTGGAAGACTAAAGCAGTCATTCTATTACAAGGATGGCCAACGCAAATAAACGCTAAAAAGATCATATTTTATTGAACAACATTAAAAACAGACTCATAAGCCGATAAACACCATGCTCAATTAAAAACTGGTATCCAAAACTGCTAAACCACATCTAACCTAGAGTATGGGTAAGTGCTGCCACACTATATAAATGTTATTTCCGTGAAAAGCACATATACACCCACCTATAAAGATTTCCCTGAACATCAGCAGTAACTAACTCAATGGCCATGCATTAGTGCCAGACTATGGGTGGAGAAATATTATTCACACCATGGTGTTATTTCGCTCCTCTAATAGCTGATGCTCAGGGAAAGCTCTAGAAGTGGGAGTTATATGTGTTTCTCACTGGTTTAACATTCAGATAGTGTGGTAGCACCTTCCCATACCCTAGCTCAGCACTGTACTAGCAGCTAGGTCAATTAGAATGTACTGAGAATACAGGGATAGAAATTGAGTCAGTTACTGCTAATAGCTTATGCTTTATGGAAAGCTTTATATGTGGGTATGTGCTTCTCACTGGTTTACCATTTAGATACCCATATCCTAGGCTAGCTGTAGTTTTGCAGTTTTGGATACCAGAATGTAGGTATTTGTAGTATAGAAGTTTTACAAGGCAGAAGCTGCAACGCTTATGCTGATGCCAGGGTGCACACCCATAATAACATCACTCATATGTGGAGGCAATACGCTCATCTGTGCGCGTACTACAAGAACAGTTATGCTTTTCTGCCCAAGTGAATGAAGGGAGACTGGTGAAATAAACCAGAATCCAACGAGAGGCTCCTGACTTGATCTTAGCTCTGTGGCTCCTTCTCCTCTATAACTGATCCTAAATTTGGGGATGAATCTTAAAAGGGGTTATCCAGGACATGATCATTTTTGATACTGATGACCTATCCACAAGATAAGTCATCAGTATCAGATCAGTCAGGTTCTGACATCCAAACCCCAAACCAATCAGCTGATGCAGCCCCCGGAAGCGGATCTGTTCCTATTCAAGTGAAAAGGAGCAGGGCTGTAGTTTTAGGCACCACCGCTACAGTGTACAGACGGAAAGCTCCATACAGTGTATTAAAACTGTTCAGATCCTGGACAACCCCTTTAACTACCTTCTAGTAACAGCTTGACTATGGCATTGAAAGGAGGAGTGCCAAACAATAACTGATCTTTGTACTTACCCCTAAGAATAGTTCGCCTTCTGAACCGGTAACCAATCAGTAAAATAAGTTGACAGAGTACAATCAGAATAAACAGCATCTGTGACTGGAGAGGAGAACAGCAAAATGTCATATTACCTAGCAATACATTATGCCGCAAAGTCAAGTACCTAGGAAGACTTAGATTAGTCATAAAGGAAAATTTCATAATAACCTGACTGCCATTAGCTTGCATGCAGGAACATTAAGGAACTGTTTACAGTGGCTTTCAGGGAGAAAAAAACCCAAAAAATTTCTGCACACCACTGGTTTAATGCTACGCTGTTTCTGTAGCTCCATAGCTATGGAAACATTGCGACTAAATGTGTTATGTTGCTTCCATCTTACTTTACTGAAGTTATGGAAATGGCGCAGAGCAGCACCCTGGTGGTCAGGGCTTGTAGCAGCTATGCCTGTCTAGGCAATGATTGGCCCGAGATGGAAATACCCCATTAGACCAGGGCCCAACGTGGTGTAAACGCCACAGTTTGTCCGCATCGGAAACACCATGGAAAAAAAAAACGAGGCGTTTTACAGTCCCTGCAAAGTGGATGGGATTCTAGCGAATCCCATCCACACATTGCGGAGAAATACGCGTAACAGACACTCTGCAATTTCCAAAACAATTGCGATTTTGGAAATCACAGCATGTCAATTATAACTACGGAAACGCCAGCATTTTCCCTATAGCTATAATGGAAGCAGAAAGTGAAACTTTCTGTGAAAAGCGCTGCGGGAAAACCTGTGGTGTGTCACAGCTGTTTTTCCTCAGCGTTTTAATGCTGTGGCCCACTACGTGGGGCCTTAGCCTTAATCTCCTGCTGATTAAGGAAGGGAGAAAGTACTGGGTATGCTTGTACTGACATTCTGAGCCTATCTATGCAGGTTGTGCATTAGGACACTAAAGTTATGTATTGTTATAACTTATAAATGACGTCCATACAACTTACTACAACATAATGATCTGTAAGAAGAATTAAAGATGGAAAAATGCTAAAGCTGACAGCCGCATCATCCTCTAAGCTGAACAAGTGGCTTCTAGATCGGCTTCTTTCTGCTGCATCCTGTAAAGAAAACAAAGAGTAAGTAATAAGACACATTGATGGTGAGTTAATATTTTAAAGGAAAAGGTAAAAAATTTAAATGGCAATAAACAGAAAATAAATTCTATACTACAACCCTCATATCTATTACCTATATACAAAAGGTGCATTGTGATATGGGACGCACTGCAGGTCTTAGAAAGGTAAACATATTGCAGAGGAGTGCCTAATATCTAGTCTTATTAGTGGAAGTCTTAAATGAATTTGCCCAAGAAAACAAAATGTTGAAGGGTGCCCACTAAAATCAATGGGTGTTAAATTTTTTTCACGTTTCAACATATTTATTCACGTTGCATAGATTACAGAGATAAAATAAAAATGACAAAGTTGGTGATGGTTAAAGAGGACCTTTCACCACCTCTGCCAACTCCAGTTCTTTGCATCTGTTAATGGAAAGAGCTCCACTGATTCTGGCATAGTTGGAATTTTTACTCTAGCCCCAACCATTCCCGAGCAATCCTTGCTTTTAATTTTGGTGCCCGATATGACTCTGTACTTTCAGGAGGGCAGTGTCAGGCAGGAGCAGACAAGGGGTGTGATTCTGAGCTCTGACACCGACTGCCTCTGATTGGAGCTCTGAATTACACCCCCTGCCTGACACTGCCCTTCTGACATTACAAAGCTGAAATAGCTCTTCATGCCACAAAAATTAACTGTGCTTGTTGCTCAGGAACGGTGGAGGCTAGAGAGAAAATTCTAATTATGCTGGAATCAGTGGAGTGGCAACTATTAACAGATACTAAGAAGTAGAATTGGAAGAGGTGGTGAAAGGTCCTCTTTAAAGTTGGAGCTTTATTTACAGGCATATACTTCTTTTTACCTTAACTTTGACTTTGATCTCGTGGAGCCCGGTCTTATATTTTTCAGCCATCCATTCTAAAACATATAATGGACCAGATGAGTGTACAGCATCGCCTACTTCATTTCCATCTATGAACACCTTTACTGATGTGATAGGGTCCGGAGAAAATATCAGGATTCTTTACAAAAAAAAAAAAAAAAAGCAAAAACAGAATTGTTAGAAGATTACTGCTTCAATATACCAAACTATTTAACAGCTGACAACGCTGTAAAATAAAAAAGTGTAAGAGTAGACCCTTTCCCCTCCCATGCCAAAGCTTCATTGGTCCCCCATAGTCTTGGTTTACTGGGCTTCAGCAATGACATGGTGTGCCGACAAGTCACTGTTAAGCCAGCGATTGGCAGACATGTGCTTCAGAGGCGTCAACATGTTACTGCTAAGCCAGTGACTGGCTGCATCAGTCATGTGTTATGCCATAAAATCACTGTAAACAAATAAAAAAATAAAGGGGGTATATATATATATATATATATATATATATTCCAACACCCACACACAAAAAAACACACACACACACACACACACAAAGAATACTATTAATTCCTCCATTTGATCCCATTATATAGAAAACTGTGAGAAAGAATTCTACTATATATGTCTTCCATCTCCCTGCTTCTTCTCACAATCCTGGAAACTGGCTTCATATGGACCCCACTTTCTGTTTGCAATAATAGACCATGGCTACTAAAGCCTCCCCCCTACCAAGTCCAAACCCGTTTGCTGTGTGTCAACGACAAATGGAGTAGATCAATGGACTAGACAAGATTGTAGCAGGAGCCTCCAGGAAAGTCTGCAGACTGACAGTGTGGGCAAGTTTGTCTCTGGTTTACTTTTATTAATAATTTCTAGGTTTAGTGTTTCTTCAAGGTATAAATAGCTATACTGTGCTATTTGCAGTATAACTGCTTGCTAAAAATGGCTCAGCAAAGAGACTTTGATAGCAAGGCATCCTATACTATTTTTAAGAAACTAGAAAGATCTGTAAATCGCTCAGAGATGTAATAGATTGCAAAAGTAAATGCAAGTATATTAAGATGTGCTGTCCTAAAGACAGAAAATGAAACGTACAGCTGCGCTGTTAGACCTTTCTGGCCATACCCACTCCCCACTTTACCTGCCCAATTGCAAATTTACAAAAGAATACATTGCTTCTGATCTCCTAACAACATTATATAAGTAAGTAACCTAAAGAGCTATTCACAGAACATTAGGGGGAATAAAGAAAAAATGGTCAATCCTTTCGAAAATTTCTTATGGTTTTGGGTCTACAACTCCAACATAGAACTATGTACATTTATGACAACAGATTACAAACAAGCCATGTGTAGTCTAATTGTAATGCCAGTGGTCACAGACCTCTGGGCCCCTAACTTCCTACCCCCAACATGGTCATTTGGTACTAGTGTGCAATCCCTGGCTGGCTGTTCAAGGGCCAGCATACACCTTCTGTAAAGTGTCCTTGGCCAATCCCCTAAGTTCCCAGGGTTATAAGGCAATAAGTTTTCTAGCTTTATACTTCCCTTGAATGTGTTATCTGCTTCTGTATTTTATCAACCCTTGTCCTGATCTCTGCCATTTTTTTTTTTTTTTTTTTTAAGATTCAAGCGACTTATTGATCACTTTGTATTCAGTTTTTTTACATTGCATGATTTTGCAATTATTTTTATTTTTTTATGTCACTCGTCGTGTGGGTGAAATAGTGTAATATATATATGTCAGGTTGCAACAGACATGGCAATACAAAATTTGTGTAAGTTTTTTCACTTTTATTTTTTTAAAATATACAAAACATTTTAATGAGGAAAATGAGGGTTTTTTTTTTATTTTTTTAAATATTTTTTTTTTCCTCTAGGGTACTTTACCACTAGGGGTCTCGATCACCTGTCCAATACATGTGTATTGCGCCTATTACTGAATTTTGTTAGGCCCCCGGGTGCCATAACAACTCATCAGCGCCCCTTGATCACACTGTGGGGGGCCAACAGCTAAGCTGCCGCAGTCGCTGTTGACTGTCCCAACTATTGCAGCGGGGTCTGTCTGTCAGTTACAGCTGGGCTCCCACGGTGATCAGACGGGCACTGCTTCTGAGCCCGTATGATCACCATCACGTACATGTATGTGTAGATGCACTAATTACCTGCATTCCTTAGCGTACATATACGTGAAAATGCGGTGAAGGGGTTAAGAAGCTGGGTCTTTCGCAAGCTTTCACAACTCCGTTAGGAGTAGCCACAAGCCAGAACAGTTTTGTGGCACAGTGTCCACACCTACTGCATTAGGCTGCTCCAGCCGTCACGCTCGGTTTCACCTGTCCCTATGGTTTACTAAGCTACAGTACCGTGCAAAACTTTTAGGCAGGTGTGGACAATATGCTGCAAAGTAAGAAGGTTTTCAAAAATGGAAGTGTTCATTTTTGTCAATTAACAAAATTAAATGAATTAACAAAAGAAAAATCTAAAATCACATCAATTTGGTGTGAACATGCTTTGCCTTCAATTCTAGGTACACTTGCACACAGGTTTTAAAGGAATTCGGCAGGGAGGTTATTCCAGATATCTTGGAGAACAAAGCACAGATCTTCTGTGGATGTAGGCTTGTTCAAATCTTTCGATCTCTTCATGAAATCGCAGACAGACTGGATGATGTTGAGATCAGGGCTCTGTGGAGGCCATATCATCACTTCCAGGACTCATCCAAAGGGTGGTCACACAAAATACTGAAGCTATTTAGATTTCTCTTGTGTTCATTCACTTTACATTTTTGTTAACGGACAATAATAAACTATTCACACTTCTATTTTTTTTGAAAGCATTCTCTCTTTATGTTAAGTGAACCTGCAGATTTTGGTAGTGTAAGACGTGTACTTTAGTAAGAGTTAGAAGAAAGATGTAAATCAGTATGACTACTAGATCAGGCTACTAAGGGTTTGTTTGCAATAAATCTGCATATGAGCAGTAAAAACCACAGAAGATTTTATTAAATATTTTTTGCAAAGTTTCTTCATTTTCCATAGCCTGTGAAGAACATGCTATTTAATCTGCATTCTTCAGTATAGCAGATCTCATTATTACCCATACAAAATGACATCCTTCATGACCTCTAAAGTATTTTCATGGAAATACCTGATGTGTGTTGAGTGGAGTATCCGCTGTAAAGGCTCCTCTGCAGGATTTGTGTAAAGTGCAGATTTAGGATTAGTGATAAGGATAGCAGGCCATTCATCATACCGGAGGTCCACAAAGCTGAACAGGTCATGATCAAAGGCAAAGATACGGTATCTGGAATGCAAAGGTACTTATGTGAGGTCTAGCTGTATATATGAAGAAAATAGGCTCTTGCTTAATTCATATAACAGTAGAGCAAGTTTTACCTTCTGTTATGCATCCAATCTCCCAATTCCAGCTCTAATGTCCCTTGTTGATGCTGGGAGTGCAGGACTGGGGCCAACCCTCCTAGTGTGTGCAGGTGACCACACATATATGCCACAGCTGAACTATGGATAAGAACACAATGTTAGGCTACAGAACTTTTTTGGCAAGATCCTGTAAATTTCCCTGGCTTTATAATGAGTGACAATGTTAAAGCAGAACCTAATATGATCAATACCACCAACAAATAAAAACTGGAAGACAGTCAAGCGACTAATGGTTTGATTAGGGGCTGGGGATGAGGGGGAGGTCATTCAATATGCAACTGTTCATCTCACCCCTCTAAGTAGGGAAAATATTCCTATATTCAACAATCAGATGGAACATTTACTCTGAATGGTTAAGGAATGGAGTAAAAACATAAAAAAAAAAAAAAAAGTATCACGTATAACACCCCAAAGTTCACTGGAAAGCTAAACAATAACAATTTCAGACCCGCTCCTTTCTTCTTGTTCTCAATTAAAACGTTGTTCTTCAAAAAATTAAAAATAACCCTAGTTTCCCTAGAAAACATATAAAAGTAAAAAAATAAAGTAAAACACATATACATTAGGTGTCCCTATGTTTGAAAATGCCCGGTCTACAAACGTATACAAATATTTTTCGCATACAGTGGATGCCATAGCGAAAAAAAAAAAAAAAAAAATCAAAAGAGCTGAACCAACGTTTTCTCGCCTGCCATAAAAATATGGATAAAAAGCGATCAATAGACATTCCCCAAAAAGGTATAAATAAAAAGTACATATGGCGCCACAAAAAAAACCAAAACATGCATTATGCAGCTCTGTACCAAAAATATAAAAAAGTTATGGGAGCCAAAATATGGCAACTTCAAGAAATTTTTTTTTTTTTTTTAAAGAGGCTGGAAAAAAAAAATACAAATTTGTTAGCACCATAATTGTACCGACCCACAGAATACAGGAGACATGTAATTTTTGCTGCACAGTGAACGTAAGAAAGTCATGCAAATTTTTCTAATTCCACTCATTTTTGAATTTTTTTCTGGCTTCCCAGTACATTCTATGGAATTTTAAATGATATCATTATGAAGTTCAATTTGTCCTACAAACAGTAAGCCCTCGTACAGCTCTGTGAATGGAAAAATAAAAAAAGTTATGGCTTTTAATAGGCGGCGAATAAAAAGAACGAGTAAAAAAATGAAAGGGGTTAAATATTACTCAAACTCTTGTTGCTACATAGTCCCAATAACATTCTTTAGTAGAAGTGCCATACATGACTATCTATGCAATGCAAAACAGTATACTGATTGAGGAGTAAGATCTTATTCACACGCTTACATCCGTAGTATGCGATTTTCACGATCAGCATCCCACCCTACTCATTTGTAGATGGTGTGTTGTCGATGCTTGATCTGCTTTTTAGGTCTGAAAAGCAGATCAATTTTAATTTTCTATATTTGAAATGTCTCTAGATCCATGAAAGACGGATGACACACAGTCATCTGTTTTTTTGTTTTTTTTTCATGGACCCATAGACTTTCATTGAGGTGATGCATGGGGGGGGAGGAAGAGAGTGTGCTTCCGTTCCACTGACACCTGAATAAACACATCAAATGAATGGAGTATGTGATACCATAAATACCTGAAATGCGGACATATGAATAAGGCTCAAGTATGGAGCATAACTATGACCACTGTATCCTTGTATTAACAATGCTTCAGTAAGATTTGTGAAGTGATAAGACTGACCTCATTACTGCCCGGATACCAGGAGAAGGTGACACAATAGTGGAAGATGGATAATGGCCAAACCACACAGAATGATTGCTATGAAGACTCTCGCTGGCGAGCATGGACAACTTCTGCAATTGACTCTAGAAAAAAAAATTCAACAGAAAAAAATTCTGGCATCAAATTATTTAATGTTCTATCCCTAAATATACTGCATGGGGCAGATTTACTAATACTTTCTAAGAGTAAGACAGTGTAAATATTACCACATTTATCCCAGTGAGTTATGTTACATTCCTGTTGAGGTGTAATGTACAACCAGGGGGACATCATTTCTATCATGTATCTGTTGGTCTTTAATGTACTTTTTTTATTGATTTATCTACAATAAAGATTATGGATTTTTGCTATACATGGTTGTTCTGGGTGCTGTTAATAAATGTGATGAATAGCATGTACGCCAATTTTTTGGTACAAACTGCCAGTATGCTGGCAAATTTTAAATAGTAAATCTGTCCCATGTTATAAAGAGCACGGAAAAGGAAACCTTTAGATTTTTCCTTCTGAAAAATGACAGAAATTTGCAGATTTGAAGTGATATGCTGTAGATACTGACATGAATCAAAATTAATGTGTCACATGTGGCTGCCAACTATGATTTCCGCCTTTTCTATCCCTTTTTTTGTGCACAACACTCATTTGAAATCTGCAGTGGAAAATACTACATCATTATGGTACAAATCCCCATTAAAGTCAATAGAAGGCAGATTATACACATATTTCAGTGTGGAAAATGCATGAAATTTACTGTGTTAACATAACCTTAGAAGCTATAACACCTAAGAAGCTGTATTTATTACTGAAATAATAAAACAGATGCAATAGGGCAGATTTATTATGACTGGCATACTGTACAGCAGTGTTAAAGAGGACCTTTCATGTCCTCATGCATAAGCGGTTTTATATACGGCTAGAAAGATGACAGTGCGCTGAATTCAGCACACTGTCTGCTTTCCCATTATGTGTCCCGAGGCTGGAGATATTGGTGCCGTTAGTTTCAGCACCAATCTCTCCTCACTGTCAGAAGGGCATTCCTGACAGTCTAGCGTTATCAATGGGCTGTAAGGAACGCCCTCCCCCCAACGACTTTACTCTAAGGGTGGGTTCACACTTGCGGTGGCACTCCGTGAGCCATGAGTCCGACCTAAATGTCGGAAAACTGGATAGGCACTGGATAGGGGAAGGTTCGCAACGCATTGCTTAAAACCCCATTCACTTGAATGGGGTTTTAAAGCAATGCGCAGGTGTGAGCTTACACCCTCTGCGCCGCGAAGCCGTTTTTTTTCTCTGGAAACAAAGTCAGACATGCAGGACTTTCTATATGTATTGTCCTACCTGATTAATTATCCCAAAGAAGTTGTAAGGCCTCTTGGGTCCTGGTGTGAGGGTTGCATCAACACAAATGAAAGAATAATTTCCAAATGGGGTGTGATGAACATAATGGAAGGAGCCTTCTTTCTGCCATCCAGAATACTTTCTAGAGAAAAAACAAAAAAAACAAAAAAAAAAAAAAACACATAACATGTTTAATACATACATAATTTTTCAAACATCACTTTTTAATGTACAATTTTCCTGTCTTAAATTGAATTTTTTTTTTTTTTTTGTGAGTTTTTTTTAATCATTAGATAGTCTGAATATCTTTTAACATGCTAGTTGCTAAGCAGTTAGCTTAACAATAGATACCAAAGGAAGGGAGTGACACCAATAGATCTTCACACATACTGGTAGAGATCTGGTGATGTCACTGAAGAACGTTTGGTATTGTGTACTGCTATGCACCATCATCACTCCAGAGCAATGATCACTCCTACATTAGATAATATTACAATAGTAATGTAATTTAGGATAATTAAAGGGATTTTTCCTTCAAACAGGTTATTGACATGGGTGCCAAAAGTATGACCCCACCGATCACATACTGATGACCTATCCAGAGGATAGATCATAAACTTGCTGAACCTGGAAAACCCCTTTGAAATGTACATTCTACTACAAAAAAACTTTTCATAAATGATTAGTACATATGAATATAAGAAACTATTAAAGAAATATTTTTTTCTTCTCTGCTTGGAAATTTGTTCTCATCCACTGGTTATTTATATAGAATCTGTGTCCATACTCAGCTCATGCATAAAGGTCTATGGAGAGGGGAGGAAGTGGCTGTTAAAGGGGTTATAAGGGACTTTCTATAGTGCAGGAAATACTTGTAAACAGCGGAGAGGAGGTGGATCGACTCCGATGTGGTTTCTGGTCATGTATCCTTGAGTCAGAATCAGCCCAGAATCCTGAGGTTTGAGCAGAACAGAACCCCGGAGGACATAAGTTGGGGAAAAAAAGTTCCTCCCCCCCCCCCCCCCCCCCCCCCCCCCAGATAACCCTTTTGATGCATTGCCTCATTCTGTGCAGCAGGAGTCAAATCTTGAAAATACAGCAGTGTCAGAATAATTCTCACTCAGTGTGGCAGAATGCGTCTTTTCCAGCAGCCTCCTCCTCCGCCTACCTTACCCTCTCCATAGACTTTTATGTAAAAAGTAACATAAGTGGAGAAGGATACATATTTCTTTAGTAAGATGTGTTACAACATTTCTTATATTCACTTATGCTATTCATTTATGAAAATTTGTTTTAGAATTGGAGGTACGCTTTAAGAATCTTACAATAAACACAGATGGAGTAATATATGTCATTAAATTAATGGTTGACAGAAGAGAAGGAACTTCCTGCAGGCTGTGACAGTCTGATTCTGCAGAGGAGTAGCACCTAAGCAGTATCTCAGAAAAATAGTCAGGTTTTTAACATGAGAATGTTATGTTTTTGCAATTATTATTTATGGACATGGAAAAGTTTTTCATAAGGGTCATATAGACGGAAAATGAACATTTAAAGCCCTAATTTTAAAGAGGTATAAGTGAGGGGCCCAGAAGTTGGATCACAAACAATTCTAAACTGATGGCATAACCTAACAATATGCCATCACTTTATGAGATGAGACGAAACCTTTAATGTTGAGAAAATGTACAGGTATAGCCACCTGTCCAATGAAATGAATAAAGCTTGTAGAAAGAACATGGTGGCAGCTAGTGTCCCTGTCTACAAAAGCAAAATCTGTTATCAGAAGAACAAATCATTAAACTTTGGACTTGAGGAAATTCCAGGAAGGACAGAAAACAATGTGAAAACCTAAGCGGTTTAACCAGATTCTGCCCAACAGCGTCACAGGAAAGTGCTTACATTCCTGTAACATAGATAGAAAAATAGAAGAAGATTGATGGCAAAAATCTGTCCTTATATTATCATCATTTTATCTAAGGCTAGACAAGTATTTATCCCAGGTTTGCTTAAATTCACTTACTGTAGACCACATTATTCTTAAGCCTCAACTATTCTTTCAGTGAATTAATATTTCTTGAAGTTCGATCTGATCTTCCCCCAACTTCACTTTTTTTTTTTTTATTAAACTCACTTCCATCATGAACTTTATTTATACCTTTAACCTATTTAAAGGCTTCAGTCATGTTCCCCCTTTCCTCAAGGCTATACAAGTTAAGTTCTTTAGGCCTTTCCTGATCCATTTTATACTTCAGATCCTCTATTTTTGTACCTGTTCTATTTTATCCAAGTCTTTTTTTGTAGGCAGGTCTTCAGAACTGGACACAGTATTACAGATGTGGTCTCACCAGTGCTCTATACATTTGGATCACAATCTCTCTCTTCCTACTGGTTATACCCCTAGCTGTATGGCAGAGCGTCCTACTTGACTTTCCTGCTGCCTGGCTGCACTGTGCACACATTTTGAGGCTGCTGACATCAGGAACCCTAGATCCCTCGCTTCTGAAGTCCTATCGAATACAGAACTACCAATACAAGAATAGGATACCTTCTCCCCAAGTGCATTAGATGAATAAACAGATGTGTTGCGAATGGCTAAATAGTGTGTAGCAGAAGCACAAGTCAAGTCCTTGTACACAGCTCTCAGGACCTAGTCATTAAAGTGTGGAGCTCTGTCTAAAAAGAGTCACATGCATGGATGTGACTACAGAGAATCTGGGATCCTCCTCTGCCTTAGTCTTCACCATTGTTCTCAGCTGTGGTGTGAGCACTTTGTGTCTAGACAGTCTAAAGGGGTTGTATGAGATGAAAAAAAAATCACAGCTACTTTCTTTCAGAAACAGTGCCACAATGCGTTGTGGCTATTATGAGGCACTACACATAGGCATATCCCACATATCCCAATTATAACTACCCATTGTCTACCTGTAGTAGTTATTGCTGTTGCTCAGGTCTGCAATGTTAAATGAATCTAGAAGGCACAGAAATACATATATTATGATAAAGCAAACAATATATACAACAATATACTGATGGATGGGAATAGAACCCTCCATTTACTGCAAAATTCAGATCATGCAACAGGTATCCAATTCAGGTGTAATGAATTATGGACTGGGGGCACATGTGACACATGAGAAGATGTCACCAGAAGTCGTCTAAGAGACTGGACTCCTGTAATTTCCCAAATCTATGGGTGTTCTGTAAAGTGAAAATAAAAAATAAAAAAGTCTATTTGGAGCAGAAATTTAATCACTGGAAGATGTAAATGCAAAACTTGTACTAAAGTAAACCTCCAGTTTAAAGCCAAAGACATTTTTTTTTTTTGCAATTAAAGGGGATGCGTCAGATGCTTTATGGCTACTAAGGTGATAACAGCACTAGACAGGAGATGCACAAAATTAGCAGTGAAGAAAAAAATTAACTTATAATTAATTATATTGTATGCAAAATTAAACCACAAGTGCCCCGGGGGTTGGTCCCATGCCTGTCAAGTAAGTAAACCCTGCCCAATGCTTCTTCCTTGGTTTTGCTTGAAATTCCCACCATTCTATATCACAGTGGGTTTACTCATAAGAACCAAATCATTTGCCAGACTTGGGACCACCGTTCTGGCGCTTGTGACCTCATTTACATACAAGATCATACAAAAGATATTTTTCTCTTCATTTTGTATATTTCTTTTAAGTCCCCTACTCCATGCTTTTATTAGCACTGTAGCCACAGAGTATCTGACAAACTTTCTTTCCAAATCCGAGTAATGGTAAATTTGAACAGCACTCCAGTGAGTTATGCTTTTATTAGAGCCACAGTCAATACAACATTTTGGGTTAAACCAACCCTTCATCAGGCATAGTCCATAAGTAGTAGAGGCTTTGCTTATTGGTGGCAGCTGTTGCGCCTTGTTCATCGGGGTGAAATACCATATTGGGTGATAGTATGCCTGTTTTGGCACAGTGCAGTGTGGAATTGAGCACTGTATTGATTGTGGCTCTAAAAAAACAAAACAAAAAAAAAGCAGAAGCATAACCCATTGGAGTGCTGTTCAAATTTACTGTTACTTGGATATGGAATAGTGGGGGGTGGTCAGCCCCACACTGAACCTGCAACTGATACCAAGTTTCAAGTTAAGTGAGGCCTGACCAGATTATAAAGACTTTCTTTCCAACACAATATGCAACTTACTGCCACTGCTATCCCTCGCACCTGACCACCATGATGATCAGAGTCTGACTACCGTAAGCATGAGTTTTGCAACAATGATGTTGCTTCAGATATTGTGAGGCACCACTGTAAATAGAGGAGTAGTGACATATGGACAGCAGAAAGTTGGATCATGGGTAACATAAGTATATGAAGCAAATAACACTAAATTATTTATTAGCCTCTCATCTTGGAGGCAATCATATTATAGGGAAGGAGAACTCATGTGTCCTTAAACTCTCTCTTATTACTGTGGAAACCATACTCCACCTATAACAACAATCCATATTCTGGAGACTACAAGAATATGTCAGCAGAGGCTGGTGGAGGGCAATGATGGCACATTGTAGCTGAGTGAAAACTTCTGTGTACAGCTGTTGTACTTCCCTATACAGAGAGGAAAGGGGCTACAGGTTAGTTTATCAAATGTTCTGCAGAACAATATCTCAGGGTGTGACTGGAGATAGATATTTTGGTTGCGCTCCATTTAACATTAGCAATAGTTACTGGAAATAATTACTGGAAATGGAAAACTATGGGTATTTTCCCACAATGCATACCTGGCAAAAATGTTAGTGACACGGTGTGCGAGTCATCCAGTGTCTGTGCCAAAAACAGACTACTGCATATCCCATTATATAGTAAAGGATATGCATAGCTACTTATGTTCGTAATTTTTTTAATAGGATATATCATATTTATACAAGTACAATTATTCTAAAAACCTCATATCACGTTAATGCAGACAGTATAGTACCAGAGTTTTTAAAATCAGACTAGATCAATATAAGTTTCAGGTTTGTAGCAAGTCCTAGAACAATATGATATGAATTATGAATTTAGTAGCAGAATGTATTCTATGCTGCAGAGCACTGGCCCTTGTGTCCTCTGGGAAGTAGTTGTAAAAATATCAGAGAACTGGAGTGAATATTGAGGGAAGGGTTTACAGCCAGTTATTATGCTTATGGTCAACAGAAGCCATATTCAGCTGTAAACAGATGCTTAGTGGGAGCTGTCATCCAAAACAGTAGCAAAGAATCCAGGTCAAACTACTGGCATCCCCACTAACTATGAGAATGGGTGTTCCTTGTACCTCAGTCTGAATGGAGCAGTGATTGCACAGAAACACTGATATTCCATGTAACGCTATGAGCCTGCCAAAAATAGCTGAGCGCTGTAATCAGCTTCTCTTTGGCAGTCCCATAGAGATGAATGGAGTGGAAGTGCACCTGCTGCTCTGTTCAGACAGGGGTACAAGGGACCCCTGTTCTAGTGACTGGTGGAGCTCCTATTGGTCTGACATGTAGACTGATGATAACACATTAAACCAGTGGTTCTCAACCTTTCTAATGCCATGACCCCGCAATACAGTTCCTCATGTTGCGGTGACCCCAAACCAAAAAATAATTTTGGTGGCTACTTCAAAACTGTAATTTTGCTACAGTTATGATTCGGAATGTAAATACCTGATATGCATTATGTATTCTAATTGCTACAAATCAAACATAATTTAAACATAGTGATCTACCCCCTACACAGGTAATGTTATTAACTATGGGGAAATTGAGAATTATTACAGTAATAGTGCCCCCCATATGAGTAATCTTATTACCTGTGTGGCGTCACTATAACTGTAATAGCCCCTCATATACAGACCAAAAACAAAATAGATGCCACACGGCCATTGTTCATATAAATATATCGCTTAACAGTGGCGATAGCCTGACTTCACATAAAGACAGAGAGCAGTAATGGCCAAGCTTCTGGTTAATATGGGCTTGAGTCATATTATAATATTTACCGTATTTTTCGGACCATAAGACGCACCTAGGTTTTAGAGGAGGAAAATAGGGAAAAATATTTTAAGACAAAAAAATGTGGTAAAATGTCTAATATATGGAAGTTGTAGTTTTGCAACAGCTGCAAGGTCACATTGACAGGTGTCCCTGCAGCTGTACGGGGAAGCATAAGGTGTTTTTTTTTTTTGCAGGGCCAGATGTACTTTTTAGTTATGCCATTTTGGGGAATGTCTATTGCTTTGATCACTTTTTATTCAAATCAGAGGCGAAACAGCAAAAAATATGGCGGTTTGGCACTTTAGATTTTTTTTTTCCCGCTCTGATGTTCACCCTACAAGAAAAATATTTTTATAAGGTTGTAGACCGAGCATTTTCGGACACAGGGATAGCTAATGTGTATGTGTTTCACAGTAATTTTGTACTTTTATATGTATTCTAGGGAAAGTCGGTGAGTTAGAACTTTTTTTTTTTATTTTATTTTATTTTTTTACTATTTTATTAGCCCCCCCCTCCCTTCATGGGGCTTGAACCTGCAATCGTTTGATTGCAAGTCCCATAGACTGCAATACAAGTGTATTGCAGTCTATGGGAGATTCTGTACATTACTACTGAGACTGGTCATAGACCAGTCTCAGTAGTAGTATCCCAGTGACAGGCCTGGGAGCCTTCATTAGGCTCCAGGCTGTCACCGGAACAGGTCGACTCCCGCGATCTCGCCGCGCGGGGAGTCGACCTGCAACTTAATAGGTATGGGGCCGGTGGGGACCGGGGGCAGTTTTTACAGCCCGCGGTCAGACTCTGATCGCGGGCATTAGTTCCGGGACTCCGCTGTACAGCGGAGGCCCGGTTGCTATGGTGACCGCTCTGCAGCAGAGTGGCCGCCATCATTGTAACAGACCCGGCATCCGCGTAACGGCACGGCGGATGCCGGGAGCTACACAGCGCGGAGCACCCTCTCAGGCATTCAGTTTGGAACGCACATCCATAACGACGTGCGTTCCAGCTGAATAGCGCGACTTCTCAGAGGCTAAAGCCATCGGAAATATGTATTTTCCGATGGCTTTAGGCGACCCCTGTGTTTTGGTCATTCGACCCCCGCCGGGGTCGCGACCCACAGGTTGAGAACTGCTGCATTAAACTAATTTAAAATGAAAAGCAAACCTGCAGAATAAATAATAGGGGGCACGGTACTGTGGTCAGTTTAATAAGTTTGTTTCCTTTTTTTGCCTAGTGTGTATATATGGTTGGTGGCTACTTAGACTTATTCTACTAATGGAAATATACTTATTTCTCGTCTACTTCACTGGGGGACACAGCACCATGGGTATAGACCTGGTCACTAGGAGACAAGACACTAGGAAAAAGCAAAAGCTGTTGGCTCCGCCTCCAGGCTATCCCTGCCACAGCCACTGTGCATGAATCAGGTCTTCTGTCTTGCATCGTTTTTATTTTTACCTTTCTTTCAGGTGCAGGGGGTAGTCAGCGTGTACGCCACACTAGTCATACCCTCCTGCGGGCGCAGCGCTCTGCAAAAGAGCAGCCTCGCCGGTCACCCAGTCCCCACTCACCATTCGCTGCACCCCGAAAGCGGCCGGAGTACCGGTGACCCCACTCCCACGTGCGAGGTCCTACTGAGGGGGTGACCCTGCGGCGCCTGAAGTCGCCAGACTGGTGAGTATGAGAAGAATAGAAGGCTGGTGAGTATGAAAGTTACCTCAGCCCCTCTCCATCTCCCCTTCAGGCCCTCTCCACCTCCCCTTCAGGCCCTCTCAGCCCCTTAGTGCCATTTCCCAGGGGGACAATAGCATGGGTCCTATTTAGGGGGGGGCATCACAGGGTTCCCCTGAACTGGGCCTTAAATCTTAGTAAATAAGCCCCTTTTTTCTGGGGCGTTTTTGGGCTTTCTGGTCGCTCCTACCGAGAGGCCCCCGTCGGGGGGGGGGCACCCGGTTCCCCCCCCGCTCGTGTGGGGACCCCCTTTCCTGGCCCCCCGGTACCTTTTCCCAGGCCTCCGCGGAACCTCCGGAGTTCGCGGTCGCGCCGCGCCGCCGACGGTGCCTCGCGGTCGGCCGCGTTGTACGCGAGTCCTAGGCCTGGCCGGGAACTAGGCCGCAACGGGTCCGTCCCTTTCCCGGGCTTTTCTAGTACCCAGGCTCCGCCTAGGGCCTTCCATTGGCCAGGGGGCTGTCCTGGCAAGCCATCCAGCCTGCCCAGTAGCTACTGAGACTGTTTTGACCAGGGGAAGAGCTTTGCTCTCCACATATTCTCAATTTATTTATTTATTGGCTTATTTATTAGTTTTTGGCTTGCTGGGGCAGGGGGGGGCCCCCCCGCCCCCGGGGGGGGGCGGCGGCGCGGGGGCCCCCCCCCGGCGGCGGGGGGGGGGGGCCCCCCTTGGGGGCCGGGGGGGCCGCCCCCCGGGGGCCCCCCCTTCTTGGGCGGGCCCCCCCCGGCCCCTCTGGTTGCGTCACGTTTTTATACGTTCAACCGCTGTATCAAAAACAGTTGCCATGCGGACAGCCCGAGCCCATGTGCTCTCTCTGCCTTCCGCCTCAGCCAGTCAGTAACCTCCTGGCCCCTCTCCGGTTCTTCCATCCCCCGGATTGGGCGGCCTCCCTAACCTTGGCCATGGTGTCCTTACCAGACTTAACTAGTCAGTGCTGGAAACTTGGAATGGCTGCTTTCCCAGATCGCCGCTCAGTCGGCTGCTTCTAGGGATCTCCCTGGACACCCTCATAGTTCCCGTCGCAGCTCCAGGAGCCTCAAAAGGACCAGGAAGTCTTCCTACGGTTCACGGTCCGCCACCCCTTCCTCTGGGTACTCCCCAGATAGGAACTCAGCTCACGGCTCCACTCCGGCAGGCGGATACCTCTCTCCCTCTGCTCGGTCTATTTTACTGGGGACGCCTCTGACTCCGACTCGGAGCTTCAGCTAGGCTGATCTATATCTGCTGCTACGCGGGAGTCATCTATGCGATAGAGACCCTACAGATCTCTGAGGACCTGGACTCATCCTCTCAAGTGGACATCTCTTTCTGCCACTGGATGTTTGATATCATCTTGAGGGCACAGTGACTTCTCCCTGGACCATCCTCTGTCTTCGACTAGGAAATCGGACATCCCTTCCCTTGACTTGTGTGTCTCCAAGTGGAAGGTGAGCTCGGGCAGTTCTGCCAGGCTATGCTGTGACACACGTCTCTAGCTCTCCCTGGCTGGCAATGATGAACATCCGAGGCAAGGGAAGCAGGTTGCTCCAGGGTGCAATCGGTTAGCGCACGGTACTTAGATATCAGTAACTAGTGAGCGCAAGCTGGCCTGTCTTGACATTTTGTCAGCGAGCCGCCCCATGTGTCGCTTCCTATCACTAAGAGCCTCCCACGGTGGATCCCATGATAGCTAGGCTCTCCAAGGCTTCTAGTCTGCCTTCAGCAGATTTTGCCTACCTCAGTGATCCCTCGGAGTGAGATCGGATCGCATCTGTTGTATTGTTTGCAATGCAGAACTGATACATTGCATTGCCCTAAATGCTGGCTATTGCATTGCTGCAAGAAGGTGGCTTCCCTCACCAGGGTGGCCTTCGTAGTGGCTGGTTTCTCCCTGCGGCTCTCCTTCGCTGCCTCTTGGGTCATCAAGGCCTTCTTTTCCTGGGCCAAACAGCTTCAGTCAAACCTCCCTGATGCAGTTTCCCTCCAGCCGCTCGTCTCTGAGATCCTGAACGCTTCCCAATAACTGGAGATGCCTCCCAAATCTGCCAAGGCGGCCGCCAATGCAGTGATTATCTGCCATACCGTTGGGATCCGTTGTGGAATACTGGGTCCGCCTCCAAGAAGGCGAACGCTACCCTTCTCCCTTTCCAGGTCGTCCTGGGCCAAATTTTTTGTTAAGGGCGTCGAGAAGCTTATCCCTGAGGCCACGGGGGAATAGATTCTTCCTCCCTCAGAGGCGTCCTATGTGTCAGCCGTTCTCCTGCTCCAGAAAGCTTCTTTCAAGTCCAGGCCTCCCTGGCGGTTCTGCACTAGGTCGTCCAGGTTTTCCTCTTCCTAGCCTCCTCGGCATGAAGTTTTTTCCCCTCTCTGGGCATCTCAAATGGCGGGACGTCTGGGGCCTGGGCCTGAGAGGCGGTGTCGTCCGGCTACTCCAGTTTTCGCTGGAGTCTCTTTGCCTTCGCTATGTCGGACAATCCAGGCTGTCTCCAATCTCCAGCGGCAGGGAGTCAGCGTCCCTGTTCCCGTTGCAGAGTGTATCTGGGGTTACTATTCTTACCTGTTCTCCATTCGCCTAGAAGGACGGCTTCCTCTGTCCCATCATGGACCTGAAAGGGCTCCACAGGTTCTTCCATGCCTGCAGGCTCCGTTGTAGTCTATGCAGTCTGTGGTGGCATCCCTGGAGATGGGCGAATTCTTCGTCCATCTACATCATCTCGCTGTGCTGTCAGCGGTTTCTTCGTTTTTGCTGTGGATCCTTGACCTTTCCAGTTGTCTCTCTCCCCTTCAGGCTGGCCTCTGCCACCGGGGGTTTTTTCCCCTCAGTGATGGCGTCTCTCATGGCCATCCTCTGCGCCAGAGGTGCTGCCGTGTTTTCAGACTTTGACGACCTCCTGGTGAAGCCCCTCCAGGTCAGACAATCTGACCAGCTTGTGGTTCACCTTGGATGTTCTTCGCCGGTTCTGCTGGCTCATCTATGAGGATGTCCCGTGTCCTCTAAGCACATGGAATCCGGGACATGATCCTCTGCTCGCTCCAGGGTGTGATTCTCCCTCCGGAGGCCAAGATCCTGAGTGTCCCACCTTTGGAGGTACTCTCCTTGCTGTCTTTGAATCAACATGTGGGTCCTGCACACGATCGCCTCAACCATCTAGGCTGTACCTTTCATTCACTCTGTCGTTCTCTCCTGTTGAAGATTACGGACTGCTGGGACAAATCTCCGGACAGCCTCATCTGCTTGGTTCTCTTTCCACCTTGGTTCACTGAGAGATTCTTTAGTGTATATTCCTCCCCAGGAATTTCTCAAGGGAAGTCCTTCTTCCCCTCTGTTGGTAAGTGATTCCCACTGCCGCCAATTTCCCCGGCTGGGGAGTGGTCCTCGATGCTTTGATTGTTCAGGGCCTGTGGTCCAGGGCCGATTCCTCCCTCTGGTTCAACCTGCTGGATCCCAGGGCTATCTTATTTGCCCTTACTCCTTGGACCTCTCTTCTCCAAGGACATCTGTCACAGTCCAGATTGACCTCTCCTCCATGGTCGCCTACTTGAACCCTCAGCGTGGCACCAGGAGCCGTGCGGCCTTACTAGAAGCCTCACAATTTCTTCCTTGGGTGGAGCGCCTTGTTCCAGCTCTTTCGGTGGTCAACCTTTTTCTGGGTGGCAGACTACTTGAGTTGAGAAAATATTGCTCCGGGCGAGGGTCGCTTTATCTGCAGATCTTCCATCCACTGTGCTCCCGCTGTGGTGTGACAAACGTCGACATTTTTAGCCTCCGCCGGAACCACAAGGTCCCCGGCTAAATTGCCAGGTCTCTGGATCCTCGAGCCATCACCGCTGGCGCTCTTGTAAGTTCGGTTTTTCACTTCCTCTTCTCCCTTGGGTCCTCCAGAATCTCAAGACCAAGGGGGGTTCAAGCTATCCTGGAGGCACCAGATTGGCCCTGCCGGGTCTGGTATGTGGATCTCATTTTCCTGTTGGCGGATGCTCCTGGCCTCTTCCTCTGCATGTCGACCTTCTGTCTCAAGGACTGCTGTTCCTCCCCACCTTGACTCAGCTGCGTTCACGGCGTGGCTGTTCAATCCGAGGTTTGAGGCATTGTGGTTTTTTCGGAGTTTGTTATTCTAACATACTCAAGGCCCGGAAATTCCAGATAGCTTAGATCTGCCATCAAACATGGAAGGCTTACGTCCACCGTTGGAAGAGTAACGATTCTCATCGGATCTTCTCCAGTCTGGTCTGGATCAAGGTCTTAGTCTTCTTTCTTTTTAAAAGACTTTCCTACAGGAGTGCCACTCTGTGCTCCTTTGGAACCCTTGGATCCGTGGGATCTTAACCTCATCTTTAAGGTGCTTCAGGTTCTCCCCTTCGAGCCTATGATATCCCTTTTTTTGCCTTCTGTCCTGGTAGAATGAGTTTCTGGTGGCCATTACCTCCATCCGCAGGGGTCCCTAATTGGCTGCCCCTTTTTTTTCGGCGGCCTCCCTTTCTGGTCCTCCACAAGGATAAGGTTTTCCTCTGTCTGCCACAGTCTTTTTTTCTTAGGGTGTTTTTCCTGCTTCCACTTCGAGAACTTGGTCTTGCCCTCTTTCTGCTCGGTCCCCAGGCGTCCGTGTGAGTGCTTGCTCTTCCCTGCCCGGTTGTTGCCCGGGCAATTTGCGTGTATACTGTCCCTCACGGATCCTTTCTCTTGTTCGGATGCTTTGCTCATTCTCCCTGAGTGCCCTTGCCAGGGCCTGCCTGCTTCCAGAGCTCTCATCTTCCGATGGCTTTGGTCTGAGATTAGGGAGACCTATCGATTTAAGAGTACGGCTCTGCCTCCCGTGTGACGGCTCTCTCCTCTAGAGCTGTTGGAGTTCCCGGGGCCTCCGGCATCAGGCTTTTGCTTCCCAGGTCTGTAAGTATCCCACTGGGCCTCCATCCTTTTTCTCTAAGTTTCTCCAGATTCATTCTGTGGCCTCTGCTGATGCCAATTTGGGTTGTAAGTTTCTGGAAGCGGTTGAGTATTACAGGTTTGCATGGCCGTGTTATTCCCACCCTCTGGGACTGCTTTAGGACATCCCATGGTGCTGTGTCCCCCACTGAAGTAGACGAGAAAGTGGGATTTTTGTGTACTCACCGTAAAATCCTTTTCTCGTTGTATTCACTGGGGGACACAGATCCCTCCCTTGTTTTTTTCAGTGTTCCTGCCCGAACTGTGTTGGTTCCTTTTTGGGTTCAGGCATTGTTGGTGGTTGTTGGTTCCATGTTCCTTTGTGTCTCTCTCTCCTACTGCTACGATACAAACTGATTCATGCACAGTGGCTGTGGCAGGGTATAGCCTGGAGGCGGAGCCAACAGCTTTTGCTTTTTCCTAGTGTCTTGTCTCCTAGTGACCAGGTCTATACCCATGGTGCTGTGTCCCCCAGTGAATACAACGAGAAAAGGATTTTACGATGAGTACACAAAAATCCCACTATTCAGTATAATAAAAACTACAACACCCATGGCTGATTTTTGAGGTGCTCTGATAATTTTCCATATCCACGTTTACCTTATTTTTCCACATTGTCTTTATATATCCTCTATAATATTTGTGTGTTTTAATTGCAATTTATGTCTAATAAAGATGTATTATATGTCATTTTACTTATGGATTTCCTGTTGCTTTATTGGGGTTGAGAAAAAAATAAGAAGAGGTATTGATCTCCTACCATGGTTTCCACGAATGTCTATCCAGGTTGTCTTTTCCAGTATTTTGGACTTTTTCAGTGTAGACTGGTAAATCTGCCATTCTTCTTCAAATTGATCTGAGCCCAACTTGTCCTTCGTTTTGCCGTCAGTAAGATCACCTAAAATAAAATCATAATGTGTCATAGGTGTAGCTTCTACTAACCCTCTATGATGTGAGTAGGCCCATCTCACTCCTGTGAACAGGCAGCAGGTCATGCTCCCTGGGACATATGAAGGTGCTTCTATTTTGTAATTTTGCATTAAAAATTATTCATGTTTCAAACGGTCTACTTACCAGTATCTTTAGTCAAGGTCACTTATGTCAACCTGGTTTTTTTTTTATGTCAAATATTTCATTGAAATGATCAGTGCACATAATTAAGAATATCAAGGCATCCAATGAATACATTGGCATACATAATAAAGACATTCAGAACAGTTTAGGACAGTGGTAAATAATCCAGAAACAGTTAAGTCAACCTGTTTTCATTCACCCTATAGTCTATTAGTTGCAACTTGCTGTACATTTGGGGACTGCAGCAAAACTTAAAACTATATTGAAATACATTTGTGTTACTTGCATATTTCTATTCCTCCTTTTTTACTAAAAGAAGCATTAGACAAACCAAGTACATTATATAAACCAGGAGTGGCCAAACTTTTAAGGCAAGTAGGTGGAGCAGTGTGATGCCCTAGCAAATGTTCTGCTGGGAAATCTTCAGTCTTGGCATTCATGTCAATGTTACTTTGACAGGTTCCACCTACTGTACCTAGACATTGATGGAGACCAAGTACACACCTTCATTTTAATTATTATCTGTAATGACAGTAACCTTTTCCGCAGGATAATACACCATGCCACCCTGCAAAAATTGTTCAGGAATGGTTTTTTGAACAGGACAAAAACAATTAAGTGTTGACCTGGCCTCTAAATTCCCCAGATCAAATTCTGATCAAGAATCTGTCCAGTCCATGGACGTTCTACCTCACAAATGACACGGCTCACAGGATCTTCTGCAAATGTCCTGGTGCCAGATACTACAGGACAACTTCAGAAGTCTTGTGGTGTTCATGGCTCGATGAGTTTTAAACAATATTGGCAGCAAGTTGTAATGTTATAGCTATATTGTTGTGAGATCTGCAAGAGATACATTACCATTGATACAATTACTATCACAAGTTTCCAATATTTGAATAAAATGTTAGACTTACCAGTTACAAGAACAAGTTCTGGCCCGATAATAGAAAGGCTTTCAGTGCAAAAGGCTTCAAACTCTGATACCCGGCGAGGCTCCAAGAATTTACTGACATGAATATCAGTCACCTGAAATACATAACATATAGGTAAATATTAAAGGGGCTGTCCAGGAATTGGAACAATGTGTGTAGAGACCAGAGGAGCTGTAAAAAAAAAAAAAAAAAGGAAGATAAATGTATAAAAAAAAGCATACTCACCTCTTCCTGGCACTCCTGTGCCCCACAGAACAGCTAAGACCAATCAGTGGCCTCAGATGTTAGTAAAGAACCAATGATATATGTGAGTGGTCTCAGTGAGTACTTATTGCTGTCTGCAGTCACATGCTACAAGGCATTTGCATAAGCCTGAATAGATACTTGTGGCAGACAGTGGAGTGCTGGGAACAGGAATGTCTTTTTTTTTGTTTTTTTTACACCTCCACAAAGGTTGCTCCAATTCTTGGACAACCCGTTTAAAACAATTCACTTTTCATAATAATAGATGCAATTTCCCATGTGTGAAAGATCCTCCGTGCGCCAAACCGCTTTGGCCACACCCTGAGTCCTCTTTCATATAAAAACCACACTCACCGCCAGTGAGTGCCGGGTTCACCAGATAAATACAAGACAAGCCTTCTAAATTTTATATATTTATTAACCCCTAAATGGGTCGGTATTAAAATCTAACATATACAGATCAGAACAGATATGCAGACATATGCAAGCATTAACAGTTACTAGTTACAAGATACAGTACAAATAAAATAAAAGGGATTAAAGGTGAAATGATTACTGTACCACATATGTCCTTGATGTGGTTCTATAGTCCAACACTCACACATGGCATGTGTGAGTCACCAGTGGAGGCTTCTTGGCATGTGGCATTAACTCCTAGCATGTGGCATCACAGTATTCCAGCCTGCATGCTCTTCACAGTCTCTCAGCATTAGTCCAATAGTCTCTCTCAGTCTCTTGTAGGCTCATCATCGTCAGCAGCAGCATTCCAACCTGCCTGCTCATAGTAACATCTCAGTCAAAGTCTCTCTCAGTGGAAGTCTGTGATGGTCTCAGCCCAAAACTCCATAGCATGATCTCTTAGTGTAATCTCCTGCATAATCTCCTCCCACAGACCTCCCACCTCATCCTTTATACCCTTTATGCCCCCTCCCAGAATGAGGTCACCGGCGACAGTACGTCTGATGAGTTAATTCAATCACGTTCAGACCCTTTGTATGTAGATGAGACAAAGTGAATTGATACCCTGTTATCAGTCATATCTGGTCAACAGCCCAGGCTTGAACAATGCACTATTGTTTGATCAGCCAGGGCTGTATAGGAATACAATGGAGCCCTATTGTTCCAGCCCAGACGCCACTGCCAATATGCACCTAGGCTTGTAGCCGCACACAGTATGCAAGCAAGGAAGAGGGGATATCCTATACCCAGAGACCAAAATATAACTGAGTTATGGCCATATTTAGGCAGAATCATCACACCATGATATGCTGTCCTTATGAACACTTCTTCAAGGGACTGTCCTCTTTGGACCATCTGTTTTACCTAGAAGGGTCCTAATACAATAAATGAACCACACAAAGTCCTGCTGCCGGCACCCCCAGTGTAATCTGTGAGGGAACCCAGCAACAGGTGTGCTATTCCATGGTAGCCCCATCACTCATAGAATTAAGAACTACACAATTTCCATTTAAAAAGGACTTGTCACCTCTTCTCATAAGTCATTTTTAATGAATATTTACCAAAATATAATAATTCTGGAGCACTGTTTGAGCTATGGATTGGACTGTTCCTCTATTATTCCTAATGAAAATTTATGAATATGTTGATAACCAGTCGGGGTTGCCTTTCTATACAGTCTAACAGTGCTGACAGCATCAGAGTGTGTAACTACACCTTTCTATGACACAGGGAAGGGTAGCACCTAGTTGACAGTTTATTCATAAATTCCCAGGAGGAATAATAGAGTAAGAATACAACACAGAATTATAAGAAAAGATACCCAGATATGTTACTTCACGGTATACATAAGTGAAGTAATATACTTGTCAGGAGTGATGAGATGTTCGCACGTTGAGAAGTACCTGCACAGCCCAGAAAACATTGAGGAGATCCTTTCCCGGCACTGGCCCGTTCTTTGTAGCTTGCCTAGCGCTTAGCTGAGCCCTGCGTCCTGTGCTGCTGTACCTGCCCAGCATAAGAGCCAGGAGCAGCGCCACAAACAGACCAGTCGCCACCTTCAGCATCCTGACATGACAGCCAGGAACCAACATATCAGCTCCGCCCTACTCCGGGAAACCTGCGGGCTCCTCACCTTCCGCAAACATCACTGCTGCCCTGTCAACGTAACCATAGAGAAAAGAGATGACCAGACAGGCAAGTCTTGTCTAGCCGACATGTCAATGCTGCAAAGCGCTGTTGGAGGACCAGAGACCTCGTTCAGTAATATGTATACCATAGAGATGACAGCCGACCGAACGTATCGGTCATGTCTATCTCTTATGTTGATGTTGCAAAACGCCCAGACCATGGTGTTATAAATGTATAATCATCAGTTCTCTGACCCGGTATGCATGCTGGGATTTATGGTTCTACTAATCCTGCTCGTTGAACAAAAACATTATTAAATGATTTATCCAGCTAGTCACTATGCTATATAGTCTAACCGCCGCTCTACGGCACTGACAGAATACGGCACTAGTGAGTCTGCAGCTTCTCTAGTAGTCTAACCACACTGCCGAAAGGCGCGGCTGACGTCGTAAACCACACCCTCTTTTGCTGTGCTGCTGCGCTGGGGCTGCACGTCTGTGTTGTTATGGGACAGGAGGAGGGTTGGTGATAGTGAAGATGGAGGAGGCAGAGGGAGAGCGAGAGCGAGAGCTAGAAGAGCAGGAGCTGAGCCCACGGGTGAGGAGAGACCTCATATACAGGGAGCTGTGGGGCCGGAGTGTTACTGCAACTACTCAGGACATGACTGTGACATGATAGGAGACATGTATGTGCTGCGAGAGATTAGAGACAGGACACATGTATGTGCTGCGAGAGATTAGAGACAGGACACATGTATGTGCTGCGAGAGATTAGAGACAGGAGACATGTATGTGCTGCGAGAGGACAGAGACAGGAGACATGTATGTGCTGCGAGAGGACAGAGACAGGACTCATGTATGTGAGGACAGAGACAGGACTCATGTATGTGCTGCGAGAGATTAGAGACAGGACACATGCATGTGCTGCGAGAGATTAGAGACAGGACACATGCATGTGCTGCTAGAGGACAGACAGGACACATGCATGTGCTGCCAGAGGACAGAGGCAGGACACATGCATGTAATTTGCCAGAGGACAGAGGCAGGACACATGCATGTAATTTGCCAGAGGACAGAGGCAGGACACATGCATGTAATTTGCCAGAGGACAGAGGCAGGACACATGCATGTAATTTGCCAGAGGACAGAGGCAGGACACATGCAGCATGTGCCAGAGGACAGAGGCAGGACACATGCATGTAATTTGCCAGAGGACAGAGGCAGGACACATGCATGTAATTTGCCAGAGGACGGGCCCATGCATGTAATTTGCCAGAGGACAGAGGCAGGACACATGCATGTAATTTGCCAGAGGACAGAGGCAGGACACATGCATGTAATTTGCCAGAGGACAGAGGCAGGACACATGCATGTAATTTGCCAGAGGACAGAGGCAGGACACATGCATGTAATTTGCCAGAGGACAGAGGCAGGACACATGCATGTAATTTGCCAGAGGCAGGACACATGCATGTAATTTGCCAGAGGCAGGGCACATGCATGTAATTTGCCAGAGGCAGGGCACATGCATGTAATTTGCCAGAGGCAGGGCACATGCATGTAATTTGCCAGAGGCAGGGCACATGCATGTAATTTGCGGGCGGGCACAGCAGAAGCCAGAGGCAGGGCACATGCATGTAATTTGCCAGAGGCAGGGCACATGCATGTAATTTGCCACAGGAAAAAAAGAGATTGGAAACCTGTATGTGCTGTGACAGGGGAGAAGACATTGGAGTTCGCACTGTTGCCTTGCAGTGCTGGTTTTGAATTTGACCAAGGTCAGCATCTGCAAGGAGTTTGTATGTTCTCCCCGTGTTTCCGCGGGTTTCCTCCAGGTACTCCGGTTTCCTCCCACACTCCAAAAACATACTGATAGGGAAATGTAGATTGTGAGCTCTATATGGGACAGTGACTGTCAATGTCTGTAAAGCGCTGCGGAATATGATGGCGCTATATAAGTAAGCATAATAATAATAATAAATCATCAGACAGTGTAGCTGAAACATGTACAAGAGATAGACTGATAGATAAATTGTCTCCCCTACACCACAATGTTCCCTGCTCTTTGAGTCTCCTTGAGAAAGGTGCATTACAAATGTTGGTCATTATCATTGACAGGTAGAAGACAAGGTTGATGTGATAGGCAACATGTGCTGGTGACACAAGACAGTGAAGATAGGTTTGAAAGAAAACATGTATGTTCTTAGTGACAAGGGAGATTGGACAAGACATGTATGTATTGTTGACACAGATTTTGGAGATATAGTATTCCTGTTGGGTCATTGATGCTAACACCTTTCACTTTGCACTTTTCAGTAAAGTCCCAGAAAGGTTATATAGCCCTTCTATAATCCCACGAGCCCTTTACACAGTTAATTACCATGTAACCAGTCCATCTCAGGCTGCCACAGAGGACCAGCCATGAGCTAAGATCTAGACGTGGGTTTGCACTGCTCAATACCCCTCCCCGCTCACACAGTCTTCTGTGTGCAGAATTTGAGCATCTTCTAATGTAATATTATATAATATGCATGACAGATATATGTTCTTTATGTATTGTTGGCTGGTCAGATGTTAGCAAACCAATGGGCATAGCAGGATAGATATTTAGAAAGCGACCCACAATTATTACCCATCAGTCCATTACAGCTGCAGTTCTGTGACGTTACTGTATAAATATACTACACTGGCACACTGCTTTTATTGTTGCCATCAGTGTTTCCTTCCCCTGGCTACTGCAGACAATAGGATGTTACATTTAGCTACTTCATTTGTTTACGTTGTAAATATTTCACTTTAGAGGAAGCTGGGGGCAGTGGAACTCTTAAAGGGCCAAACAGCCTCAAATAGAGATTGATACGAAGGCACTCTGCGTTTCTGGACAATGCTCTAATAAATTTCCATATGATGAATGTTTAGTACAGTCATGGCCAAAAGTTTTGAGAATGACACAAATATTATATTTTCACATGATCTGCTGCCCTCTGGTTTTTATGTGTGTTTGTCAGATGTTTTTATCACATACAGAAATATAATTGCATTCATATTATGAGTAACAGAAGCTTATATTGACAGTTAGAATGAGTTAATGCAGCAAGTCAATATTTGCAGTGTTGACCCTTCTTCTTCAGGACCTCTGCAATTCTCCCTGGCATGCTCTCAATCAACTTCTGGACCAAATCCTGACTGATAGCAGTCCATTCTTGCAGAATCAATGCTTTCATTTTGTCTGAATTTGTTGGTTTTTGTTTGTCCACCCGTCTCTTGATGATTGACCACAAGTTCTCAATGGGATTAAGATCTGGGGAGTTTCTAGGCCATGGACCCAAAATCTCTATGTTTTGTTCCCTGAGCCATTTAGTTATCACCTTTGCTTTATGGCAAGGTGCTCCATCATGCTGGAAAAGGCATTGTTGAGCGCCAAACTGCTCTTGGACGGTTGGAAGAAGTTGCTCTTGGAGGACATTCTGGTACCATTCTTTATTCATGGCTGTGTTTTTAGGCAAGACTGTGAGAGAGCCGATTCCCTTGGCTGAGAAGCAACCCCACACATGAATGGTTTCAGGATGCTTTACAGTTGGCATGAGACAAGACTGGTGGTAGCGCTCACCTCTTCTCCGAATAAGCTGTTTTCCAGATGTTCCAAACAATCGAAAAGGGGATTCATCAGAGAAAATGACTTTACCCCAGTCCTCAGCAGTCCACTCCCTGTACCTTTTGCAGAATATCAGTCTGTCCCTGATGTTTTTTCTGGAGAGAAGTGGCTTCTTTGCTGCCCTCCTTGAGACCAGGCCTTGCTCCAAGAGTCTCCGCCTCACAGTGCGTGCAGATGCACTCACACCTGCCTGCTGCCATTCTTCAGCAAGCTCTGCACTGCTGGTAGCCCGATCCCGCAGCTGAAACACTTTTAAGAGACAGTCCTGCCGCTTGCTGGTCTTTCTTGGGCACCCTGGAGCCTTTTTGGCACCAATGAAACCTCTCTCCTTGAAGTTCTTGATGATGCGATAGATTGTTGACTGAGGTGCAATCTTTCTAGCTGCAATACTCTTCCCAGTTAGGCCATTTTTGTGCAGTGCAATGGTGACTGCACGTGTTTCTTTAGAGATAACCATGGTTAACAGAAGAGAAACAATGATGGCAAGCACCAGCCTCCTTTTAAAGTGTCCAGTGGTGTCATTCTTACTTAATCATGACAGATTGATCTCCAGCCCTGTCCTCATCAACACCCACACCTGTGTTAATGGAGCAATCACTGAAACGATGTTAGGTGGTCCTTTTAAGGCAGGGCTGCAATGATGTTGAAATGTGTTTTGGGGGATAAAGTTCATTTTCTAGGCAAATATTGACTTTGCAAGTAATTGCTGTTAAGCTGATCACTCTTTATAACATTCTGGAATATATGCAAATTGCCATTAGAAAAACTGAAGCAGTAGACTTTGTAAAAATTAATATTTGTATCATTCTCAAAACTTTTGGCCATGACTGTACATGGCAAGAATGCAGAACACTTTAGGGATGTTCACACATGATAGACTTGCTGCAGAAATTTCTTGGACTAAAAATCAGTTCTGTACATGAGAATAGGTTTGTTTATGCAGTATATTACAGATTTCAGCAAGCCACATTAAGGCTAAGGCCCCACGTAGCAGGCCGCAGCAAGAAACCACTGCAGCAAAAACCATGGTTTTTCCCGCAGCGCTTTTCACATAGGAAACCTCTACAGACTTTCTGCTTTCATTATACCTATAGGGAAACCGCCAGCGTTTCCGTAGGTATAATTAACATGTTGCGATTTTTCCTGAAGGGGGGGGGGGGGGGGGGGGGGCATGTATGTGCTGCGAGAGGACAGAGGCAGGACTCATGTATGTGCTGCGAGAGGACAGAGGCAGGACTCATGTATGTGCTGCGAGAGGACAGAGGCAGGACTCATGTATGTGCTGCGAGAGGACAGAGGCAGGACTCATGTATGTGCTGCGAGAGGACAGAGGCAGGACTCATGTATGTGCTGCGAGAGGACAGAGGCAGGACTCATGTATGTGCTACGAGAGGACAGAGGAGACATGTATGTGCTGCGAGAGGACAGAGGAGACATGTATGTGCTGCGAGAGGACAGAGGCAGGACTCATGTATGTGCTGTGACAGGGGAGAAGACATTGGGGTTAACACTGTTGCCATGCAGTGCTGTGTTTGAATCTGACCAAGGTCAGCATGTACATGGAGTTTGTATGTTCCCCCCCCCCCTCCCGTGTTTGTGTGGGTTTCCTCCAGTTACTCCGGTTTCTTCCCACATGCCAAAAATATATTGATAGATACATTGGCTCACTGCACAAACAACTGACACTTGTGTGGGGTGTTGCGGATGAGCGCCTGTACTGCAGCCACTAACTCCCCTACACCACAATGTTCCCTGCTCTTTGAGCCTCCTTGAAAAATGTGCATTACAAATGTTGGTCATTGTCATTGACAGGTAGAAGACAAGGTTTTAGAAATCACAGCGTGTATTTTGCCGCAAGCGAATCCCATCCACCTTGCAGTGACTGTCAAACGCATTTTTTTCCACCGTGGCCAAACTGCAGTGTTTATGCCACGTGGTGCCCAGGAAATTAAATCCTGCAATAGGCCCTAAAGTTGGCTATACACATTTGAATTTTATTGTCTTAGGCTACGGCTCCACGTTGCAGAAAAGCAGCTTTTTTTGTTGCAGATTTTGTTGCAGTTTTTTGAGCCAAAGCCAACAATGGCTACAAAAGGAATGGGAAATATATAGGGAGCTCTTATAGTTCTACCTTCTGCTCAATCCACTCCTCAAATAACCACAACAAAATCTGCAACAAAAAAAAACTGCTTTTCCGCAACGTGGGGCCGTAGCCTGAAATAGCTTTTTTGACCATTTTGGCTAGCAAATGGCTGACAATCTGACATGGAGATGCCTGTGCAACAGCAGACCAGCCATTTTTATACCAGTCTTTGGCCTGATCAACCACTATTTGATGATCTTCAGCCAACTTGCGCTGGATCACTGTGCCAACCCAGAGACGATTGTTTTTTAGGGGAATACACATCTTGATAACTTTGCCCCTTTTTTTTTTTTTTTTTTTTTTTTTTAATAATATAACTAAGACTGACAAATGAAATGCCACTCTTAGTAAATTGGCCCCAGTGTGTTCAGTGCAGTGTTCACTTTTAGTGCTGATTCTTATCGGTTGCCTTGCACAGTAGCAGAAATCACCATGTAAAACAAAGATCTGGGCGGTGGGACTGAGCTACAGAGCTTATGTGAACTCTCTCACTTAAAACATTAGCTGGATGTTCTGAAAAGAAAAAAAGGACACTGGATGGAGCTATAACATGTATGTGACAGCAAGATCTGGACACAGGAGCATTATAAAAAAAAAAATGATTAGAAAAAACAAAAAAACACAGTTTTATGCGATTTAAAAGATTGCTCATGTAACTCAAAAAAGTTGTTTATAACTGGAGGTCCGCTTTAAATGCTCATTTTTCCTTTAGCAACATCAGTGAATGCCGGGCAGATTAATGTGTGGCTTGGCTAATATACTATTTCTCTAGTTCATGATAAATTCCCATTTGTTACAGTTTCATGGAGCTATGAAAGGGTTAACCTGTAATGTACAAAGTTTCCGCCTCTGTCATTGATGTGAAGCACTGGCCTGGTTTATGCTGCAGGTACATTACCAATTAGTACCTGGCACAAAGCAGCACTTCAGGCGTCTGCATGAAAACATTAGCTCTCTGACAGAGAACAGGGAACCAGATGTCTCCATGTACACCCAGTACAGGGTAAGGGGCGTCTGATGGTTAGAATGACGCTATCAGGGGAAGGATCATTTTATTACCAGGGAGATATTGCTTAGAGATTGGGGTTTGTATTGTGCATGATGTTTTACATTCACCTTTATGGAGGTCAGCGGCTTATTTCTCCTAAGAATAAAAGGATCAAGCATGTTGCAATCCAACAGCCTTATTCTTATTTCCTCAGGGAGAGAGAAGGGGGACCTATACACTTAGATGGTTGACTGGTCTCACTTAAGTTTGCAGGTTTGTCTGACATTATTTTAATGTGCATGACCATATTAGGGTCCTTTTACACAGCTACTTTTCTGCCGAAATGAGCACTTATTGAGACAATGCTCATTTAAAGGGAACCTGTCTGGTCGATTTGGGACCCTAAACCACCCACATTTCCTTATAGACCCAGAGTTTAGTGTTCCAAATCTCCCTGTTTTAATACCGTCCATGCCCGCAATTAAAAAAAACAAAACCTTTATAATTACCCTGAGATGAGTCCAATGAGCCTCATGTACTCCTCTGGCTTCAGTGAAGAACTATACCGGTGCGAGGAGTACAGCGGCATGGTCAGTATAAAGCGTTTTTATTTTTATTGCGGGCATGTATGGCTTTCATAGGGCATTTGGGACACTAAACCCTTGGTCAAAAATAATAATAATAATAATAATCATCCTTTAATACTCCCACCATGGGGCAATTCAGTGTTACAGCAGCAAAGATATGCAAGGGCCTGTGAGTGGTTTAGTGTCCCAAATTGCCCTGACAGATTCCCTTTAAAGGGCCTTTAACATAGTCCGAAGCAAACTGCATAGGTCAGGAACAATCATTATTATGATTTTTCAGCCCACGTACAGGGGTGGATTGTGTTCTGTACACCAGTGTTAATCCTTACATTTGCTGGCAATAGTTGTGCCAGAATTATTAGTATTCCACATAGGGATAGCAAAGGGTATGTAACTTTTAAGTAAAATTAAATCATAACAGCCCCTCTCCTCACCATTCACAGAATATAAGCTACAGTAAACTTTGCCTGTATTATAGTTCCTATCCTAGTGGCTCCTTTAAAGGAACTGAATCTGGCATCTATTTAAAAAAGAGGTGGTCTTTATAAAGCAGCCCCTTTAAATAGTGCAATGTGATTTATTGCTGCACTTCGCATAAATACCAACATCCAGCTCTCACCAGTAATGTGTATTGGATCTTTCTGTGATGAGATATATGATATGGAAGGTGCAGGCCTTTTGGAAATTGTAGTTGTGCTTTATATTTTAATTGAAAAATTTTACTTAGAGTCTTGCTTTTAATTTCCATGTAACTGATTCTGAAGGCAGCGCTGCTGCGTTGTGTGTTTAGTCTATACAAGTGTAGTACTGGGGTAAAAGATGAGGCTTCAGGACTATGCACAGAGCATGCTCTGGTGACTTATATTCTAGAAAGTACCGTCTTTACACCAGGCACTATACAGTAATTTTATATAGTAAAAGTTAACCATTGTCCTGCCTTATAGGAGTTAGCTATATAGATGTGTGTCTGTGCCTTTCAGCTGTTTCCAGTAATAACCAGCAGACCTGTGAATGCGGCTCTGGGCTATAATTCAGTAATGCAATTTGTTTAGAAAGTCATTTACAATGGTTATGGGGGATGAAGCGGAAAGTGGGCAAAGGGGGGTGAATGCACTATTGTATCCCCTGTCACTCCAGCCCCACTGCTGCAGCGCTCCCAACAGTTTTTATTTTACTATTCTGCAGCACTGTTGTCATGTTAACTGCTGCAGTCAGTCAGTCAGTCAGTCAGTCACTGGCTGTGTATACATTTCCTTCTGCAATGTATACCTTGAAGATACCTTAAATTTTTAGCTATTAGTTGCAGTAGCCCTGTATACCTTAGAACAAGAAGGTTGCAAAACTTGCACAATGTATGAAAATAGTGCTGAATTGTCCAATCTTGCATTTGTGCTGTACAATAGAAAAAAGGCGCATGTTGTAGGCAGGAAACCAATTCTGTTCTGTGCATGCGCTGGTCTCAATGTGAACCCTCTGTATATGATTGGGTTCTCAGATGTATCACACAAAATTTAGAACAGATTGTTGATGTATGCAGTGCCAGCCTCATCAGAAGGGGGAAGCGCCAGTATTAGTACCAGTTCACTTCTCCAGGACACTTGCAGGGTTCGAACACACCCAGTGGACACTTGAGCACTAATTGGCTTTTGGTGCAGGAGTTTTCAAGCATTCTTTTTCTAAAAAAAATGCAGGATGACTGGGGACTAATATCTAAAACACTTTGAAAGGAATTTTAAAGGGAGTCTATCGCCAGGGTGAACTATACTAAACCAGCAACACAGTTCGATAAGTCAGGCACACCTGTATATAACACCTTTTACCCCATGAAAATTCATGCCTCATTGCTGAGATATACATTTATTTCACAATATGCAAATGAGCAGTCTGGAACACAGAGAGCAGCTCTATTGCTCCAAACCGCTACGCCCCACAGGGCTCTAATGCGCCCTCTCCCTTCTTGGCCAGGGTGCTGTGCTGAAATCTGTCCTGGCCCTGTGTTCTTACGTTCGTGCCGGCATATTAGAGCAGTGTGGGGCATAGCAGTTTGGAGCAACAGAGCTGCCCTCTGGGCTCCAGACTGCTCATTTGCATATTGTGAAATAAATTAATAATGAGGACATGAATTTTACATTCAGGTTAGTCTGATCTAACTCTGTTGCTGATTTAATATGCTTCATCCTTTAAGATATATAGGGCCACATTTATTAAGCTGCTTGGTATAATTTGTGCCGATTTTTTTTTCCTTGGGTTTTTTTTTTTGCACTGTGCTTTATTTATAACACATTTGCGCCCTTTTTTCCTGATATTATGGTGCCACTTTTGATTTTTGTTGGGGAAAGGGGACGTGGCCATAGTGGAGTTTTTTTTTTCTCGTTGTATTTATAACAAATGCACTCCAGCACATGGGCATCATAAAAAAAAAAAAAATAAAAAAAAAAAAACAGGATTGCAATCACAATTCTGCATTTTGCTCAGTATTTATTATGCAAGTGTTGCTTTTCAAATAATAAAAAAAATAGGTGCAAATTACACATGGCCAGAAAAATTAATGTGTAAAATAACGTGCGCAATATTTAACAAGGAAGTATGGCTACATCATAAATGGACACCACAGTGAATCTAGTCTAAAAAAAAAAAAAGAGCACCTGCGAAAAATTTGGCAAAGAAAGACACAGATGAAAAAGAATCCCAATAGTGTGATAGGAACTGTTTATAAGGGTTCCCTTTAAAGCAACTGTTTGGACATTCACCTTTTTAGAACTGTCACTTGACAATAAGCTGATAGCAAAGTATCCCCGAGCAAAAATCCTTAGTCTTTGGGGAATCCTGGCAGCAAGTGTTCACATTCCCTGCAGCACCACCACAGGGGAAGCTAACTATTATACAGTTCCCAATTAAATTGATTGACTGTGTAAGGGCCCGGCACGCACTCCGTGTGGCAGATGCATTTCCCTGCCAAAACTTCTGAACTGAGGTAACATAACAACGATAAACCTTTGTAATGCACTTTTCTCACCAAGGAATGAGAGGAGCGTAGTGGAGTAGGGGGAGTTAGTAACTGCCGCAGAGGCACTCAACACCCAGTTTACCTATCCGTATGTTTTTGGCATGTGGGAGGAAAACCACACAACCACAGGGAGAACATACAAGGAGAAAAGTCATTCCTGCAGAGACATTAAGGTCTCATTCAGATGGTTATACTAACGGCCAGCACACGGCCCCATAGCATTTAATGGATCTATTCACACAACTTTTGTTTTAACCATCCGTGTGAATGATCTGAGAAAGAATAGAACATGCTATTTTCAGCCCAATTTCACAGATCCCTCAATAGACTTATGTCTATCCTTGTGTATACACTTGGCTGTGAAAAAAGTACTTTTTTCATGGCCGAGTGCAGGCCACTCTTGGAAGCAGATAGGTAGCACTTTTAGAGATGGCAGCGTTCCAACATACCCAGTACCTTACTAGGGCTCCATTTTCCATAGTCCTCTTAACACCACAAATATAGCCTGGTGAAAAGCTCCAATAGCCCAAAAGTCCTATGATTGTGTAATTTTTACTATGCGGCTTTATTTTTTACATGGATTCTGATGACACTACAATTATAATAAAATATGCAAGCTCTTGAATACCAGTTGGAGTGCTCTCCATCTTTTTATGCTACGAGTGCAGGATCTGTAATTTGCCAGTAACTTCATTGCATGTCTTTGGATTCTACCATCACAGACTATGGTAACACATCACAAGTGGCTTCCCTATGAATTGTTAAACTCTTAAGAACCATCACTTCCTACAGTCAGACGTCCAGAGCCTTTCGCTTTGATGATGAAAGTACATGTCAGGAAACTCTGTTTATTCCAACATCCTGCCTTTTCTGTCGCTACATAGCATTGAACTCTACTTTAAGACATTATCATTTAGTTTAAGGGAAAAGCAAAGAAATTGTAATGAAACGTGGAATAATATGCATTCCGATTTAGGAAATTCTGTTTTTTGGTTAATGGACAAAAATAACAAAAAAAAAAAAAAAAAATCCCCTATTCTTAGCCATCTGAGTCCCCACCTCTTCCAGCTGTACTTAGTAGATGCAGTTCAGGGTATTGCAGCCTTATCCCAGTCTACATAAAACTGCCATACCTTGCACCACTACTGCTAAGTACAGACCAAAGTAAATACTGAAGGGGCCGCAGCTCTCATCCAAACAGCCTATGGATATGTAAAGGTGTAGACACCATCACCATCCAGAAAATGGCCTTAGGTGAGGTCCTTGCCCAAGATTTGCTTGTGCAGCTGTGTTGTGTATTTACTTGTGCTTTTTTTTGCCTTAGGGTATGTTCACACATAGGGTACATTCACATGTTTTCAATGAGAGGCAGAGATCGCAGAAACATGAAGAAAAAAAAAAACAGCATCCTGCTTGATCTTGCCGCAGGCTCCGCAGCTCGGGAGTCTCTGCCAATTAGGCCCATTCACCGGGGCCTATTTAACAAAGGAAATACAGAATGCTAATGCCCTTATTGTACATTTTAGGATTTGTATTTTGCTGAAAATGCTTATGACACTGTTTCATGCTATACTGTCATTTTTAATTGTACGTTTCACAAAACAGACAAAACCTGGTTGTGCCCATTGGCTGTGCTGTTGGTTCTTCTCAATGTACAGTCTTAACACACACTGCAGCCTAATGCCTTGTAGTCATGTTGGGTGTGAAAGGCTCTCGTATAAAAGAGGTTTTTTTTTATTCTATGCGTTTTGGTCTTATATCTGTAGTCTCATGTAAAGAAGCATTTTGTGCTTGTCATGTGTATTGCTGAAGTTTATTCTGACTGCTGAGCAACATTTACCTATGTAAACCCTTTTAAGGCTAAATGCAAGGTTGCCTCATCTTTAATTTCATTTGAAAGATCGGCCATCATGGCATTAGACGCTTTGGAAAATTTGGAGCAATTTAAGACTGTCTAGTCTAACTTTGCAGAGTCTAAAAGTCAGACCGTTTTAGTTTATATGCCCAAATGTGCCTTCACCCTTACAGAGAAGTGAAAGCACTGGTGTCTCGGGGATTGGATGCGGCCATACATTGTTTGGCAGCAGCCTAACTCTTCTAGACAATCTAATATTGCCGGCCATTTATCTTATAATGCTGGTTAACTCTTTCAGCTTCTCCGTATAACAGATTGCAGGAAGTTGTTGCAGCCATCCATCATAGTATGGCAGTACTATGAGAAATTGGACTTTTCTTTTTAATAAGGAAGTTATTCATTTTTTTTTTTTTCGATCGCTGTAGAGAAATATGCATGAGTTATTTGGTTTGAGAAATACAGTCAGAGGGTGAACTTTGTGTTTCACTTGGCTTTTCTCCAAAACTAGCATTCTCACGCCCCAGACATCTCTTCCCTAGAATCTGTACAGAATGTATTTAGTCACAAGACATTATTTGGAAGTGAAGGCGTTTTTTTTCCTTCAGCCTGTAGTCCCTATCCTTATCCTGGAATAGAAATAAGCTAAATAGTTCAAGACTATTAGATCATGAAACCTATGTTATTGGCTAAAATTGTTGGGGGAACCTGCAGGTTGTCAAACACACTTAGGGGTGTCTAGTATCCAAAGGAGTTGAGCAGATAAGACAACATTTTTTTTAAGGGTTTGCTTCATCAATGACATTTATCACCTAATCCCAGATCAATCAGAACCACTTTCTTGCCCCCCACCATTACCAGAACACGAGGAGGAGCTTGAATAGAGTGGTGGTACTCTGCTACTCCATTTGTTGTCTCTGTGGCTGATGGAATCAGCTAAGTACCATGCTCTAATAGGAAACACAGAATAAGTCATTATTATTAGTATATGTGTACTGTAAATGAATGTGTTATCATGTGAAGTTTTGTCTTTTTAACAGTTCTTGGACAATGCAGTTGATTTTGCCCCAGCCTTTCATCAGCTTTTGGCAAGGTCTGCCCCCAGTTTGTACAGAAATGGCCTCCAACCTCAAGTGGAGAATGAAGAACATTTATTTCAATCTGGCATCCTGACACCCCTAGAATGGTACCTGTTTGGAGAGGACCCCAATGCCTTTATGGAGAAGTTGCGTGAAAGTGAAGCACCTCCTCTCTGTGGCAAGGTATTTCGGGATGGAGAGACCACCTACTCATGCAGGTAAGTTTCATTTGATGACTTTGTTTTTATGGCCTTATCTGCTTAAATTTATCACTTATCCCCCGAATAGATCTCTATACACTCCACCATTCATTAGAATGACTTCCCAAGTTTTTTTAATGTTTGGAAAAATTTGTTTTAAATCTTTAATGGACATTTTTCATGGATAAAAAGATCTGACAAGTGGAGGAAAAATATTGGACCTGTTCACATTATCTTTGAGCCTTATGCCACATTTTCTTCGTCTTGGGATTGGGACTAACCAAAGCTGTGCCCTTTCTCTCCAAAGGCATAAACACTGTATTTTTCTCTATGGCATTGATTCCCAATCCTATTACCACGATTGATTCCCCTGAAGAATCTTTTATTAGTGGAGAACCCTTAATACCATTCCTCCCTCAACTTCTTGCCTAGTGCTATAATTTGAGCTCTTGAGATGTCTGAAATCAGTTTGCCTTACGTATTGTAAAAGTGACTGGCATATGGTAAATGGATCCGTAGACCCCCCCCCCCATTCAACTGATGGAGGCTTGAATAAGCCTCTATTTGGAAGGAATTTGGGGAGGTCTGCATTTTTTGCCACAAGGAATAGCATAGTAACAGCAACTGCTGTTGCATCCAGTTTTTTTAATATGTGCTTTTTACTGGAGAATATATTTAACTGATTTTAATAATGTAGTGTGAAAGAAGCCTCACATAAAGTTCTTACTTCTAGGTCAGCTATGTTATATACGCCCAGAGCAAACCCATCTTTATTACTTTTGTTTATATTATATATATATATATACTGGTCAAAAAAATAAAGGGGACACTAAAATACCACATCCTAAATATCGATGAATGAAATATTCCAGTTGCAAATGTTTATTCATTACATAGTGTAATGCATTGAGAACAATAAAACAATAAAAATGATCAATGTAAATCTAAATGAATATCCCATCGAGGTCTGGATTTGAAATGATACTCAAAATCAAAGTGGGAAATCAAATCACAGGCAGATCCAACATCAGTGGAAATGCCTCAAGACAAGGAAATGAGGCTCAGTAGTGTGTGTGTGGCCTCCACGTGCCTGTATGACCTCCCTAAAACACCTGGGCATGTTCCTGATGAGGCGGCAGATGTTCTTCTGAGGGATCTCCTCCCAGACCTGGATTAAAGCATCAGTCAGCTCCTGGGCAGTCTATGGTGCAACGTGGTGTTGGTGGATGGAACGAGACATGATGTCCCAGATGTGCTGTATTGGATTCAGGTCTGGGGAGCGGGCAGGCCAGTCCATAGCATCAATGCTTTCATCATTCAGGAACTGCAGACACACTTCAGCCACATGAGGCCTAGCATTGTCATAAATCAGAAGGAACCCAGGGCCCACTGCACCTGCATATGGTCTCACAATGGGTCTGAGGATCTCGTTTCGGTACCTAATGGCAATCAGGGTATCTCTGGCTAGCACATGGAGAGCTGTGTGGACCTCTAAATAAATGGCTCCCCACACCATTAGTAACCTACTGCCAAACCGGTCATGCTGGAGGATGTTGCAGGCAGCAGAACGTTCTCCACGGCATCTCCAGACTCTGTCACGTGCTCAATGTGAACCTGCTCTCATCCATGAAGAGCACAGGGCGCCAATGTCAAATCTGCCAATCTTGGTGTTCTCTGGCAAATGCCAATCGCCCTGCATGGTTTTGGGCTGTAAGCACAACACCCACTTGTGGACGTCAGGCCCTCATACCACCCTCATGGAGTCTGTTTCTGATAGTTTGAGAAGACACATGGATGTTAGTGGCCCGCTGCAGGTCATTTTGCAGGGCTCTGACACTGCCCCTTCTGTTCCTCCTTGCACAAAGGAGGAGGTAGCGGTCCTGATGCTGGGTTGTTGCCCTCCTACGGCCTCCTCCATGTCTCCTGGTGTACTGTTCTGTATCCTGGTATCTGCTTTATGCTCTGGACACTGTGCTGACAGACACAGCTACCCTTCTTGCCACAGCTCGCATTGATGTGCCATCCTGGATGAGGTGCACTACTTGAGCAACTTCTGTGGGTTGTAGACACCTCATGCTACCTCTAGGGGTGAGAGCAATGACAAGATGCAGAAGTGACCAAAACAACAGCCAAAAAGGATGAGAACAGAGAGATGGTCTGTGGTCACCACCTGCAGAACCACTCCCTTTATAGGGGTGGTCTTGCTTATTTCTACCTGTTGTCTGATCCATTTGCACAACAGCAGGAGAAATTGATTCACAACTGTGAAAAATTGTGTTGCTTCATAACTGGACAGGAGGATTTCACAGAAGTGTCTTTGACTTGGAGTTACATTGTGATGTTTAAGTGTTCCATTTATTTTTTTGAGCAGTGTATATATACTTGTAATAGTCTGCTAACAAAAACGCAGTAGTAAAGTAATACTAAACGTGGTCATGTACATTAGTGCTTATTCACATAGTTGTATTTTTGTGCTTGTTCCGTGTACAACAGGCTGCATACAAGCCATACTTCTATACTATCGTGCAATGGTCTCCAAGTTCCTCTACTCCATAGCATACAGATTTGGAGGTCAATACTCCATGTGCAGCTCAGACGATTTTAAATACGACCATGTAAATTTGGCCTTTGATCAGCAAAACCTATTAATTTTGATTTTGAAATTGTTTTTACTTCTCAGAACTGCTAGCATCTGGCCAGCATCTTACTCGCCTTTCCTCATTGCATGCACACTCGATTGAGACAAGTATGCATGTCTGTTTGTTGGGGAGTCAGTGCTAGCCCCAAATTCTATGGCTGTATGTGCATAATATTGCACTGGTGATAGATAAAAATAGACCACTGCCTTCTCCAGTTGCTCTAGCGGTTTACATATGGCACATGTTTTAGGGTTTAGCAGACAGCATATATATTAGTATATGTTAAAAATGAGTTGAGTGCCATCATTTCTTACAAATACTGAAAAGACCTTAATAAAATGTGTTTTAAAGTTTTCTAGTTTTTCTCTTTTTGCTTGTTACCTATGTATTTTAATGGTTTATACAAATTGTATACATTATTATACATTGTTTCTTCTTTAGGGACTGTGCCATTGATTCAACCTGTGTTCTTTGCATGGACTGCTTTCAGAATAGCATTCACAAAAATCACCGGTACAAGGTATATACTATGTTACAGCATTGTATATCATATCATATAGAGACAGATATATAAATCTGTAAATAAGCAGAACATATTCATTAAATAATGATCATATATATATATTTACAGATGCACTCCTCAATAGGAGGGGGTTTCTGCGATTGTGGGGACACAGAAGCCTGGAAGTCTGGTCCATACTGCAAAATCCATGAGCCAGGAGCCTCAAATCAGGTGAGATAGATGCATCAGTAATACTATTTGCCCATATAAACATATCATAAGACTTTTCCACTGTTGATTAAACACTTTGTTTCTTGTGCCAAGTAAGATATGCAGGATATGTTGTTGTAAACATAGCCATTGGCTCATGTGCCAGTCTACTGTTTTGATGTTTGGCACAGTAGGAGTATCAAAACTACTGCTTGACTAGACATTATAAAAACCTAGTTTATTAAATATCATAAAAAATTAGCTATATCTTCCCACAGTCTTGTCGCGCTGGAGGATAACTGGGCTACATTCCGAAAATTAGCTAGTGCAACCTGTTTAGAGAAGGAGGATAAGAATGCATACATTTCTGCTTCCTCTAGACTAATATTTGTGGGAGGCACTTACTATAAAGGGCTGAGTAAGTGTCCACTGGACACCATTGTATTAGAGCCACAACACTTTATCTGTGATCAGTATGTATCACCAGCTACCAAATATATAGAAGAGGATTGTATACACATGTATAGCATGCTAACATATAGAAGCTGGAAAAACCTTAAAGGGATTCTATCATTAAAAAACACATTTTAAACTAAGAGCATGTAGGAATAGCCTTTATAAAGGTGATTCATCTCTTACCTTTATCTTGAAGGTACGTGCTGCCGTTTTTGAATTTTTATTGATTCTTCATTGTGCTGAGAATGCACAGGGGGTGTTCCTGTGCTCTGAGTAGAGCGTTGTCATCCTATCCAGCGCCGCCTTTCTTCTACTCTGGCCCTTCTCCTCCTCTTCTTACACGAGACCACCACAAAATGGCCGACGGACATGCGCAGTCGGCTGGTCCGTCGGCCATTTTATGGTGGTCTCGTGTAAGAAGAGGAGGAGAATGGCCGTAGCAGAAGAAAGGTGGCGCTAGATAGGATGACAACGCTCTACTCAGAGCACAGGGGTAATGCCCCCTGTGCATTCTCAGCACAATGAGAATCAATAAAAATTCAAAAACGGCAGCGCGGACATTCAAGATAAAGGTAAGAGATGAATCGCCTTTATAAAGGTTATATTCCTGCGTGCTCTTAGTTTAAAACGTGTGTTTTTTAATGATAGAATACCTTTAAACAGCTCCTCAATGGGAAGAACATACTACAAGAAGATGTTTATCAACTGCAAATCCACAGGATTAATCTAACTGGCGACTTGCTCCTGTGTCCTCCAATATATTAGGAAAACCATCAGAAAATTTAGAAGGAGAATCGGAGAACATATACATGACACCATACGCAAAGAAGACACTCCAGTGGCTAGACACCTTTAGGACAAACATGGTGGCGATATAGCACATCTTAGATTCCAGGGTGTTTAGGTGATCAAACTATCGCCAAGAGGTGGCAATTTGGACCATAGGATCCTACAAAGTGAAATGAGATGGATTTTCACCATGCAAACAATGAGTCCATCAGGCCTCAATGAGTCTATCTCTTGTACATGTTTCATCTACACTGTCTGATGGTTCTCTGAGATGGCAACTAATATACAGATAGTTATATCTAAATCGTTGGTATAAGACAATATTTACCCATTGACCAATTAAACGAGGGGTACCAACAATTTTGTCCACGTGTGTATGTCATGTTATACACGCTCACTCTGAAATCAATTACTACATGGACACCAGACACATAGAGCTGCTTTAAAGATTCCCATGGTAACCTGGGACGCTATAAAGGATGTTTCAATTAGGGGCGGATTTCAGTATCGACGTCATCTTGCTCAACTCAGATTCCTCTTTGTTTTCTGGCTCCCCGTGGCAGAATGCTGATGCAGAGGGCCAGCATTTCACCGCCGATTTAGGCCCAGATGAATGGATAGTGGGCAGTCTTGAACTGTGAACTTCAAAGCTGAACCAGCTGTGGAATCCATAGCAAGATCGAGCAGGCTGCTTATTTTTTTTTCAGCGTCCTGCTGCGATCTCTGCCTCCTTTTTAAAAACAATGGGAGGCAGAGTGAATGCAAATTCTGCAGTGTGAACGGGGCCTAAAAGGAGAAGGCTTCATCTGGCCATTTTCATCTTAACATTAAAGAGGATTTCCATCTCATAACTTATGGTCATACATTATGATGCTGAATGTCCTACATCTGGAATCTCCACTCATTCTGAAAATGATATGCCTTTCACAGTCTCTTTCCCTACACAACAGCACTGCATGGCCAGCTGACTGAGGCACCATCATGCAGAGAGGAACTGAAAAAGCTGAATTGGCAAAGTTGTGCCTTAATTTTCTGAATCAGTAGTGGTCCTAGAGGTTTGATACCCACCAGTCGTAAAGTGATAGCATGTTCTAGCTATATTTCATCACAGTATGAGATAGTAGGAATATTCCCCATAAAGTCCTTCTCTGCTATAGACAAAATTTTCTGTTAGAAAGGTCCCCCAATAATGATCACAAGGTGTTCTGATGGTGATACCCGAGCAATCGTTTGTAATGTGTGAAGGAAATTCTGCAACAAGTTTTCTATTTCCCTACAGTAGCCCAACCGGGAAAATGAAGCATTACAGGGGATCTGTTGTAACCAAAGAAATGTTGAGTCCTCCAGTGCATTTTTTTCTAGTCACTACTTGCCTTAGCTAATAGATTAAGATCCTAAATATGGCATTGCCCTCTGTTAAGTTATAGGCCTCTATTGCACTTTAATAAATGTAAACGTTAAGGAATATTGACCCAGCACTGTCCGGTTATTTTTCTTATTAAAAAAAAAATAGTTAATTATCACCATTAATTGCTAGTTTTCTTTGTTGATTATGCAAGTTATTCCAGTACATAGAAACTCCTATATTGAAAATCATTCGTAATTGACTGGAATATAATGGAAAATATCTTAATGGTCTAGTAACCCAATAATATCATTATTTATTTTTATAGCACAATAAAATCTGTGGTGCTGTAGATTTACGGATTTACATACAATACACTAAAAATACACAAAACAAGTACAATATTAATATAGTGACCAATTGGTACAGGTGTAGAAGGTCCTGCTCGCAAAAGCTTAGAATCTATGAGGAAAGGGGGATAGATACTGTAGATGAGCAATAGTACTAACTTTCTTATGCAATTCAATTCATTATGATGTTCTCTAATATATTACTTACTATGACTCCAAATTAGTCTGAAATCACACAACAGTCCAAAATATTGAGGATCCGGCACCACATTACTAAAAAGGATGGGCAAGAAGGTTTTGAATCCTACTTCAGTCAATATAACCCACTGGCTCAATCCAGTAATCCAGAAAATGTGCTAATCCAGTATCCTGTTAATTTAGGTTATTGAAATTGAATTATAAACTGCACAATATACTTTATGTAACATAGGTTTCTGTTACCTTTCAGGATACGGGATTTCGATTAACTGAAGAGCTCTTATCCCAGACTAGGAAAGTGTTTCCGGTTGTTATACAGTACATTGTGGACATGCTTATCTGGGAGGAGAAGAAGAGTTTGCCAATATATCTGAACAAACGGTAATACACAGTTGTGCTATGTTGTACTTGTTGTAGTTTATAGTATGATATATCCAGTGAGGTATACATATTGTTTTTCTAGTGATTCTGTAGTATTGTATTATTTTCATAGTGACAAAAATTGTATTGAGACGTGGGGAGGGGGTTAATATATAGAAACCATCATAAAGAACAGATAAGGAGATAAGGGTGTAAGTGTCTGAAACCAGTGATACAGCTAATGGAGGTCCCAGAGTCTCTTCTGTGGATGGCGTTGTAGTGTGTGTGTGTGTGTGTGTGTGTGTGTGTGTTACCACTGCTGCATTCACTTCTAGGTGACTGTGGGAGTGCTGTACTTAGCTACCTCCATCAGTCCCATGGAAGTGAATAGAGCAGTATTGGGATAGGTTGAAATGCTTTTTATATGACTGCATATAATTGACCAAACATCTTGCTCCTCTGCAGCTCAGAAAAATCAGACAGTTACTACTGTGTGCTGTACAGCGATGAACACCACTCCAGTGAGCACTTTATCTACAGTCTGCAAAGATCCCTGGGCTGTGACATGAAGGAGGCTCAGGCCAAAACCAATGCAGCCGAGCGAGAGGTCAGTTCAGTCCTTTGTGCTCCCACATTCTACATTAGTAATAATCTTAAACTTGAACGCTCTCACCATCAGATGTTCAGGGCTTCTCCATAGAATTTGATACTAGTATATGATCATGGTTTGCTTATATGAATCATATCTTCTCTGACCACTAGAACAAATGTGCTACTCTGTCTTCCAACATCTCTGCTTTTTTTTTTTTTCCCTCATGTATTTGCATGGGTGTCCATTATGGTCAGTAGCCATTCATTCAGTCTCCTGGTGAAAGCCAGACAGATTGATGTGATCCCACCAATCAGATATTAGTGACGTATCCCATGAATAGGCCACAAATGCCTTTAATAATGAGCCAGACCATTTAACGTGAGGACTGTAGTGGTCAGATCCCCAAATTGTATATTGTATATATACCCCTTTTTAAAGCGGTTATTCAAGACCCAAGAATGAATAATCCTAGCTGGGATGTGGAAGCAGTAGCCTGACTCCAACGCCTTCATAAATGGCAGACAGCCAGGGTCATTCAGGAGCAGTTAAAATCCTCAGTGTAGTGATTTGAATTCCTATGGAAGTAAATATGAAACAGACAATGCATCATATTAATTTTACAATATTAAACATTGTAAAATATAATTAAAAATAATCGCTTTATTTTGAAGCTGGAGTCTATAACTTTTTTTCAACTCCACCCAAAATTGACTCTGTAAAATGTGCAAAAAAAAAAAAAGCTGATCAGTTGGGGTCCCAGGCATTGGACTCTAATGGATCTCAGATTAATAACGTATCCTAAGGGAAGGTCATTACTTTTTCATCTTGGATAACCCTTGTATCCAGTATGTGCAGATTTTCAGCCTGTTTCTTATCTATACCACACATACAACTGCTTGGTTGTTCTTAGCTATAATACTTGGTAATCCTGTCATAGAGGCTTAATACCTTTTAACCTCTTGAACCCATGAAATAGGGCCGCACGACTGTTAAAGAAGGCACTTTAGAAGAATGTCGAGAAATTGCCGAAAAGCTAAAGGTAATCACGATTTTATTTGTTGTTCAGCTAAAAATCCATCTGTTACATATTATTAGATTAATTTACATAGCATAGTTTGTTGCAACTAAGTTTTTTTTTTCCCCTTGAACAGCTCCCTTCCATCTTTCCCTTACTTAATGCTAACCTACCAAATGCATGTTATCAAAAAAGAGTGCACAGATAGAAAGGACTGTCTTCTTGATCAGACTACGCAGGGTTTGGGTGTAGTCTATGACCATAGAAACACATAGATTTTCATAAGAGCTGAAAACACATACTGGTAAGAGATGTTTAATGATTCTTATTTTAGATGCAATAACACAATAAAAAGCTTTATTGTTACATTTTGCATGTGTTATGGAAACTGCAGATGATAGTCCATATTTTGGCCATTTTACTTTCATATGTCAAGTTCTTAAATACACACTATTTTTTTTCAACAAACATTGCATAAATGAATAGTACAGGTGGTTGTAAATTTTGTATTATATCTTATCAGAGAGCAATACCGGTTTCTCTTTTTAATAGGCTGTTTCGCTTATCACCCTACCTCTGCTAAAATAACATTCACTTTTAAAAATACTTGCTATATCCCTCTCCAGATAGTTTGCAGGTCACATGACTCTGATAGGACTTTTTTCTAAAGAAGTCAATAGGGAAGGGGAGAAATGAGCATGAAGCACGGTAGATTAGAGAAAACAGACTAAGCCTGCATTCACACAACCAAGTTTCATCCGTGAAACTCAGTTTGTGTGTGGGCCGTATTTACCAGTCTGAACACTATCCAGGATTATTTATCTATGATGCTAGAAGTCCCTCCTAGTGAAATACTGTTTCATAGTGATTACAGGGAGGTAGGGACTCCTAGCCTCGTAAATAAGTATAACTCTAGGTGTCAGTCTTCCAGCATAGTGTACAGGCCAGCAAATGCAGTCCACACGTGGACTGAGTTTCACGGATGAAACTCAGTCGTGTGAATGTAGCCTATGACTGACAGTGGAGCTAAATAGGAACACACACAACCTATCACAACCAAAAGCACTTTACTAAATCAGTACAGGTACAGTACTACTCTTTATCTGCTCTGCATAGTCCTGGGACTGCTTTTAAGTAAGAGAGAAACCAATTCCTCCTCTACTCACTGGGGAAGGGGGGGGGGGTTGAATTCATCATTCACTCTGCCAGTTTTCGGATGTAGAGGGATGATATTGAAGCACACATTTTGTGCAAGGCCCTTTCTTGCGTCACAAGCTTCAATTCACACTTTACCCATCCCATTCTCTTAATGTGGGCAGTACGGGGACGCCACAGCCTGACTGCTTTATTATAACTCACTCGAGTAAATTTTTATTTTTTTTTTAAATTTCAATAGCTTTTTATTGAATTTTTCAAAACAAAAAAACAGTAAAACAAAAACAGTCCAGCAGCAGATGTGTACTGTAAAGGACAACCAAGGATATCACATTAACATAAGGAACATAGTTCAGACATTAAAATTTCTTACAAAGATAACATAGCGACTAAGACCGTGGGGGGGGAGGGAGGTAGGGGGGTTACACATAACTAGGATAGGTAAGACGTAGGCTCATCGAGGCATACATTAGTAAGTAAATAATTAAATAATATGGGACCAGTGGCACCAGTCCAAAAAAAGCTGTTAAGTACAGGAAATCAATGAGGTTGCGTTTAGCATCTAATACTGACCAACCATCACCACATGACATCCCATGGAGGCTGCAACCACGCCCTGGCGGGATAGAACCTCAAAAATGGCGAGGCGAGCGTACTCAGGACACCAGAGGCGGATAAGCTGTAAACCACTTCTCCCAGTTAGTCTAAAATGTACCCATTGCTACCATTCCTGCTTGCATACATCTGTTCAAATTGGCAATTAGTGGTGACTATAGTTATCAGTTCTGGATGGACAGGTGTCAGTCTTCCATTTGCAGGCTATCAACAATCTTGCAGCTCCAAGGACCTGACATATAACGGCCCTATTGCTGTGCCGAACCAAATGAATGCCAAGCAAAAATCAAGGCTAAACCAGGGGAGGGAACAAAAAAAGTCTATTAACCAGCAAAAAGACTGAGGACCAAAAGGGGAGTATAGTTGGGCAATGCCAAAAAAAATGAAACAGCGAACCGACCTCGCTGCAAACTCTCCAGCAGTAACGTGTGCATTTAGGATAGAATTTTGCCAGGCGAAGTGGGGAATAATACCAGCGCAATAGAAGTTTACTAAACTGTTCCCAGTGGGATGCACAAACAGTGGAGCATTTAGCCCACTTAATCGCTTCTCGCCACTGATGTACCTCAAAACGGCAACCCAGTTCGTCTTCCCATTGCAGGATCGACCAAGTCTTCTGGAAGGTACAATTAAGAGTTAAAGGGATATACCCATGAATATAATCATATCTATATTTGTAGATAATTAAATACACTGCTATTGTACTAGGACAAATCAAATATTGGCTCATCACTAGCCATGATAAGCTGTGGCCTGCTATGGAATCCCATTTAGCACAGGTGACCAACTGGAAGGACCGTATACTTTCTTTAAGGGGTTTGGACGGACTGCCCTCCAGCTCAGAAAGGCATTCAGACTACAAATACAGCATACTGAGGGGAAACTGCTTAGATCTGCAGACTAGAAATCATGTAATGAATACAAACCGTGGTGTTTCTCATGTACACACATAGCAGCTTATTCTGAAAAGCCAAATGGAAAATTTGTTCTTGCTTAATCTACTGTTTAGTCCTAAGTTAAGATATGTTATATGGCACTTGCTGATAGATCAGAACTGCATTGGCCTAGCAGGGTCTTCATATAGTGTGAGTATTGTTCATAACTAGCATTGAACAATATGTTGCCTATACAGGGCATTGAATCATTAGATTCTCAGCTGCTAATTTACAATTTATATCCTGCAGGGGAACCACAAATTCCAGGGTTTCTAATAATAATCCCTTGTATAACAATTTACAGGGCCCATTCCATAACTCATACCAAAAGGCTGACTGCAGCCTTTTTGAATGATCTCAGTGGAAATGAAAAGGGAAAGATACACTAAAAGACACCACCTAAGCAAAACATCACCTTTGCATGTTTTTTAGAGTAATATTAGTTTTACATGTACGGAGATGGATCAAGGTTTACAATTTGCCATTGCAAACATAGAATGAGTCCCTTGATTTTTATTTCAGAAACCGGGAAAGGAAAGTAACACTGTGAAAATATTTCCTTAATAACAGTGCAAAAAATTCCACCATACAGTACCAAAAAACTGTCCCAGGTTAGCGCACACAGATTGGCCTACTTATTGGTATAAATCTATGTGTAGATCTGCAGCACATCAAACTTCAGTCTACATAAGTCAAGGGTCAGACACGTGCACATAACCTTACAGATCCAACTCACACCCTCCTAGATTCCGTATTGTGACTTAATTGCTTCTTGCCATGTTCCTCTGTTGTTTATAAAAGTGACTTTTATTTATTTTATTTTATTCTTTCTTTAATTCAGACATATTCTGAAAATGTGTCTCTGCAACCTCTACGTATTGAAGTTCTTAATTTTCTGGTAATGGCGCATCAAGCATCTGCTTGCAGTCTTGGAATCTGGTTGAACAAGCTCTTGACCTACTCAAGTAAGTTCATACTATCCATATTATTTCTTTTTGTTATTTCGTTTGAAGTTCTTTGGTTTTAAAGGGAGAGTTGTGATAGCGACTTGAGAATATGTTACAAATAAATGCTGCCCATAGTACGTTAATGTCTAAATTTTGATCATGCTTCCATTATAGGTATAGGTATTGCTATATTTTATTGGTTAATCTCCTAAAGAAGTTACCACATCAGTAAATATTGTATTTATTGTATCTAGGACTGTCATCAAGAGATCTACTATGGAGTATGATGTTTAGTTTGGGGGTGATTGCTTTTGGCGGGGCTTCAGACTGAGAGGGAAGTCATAGAGATATGGAGAAAAATAAATTCTAATCAATGGGTTAACTTTCCCAACATGTTAGGGTACCAAAAGAGTATATGCAGGGAACGGAATGGGGGCCAGTTGAGGAAGGGGAGATATGTGTGTGGGGAGGAGAGGGGTAGAGGCTATATAATTGTATGATACATTGTTATTGTGTTGATTACTTTGTGAACTCTTTGTATACTTGCTCTGTTTTTTATTTTGTTTTTTTTTACTGTGGATAATCTCTGAGAGCCTCAATAAATGTAGCTTGATTTAAAATAAATATTGTGTGTATTTCTACACATTATGAATAATGAGCAGTATTTTCTATTAACATACACGCCATCTGGTGTTTAAAATGTATATCTATGTGCATGACCAGCTAATGACCTCTAATCTGGTGGACAAGCATGCTCTGTCACTCTCTCCACTGACATATGCTCATTCCTGTTTTCAGTGTAGGGGTTCTCTGCTCAGTGAACAGGAGCCTATGGAAATTTCTTCTAACCGGCTAGGCACTGAAGTACTAGAGCCTGTACAACAGAACAGCAATGTACAGCAAAGCTGAGAAGGTTTAGTGGATTAACTTCAGAATTGGTCTATTTGCAGGCAGATTTACCAGATTTACTGGGGTCTATATTTCTGCCTGCCAGAGGGGAAATGAGACAGATTTGGAACTTACTTCGGACTGAATTTAAAGATGCCAGAGGGGAAAGAAAACTGATTGGAATTAATGGGTACTTTGTTTATGGTTGTCAGTGGGTAGGGAGACTGACTGTTAATTAAGGTCAAAGCTGTCAGAAGAGGAGGTTAAATGATGTGAACTTACTGTGGACTATACCTATGGCTGCCAGGGAGGAAGGGGACTGACTGGAAACTTATTGATAACTATATTTTTGGGACTACTTTTAGAGCTTAGAAGCAGGTTGGAAACTGATAGCAACTGACTAGGAATTACAACAGGAATTACATTTAGAGCTGCCAGATGGGGGCGGAAGCTGAGTGGAAACTTACTGAAGATTTTATTTTTAAGTGTAAATAGTTCAGAGTAGTTTGAAATTGCAGTTAAAGAGGATGTGCAGGACTAAAAAAACATGGATGCTTTCTTCTTCTCAGGAAGATGGCCATTCTGCAGCTCAGTCCTATTTATTTTAAAGGAATGGAGATGCGGCAATGCTGTGTGACCAAATAACATGATGTCACTTTCTTAGAGTTCTGCACAACACCTTTAATAGTCCTTTTGCATTTATTGTATAAACTTGATTTGTGGGATAACCTTATTTACAATCTGCTAGTAAACTGTCTTCTGATTTTTAGGCGACGTTCGTCAGATCTTCTGTCAAGTGTGCTTGGAGCCACAAAGAGCCACTTCAAAGAAGTTGTGCCATGTTAGTTTGTTTATCCTTAGTGACACCAAATTTCATAAAGGTGTGTGTCTTGTTTGTATTCATATTCATTGCTTTGATTCGGTTAGGAATAAAGCGCTCTATAACTAATCCAGATCATCAGTATGCATACAGAAGCAGAAGAGGAGCATGCTTATTTTGTAGGCGGTTGTAACCTGCCAGTATTTTATATAATGTAGGACTGGTTTTCAACATTTAGGTTTTTTTGAAGCAATTTTTGAAACCAAAAGCAGGAGTGAAAAAGAAAGGTTTAAAAAAAAAAAACTGCACCTATATATGGAAGCACACCCTAAGGCTGAGGCACACCCTTCAGGGATGGTTTTAGAGGTGAGGAGTATAACTACTTCCTTTTATATTCCCCATTCCTTTCGTCTCTTGACTTTGGTTAAAAAACCCTGAGCAAAATTTGCAACCAAGAAATGCAGCTATATTCTGCAAGGTGTGGCCTCAGCCTAAGACTTTTTTTTTTTAATTATACTAATAAGTAACACACTTTTAACATGTATTTTAGCTGAATAGCGCAATTTTACTATAAAGTTGAGCTGTAAGCCAAACTGAAGCTTTCAATGTAATAGCCACTAGCTTACAGCACAAATACAGAGTAAAATGTGCTAGGCATTAATGCAGTTAAAAAAGCATGCCGTTCTTAATTTAAAAAAAAGCGTAGACCCAGTCTCAACCTATATTGCCTTGTTCAGTTTTCTGATGCAGTTTTGAAGCCAAATACAATTATGGATCATACAGGAGATTAACTTGTAAAGAAAACTTGGTTCTTTTCTTTTCACATCGCGCTCCTGGTTTTGACTTAAGCGTGATAACATACCCTCAAGTAAGGACAGACAGACATTCAGGTTTTGTTGATACAGTGGTTGTATTATTTTTTTTTTTTTTTTCTCTTCTTTCTTTCAGAATTCAGAAAAGTTGTTCATGATCTGCTTTTCAGCAGTTTCTTCATGGAGATGGAGTACAAGAAACTGTTTGCCATTGAGTTTGTGAAGGTAATTGATAGTGGATAGAAATACATATTTTGATTTATATATTGTATATGTCAGAAAGTTGTTAATGTAGGATTTGTAAATGGCATATCCGTTGTATATAAATACAGCTAAAAGCATGTGAAGTCCTATTTCTCGTCTACTTCACTGGGGGACACAGCACCATGGGTATAGACCCCGGCCACTAGGAGGCTGACACTAGGAAAAAGCAAAAGCTGTCGGCTCCGCCCTATAGTCTATACCCTCTCACACACAGAGTGCTGAGCCAGTTTTAACCTAGTGTCATAGGAGGCAGACACGACCTGACTCAGGTCTTCTGTCTTGCATCGTTTTTATTTTTACCTTTCTTTCAGGTGCAGGGGGTAGTCAGTGTGTACGCCACACTAGTCATACCCTCCTGCAGGCGCAGTGCTCTGTAAAGAGCAGCCTCGCCGGTCACCCAGTCCCCACTCACCATTCGCCGCACCCCGAAAGCGGCTGGAGTACCGGTGACCCCACTCCCATGTGCGAGGTCCTACCGAGGGGTGACCCTGCGGCGCCTGAAGTCGCCAGACTGGTGAGTATGAGAAGAATAGAAGGCAGGTGAGTGTGAAAGGAGTATTTCCCCTCTCCAACTCCCTTTCCTCAGCTCTTCTTTCAGGGGTTAGGATGGCCATCTGGATCTAAGGGGTTTGTTTCTCCCTGGGTCCCCTTATGTGAATGGGCCCCTTTCTATGGCGCTCCTGAGCGGCACCTGCGGGGGGAGGGGGGCGCGCGCGCGCGCGGCATCCGTTTTCGGGGGTCTCCTCATCCTCCCTTTTTTTCTGGCCACCGAGGGCTTCCATGGCTTCCGCGGGGGCCTTTATCGCCGGCGGTGTCGCGTCGCTGGTTTCAGGGCGCTCCGCCCGCGGCGTTTACTTTAGCCCCAGGCTTCACTTCGGACTAGGCCGCACTTAGGCCCGCCCCCCTCCCCGTGCTCTCCTCCGGGCGCTCATGGCCTCCGGGCTCCTCCTATCCCCTCTATTGGCCGGGGGCTGTCCTGGACTATCGTCCAGCCTTTCTTCTAGCCCCTAAGCGTGGGAACTCCAGGGGGAGGGCCTTGTTCTCCAGACAGCGTATTTCTCTCTCAGTCTGCGAGACACAGCACCGGGGGATCTCTCTCTGTGCAGCCTTTCTGCAGCAGTCGGCTAGCAGACACCTTTCTCAGGTCTGGTAGGTTTCCTCCTGGGTTCCCCCCCTTTTTTTCCTGGGCCTTGCACTGCCATGTCCTCTCGTGAAGAGTCATCTTGGCCCTCGGCCCCCTCCAGTGCCGCCACGTTTTATACGTGTGCCCGCTGTAACAAGAAGCTACCATGTGGACAGCCTGAGCCCATCTGCGCGCTCTGCCTTCCGTCTCAGCCAGCCCAAGAGCCTTCTGGCTCCTCACCAGGTCACCCTTCTCCGGATTGGGCGGTTGCTCTCACCCAGGCCATTGGTAACCTGGCCAGGCTTAACCAGTCTGTGGTGGAGACCTTGGAACGGCTGCCTTCCCAGATCGCCGCTCAGTCGGCTGCCTCCAGGGAACCTTCCGGGCACTCACATGGCTCCCGTTCCAGATCCAGGAGCCGTCCCCGCAAGAGGACCAGGAAGTCTTCCTACAGGTCACGGTCATCCTCCCCTACCCCTGGGCATTCCCCAGGCAGGGCCTATTCCCGCGGAACCACTCCGACAGGCGGAACTCTGTCTCCCCCTGCTCGATCTGTTTCTCCTGGGGACGCCTCTGACTCCGACTCGGAGCATCAGCAAGGCACAGCTATATCCGCTGCTAGGCGGGACCTCATCCGTGCGGTCAGAGATACTCTACAAATCTCAGAGGACCCGGACCCTGCCTCCCAAGAGGACACCTCCTTCCGTCACAATCGGCGCCCTCCTCTGGTCTTTCCTAACCATGGGGCATTTGACCACATCTTGAAGGAACAATGGCTTCACCCGGACCATCCTCTGTCCTGGACTAGGAAGTCGGACGTCCTCTTTCCTTTCCCGGACCAGTGTGTCTCTAAGTGGTCAGAATCTCCCGCGGTGGACCCCGCGGTTGCTAGGCTCTCTAGTGCTACCATTTTGCCTTTGGCGGACTCCGCCTCTCTCAGTGATTTCTCAGACAGGAAGGTGGAAGCTCTCGCTAAAGCGGCCTTCACAGCGGCCGGCTCTTCTCTGCGGCCATCCTTTGCTGCCTCTTGGGTCAGTAAGGCCTGCATATCCTGGACCAAACAGCTCCAGGCTAGCCTCTCTGATGAAGCTTCCCTCCAGGACAACCAACTGCTTGTTGCTCAAATCCTGAACGCTTCCAAGTACCTGTGTGATGCTTCCTTGGAAGCAGCTCGCCGCTCTGCCAAGGCGGCCGCCAATGCCGTGGCTATCCGCCGTACGGTTTGGACTTGTTCGTGGAACGCTGAGGCCGCCTCCAAGAAAGCTGTTGTAGCCCTCCCTTTTTCCCGGGAAGAACAGGGCCGGCTTTTTGGTAAGGGTCTTGAGAAGCTTATCTCTGAGGCCACTGGGGGCAAAAGTTCTCTCCCTCCCCCAGAGGCGTTCTAAGCGCCAGCTATCTTCTGCCAGGAGTACTCAGCGCCTTCGCTCCTTTCGTGGCTTCTCCTCTCGCTCCGGAGGTCGCTCCCCTCGGGGCTCTCGCTCCAAGAAGCCCTCTTTCAAGCCCAGACCTGCCTGGCAGCCCCGCTCCAGGCCCTCCAGGCCTTCTGGTACCAAGCCCACCTCGGCATGAAGGCCTTCCCCCACTCGGGGGTTCTCGGGTGGGGGGACGTTTGCTCTCCTTCCGGGAGACCTGGCTTGCCAGCGTCGACGACGCCTGGGTTCGAGAGGTCGTGTCAAAAGGATACTCAATAGAGTTCTTCTCCCTCCCAGCCGGGAGATTTTTTCCGTCCACTTTGCCGCCTTCCCCCGCTTGAGCGACTGCATTCCTTCTGGCTGTCTCCATTCTCCAGCAGCAGGGAGTCATCGTCCCCGTGCCCGCTTCAGAGCGTTTCCAGGGTTACTACTCCAACCTGTTCACTGTCCCCAAGAAGGACGGCTCTCTTCGCCCTATCCTGGATCTGAAGGGGCTCAACAGGTTCGTCCGTGTCCGCAGGTTCCGCATGGAGTCCCTGAGGTCGGTGGTGGCTTCCCTGGAGCCGGGCGAGTTTCTTTCGTCCATAGACATACGCGACGCTTGCCTTCACATTCCCATTGCGCTGGGCCATCAGCGTTTTCTTCGTTTTGCGGTGGGTTCGCGTCATTTCCAGTTCGTTGCTCTTCCCTTCGGGCTGGCCTCTGCTCCTCGGGTCTTCACCAAGGTGATGGCGCCTCTCATGGCCATTCTCCGCTCAGGAGGAGTTGCCATTATCCCCTACTTGGACGACCTTCTGGTCAAAGCTCCTTCCAGGGTGGACAATCTTTCCAGCTTGCGGATCACTTTAGACCTCCTTCGCCGGTTCGGCTGGCTCATCAACGAGGAAAAGTCCTGTCTCGTGCCTTCTCAGCGCATGGATTTCCTGGGCATGACCCTTGACACACTCCAGGGCAGGGTTCTCCTTCCAGAGTCCAAAATTCTGGCCCTTCGGTCCGGGGTCTCCCACCTTCGGAAGGCCTCGCCTTGCTCTTTTCGGTTCTGCATGCGGGTCCTGGGCATGATGGTCTCGACCTTCGAGGCCATCCCCTTTGCTCAGTTTCACTCGCGCCCTCTGCAGTTGGCGATTCTGGCACGCTGGGACAGGTCTCCATCCAGCCTTGGCCGCATGATTCGCCTCCCTCTTCGAGTTCGTCGAGAGCTTCTTTGGTGGCTCTCCTCTCCGGGAATCTCTCGGGGGAAGTCCTTCCTTCCTCTCCATTGGCAGGTGGTCTCCACCGATGCGAGTCTGACAGGCTGGGGGGCGGTCTTCGGGGCCTTGACCGTTCAAGGTCTGTGGTCCGGGGCGGAGTCCTCTCTCCAGATCAACGTGCTGGAACTGAGGGCCATCTTCTTGGCCCTGTCTCATTGGACCTCTCTCCTCCAGGGGCGTCCAGTCAGAGTCCAGACCGACAACTCCACCGCAGTCGCCTACCTAAACCATCAAGGGGGCACCAGGAGCCAGGCGGCTCTTTTGGAAGCCTCTCGCTCCCTCTGGTGGGCGGAGTGGCATGTTCCAGCTCTTTCTGCGGTCCACATTCCGGGCGTGGACAATTGGGCGGCGGATTACCTAAGCCGAGAACGACTCGACCCAGGCGAGTGGTCTCTTCATCAGGAGATATTCCTCGAGTTGTGTTCCCGGTGGGGCACTCCCGACGTCGATCTCTTCGCCTCCCCGCCTGAACCACAAGCTACCCCGGTACTTGGCCAGGTCCTTGGACCCTCAAGCCGTTGCAGTCGACGCTCTCGTGGTTCCCTGGTCGGACTTCCGTCTTCTGTACCTGTTCCCTCCTCTGCCGCTTCTCCCTCGGGTTCTCAAGAAACTCAAGACCGAGAGGGTTCCCGCCATCTTGGTGGCTCCAGATTGGCCCCGCAGGGCCTGGTACGCGGATCTTATCTTCCTACTGGTGGATGCTCCTTGGCCTCTTCCCCTGCAGGCAGACCTCCTGTCCCAAGGCCCGCTGCTCCACCCTGCCTTACATCTGCTGCGTTTAACGGCATGGCTGTTGAAGCCGAGGTTCTGAGGCGACGTGGTTTTTCGGAGCCTGTTATCCAGACCATGCTCAAGGCCCAGAAGCCTCAGTCGGCCAAGATTTACCACTGCATGTGGAGGTCCTACGTCCGCTGGTGTGAGGGTAATGCTTATCATCTGCTTCTTTTCTCGCTTCCCAGGATCCTGTCTTTTCTCCAGTCCGGTCTGGATCAGGGTCTTGGTCTTTCTTCTCTTAAGGGGCAGGTTTCTGCTCTCTCTATCCTTTTTCAGAAGACCCTGGCCTTCCGCCCTCAGGTGAAGACCTTCTTGCAGGGTGTGGCACACTGTGCCCCCCCTTATCGTCCACCCACAGATCCGTGGGATCTCAATCTTGTCCTTGAGGTGCTTCAGGCCCCCCCCTTTGAGCCTTTGCGGGATATCCCACTTCGGCTCCTGTCCTGGAAGGTCGCTTTTTGGTGGCCATTACTTCCATTCGCAGGGTCTCTGAACTCGCTGCCCTGACTCGGCAGTCTCCCTTTCTGGTTCTCCATAGGGACAAGGTTGTCCTTCGTCCACCTCCGTCTTTCCTGCCAAAGGTGGTTTCCTCTTTCCACATCAACGAGGACATTGTCTTGCCGTCCTTTTGTCCGGACCCTAAACATCCTCGGGAACGTTCTCTTCACTGCTTGGACGTTGTCCGGGCGGTTAGGATCTATTTGTCTCTTACTGATCCTTTCCGCCGATCGGACGCCTTGTTCGTCCTCCCCGAGGGTCCTCGCAAGGGCCTTCCTGCTTCCAAGGCTTCCATTTCCTCCTGGATTCGGTCTGCGATCAGGGAGGCCTATCGACTTAACAGCCCTCCCTCCCTCCCCTTCCGCGTGATGGCTCACTCCACGAGGGCTGTTGGAGCCTCCTGGGCTGTTCGGCATCAGGCTTCTGCTGCCCAGGTCTGCAAGGCCGCCACCTGGGCTTCCATCCACACTTTCACAAAGTTTTACCAGATTCATTCATTGGCCTCTGCCGATGCCAGTTTGGGTCGTAAGGTTCTGCAAGCGGCTGTGCGCTAGGTTGTTCGCATGGCTGTTTATTTCCCGCCCTCTGGGACTGCTTTAGGACATCCCATGGTGCTGTGTCCCCCAGTGAAGTAGACGAGAAAGTGGGATTTTTGTGTACTCACCGTAAAATCCTTTTCTCGTTGTATTCACTGGGGGACACAGATCCCACCCTTGTTTTTTTGTTTCTGCCCGAGCTGTTTTTGGTTCTTTTCGGGTTCAGGACATGTTGGCGGTTGTTGGTTCCGTTTTCCTTTTTTTTCTTTGGTGTCTCTCTCCTACTGCTGCGGTACAAACTGGCTCAGCACTCTGTGTGTGAGAGTGTATAGACTATAGGGCGGAGCCGACAGCTTTTGCTTTTTCCTAGTGTCAGCCTCCTAGTGGCCGGGGTCTATACCCATGGTGCTGTGTCCCCCAGTGAATACAACGAGAAAAGGATTTTACGGTGAGTACACAAAAATCCCACTTTTCTTCTGGCAACTGATTTACAGTACAGCAAATACAACAGATACTCTCTGAGCAGAAAAAAATTGTTTGCATTCCAGACTGGTAACTCTTGCCTATTTCAGACACAAAGACCACTTTACATGAAAAATCAACTAACCTATTAGTATGTTTTTGGAGTGTAGGGGGAAACCAATAAAATCCCCATGCTGATGTTTCCCTTGGCCAGCAAGGGACTCAAGTACTTCAAGGCAACAAAGCTTAATACTGAGCCACTTCGCTACTATTATACCTGTTTGTACTCTGGATGAAAACTTATACGGTACCATGCTGTGGAATAGGTTTGAGTATTGCTGACAGAAGATGTTGACTTAAAGGGGTTGTCCAGGATAAAATGATTTTTCTACATTAAGCTAAACACCCTCTCCCCGCCTAACTTCTAACTTACGTACTTTACAAAAATATGTATATTTGCCTAGATTGCGGGGCGGTCCTACGACCGCCCCAGGCACATTTTCAGATTTTCCGGTGACATTCAGTTCCCCGTTTCTGGAAATGGAATGTCACTAATACTAAACCCCCACCCCATCATACTTGCTTGTCTTCCTGTCCGGATCTTCTAGGCACGGAACATCACTTCATTCTGGGGAGCTGGTCCCCTCTCTTCTTGACATCTGCCAGCCTCCCCCGCCTGCGCAATAGAGCCGGAGAGCAGACATGCCGGCACGCTGGCTCTATTGCGCAGACGTCAAGAGGAGGAGGAGGAAGAGGAGCCAGTCCCACAGGAAGTGGTCTCCCGTGCCCAGAAGATCCTGACAGAAAGACAGGTAAGTATGATGGGGTGGGGCAGTGGGCTAAGTTAGTTTGTTAGTTGGGAAGGGCTAGTAGTGGGTGGACTAGCTAGGGAGACAGGGAGGGGGTGTGAGAGCGGGGAGGGGGAGGGAGTGAGAGGGGGAGCTAGTGTGAGTTAACTCTTAGTCAAGTGCAATGCATCACGTTAGTTGTAGGATAAAGGAACAGGAAGCTACCCATGTAAATAAATGCAGAAGATGCCAGGAGCTACCAGAGAAACCCAGAAATCACTCAAAACACTGCTAAAGGTATTTGGGTGCGCTTATTAACCTATTAATAGCACTAACGGACCTTTTTAAAAAAATATATATTTTTTTTACCTGGAAAACCCCTTGAACGCAAAACTGACTATGAAAATTCCCTCATGGTAAATCTCCTTCACAGTGTACATGTATGATGTTAATATGAATGTGACTTTCTATTCCAGTACTTTTCTTGGAACTGTTAGGACATTATATTATTTTGTATTTTCTTAGTGTTATAAGAGAGTTCAAAATCAATACATGGATGATGACCGAGACAGAAGCATCTCAATAACGGCAATTTCGGTGCAGGTGTTCACGGTGCCCACCCTGGTATGTAGACACAGTCTGTTTATAACCCATTCTACATACAAGTGTAGATAAATTGAAATCCTGCATGTAGACTGTGGCATGATGTAGTCTGTACTATTTTGGTAATATATTATTGTGGATATTTCAGAGAAAATTGAAGTATCTTCTTGATTATACTTAATTCTATACATTTGTATTACATTCAGCTTTGCAAATAGTATTAAAAATATTGCTCACTTAGGGCAATGCCTTTTTGTTATAACAGGATCACAGGGGTCCCCAGTGTTGGGACTCCAAGTGATCATTTGTTAATATTGTAGTAACCTGGGATGTCCATGTTAAATATGGTACATGCTGAAATAATGCCTTAAATGCCTAGTTTTAGACCAGTGTGTTCACAAGGAGTGTGTTTGCCTTTCACGTCAAAGTGATGATTGACATTCAAGATATACATTATGAAGATATATACAGTAGCCTGTCGATAATTGCTACGAGGAGTAGTTGGAGGTGAGGCGAGGTGAAGGACACTCTCTCCTCGTGAAGACTCTGGACTCTCAAGCTATGTGCTAATGTTATTCTTTCACCGCACCTAGTAGCTAAACAGCACAACTTTTTTGTGCCATATTGACTACTAGTAGTATGAACCTATAGCTGTAATACACTGCCCTTGTATAGGAAAGTATATTCAGCCAACAGATCCAATTTAATATAGTGGCAGATAAATTCAAGTGGAGGAAAGAGATACATAGAAATAACTAACCTTACAAGGTATTTTCTTACAGGCTCGACTGCTAATTGAAGAACAGAATGTAATCCGAGTCATCACTGAGACCGTCCTGGAAGTCCTTCCTGAATATATAGATCCAGAAAACAAGTTTAATTTTCAGGGCTACAGCCAGGATAGATTCTGCAGGGTGTACGCCATCATCTTGGACCTCAAGTAGGAAAAATGACTGATCTATAAACCTAATAATGTTTGAGATTTTTTTTTTATCGGTTTTATTTGCACAATTATATTGAAGTGTTGAAACATTCCTGCCCACACTTACAGTATAGTTTACATGTAGATATAATTTACATAAAAAATTGTGTAACTTTATAATACAATGCGTTTCTAATTTTGTACTGATACAGTTCTGCTGCTGAGCTCAACTACCTATTTTCATTTTTGATAGAATACGTATTTTCAGACACCATACAGTAATGTAGGTTGGAAGAAGTAACCCCATTTAATGTAGCATGTTAGTAGATCTGCCATGGGGTTGGCGATGTGTCTGTTGAAGTACTGCTTGACTGGATTATGTAGCAAACAGCAGAACTGTGAATTAAGCTCTGGTGTATAATAAAGGATATTATGGGTTCTTTATGTGTTTAACTTTCCACTTACCGTTTTAGGTATATTCTTATTAGTAAACCTACATCATGGACACAGGAACTAAGAGAAAAATTTGTAGAGGGATTCAACTCTTTACTACGTGTTTTATCATGTATGCAGGTAATGCTAACAACTACATTTCTTATAATTGAACTTTTATTTATTTATTTTTTTTAATTAATCTAAAATAGAAATGACCCACCACTTAATGTAGACTTTACAATTTTAATGCATATGTGCACTTGCTGGAAAATAATTTTAGAAATGTATCAGCAGAGGTTAAAGTAGTTGTCCAAGATCAGATACTGCTGGCCTTAGGATAGGTCATTAACCCTTTCCCTGCCAACCACGTATTTATACTTCCTCCCAGGGTGGCACTTTTGTAGCCAATCACGTATATAATACGTCCTTACTTCTAATGACGATATCTCAGGATACCAATAACAATCTTCATAATAGCCCTTACAGTTTAGGAGCGATTCACTATTGAAAACGCTATTCGGCATTGAGATCACATTGCAGATCTCAATTCCCGATAGCGTATTTAACAGCTATTCGCTCCAAATTTGTAAGGGCTATCATGAAGATCTTGGTATCTTTTTAAAGATGAGATTCTCATCTTTAAAATGAATCCCAGATCTTCTTAATAGACCTAATGGATCCTAATATATGGGGCTCTAAAATGTCGTCCTCTCCCCCCCCCCTCCTGTCTCAGGAAGCATCTTAAGAGCGGCGGTAGGAGAAGGAGGGGGGAGGAGCAGCCCTGGAGTCTGCACAGAGATGAGTCATCATCATCATCATCATCATCATCATCTGTGCATAACCTGTATGTGACCCCGGGGGGGGATAGCAGGGACTTCTGTCCATGTTATCCCCTCTCCTATCAATCACAGAGCATACTATACTTTTGCTCTCTGATTGTTACATAGAGGGATAATGTAATACCCCTCTAAGCCTTACTAGAGGGGTTTTTTTTTGTAACCCCCCTCTGAACATAACCAGGAAGTTTATTGGTGCTGTGACCCAGATGTTTACCATTGTCCAGATCTCAGAACCAAAAGAGTTGCACCAACACATACACCAAGTCATCAATAAAGTTTACATCTCACCCAATCTCTGTCCTGTCCATACCTGATCTTTATAGAGTAAAATACACCTCTAGCGATATCCGTTACACGCTAAAATAATAGCAATAATGATTATCACTAGTGATGAACGTATAAATTGCTACAATTTTTATAGGGGGATAGAAAATTATATTTTTATGTAAACTCCTATTTAATTTTCATGCACAAAATGGATGGTGCATTTCTGCAATTTTGGCGTTTCTTTAACACCCGTACTTGTAAATATATATGTGTGTGTGGTATGTATGAATTCCTCACATATTGCACTTTTTGGAAAGTACATTTTGTTTAGAGAAAGGGACTACTTGAGCCGGCACTTTAGTGGCAGATTTGAATTTTTGTGCAAATTTTGCTTACAATCTGTTTGCTGCAAAGTTGCATGAAGGCAAGTTAGGGTTACTAATCCTAACCATTTTACAAGATTCGTCCAGAGCGAATCAGAAAAGATTCTTATTCGTTCTGGTGCCTGAAAAATAAGACCTACCCCGAAAATAAACCCTAGCCCGTTATTCATAGAAAAAAAATTAATATAAGACCCTTTTTATTTTCAGAGAAACACGGTAATAAATAACATGCTGTGTGTGGCTTAATCTGCTTGGAATCGAGATAATGCTGTATTGACCCAGAGTAAATTTAGCTAATCTGAAACATGCAGTGTAAAAACAATTTAACAGCAGCTTCAATAACCCTGTGTACATGAATCTACATAGCAGCTGTATACATATAAAGTACAATAGAAAATAATTATTTTCCATAATTAGACGATACAGTTAGAACTAGGAAAGCCAACAAATTATTTCGTCGCATTGACGGGAAGAACAGTGCAGCATGCAATGTTATTTTTTTCTGCAAAAATGATGGGCACCTCATCAGAACCTTGACAGACCCAATTATGAGTCTGTGGGGTCTATTGGGCTTTGTGATGTTCAAATTGTAGATAGGGGGTAAATGTCAGTAGTGCAAGAAGCCCTTTTAGCAGAGACAGCAATGTATCATTGTAAACGTAACATATCGATTTTCTTTCATTTTCATGTATCTGCTGTTCAGGACATGGAGGCAATAAGCAGGATGATAGGACAGCATGTCGAGATGGATTCTGACTGGGAGGCTGCAATAGCCATACAAATGCAGCTGAAGCATGTATTGATGTTAACCCAGGAGTGGTGCGCCAGCAATGTAAGAACATTTCCTGTGATCTTCAATATGTGGTAAATGTATCTATGTATAATAACAATTCACAAGTAATTATTCCCACTTAGTACTGGCTCATAGCCCTTTCCCACATGCTCAGTTATACATAGACTTTTTTTTTTTTTTTATAGACACGTGGTATATACAAATAGAATCTAAGGCTAAATAGTTTATTCTTACTAGCCTCTCTGCAAATATTGAAACGTTGGTATTATCTTGCTTGGCTCAAAAGGAACCCAGCAGGCAGTTTTTTTTTTACTCTAATGGACTGGTGTTGTTTTTTTACCTAAATATGTTTATATTATTCCTGTCCACTGGGGGGGTGATTAAATAATTACCTAATTTTTACCAATTTATTCAGTGAAGCCAGAGCGGTGCACCGTTCGCTTTCACATTCACCTGACATCCAGTGCAAGCACAGTGAAGCTAAGATGTACTGAGCTTTTTTTATTCAAGGAGTGCACTAAGAGCAACCAAAATGAGTTTTCTGAAAACTTTGCTTTTTTTTTTTTTTTTTTTTTAAAAACCCTTGGGACAGACAGACTTACTGTAGGCATCTATGGGGCCCTAAACCATCAGTCCATAAGGACATATTGATGGGTTTAGTGTCCTAAGTTTTTATGACCAGGTCCTTTTAAATATGTATAGTTATTTTGGGGAGTTTATGACTACATGCATGCAATACAGTACGTGCAATTTAGTAAACCAGACAAGCAAAGCATTTATGTAATTTTCACTGAACTTGTCTATTAATTATAAAAGGTATGAATACTTTTTGGAAACTTTGTTATGACTTCATATTTTGTTTCTTTACTAAAGGAAGATGTATTGCTGAAGACCTACAAGGATTGTCATCATGGTGTCCTTCAGTGCATCACACCAGTAACCTTTCATCAGAAGACACTTGTAGAGATGTGTGGTCATTCCTATCACAGTTATCCATTTAAGGTCTCCAGAGATCCTGTCAGTATACATATTCCCCTATCCCGGATGTTGGCAGGTGGGCACACTGTTTGTTTTTTCTTAAATGTATTACAGCCTTAAAAACTGCTAACAACATACAGTGCTGGGCTGGAAACTCAGCATTTGGAAACCAATTTTGTGGGACAAATACAAAAATGAAGATCAATAAAATTAATGAAACCTTTCAAAGTGACGTAATCTTTGAGAAGATCACCCCCAGATCAGATTGCATGTGACAGATTTTCTTTTTCACCATATATTATGCATACCTGCCATCAGAGACATACCTTGAAGCCCCTGAGCCCCAGTGTGAAATCTGTAATGGCACTCCTATCTGCCTTGTGCCGTATAGAATATTTTATGTGGAAGAGGGACCTTTGGGGCCCAAACGGGATCCAGGGCCCAGTAGCTACTGCTGCCTCTGCATCCCCTCTAACGCCGCCCCTGCTGGCCATCTTTTTTGAGAAGATAACCCATTCCAGAAGTTGAATTTTCACAGCAATTTTTGATTGTCATCTCAAAGAGGTTTCACCATATTTCTAAACTTAGTAAATGTTGTATCTTCACAACCATTGACCACAGTTACTGGTCTTGGCACCCCCAAGCCAGCACTGCAGCCTCTTTGTTGTATACCAGACATAGCGCTTTACATAGCATAATGGCTGTGCCTGATTGCAGCTTAGTGCCATTTCAAGTGAATGGGACTGAGATGATGAAGCATTCCAGGGGGTCAGAACTCCTCCCTATAATGCATTGATGGCCTATCCTAAAGATAAACCCCTCTTAATGTTGCATATTGAAGCATGTAGTAGTAACAGCCGCTGTTAGCAGTTCATTTTGTGCATTATTGCAGGTCTGCATTCACAAATGAGTAAAACGGGTCTTATCGCAAAACTACCAGAACTGCTTTCTTTTGTGAGTATCACTGTTCGCTTATTATAAATAAGTAACTTTTTTTCGTTTATGGAGATGATTATCTAATGTTGCAGAGATATTAGATTTGGTTCTACAATGCCTTGCAAAAGTATTCATACTCCTTGAACTTTTTCTCATTTTGTCACCTTATAACCTCAAACTTAAATGTATTTTATTGAGATTTTAAATGATAGACCAACACAAAGTAGCAGATAATTGTGAAGTGGAACGAAAATGATACATGGTTTTCAAAATTTTATTCAAATAAAAATCTGAAAAGTGTGATGTGCAAAAGTATTCAGCCCCCCCCCCCATATCAATACTTGGTAGAGTTACCTTTCGCTGCAATTTCACTGCAAGACTGTGTGATATTTGCAGAATGTTCAGTCCTTTGCAGACATGTCTGTGCAGGCTTTGAGGAGAATCCATCCCGTCTCCATTCATTGTGTGAAGAGAGATAAGGCCATACGCTACATACTCTGGGATAAGCAAGACAGAATGGAATGTATCTATGGACAGACTTCCTTGGTGTATTAAAAAAAAAAAAAAAAAAAAAGAAGTAAACTGCAAATTATCTAGAAAGGAGACACCAAGTGACAGGAACTTTAGAGAGGTTTTTAAGGCAGAAAGCATCCAGATTTTTAATTAAAGTGCGTTACATTTTGGTCTAGAATCACATGTATGAAATGAGATTAAGTTGTCTAAAAAGGCAGTGACCATTGTAATCTGCATTTTACTGTCAATATATAACTGTTAATATTTCTGTGCAAAGTATTTTTCTATATAGAGATTTTTGATTAAGACCTATCATATTATCCTATAAATGATGATGACTCTTAATGTAATAATGACATTATTTATTGTCTATATATTGCCCAGAATGACTTCCAGGTGGAACTTCTTGTTGAAAGTCCATTGCGATGTCTGGTGCTTGCTGGTCAAGCAGCTGCTGAGATGTGGAAGAGAAATGGCCTCACCATCATAAGCCAGGTATTAGAAAGTGTTAAAATGGATCATCTGTCATCTGATTATCCTCAAGGCACACTGGATGCTTATTACCCAGTGATTATGAGGAGGGTAATAAACATCATGGACACTCACTTTAGAATGCTCTTAGAGGATGGGTCCGGGCCACACCCTACATTTATACTTGCCATGTTAACAGTTATGTTTGTGTAGAAAAAGCAGCACTTGTTAACGTCAGTTTAAACAGCATATTTAATAGCACCCTTATTGACCTCGATCACGGACATCAGTAATCACATTGTCTACATATATGAACGCAGAAACTGCATTTTAATGGAACAGCTGACAAATATCTCGGGTTCGGGCTACTGTTTGTTATTTTTTTATCTGACATGGGCACAGTATGTGGCGTTCATGTCACAAAAAGGGGTGTGACCGGTACATTTTCATGCTTGTAAAACAGGTTATCAAAATGGGAGTGATTTCACTGGAAGGGGCATGGCTGCTTGTTGAGGTGTTCTTTTGGTCAACTACCAGCAAATGTTGGCACATGTGATAAAGGATGGCTTTACATCATATCAGCTGTCTTAAAGCTAACAACAACCTTATGTTTCACTTATTTTACTTATCTTTCCTATGCTTTAGTATACATTGTATCCATAGTCTTACAAACTACTATTAGGAAGAGCAAAGAGAAAATTAATTTAGGTAGATTTATTATTATTATTATTTATTATTATTATGTGAAGTTCAAAAAGATTTGCTACTGTAACTAGAATATGTAGCTGCTGCTTTTGAATACCTAAATAGTTTTATGATTTTGTTCTGTTGAGGATTATCCATGGAAATTTGCTTTTTAAAGTCTTGCATTGTATAAGTGCTTATACTATATTTTCTTCACATTTTCATTTAGGTTTTCTACTATCAGGATGTCAAATGCAGGGAGGAAATGTATGATAAAGACATTGTAATGCTGCAGGTATTTATATATAAATCTGTAATCTCAATATTGTTTATACCTTCTACCTCTTCAAGACATATTAAAAGGTACATGTGCCATTCAAACAGCTTTGCAAATATTTTAAATTCTTCATTCTTCTTGACCCCTCTTCTACTTACTGTAAGTTAGCAAGAAACTTCCATAGCTTTAGACTACAGCTTCACAGGTGGAAGTAATAGACTGAACCTATGGTATCTCCAAACTATGTTGAATCTAGATATGGCATGTCAACATTGTGTCCGTATACAGTAGGGTCTGTGCACATAGCATGCTGAATTATTTGTTTTCATTAAAAAAAAAAATCTAACTTTACAGTCTAGGAAATATAATTATTCTGCCTTTCTATTCTCCCTCTACAGATTGGAGCATCCTACATGGATCCAAATAGTTTCTTACTTTTGGTGCTGGACAGATTTGAGCTTGTGGAGGCTTTGTCTAAAATTTCTATGCCAACCAAAGACATGGTATGACTTACAATTCATTCATAAGACAGTCATCGCAGTAATGATGCATGCTGTACATTTTGTTAAAGAGGACCTTTCATGTCCTCATGAATGTGCTGTTTTATATACCGCTAGAAAGCCGACAGAGTGCTGAATTCAGTGCACTGTCTGCTTTCTAGTGGTATATAAAACCGCACATTGATGAGGACATGAAAGGTCCTCTTTAAAAGAGAGCTTCAGTCAAAAACTATAAAATGAGCTATCACATATAGTTTTTGTGTGCTATCTAACTGTACCTGTATACACTGTTACATTATAGTTTCTACATTATAGCAACTTGTAGGTCCTTTAAATGTTAATCACGTTTCCTGGCAGAAAATTAAGGTCCTATCATAACGGGAATGATTTAAAAAAAGAAGTTTTATGTGACTTAAAAAATATTTATACTTTTCCATAATAAAACGTATTATCGCTAGGATTGTCCTATATGTGTATTCTAATTGTAAACCTTGATCATGGATGGGGTTTTTCTTTAGTATGTGATAGATGGTGTAATCCACATTCTAATAACCAAAAGTATGCCCAGTACATTTATCTTTTGGTTAATGTGATGTACTGTTATGTCTCATCTTTGTAGGACCAGACAAGGCAGTGGAACACTCTGATTGAGGAAATGCTGCATGTTCTTATTTGCATTATTGGTAAGAGTCTTTTAATGGCATTATAACAGAAAAGTGTTTACATTACAAAACACTATCATTTGGAAACAAGGATATCCCCAAGCTTATATTAATGATGACCTTTCCTTAGGATAGGCCATCAATATCAGATCAGTGGTGGTCCATCTCCTGATAACCCTGACAGTCAGCTGTGTGCAGCAGTGTAGTGTGGTGGAACAAGCACAACTCTGTACCCTGTGTAATAGCTGGGAATAGTACTGTAAGCTCAGTCTCATTCACTTGAACCGAACTGAGCTTTGCAGCACATTAGTGTCATCAGCATCAGATTGGCTGGGATCCAACTCTGCACTTTTGCTGATTTGTTATTGATGACCTATCGTAAAGATAAATTATCAGTAGTGTAATCCTGAAATATCCCTTTATTGGATCAATATGTGAATTGTGTGATCCGATACCAGGACCCTCCACTAATCAGCTGAACCGGCTGCCTGCAGGGCACTAGAAGCAGCAGCAGTGGTTGGGGAGCACAAGCGACTCTGTTTCTATTTAAGTAATAGGTGCCGAGCAGCAGCACCTTCCACTTCACAGCAGTGGCGCCTTTGTACTGCAGCTCCATTACTATTACTTGAACAGGAGCAGAGCAGCTTCCGTTCCCTGTCCACTGCTGCTGCTTCCAGTACCCTGAGATCAGCAGGATAAGCTGATCTTTGTTGGGTTCCGAATGCCAGATCTTCATACTGATGGCTGTGAATAGGTCATCAGTATTAAATTATTCATTTGTTGCTGGAAAACCCCTTTAACTTCCATCTTGCCTTTTGATCTTGTTTTTTATCTCCTGTTTAAATCTGATAACATTTAAAAGAATTCTTTTCCATGTGTGAAATTTGTGACTATACATGCTGTAAATACATTTGTTATACATCATTATATATTCTTTTGCAGGTGAACGGTATATGCCGGGAATCAGCAATGTTACCAAAGAGGAATGCATGATGAGAGAGATTATCCATCTCCTCTGTATAGAACCCATGGCTCACAGTGCCATTGCCAAAGCATTGCCAGCAACTGTATGTACTGTATGGGTCCTGCTATGAATACCTAGTGTCATACTAAAGCAAATAGATTGTCTTATGTAAATTTGTACCTGGAATTATTCATAAAAAAAGATGCCGTAACTGCTGGAAATGAGAATGGTGATACTGATGTACAGCATGTGGGAGAGTGCAGATATAGATGTGCTGTGTCTACTGTGGGGTGAGAAAGTACAGGTTTGGCAGTGAGCTGCAAGTGACATGACCTAGGGTTGAGTACTCTGTATCTATAGTTTCCTGCCTTTAATATTCAGGCCTTAAAGTATACGTAAACTTTTAAGACATATAAATCAGTAGTACATTGTGTTTACATGAGGATTAGCACAATCTTTTTCATCATTGTATGACTTTTTAGCAGTTTCCCCCTGCATGCTATATCTGGAGTTTTTGTAGTTCCCTCTGAGCTGGTGAGTGGAGATGAACTGCCATACACTAAACACAAAGTAAAGAAGAATCTACTCTATAACTGTCTCACTCAAAAACAGCCCCAGGGACATATATAGAGAAGTACTAAGCTTTACTAATACAAGTAGAGAACTTTAGTTGTGATAGCTCAAATTTAGCACCAGCATCAGACTAAGCCTTCTTTATTTTCTTATTTCCTGCACTGCCTGTTCACTTCCCTCTCCATAGACTTCTGTAGAACTGTGTAATCTGAGTTACGTGACCTGCAGTACGTCTTGAGATGGATATAATGGTTAAGTTTGTTGAAAAGTTAGACCATTTTAAATACTGGACATATATGGCAATTCCCATACAGTTGTCTACCTCCCTCTCAAAGGAGCAGATCTTACCTCCTTGAGAAGTGGGTTTACTTTTAAAAAAATAAAAAGTAACCCTTTAGAAAAAGGTTTTCAATAGTGTGGCTATGTTACAGTTCCTTTCCATCCATTTACATCTGGAAAATACAGATGCAAATAGATGAACATCCGTTAAAGGGGTATTCCCATGAACATAACCATTTTTATATTTGTAGATAATTAAAAGTTAAACATTTTTGCAAATATAAGTAATTTAACATTTTGCAGAGTTTTGCAGATTTTCTCTAAATATCTTGTGGTCACAAGTTGTTGTCTTGATCAGTTGCCAATGGATACGACCATCAATGCAGGATCTTTCTAAGGTCAGAAATTCAGCCATGATTTCCTTATTGTGGCTGGGATATCTTCTGATACATGTAATGTCCCTGCCTGATAACCCAGCTACAATAAGAAAATCATAGCTGGGTTCCTGACAAGCCCCAAACCATAGAAAGTTTCTGCATTTGTGGTCGTATCCATTGGCAACCGATCAAGACATTAGACTGTCACCACTAAGAAAGTTAGAGAAAATCTTTAAAACGCTGAAGAATTTTTAACTACTTATATTTGCAAACATGTTTAACTTTTAATTATCTACAAATATAGATATGATTATGTTCATGGGAATACCCCTTTAACCTAGTCAGTGTTTAAAAACAAAATAATAAATAAATTACTTAGTAGGTATTGCAATGTCTATATTGGTACCCTGGTGAAGGTGACAAACCACAATTCTCCACCAGCAAAGGAAACAGTACAATTTTATAATGCTATAAGAAGGAAAGAGGTGTATAAAGACAAACCCATTGTAAGGAGAGGATAATATTTTGTGTCCTTCATTTTATATTAACTATATATTTTAAATCTTTCTTATATGTATCATTTGGGGGGCACAGAAGTCATGGGTAAAGGTCCTGCCATTATTGTCAGTGTTCTAGTGTAGCATGGCCTATGTTTGTTGTTCCTGTGTGCCCAGTGAACATTGAGAAAGAGAGTGATTTTATGATGGGCTGCATGCACACTGCCTGAATGGATGGCACAAGTCTGGCATCCGTGTCTTGTCAATGTTCTCCATGGACCTCTACAATTTAATAAATGAGCCCAGAGCAAAATATGGACAAGAATAGAAGAAGAATTTTGTGTCCAGGCTCTTTGCCCCCTACATGGACCTGTGAAACACATAGCCGCATGTATGGGGCTATACAAAAGAATGGGTCAGTTTGCTGATGAGTTGTAAAATATTATTTTTAATTCTGTTCCTTTTTTATTGTACATATGCAGGAGAACACAGACATTTGCTTGGATACTCTGATCAACAAAGTGGCCACCTTTAAGTAAGTGTTTAGCATGTGGCTGGTAAATTTGTGGAATATTTTTGAAACATATAGTGAAGGAGTTGTTTAGGAATCTGTACAATAAAGGTGATCCTATTTCCCTTACTAAAACTATATCCTTTTTTTAACCCCTTAAAGACCAAGCCAATTTTTGTTTTTGCGTGTACGTTTTTCCCTATCCACCTTCCAGGGGCTATATGATGGATCTTTGTGGGACAAATTATACTTTGTAATGGCTCCATTCAGTATCCTGTGCAATTTACTGGGAAGCTGGAAAAAAAAATTCAGAATGAGTTGGAATTGGGAAAAAAACTGCAGTTGGGCCAATTTCTTATGAGTTTAATTTCTACGGCATTCACTGTGTGGTAAAAATGACATGTTACCTGTATTCTGTGGGTCGCCATATTCTGACACAGGTAAGCTCAGCAGTCTAATAATATCTGTAGTAGAAGGAGCTCTGAGGAAAGTTAGGTGCAGACTGTATACAAACAGGACAAGTGGTTTGCAGGAGGAGTAAAAGACGTCATCTACATCTATTTCAACCTAGTTCTGCCATACCTAAATAGATCGCGGGGCCTTCATAAACATTTTTCATTTTCCTTTTACATGTACAATGTCATTTAAAATTTTCTTTATCCTTTTACTAATTTTTTTATTTTTTTTATTTTTTTTTTTTTAATAAAGAAAGCCGGGGGTATCAGGACATGGAGTTTATGAACTGAAGGAAGAATATCTTAACCACTTCAATGTGTTTTTCTATCACTACACCAAAACCCAACGCAGTAAGGTAAAGAGGGTCTTGATTTGTGGTTTAGTATGAGTTGTTACTGAAAATAAGCTGATCATGATTCTCCAACATTCATTTGTAGTGTTTGAGGGTACTTGACAGTAGTGTTTCACCTTCCTTGTGCTACCACTGCAGGACAAATTAAGTGTAACACAGTACACATACAGTGGGCAGCTATGTGATGCATGGATGTTTTAGGTGCTCCAAAGGAAGAAAGGTGCTCTTTGTAGGAAGTCCTGATCGCAGAGCCCCCGTAATAAAGGGGCTATGCTGTTAAGGATATTTAACTCCTATCAACAGGATAGGCACTTGAGTGACTGTTATGGGGCCATTGGAGATTGCAACCCCATAGCAGTGAATGAATTACTGATCACAAAAGTGCACTGGTGCTCCATACACAAGGAGGGGGCTTTTAGTCCCATGTTCTCCTGATTTCTGGGGGACCCGACAGTTGGATCACCCCAGTGATCTGACACTCCTCCTCTGGATGGGGATTAAGTATCCTTTATGACACAACCCCTTTAGAATATTTTTAGAATATTGTTTTAGAATATAGTACAATAGAATTATACTATTTTACAGAAGGGGATAAACGGAGCGTCCTTATCTGTTTTCTGGTCTGGACCTTCTGAGCACAGGACGTCACTTCTTCTAGACGGACGTCACCTCCTTTTCTTGTCGTCTGCCGGCCACCCACGCCTGCGCAATAGAGCTGGAGTGCCTAGAAGAAGTGACATCCTGTGCCCAGAATGTCCGGAAGACAGATAAGTATGATGGGGTGCAGGGGGTTGAGTGAGTTAGGAAGGGCTAGTAGTGGGCAGGCTAGCTAGAGAAACAGCGAGGGGGTGTGAGTAAGAAAGGGAGGGGGAGGGAGTGAGAGAGGGAGGTGGTGTGAGTCAGCTCTGAGTCAAGCCTAAGGCATCATGGTAGTTGTAGGAAAACACAGAACAGGAAGATGCCCATGTAAAAAAATGCAGAAGATGCCAGGAGCTCACAGAGAAACTCAGAAATCACTCAAAACCCTGCTAAAGGTATTTGAGTGCACTTATTAACCTATTAATAGCACCAACAGACCTTTTTTGAAAAATGATTTTTTTTGCCTGGAAAATCCCTTTAAGTGACCAAAAGTCACTATGGAGTCGTAGCCCTGATTCTTTATCCATGAAACTAGTGCTAGTGATGTTGTGTATTAATACATAGATCAGTATTTTTGTTTCAGTAGTAAAAGATATAGTAAAAAATATTTTCTCACTTATAGGCTGAGCACACACAGAAGAAAAAGAGGAAACAAGAAAATAGTTCTGAAGGTAAGCCAGTTAACTAAGGTTTCATATGTGTCAGTAGTAAGGATTACTAAAGCAACATTTATCTTTGTACAGCACTACCACCACCACCTCCTCCAGAATTCACTCCAGCTTTCCAGAATGCCAGTAACCTGCTATGCTGTGATATGATGATGTACCTTCTCCGGACTATCCTACAGAGGGCAGCAAATGAGGATGCAACAATGTGGACTGAAGGCATGATACAAATGGTACAATTGTGGTTTATAGTTTTTAGTACTTTTTAGACTTTTCCAGCTAAAGTCATTACATGAATATACTTTGTAGCATCCTTTGTATCAGCGACTGTGATTCTTAAAATGGTTTTCCCAACAACAAGGGAACAGCACAACATTTTCGAGTACAGCGGCTTCCCAGCCCACTCACTGGCATGGCAATCCTTTCATTCTCAGGATTAGAGGAGGTCCAAAAGGTCGGACCCCACTGATCATAAAGTGATGGCAAATGCTAGTGATATACCCCTTTTAACACTCCTGTGAGGTTTGTGCACTGTTAATAGTCTTGGTCTTTAACCTTTAATATGGTGGCTGGTAAGAAGTTGAGCAACTGCCATAGCTGCCGGGTCTTCAATTTAATATACAGCGAAGATCCAGCGGCAACATTGACCAAGGTGCCATTTTCCCACCAGCATATCTGGGGCCAGTCATCCGTGAGTATGACAGCCGGGAGCCTATTGAAAGCTCTTGGGCTTCCTTTCAATAGACTTCAGGTCTATGCTAGGCAGCCTGTAATAGAACTATAGGGATTTCTCAATACATTACAATGCAAAAATGGTATAGATAAAAAGTACATCTTGCCCAACAACAATAGATGCCTTATGTGACCCTGTACATGGAAATATAAAAAAGGTACGTCAGAATATGGCTACTTCAAGAATTTGTATCATTTTTTTGCAAAGTTTTGGACTTTTTTTTTAAGGAGTTAAAATGTACAAACAAAACTACATAAATTTGGTATCCCCGGAATCTTAGAATACAGTTGACGTTTTGGATGCACAGTGAATGCTGTAAAACGAAGACTGCAAGAAAGTTGCCCAAACAGGTTTTTCTCTAAATCCACTGCCTTCTGAATTTTTTTTTCCATGGTGCATCGTAAGGAATATTAAATGATACCATTACGAAGAACAATTTGTTCTGCAAAAATTAAGCGCTCATATGGCTCTGTGAATGGAAAAATAAAAATTGAAAAATGAATGGCAGGAAGGGTGTTAAAGGGGTTTCCCCAAGATTGCAGCTTATTACCTATCCACAGGAAAACCATATCAGTACTGCAAACAGTTGTGATTGGCTACAGCAGTGATTTGGTATATATGAGCCTAAACAGATTCTAGCACAAAAGACGAGCAAATTAGAGAATATTTTAATTACCAGCTCTGTGTGAACAGTCCTGTATGCTCTTCACTGCAATGTTATACTGACTATAAGATATGTAGATTGTTGTGTAATATCTCCTCATGGATAGTTAGGAGTTTCTTTTATGTCTTTATGGCGTCATAGGCACTTCATATTATAGCTTTGGGTTTGATGGAAGAGAAACATCAGCTACAGAAAGCAGCAGAGGAAGAAGTATCGTTTGATTTCTATCACAAGGCATCACGTAAGTAAGACTTCATTTTCTTTCAAGTACTTGGTTTCCAGGTCTGTCTTCAGATGAAGGTTGGGTTTGTTTTAAAAGCCAAATTGTTACATATTATAGATGCAGCTTTGTTACAGACACACCTGCTTCTCATTCGACTTCAGCTGCACTGTTTGTCCAGTTTATGTAATTTATTAAGGGGTTATTCCTATCTTATAAAAATTGATTGCAAATTGCTACACTATGTCATCACTTTATGATTGTTGGGATGTCCCTCACTTATCCCGAGAATATAGGGATTGCAGCACTGATTTAACACTGCTGCCCCTTCACTGGTTTTTCATTGCAGAGTTACTTACAGCCAACCACCCATCATGGAATTGCAGGGTGGTCCCATTCAGCGTCACTTGAAATTTGGCAGATTACTGGGGCACCATTTTGCAGGGAAAACAGTAAAGGGGGTGCAGCACTAAAATAGTGTCCCCCTTCATTCTTAGGATCTGTAGGGTCCCAGATGTTGAACTTCTCTAGTCACGAAGTGTTAGATTTTCTGGTGATATGCCATCACTTTATAATATGGAAATATATCCATTTAGTTTAGTGGTTTTCCTCTTGTCATCTTTGTATGTCCACATTGTAAACACATGTATTCTTGTATGAGCAGGAATTGGAGGTTCAGATGCGTATGCTTCTAGTATTGTGACCATGCTAGAGAGGCTGAAAGGTGTACCACAACTGGAGGCCCAGAAAGATATGATTAGCTGGGTGTGGCAGGTAAAAATCGTGAACTATCAGCACAATATTAGTGTTTGGTAAATTCTAAGTTTTCCAGTTGATTTTAAGAGCTATTTGTTATTCTAGTTGTTGGAATCTGTAAAAAGACTACGTGAGAAATCTGGCCTGACAGCAATCGCTGCGTTATCATCTGATGTTGGTAAAGTAGATGAGGTAAGCAGAAAAGGATGAATTATATCATGAACCATTATTTCTTTTCCTTCATTTAAGATACTGTGACTCTATCTGTACTGGAATTTATGAGAATTGATAGAGGGAATGAAGAGCGTTAAATCGGTAAAAAGATTACCCTTATTGGACAGTCCTTTTTTGTCAGAAGGAGATCATCTGATCACAGGATGTCCCATTTCTGAGACCCCAACAATCAGTTAATGTGGGGAACCTGGTAGCATGTGCTTAAGTGTGTGTATGCATATTCCCTATTCACAGGGGAAGATGTAAGTGTCTGATTTTTGGAGGGTTCTACAGGTGGGATCCCCAGTGATCAGAAACACTGGAGCCTGCAAGTTTTCTTAACTACTCCATGTATGATCACTGCTCCATTTCCTTCCTATGGGGCTGCTGAAGATCATGTCTCAGCAGTTCTAGAGAAGTTAAAGGAGCAGTGGCTACATGTGAACACAGCAGTTCCCTTCACATGGATCACCTCTTCTTGTGATCGTTGCAGCAGTTGGCTCCAGTGACCCGACACTTATGTGTCTATAGTGGGACATCCCTTTTATTCTCCTGCAGGAACACCACAAGGGTAACTGTGTTACACAATACTTAATGTATATAGTTTATGTAATGGATGAGCAGGATCTTTAAAGCTGCTCTCCAAGCTCTTGAATGCAGGACCCCACTCTAATAAATTCAGAATCCCCTAATAGGGTATTTTAATTATGGGGGCTATAAAGAAGATGTAAAATTAATCATATAAAATTGTATTGCACACCAATACAATGAATTTTGTAATGGTGCTTTTTTTCCCATAAACTATAATTATGTACACTCAGACCATCAGTCTGTTATGCCACATGTTTTGCAAACATAGATAACCAATTGTTTATGCACTGTTAGGGACAGAATGCCCAAGAAAAGAAAAAAAGAAAACGGAAGGCAGAGGCAGCAAGACTCCACCGGCAGAAAATCATGGCACAGATGTCTGCTATGCAAAAGAATTTCATTGAAACAAACAAGCTTTTATATGACACTACTCAGGAAGCACAGGGGACCTCCACCCCAACTGAAGAAAAGTAAGATATTACTTGAACCACCAGAACAGTTTATATATACACCCCTGAATACCCCTACTTCACTGACACACACACACACACACACACACTGCTTCTCTAATCCCCTGTAATAGGTATACGTAAAATGTCTTGGTGGAATATGCCTATTATTACTTCATCCACCGTACCGCCACATCTCTAACTTAAAGAAACAGTGGTACTGTGCAAGAAGTAGTACTGAGCATTTTACACCAAGATCTTGTATGTTACACGTATTACAGAGAATTAGAGAGGTACTGTGTATGAAGTAGTACTGTGGATGCTGCTACACAAAAGCCCTGTGTTGTAGACTGACAGTACTATGGTACATAGCACTCCTATATACATATATAGTATAAATATATATAGATGTAGTGCAGTGCAGTGCAATGTACTACTTCATACACAGTTTTGTACATGTCAAATACCCTGTAGTCTACCTGGAATGCTGGAGCCTGAAGTAGGGGTAGGCAACCTTCAGTACCCCAGCTGTTGTGAAACTACAACTCCTAGCATGCATACTTGCTCTCCTAATCTTATAACTCCCGTAAAAGTGAATGGAGCGTGCTGGGAGTATGTGTCCTGGCAATATGTGTTCTGTTCTGATACCTTGTAGGATATATGAAATGCAAGATTCTGGATCAGGCCTAGACAGATTCCCAGATCACTGCTCACACAGTAGGTCACCCATCCCGTCTGCTGTTAAATCTAGCAACACTGTGTGTTGTGACTGTAGCACACACAGGGTGTTATGTCTGGAAATTCTTTCTCAGAGCTTAGCACTAACAGCCCCAAGAATGCTGGGTGGGGTCATAGGGGACATTCGGGTTAGCAACATGGCTAAACACAAAATAGTGCCGTCGTAGTTATCCCTCTTTGCGGCAAGTGGGGGGCCCTCTTTTTTAACTTTTGCACTGGGCTGACTAGTGTATTAAAACAGCCCTGGTTGAGGTTACAAATAGTGGTCTTTAAACAGAGAGCATTTGGCTTCAAAGTTTTTGTTGTGAGAACAGTGAATTGATTCTGTAATTTAGACTAAATCTGATATAATTTGGTGTCCCGAATGAGGCGTTTTAACTTGAGCTTTAAGCATTTTGAAGGCTCTTTATTGTTGTTTTAGTGATTTGCATGGTGATCAGTTACCTAACTGATATTATTTAATAAAAGAGCTTTCTTTCTAAGTAAAATTATTTACAATATTATGTAAGCCAGGCTGCAGGAAAAAAAATTCTCCACCTCTGCCATATAGGCTTCGTGACTTATTCTTTGAGAAGGAAGAGGGCACCGTAGAAAAGATTAAACTGGGACCCTCCACTATGCTGTGCTGTGATGTTTTTTTTATCCACTTACTTGCTAACAATGCAGGAGAGTGTCCAGCTCAAATTCTTGCTATCCAGTAGCCAATGGCATGGGACTAACCAAGGCTGGGCCTCTTTCTTCAAAGCCCTCATAACAGCTGTGTAAATGCCTCTATGGTATGTTCTTTATAGAAGCTAGAAGGCAATGGGGAAGATTTATGAAGAATGCCATTTTCAATACCAGTATTAATATCCCCTGCAACAGTGAAGGATGCAACTCTTAAATCAGGCACACCCTTTACAGGGTCCTTCACTGAAATCTATGCCAGCTCATAACTGGCATATGTCAGGGGTCATGACGTAAATTATAATAAGTCTAATGCACTGCCCACACCACTTCCCCATCCATGAGAGCGGCATGGGCGGTGCAAAACAGAAAAAAGTCACTCATTTTTTTGAAAAACCCAACTTGGGCTAAAAAGACTGATTTATTTATGCCTTGTTCGCCAAATAACTGGTGTACAAGGCATAATAAATCTTCCCCAATAGCTTTTGAATGTGGAAACAGGATGGAGTAGACATCTCTGACAAATTGAACCTAATTGAAACATGAAATGTGAAGAAGAGGGCAGAAAAGTCACAATTTGAATCAGTTTGACAGCATGAGCATTGCATCTATATGTATCCAGTAGGCTCAGTCTAAAATAGTAGGTTTGCTCTCCAGGTTGACTGTAAAGATGCATATTTTCTTTACCCTAGCATCAGTAATGTATTCAATATTAATTGCTCTATTTAGCTCAATACCAGTCATTGGAAGTTCCCAGATAACTTTGGGTCTCAAGCGGGGGCCATCTGTGCCTGAAAATGAAGTCCTAACATGCATCCTTTGCCAGGAGGAGCAAGAAGTGAGGCTTGACAGATCTACAATGGTGCTAACTGCCTGTGTGCAAAAATCTACAACCCTGTCCCAGTCCCGAGGCATAGCTCTCATACACTCAGGTGGTATGTATTCAAATGATGGAAACGTGCACAATTGACACACAAAATCTACAGCAAGCCCAAAAATCCATCCTGATTTTTACCACTATGTTTTTCTGAAAATGGCTTTCAATGGCATTGCAGTGTGGACATTGGCATATAGAAAAAATGTGCATTATTATTTACTGTAAATGCCATTAGAAATTGCAAATGAACATGTTTCACATGAACATAAAAATAAATAAACGTGCTTGCAAGGGCTATATAGGAGTAAAATCAGAATTTCTGAATTGTGCTGTGTTCTAGAGTGAATTATTCTGAATGTTTTGTCATTGTCAGATACATTTAATCCACTATTTACAAGCCCCGAGTTGTCATGTGGAACCTATACAGGGAGCTGTGGTCATGTAATGCATGTAACCTGCTGGCAGAAGTAAGTGTCTGACTTAACAATATCATAGCATGCCCTAGAACCTTAAAGGGAACATGTCACATGGAAAATGCAGTTCAGTCTGCAGGTAGCACCGGGTAGAGTATAATTTTGTGGGAAAATATTCTGTATAACCTATCATTTTTGAAGTAAATTCTCTGCCCTTTCTGTGCTACAGCTATCTCTGAATCCACAGTCTTATAGGGGAGGCTATCAGTCATTGATAGGACCACCTCCTGGACTTCTCAACATACAAAGAGCAGAGATTTCTATAGATAAATATAGGTTATACTGAACCTTTTCCTACAACTTATACATCAGCAAATTCTGCTCTAAAATATGTGGCCTACAGATTGATCTACATTTCCCATGTGACGGGTTCCCTTTTAAAAGTTTAAACTCGTACCATGTTAGCCTCACCATATTATGTATGTATATTACGTATAAAGGAATTGCATAGCATACAGTATGTAACACTAAATGTCACACTTGTAGTTTTGATTGTTAATATCAGTTTTTGCTTCCTCCAGGTTTTTTGAGGCCATGCAGGTGAACATAAGGCAGCGTCTTCATGTGGATCTGATATATGACCTTGGCAATGGAGAATATTTATGCCCTTTATGCAAGTGTCACTGCAACTCTGTTATTCCCATCATTCCAGTTACACCAGAGCAAGTGAACCGGTGATTGTGCTTTTCATGAGGGTGTTCATTTCATACGTTTTGTTCATAATATATGTTAGGCATTGTGTGCTGTAGCTAAAGGGGTTTTCCCACCATTAAATATTAATGTGCTCTGTTATATCAGGGAGAACATAACAAGTTTTCAACTACTGTAGAAACATTTTAAAAAAATCCACTTGGCTATAGATATTGCTGTTAAATACTTGTTATGGCACCCCCTGGTGGTCTTTTTGCTTCCTTTCAGAATGTCCCATCTGATATGTCCAGTGCTGATAAGAAGCCTCTGTTTAGTGTGCTGATTGTTATTGGCTGTCCTGCACAGTCTGACTGAACTACTTAAAATGTGTGACCCATGGCATTGAGCACATTAACTGGATGTTCTTAGGGGGGGTGCCATGTAATGCATGTAACAGTAATATCTAGACGCATGTTTTTTAAATTATCTGCGTGAATTAACATACTAAATGAATAGTATATTAAAAATACAGTAGAGGTAATTTTTTTAAGACTGGCATTTCATACACCAGTCTTAATCAGTTTCCCAGCTGGCTCAAGATTCCCTGGCAACTTAACAATTCAATCGAACTCCCATACGTCAGAATTGAATTCTGCATCACTCAGGAACTGCCGTAGATTTCAGGTATCAAACTAGCGTGAATTATAGTAAATTTGTCAGGTCTAATTCGTCCGCACACCAGCCTTTTTCCAGTCTGCTCTGCCTACTTTCATAAAAAGTGTCAATCAAGGCACAGAACCAACAACGTGACATATCTTTGATCTGAATAAGGTCTGTACATCAAAGATGTGCCGCGTCTATACCAGAAAACTGGCACATATGGGTTAGTAAATTCCATCTGATGTTCCTTATTTCTTAAATCTCCTGATTTTCAATGGCAGTTCTTAGTTGAAAGAAACTTTATTAATGTTGTGGAGGAGACTTTTTTTTTTTTTTTTCTCATCACTTCTTATTTTAATTTCAATATACATAATCTCTGCAGTGCGGATGTTGAATCTTTGGCGAAAGTACTATCACTGTCTCGCTGGTTGGAAGTTGTTGGGTCAAGGCTATCTGGTTACAATCTTAAAATCTCAAAAGGTATCTTTTTTTTTTTTTTTTTTTGTCTTTTATTCCCCCTGCCAGTCTATATTTACATTGGTTAGAGCAGTCAGATGCCGCTTTAGCCAATCACTGGCTGCATTGTGTCGTGTTTACTGAGATCACTTCTGTGGCCAGTAATGAATGGCCACATGGTGGTACAATATGCCATGGCTTCAAGCATTGTAAGGACAGATCCGTGGAGAATGGTGGACCTGTCCTGGGAGATTAGAAGAGGTGTATATTCTGTATGGAGAGTAAACTGGTTTCTGATGTGTTTATATAGATTGCACCTTGCACCCCCATGGATCAGCTGATTGAAGGGGCATTTTCACTGTATATTAGACCCAGAGCTATACACAGCATAGCAGCTGTGCTTTGTATAGTAGCTCAGTCCCATTTACTAGAATGGGATTGAGCTGCAGAAGGATCACATAACTAACAGATGTGACAGAGAGGCTGCAGTGTGCTGGGTGTCAATCCAATATTGATGACCATCAGCTTAGAAGTGCTGGAATACCCTTTTAAAGGTTTTGTTTGTTTTTTCCTTTGTCATAAAGTCCAAATAACCCCCCTTTAATCATATTGTCCTTTCTTATATTCCTACTGCTTGATGTTAAAGGATGGACAACCACTTTAATGTCATGCACACTTATCTGTTCAGATGTGACATTCATCCGCTTTCATTATGTGTTTTACCTAAAAGACATCTGACGCTTCCTACTAGGAATACAATAGAATGAGCAGCAAGTTGTGCTAGTATGTCACCCCTATCAGCATGTTTTTTCATAGTAACGTTGTATTCTGTATACGTTGTGATTATGTATGCTTATTATGTCAATACATGTCAATATTTCCTATTAGGAGAGAGGTCATTATCACCAAATTTTCTTAAACGTGAAGATACTCACAGCTATGAATTCAGATCCATCTTGAGCTTTGGGGTACAATCACCGTAAGTGTTTCAAAGTAGTTTCCTAATTGTGACTAATCCATGCATCGCTCTGGTACAGAAGAGAGACATGTCACAAGCGAAAAAGACAGATTTTTTTCAGAAGTCAGGTCTGCCCTCTACAAGAGATAGACAAATAACTTACATGATACACTGTAGAAAAAAAAAATTCTATACAGTGTATGTGTATATATATAATATATATATATTTATTTCAGTACATCTTTACATCAAGTATTATACATAGTAACTATATCTTTCTGCGGATGCACTGGATACAACATCAGCACAGTTGGTTATGGTACCCAGGATCTATTGCCCAAAGCTTATTAGAGATTTTGATCATTCATGTGTTCATTTCAATAAACTTTATTTCTCGTCTACTTCACTGGGGGACACAGCACCATGGGTATAGACCTGGTCACTAGGAGACAAGACACTAGGAAAAAGCAAAAGCTGTTGGCTCCGCCTCCAGGCTATACCCTGCCACAGCCACTGTGCATGAATCAGTTTGAAACCTAGTGTCATAGGAGGCAGACACGACCTGACTCAGGTCTTCTGTCTTGCATCGTTTTTATTTTTACCTTTCTTTCAGGTGCAGGGGGTAGTCAGCGTGTACGCCACACTAGTCATACCCTCCTGTGGGCGCAGCGCTCTGCAAAAGAGCAGCCTCGCCGGTCACCCAGTCCCCACTCACCATTCGCCGCACCCTGAAAGCGGCCGGAGTACCAGTGACCCCACTCCCACGTGCGAGGTCCTACCGAGGGGGTGACCCTGCGGCGCCTGAAGTCGCCAGACTGGTGAGTATGAGAAGAATAGAAGGCAGGTGAGTATGAAAGTTACCTCAGCCCCTCTCCATCTCCCCTTCAGGCCCTTTCCACCTCCCCTCAGCCCCTTAGTGCCATTTCCCAGGGGGACAATAGCATGGGTCCTGTTTAGGGGGGACATCACAGGGTTCCCCTGAACTGGGCCTTAAATCTTAGTAAATAAGCCTTTTTTCTGGGGCGTTTTTGGGCTTTCTGGTTGCTCCTACCGAGCGGCCCCCGTCGGGGGGGGCACCCGATTCCCCCCCCCGCTCGTGTGGGGACCCCCCTTTCCTGGCCCCCCGGTACCTTTTCCCAGGCCTCCGCGGAACCTCCGGAGTTCGCGGTCGCGCCGTGCCGCCGATGGTGCCTCGCGGTCGGCCGCGTTGTACGCGAGTCCGAGGCCTGGCCGGGAACTAGGCCGCAACGGGCCCGTCCCTTTCCCGGGCTTTTCTGGTACCCAGACTCCGCCTACGGCCTTCCATTGGTCAGGGGGCTGTCCTGGCAAGCCATCCAGCCTGCCCAGTAGCTACTGAGCCTGTTTTTACCAGGGGAAGAGCTTTGCTCTCCTCATATTCTCAATTTATTTATTTATTGGCTTATTTATTTATTTTTTGGCTTGCTGGGACAGCAGGGATTCTTCCCAGTTCCCTGGGAGACATTGCACCTGCGGAACCCTTGCTGCAGCAGTTTGTGAGCGGCCATCTTTTGCAGTCTGGTAGGCTAACCCCCAGGATTACCCTAATTTTCTTGGGCTCCCCCCTCCGGCCCCTCTGGTTGCGTCACGTTTTTATACGTGCACCCGCTGTATCAAAAACAGTTGCCATGCGGACAGCCCGAGCCCATGTGCTCTCTCTGCCTTCCGCCTCAGCCAGTCAGTAACCTCCTGGCCCCTCTCCGGTTCTTCCATCCCCCGGATTGGGCGGCCTCCCTAACCTTGGCCATGGTGTCCTTACCAGACTTAACTAGTCAGTGCTGGAAACTTGGAATGGCTGCTTTCCCAGATCGCCGCTCAGTCGGCTGCTTCTAGGGATCTCCCTGGACACCCTCATAGTTCCCGTCGCAGCTCCAGGAGCTTCAAAAGGACCAGGAAGTCTTCCTACGGTTCACGGTCCGCCACCCCTTCCTCTGGGTACTCCCCAGATAGGAACTCAGCTCACGGCTCCACTCCGACAAGCGGATACCTCCCTCCCTCTGCTCGGTCTATTTAACTGGGGACGCCTCTGACTCCGACTCGGAGCTTCAGCTAGGCTGATCTATATCTGCTGCTACGCGGGAGTCATCTATGCGATAGAGACCTTACAGATCTCTGAGGACCCGGACTCATCCTCTCAAGTGGACATCTCTTTCTGCCACTGGATGTTTGATATCATCTTGAGGGCACAGTGACTTCTCCCTGGACCATCCTCTGTCTTCGACTAGGAAATCGGACATCCCTTCCCTTGACCTGTGTGTCTCTAAGTGGAAGGTGAGCTCGGGCAGTTCTGCCAGGCTATGCTGTGACACACGTCTCTAGCTCTCCCTGGCTAGCAATGATGAACATCCGAGGTAAGGGAAGCAGGTTGCTCCAGTGGTGCAATCGGTTAGCGCACGGTACATATATATCAGTAACTAGTGAGCGCAAGCTGGCCTGTCTTGACATCTTGTCAGTGAGCCGCCCCATGTGTCCCTTCCTATCACTAAGAGCCTCCCACGGTGGATCCCATGATAGCTAGGCTCTCCAAGGCTTCTAGTCTGCCTTCAGCAGTTTTTGCCTACCTCAGTGATCCCTCGGAGTGAGATCGGATCGCATCTGTTGTATTGTTTGCAATGCAGAACTGATACATTGCATTGCCCTAAATGCTGGCTATTGTATTGCTGCAAGAAGGTGGCTTCCCTCACCAGGGTGGCCTTCGTAGTGGCTGGTTTCTCCCTGCGGCTCTCCTTCGCTGCCTCTTGGGTCATCAAGGCCTTCTTTTCCTGGGCCAAACAGCTTCAGTCAAACCTCCCTGATGCAGTTTCCCTCCAGCCGCTCGTCTCTAAGATCCTGAACGCTTCCCAATAACTAGAGATGCCTCCCAAATCTGCTAAGGCGGCCGCCAATGCAGTGATTATCTGCCATACCATTGGGATCCGTTGTGGAATACTGGGTCCGCCTCCAAGAAGGCGAACGCAGCCCTTCTCCCTTTCCAGGTCGTCCTGGGCCAAATTTTTTGTTAAGGGCGTCGAGAAGCTTATCCCCTAGGCCACGGGGGAATAGATTCTTCCTCCCTCAGAGGCGTCCTATGTGTCAGCCGTTCTCCTGCTCCAGAAAGCTTCTTTCAAGTCCAGGCCTCCCTGGCGGTTCTGCACTAGGTCGTCCAGGTCTTCCTCTTCCTAGCCTCCTCGACATGAAGTTTTTTCCCCTCTCTGGGCATCTCAAATGGCGCGATGTCTGGAGCCTGGGCCTGAGAGGCGGTGTCGTCCGGCTACTCCAGTTTTCGCTGGAGTCTCTTTGCCTTCGCTATGTCGGACAATCCAGGCTGTCTCCAATCTCCAGCGGCAGGGAGTCAGCGTCCCTGTTCCCGTTGCAGAGTGTTTTCTGGGGTTACTATTCCTACCTGTTCTCCATTCGCCTAGAAGGATGGCTTCCTCTGTCCCATCATGGACCTGAAAGGGCTCCACAGGTTCTTCCATGCCTGCAGGCTCCGTTGTAGTCTATGCAGTCTGTGGTGGCATCCCTGGAGATGGGCGAATTCTTCGTCCATCTACATCATCTCGCTGTGCCGTCAGCGGTTTCTTCGTTTTGCTGTGGATCCTTGACCTTTCCAGTTGTCTCTCTCCCCTTCAGGCTGGCCTCTGCCACCGGGGGTTTTTTCCCTCAGTGATGGCGTCTCTCATGGCCATCCTCTGCGCCAGAGGTGCTGCCGTGTTTTCAGACTTTGACGACCTCCTGGTGAAGCCCCTCCAGGTCAGACAATCTGACCAGCTTGTGGTTCACCTTGGATGTTCTTCGCCGGTTCTGCTGGCTCATCTATGAGGATGTCCCGTGTCCTCTAAGCACATGGAATCCGGGACATGATCCTCTGCTCGCTCCAGGGTGTGATTCTCCCTCCGGAGGCCAAGATCCTGAGTGTCCCACCTTTGGAGGTACTCTCCTTGCTGTTTTTGAATTGGCATGTGGGTCCGGCGCACGATCGCCTCAACCTTCTAGGCTGTACCTTTCATTCACTCTGTCGTTCTCTCCTCTTGAAGATTACGGCCTGCTGGGACAAATCTCCGGACAGCCTCATCTGCTTGGTTCTCTCTCCACCTTGGTTCACTGAGAGATTCTTTAGTGTATATTCCTCCCCAGGAATTTCTCAAGGGAAGTCCTTCTTCCCCTCTGTTGGTAAGTGATTCCCACTGCCGCCAATTTCCCCGGCTGGGGAGTGGTCCTTGATGCTTTGATTGTTCAGGGCCTGTGGTCCAGGGCCGATTCCTCCCTCTGGTTCAACCTGCTGGATCCCAGGGCTATCTTATTTGCCCTTACTCCTTGGACCTCTCTTCTCCAAGGACATCTGTCACAGTCCAGATTGACCTCTCCTCCATGGTCGCCTACTTGAACCCTCAGCGTGGCACCAGAAGCTGTGCGGCCTTATTAGAAGCCTCACAATTTCTTCCTTGGGTGGAGCGCCTTGTTCCAGCTCTTTCGGTGGTCAACCTTTTTCTGGGTGGCAGACTACTTGAGTCGAGAAAATAATGCTCCGGGCGAGGGTCGCTTTATCTGCAGATCTTCCATCCACTGTGCTCCCGCTGTGGTGTGACAAACGTCGACCTTTTTAGCCTCCGCCGGAACCACAAGGTCCCCGGCTAAATTGCCAGGTCTCTGGATCCTCGAGCCATCACCGCTGGCGCTCTTGTAAGTTCGGTTTTTCACTTCCTCTTCTCCCTTGGGTCCTCCAGAATCTCAAGACCAATGGGGTTCAAGCTATCCTGGTGGCACCAGATTGGCCCTGCCGGGTCTGGTATGTGGATCTCATTTTCCTGTTGGCGGATGCTCCTGGCCTCTTCCTCTGCTGGTCGACCTTCTGTCTCAAGGACTGCTGTTCCTCCCCACCTTGACTCAGCTGCGTTCACGGCGTGGCTGTTCAATCCGAGGTTTGAGGCATCGTGGTTTTTTTCGGAGTTTATTCTAACATACTCAAGGCTCAGAAATTCCAGATAGCTTAGATCTGCCATCAAACGTGGAAGGCTTACGTCCACCGTTGGAAGAGTAACGATTCTCATCGGATCTTCTCCAGTCTGGTCTGGATCAAGGTCTTAGTCTTCTTTCTTTTTAAAAGACTTTCCTACAGGAGTGCCACTCTGTGCTCCTTTGGAACCCTTGGATCTGTGGGATCTTAACCTCATCTTTAAGGTGCTTCAGGTTCTCCCCTTCGAGCCTATGATATCCCTTTTTTTGCCTTCTGTCCTGGTAGAATGAGTTTCTGGTGGCCATTACCTCCATCCGCAGGGGTCCCTAATTGGCTGCCCCTTTTTTTCGGCAGCCTCCCTTTCTGGTCCTCCACAAGGATAAGGTTTTCCTCTTTCTGCCACAGTCTTTTTTTCTTAGGGTGTTTTTTCCTGCTTCCACTTCGAGGACTTGGTCTTGCCCTCTTTCTGCTCGGTCCCCAGGCGTCCATGTGAGTGCTTGCTCTTCCCTGCCCGGTTGTTGCCTGGGCAATTTGCGTGTATACTGTTCCTCACGGATCCTTTCTCTTGTTCGGACGCTTTGCTCATTCTCCCTGAGTGCCCTTGCCAGGGCCTGCCTGCTTCCAGAGCTCCCATCTTCCGATGGCTTTGGTCTGAGATTAGGGAGACCTATCGATTTAAGAGTACGGCTCTGCCTTCCCGTGTGACGGCTCTCTCCTCTAGAGCTGTTGGAGTTCCCGGGGCCTCCGGCATCAGGCTTATGCTTCCCAGGTCTGTAAGTATCCCACTGGGCCTCCATCCTCTTTCTCTAAATTTCTCCAGATTCATTCTGTGGCCTCTGCTGATGCCAATTTTGGTTGTAAGTTTCTGGAAGCGGTTGAGTATTACAGGTTTGCATGGCCATGTTATTTCCACCCTCTGGGACTGCTTTAGGACATCCCATGGTGCTGTGTCCCCCAGTGAAGTAGACGAGAAAGTGGGATTTTTGTGTACTCACCGTAAAATCCTTTTCTCGTTGTATTCACTGGGGGACACAGATCCCTCCCTTGTTTTTTTCAGTGTTCCTGCCCGAACTGTGTTGGTTCCTTTTTGGGTTCGGGCATTGTTGGGGGTTGTTGGTTCCATGTTCCTTTGTGTCTCTTTCCTACTGCTACGATACAAACTGATTCATGCACAGTGGCTGTGGCAGGGTATAGCCTGGAGGCGGAGCCAACAGCTTTTGCTTTTTCCTAGTGTCTTGTCTCCTAGTGACCAGGTCTATACCCATGGTGCTGTGTCCCCCAGTGAATACAACGAGAAAAGGATTTTATGGTGAGTACACAAAAATCCCACTTTTCATTCTTCCAGAGAACCCTTTTAGAGTGGTTTACCAGGACTTTAATAGTGATGTCCTTTTCTTAGGGTAGGTCATCAGTATCAGATTGGTGGGGATCCTACTTGGGCATCCCTCTGATCAGCATGGGCAAGCACTCTTTACTGCTTACAGCTTAGCAGCGTTTCAAGTGTATGGGGCAGCGCTGTGTGTAGTACCATACACAGCTACTGCAGAATGAATGGCACTGTGCCTGATAATGAAGAGGTCGCACTCGCTCAAGCATCGCTGCTGTTTCAACATCTGATATATCTAAGTACATGCCATCAGTATTTAAGTCCTGGAAAACCTCTTTCTCGTCTACTTCACTGGAGGACACAGCACCATGGGTATAGACCCCGGCCACTAGGAGGCTGACACTAGGAAAAAGCAAAAGCTGTCGGCTCCGCCCTATAGTCTATACCCTCTCACACACAGAGTGCTGAGCCAGTTTTAACCTAGTGTCATAGGAGGCAGACACGACCTGACTCAGGTCTTCTGTCTTGCATCGTTTTTATTTTTACCTTTCTTTCAGGTGCAGGGGGTAGTCAGTGTGTACGCCACACTAGTCATACCCTCCTGCAGGCGCAGCGCTCTGTAAAGAGCACCCTCGCCGGTCACCCAGTCCCCACTCACCATTCGCCGCACCCCGAAAGCGGCCGGAGTACCGGTGACCCCCACTCCCACGTGCGAGGTCCTACCGAGGGGGTGACCCTGCGGCGCCTGAAGTCGCCAGACTGGTGAGCTACGTCCGCTGGTGTGAGGGTAATGCTTATCATCCGCTCCTTTTCTCGCTTCCCAGGATCCTGGCTTTTCTCCAGTCCGGTCTGGATCAGGGTCTTGGCCTTTCTTCTCTTAAGGGGCAGGTTTCTGCTCTCTCTATCCTTTTTCAGAAGACCCTGGCCTTCCGCCCTCAGGTGAAGACCTTCTTGCAGGGTGTGGCACACTGTGCCCCCCCTTATCGTCCACCCACAGATCCGTGGGATCTCAATCTTGTCCTTGAGGTGCTTCAGGCCCCCCCCTTTGAGCCTTTGCAGGATATCCCACTTTGGCTCCTGTCCTGGAAGGTCGCTTTTTTGGTGGCCATTACTTCCATTCGCAGGGTCTCTGAACTCGCTGCCCTGACTCGGCAGTCTCCCTTTCTGGTTCTCCATAGGGACAAGGTTGTCCTTCGTCCACCTCCGTCTTTCCTGCCAAAGGTGGTTTCCTCTTTCCACATCAACGAGGACATTGTCTTGCCGTCCTTTTGTCCGGACCCTAAACATCCTCGGGAACGTTCTCTTCACTGCCTGGATGTTGTCCAGGCGGTTAGGATCTATTTGTCTCTTACTGACCCTTTCCGCCGATCGGATGCCTTGTTCGTCCTCCCCGAGGGTCCTCGCAAGGGCCTTCCTGCTTCCAAGGCTTCCATTTCCTCCTGGATTCGGTCTGCGATCAGGGAGGCCTATCGACTTAAGGGTAGGGCCCTGCCCTTCCGCGTGACGGCTCACTCCACGAGGGCTGTTGGAGCCTCCTGGGCTGTTTGGCATCAGGCTTCTGCTGCCCAGGTCTGCAAGGCCGCCACCTGGGCTTCCATCCACACTTTCACAAAGTTTTACCAGATTCATTCTTTGGCCTCTGCCGATGCCAGTTTGGGTCGTAAGGTTCTGCAAGCGGCTGTGCGCTAGGTTGTTCGCATGGCTTTTTATTTCCCGCCCTCTGGGACTGCTTTAGGACATCCCATGGTGCTGTGTCCCCCAGTGAAGTAGACGAGAGAGTGGGATTTTTGTGTACTCACCGTAAAATCCTTTTCTCGTTGTATTCACTGGGGGACACAGATCCCACCCTTGTTTTTTTGTTTCTGCCCGAGCTGTTTTTGGTTCTTTTCGGGTTCAGGACATGTTGGCGGTTGTTGGTTCAGTTTTCCTTTTTTTTTTTTTTGGTGTCTCTCTCCTACTGCTGCGGTACAAACTGGCTCAGCACTCTGTGTGTGAGCGGGTATAGACTATAGGGCGGAGCCGACAGCTTTTGCTTTTTCCTAGTGTCAGCCTCCTAGTGGCCGGGGTCTATACCCATGGTGCTGTGTCCCCCAGTGAATACAACGAGAAAAGGATTTTACGGTGAGTACACAAAAATCCCACTTTTAAAGTTTTGTTTTATTTTAGAAGTGAAAATATCATAGTCAGTGCTGTTTTAGGATAACTTGAGGTTCCTTTATAACATTAAGCGTCCTCACCATTGTGCTTACTTTATTTCAGGCCAAAATATTCTGCTAGCACAAAAGAAATGTTGGCCCATTTTGCCAACTCTGTGTACTGCATAGGCCTGAATGTTCCACCTAATGAAAGTGATCCACGCCTGCCTATGATGACGTGGAATACATGTGCATTTACTATACAGTCCATAGGTAAGGGTGTAGTAACCATTGTCAGCTCATTCATATAAATAAACCCAGACAGTTATTTGGTGTGTGTTACATGCAGCTTTTTCTGTTTCAGAGAGTTTACTAAGGTATGAAGTCAAACCTTTGGTTGGTTCCCTGCAGAATCGACAGGTAAGGGTAAAGGAAAACATGGGGTTAAGTGAGTAGACATTAGACAGCGGCTTCTCAATGCTTCCTGTCTCTTAAGAGCATTATCTTAGAGCATCAATGTTTAAGAAGCTTTTGTACCTTGGCTTATGCTGGCGTGACTTACATTATGACCTCTTTATTATGACTGCATCTAGCTAACTTCAGTATATACTAACAAGGGTGAAGTTCGAAGTTACTGGCCATGTACAGTTACGTATATGCTTCCTAGATTGCCTTCAGTGTCAGGACCCATTAAAGTATACTCACAATAGGGGTATTCAAGGAAGCAGTTAATATCCTAAATGGTACATGGTAGTTTGTAATTCTGTTTTTTTTTTTTTTTTTGTAATCCAGTGCTTTCAAGTTATACCTGACATGTCCTTTCTGCAAAATGTTTAAGTATGCAGAAATTAGTTTTGGATAGTAAAAAAAGCTGGATGTAACAGATATCTCCAGGAACCAGTATTATAACATGCATGTATAATCCATTGTTTGTGTGTGTGTATATAATATGGAAAACTGCACCACAGAGGAGGTATAAAGAAAAACTGCACCAAAGATGTATAAAAGAGATCCGCACTACATAGGAGGTATATATTAAAAAAAAAAAAAATCAGCACCACAGAAGAGGTATAAATGGAGATGTCTATATGATATTGACACTCTCAATAGGATTTATTTTTCAGTGTCTCAAGCCAGGCACCTTTTTGCTTTTACCTGTAAATAATAAGTATTGTCTTGTATCTTGAATAAGGACAAATTTACTGACTTTTGTACTTTTTTCATGGTTTATTGGTTTCCAGTTTCAGTCTGTACAACATTTATGCTTCTTCCAGCATGCAGGTCTTAAAGCCTTAGTGAAATTTGCTGAGGCACAAAGAGTCACGTGTCATCAAACTACAATACAGAGCCATCTTGTGCAGTTATTGGCAGGTGGGTTGTTTTTTCACTGCATATACCAAACAACATCTAGTTATATACCTGTCACCAGCGACTACCTTACCATCCTGTAATGCATTTCATAGGGCTGATCACAGATTTCATTTAGAAAGTTTATCTGCATCACATTTTTAATTGCATATTGGTAATAAGAGCCAATTAAAAACACTGTACAAAACAACAATTTATTGTAATTCCATTTACCCATTTTCTCCAAAAATCCACTATCTGTCATTTGATGATAACTGGATGGGTCCATAGCAATAATTTTTTCACTCTACTTAAATCTACAGTCTTCTTTCCTAATATAAAGCTTGAAGGAACTCCATCCTTTCTGTCTGTGGATATGGTACATCTTCTGGTAAGTTTAGAATAATTCACAAAGTAAAATGTCATAGTATTACCCACAACTTCTCTCCATTATTCATTGGGTGCTTACATCAGAATTATTTTTTGTCATAGGTGGGTTCAGTTTTGGCCTTTCCATCTTTGTACTGTGAAGAAGGTGTGGGGCTGCACCCTTCGTCTGTAATCTCTTCATACAACCATATCTACCTCTTCCATCTAGTTACTATGACTCATATTCTTCAAATTATCTTCTCATCAGCCACAGGTAAGAGGAACTACATCAATCTGAAATGGTTTTCCGTGTAAGGGATTTGCCAGAACGAACTTATTGGTGGTAGGCTGACTTTTGGGACTGCCTTGATCAAATGTACTGTAGCTGCTTTGACTTTATCCCAGCACAGCACAATTCCTGAACTACCACTGCTCAGAGAACAGATGCATAGTGCGAATAAGGCTGAGTTGCAGTTACAACACCGCTCCTGGTTGGCTGTAGCATTGCACAGTAGTAAAATCCTTGCCCTAGGTATCAGTGTGGATCAAAGCAGTTGGTGATTTTGCATACACTATGTTATGGGAAACCCCATTAAAGGGAATTCCGTTTTACCTGAACATATTAAAAGTGAAATGGTGTTAATGAGAAGTTAAAGGCAAAGAACCTAATACATAAAAAAAGCATTGGAACATAAAATGTTGGTGTTGCGTATAGTAACCGGATTCTAGTGTTCATGCAGTGTTACAGATTACATAAATCGGAGAACTTTAGGGTTGCACTTTTAGGTTCACTTTTAGGCGAAATCAAGTAGTAGATTTTTTCCTCTGGCTGATTTTTTTTTTTTTTTTTTTTTTTTTTTTAGCAACAGGAAAAAAAAAAGCAACATGACCTATTTCAGGCAGATGCTACCTTGAAAAACCCATTGAAATCAATGGGAAGTAGAAAAAACATGATGTGTTTTACAAAAACTGCATCATAAAACCACTACTGTTTTTTTAAAAGCGGATTTCCAGGTCCATACAGTGTGATGGAGTAAAAAACAAAATAGTCAAAAAATGCAAAAAAAAGGCATAATACAAAAAAAAACATCAAAAGTTTCTGAATTCCTTAAGCAGATTTTTTCAGCCTACAAAAAACTGTATAAACATACCCTTAGACAGTAAATGTGTATTTTTTTCTAAAAAACAAAACTGCCCAGATACAAAAACAATAGCTGGACATATCTCTTGCTTCACAGCCACTATATAAGCTGCTGCTACGCAGTGTATAAGGCAATATTTTTTATTATTATTATATGAATTATTGCAATCAAAATTCATACAATATGTTAATTTGTCCAATCTTTTCACAGACAATGTGCCATCGGCTATGCCAAGTGACTGTGAGGAAGGTCGTAGTGCAGCTGCTCTGTGCCAGGATATTTCACTCCTTATCGATGGGTTAGTGTAACAATACTGTTTGTGTAAAATGTAAAGAAATCAGTCAGTGATATATATGTAATGCTATAATAGAATATTGCACCATTATTATTAGAAACTTTACTGATAACAAAAATTGAGCAGAGATTCATTGAGGATACTAAAATAAAAAAAAATGAATTAACTGGTATAAAGATATGGAGCACACCATCATTAAGGTGCTTGGCATCTACAATTCTCAGACATTTATCTGAAATTAGATTTGAGTTTTTAAGACGCAATTTGTTTTGTATCCTCTGTATGCTAAAGCTTTAGAGCGGCTGATCTTCCAGGCTGGTATATCTGGGACTGTGTAAGAAAGGGGATTGTCCCTTACCTGCGGTGTTCTACCCTGTTCTTCCACTATTTGGTAGGAGTAACTCCACCCGATGAGTTGACGTCCTCATGTAAGTTTGCTTAAGGAGTAAATAATTTCTGTTTATATTATACATGTAAAAAAAATACATATGGAAAGGAAAGGATGGAAATACAATGAAACCTCTTTGAGGTGGTCACCAAAGATTGTATGATAAAGTGGTTTTCTAGAGAGGTGGTCTTCTCAAAGAAGATGGTTAATATGGAAAATTATCACAGGAAATTTGGTCTGAATAAGGAGGTGGTCTTATGCAGAGGTTTCACTGTATGAAGTAACCATTACCAGCTACTAACATCTACTTATATTTATATTATTATTTATTTATATAGCACCATTAATTCCGTGGTGCTGTACATTTGAGGGTTTACATACGGTACACAAAATATACAAAACAGATAATACTAACAGTGACCAACTGGTACAGTGGAATAGAGGGCCCTGCCCGCAAGGGCTTTACAATTCTATTTATATGATGTTATGCATGAGCTAAGAAGAGTAAGTGGTATATAAAACAAGTTCAGAAATATTTTTGGCATTTCTCTATAGAACATAAAGGATATTGCATATTTAATTAATCACCACTATTAAAGATTTTTTTTCTACTATTGATGAAGCTTGGAACCAGACTGTGATGTTAATCTTACAGCTGCCACTTCAGTTCACACAAAGGGCAGAAGAGCTCAGTCCATCTAGTATCTTTAATCAGATTTGAAGTGAAACATTTTCTAAGTTGACCTGTACACTATCATGTCTGTACTTCTTACTAATCTGTATTTCACCCATTTCTTTTATAGTGGCTCCAGAAGATCAGCTGGACGCTCTGTGTACTTACCTCTGTCTACCTACTAACTTGTTTGTCCTTTTTCAAGAGCACTGGGACAGTATGAAACCACTTATTCAGAGGTGTGATTTGTGCAGCATGTTTGTACATCATGTGCAGTAGTTGCACATATGTTACATTTTATTAAAATATCTGTTGTAAAGACTCAGTAATGGTAATAATAATATTACCAACTATTGTAGAGGTTGATGGTGCTAAATGAATGTGTTGTGGTAGAATTTGGTTAGGATCCCCACACTGGGAATCCCACCTTTTATTGTATGTGAGTTTCCAATTCTTAAAGGGGTTTTCCCATGGAATAGATCAGTGCAGATTAGTAGTGGTCAGGAGCAGCCCTCGCACTGTTCCATTCATATAAGTAAGAGTTCTGAAGTACAGCGCCTTCCCTTTCTTCTGATCAGTGGGGGTCTGAGTGGACAGATTCCCCACTAATATGCCAGTTATCCCCTATCCATAGCCATATCCGTAAGATCTTTAGGTGGGAAAACCCTCTTTTAAGTACGCTTCTAGGAAGAAAAGGAAAATTCCAGTTGGGAAGACAATGAACCCAAAACTCTGTAGCATATGTGAAGTATTCTAAGTCACCTCCCAGTGTATTTTATAGTAACATCCCTTACAATTTAAAATTAGTTTTCATCCAATGGAAATTATGCTTTTAGAGCAATGCTTCCAATCAGAATTGCCATAACATATGATGCAGGCATACATTACATGAAATAGTACAGAGTGCAATATCCAGATTCTGAACCTACACAGAAAACCATTATGCAAGAAGGTGTGCAAACAGGAACCCGTGTGCATAAAGCCCATGCACATCCGGGACCTATTATACATTGATCAGTTTAGCCAGAAAAGTGTAATTAAGTTTAAATGGGCTTTCCAGGCTAAATATATTGATGGCCTATTCTAAAAATAGGTTATCATTATCAAATTGGTGGGGTTCTAACACCTGGCTCACCCCCCTCCCTGTACTCAGCAATGGATACACAGAGGATGGAGCAGCAAGCAGACAGCTCCCTTCTCTGTGTAGTGGCCAGATTGATCAGGAGCAGATTAGGTTATTTGAATGGGAGTTTAGCTGCAGTGACTTGGTGTAGCCACTATATAGAGAACAGAGCTGTCTGCTTCCTTCTGCATACTCTTGTGTGGCAGCTGGTGAAAAGAGCTGATCAATGGGTGTGCCAGGTATTGGGACCCTACCAATCTGGTATTGATAACAGATCCTTTGTATAGTGCAGGAAACAATGTGTGTGCATCCAGCTTACCTTCCCGATGTAAGAGTTCATGTCTTAGTCAAGGCTCCAAGAATATTCAAAACAGACAAAAACTGTTTTGCACTCCAAAAGTATATCCAAAATGAAAATGCACGTTTATTTAATCCACAATAAAAAGATGTTCAAATAAAAATAACTGTTTATTGAATAGACAACTTGCAGCACTGAAGTCCTGGGTTGCGAATCCAGCCAGGGACAACATCTGCAAGGACTTTGCATGTTCTCCCCGTGTTTGCGTGCCGCCATCTAAGTAAGCAAAGTAAATAAATAAAATACATTTTGGATATTCAGTACTTTTGGAGTGCTGGTCCGTTTTTTTGTCTGTTTTGGATAACCTTTTTACCCCTTTAACCCTATATGCTCTATTACTCTCACTTGCAATATATGAATGTTTATTCTGCACCATGATATGCTATATTATTTGTGTAGGGTAGCCATTCTAATACAAGTGATATTTGCAGCCGTGCTACACAAATGGCAAAAGTGTGATACAAATGTTCATTAGTTTGCCACATCTGTATGTGTATATGTATGTGAGCCTGGTGACAAAACAAGATCTCTTATAACATGTGCAGGAGTGTAGGCTTCAGCCAGTTTGTCCTTGTGAGCTGCAACGTAACTAGTTTATGCAGCAGCTCATAAGGACAAACCTGAAGCTGCACTGACCACTCCTGTGTTGTAACTTATTGCAGAGGCAGAATTGTTGTCCACTTACTGGCTCTAAGACATCTTGTTTTGTCACCTGACCTATAGGCAATATTACTTAACATAAACCCTACTTATAATAATATACGTTACATATGGCTTCTGGTATTAGTCATAATGATTCCTAAGCCACTTCAGACACAACATGTAGAAAATACACAATGCTCAGTGCTGTGCCTGATCAGGTATAAATCAATGAATGCACCATCTGATCGCCGGCTGTAATAACACATTGCAGGAATTATGAAATGCCATGGAGCAGATATAGTCTGCAGCTGTACACACTATCTGTCTTTCTGTTTTCTAGGTGGGGAGCTAACCCAGCTGTTCGAAGTGTCCTCAATGGTAAAACTAATGCAATCAGGTTAGACTTTTATTTATATTATTTCAGTAAGAATACAGAATTTTCTGAGCATATGAGGCTTTAAAAGAGTTTTCTCCACCTCAGACATTTATGGCGTATCTACAGGATATGCAATAAATTCCTTTCTATGGGACCTCCTGAAAAAGCTGATAATACTTATCTAAGTGGAAGTTTTCCACTTAAGGCTAAGGCCCCACGTAGCGAGCCGTAGATCAAAAACGCTGCTGTAAAGACTGCAGTGGAAACGTATCGTGTGGGTTTTTTTTTTTTTTTGTTTTTTTTTTCTGCTGCATTTTTCACAAAGTCCGCAGAGTTTTCCTCTGCAGACTTTATGTCCCTACTATACTTATACGGAAAACGCCAGCGTTTCTGCAGGTATAATTGACATGATGTGATTTTCAAAACCACAAGTGTTTTTGAAATTGCAGCTTTTATGCTGCAGATTTTTTTCTTCGATGTGTGGATGGGATTAGCCAGAATCCCATCCACTTGGCAGGTACTTAAAATGCAGCGTTTTTTTGCAGTGGCATTTCCGCTGTGGCCAAAATGCTGCGGAAATGGCAAGGCTTTATGCCAAGTTAGTTGGATACACTACTAAAGTGTGATTAGTGGGGGCCCAACCAACCCTTAGGTGCGCTTTTTTTTTTTGTTTTTGTTTTGTTTTGTTTTTTAAAGTTGCCATACATTTTTAAAGGGAGTATACCATCACCAAAATCTCTTCCAAACCACTTATATGCTGTTGCAGGTACTGGTCAGTGACTTGGTGAACATATTTTTTCTTTGTCAAAGTACAATCTTTCTGCCCAGAAAATCAACTTTTAATCTGTATACAAATGTGCTGTTCGGTGCATACTGGACTTAGCTATCCCTGCCAAAGCACTTTTTCAGTTATAAGTAGTTTAGAATATATTGACTGGTGGTAAATTCCCTTTAATGGACAGTGGTTATGTTTGCACAGTCACCTCTCCATGGTGAACATGGACTGAGTCCCCTTTATTGTTGGAATTAGCACTCGTTTGAGTGGACATTCTCCATCAGCTACACTTTTATACAGTATACAGTGGGGAAAAAAAGTATTTAGTCAGCCACCAGTTGTGCAAGTTCTCCCACTTAAAATGATGAGGCTGGCCTGTAATTGTCATCATAGGTAGACCTTAACTATGAGAGACAAAATGAGAAAACATATCTAGAAAATCACATTGTCTGATTTTTAAAGAATGTATTTGCAAATTATGGTGGAAAATAAGTATTTGGTCAATAACAAAAGTTCATCTCAATAGTTTGTTATATATCCTTTGTTGGCAATGACAGATGTCAAACGTTTTCTGTAAGTCTTCACAAGGTTGGCACACACTGTTGCTGGTATGTTGGCCCATTCCTCCATGCAGATCTCCTCTAGAGCAGTGATGTTTTGGGGCTGTCACTGGGCAACACGGACTTTCAACTCCTTCCAAAGGTTTTCTGTGGGGTTGAGATCTGGAGACTGGCTAGGCCACTCCAGGACCTTGAAATGCTTCAAGGTGCAGGTCTACAATTTTGTTTCTGGTGTCCTTCCACAGCTCTTTGGTCTTCACGATAGTGGAGTTTGGAGTGTGACTGTTTGAGGTTGTGGACAGGTGTCTTTTATACTGATAACAATGTCAAACAGGAGCCATTACTACAGGTAATGAGTGGAGGACCGAGGAGCCTCTTAAAGAAGACGTTACAGGTCTGTGAGAGCCAGAAATCTTGCTTGTTTGTAGGTGACCAAATGCTTATTTTCCACCATAACTTGCAAATAAATTCTTTAAAAATCAGACAATGTGATTTTCTGGATTTGTTTTCTCATTTTGTCTCTCATAGTTGAGGTCTACCTATGATGACAATTACAGGCCGGCCTCATCTTTTTAAGTGGGAGAACTTGCACAATTGGTGACTGACTAAATACTTTTTTTCCCCCACTGTATGAGTGGAAAACAAGTAAACATTAAGGTACTGAAATGAAAGTAATGTAATGAAAGTACAGAACAGAATTCTAATTTACACATATTCTACTTTGTATGACTCCATAATGTACTATGAGAAAACTTGAGGGATGTGTTAATGCAGGTGATATTACATACGCAATGCTTCTAAGTCTCACAAATGCAGTATGTGGCAGCTGATAGAGTGGCAAAGGATCTGCAGCCTGGACCAATAGGGACTCCACGTGATGCTGTATAGCACATTATTGTTGTGATAAGACTCTGCATTGTAATTCCATTGCATAAAAGTTTTTTGGAGGCAGGTGTGCCGCTGAATAGCATGGTGTATAATAGGGCTGAGATCTGACCTAACATGTATGCAAAGGCAGGAACCATGACATTGATCAAGGGGTGTCATTCTTAAAAACTAAAAAAAATATATATATATATTATTTGCTGTATCTTATTTGAAGAAAAGAAGATGTGTAAGGAAAATATAAGAATTCACAGTGTCTATTTAGACAGATCACCTTCGTATGTTGTAGGTACCCAAGAAATCCTAACACCTTAACAGAGCTGCCTGAAGATTACAGCGTTCTGCTCAATCAAGCTTCCCATTTCAGGTATTGATAGAGCATGTTATTCTTTCTGTCTGCAATTTACAACATTGCCTACCGATATTCACATTAGATTTAGTGGGCTGTCCAGTGTATTAGTCTAAATAATCTCTCTCTTTAAACTGGCTATAGCCAGATAATAGCCATCGCTAATCCAGCTAATATGACATGGACAGTAATATGGTGAATATTGGATTAAAAGAATTAAAACTAAAATATTTTTTTTTGTGTAGACATTATTTTCTAGTTTGTATTTTTATCTAGGTAATTCAAGTGTTCTTTTTATGAGTAGTTGTTAAAAAAATAAAATAAAATAAAATAAAACATGGAAATGTTAATTGTATATATGCCATGGTTTTAGGTGCCCAAAATCCCAGGATGCTGAACGTAAACACCCAGTGATGTGTCTCCTGTGTGGGGCCATACTGTGCTCTCAGAACACATGCTGTCAGGAGGTGGTCAATGAAGAGGAGCTGGGGGCTTGCACCATGCACGCATTACACTGTGCAGCTGGAATCTGTATATTCCTCAAGTGAGTCTTTTAATCTGTCAAACAACTATAACAAACACAATAATAATAATAAAACAGCGATAATATACGGTAATAATAATATCCGGAAAAATACTGGTTATTTCTAAATGTGGATTTTATGGTTACATATACTGTTGTGTGTTTTTAGGATTAGAGAATGTAAAGTTGTACTTATTGAGGGGAAAACAAGAGGTTGCTTGTACCCAGCGCCATATCTGGATGAATATGGGGAAACTGACCCTGGTTTAAAGTAAGATTCATCTTCTACAATTTTTGGGCTATCTTTACACCATGTTTGTGCTGTATGGAAGTTTTGTTGCATTGAAAAGAGCACTCATTCCAAAAAAACAAGTGATATACTGCATGAAAGCACAGTGATAGTCATTGGGCAATGTATGCAACTATATGGGAGACAGCTGGAGCTCTATTTTTGTTTCACAAGTTAAGAAATTTCCTAGATTTTACTCTAATGCATTTTTATTTCTGAGATCTCTATAAAAGTCTTGTAAACATACGTATCAATGTGATATGTATATTTAACTTTTTTTTTTTAAGATCTACACAGATGATAGAACTGTCTAATGTATATACATATTTTATTTCCTTCATTTCTCTATGATCACTCATAAAGACGTGGTAATCCACTACGACTCTCCCATGAAAGATACCGGAAGCTGCACCTTATGTGGCAACAGCACTGCATCATTGAGGAAATCGCTCGTAGCTTAGAAATAAGCCAGGCATTTTTTGGCTTCAATTGGAATCTGCTTTAAATGTTTCCACGTATGCAGCTGGTAAGATGTACATGTATTATTCTTTATTGGTGTTAGGGTAATTTTTTATTTTGATCCCAAACAGGGATCTCACCTTGTGGTCTGTGATTCTTCATTTCTGAAATACCATTTTAGGGCTGAGAATCTTTTCAAGAACAACAAACCTGCATGATGCATATCATGTATGTGAAGCGTCCCCCCAGTGATTCCTATGGTCCCCTTTATTTATAGTTTTCTCCTAGGTGACATCACATCCAATCAGAATTACATACGACAAATACATTAACATATAGAATGCTACATAGAGCACATTTTACACAGACAAAGAAAATGTTTCTTGCCATGCGCAGACTGGGGGCAGTGATATGGACGACAACGTTCAACATATCTTGAAGCGGTGGAAGGGGTAGAAAGGTTACTGCATAGATTAGACTTTGTTTAGCAAAATGGCCAGACACTTATGCAGAGCTGACAAGGGAAAGAAGCTGTATATGGCTACATAAGGGGATGGGAAATTCTATCCACACTTAGAGGAGGAATGGTTATATCTTCAGACTATAGAGTCAGTATAGTGAAATTAACGTTCAATCATGCTTTATATTCTATATTGCTCACTTTATCATATCATTGGTCCAACAATAATACCCAGCATATTAGTTAAAGGGTTTGTCCAGTTTCAGCAAATAAATGTTGTTCGTATAATGAAATGTTCGACAATTTTACAATATACTTTCTGTATCAATTCCTCGTAGTTTTCTAGATCTCTGCTTGCTGTCATCTATTGTTCTCCTTTCAGCGGATAAAAATCAGTTCATGGTCATGTGATGGACAGACAGGTGCACAGCTTGTTATAGTCACAGACAGTAATCTGTCCATCACATGACCATGGACTGATTTTTATCTGCTGAAAGGAGAGCAATAGATGACAGCAAGCAGAGATCTAGAAAACCGTGAGGAATTGATATAGAAAGTATATTAGAAAATGTATAACTTTTCATCATACAAACAATTAACATTTATATTATGAAATTGGACAACCCCTTTAATACTCTGTCTCCTATTGCAGACAGAGCAGTTGGGAAAGACTCGTTTTGCAGTCACTTTTGCTTATCGCTGTTTTTTTCTGTTGATATACAAAATAACTCCATGGAGCAATGAGGTCTTTGCCATTGCTCCAAAGAAGTACAAGTAGCAGCAACATCCTCATTGTTCCAAAATATTAACATGTACACAGTTCTGGTGACAGAGTTCTTTTAGGCTAAGGCACAACATTGTGGAAACGCCACATTTTTTTGGAGACAAACCTAGTAGTGGCTACAGAAGGAATGGGAGATATCTAGGAAGCTACTTCTCCCTTCTGCCCCCCAAAAAAGCCACAAATTCTGAAACAAAAAAAGCAGCTTTAACACAACGTGGGATCTTAACCTTAAAGGGGTATTCCCATGAACATAACCATTTTTAAATTTGTAGATAATTAAAAGTTAAACATTTTTGCAAATATAAGTAATTAAATTTTTTGCACAATTTAAAAGATTTTTTCTAAATATTTTGTGGCCACAGTCTTGTTGTCTTAATCGGTTGTCAATGGATACGACCATGATTGCAGGAACTTTCTAAGGTGAGAAAATCAGCAATGATATCTTTATTGTGGCCGGGATATCTTCTCATACATGTATTGTCCCTGCCAGATAACCCAGCTACAATAAGAAAATCATGGCTGGGTTTTTGACAAGTCCCAGATCATAGAAAGTTTCTGCATTTGTGGTCATATCCATTGGCAACCGATCAAGGCACTACTAAGATGGTTAGAGAAAATCTTTAAAACGCTGCAGAATTTTTAACTATTTATATTTGCAAAAATGTTTAACTTCTAATTATCTACAAATATAGATATGGTTAGGTTCATGGGAAAACCCCTTTAAGTTCTTTTTATAAACATGTAAAACAACTACAGGTCTTCAGGGTCCATGTTGTTTGCTAAATTGCATTATTTAAACCACAATACTTTACCATGTTTATTTCTTTTATAGGGACAAGCGTTAAGTGATATCCCTTCACAACCTATTGGCTGCACTCTACGTGGATATATTTTTTTACTTGGATAGTCACATAATTATAAGATGATTCCCCACACCAACATAAAGAGAGGCTGAGATATGCTGCATTACCTGTTTTATATGTTTACATTGGTTCTCATTATCTTGGTTCAACATTGCCAACTATACCTGGCTTTATAATCCAATAGATTTTTTTTTTTCCCTTTTTTTTTTTTTAAATAAAATATATAAAACTTATGTTTGCAAACATTATTTACAATTTGCATTGCTTCACTCAGAAATAAATGTGCACAGGTATGGCAAATGTGAAGCATTTAAAACACTTTGCAATATCAGTATAGAATGAAAGTATACAAGATTAAGGGGGTTTTCCTGATTAAAACTATCAGTATCAGATTGGTTGGGGTCTGACTGTTGACACCACTGCTGATCCTGATCACTTGTTTGGATGGGCCACAGTGCTCATATGAGTGCTGCGTCCTTTTTATTGTTTACATTGCATGCCATCTAAATAGTAGGTGCTATAGAGGGTTTTGTACTTTTTTTTCCTTTTCCTTGAATGGGACAAAAGTAACTATCCTGCACAGTCACAGCAATGTAGGCAGTGTGGCATAAGTGTCACGGTGGCGCAGTGGTTAGCACTGCAGCTTTGCAGCGCTGGAGTCCTAGATTCAAATCCGACCAAAGACATCACCTGCAAGGAGATTGTATATTCTCCTTGTGTTTGCATGGGTTTTCTCTGGATACTCCATTTTCCTTTCACACGCCAAAAAAAACTAATAGGGAATGTAGATTGTGAGCCCTATATGGGACAGTGATTGACAGTGTCTGTAAAGCGCTGTGATATATGTTGGCACTATATAAGTAAACAAAATAATAATAAGAGTCTATGTGGCAGTACTGCCCCTGGCATGTAAATATTACTGAGAGTCATATTGTTCCAGAGCAGTTGATCTGTGGGAGTCCTGAGTGTCAGACCCCCGCTGATCTAATATTAATGACCTATCCTAAGGGTAGACCATAAATATTAGGAAGTGGATAACCCCTTTAAGTTCAAAAAAGTGTGAACCTGGAAAATCTTTTCAATTTTGTTTTTATGTTGCAAAGACATCGTTAGACAAATTGTACAGATCATTATGGGTCACCACCAGAAGAGCTGCTCACCCTGGTTTCCACCCTAGCCAGATTTATGACATATCACTACATAACTAGGTAGCTTTGCCATTTTTGAGTATAGGAAAACTTTATAACATGCCTGAGGGAGTTGTCATGATTTGCCATATTGTTTTACCTGAAACCAATGTAAGTAAGAAACAGCTAAATATAAGAAAGTGACATTAGAGGATCTGGACTTCTATTTTGGGTTGGCCACTTATTAATAAATGGTTCTCAGATGTCGAAAAATAAAATAGATTTGACACATAGTAATGCTGAGTCTCTTATTTCCACTTCCTTTTACAGATCTGTAAAAGATGATGTGGGATGATGGAAGTATGAAAACACTTGAGGCTACAATAATGGAGGCTGTGGTCTTGTGACTTACTATGTGATCAATGTGTCCATAGTTTTCCCTGCTTCTGTTTGCACATGAGCATATATGCACAAGCAGGAGAAGCATTTACATTTGCCCTTATTCTGCAGTGCCTTCTGCAGATGCTTTTTTATTTTTGCACTACATCTGAGAGACATTTATTAGAAACAGGCCCCTTGTTATGGAGCTCCGTAGCTGCTATCAAATTATCAGCATTTGGGTCCATAAAATGAAAAGTCCGACTTGCCTGCCAAGCAGACATCCTAAGTGTGTATTAAAATGAAATAATGCTTGCAATAAAATGCTAAGCTGTGCAATTGTAATACAATGTAAGTAATATATTTTGGTTTCTGAATGCTTCTCCATCTATAGTCTGCAGTTGCATGCTCTGAAGGCAAAGTGAGAGTCCACCACAGTTAGAAGCTCCAGGTTACAGACCACTAGTTTCTTCACAACCACTTCAGCACTGTGTGTGCTAGGAAATCAGAAAGAGCTGGTAAACAGACTCAAGTGACCCATTGGATTTGTTGTTATTTTTGTGTATTGTCTAGTTTATTTTGTAGCATTAACTTTTTATCATTAGAAGTTGTGGTCATTGGTTGACTTTCACATAGCAGTCATTATGGTGATTTCTATGCAAAGACATCGTATTGCTGTATTGTCTTTCATGGATTATTTATTCCTTTATTATAATTATCATCCTAATGAATTAACCACTGATAACTACAATTCCTATAAGAAAAATTCTTGGGTGTATATGAAAATAGGTAGAATTGCATACTTGCACTGCATCCCACAGGAGTGAACCAGGTTTCATTGTCCCAACTTATTTTGCTTTTACCCATGCCAGTATTTCATTTATTTTTATAGGCTATAGCACATTGTCTCGTCTGTTTATTTTCCTACAGTAGACATTTACTTCTGTGTCATTTCTGGGCTTTTGTTCATTCTTTGTTAAAAATAAATAAATAAATAAAAATTTAAGAAATTCTACTAAATCTTTCTGCGGTTACATTTCTAAACACTGATTCATATATATGTTTTTAACCGTAGCAACAAACCAGATTCTATATGTGAGCCTCACATCACGGTCATAGCAATTTAGCCAAATATTTTTTTGTAGAGTTAAATTTTCTACAAAAATTTCAACAACATGACAACAAATTGTAGGAATAATATACATGACTGTAATAATAATACACATAGTAGTAGTAATGTGCATTTTTTATTATCTCTACATAGACAACTGTGTACCTGTTGTCCTGTGTCAGTGATTGTTCTGTTTTGCTTCTTGTATTTTTAAGATCTCCTTTCTTAAATATGTATAAATGTGAACCTCCAAGTTCAGAGCTCAGTGGGTGTTATATGTGATCCATGCTGTTCTCCCACTCCCCTTGTTTTTCTAGCTTGTGTCCATTCTTGGGAAAAGATATGACTTTAGGCTCACACGTCCACTTGGGGACCCGAAAAACAGAAACCCAATACGCTTAAAGTGGCTACCCGCAGACTGTATTAGACTATAATGGGGTCCACCAGGTTTCCGCCTGAAAAATGCGGAGAGAAAAATCCTGCTTGCAGGACTTTCCTCTCTGCATTTTTAAAGTGGAATGGGGGACAGAATCCCCAAGGTGTGAATCCAGCCTTAGAAGTCTTTTCAGGGAAATATAACTGGCAATGTGTAAATAACATGACCACAAATGCCCCTATAATGCTTGGGATGGGTTAAAGAGGACCTTTCATGTCCTCCATGCACAAGCGGTTTTATATAAAGCTAGAAAGCCGACAGTGCGCTGAATTCAGTTATGTGCCCCGGGGCTGGAGATATCGGTGCCGTTAGTTTCGGCACTGATGTCTTCCCACTGTCAGAGGGGCGATCCTGACAGCCCTGTACTGGAGGGGCATTCCTAACAGCTCAGTGTCATTGCTGGGATGTAAGGAACACCTCCTCTGATAGTACAGGGCTATGGACGAGTACTGGCCAGGGGGCATTCCTCACAGCCCAGCTAGACTGTCAGGTACGCCCTTCTGACGGTGGACAGACATCGGTGCCGAAACTAACAGCACCGATATCTCCAGCCCTGAGGTACATAACGGGAAAGCCAACAGTGCACTGAATTCAACGCACTGTCGTCTTTCTAGCGGTATATAAAACCGCTTGTGCATGAGGACATGAAAGGTCCTCTTTAACAAGAAGGTGTAGAGTAATGAAATACTACAGGATTAGATGACTGAGCAATAGCCACTTCAGTAATATACACATAGGTCTACATAGTAGCCACATACATGAAACAAGATATTTGTAATCAAGTCTAAGACGTTTTCTCATTTGTTGTTTATTTATAATCTCATTTTTCTGATACAGAGCCCCAAATCGACTACAAAAATCTATATATTTAAAACATAACATTGTGGCTACTGTAATATCAATATTACAGATTTAGAACACACCTGTAAACTTCCCTCATGGTGAAACAATTCTATACCCTACAAAGATAAGTAATATGTGAATTCAATTTTATAGCAACAGGAAAATTGTAAAAAAGTTGAAATGACAAATATGTATTTTCTCAATGTTGTGGTTTTTAACCATGAAATGCCATGTCTTCTCTTAATTCTGATTGCATTAAGTAGGAATGACCATCTAGCTAAGTCTTCCTCTTGAGCCTGTCTATTTCTGTCACATGGCAGATGATAATCCCTGACAACGTGTTTTCGTAATAACCTTCTTCTCTCGGAAATGATCCCTCAAAATAAGGCCTTGACTGTGCAAGTGTTTTTGCTTGTCCTCAAAGGAACACTAAACCTAGAAATTAATGATGACAGTAAATAAGAAATAAGCTTGCTTAGGACTTTTTTTTTTTTTTTTTTTTTAGTGTTCAGGGTTTTCTACATGTTTCTGAAACAAGCAGTCTTGTAAAAATCCTGAAGCGAACACAGGGGTTAACTTCCTACTGGTTTCTAACATTTTCAGCTGGGAATGGCTGAGGGAGAGGTGCTTAGTGCAGAGAAAGAAAGGGAGAGATGCTCCGGGTCCATCTAGTTGTCTTACAACTAGACACTGGCAGTAAAGAAGGGAAAATGGTGGGTCTCTCGGGACATATAGAGAGGATTTATTTATATAGTTCTCACTTTTATTTGCAAATGGGACAAAATCAGGATTAATGGAGAGAAGGAATTCATAGAAAAATTTTCTAGGATTTTTTTTGTGCATTTTCTATGTGTAGTGTTCCTTTAAGAAACACTTTGTCAATTCTGCTGGTTGACTGTATTCATTTCTAATTGATTCTAATGGATGTCTCAATACTCTATTGTGTCTTGGTGATTATGGGGCTATGTCTAATTGCAGTTAAACAGGACATTACAATACTATGTTTCTCCTGTCTCTGCAGCTACAGGAGAAATGTTTGGACAGATGGCGGCAGGTAGACAAGGCAGATTCATGGTCATCAATCTGCTATCAACTTAGCGCAAGGAGAGGATTTGGCACATGTATTCGTGTCCAAACTTGATCCTTAGTGGGGCAAGAAATGTAAATCTAGATAAGACTGTTCTACTATGATAACCAAATCAAAAAAGTAACTTAATATGTTAAGTGTATTAAAAGCGCAACAACTTTCATGACCACCTTTGTATCATCACATGAAATACAAATAAGCTCTATAGTCTTTTTGAAGTTCACTTTTGCCAAATTAAGACCTTTTTTTTTTTTTGTACCTTCTGCCCAAGTGTCCTTGGTATGGTGTCGATCATTCAGTTCAAAACACCACAAAACTTAACCATTTGAAGTTCCTTCCCAAATACTTTATAATCGCATTAGCCAAGAAAAGTACTGTGTTCAGCTGTCTGATGGGATGGAGCTTGGTGGAACATTATCTGGTCCATAATCTGCTACTGGGATGTCCATGTTTGGGTCAGATTTCCCTGAAAGAGTTGAAATCTGGTTCATTTTGCCAAGGTTCTTAATTATTTGGAAATTATGTTTAGCAGTTTCCATGCAGCTGTTTTGCAGTAACCATCCATCTGATTCAGACTCTGGGTCGCCCAAAATCAAAACGTTCTCCATTGCCGTTTGAAGGTATCGCACACCAGTGAGCACTGACAGCTGAGCAAAAAGGATGATAGGATGATCTGTTAATAGTTGCATAATACATTTTCCTAAGATAACCTAAAGACTTTTCCAAGAGCCAATAGTCTTGTGAACAAGCATTTCTATAAATGTTTGTTTCTGATCATCACATATGGTCAGATACTTTTCTGATGGATGTAGAGAATCTTAGGCTGAGTTCACACTGCCATTTTTCAACTCGTTGTTCTGATTTCTGATAGGACCCTAAAACTTGAGTGAAACATTCACAGAATGACTGATTCAGATTGAGCACCTTCCGTTTGCATCTGTAGTCATTTACTTTAATGATAAAGACAGAGGGTTCTTCCATTTTTATTTTTTTTTTCCCAAACAGAAGTTGAAGCCTTGGGGAGTGTGAACATGGCTAAGGCATCTTTTCTGTTTTTCATTTCAAAAGGTTTTATTTGGAGAAAAAAAAAATCTGGCCATGGCACCAAGAGGGCTGTTCTTGGATTAAAGGGAGTCTACGACCACCAAATTCACTGTTAAACCATGTATATGATGTTGTAGAGGCAACTGGTGGCATAGTAAGCATACTTTTTTTTTTGTTTCAAAGTGTAATTTTACTGCCAATAAAAACAACTTTTAATTTGTATGCAAATGAATTGTTTGGTACACATGGGGGTGGCTGTGTCTGTCAATGTGCTTATTTTTGCCTTTGGTTGCCACCAAGCCCTAAAATAAAGATTGACAGGTCCCAATGTGCAGAAATCACCTGTCCACAGCCCTAGAGCTCTGAACAGCTCATTTGCATTCGGATTAAAAGGTTCTCAGCCGCAAGATTGTACTTTTAACACAAAAAAAGGTATGTTCAGTAAGTCACCAACGGCCCCTGCAACATTCAGATGCAATTTTGGTAATGTTACACTCTCTTTAACCCTCTCCTGCTCAGCGTTGAGCATATAATTAGCACTCGTTACAGTATGGAGTTGTGCCTGCGGCAAGATATTTGGGTCATGGCTGTGTTACACAACTGATACCCGGGACTATCTGCTAGAGTTGGAGGGGTTGCCATGGCTTGCCAATGATTGGCCTCCTGGCTTCCTTTCCCATTGCACAAAGAAAGTCTGTGGATCAAAAATCCCAGAGTTAAGTCCGCTTGAGAGACAGTAAAAACATTTAAAAAAAAAAAAAAAAGTGAACTTTTAGAATTCAAAAATAGATACTGTAAACATATTAAGTATTCTCATGTTCAAATAAGTCTGCACTGTCCAAAAATAATGTTATTTATTCCGTATGGGGAATGCCGTAAAAAGTATATCGCAATGCGCAATTTAATGTGTGTTGATTACTTCACCTCCCCGAAAAATAGCAATAAAAAGTGATCAAAAAATTGTAAATACCAAAATTGGCACCAATAAAAACTACAACTTGCCCCTTGGAAAAAAAAAAACAAAAAACCACACCCTGACATACAGTTGTGCTAAAAAGTTTACATACCCTGGCAGATTTTTTTGTTATTTTTGGACTTTTTTCAGAGAATATGAATAACACACAAACTTTTTCTCCATTCATGGTTAGTGGTTGGTTGAAGCCATTTATTGTCAAACTTCTGTGTTTTCTCTTTTTAAATCATAATGACAACCAAAAACATCAAAATGACCCTGTTCAAAACTTCACATACCCCAGTTCTTAATACCGTGTATTGCCCCCTCTAACCTCAATGACAGCTTGAAGTCTTTTGTGGTAGTTGTGGATGAGGCTCTTTATTTTCTCAGATGGTAAAACTGACCATTCTTCTTGGCAAAAAGCCTCCAGTTCCTGTAAATTCCTGGGCTGTCTTGCATATACTGCGCGCTTGAGATCTCCCCAGAGTGGCTCAATGATATTGAGGTCAGGAGACTGAGATGGCCACTCCAGAACCTTCACTTTCTTCTGCTGTATCCAATGACAGGTCGACTTGGCCTTGTGTTTTGGATCGTTGTCATGTTGGAACGTCCAAGTACGTCCCATGCACAGCTTTTCCTCCAGTATTTGCAGATAACGTGCTGCATTCATCTTTCCTTCAACTTTGACCAAGTTTCATGTGCCTTTGAAGCTCACACATCCCCACATCATCAGTGATCCACCTCCGTGCTTTACAGTAGGAATGGTTTTCCTTTTATCATAGGCCTTGTTAACACCTTTCCAAATGTAACGTTTATGGTTGTGGCCAAAAAGTTCGTGTTTTTTTTTTTTTTTTTTTTGTCTCGTCACTCCAAATTATCTTGTTCCAGAAGTTTTGAGGCTTGTTTCTGTGCTGTTTGGCGTATTGAAGGCGAGATTCTTTGTGGCATTTGCGCAGTAATGGCTTTCTTCTGGCAACGCGACCATGCAGCCCATTTTTCTTCAAGTGCCTCCTTATTGTGCATCTTGAAACAGCCACACCGATAGTTTTCAGAGAGTCCTGTATTTCAGCTGATGTTATGTGTGGGTTTTTCTTTGCATCCCAAACAATTTTCTAGGCAGTTGTGGCCGAAATTTTGGTTGGTCTACCTGACTGTGATTTGGTTTCTGGGCATGTTATCAGGCCAAAATCACCAGGGTATGTGAACTTTTGAACAGGGTCATTTTGATGTTTTTGGTTGTCATTATTATTTAAAAAGAGAAAACACAGAAATTTGACAATAAATGGCTTCAACCAACCACTAACCTTGAGTGGAGAAAAAGTTTGTGTTATCATTCATATTCTCTGAAAAAAGGCCAAAAAAACAAATCTGCCGGGGTATGTAAACTTTTTAGCACAACTGTAGCTCTATCAACAAAATCATAAAAAATGTATAGACTTCAAAATATGATGACCCCAGACAGATTGCTTATTTTTGAAAAGAAAAAAAAAAAAAAAATTTTAAACCCAATATAAATATGGTGCCTCTGCAATTGTAAAGACCTGCTGGACAAAGTTGCTATGTCCTTTTTAATGCAGATCAAACACCGTAATAACATAAGGCAAAAAGTAATAGATTTAATAGCTAGAATTTTAGTTGTTTTCTTTTTTTCACATGGACCCCAAAAATGTTAGTAAAAATTAAATTATTATGTACCTCAAAATGGTGCCAACTGAAAGTACAACTAGTCTCACAAAAAACAAGCCCTCACATGGCTATGGCAATGGAGAAATAAAAAAGTTCTGAATTTTGAAACGCGGAGATGGAAAATCTGAAAAATTTGGAGCAATAATGCCCAAACTATCCTGCACCATTAAAGGGTTAAACCGAAATAACAGGTATTTTGAGAAATAAGATTAGATAGATAGATATAATTTTTTTTTTTTTTTTTTTATAAACTCATACTCGAGTAAGAACAATGGTTACATACAGAAGAAATGGTACACTTCTAGGTTTTAATAATAATGACAGGTGAATTATAAGAAATATAATCTTTCCCATTCTATTTTAGTGTCATACAATATTGCCATTGTTGTCTTGTCTTACCTCAAAGAGCCAGACCAGAAGCACAGTAAGACCAATGGACTGCATAAGGTTGTCATAATATTCCAGGAGAGCCTGTCTGCAGCCCCGGGTCCAGATGTTCAGCTCTTCTGAGAGGTAGTCATAGTTATAATGAGCAGAGTTGTTAGTAATCTTATACTGGATGCAAGGCCTAGGAGAGCTGGGGTTACAGCAGCTGAAGGGAACTCCATCCAGTAAGTATTTTCCGTCCACGTTGCTTTTGAAACGACTGCAAAAGATAAATTAGTAACACAGTGGGAATATACTTTATTTGTTGTAAAATATAATGAGGCAGATTTATAAAGATTGGCCTCTGACTGGCACAGGGAACAAGTGATTTATGAAGAGGGTCCGGCCTCTTCATAAATCACCCACACGTCCCAGTGCCAGAATGGAAATCTATGCCACTTAGGACCTTTTTTTTTTAATAGACCATTACCTACTGGGTAACTTGCCCTATTTACTTAATGGTCCCTGCTCCTGCCACAACCACCTCTGATCCCCCTTTACACTTTAGGGGGGCCCCGTGCGTCCCATATCATGGAACATTATAAGATGTGTAAATGGGCATTCTACTTTGTGGCGGCCAGGAAAGGGGGCGCTATGCTGGGTGGGGGAGGCCCAAGTCAAAAGTTTACTATGAGGTCTAGTCTTTGCTAGTTACGCCCCAGGGTTGTGCCACACGTTTAGCGCAAGAGCCTTGTGCTAAATTTGCTCATCAATATCATCAGTTTTCTGGCAAAGAGGGATTGATAAATCTCCCCCAAAGTGCTTAAAAAAAATACAGGAACTTTCTATGGTCTGGCACTTGTCATAAACCCAGTCATGATATTCTTACTACAGCCTGTATATCTTCTTGTGCCTGCAGTGTCCCTGATGCACTGATCGGGGGCATTAACCCCTCTGGCGCCTCGGTCAAAGCTGACCAAGGCGCCATTCTGCTGGCGGTGTGCAGGCGCCACCATTCTGCCAGGGGTTGCCAGCACCCGGAGCAAGCTCCGGGGCCAGGGTCCCGTTACTTTGACAGTCGGGAGCCTTCTGCAGGCTCCCAGGCCTGTCTCTCATTTGTTTCTATTGCAGGCTGCTCTATGCATGTATTTTGCAATGCATTAGCATTGTAATGCGTGCATTAGTGATCAGACCTACTGGGGTCCAAGACCCCTAGGGGGTCTAATAAATGCAAATAAAAAATATTAAAAGTTCAAATCACCCCCCTTTCCCTAGAACACATCTAAAAGTAAAAATACCGTGAAACATACACATTAGGTATCCATGTGTCCGAAAACACCCGGACTACAGATCTATAAAAATATTTTTCCCGTATGGTAAACTCTGTAGCAGGAAAAAAAAAAATCAAAAGTGCCAAATCGCCGTTTTTTCACTGTTTCGCCTGTGATTAAAAAATTTTAATAAAAAGTGATCAAAGCAATTGCAATTCCCCGAAATGGTATAACTAAAAAGTATACCTGGCCCCACAAAAAAAGACGCCCTATGCATTCCCCATACATGGAAGTATAAAGAAAGTTACGGGTGACAGAATATGGTGACTTTTAAAAAAAAAAAAAAAAATTTTTTTTGCAGTTTTAGATTTTGGTTAAGGGGTTAAAATGTAAATAAAACCATATAAATTTGGTATCCCCAGAATCGTACCGAAACATAGAATACAGGTGACGTCATTTTGGCTGCACACTGAACGCCATAAAAACGAAAACCTTAAGAAAAGCGCACAAATGCACTTTCTTCAAATCCACCCCATTCTGAATTTTTTTTCCAGCTTCCCAGTACAATGTACAGAATAATAAATGGTATCATAAAGAAGAAAAATTAGTCCCGCAAACATTAAGACCTCATATGGCTCTGAGAGCAGAAAATAAAAAAAGTTTTGATTTATATTTGCACAAATGTTTTTACCTTTTGTCTACAAATGTCAGTGGTTATATTTGTCAGGGGGAAACTCCTTTAATAAAAATGATCCATTACCTGGCCTCACCCAGTAGTGTTACTATGAAGTTGGTATGGTACCTGGGGCTTATGTGTTAAAAAATGTATCTGCATTGCAGACCTGTATATACTACTTTGATGGAAGCATGCCATAATTAGTTTTTTTTTTTTTTTTTTTTTTTATAACTTGGAGGCACAAGTTTAGACTTGGACTTGTATCATACTAAAGATCTGTGCAGCATGGATCCATAATACAACTGTGTGCATAAGTCTTTCAGCACACATAGAGGAGGGGAAATCCATTGAGGACTGCACCCAGGAAGAAAAAGCATATGGGGAGATCAAACAAAATGCACCAGATTTCAGATGTAATTTGCGGCAAAATCTGTCTAACATGCCTTGTGCTACATTTATCAAGTTTACTTGTATGTAAAAGCGGTGTGGCTTAAATTGCGATACCATGTGTCAAAAATGCGACAATTTTGCCACATTTTTCAGCTATAAACTAAGCCAACTAATAGTGGGTGTAAAGTTAATCTACACAGTCTAATAATGCATCAGATTTATCAAACAAATAAATCTGGTGCAGTTGAAGACAGTCTCATCTGTTTCTAAGTTTGTGCTGTGTAACTTTTACTATGTATTAGTAAATCTACCCTTTTTTTTTTTTTAAATGTCCATGCACACGTAATGTTAGTTCTGTATATTAACTATAACAATGTGTCGCTATCCAAGGTAAATGATATTTATTAATTAAAAAATACCAGAAAGTTAGTCTCACCACTTTGGTCAGTGATTGTCTCCAGTTGTGCAGATGGTTTGTCATCATTGCAGCCTAGCAAACAGTGGGGGCACTGGAGCATACATTATTATTAAATAATAACGTAGAGGTTCTTGTGTATAACTGTGTTGGTTGATGTGCCATTTATAGGCTTACTATCTTTCGGGGTTGCCAATTGTCCATAAATTCTGGCACAGGTAATAAAAATAAAAGACCTTTCTCCAGAGTTCTTGAAAAATAATATATGTATCAGGTAGTAATTGTTCAGTTCATTGTTATTGTAATTATCAAATTGTACAACTTACAGTATACGGCAAAGGGCTAATATTAGCGTATTGAGCTATAGACATATATCCATTATCCATTATTACGGTTTTCCAATTTTCTTTAAAAAATGTTGACTGTTTGTGAGTTTTGCCAAGCCTGTTGCCATTTTTATTCCTTCTTCCCCTCTGATTTGGTTCCCCTTATGCAGCCTGCATTTCCCATTATGTCTCCTGTTATAAATGTGGGATAGGGAGAGGAGTGTGAATCTGCATCTTGTAGAAATACACAGGAGATTCTGCACACAGCACATACAGATCATACAAACAGTGTGGTTTTATAATTCTTCAGCTAATCTTTTTATCACCTTCTATATCACTGATATGGTATTTTTTATAGGGTAGAAATTATATTTTCGGCAGCACTGTATAAATGCAGGGGCATATAGGGAAACTATTGTGGAGTTGGATGGGTGTATGAGAGCTGCTAAGAGGGATTTCATAGATGCCTATGTAATCCTTTCATTCACAGGAAGGCAGCGACACAAAGAGATTGACTTTGTACCTACACAGGAGAGCAAGTTCTATCCTGCTGCTGGAGATCACATGCCACATCTGCCCATATTGCAAGGGTTCGATATGTATAGTTGTAACTGGGCTGGTGAAACAAATTACACTGCTAAAATTTTTGTGATAAGTTATAATTATATGTAAAATTACAGAGCGCTTCTTTGTTGTGCAGTCTATGTATATATGCTTTTGGAGTAAACACTGTTAACCAATTTCCAAGAAATTTCAGGGACAAATATTTGTAGAGTGATTACTGTTCCAAGGAACTGTCCATTCTACTGCGGCAAGATGCATGGATAGACAATTTGCATATACCCAGGGGTGTACACAAGGAGGTGGTTTCACAGTTAAAACCTCCTTGTTGACCACCGCTCTCCTGAATGATGATGATGATGGCTGTTCAGGAAATTTGAGGGCTAATGGTCATCAGGTAGTGTCTACAGCCAGGGGTTAGGTTAGGTTCAATGTTTATCATGTGGTATCTGCCATCTCTAAACACCATAGTTTCTCCTTTACATACTCTATTAATAGAGATCTATTTAAGCTAATGTAGCTGACCAAAAATAAATCTTTGTTGCTCAGCCACATGAAAGGGATACTAAATATAAAACAAAAGAAACAACTAAACAACCCAGAAATGAACAATCTTGAAGACCTTGATCTTTTCTAATAGACCAAAATGGGTTTGCCACTTGAGCCACTCCCAATCAGCAGCTCTTGCTTTGGTAGGCTCGGTTGCCATATAATAATATACTGTATTTCCCATGTTAGAATAATGGTCATTTTGAAAGGGATAAAAAAAAAAATCTCTACTTACTCTATGGTCTCTTTGGAACTCATATCCAGGTAACGTATAGATATCCACTGGATTTCAAACCAGTCCCGGAAACCATTGTTCCCGCAACACTGGAACTGAATTTGAAGCAAGTCTATTGTAGTTTTTAGGAAACAACGTCCAGGGATGTCTGTATCCTTGTAATACTTCAAAGCATCTCTGAGTCCTCGATATAGAGCAGACTCCAGCTCATTTCTCATAGTATAGCACATAATGGCTCCGGCAAAAACACAGAATGTAAAGAAAAATGTGCAGATTATATAGGGCAACATGAACAGCTTCCATCTAGTAAACTTATTGGCATCTGAACAGTCATAACAGATCTTTCCACCAAAGAAATTGATGATGCAAGCTATGGTGCCTACGGCAATGAGCATGTTGGGGACAGACTGGATATTCCCACTCAACATCAACTCACTACGTTTTCTTATTTCAATTTTCAAATAGAGACCAAGGCTAAAGATAATGAGTCCGGTCACCACCGAGATCCAGTTAAGAATCCATAAGACTTGAGCTAATTTTCCTCTTCTTGTCTTAGAGAATTTTACTTTAAGAACTGCCATCTTATGCTCAAGAAATCTAATGCAGGTAGGCTGTGGTCTTCACACTAGAAATACAATAGCAGAGTTATGTGATGTAATAAACAGGTGTTAGAATGTTATCACAATGAAATAACATAAGGTGTCTAATTCCTTTCACATTTTCTTTTATAAATATGTCCATTAAAGGGATAATCCCACCTTGATCATTTATAGCATATCTACAGGATATGTCTGATGCAAGAGGTGGGGAACACCACAAAAAATTGACAGTAATTTTTCACATGGAGCAATGCAAATTTACACAGTAAATTATATAGTTAGCACAATTTTCAATATAAAAAAAAAAATCTTATTGTAGGAAAGACTCTCTGCTTTGTAAGAATGACTGATAAAGAAATATATAGTAAGTGTATTTATAGTGGAAACAAGGTGGCAGCATTAATTACTGTATCTTGCTTTCCATAAAGATGTAATATAGCATTAACCCCTTAACATCATACTATCACATATACACAGTGTTGTAAACGGTATGGCACATAGATCTAATAAGCAGATAACTCTGATTCTGGCAGTTTAATCCATTAAATCCATTTCTGTAATTTTCTTACATTTTTGTTGAAATAATAATTAATAATAAAAAAACACAAAACATGACAACCAAAATGTATTACTCACATATAATGAGTGATTATGTATTGTAAGCAAGTTGCTCTTTTTCACCAATGAGGTCTTCTTTTCATATTCCTTACCCAGAATTGTTAGCATGCCTGGTCTTATAAGTCCCTGTACAGTCTCTCCCTAATGAGACACATTACCCCTTATGTATTGTAAGTGATAGGTACAATGGCATGGCAGAATACCACAGACTGATGTGTAGGAGCATAGTTCCTATATACTACTGTGTACTGGTCTAGAGTTGCTTCCAACTCAATTGTGATGACTGTGACAGATATCCAGTGATCAAGATTTTTTTGAGATATTTCCATATAATGTAGCAGCAAGCAATGAACAATTTTAAATCAACCCAAGTAAGAGTTCTACATAGTTCTTATAGTCAATTAAATAATCTGATATTTTAAGGGTATGTTCACACGGCAGAATTTGATGCTGAATTTGAGGCTGGTTCCATCTCAAACTGAGCTCCAAATTCTACCGGAAACTAGCCTCCATTGATTCCAATGGGAGATATATGATGATTTAAAAAAAAAAAAAAGCATCATACTTGATCTTTTGGCGGATTCTGCCTGATAACTCCCATTGAAGTGAATAGGAGGCAGAAAAATACTACCTGTCAGGTGTGAAATTTGGTCAAACATAAAAATTCAGCCTTAAACTCACAAAGCTGAGTTTTTTGGCTAGGAAAAATTCCTTAAGTTGAATATTTCAGCTAGGAAAATTTCCACCTTGTGAATATACCTTTTGGGCTGGATTCACATGTGGTACAATTTTACACCATGGTCAAATCTACTACAAAATCCACATCTTACAATTACCCGCTTGTGAAATCATGCTTACGTTTTACACTGGAACTATAATTAAATTAATCAGGTCCCATTTGAGATAGATGTTTACCCATCAGCTTTCAGCCATGACTATACCTTAAACATGCACGCTTATGGATACTTGGGAGCTAATCTCACCAAAATCATCAGGTTGAAGTAATGATAATACATTATTCTACCAATATTGCCCTGTTATTGCACTAGTGCAGGTAACTGAATACAACATTTGTTAATATAGAACTATCTATGTCTTACGGTGTTACCGTCAACCTATGTCTTAATGAAAACACTCACCTGTATTGAGTCACTTTACATGGAGTGAATCCCTGTTACATATATCCCAATCACTGTACTCCAGGCTATGTAATGGATTGGCTGCTAGTTGATAGTAAACTCATGTGGTCCCTCCAAGGTTCGGGAAGGTTTGTTTTTCCTGCGAGAGCAGAAAACATAAGATGAAGATTTGCAGAGTGAAGAGTCTTCTCCTATAATCCCTGCTGGACTAATAATGGCTTACAGATTTAATTGTGCTCCTTATGGTAGATGCAGCAAAGCACTTTACTAAATAGGATAGCTGACGGGCGATTGCACTTCTGTGATATTAGGTTCTACTTTACTGAAGAGTTTCTATACCATTCTAAAGGCAGAATAGATTCAGGTGTATTCCAATGCTCCATGGCAATTGTGTAAAACTGACCACCTATTATAAATTATATTTCCCACAATTGCCTAGTGTCTCCTTGAGGATCCATATACCATACTGGGAGAGCTTACTCTGCAGCTTCACCCTGTGACCATTTCCTTACCTGACAGGACCTACTGGACAGACACTGAATCTTAGATGTTACATGCTGCCATTTAACAGGTTGGAATCACTTAAATAAATCAGATCAGTAATCAAAGAAAGTTTATTGTCTTACTATGAAATATTACAGCTGCTATTATAACAAAGTCCTCCTGTCTTCAGACTCCCCTAAGAAAGTTTTGAAAAAAAAAAATGGAGACTGCACCCTTCTTCATTATTGAGCTAAGCCCACCAGAAGAGGAAGGAATAGGTTTTCTGTAGGGATCTTATGGAAGCCTGCTTCTGTACAAAACATAGTATGCACAGTGCATGCTCAACCTGCGCAGTGAGGATGGCAAGATTTAGTATGTGCCATTTTACTGCACAGGAAAAGACCCACATTTATTTATGGCACAGTACATGTACTCTATGATATATTACAAGGATAGGCAGTAATTTAGGTTGTTGACTGCTATATAAAACTCATTATTACAGGACTTGTATTTGTAATACAGAGAGCACTATCTCAGTTTTACAACTATGTGAACCTGGCAAATGTGTGTTTATATGTGTATTAGTAAAGAAAAAAAAAAAACACAATATTGCAGCATGCTGCACTATTTTGTGTGGTAGAATGCCCCTTAGTGCCCCCTAAACACAGTATAATGCCCCTTAGTACCCTCACACAATATAATGCCTGGTTGGTGCCCGTCACAGGGTATTAAGTCCATTAGTGTCCACCACACAGTATGTTGCCCCTTTAGTTACCTCACATAGTATAATGCCCCATTAGTGCCGCACACAGTACTTCCCATTTCTGTCCTATGTTGCTGTGTTCTTTATAACTGATGAGGACTCTGCCCCCATTCTGTCAGTCTCCAGAACCTGCAGACATTGATCCTGTCCATAACTTGGTGAATGGTGGAGGACCATGTGACTGTACATGTCACTCAGCCTACTCCACTGCTGCTACACTAATGTGCAGAGTACAGTGTGTTACTATAAAGGAAGCTGAGTGACGTTAACAGTCACATGGTCCTTCACCATCGCTAAGTTATGGACAGGTTCAATGTCTGCAGGTGCTGGAGGCTAACAAAATGGGGGCTGAGTGATCATCAGTTATATAGCACACAGGGCAGAGGTGGGAAGTTGCCGTGCCAGAGAGTTAGCTTGCATGGCACTCTTGGGGTTGCCGATCCCTGATATCTAAATTATTTAATAAACTACCCAGTATATTATTATATAGATGCAGCAGTTGGGATGACCACTAAGTGCAGTGGCAGGCTGGCCAGCATCCTCTCAGTCCAGGCCCTACTTTCTCCACACTGCCGTGGGGGCTCCAATTTGTTGTACTGCTACCTTTTACCTGCTGCTGTGTGAACATGTATCCCTAGTCACAATGCTAAGAACATCCTAGTCCAAGGCAAGAGCTAGTCAGCAGGCTACTATCAGGGTCCCCAGAACAGAAACAGTCTGTAGGAAGAACTAGATAGCAAGCTACTAATGAAAAAAGTGTGTATCGGTGTATGCAGTGTTAGTGATTTGTAAGTAAGAGTTCAGGTAATGTTAACACGTAGCTGTACAATGGTTCCCTAACATGTATTTATTGAAAGGGACCAAGGCAGCCCAGTCCAATAACAGCTGTGATTTCTCTCAATGGCATCATAATACTGTAGCATCAGTCTCTATGCAAGACGAACACAGTCAGGGAGTCAGGACACTGATTTAGTGGCTGCTGTATCCAGAGTATGTGTCTTCTAGCTGGATGTGCAAATCTGAAGGAAGAAGCAGCAGAGTGACAACAGATCTCATAGAAAATCCAATCAGGAGAAGCAGCTGAATGCTCAGACACAAAGGTGGGTGATGCTGATACCATTATAAAAAAGAAATATCAAGTTAAAGGGGTTACCTAGGATTAGGAAAACATTTGCTTTCTTTCAAAAACAGCACCACATTTGTTCATAGGTTGTGTGTGGTATTGCAGCTCTTTCACATCAATGGAGCTGAGCTGCAATTTCGGACATAACAAGGGTGGTGGTTGTGTAAGATAATGGCCAAGATTTTCTAGTTATGGAAGCCCCTTCAGGCTAAGGCCCCACATAATGGGCTGCAGTAATAAAGCGCCTCAGGAAAAACCGCGGTAGCGACGCATCTCAGTTTTTCCCGCAGCGCTTTTCACAGGAAAGGTGAATATTCTGCGACAGCTACTTTGGGTTACATGATGGTTTTCTAACCCCAAGTTCTGGGGAGGGGTAGTCCTTCAGTCAGGTTTCCTTAGAGGTTTTGCTCCACTGGGGGTTTTTACTCTCCTGGGTGCTGCAGGAAAATGACTCTGCGCTTGCATCTGACAGCAGCAAAATTATTTGTCCCCTTTAATCCTATGAAGTCTCTTTGTACCCCACACAGTAGTAGTGCCCCTGAGCCAGCATGTTATAATAGTGCAGGGATTTTACAATATACTGCAATTTATTAGAATTGCAGTATATTGTGTGTGTATATTATAAGGCACAAAATTCTACCAAACTAGGGAGGTATAAAATAAAAGTAAAGTTTTTTTAATATATATATAAAAAAGAGGTTCAAGTCACATATAAAAAAAAAAAACATTAACAAGTACAATACAACATGTACGTTAAATTTATAGCACATTCATCTACAGAGAGAACAGATGGAATCTATTGGCCAGCTAACTGTCAAGAGCTCTTATACTATCCTAAGGACCTGCCTGATGGGCAATTATACCTCTAAAAATCTGGAGTTATTTGGGATAAATACTAAAGATGAATGTGTAAGATGTAACAGTACAAGTGTAGATATGAGTCATGTGTTTGGAAGGAGTCCCAAACTGGTCAAATAATGGGATAATGTAATACATGTATTAGACAATATGTATCTGCTACAAATTCCTTCAATATAAGAACTTACGAAAAAAAAACTGGCTTCAGCACAGAGGGTGTAAGCGCAAACCCGCGCATTGCTTTAAAAACCCATTCAAGTGAATGGGGTTTTAAGCAAAGCATCGCAAACCTTTCCCTATCCAGTGTCTATCCAGTTTTACGACATTTAGGTCGGATTCGCGGCGGACGGAGTGCCGCTGCAAGTGTGAACCCACCATAATTTGTGTATTTTTTTGCAGTTGTTGAAGGTGAAATCTTCCTTGAGGCTAAGTTCACACTACTATGGGCTGTCCGTTGTCCTGATCCATTAGCCAATTAGAACAACGAACATTACATTTTCCCTGATTGATACATACAAATAGAAGACTTCCTTCTCCTTTGACTTCAAAGTTCAAATAAAAAGGAACGGTCCTTTCCATCAAACTCTTCTTATTTATTTATTTATTTATTAATTTTTATTTATAATTTATAATTGTATTTCAAGAAAATATGAAACTAAAATATACTTTTAGCTAAAAAAAAATCATTAACATTGTGTGAAGAAAGATATAACTATTGATGTCTATCTTTGATGTCTTATATTTCAGAAGATTTTTATTGGTTAGGGTGTATAAGCTCCATCAATTTTCATAATGGTGGGGAATTTCCACTAGTAATAATAAAGCAATCCTCAGCCTGCTGATCAGTCTCAAGTCTTCCAGTCTATGTGTGTTATTCTCCACTTGTTACATATATTCATTCATGCATTTTTTTTCTGTAAAAGACTCTATGCTGCTTAGCTTGTGTGTGGCATCCAGTTTCTCCACTCTAGGGGTGTCATTCACAGAGACCTCAAGCCTAAAAGCCTCCTGGTGGCTGATATTGGTCATATTAAAATTAGTGATTTTGGTCCTGTGGTTGAAAACATGCTTAATATGTTGGGACAAAGGCTTATGTGGCTCCTGAATTGATGAAGACAAAATTCTCTTACAATGTCATTGTACTATATAATTACACAAAGAGGATACAAACCATGTTGCATGTTCATGTTGCAACATATTGTATTGTATATACATTTGTGGAACATTTTGACCTATTTAGTGACTGTTCTCTCTATTATGGAAGATACTGACATGGTTGTCAACTCCCCAAAATTACAACCGCCCCCTCCCCCCAGTTCTGAGCAAAAGTGCATTACAGTTTACCCCTGAGTAGGACACGTCCAGGGAGACTGCAGAGATAGCAGTCACTTTATAACTCTGGAGCCGTAAGGGCTAGAGCTGCGATCTTGGTCTTGTTTTAAAGCCAAAAATCTTGCCACCTACACTCGTAGTTTAACTTTAACCCTTGCGCAGGAGAACACAGGCAAGTTAACAGTGTGCAGGGAGAGAAGGATTTGCTTTCTTCTCCTGTCCCTCTCACTTCACATAAACCTAGGGGGTACCATGGACTTTTGTTCATGGTATCACCTCCCCCCCATTATCAATCAGAAAACATACTTGCCATTCGGCCCCTTATATGCTGTGGTCAATGCTGAGTCAATCCTAAGTGGTATTACAGAAAAGAAAAAAATAGACTTTTTTCCCCTCTTGTTAATAAAAAAAAATATCCCTCTCTACATTCCATCTTTAATAACTTTTTACATTTTATTTCAATGTAACTTGAGAAGACCTTGTATTTTGTGGGTATATGAGACTTATTGATCTGTTTTTATAAGTTTTTGTTTATAAGAGCTGAGATGAACTGAGATGAGTCTATTTTTACTTTTTATCTGTTAAACCACTTAGGTGCTGCAGTCAGCTTTGATGAAAGCATATAATAGGTTAAATGGCAAGTATGCTTTCTGATTGATAATAGGGGGGTGATATCATGAACCAAAGTCTATGGTACCCCCTCTCCTGTGTTCATCTAAAGTGACAAGCGCAGGAGAATAAAAAAAAAAATTATTCTCCCCTCCCTGTATACCGTCAGCTGCGCATGTTCTGTACATTGGTTGAATTGAAGCTGCGAGTATATGTAGACCCACTTTAACCAGTGCATCTCAAAATCTAGGTGGTCTACAAGCATGATCTTGGGCTTCATCTTGGAGTAAGGGCCGTTTAAAGTGACTGCCCCCTCTGCAGTTTCACTGAATGTATCCTCCTTCGGGTAAAGGATATGTAAGGTTAGGTTCACATCTGCATCAGAGTCTCTCCCGGCGGAAATCCAATGGACACCCAGTGGACCCCATTTTAGTCTATGGGCTAACTGCTCGTTTAGCGGACGACTCTCCTTCATTTGCATCCACCAGCGAACCCAAACGATGGAGAGCCTGGCTCAAGTGTGAACCTAGCCTTTGCAATTCAAAACTGTCAGGGGGTTTAATGGGGTTGTCCAGTATTTTTTTATTTATGGTCTATCCTTTGATATTCACAGTACAGGATTAAAAACACATTTTAAAACTGCATGTGAGTTTTTCAAAATTGCATGCTTTTGTTGTATGTGTTTTTGCAACAAAAAAAAATGCATGCAGGTTTAATATAAAAACAAATGTGTTTTTCCAGCATAAATTCACCATGTGAATGCAGCCTAAAAAACTGTATGCAGTTTTTAATTACAGTAATGGCTATCACATGTTACTGTGCATTTCAGCTGTAAGTGATGGCCATTAAATTGAAAGCCTCTGGTGTACTGGCATAGTAGAAATGTTCATTTCATGACTGCAACCGCGCGTAAACGCTGCGGTTTACAGTCCCCTAATTTTAGCGAATCCCATCCACACATTGCAGAAAAATACCTATAGTGGAAATGCTGCGATTCCAAAACCATTGAGTTTTTGGAAATCATAGCATGTAAATTATACCAGCGGAAACGCTGGTGTTTTCCCTATAGGTTTACTTAAGGAAGAAAATCCACTGAGAAAAACTAAGCAAAAACGCTGCGGAAATAAACCCGATGCGTTTCCGCTGCTTTTTTTTCCACAGCAATTTTTAGCTGCGTTTCGCTACATGGGGCCTTAGCCTTAAGATGCTTTCACTAAATAAAGCAACACAATGGCAAAAAAAAAAACGCAAAAAGAACTGCATTGTGTGAACCCAGCCTAAGAAAATGTTTGGACAACTGGTCAAAAAAATCAAGCAAATAAAAAAAGCTCAGAATTGGTTATCTGTTGGTTTTCAATTAGACTTTGCTACAAAAAACCAAATAAAACAAAAAAAATTAAACCAAATTTGCATATTTCAGTCAACAGTTAATATTTATGTCTATATTTAGAAAAGATAAAACTATTTTTCTCAAGTTCTACAATGCTTAGTTATTTTTGTGTCATTCCTAAACTACTAGTACTTGCATATACTTGGTCCTTTATATTTACCTTCCTTATACAATTTGACAATAATGAGAAATCGCCTGGTCATATAAGTCCACTAGTATGAGGGGATGTTTATGCTAACATAATACCATATAGGACATTTGTTACAGATGAAATGTACTATAGATAAGACTATGGATTTTAAGAGATTGCCCAGGAATTTGACAAATTCAGGAGGGGCTAGGGGCAGGTGTAACCTTTCCCATTGCAATATGCAATAGCTAGGGTATGCTAAGAATTCTAAAATGAGGAACATATCTATTTTTCCACTAGCATGAGTAGGTTGTTTTGTGAAGCCCTATTATTATATATATATATATATATATATATATATATATTTATTTATTTATTTTTTTACACAAAAAGTTTTAGTATTTTCAGAAAGGTATAACAGTATACACATTCAAGAGTTCAAATTGCAAGCACATCAGAAAAACACAATCATAATGGTTGGTACAATAAGCAATGGGAGACATTAGGAGAGCATGCATACAAATAAGAAGACATTAGTCCACTCTGCTCGGAGCTCTTAAGTAATCACATAGATAGCGAGAATCCTTACAGTATGCGGCCCAGGAAGAAGAAGAAGAACTTGACGACGTTATTAAGAATTTCTAGTGCGTTCTCCTAGACCAGCTTAAAAATTCAAGAGATCTTGTGCACTTTGGCCTCCCATTCTTAACGGGTCTCTCAGAGGATTATAATGTGGTGAAGATCGTGCCAGAAAGATCATAGCTGGAGTCAACACAAAGTCCGGGGAGGACAACAGTCTAATTTGATTTTCAATATGAGACCAGAAAGACGAGAGTGAAGGGCATTCCCAACAGAGATGTAGAAAAGTTCCTGGGCCGTTATGGCAGCGCCAACAAACATTGTCTTGGGTGAGCTTCTTGTGTTACAGCCAATCCAGACTCCTGTACCATCTGGAGAGCAATTTATAATGGTTGTCTTGGAGACGTATGCAGGTGGAGAAGCCATGTGAATGACGAAGAGTAGAACGAACTTCCTCTGGGAATAACATAATGCCTAGTTCAATCTCCCACGACATAAGGAAAGCCGGCTTAGCGATCACTACCTTGTCAATGTATTGGTGGAGAAGATGAGAGGTCCGTCTCAACAGTCCAGTATTCGCGTTTAGGAGTGTTTCAAATGGGGTCAACTGGGTGCGAAGTACAGTCCTTTCCCTATTAATATATACAGTCATATGAAAAAGTTTGGGCACCCCTATTAATCTTAATCATTTTTAGTTCTAAATATTTGGGTGTTTGCAACAGCCATTTCAATTTGCTATATCTAATAACTGATGGACACAGTAATATTTCAGGATTGAAATGAGGTTTATTGTACTAACAGAAAATGTGCAATATGCATTAAACCAAAATTTGACCGGTGCAAAAATTTGGGTACCCTTATCATTTTATTGATTTGAATACTCCTAACTACTTTTTACTGACTTACTGAAGCACAAAATTGGTTTTGTAACCTCACTGAGCTTTGAACTTCATAGCCAGGTGTATCCAATCATGAGAAAAGGTATTTAAGGTGGCCAATTGCAAGTTGTTCTCCTATTTGAATCTCCTCTGAAGAGTGGCATCATTGGCTCCTCAAAACAACTCTCAAATGATCTGAAAACAAAGAGTGTTCAACATAGTTGTTCAGGGGAAGGATACAAAAAGTTGTCTCAGAGATTTAACCTGTCAGTTTCCACTGTGAGGAACATAGTAAGGAAATGGAAGACCACAGGGACAGTTCTTGTTAAGCCCAGAAGTGGCAGGCCAAGAAAAATATCAGAAAGGCAGAGAAGAAGAATGGTGAGAACAGTCAAGGACAATCCACAGACCACCTCCAAAGAGCTGCAGCATCATCTTGCTGCAGATGGTGTCACTGTGCATCGGTCAACAATACAGCACACTTTGCACAAGGAGAAGCTGTATGGGAGAGTGATGCGAAAGAAGCCGTTTCTGAAAGCACGCCACAAACAGAGTCGCCTGAGGTATGCAAAAGCACATTTGGACAAGCCAGCTTCATTTTGGAAGAAGGTCCTGTGGACTGATGAAACAAAGATTGGGTTGTTTGGTCATACAAAAAGGCGTTATGCATGGCCTCAAAAAAACACAGCATTCCAAGAAAAACACTTGCTACCCACTGTAAAATTTGGTGGAGGTTCCATCATGCTTTGGGGCTGTGTGGCCAATGCCGGCACCGGGAATCTTGTTAAAGTTGAGGGTCGCATGGATTCAACTCAGTATCAGCAGATTCTTGAGAATAATGTACAAGAATCAGTGACGAATTTGAAGTTACGCCGGGGATGGATATTTCAGCAAGACAATGATCCAAAACACAGCTCTAAATCTACTCAGGCATTCATGCAGAGGAACAATTACAATGTTCTGGAATGGCCATCCCAGTCCCCAGACCTGAATATCATTGAACATCTGTGGGATCATTTGAAGCGGGCTGTCCATGCTCGGCGACCATCAAACTTAACTGAACTGGAATTGTTTTGTAAAGAGGAATGGTCAAAAATACCTTCATCCAGGATCCAGGAACTGATTAAAAGCTACAGGAAGCGACTAGAGGCTGTTATTTTTGCAAAAGGAGGATCTACTAAATATTAATGTCACTTTTCTGTTGAGGTGCCCATACTTTTGCACCGGTCAAATTTTGGTTTAATGCATATTGCACATTTTCTGTTAGTACAATAAACCTCATTTCAATCCTGAAATATTACTGTGTCCATCAGTTATTAGATATATCAAATTGAAATGGCTGTTGCAAACACCCAAATATTTAGAACTAAAAATGATTAAGATTAATAGGGGTGCCCAAACTTTTTCATATGACTGTATTGTAGTTTACTTTGCTGCAGGTAAAGGACACTGACTTGTGACGGCTCATACAGCTTTATTTGTGTGTAATGAAACTAACCTCTATCACAAACAGCTTCTCCACTGTATAAGCAATGCTTCCTCCGATGCCGCCTCTGCTACCTCTTGTGTCGCCCCCTCTACCTCATAGATTGTAAGCTCTTGTGAGCAGGGCCCTCAGTCCCAGTGTGTGAATTGACTATTTTTCTGTAATGTACCTTTTTGTCTGTACTTGAACCCTACAAATTGTAAAGTGCTGCGAAATATTTAAAATGTATTATTATTATTATTATTCTATGCACAATAAGCAACATGGAAAACCAGTTCTAAAAGACTTGATACAACTTTGCCAGCAGGTGGTGCTCAATGTAAAGGTTTGTAGTTATTCTGCAGCTATGACAATTGAGGATCTGCCCTCTTTTGACCTAATCTTTCATATAATCATTTACATGTTTTTTCCTATTTTTTGGAGATCAGACTTTGGAGGGAACAAGAGGACTGTGGTCATAGGCAGGCTGAGCTTTGTCTGGTTCATGTCATTTCAGATAATGTTGTACGAGGGGCGTTCATTAAAGATTTCGCCTGATCCACTTCCTGTGGACTGAGAGCAGTGAAACTTGGCACAGTTATTATTTCTTCTCTACATAGGTGCCACCTAGGGACACACACTACTCCCATCTCTTTAAGCAACTGTAAACACCTCGCTTGTAGAAGTCGACAGGTTGCTCCAAAAGGCACGTTGTGACTTCGGAAATCAGAGTCTCATCATCTGGAAAATGCTTGCCCTTCAAAAATAACTTCATTGTTGGAAAGAGGTGGAAGTCCGATGGTGCGACGTCAGGTGAATAAGGAGGATGTGGTAGAATTTCAAAGCCACAGGAGCATGCTTCCATCTGGGCAACATGTGAGTTGTGAACTGTTGCATAATCTTGCAGGAGGTGGACACCTTTGGTGAGCATGCCACGTCTCTTGGTTTTGATGGCCTCCCACCATTTCCGCAGCAGTGAAGCATAGTATGCCCCAGTGATCATGGTACCCTTTGCTAGGAAATCCATCAATACTTCTCCGTGCTGGTCCAAAAATACTGTGAGCATGACCTTGCCTGCCGAGTGTTGGGCACGTGCCTTCTTTGGAGGTGGTGAGTCATGATGCTTCCTTTGCATCGACTGGACTTTAGTCTCAGGATCATAGTGATGAACCCAGCTTTCATCCTGTGTGATCAGTCTGTTGAACAACTCCTGGTTTTCATGGCACATCGTCAATAGACCATGAGAGCATTCAACTCGTTCCTGCTTCTGGAAAGGTGTGAGCAGCCGGGAAACCAAGCGAGCGGATACCTTATTCATGTGAAGATGGTCTTGGATGATTTTTTCCATGGACTTCACACTAATCTTGACATTTTGGACTAGGTGGCGAATGGTTACACGGCAATTTTCCAAAATGCCGACCTCCACTTGCTAGATGGTGTGTTCATCAATGGCAGAGTGGGGTCGTCCTGTTATTGGAGCTGTTTCCACCTAAGCCTGACCACATTTGAATAAACGATGCCAGTTCTTGGCTACATCATATGATGGGGAGTCATCACCATAAACCTCTTTCATCTCATTGAACATCTCCTTTGGTGTGCGGCCTTTCAAGTAAAGGAACTTGATGACTGTTCTGTATGCCACTTCAGCATCTGTAAAATCAAGACCGTTATCAGTTCTGAGTTGCAAACTGGCACGTAACCTATATAGACTTATATCATTACACATGTGCAGTTTCAGCATCCTGTGAAAAATAGAAGTGGGTCAGGGGAAATCTTTACAGAACGCCCCTCGTAAAATCATGTTACACAATTCATGTAGTCCTGAAGCTTTAGGCTAGGGCTACACGGCGATATTTGTCACACGATGTTGCACATGCATCTGCAATTGCTTGTTTTTTTTATTATTGTTTTTTTTTTAAAGTTAAAGAAATTAACTTTTATACAGCTGCACAAAAACACATGAATTGAAAAATACATGCAATGATATAATTACTATAGAAAATCACTGTCCGGCTTTAGTTTGATTTTAAGTCATTTGACAAATGTCGCCATGTAGTTCTAGCCCTATACTTTTGGGCATCCAAGGGGTTAAAGGGATTGTCCTATTATAGACACTTATTCCCTATCCACAGGATAGAGAATCAGTGTGATATGGCTGGCGGTCAAATCGCTGGGTCCACCAGCAATCAGAACAAACGATTAATAGTCCCCCTACGTGCTTCATGTGAATGAAGCGCCAGAACACTTGTGTGGGACCACAATCTACAGCGGTCCCATTGAAGTGAGTCATACAAGCGCACAGGCACTTCCTTTACAGGGAGAATGCAAGGGGACTTTAACCCCTTTCACGCAAAATCGCGTACATGTACGTGAATAGGTGTGAAGGGGTGTATGGAGAGGGCTCAGGAGCTGAGCGCTCTCTATACACGGCAGATGCCGGCGCCAGCACCCGCCGCTAACAGCTGCGATCGGTGCCGACACCAATCGCAGCTGTTAACACATGGATGCCACAGATAAACATAACCACAGCATCTAAATGAGCAGGCGCCATGGGCGCCGCCATCTTTTACTGATTGCCGCCCTCCAGAACGTCATCGAAGGGCAGCGATTGGTTGTCATGACAGCCAGGAGCCTATTGAAGGCAACCAGGCTTGTCATTAGTATGGCTCTATTACACGCTGGTAATAGAAGTCAAGGGATTTTACCGTTCACAGCAATACATTAGTATTGCAGCGAATCATATGAGCGATCAGACCCCCTAGAGTTCAAGGTCCCTAGGGGGTCTGAAAATAAAAGGAAAAGAAAAGTTTTCTTAAGTATACAAAAAACACATAAAACACACAAGTTTAAATTCCCCCTTTCCCTAGATCACATATAAAAGTAAACAAATACTTATTTATTTATCCCATATGTTGAACGGGGTAGCGGGGAGAAAAATCAAAATGGCCAAATAGCTGTTTTTTTTTAACTTTTTGCCTCCTATAAAAAATGGAATAAAAAGTGATCAAACTATTAGACCTTCCCCAAAATGGTATCAATAAAAACGCCATAGTTTCCCGCATAAAAATACATCTTACCCAGCTCCATGCACAAAAATATAAAAAAGTTACAGGTGTCAGAACATGGCAACACAATTTTTTTTTTCTATTTTGCAGTTTTTAATCTTTTAAAATATATCAAAACATTACAAATACTATATAAATTTGGTATCGCCGTGATCATACTGACCCATAGAATACAGGTAACATATCAATTTTACCACATAGTGAATGCTGCAAAAATTAAACCCATAAGAAATTGGCACAAATGTGTTTTTTTTCCAATTCCATCTCATTCAGATTTTTTTTCCAGCTTCCCTATACATTGTACAGGATATTGAATGGTGCCTTTACCAAGCACAATTCGTTTCGCAAACAATAAGCCATCATGTGACATTATGTGAATGAAAAAAATTAAAAAATTATTGCTCTTGGAATGGGGGGGGGGGGGGAGAACGGAAATGCAAAAATGAAAATTGGCTGTGGCATGAAGGGGTTAAGTCTCCTGATTGCTAGGGGAACCTGTGGATAGACCCGCCAGTTTCAGTGTGATCAGCTAACCATATAATGTGTATGAGGTCCTCCTGATTTTTGCCCAATGGCAGGTCTCTGATGAGATAAGGATCAGGCAGATGGATTTTGACTGCTTCATCCCTTTATTCACAGGGAGAGAAACTGCTGTTGGACATGACTGACAGCAACATTATCCTGTCTCATATTTGCTTACATGTGGTGTAAACCATTACAAGAACATAGGGGTCAGTTTTAATAAGACTGGAATATTGTTTGCCAATCTTAAAGGGAGTCTATCATTAGAAAAACACCTTTTAAACTAATGACATGTTGGAATAGCCTTTAAAAAAGCTATTCTACTCCTACCTTCCATTCTCTTCTTCTCCCCACCGTTTATTGCGATATGAAAATTACACTCACAGAGCACCCCCACATCATAACCTCTCGCCACCCCTTAGTTAATTCTGTTCATGCTCCTCTTCATGTTCTCCTGATCTTCTGGCCTCCGACGCTGCGCTATTCGCCGACTGTGCATGCTCTGACGCCATTTTGCAGTGGTCTGTTACACGAGCAGTGTAACGAGCGGTGTAACAGACCACCACAAAATGGCGGCGGAGCATGCGCAGTCAGCATATAGCATAACTAAGGGGTGGTGAGAGGTTATGACACGGGGGTGCTCGGAGCACAGGGGGAACGTCCCCCTGTGCTCTGTAAGCGTAATTTGCGTATCGCAATAAACTGATTTTGAGAGAATGGAAGGTAGGAGTAGAATAGCCTTTTTAAAGACTATTCCAACATGCCATTAGTTTAAAAGGTGATTTTCTAATGATAGACTCCCTTTAATAAATTCTCCAACTGGCACAGGAAACCAGTGATTTATGAAGAGGCTTCAGCCTGTTCATAAATCAGCCGTGTGTCCCAGTGCCAGAATGGAAATCTACGTCAGTTACGCAGATTACAACTAACTAAAACTGGCATAGAGGGAATGATAAATCTCCCTCAGTGAGTAACAAAATTATATGAGCACTGTGGTTGGATACTGGGGGCCCTCCTTTTTTATTCTTTGTGGGACCATTGATTCCCAATTCTTCTTTTAAAGGGGTTGTCCAGGATAACCCGTTTTTGTCAAGGAGGCCAGGGAAGGTGAAAAGTATAAAAAACATGCTCACTTGTCCCCAATGCTCTGGTGTCTCCCACCGCGGTCCAGTCTTGTTGCATTGGAGTCTTGTTTTGGCAGAAGTCCCCGTTGCCTAAGGAAAGGACACGGAATGTCACAGTGACGTATACGAGTGACATCCCGGTTCCTTTACTTAGGTCGCTGATTGGCCTCAGCGGTTACATTCGGCAGGGACTTCCGCCAAACAAGACCCCAAAGCAGCAGGGCTGGACCATGGTGGGAGACACCAGAGAACTTTCTCTGGCCTCCTTACCAAAAAAAAAGGTTATCCTGGACAACCCCTTTAATTTCTGTACAATAGCCATTAAGCTACTCAGACTACTATGCACACTGGGGAAAAATGATCAAGTCTAGTGTATGCATGCCGGTCTTGATGTCCGCTGCGCCAACACAGGGATCACTTAATTCATGATGGATCAAGACTACCAATGCACAGTGAGGATAATTTATGAAGCTATGTTGGAAACTGGCTTCAGGACTTTTCTCTCCGCAATTTTTAAGCGGGATCAGGGATGGAAACCACGAACGTGTAGCAGGCGCAGGTGTGAACCCAGCCTTAGGTCTCGTACATACTACTACGGTTCATTTTCTGCAATTACGAATAACATTCAGGTCCATTCTTTTCTATGGGCCCATACTCACTGCTGTAGGAAAAGGGCCACAAAATATGGAGCACGTTCTATACCTGTCTGTTTCCACGTCTCTGTCCATTCAAGTGCATGGGTCAGTGAAAATTACGGATGGCACACAGATACCAAACCTTGTGCCATCTGATCTGTTTTCACTGACCCAAAAACACTGCACACAGTCATATGCAGAACCGTTACTATACCATACATCAGAAAGTGAAATAAATTACAGCTCAAATCTATGCCATCGAGACTTGAGTTTCTGCAGCACAGAGGGTAAGGGATGTGCCCAATTTATCAATAGACATGCCTATTAATAAATTTGGGACATCTATGCTCCAGTGTCCAGGGGATATATATGTATTGCCAGTCTTGATCGTCCTTATCAGCTTCTAACAAAGTTCACTATTTAGGCTAAAGCCCCACGTAGCACCCCGTTGCAGCCGCGGTTTTTCCCCCAACGCTTTTCACTGAAAGACTCTGCGGACTTTCTGCTTTCATTATACACACGTGGACAAAATTGTTGGTACCCTTCGTTTAATGAAAGAAAAAGACAATGGTCACAGAAATAACTTGAATCTGACAAAAGTAATAATATATAAAAAATCTATGAAAATGAACAAATGAAAGTCAGGCGTTGCTTTTCAACCATGAATTTTTAAAAAAAGAAAACTCATGAAACAGGCCTGGACAGAAATGATGGTTCCCTTAACTTAATATTTTGCTGCACAACCTTTTGAGGCAATCATTGCAATCAAACGATTCCTGTAACTGTCAATGAGACTTCTGCACCTCTCAATAGGTATTTTGGCCACTCCTCATGAGCAAACTGCTCCAGTTGTCTCGGGTTTGAAGGGTGCCTTTTCCAGACGGCATGTTTCAGCTCCTTCCAAAGATGCTCAATAGGATTTAGGTCAGGGCTCACAGAAGGCCACTTCAGAACAGTCCAATGTTTTCCTCTCAGCCATTTTTGGGTATTTTTAGCTGTATGTTTTGGGTCATTATCCTGTTGCAAGACCCATGACCTGCGACTGAGACCAAGCCTTCTGACACTGGGCAGCACATTTCTCTCTAGAATCCCTTGATAGTCTTAAGATTTCATTGTACCCTGCACAGATTCAAGACACCCTGTGCCAGATGCAGCAAAGCAGCCCCAGAACATAACAGAGCCTCCTCCATGTTTCACAGTAGGGACAGTGTTCTTTTCAAGATATGCTTCATTTTTCCGTCTGTGAACATAGAGCTGATGTGCCTTGCCAAAAATTTTGATTTTTGTCTCATCTGTCCATAGGACATTCTCCCAGAAGCTTTGTAGTTTGTCAACATGTAGTTTGGCAAATTACTTTTGTCAGATTCAAGTTATTTCTGTGACCATTGCGGGTTTTTCTTTCATTAAACGAGGGGTACCAACAATTTTGTCCACGTGTGTATCTATAGGGAAACTGCTGTCATTTCCATAGGTATAATTGATATGCTTTCAAAAATCGCCATGGTTTTGGAAATCGTGGCTTGTTTGCAGCGTGTATTTTTCCGCACTGTGGGGATGGGATTCGCTAGAATTCCATCCACTAGACAGTGAATGTAAAACGCCACGGCTCTACATGTGGCCCGTTTACTCTATGTGGGGCCCCGGCCTTAGAGGGGTTTTCCACTTTTCCTTTGGATAGGCCACCAATATCTGAACTGTGTTCATTGCATACCCTTTTCCATACATCAACATGCTGTACACTTACTAGCTGCTGTGCTGTGTATTGCAGTTTTTAACATAAAGACTGCCCTTGTTTCCCATAGCAACCAGCACTTTTGTAAATGTGAAAACTGCACTGATTGGTTGCTATGACAACAGCAGTCTTTCTGTTAGGCAGTTTAGGTAATTGCTATGTGTATTATAGTGAGTATATCTCAGAGGTGTAAATCAGGGATTACACAGCTTCATAGCCAAATCATATTAAACTACATTTACCGACATGCCCTCGCGCGCATGCGCAGTGGAATTGTGACGCTTCTCCCAGGTAACCGCATTCTCCATGAAACTTAGGCATTCGCTAGGAGTGCCGGGGAAGGGCTTGGTGTGGGCGTGTCATTCTTACAACTCCGCCCCAGTGATTGACAGGAACTCCTCTCTTTCAATAGCATGTCGTTTTCGCCAATGACCAATCAGAGCAGGAAAATCAATTGCAAGGGGAGTGGATGTTGTCAGAAGGAGGCGTGGTAGCGCCTAGCATGCTAGGTTTTGTCTTGCTTGTGTTGGTAGGGTAGCTTGTGACGTCTATGGTGCTGCAGTGATGGAGAGTGGGGGGAGCAGCCGGTGACCGGGGGGGATAGTGGTGGCGGCGAGGCTCGGGACTGGCGGGTAACGGTTCGTCTGGCACCAGTATGGGTGTGCCTTGTGTTACTGGTGGATAGAGGTGACCTCAAGATCTCTTTTATATTGGACGTGGAGGAACCCCCCTATTTTCTAGATGAGTGAGCAGGTATACGGAATGTCACCTCTGGGCTCCCGATTGTACCATTGAGGTAAGGGGGGAAGTAGGTGCAGTTACCCTTTGGATATTGTCTTGTATGTGTGACCCTCCAGTGTGGTACATTGTGACACAGGCATTTATGTGTAGCCATAAATCATGTGTGCACTACGGTGGTCTGCAGCCACACACTGCATCTTTCTGTATACACAACATACCCTCTGCAGTTCATTCATACATCATTGTGTTTGTCTATATACAGTCTATTTAGCCTATCTATGTTTCTAAATAATATGATTATATTATTATCACCTGCTCATTTATTCAGACATCTACATCATGCTTATCTCACAATATTATACAATATAACGATATTACAAAAAAAATATAACCATTATGATAAAATCAGAAGTGACAGTTCTTGGTAACATTCCCTATGTGTAAATCACTGTGTGTAAATGTGCATACTGTATCTGTCAGATCATTGGCCGATCTAACCACCCCCTCTAACGATCATAGTGATCGATGTGATCGCCGCCGGCCGTGGTGATCATTAAACACAACTCTATTATCGACAGGCTTTGTGTTTTATTTATCTATGATGTTAATATTTTTTTATTTCCAATCCTAGAAAAATATCCCAAAGAACTAATTACCGTATTTGTCTTTCTTGGGGCTAGAAAGTGTGAACTCAGGTGTGTAGCATTGGGAGAGAAATGTGTATAGCTACACAAAAATGTGTTGAGTATGTATCACACACATAGTAGGGAGGGGCCCAGCTATCTGCTATTTCTTTATTGTACTGACTGCTATTCCCCTCCTCCTCTTCTGTCATTACTGAACATGACATTAGTGATGGACCCCCATGGAGAAGAGAATCCCCATGGTAAAGCTTTTTTTTTTTTTTTTTTTTTTTTTCAATGAGAAGCTTCTATTCCTGTGAGGATGACTGTGAGCCTATTTGATTTCTCCGTGCTTCTAACATCCATCCTGCTATTGTGTCGGTGACCGGGAATCCTCTGTAGTACATGAGAAGTGAATGGAAAAATTATTTTTTTCCTTTAAATATTGATATTGGACTAATATAATAGATGCTATCTTAGCAAATACACTCAATTATGCTGGTGACTGTAGAAGGGGCTTTGCCTTGGGCCTATAGTATAAATGGTTGTGAAGTTCTCCTTTAGACGAAGCGAGAGAATTGTAAATACATTTTTATGACTTTTCTCAGCATTATCCAGTCCAGTATTTGTTGTAGCAATTTGTTTGTTTTTTTATTGATTATATATTTTTGATGTAACTATTTTTAAATATATTTTTTTTATTTATTTTGATATACTTTATAAATTTGTTGTCAACAAATATGCCTCTTTATGTGCTTTGTATATGTTGACAGAAGCACATTATATATATATATGTATATATATATATATATATATATGTGTATATATATATATATGTGTATATATATATATATATATATAATATGCTATCTAATCTATCTATATACCCACACAAAAATAAAAATGTGGCCACCATCAATGTTTGGATGCAGATCATGTAGGCCGGTGTATGAAGCTTCTCTTGTCTCCAGTGCTGCAGACTTTCCCAACACATTGACTAGATATCCCCTCCTCATTGCAGAGTAGAATTAACCCCTTGATTTCTGTGCCTGCTTAGAGAATATTAAAATAAGTATATTACTCATCAGGGTTGTGGTCCTGGAAGGTTATACCATGTGCACTTAAAGGATGGCTTCATCCTCCAGCAGGATCTCTGCGGTGGGGGGCAGTGATTGTTATTGAGTAGCTAATCTTCTGGATGTGTGCTAAGGGAATGACAAGCCACTTTTACTAAACATGCTTGGGACGCTCTGCACTTTCTCTAGTGAAAAATCACCCTTTTGATTTGCAAGTTGTCAATTCAGCTTTTGGATTGTGGGGATAGATATTGAAGGTTGTATACCTAGTTTTTTTTTTTAATTTTTTTTAATGACATTTCCTACGGTTCATTGCAAAGTTTTCTGTTGCTGAGAAGTCAAGTTATAGGATTTTAAAACCCTAAATTGGCATAATTAAACTTACTAGGGGGTGGGGGGAGCTGGAACAGCTCCGTCTACTTATTTGGTTATGGTACTACATTGCATAATTGACATGTCCCTGATACCCTACCTAGACGTCAGCCTTACATGGTGTAATTTAGCATGAGGACTGCATGAGTAGATGAATCTGCTCCTCACCCAAATGACTAGTGAAAGGGGTTGTTCACTTTCAGACCAGTATTGAAAGATGAATGTTATTTGTATAATGAAAAGTTGTATAATTTTCTGTATAAATTCCACACTGTTTTCTAGATCTCTGGTTGCTGTCATTCATTCTGCCTACTCCCAGTGAAAGAAAATCATGTCATGTCATGTGATGTACAGCCTGTGGTCATGTCATGTGATGTACAGCCTGTGGTCATGTCATGTGATGTACAGCCTGTGGTCATGTCATGTGATGTACACACGGGTGCACAGCTCATTATAGTTAGGCTGTGTTCACACGGAGTTTTTTACAGGCGGATTTTGCCGCGGAATCCGTCTGAAAAAAACGCCTCCCATTCATTTCAATGGGAGTCAGTAGCAGTTTTTTTTCCTCTAGTGGAAAAAAAAAAAAGCAACATGATCTATCTTCAAGCGGATTCCGCCTGGAAAAACCCATTGAAGTCAATGGGAGGTGGAAAAAATGCGATGTTGGTTTTTGACGTGGTTTTTAACGCGGTTTCCGCAAAAACCGCATTAAAAATCGCGATGCGGTTTTCAAAGAGAAGCATCCAGGTCCATACAGTGTGCTAGAGCAAAAAAAAACCGTGGCAAAAACCGCATGTAATAAAAAAGCGTCAAAAAATTTTCCTAATTCCTGAAGTAGATTTTTTTCAGCTTGCTAAAAACTCCGTGTGAACATACCCTTACAGTAACCAGATTTCTACCTGGTAATAAGCTGTGCACCTGTGTGTCCATCACATGACCATGGACTGATATTCTACCACTGGAAGTAAGCAGACAGCAAGCAGAGATCTAGAAAACTGAGCAATTGATATAGAAAGTATATTGGAAAATTGTATTACATTTTTAATTATACAAACAATAACATTTGTTTCTCAATATTGGTCTGAAAGTGGACCACCCCTTTAAGGTAAATTAGTATATGTGATTTAACACTTTAAAAGTTTATTGCTTGACTTTTCAGCAACAGAAAGCTTAATGAGGGGCACCATAGGAATGGTTATTACTTGATGTTGCACAGACTGGGCTCAGTTTAGAATGGAAAAACACCTGACAGGTTCCCTTTAAAGTTTACAATACGGATATGTGGATATGCATGCTGTTTAGCCTCATTCAGTGGGGCTACTTGGAGTGTCAGAAAACATAATTTGATATAGATATACACAGCTTTCACACAGATTTTGGCATGGAATATGTTCCAAAATCAGCTTTGTGAACAGTCCCTTAGAAGAATGAACTGCAGTCCTACAAGTACTGGATGCTGGCAGGTTGCTGGAGATATGAGTCAGATTTTTGCAGACATTTGTGCACGTTGTGGATTTTCACAAACCACTCTATTATGTAACACATCTAATATATATCCACCCACATGGTAAATCTGTAGTATAGTACAGCATGAAGCTTCTTTTATGGTATGATTTCCAGTTATGAGAAGCCTGAGAATACAATGTTTTATTTTGTGATATTTCTGTTTTCAGTCTCTAGTGCAAGCCGATGGGTTGTCTGAATGTTGTGTTTGAGATTTATCGCTGAAAAGTTCTTTTGACTCTTCATTGATGCTGACACGCTCCTTGCACGCTGTGTGTAGTATTAATACCAAGTCACTGCTCTGGTGGAACTAAGGTGTGGACCAGAGATCCAATGGCCACTGCTGGCACCCAATGTATCATTATTATGGATGATATGTTGGCACCATGAAAAGACACATATCAGCACATTCTGGACACTATACATGTGTGTGTTGAAGTGTTTGTCTTAGATTCCAAAAACTGGAAAACCAGGTAGAACCCAGAAGACCACATTATTAGTCAAAGACTAATGCAACAGATTTGGCAATGCGTTTTGACTTTCGTTAAACAGAAACCACTACCAAGTATGAACAGAGCACAATGCTGGCCATACACATAAGGTAGCTATCGGCCAAATGCATGTTTGGTTGACAGCAGTCTGGCCCAGTTTCCCACATGCATGCTCAGCTCATCTAAGCATTCATGTGCCCTGAATGAGGAGATGGGAAGGAAGCTGCTGTCATTGGCCTATCTCCTGAGAACAAAAGAATTCAACTGCCTGATCCTATTCTCCCCCAAAAACTGCATTTGGGAAGAATCAGGAGGCCCATATACAATTTAGCTGGTCCTACTGTGTGTGTCATACTTAAAGGGATGTTCCCATCTGACACATTTATGCATCAGGCAGCTTTGTCTATTTTCAGAACTCCCATAGACATGACTGGAGCACGGCTATGTCTCCATTCTGAGCGGCCAAGATACAGAGGTCAGGGGACCCCCATTCTTAAGATAAATGCAGGGTTGTGTCTGGTATTGCAGCTCATTTCCATTAAAGTGATTGGGCTGAATTGCAAGACCACACAAAACCTATGGACAGATGTGGTGCTATTCCTGGAAGAAAGCAACCATATTTTTCTAATACTGGGCAACCTATTTAAAGCTTCGGGCATTGACCTCTGTTCTCTCTATCATGCCCCGTTATTGCAGTGTGTACTTGCTTAAATGCACTGTGCTGACAAGTTGTTAAAAATAATAAAGGAAACATTCAGACAAGATAGATTTCCTGTGTAAAATCTGCAGAAAAACTTACAGTACAATACAGTACCATGTGAATGGTATTGTTAACGCAAAGGTTGAAATCTGCTTCCAGTCCACCGAAAAAAGTGGCATAATTTCAAGGGGTTATGCTGCATATTCATCTATCCATAGGATAGATAATAAATTGCTGATGGGTGGGAGTCTGAGCACTGAGACCCCCCCTCTTCCCACTTATCCTGAAATCGTGGGTGTTTTACCTCCACTGGGAATGCAGCCATGGGAAAAGCAGCTAAATCTCCTGGTGGACAACGATGCACACCTTCTCTGTCACTTTTTTTTTTTTTTTTTTTTTTTAATACAAGGCTCAGTTAAAGGGGCTTTCCCGGCAAAAATTCTTTTTAAAAAAAAAAAAAAAAAAAAGGTCAGATAGTGCTATTAATAGGTTAATAAGTTCAACCAAATACCTTTAGCAGTGTTTTGAGTGATTTCTGGGTTTCTCTGGGAGCTCCTGGCATCTTCTGCATTTGTTTACATGGGTAGCTTCCTGTTCTGTTTTCCTACAATTACCATGATGCCTTGCACTTTGCTCAGAGCTGACTCCTCCCCCTCTCTCTTTCACTACCCTCCCCCCCCTGCTCTTGCCTGTCTTCGGGGCAAGACCTTCTGGGCACGGGACTTCACTGGTTCTGGATGGCCAGCACCTCCTTAATGTCTGCCAGCCGCCTATGCCTGCGCAATATAGCCAAAGTCCTGGCAAGCGCAGTATCGGGCACTCCGGCTCTATTGTGCAGGCGTGGGCGGCCAGCAGACATCAAGAAGGAAGATCAGTTTATCTCAGATGACCACGTTAAAGAGGACCTTTCACGTCCTCATGTGTATGCGGTTTTACATACCGCTAGAAAGCTGACAGCACGCTGAATTCAGCGCACTGTCGGCTTTCCCAGTATGTGCCCCGGGACTGGAGATATCGGGGGTCTAAATTTCACCGTTCACTGTCAGAAGGGCGTTTCTGACAGTCTACCTGCGCTGTGAGGAACGCCCTCCATGACAGTACTAGTCCATAGACTTGTACTGGGGGGGCGTTCCTTACAGCTTAGCGTCATCACTGACAGTACTTGGCTATGGATGAGTACAGACAGGGGGGAGTTCCTTACCGCCCAGTGATGATGCTGAGTTGTGAGGATCGCCCCCCAGTACAGGGCTATGGACTAGTACTGTCAGGGAGGGCGTTCCTCACAGCGCAGCTAGACTGTCAGGAAAGCTCTTCTAACAGTGAACGGTGAAATTTAGACCCCAGATATCTCCAGCCCCGGGGCACATACCAGGAAAGCTGAAAGTGCGCTGAATTCAGCGCGCTGTCAGCTTTCTAGTGGTATGTAAAACCGCATATACATGAGGACGTGAAAGGTCCTCTTTAAGTATCCTTTAGGTATCATGGTTTTTGCTGGATATTATAGTGCAGCATGCTACACTATTATGACCCTCACAAAAAGCAGCTTGATAGAAAAGAGCTAGAGTAACTTTTAACAGAGCACAACACATGTAGATTTCACACAGATTAGCTGCAAATTTGCATTGGATTACTGGCAATATCTACAGTTTCTCAGCTCACCCTGATGATCAGCTATATACAGGCTTCTCTATCTAGAAAACATGGTCCATATATTGGATGTATTTCCCGCACTGCACTCTGTCTGCTGACACTCGCAGTATTATAGTTATCTATGACGCTGAGTCAGGACTATATGTCGTGATCACAGTACTGGAACAGTAGACCTGTGGTGAGACCGTAACTCACAGTATCATGGATAACTATAATAAAGTGAGTCTGGGTCTCCATGCAGAGTGTACTGTAGTCCAGGAAATATGTCCGATACAGACTGTATTTTCTAGACCAAAAAAGCATGTGCGTAGCTGGCCTAAGGGCATGTACATATGTGATGGCTTTGTTGTGGCCAGATGTGACATTGGAGTAAATGGAATTTTGTGAAACCTTATTCACACAGTTTTTCCTTTAAATATGTAGATTTTTATCCATGATGCAGCTTTTAGGAAGACAAATAAGCCCTATATGTGACATTTAAGCATTGCTTTTAGGCTGGGTTCACACAGTGGAGTAGATTAACTTTGCACTGTCTACTAGTATTAGTTTGACAGTCTGAAATTGCTGTAGACTTTCCAAAGTGTCTTTTAGACTGTATAGTGTAACTTTACAACACTTAATAGTTGTCTTAGAAACAATTTTGGTGCATCTTCTGATACAGTTTTGCATTTCAATCCCCGCCCAACTGTGAGATGGGCCACAGAAACTGCTAGCTAAGTTCACACTAGCATTGCTTCTCCGTTGTTCTGGTCCGTTGGAGGGCCATAACAATGGATAGGTGTGATGAACCGACCCTCAGTTTTATATCTTTCTTGGAAGTGTGTTTTACTTGCTTAGGTCAGTCCTTCCCCCACTTGGAATGCGGTGCTTTAGTTGAGTCCACATTGCTGGACGATAGGCTTCACTGGTTTTATGTGTGTTCATTGGAGATGGCTTGCTATAGCCAGGCACTTTTATTATCCCTGGCCAGATGGGATGGGGGATAGCAAGCCTTAACTTCACCCTTCTCTCCGAGGGTTCTGCAAAGGTGGGAGAAGGGGGGCTGCCTGGGTGCAAGGGGTGGGTGGAGCACTAGCCATATGCTGTGGGCAGACCTGGATTCTGGGGTCATTCAGCAAAGAGGCAGTAAGGAGCTCTGATCTGGGAGAAGAGGAGAGAGCTTGCCCTACTGAGGAATGCATTGAGGGCCTAGCAGTGAGGCCTGAAGCCTTTCACTTGTTCTGGACAACATGTAGAAGGATTGTTTTATGCAACTTGCTTAAGCTTGCGCCCTAGGCCCAAAACTCTGCTGTGGCCTAGAGAAACGGACTACGAGCCTATGCCGGTATTTTCTCTATCTTTTAATTTCCCTGTTTATTTTTGTGTATTGTATCATCGCTTTTGCTTGTATGTTTATGCTTGATCATATTAATATTGTATATTTCTGTATATGCTATTAATTCATACCGACCCACTTGGGTTATTAAACATATAAAATTTATATCGCTCATTTCGTTTTATCCTATGACCCGGTCTACTCACGGTGTGTGAGTGGGAGGTTAAGAAAGAAGTTTGATCGCAGGCGTGCCAGGCGGCTGGGCGAGGCGATATTCTTCACAGATAGGCGGATCGCTAAAATAGTGGTAACACACGGAGTCTGACGGACAACATTGACTATAACGGGGTCCCTCGGGTGTCTGTCTGTTTTAAAATGGAAACTGGAAGCGGGAAAAGTACTCTGTGTAGAACTTTTTACTGTGCTGTTTATCAGGTGGACATTGCAATGGAGACTCCGGCACAGATGTGAACATAGCCTTAGAAAGTGTCTGAAACGCATAGAAAATGAGGCGTAAAGCATGTACATCAGTTTTTCTTGTCACCGATTATGACAGAATTCTAGTGCATATTCATTAGTTGATAGCCTTCCCCCAACCCATTAAAACTGCCCCCAGTGCTGTAGATGCTGTAACATTGATAAAAATCTTACCTTTTTGTGTTTGACAGTGCCGTTAATGTCAAGAAAAAGAAGTTTTATCCATAATGCATATTAGCCAGTTGGAGCACTGCGGGGTGTTCCCAGGGGGCAGAGCACTGCTCTCACTATTCATGTGTGTGCTGTCCCACTGCTCTGACATTGCCATCCCTTCGGTGAAATCTTGCGCATGTGCAATATGCTCTTGCAGTCCTTGGTGTGTATGAGCAAACTGTGCATTCAGTGTCTGTTCAGCCTGCCCCACTATGTTCATTCTGGCATGATTCTGAGCTCTGTGACTCTAAACAGAGACAAACAGTGTCGCAGCTCAGAATCATGCCCCCTTGCTTGCACCTCCCTGAGACTGCCTACTTGACGGCAGAGAGTCTATCATATCAGGTGCCAAAACTGATTGCTCAGAAACGGTGCAGCACCTATTAAAGGATGCAAAGAACTGAAGTTGGTGAAGTGGAGTGGTGCATGCTATATTATGAGCCCTGTAATAAGACTGACATGGGCTCTGCTTGCTGCATGACGTCAAACAAGGTGGCATACCACCCACCTATACACCCTGCCCACTTATACACACCACCAGCCTGTTCACCGACTCATCATCATCCACGCCCGTACTCCAAGGGCCTAGAAATGGTGTACAAATCTAAGTTATCAACTGAAAGTGCCACAGGTAAAGGCAAAAGAAGAAAGACCAGAGAGCTAGAGTCAGGCACAATTTTATACCATACGAAGGCAAATTTCGGTAACGCAGTAATTTATAAACTTGATTAACTCTCCAAATGCTGAAAGAAAATGAAAAGTAGTTTAAAAGTTTAGTAACTCTCTAAGTGTTTCTGAAGCCTCAAGTTGTGTTGATGCAGTTTTTGAAGTGAAAACCAATTGTAGATCGTAATCTATAAAGTACAGCTGTTATTGAGATCCATAAAAAAAAAATGGACACATGAATGGAAGCATTACATACAATGCCTATGTGTGCCTATGATGAATGCAGATGCACACGAATGTGAGTCACTGATATGAGAATAAACTCTTGTATTTTATTGTGGTACTGTAATGGTTCTTCAGACCTTTTCCTAGAATGGTTTCTATACCATATAGCGGCAACACTGTGTAATTTGCAGAGCATTAAAAAAAAACAATAAGCTGGTTTGGGGCAACTAAACCACTAGCATGATGTTATACAGCTGCGGTTTAGGATCTCAAACCTGTGTTTACGACACCTGACTGTCCCGGCAGTCTTTAGTATATTAAGCTATATCTCGCCCTGTAGATTGGACACATGCGCAGTGAAGCGAGATGTACTGACTTCTGCTTAATTGGCCACAATACACTGAAGTGGACTCTGGGACTCCTCTCCTGAGTAAGGTATAACTTGATATACTAAAGATTGTGGGGACTGTCAGCTATTGAATACATAAGTTTGGGACCCATGGCTACATCACACTAGTGGTTTAGGGAGCTTCTGGGCAAAAGACTTTGATGACCTAACTCATCAATATTCAGGTGGGGTCCAACACCCACCGATCAGCTGTTTTCACCACCCGCTATATGGACAACCAAGCTGAAAGCAGATAGCTCCGCTCCTTGTACAGTGGCCATATTGTGTTACTGTGGCTTAGTTTCTATACTAGTGAATGAGAGCTGAGCTGCAGCCATTTGCCTAGAAAACTCCCATTTAACTTGCTGCTTGTCAAATTGTACTGTATGTTGTGCTGTGACTTTCAGTCTTTGTAATTCAAAGATTGGAAGTAGTGGGACCCCTGCAGCGATTTTAGAAAGTATACTACCACAAAACCACAGCATTTCAGGTGGCTTTGGCAATGAGCGAAAGCTGGAAAATCGGCAGTGGAAATATCCTGAGAATCAATCCTAAAAGTGTTGTATTTTCACTATATCGGTGTATAGCCCTCACATCGATCAGCTATACAGGCCTGCTTCCAATGGCTATAATATACACGTGCAGATAGCTCTGTGCCCATATAGTGGCTGGGCGCCCGTACTACAGCTCCGATCCCATTGAAGTCAATGGGGTGCTCCTGCTTTTTATTCACATAAACGCATGTGTTTTCTCTTTTTTGAACCCACACATGGTTTGCAATTTTGACCACTGTTAGCCATTTTACCTACACTATGTAGGTATATGTGGTGATAATAATAATAATAATAATAATAATAATAATATTATTGTTTATATAGCACCATTAATTCCATGGTGCTTTACATTTGAGGATTTACATACGGTACATGAGATATAAAAAACAGATAATACTAACCGTGACCAACTGGCACAGTGGGATAGAGGGCCCTGCCCGCAAGGGCTTACAATCTATGAGGGAAGAAGAATAGAGACAGAAGGTGAGTTGAGAGGCTGTACAGATGGTGGTGTGGTGACAGTAGCGTTATTGGAGGTTGTAGGCCTTCCTGAATAGATGAGTCTTCAGGGCCTTCTTGAAGCTTGTGAGTGTGGGGGATAGTCTTATGTGTCTTGGTAATGAGTTCCAGAGTATGGGGGATGCACGGGAGAAGTCTTGGAGACGATTGTGTGAGGAGCGGATAAGAGCAGAGCAGAGTAGGAGGTCTTTGGTGGATCGGAGGTTACGTGCGGGCAGGTAGCGGGAGATTAGGTCGGAGATATATGGAGGGGACAGGTTGTGGATGGCTTTGTATGTCAGCGTTAGTAGTTTGTACTCTATTCGCTGGGCAACGGGTAGTCAGTGAAGGGATTGGCAGAGGGGAGCGGCCAAAGAAGAACTGGGGGAGAGGTGTATTAGGCAAGCAGCACAGTTTAAAGTGGTCTGGAGAGGGGTGCGAGTGGGAGATGCTGAATGTGAGGTATGAGGAGATCCAGGAAAGGGCCAGGTCTGAGATGCCAAGGGATGGAGAGCGTTTCTAGCAGGAGGTAATGGTCGACTGTGTCAAAGGCAGAGGAGAGGTTGAGGAGGAGGAGGACAGAATAGTGACGTTTGGCTTTAGCAGTTAGAAGGTCTTTAGTGACCTTGCTTAGGGCAGTTTCCGTGGAGTGATGGGGTCTGAAGCCTGACTGTAGTCTGTCAAAGAGCATATTGGATGAGAGATAGGACAGTTTGGAGTGGACATGTTGCTCCAGCAATTTTGAGGCGTATGGGAGCAGTGAGATGGGGCGATAGTTGGCTTGAGAGGATGGGTCCAGGGAGGGTTTCTTAAGTATAGGTGTGACGGTAGCATGTTTGAGGGCAGAAGGGAAGGATCCATTGGTTAGGGATAGGTTGAAGAGATGGGTTAGGGCAGGAGTAATGACTTCAGAGCACTTGGGGATGAGGTGTGACTGGATCGGGTCGAGTGCACAGGAGGTGATGTGGGATTTAGAGATTAGGGTGGAGAGCTTTTCATCAGTGACGGTGGAGAAACAGGTTAAAGATGAAGAGCACTGAGCAGTTGGATAGAGTGGTTGTCTGGGGTGTAGGGTGAGACTGTCTCTGATAATGTCAATTTTGCTTTTGAAATAAGAGACAAAGTCAGCTAGATTCAGTAATGGAAGATACCTTCCAGGAAGGCTCTGGCGCCAATCCCTTTAAATTATTGTTACCCAATTACCCCTTTGTAGTGAGAGGCGGATATTCCTTTTTTGGGTATAAATAAGTCCAGATTTTTATTAGCGGTAAATGAAGCGTTTCGGGGTATGCAGACCCCTTTCTCAAATAAAGTGTCTGTGAATAGGAAGTGCATTAGCCAGGTGGTGAAGTGGTCGATAAAGGCAGCAGTAGGTCCTGACGTCGATATATGACGGCCAGTTGGAGGTTGGAAGGCAAGTAAATGCGAACAGAGTGCACTTCAAAGGAGGGGAGGGTGACAGCAGGTATCGGTTGGATTGGGACAAAGGAGCAATTTTCAGACAGGAGTATTCCTATGCCTCCACCAGGTTTATTGTTGGGGCGGAGAGAGTGCGAGAATTGCAGACCTCCATAGGAGAGGGCAACAGGGGAGGTGGTGTCTGAGGGTGTTATCCACGTTTCTGTGATACCAAGCATTGATAATTTATGAGAAATGAAGAGGTCGTGGATTTAGTCAAGTTTGTTGCTTACAGAGTAAGCATTCCATAGTGCACCGGGGAGTGTGTGGGGAGGAGCGGGTGAGACAGGTGTAAGATTTAGGGGGTTCCGTGCGCTGATGTTGGTGGTGAGGAAAGATCCGACAGCAGGGAGGTGCTGGGGTGTTCCAGGATTAGGAGATATGTCGACAGAAATGAGGAGTAGCAGGGAGAGGGATAGCAGGTGTAAGCAGGAGAGAGTGTGGGGGGAGGTTGTGTGTGTCTGGGGTGGAAAGCTTGTAGCTGAGCAGAGAAGGTCAGATGGTGGGGTAGGCTAGAAGTAGAGATAAAGATATTCTTAGTGACATGGCTGGTTTGGGGTGGAAAAGTGGTTTTTACAAGTATAGGAAGAACAACAGTGATTAAAGTGAGAAGCATTTCTATAGTTAGTAACTAAGTTTCCTTTTAGTGGCTAGTTGTTACCTTCAGTTCCCTTCTTCTAATACAAGTAGAAATGCAAGTACCTTCATTGAGTCCTTTTACTGTTGATTCTGGTGCCCCCATACTAATTACGTTCGCATCTTCCTTGGGACTTGCTGCACTGCATGTTGTGCGCAGACAAAGGGTAATGATTGTATAATAAAATGATCATTCTATGAATATTACCATTGATTACAATAATTATTTTCCGCTGTCATCCGCCTACTGCAGCGCTTGTTGCTAGGCAATGACCAGAACATATTAAACCCATGTTTAGCTAATGCAGTGCGTGTTGTGTTTTTTTATTTTTTTTTATTAATTAGGTAGTCATTCAGACTTATCGTTATAGTGGAGTTTATTGTGCGTTGTGGTAGATGCAGTTTGAGAGAAAGCGGTCAGCGGAGCTTATAAACATAGAGAAATCTCCCCTCTGAATTCTGACAGTGCTAGAAATGAGAATATATGTCAGTATTTTATAGTGGTTCCTCTGGAATTTCTTTTGACAGTGAACAAGCTGCATCACAAGCACGTACAGATGGTCTATTGACAGGGTTTCCTCATTGCAGGCTGTGTTCCTCTGGGTATTGGTCTCTAAAATGTGACCTCCTCTGCGATCTTGGTATCCAGAGGGATAGTCATTTATTGCACAGGAGTGAGTAGTTAAAGGAGATATCTGAAACACAAGCTGCCTAAATTATGTATCCTTTCTAAATGATTCCTAGTCTGAGCCATCAAAATAGTATCTACAGTATGTTCTTGAAGGGGATTTCACGATTTGAAGAAAGTTGGCCACGAGCAGGCAATGCTGCACCACTATAACCTATACTGCACCACTTGCAGCGATGATATCACGGGCACCATTCAGGTGTCTGCTGTAGCCAATCATTGACCTCTGCCATCAGGTGGCATACATGTGTCACAACTTTAAAGGGTGTCTGTTAGCAGGAAACCAGTCACAGTGTATTGTAGAGGACATTATGCTGAGCACCATCATACCTTTAAAGAGTGCTATAGATGCACCATTTCCTTGAAAGTGCTGTTTTTATGAAAATGCAAATAAGGGTCAATGGGGAGATCCTGAGCCTTCAAGGGCACTTTGAAAAGCTGAGGCCCCATCACACTTGAACTTCATTTGCATATTTATAAAAATGGCTTTTTCAAGGAAATGGGTCATCTATTGGGCTTCTCAATAGTGCTCAGCATAATGTCCTCTACAATACACTGTGGCTGGTTTGATATACTGTAGAGTTTCCTGGTGGCAGGCTCCCTTTTATTTCAGTTCCTAAGTCTTTATGGTCTGTGTGAAAGTATGGATGCTGGTTTCTTCCATGTGTGTGTGAACATAGATATCTATAAAATCCTGTGTTCCGTAACTGCCACCTTTCTTAGCAAATGCTCTTAAGACGGCCAGTTCTTCACAGTATGAACATGTTCTAAGTTTCCTGTAATCACAAGCGAACCATGAAGCCTGACATGTAATGCTGGCAAAGAAGCAAGTGACCTTGAAAGTCAGTTAATGTCAGCAGCCGTTCTGTGTGATGATGTCACCAGCACTGCTGATCTTCAGAGAAGCTTAATTTTGTGGAATAGGCTCAGATTCCTTTCAGTTATGATTTCTGCTAAAGAAATCCAATACCAAGATATAGATGTTATTTCACGAAAGGTCAATGAATTACACACTCTTATAAATGTCACATCTGCAATAGATGGGCCTTTTCGTTAGCATTTTCTGACACCTATGGCAATTTTCATTTGTGAAAAAAGAAAAAGTGATGACTGGTGAGACTTTTCTCTTTATAAAATTTGGTATTGCACGGTAGTGTATGCCTTACTGCAATAGTCCTGAACAGGCACGCTGGGGATTATGACGTACTCTACACTAACTGGCCAAACTGGCAAATGCCTGGCAGCTTCTGTCCTAGAATGGATTATCCAGTTGGGGCAACTTATTATCTGCTCTCCTTCAGTGACCTTAGCTGTGAACTTGGGATCTCTATAGATTGGTAGAATCAAGGTGCCATGTGTTTCAGTCCCTTTGATTTCTAATGCAGCAACATCAACATATCTTAGATATGGAGATCTCAGTTGCACTAAAGGGGAAAGAGTGCTCCGTCGTGCATCATATCTTTTTCACTGTGGTCCAATTTATAGACTCTGCCACTGCTCTCTTCTGACATGTGAAAAGTATACAAAAATGCCCTTTAGTTACAGTCCACGGTATACCACGGTAACATAGTGGAGATGAAGTTAATTATAAATTAGGAGTCATTTGCCAGATCCCTCTTGCTCCGGGTCTCTGAAGTAATTGAGGTCTCTGCCATCCTTGAATTAGACTTGCTGGAGGCTCTGAGGACATTAACTCTGTCAAAGACAACAAAAGCAGTTTTTATGTTTACTTGCCTATTGTATAGTACGGTAGATGCTATAAGTTGCATACTGGACACCACATGACCCTTTTGGATCTTTTGAAATGTATTTTTTCTATTATTGCTATAAAATTGATAGACTGAAATTTCTTCAATTACAGCAAATGCCGTTCAAGTGCTCCCATCTTCTCCTATCCACTTCTAGGAGTACTGAAAAAGCAGCACCCCAGTGATTTGAATTCTATATTTTACACCCCTCTGACTACTGCATGTATTTCAAACACACCTCTGAATGTGGTAGCAAAATGGGAGCTGGTTAAGGAGGCAATGGGCTCCCGTCTTTAGGGTAATTTACAAGTGCCTTAGCAACTGTGGGGACTACTGGCAGATGACTTGTTCTTGCCTACTGCACCTGGACTTGCCACAGTTTCCAGTTACAAGTCCAAGGGCATTGGGATAAACTATGAGCGGTAGCCATGGCTCAGCTGCAAACATTTAATAGTCCTGTTATGGTCCACCTGCTGTTTGTAACAGAGTAGTCAATTGATCTATCTTCCACCAGCATTTTTTAATCCAAAGCTGCCTACTCTCAATGGATAGACTACCTTACCCTGTAGGGTAGTCATAATGTAATGTGGTCTTGCCTTGCAAATAGGGCAATTTGGGAAAATGTAATTCTACTATAAACTAGTATAATAGGACGTTCAGTGCCACCTACTTTGTAAGCTTCCTAACTGAAACCTGTAAAAGGATTGGTCATGGAAAAGAACTGCTTCACAGATACACAAAGCACAATTCTACATCTAGTCTGATATGGTGGTTACTTTAGCTAAGCTCCTATTCACCTGAGTACATAATATGGGGGAGATTTATCATAGGGAGAAATTTTAAAGTCCGTTTTGATGGAGTCTTGGCATAAATTGCACCAAATTTATGAAATGTCACATAATAAACTTGGTGCACCCATAAGTCTAACACTTCACTCCTCAAATGTTACTCCACTTTCTTCGGCACCCAGAAAGCGATGCTAAACATCTTTGCACAAATGAGCTCAGAAAATCTCTGCTTTTTGATTTATTTATTTTATTTTTTTAAATAACACATCACATTTCTGGGGTGTTGGACTTGCTATACTTCCCCAGTGTACGGAGCCTTCTTCTTCCGGCTCTGTTAGTTCTGGTGCTAGCGGCTGCTGAATACAGCTAATTGATGGGGATGCTGGGTGTCGGACCCCAACAATCTGCTAAGCATATCTGTAACTCAGAAAACCTCTTTAGGCTAAGGCCCCACTTAGCGGGCAACGCTTTTCACAGAAAGTCCACAGAGGTATAATTGACATGCTGCGATTTCCAAAACTGCAACTGTTTTAGAAATTGCAGCGTCTCTGCTGCGTGTATTTTTCCACAATGTGTGGATGGGATTCACTAGAATCCCGTCCACTTTGCAGGCACTGTAAAATGCCACATGGGGCCCCAACCTTAGCGAAACGCAGCAAAAAACCATGGTGAAAACACAGCGTTTTTCTGTAGAGTTTTTTGTTGGGTTTCCGCAGAGTTTTCCTTTTCGGACTTTCTGTCCATATTATACCTATATGGAAAACGCCAGCATTTTCGCAGGTATAATTGACATACTAGTGGTTTTGAAAACAGTTTTTCCGCTGCAGATTTTTTTTTTTTTTCTGCAATTGGGATTAGCCAGAAGGCCTTAAAGGGTTATATTGTTCTGATAGCTGTAGTGGTTTGACATCTCTGATACCATTAGGGCACAACATTGTTCAGGGAGGGAACAAATTTTAGAAGGACGAGGGTCAGGGGTTATGGAACTGGGCTCTATAGCATAGCTGTTCAGTAGATGGTTCATCTATTCACCATCTCATTGTATATTGAGTTGTTACCATATTTTGTTAAGCACACTTCAGATAATTCAGGTGCTAGTGAATTGTCTTAAATATATATAAGTATTCTGTTTGCTCCTACTTGTTGAAGGTATATGTATATACTAATGAAGTGTATTTGCTCTCTTCATTGTAGCCACTGGGTAAATGGAAGTCACCCTTGGAAGCCAGATGATCTCCAGTGACACAAGTTCTGCTTAGCACTTCCAGCACCAAGTGCAATGAGTGGGGGAGGGGAGCAACCGGATATCCTCAACGTGGGAGTCCTGGTTAAAGAAAGATGGAAAGTGGTAAGTCAATTGTACATTGAACTTTTTACATCTGTAACCATCTATTGTTCTGTTACATTACATATCCACAACTCTCCTGACTTGAACTGATTTTTTTTCCTCCTGATAAAATTCATAATCATTTTTATCCTCATTCTTCTTCTTCTCTTGCTGGAGCACTTTGAGTAGTTTTTTAGATAAATTGCCTGCAACACCTGTTATGCATAAAGGAAATTTCCTTTGAAACACTGTCCCATGAACAATATTTATGTCTTTTATCCACAGGGTTAGGAATAAGTGTCTGATCGCTGCGGGTGCCACAGGTGGATTTCTAACATCATAAGAATCATTCCATGGGGCTGATCACTGGGTGTCCCAGTAAGAACAGGGTTCCCATTTACCACCCCCCCATCTGAATGGAATGGCAGTCACGCTGCTCTATTCAACTTTATAGGACTGCTGAAAGTGGCAAAGTTCAGTGCTTGGCTGCTTACATCAGTCCCAAAGACTTTGAACAGAGCAGCTGGGGACATGGGATCCATGTGTTTGCTGTGGATAGAGGATAAGTGCTTGCGGGACAACATTTAATATCCTGTATCACTTACTGTTTTTGAGTTGAGAGCCGATCCCTATCACTCTTTGTTAGCTGAGATGACGCAGTTGTCATTATTGGTGGCAGCTGTATGAGGATCACGTCATTGCATGAAGATGGCTTTTGTGGTGGTGCACCATGGGTGTATCACTAATCCAACTAATCCACACACTTGGCAATAAGTCATGTGCTGCTTTACTTTTCTAACTTGTCATTGATAAATGATAGTATTTAGTAATGTATAGTACATGTTCCGTTCACTAATTTCAATTTCAACATCTGTCAGTATAGCACTTCCTTGCTGTTATTTGTCTTCTCATCTAAATGTCAATGGCTTCACTGGTTAAATGACTAGAAGTTCCACAACGGTTAACAAATGAATTAGATATTGCCAGACATCTGTGCATTACATCTATGCACAAATTGACTTCAACAGAAGCCATGTAGTGCTATCCCTGGTGCTGCAGGGCATATAAGACATTACCGGACACTACTATTGATAATAGCTGATCAAATGGAGAAAACCCTTCCAGTCTGGACAACTCTGTTTAACTGTTTGTGTTCATGCAGTAAGTGATGACCTTGTCTCAGTGTGGCCACTCGTGATCTGAAGCAGCGGCTGCACTTGCTCCTGTTTCCTCTAATGTTCCAAAGACCTAGAAATTTTCTCATGTGTCACAGGAACATTTCACTGTGAGCCCCATTGGGGACAAATATCAATGCAATTGCTTCTATCGATATATTTCTGCAAAATACAGTGAAATTTGAACTTGTAGATGCCCCGCTGTAATATCAGAAAACTCATTCTGAAGTGCCTTGGAATGTGTTGGCGCTATATAAATAATTTGTAATAAAGAAAAATATTTCCATGACAGTGCTACAGGACTATAATAATAAATACTGAGAAATAAAACCATATTAAAGTTGTCCAGGCTAAATTTTTAAAGTTTATATACGTTGGGGGCATTGAAAAAAAAATTTAAAAAAATACATACTCACTAGTCCCAGTTGCTCCATTGTCGCCCCTCGCCTCCCGGTTCGTTTGCTCTCCCAGGTCTCTTCCGGCGTTGTGCTGAAGCTGCTGATTGGCTTCAGCGGTCACATGACCGCTGAGGCTAATCAGCGGCCTCAGGCAGAGGACCTGTGATGTCACAGGTAGTGACATTCAGGCCCTTCAATGATTGACCTCAGCAGTCATGTGATATATTTATCCAGTTTCATCGTAAAACCAAAGGATGAACAGTATAAAGTGCTATGAAAAGATTATACCAAGTTGTGGTCTTATGGGAAATGTGCAATGTTAGGACAGGTAAATTCCTCTTTGAAATAGTCCACTACATTTTTTACTGAAGCATCATGTATTACAGTGGTGTAAGAAAATCTCTGCAAATTGAGTAATGGCAATATGCAAGTTAACCATCCCAGAATATGTTTTTACCCTTCAAGGAAAATCTTAATAGTGTAGGTTTTGCATATAATATAGTGCCAAGAATATGAAATCTGTTTGGATAGAATAAAGTGTTCAGTCCACATAGTATCAGTGATATTAAAGCCAATCCTGTGCATAATAGCGGACATATGTTTTTCTCAGGAGAGACCATGGAACCCAAAGGCAACCCATGCAAACAAAATGGGAACTTACAAACACCTTGGAAATGTTGTCCTTGATGAAATTCAATGGTATCCACAGAAAAATACATTTACAACTGAGTGAAATTCTTACTCAAGTGTTGACCCATAAGGTAACATTATTGGAGGATTCAACTTCTTATAAAAACATGGAAATTTATTGAAGTCTTCATTGAAAAATAGATATAGGGAAAACTTCCAGCATAACAAAGTATCAGTAAACATCTTATCGGCTTACATCATGGGAGAAGTTCATAGTTAAGTTTCTTCAGGTTGTTCTCTTGCAGACATCTTGGTTCATGCTTATTCATCCATGTGTGTAGGTCTTCTCCAGGTGTCAGAGGAAGTAGACAGACCACAAAGACAGGCCGAAAGACCCAGACGTGTGTCTGTCAGTCAATCATTTATATTCATGAGAGGGGGTGTTCCCCAACATCCTTATACTTTCTGCTATTGTATTTGGACAATACTAGAATAGTGTACCCAAACCACACCTATGCACCATAAGATAGAAGAGTGTTGTCAGCAGAATACAATTTAACCCTTACAGGTCATGAATATTGCAGTCTAATAATATTTAACATCCGCATTGCTGCAATGCTACTAATACTGGTTACGGAGCCATCATGCTGCGCTAATCATATGATCATATGACCCCTCCAGTCATAAAACTGCGGGTGCCGCTAATAAAGTGACCATTCAGTGTATGTGGAGCATATCCTTAGAGAGCTTTGGGCATATCATGGATCTACCCATTGTCTATTTTGTGCATGTCATTCATAAAAAGTGTCTGTATGATCCACTATACCCGTGATGGCGAACCTATGGCACGCAGAGCCCTCTCAGTTGGCACGCACGCCGTCGCCATGATTGCTCACTAACGGGGAATCCAGTACAGGATTCCCCGTTAGTGAGCGATCGCTTCTTTCAGCTGTATGTGCAAATGCACATACAGCTGAAAACTGTCAGTGTAAATCGGTAAAGGCTAAATACTGTACTCTGGAAGGACATTCTGACGTCATAGGGTCACATGACAGGGTAGGCGTGTCTTTACTTGTAAGAAGGTCCTTCTACATGAAGAAAAGTTGTATCCTGAGCATTGGAGGAACATGGAGAGATGTGGGGTGCAGGGTGCACTGTGGGGAGAGAGATGTGGGGTGCAGGGTGTAGTGTGGGGGGGGAGAGATGCTGGTTGTAGTGTTGAGGGGGAGATGCGGGGTGCTGGGTGTAGTGTTGAGGGGGAGATGCGGGGTGCTGGGTGTAGTGTTGAGGGGGAGATGCGAGGTGCTGGGTGTAGTGTTGAGGGAGAGATGCGGGGTGCTGGGTGTAGTGTTGAGGGAGAGAGGCGCGGGGGGGGGTGTGGGGGTGGGGAGAGATGCGGGGTGCTGGGTGTAATGTTGGGGAGAGATGTGGGGTGCGGTGTGGGGGGGAGAGATGTGGGGTGCAGGCTGCGTGCAAGAGGGGGGAATGGGGGATGCAGGGGGAAGCAGGTTAATTTAAGGTGAAATTGCCATGTTGGCACTTTGCGATAATTTAGTGGGCTCTGGGTTGCAGTTTGGGCACTCGGCCTCTAAAAGGTTCGCCATCACTGCACTATACCATTAAACTAGTGTTGCTCTCCCGTGAATGGAGAGTAAACCATGTTTTATTTTGGTGCCTAGTAGTACAGAAAAGTTGTAAATCTATTATTTTAGCCATTATGTAAAAAGGAATCCTATAAATGCTGACTAGTAATTTCTAAGGGTTATAGATAGTATGAAGTTATAGTACTGGTAAAGTAAATGGTGTCTAAAATTGACTTCAGGATATGATAGGGAGGGATCTAAGATCATCCGTCTCCAGTCCTTTACATAGTACTAAATGCCCTTGAGACACCCTGCTCATTTAGCTAGGGAAATGTATGACAAATGTGTATGTGCAAATGGCTCTATTAAAATGAATGGTTCTTGGCAGGAAGCATTTGTCATGGGACCTCGCTAATGGGGTGCCAGAGCCTTTGTAAGGAAAGCTTCCTTCTCCCATTGATTCATGCTAAATCTAGAAGCTTAGAAGAAGAAGCTTCACTACTGAGCAGCAAGCATGGGGGGATTATAATCCATGTTAGTACTAATTGTAGACAACAGCTGCCTTGTTTTCCCAAAGCTAATTCTAGGCTCCATGTCTGAAATGATTAAAAAAAAAATGTTTTGGACATTTTTTTTTTCTTATTAGGCTAAGGCCCTATGTAGCAAAACACAGCTAAAAAGCGCTGCTGGGAAAAAAACGCAGCGGAAGCGCATCGTGTGTTTTTTTTTTTTTTTTTTGTTTTTTTTGTTTTTTTTCCTGCAGCGGTTTTCATTGCTTTTTTTGTTTTTCTCTGTGTATTTTCTTTCCTTACTAAACCTATAGGGAGAACTTGATTGTTTCCGCAGGCATAATTGACATGCTGTGATTTTTAAAAACACACGCGTTTTAGAAATCGCAGATTTTTTTCCTGCAATGTGTGGATGGGATTAGCCAGAATCTCATTCACTGTGCAGGTACTGTAAAACACTACGTTTTTATTTTTTGCAGCAGCAAAAATTCTGCCTTTCCGCAATGTGGGGCTTTAGCCTTAAACACAAAATGTTTTAGCGTTTTTTACCCCACAGGTGTAATGTGAGGCTGAATATGTCTGCCCTATGTTGATGATGTCATGTCAGTGCAGATCTTTATTTGCATCATGTAAAAGTAGGTTCACATTGGCATTGTTTTGATCTGTTTGTTTGTTATACCATAAAAACAGAAGCCCAAGCTAAACATCAGTACAGATCTGTTTAATAATTTACAGAAATGGATCTGGAGGGACCCCATTGTCTTTAATGGGGTCTGTCAGGCATCCAATGTTTTCTGCGTGACTTTATCTTGCAGGTCTTTTTTGTCTTCAATTTTAGATGGACATATAGGGCCTCTGATGCAAATGTAAACGTCTCCTAAGACAAGCCAGTTTTGCAAAATAGACTGCCCATCAGTTACAGCCTTTGTCACATAGTTTATACCTATGAACTACTCTTAAAGCAGGAGATGCTATGAGTAAGAGGCTAGGTGCTTTGAAACGCGTGAGTAATATTATGCGTCTTTTTTACACATTTTTTCTGTAAGCCTCCATTTTACATGATGGATTAACAGTTTCATATTTTTTTCACCTGTGGCATTTGTAGTCTTTTTTTTTTGGAATTACAAGTTTTTGTGGCCCCAGATCAGGTGGGGATTTAAAATGCCGAATGAAAATAAGACTGGTTTGCAATTGAATTTGTGGTTATCTGAAGATATGTGAGTGAGCCATGTGTTGTGGGTTTTTTTTTTTTTTCTTTTCTGTTTTACTTGTTACTATTAAGGCATCACTTTTAAAGGTTTTTCCACAGTATACACAGGATACTGTTGGCCCAACCACTATAGCCTCCACCGGTAAAGTCAGTCCCCTATGTGCTTTTTGTGAATGGAGTGCAGGTCTGCAGCGTCACCACTGCTTCTTTTTCTTCTTTTGGTCTCCCAGTGATTACTATACTGGTCTTCCCATAGAAGTGAATGGAACAGTGACCATGCATGTGCACCACTTCTCCATTTTCCTGGAACACTTGAGAACTTGTAGGTAGGTCCCCATACTCCTCATTTCTGGAAGTTCAGCAATGAGACACTTCTCTCCTACCCACAAAATAGGAGATAAATGTCTTTAGTGAGACAACCCCATTAACCTATATGTCACGTTTCGGACAAAATTGTAATGTGAATGCAGCCTTAGATTAATCAATCTTACACAAACTGTAAAATACTTTTTTCAGTTGTGTATTATGTAAACCGATTTACTGCAGACAGTCTTTTCTTTGTGCTGCCTTTTGTCCTCAGCTTACCTGTACATAATGCACTTTATAATATCATTATTGCATAAATCACTGTTACCAGACAGCGGTTGTTCTTCAGGGAGTTTCATCTTAAGAGATCATAATTGCTGTTATGAAAGCCGGAATATTCAGCATTTTTCACGAGATTCAATAAAGATTTAATATTCTAAAATGGTGTTTAGCTTGGAAAAGCTTTCTCCGGGCACATTATATTCTCTATAGTGCTTGTATATAAAAAAAAAAAAGTGCATATAATTCTGTTCTATTTCCACATATTATTATCTCAGTCCCTTTCCCCACCACCTACAACCATACGTACTCTTCAGAGGAGAAAAAAAGTGTATGTTTTGGTCCATAGCTCTTAACTTTTTTTTATTGAACATTTCACTTACAATTGATTTATTTTAAGCCCCCGTCCACCTTTTTTACATGCCACTGAATTTCGTTTTTGCTTATTCACATATCAGTGATCCTGATTGGATAGCATACAGCTAGTGACTTATCCTGTAGCCAATGGCAGTGTGAGACTGGATGTGAAATAATAGATGTCCATAAGTTCACATCCATTACTTGAGATGGCTTCTGGTTGCTGTTATCCAGCCCTATCCCTAACCAATATACTTTAATGATTGGACAGCCCCATATTCTATGCATAAAATTTGCCGATCCTCAGAAGAAAAGTGATTCTTATTTTTAACAGGAAAAAAAAATCCAAATTCACAAAAAAAAGGAAGTGGGATTTGGAAAAATTTAGTGCAGGTATATGGGTTAATGTAACTTTTTGTCAGCAGATCACAACAGATTAGTAATCTATAAAAATTAGATGGTAATATCCCTTTTCCTTTCCATCAAAATATGCAAGACTCTGTTCACACTCTCATTAGGTCTTCAGTATTTTTGACAGAGTAACAGTTGAAGTCCCAGAAGAGTATAGCTCTAGGAAGTAATTAAAGTCTTCATTGCGAAATTCTCATGCTTTTTTTTTTTTTTTTTTTCCCTTCCATCAAACTGCTGTATACTGTATATATGAATGTTCTCTGTTTCCCATGTTGCCCATACACTGATATGGGAGCACACGTGAGCTGACGTGTCTGCTTTCACTAAAATGCTTTTGATGAGTCAGGGTCTCCCCATTGACATTCTCTGTGTCCTATATCCCATGAGGAGTATAGTGGGATACTTTTTGCAGTCTCTTGAGAACACAAAGCCAGATGGGGCCACTGACATAAAGGCTCTTGTAGTATGGAAGTGTTCCTGCCTCTTTATCATGGTGTATGTGGCTATTTAGAAGGGTATTCTCACAAACATAACCATATTTTAAAATATAGACAATTAAAAGTTGAACATTTTTGCAAATATAAATGATTTAAATAATTTGCAGTTTTTTAAAGATTTTTCTCTAGCCATCTTAGTGGTGGCAGTCTGTTATCTTGATTGTTTTCCAATAGAAATGACCATGAATGCAGGAACTTTCTATAGTCTCAAACCCAGCCATGATTTCCTTATTGTGGTTGGGTTATCTTCTCCTACACACGTGGACAAAATTGTTGGTACCCTTCGTTTAATGAAAGAAAAACCCACAATGGTCACAGAAATAACTTGAATCTGATAAAAGTAATAATATGTAAAAATTCTATGAAAATGAACAAATGAAAGTCAGACATTGCTTTTCAACCATGCTTCAACAGAATTTTTAAAAAAGAAAACTCATGAAACAGGCCTGGACAGAAATGATGGTTCCCTTAACTTAATATTTTGTTGCACAACCTTTTGAGGCAATCACTGCAATCAAACGATTCCTGTAACTGTCAATGAGACTTCTGCACCTCTCAACAGGTATTTTGGCCACTCCTCAAGAGCAAACTACTCCAGTTGTCTCGGGTTTAAAGGGTGCCTTTTCCAGACGGCATGTTTCAGCTCAATAGGATTTAGGTCAGGGCTCATACAAGGCCCCTTCAGAATAGTCCACTGTTTTCCTCTTAGCCATTCTTGGGTGTTTTTAGCTGTGTGTTTTGGGTCATTATCCTGTTGCAAGACCCATGACCTGCGACTAAGACCAAGCTTTCTGACACTGGGCAGCACATTTCTCTCTAGAATACCTTGATAATCTTGAGATTTCATTGTACCCTGCACAGATTCAAGACACCCTGTGCCAGATGCAGCAAAGCAGCCCCAGAACATAACAGAGCCTCCTCCATGTTTCACAGTAGGGACAGTGTTCTTTTCAAGATATGCTTCATTTTTCCGTCTGTGAACATAGAGCTGATGTGCCTTGCCAAAAATTTCGATTTTTGTCTCATCTGTCCATAAGACATTCTCCCAGAAGCTTTGTGGCTTGTCAACATGTAATTTGGCAAATTCCAGTTTTGTCAGATTCAAGTTATTTCTGTGGCCATTGTGGGTTTTTCTTTCTTTAAACGAGGGGTACCAACAATTTAGTCCATGTCTGTACATGCAGTGTCCCTGCCTGATAACTTGTCCAGAATAAGGAAATCATGGCTGGGTTTCTGACAAGTGCCAGACCATACAAAGTTCCTGCATTAATGGTCAGATCCATTGACAACAAAACTAAGATGGCTATAGGATATTTTAAAAATTGTGCAAAATTTTTAATTCTTTAGATTTTCAAAAATGTTTAACTGTTAATTGTCTACAAATTTTAATATGGGGATGTTCGTGGGAATCCCCCTTTTTTAACAGTGATTTTGCAAAAAAAAACAAAACTATTTTATGGACACATCCATTGCATTTTACAAAATAAAGGCTTGGATCGGGCTGCTTTTTCATTGCTCGCCTCTACCACCTGTACTTTGTTACTTTGTGCTGAAATGTTTCAGCAGAGCATGGTTACCAAACGTATACTGTATTCTGTGAATAAATGTATGTATGTATTTGTATCTATAGGATCTGAGTGACTTAGACAAGGATCAAGTTGTGATTGCTAGAGAACTGGGTCAGAGCATCTCCAAAATGGCAGGTTTATCGGGTGGTCCTTATTTGTAGTGGATAATACCTCCGAAAAGTGGTCTAACCAGTCTGCCATAACCTGAAACCACCTGACTCGTTTCTACATGGATTACACATGAATGCTAGGACCCAAGGATTTACAGCAAAAAATTGCCCTGAGCATTATGTTGCCTCCACCATCTTGCCTTATTCCAATACTGCATTTCCCTTTTCCAAGTTGAGTGATGCATACATATCTGCCTCTCCGGTGGATGTAAAATAAATGTCATTTTCCTTTTGCTTTGTGGTCCAGTTTTTAAGCCCACTTACTCATTGTAGGCCCTTTCAGAGGTCAGCATGGGCGTTTTGATCAGTCTGTGATGCACTATGCGTTTTGATAGAGTAGACGAAATGAGACGTACCATCAGTCCTTTATAGCGTCTCACCCTTTATGATCTGCTTCTAGCTTTGGTTTCCAAAACTGCATCAGACAACCTAAACGTGTGTCCTTACCCTTACATGTGCCAATTTTTCCTTCCTAAAACACATTGACTTTAAGAACGGATTACTGTCTTTCAGCCTAATATATCTCATCACCTGGATGGATGCCATTGTAATGAGATAATCCATGTTATTCACTTCACCTGATTCACCTGGTTTTAATGTTAAGGCAGATCAGTGTGTGTGTATATATAATGAACAAAAGACTGTACGGTAACTTGAGGAGGGAATGGGTCATTGCTTCACATAAAAAATTCAGGAGACTAAATTTTCTTTTTTCACAGATTGCTTGCTTGACATTTCTAGAAATAGTCTGCTCGCCTGTGCTTAGTATTTAAAGGAAACCAGTCACCTCTCTGATCTCTATGAAATAACCATAGGACATTGTTTTGTTCCTGAAATTGTATTTAATAATTCTTCTTATTATTTTATTATTCTATAGTCTTTTGTTGCAGATGCAGAATTTTACTTGTCTCTATGGCTCAGTCTCTAAAGCTCAATTCAGATGACAGTTTTCACAGTCGCCTTGCATTTGTGGCAGTCCTTTTCACGGATCCTTCTTAGATTTGAGTCTGTTGGGGGGGGATCTGTGAGTCCCCTTGTCTGCTTATTATGCTTGGCATATATAACTGTCCCATCTATTTATGCAACTGTCTCATGTGTCGTGCACAGTCAAATGGGCAAAATAATGTTGACTTAAATTTTTGGGACCAATATAGGAAACTATGACGTTGAGCCTCTAGTGCCATGATAGAAATTATTTTTTTGTTGTAGGCAACTGGTTGTATAGGTAGGTGAATGCTATTGTAGTGGATGATCCATTCACACAGCAGAATTTGGCACTGATTTTGGATTTCCGTCTTACATTGTTTTTAATAAAAGCCAATGACTACATTTCTTTGTTTTAAGCACACTGAAAAAAGTCCCAGATTATATGTGCAAAATCTGCTGATCATCAAAAAAAAAGTGATTCTGATTTTTAACAGATAAAAAGGGATATAGGGATATGGTTTAATGTAGCTTTTTGTCCGGAGGTAGCAACATATTAATTTATGAAAGTCAGGTAGTAATAGAAAGGAAAAAGACTATCAAAATATGTAAGACCCTGCTCACACTTCAACTGTTTTGCTCTCAAAAATACTGAAATCCCAGAAGATCGCAGCTCTAGGAAGTAGAGTCTTCATTACTAGTCTTCAAACTACTGTACACGGTATATATAAATGTTCTCAGCTTCTCATTTCCCATGTTGCCTGTACACTGATGTGGCAGCATAAATGTTCCACGTTCACTAAAATGCACTTTACGCATGTATTGTGCAACAGATCCACCATGTTCAGACATCACCTAAAGGAGTTGTCCATGTTTTTAAAATTGATGGCCTCTGCTTAAGGTAGGCTATTCGCTTTAAATCAGTGGGGGTCCTGCTGTTGGGAATTCTGCCAAATGACTGTTTTGTAGGAGTCGCAGCCTCAGCCTCTTCATTGTTTATTCCCTAAGCCCGATTTGCGCCTTTCCCACCAAATCCTGAGAAGGTAGACATTGTGGGACATGCCAAGGTCTTGTCCTGGCTGATTTATTAAAACTCGCACCATTTTCATGGCGTCAGTTAGAATGGAAATCTAGGTAAGTTCCTACGTGGTGTAGATTTCAATTCTGGTGCCAGGACCTCCCGACAGATTTATGAAGAGGCCTCAGCCAGTCTTAATAAATTTGCCTGTTATTATCAAAACAAGCAAAAACTTTTCTAGTTGTACAATGGTTATTCAGAAAAATTTTTGTAAATAATTTTAATAGTTTTGCTAAAATGAATACAGTTTGCATTTATTTATGCCTAGCCATAGGGAGTTGGGACCAGTTTTGGGTGGATTTGGAGTCAGAAAGCTTGGATGCCTAGGTTGTTGCATATATACTTTTTTGGTGAATTAGCCAGTGTCAGACAAAAACAGAAATCTCTGTCAACCATTTATGAAGGAGTCGGAGTTGGAGTCTGTCGGATTGTGGAAATTGGAGGAATAGGAGTTTGAGTCAGTAGTTTGGCCTACCGACTCCACAGCCCTGGATTCAACTTTGGCCATCATTTAGAAGTTTACAGTTATGTATATTCCACATAGAAATTGGGTCGGTGTTTCAGATATTTTCGGAAGACACTGAATCAGTCTTGGTTGTCTGGATGATAAGAGATCAGCTCTTAGGGTAGCAGCACACAACCATGTTTCACCCGTGAAACTTGGTCCGTGTGTTAGCCAGATTTACCGGCCTGAACTTCATGCTGGGAGCGGGACTCCTAGCAGTATAGTTATCTATGGTGCTAGGAGTCCCTGCCTCCCAGCGACATACTGTCCCATACTGTAATTGGTACAGGACAGTATGTTGCTAGGAGGCAGGGACTCCTAGCACCATAGATAACTATACTGCTAGGTGTGCCGCTCCCAGCATGAAGTTGAAGCCGGTAAATCTGGCTTACACACGGACTGAGTAAAACATGGTCGTGTGCTGCTAACCTTAGAAGGATTTTCAGTGCTTTTTTTTTTTTTTTTTTTTTTTTTTTTTTTGCATGAAACATGGACTCTCTGCCCGTAATGCATTGTGCAAATTGGCAATGATGCACTGTTCAGCTTTTGATGTTTGTAGTTATTTTTAATACTTTGTAAAATATTCCACGTTTGTCATTGTTAACATGAGGATTAATCATATTTCAAAGGGTCTGGTGACTTTATTTCAAGTCCTTTGAACTTGACTGATGTAAGTTGTGTGTTTTTTGTTTTTTTTTTTGTTTTTGTTTTTTTTGTTTTTTTTTTCCTCTGCTTTGTCTGAACTATGTAATTACTAATAATTCCACTTGTGTCGGGTGAGGGAACGCCTTAAAATGATGGTTGCATGTTCATCAGCTGAAAATTACAAAGTGATCCTTATCTGTTTTATTATTTAAAGCACAGTTGCCATGTTGAAAATGTAGTCAATCCACAGCTTCTTATCACACACACACGTGGACAAAATTGTTGGTACCCCTCGTTTAATGAAAGAAAAACCCACAGTGGTCACAGAAGTAACTTGAATCTGATAAAAGTTATAATATATAAAAATTCTACGAAAATGAACAAATGAAAGTCAGACATTGCTTTTCAACCATGCTTCAACAGAATTTTTAAAAAAGAAAACTCATGAAACAGGCCTGGACAGAAATGATGGTTCCCTTAACTTAATATTTTGTTGCACAACCTTTTGAGGCAATCACTGCAATCAAACGATTCCTGTAACTGTCAATGAGACTTCTGCACCTCTCAACAGGTATTTTGGCCACTCCTCATGAGCAAACTGCTCCAGTTGTCTCGGGTTTGAAGGGTGCCTTTGCCAGACGCCATTTTTCAGCTCCTTCCAAAGATGCTCAATAGGATTTAGGTCAGGGCTCATAGAAGGCCACTTCAGAATAGTCCAGTGTTTTCCTCTTAGCCATTCTTGGGTATTTTTAGCTGTGTTTTGGGTCATTATCCTGTTACCCATGACCTGCGATTGAGACCAAGCTTTCTGACACGGGGCAGCACATTTCTCTCTAGAATCCCTTGATAGTCTTGAGATTTCATTGTACCCTGCACAGATTCAAGACACCCTGTGCCAGATGCAGCAAAGCAGCCCCAGAACATAACAGAGCCTCCTCCATGTTTCACAATAGGGACAGTGTTCTTTTCAAGATATGCTTCATTTTTCCGTCCGTGAACATAGAGCTGATGTGCCTTGCCAAAAATGTAGATTTTTGTCTCGTCTTGTCCATAAGACATTCTCCCAGAAGCTTTGTGGCTTGTCAACATGTAGTTTTGGCAAATTCCAGTTTTGTCAGATTCAAGTTATTTCTGTGGCCATTGTGGGTTTTTCTTTCATTAAACGAGGGGTACCAACAATTTTGTCTATGTGTCTAGTTTTTATTAGAAAAGTTCCAGAATAATAACTTCCCATTTATTAATTTAATTCTCTATTCATAGTTGGCATAGTAGTCAAGTTGGTGGTCTGTATTCACACTCACATAGGCTAGTAGGTTAGTCACTGAGTAGGACCGCCCAGATGACTCGCAAGCCCACAATGAAAAGAGATTTTAACGAATAAATTAGCTTAAACCCTAAGTTATCGTCTCTCTAGAACACTTAGGTAATTATTGAATTTTCTTTTTTTTTGTGTGGGGGGGGTGGCTCATTCACCTAGGGATTTTTCATAGGTCAGGTTGTGTCACACAGTATGGAATGGGTTAATATCTACTGTTTTGTGTGAGTATCCATTTAGTATAGACTCCCACAATACAATGTTTACCATGATGTGTATACATACTCTGATGCAGAAATCATTTCAGGATTCATATGCATTTCGAAATTAGAATTCTGCCTTTATTCTTCTCTGACTACTGGTTTTGGTCTAAGGCCCCACATTGCAGAAAAGCTGTTTTTTTTTTTTTTTTTTTTTTTTTTTTTTTTTGTGGTTGAGCCAAAGCCCAGAGTGGATTTAACAGAAGGGAAAAGCACAAGTGCTTCCTTTTAATATTTCCCATTCCTTTTCAAGCCACTTTTGAATTTGGCTTAAATAAAAAATAAAAATGCAGCAAAAATGTACACAAAACCCTGCTTTTCTGTAACGTCATGTCTCAGCCTCAATAAAATGCATCTTTATGGCTAGGGTGCTGTGACTGAAACCGCTATAGGGATTCATTAAAATTGCACTGCAACCACCATTTTTCTTACACTTCTTACGTCAGTTATACATTTATCCTTCCCGCTGTGGTAAATCTTGATTTATTTTTTTTTCTTTTTCAGATTTTTTTTTTTTTTCCCCATTCCAGAAGCTGTAACTTTTATATTTTTCTGCTCACATAGTTGTATGAAGTCTTTTTTTCTGCAATGTACTCGAAAGTCAGAAAAAAAGTGGTGGAATTGGGGGGGTGGGGGAGGGGCTTTATTCTCTCTATCAGCACAGTCATGACAATACCAAATGATATAGTTTTAATACCTTTAAAAATATTTCAACTTTTTCAAAACAACTTTCTTTTCATCTCTATATTTTGATCCCTTAACTTTCTACAAAGTATAGTGAGTGTGTGTGTGTGTGTATAATATATCTATCCTCACATAAATCTTAAAATTAAGTAAATCCAACCTTTAGATGAACCACAAAACACAACAGAGTCTACTGTTTCATTATGTAACAAAAATGAAGCTGAAATGGAAAAATCAGTGTCTGTAAAACTAAATACACCTGATAAACCAATAGCTTGTAGAATCACCCTTAGGCTGGGGCTCTACATGGTTTAAACGCCGCAATTTGACCGCGGAAAAAAATTGTGGCGTTTTACATTCAGAGCAAAGTGGATGGGATTTTAGGGAATCCCATGCCCACTTTGCGTTAAAAACCGTGCTGCGGAAACGCAGCCATTTCCAAAACCAGCGTGGTTTTGGAAATCGCAGCATGCAAATTATACCTACGGAAACGTGGGCGGTTTCCCCATAGGTATAATTGAAACAGTCTGCAGAGGAAACCTCTGCGAACTTTCTATCTAAAGTGCTGCAGGAAGGACCGCGATGCGTCGCCACCGTGGTTTTTCCCGCAGCCCTTTTTTCTGTGGGACGCCACGTGGGGCATTAACCTAAAGGGGTTATCCAGTATAAAATGTAATTCCTACACTAATCTAAACACCCTCCCCCTGCCTACTTTCTAAATTACATTATTTATCAAGAATGTATATTTACCCATATTCCCCAGGAACATTTTCTAGTTATCCGGTGACATTCTGTTTCCGGAAACGGAATGTCACTAATACTCCCCCTCCACCCCATCATACTTGCCTATCTTCCTTTCAGACTTCCTCCTGCAGGATGGATCCTCCCTCTTTTCTGACTCTGCCGGTGCGCGCAATAGTCCCGGTGCTGGGCTACAGCTGGCAATCCACCTCTACTGCACAGACGTGAGCAGTAGCCTCCCACACCTGTGTAGTAGAGGTGGATTACTGGCTGTAGCGGGACTATTGTGCATGCCAGAAGAGTCAGAAAAGAGGGAGGAGCAGTCTCGCTGGAGGATGGCTGTAAGGAAGATAGGTTAGTATGATGGGTTGGGCTGAGTTAGTTGGGAAGGGCTAGTAGTGGGAGGCATAGCTAGAGAGACAGGGAGGGGGTGGTAGTGAGAGGGAGATAGTGAGTTATCCTACAGGTACCATGATGCATTAACTAAGACAGCAGGAAGCTAGACCTTGTAAACAAATGCAGAAGATGCCAGGAACTCCCAGAGTTCCCATTAATGGCAGTAACAGACCTTTTTTAAAAAAAAACATTTTTTGCCTGGGAAACCCCTTTAAGTTGTGGTTTTCTGTGTGATTTACGAAGTCTCTCAGATCTTTTTGGAGGAATTTTGTTCCACTTTTGGCTTCAGTTCATTGAGGTTTGTGGGCATTTGTTTATGTACAGCTCTCTTTAGGTCCTGTCACAGCATTTCAGTTGAGGTCTGAACATTGACTAGGCTATTGCAACACCTTTATTTTTTTTCAGCCATTTTAGCTAAGCTTTAGCTGTTGGAGTGCAGAGGAGATCATGGATAAGTCAAAGAATGTAAGGTGCCTAGGTCCTCTGGCTGCAGAATAAGCCTAAATTATCACCCTCCACCACTTTGCTTTGGTATGAAGTTTTTCTGCTGATTTCACCAAATGTGGCACTGTGTATTATGGCCAAAAATCTCCACCTTGGTCTGCAACTTTACAAGCTTAAAGGGGTTATCCAGCTTCCAAAAATTATCTGCAAATACATCCACAGCAGTGCTAAATACTCAGATTCCTTGTGCACCCTTTTCTTGGTTTTATTTTACTTGAGACTCCTTGTATTACTGTGATTTACATTCAGTGAATCTGTGAAGAATCTACAGTCATATGAAAAAGTTTGGGCACCCCTATTAATCTTAATCATTTTTAGTTCTAAATATTTGGGTGTTTGCAACAGCCATTTCAATTAGATATATCTAATAACTGATGGACACAGTAATATTTCAGGATTGAAATGAGGTTTATTGTACTAACAGAAAATGTGCAATATGCATTAAACCAAAATTTGACCGGTGCAAAAGTCTGGGCACCTCAACAGAAAAGTGACATTAATATTTAGTAGATCCTCCTTTTGCAAAAATAACAGCCTCTAGTCGCTTCCTGTAGCTTTTAATCAGTTCCTGGATCCAGGATGAAGGTATTTTTGACCATTCCTCTTTACAAAACAATTCCAGTTCAGTTAAGTTTGATGGTCGCCGAGCATGGACAGCCCGCTTCAAATTATCCTACAGATGTTCAATGATATTCAGGTCTGGGGACTGGGATGGCCATTCCAGAACATTGTAATTGTTCCTCTGCATGAATGCCTGAGTAGATTTGGAGCTGTGTTTTGGATCATTGTCTTGCTGAAATATCCATCCCCGGCGTAACTTCAAATTCGTCACTGATTCTTGTACATTATTCTCAAGAATCTGCTGATACTGAGTTGAATCCATGCGACCCTCAACTTTAACAAGATTCCCGGTGTCGGCATTGGCCACACAGCCCCAAAGCATGATGGAACCTCCACCAGATTTTACAGTGGGTAGTAGGAGAACAACTTGCAATTGGCCACCTTAAATACCTTTTCTCATGATTGGATAAACCTGGCTATGAAGTTCAAAGCTCAGTGAGGTTACAAAACCAATTTTGTGCTTCAGTAAGTCAGTAAAAAGTCGTTAGGAGTATTCAAATCAATAAAATGATAAGGGTACCCAAATTTTTGCACCGGTCAAATTTTGGTTTAATGCATATTGCACATTTTCTGTTAGTACAATAAACCTCATTTCAATCCTGAAATATTACTGTGTCCATCAGTTATTAGATATATCAAATTGAAATGGCTGTTGCAAACACCCAAATATTTAGAACTAAAAATGATTAAGATTAATAGGGGTGCCCAAACTTTTTCATATGACTGTACATTTCCCATGATTCATCTGTCTGCTCTCACTCTGTGTATTTGCTGCTCACAGGGGGGAGGGGGGAAGGCGCTTCCAAACAAAACATCACAGCATCATGTGACCTCAGATGTGGGAGTGATTTATTACCTGGGATTTCATTGTATGGGAGAGCAGGAAGATCCATCACGGGAAACAGTTTAATCACAGATTCACTGCATGTAAATAACAGTGATACAAGGAGTCTCAAGTAAAATAAGCCAAGAAAATGGTGCAAAAGGAAACCTTGAGTGTTTAGCACTGCTGTGGATGCATTTGCAGGTAATTTTTGGAAGCTGGATACCCCCTTTAAGCTGTACTTTCTTGTTCTCCTGACAACCCTTCCAAATAAGTCTTAGTTCTTCACTCTTTTTCTTGTTGTACTGTCATGAACATCTACACTTAACATGCAGAGGCCATGCAGAGTTGTAGCTGTAGCTCTTGGTGTTTTTGCAATTTTTCTGAGCATTGCACATTGACCTTAGGATGAGGACAACCACTCCAGGGAAGGAACTGTCTTGAATGTTTTTCACTTGTGAATAATCTTTCTCACTGTAGAATGTTAGACTTCAAATTGCTTGGAAATTGCCTTATAACCCTTTCAAGACTGATGGAAAGCAACACTTGCTTCTAAGGATGCTATTTTTACTTGCATTAAAGTATTAGCTGTTTGTTTATTTGTTTTACTACACCAATAAAAATGACTGACACTGTCCATAAATTTAAAACATCTGTGTAGTTTCAAGAAGTGCATGCGTTAACGCAAGTAAAAATTGGGGTGTGTAGTTACACCCTAAAATAATTGCTGACGTCTTGCCTGAATGTTCCAGGCCAGCAAACTACCAAAACATCTGCTTTTATAGAGGAGGTCACACTTGCTGATGATCAACTAATCAAAGGCATTTGGCTAAGCTGCATTGGGCTGCTACTTGTCATCTTAAAGTGGCTGTTCAGGATCTGAAGGTAATTGATGCAATCCACAGAATAGGTCATCAGTATCAGATCGATCACGGTCTGAAACCCAGACCCCATTCCAGTCACCTGTTTCAGCTGCCAGAAGTCATATGCTAGGTATATGGCCGTATGCAGCTGCAGTTCCAGGTGCCAATTCTATAGTGTTCGGAGCTCTGTAGAGTATAGATTCCTTGTAATCCATTATGCCATTTGTTACTAGATAAGGTTAGCCTTTTATAAATGCCAGTGGTGTCTGCCCTTATTACCTCTTGGGATAGGGCATTCTGTTGCAGTAAAGAACCCTTTCCTATATAGATGTTTAAATAGACACGTCTGTCTATCTAAAACCAATTCAGCGACAACAGTTTTTCGTTATTTGACCATGAATTTGTTTTTCTTGATTGACAGCTAAGAAAAATTGGTGGTGGTGGCTTTGGGGAAATCTACGATGCCCTGGACCTTCTAACAAGGGAGAATGTTGCTCTCAAAGTGGAGTCTGCTCAGCAGCCAAAACAAGTACTAAAAATGGAAGTAGCCGTTCTGAAGAAACTTCAAGGTAAAATAACCTGTGATCTTCCAGTATTGTCAAGTTTAGATTTGAGCAGCACTAGAGCAAATAACATTAAATGTGTTGTGTTGTAAATTGCAAATGTTTATTTATTATGTGTTATTGACTAGATATGAATGCAATATTTAGCTAGCGATCAATTTATGTCCGTTAGCTGTCCCTTGTTTTTTGTTTTTTAATAAAACCTGTAGAAATTCAGAATATAAGAAATGTTTAAAAAAAACAAACAAAAAACAAATCAAGACCTCATAACAAAGGAACAGAAAATCAACAAACATACTAAAATAAGATAAAATTAAATAAAATCCCATCCCCTGCACCATGTGAAATTTTCCAAAGAATACCATGTTGTATATTTAAATCGGTCATAGAGCAAATCTTCTAATTTGCAAAGGTCTCGTACTCGGACCCCATTATTAGGAAAACAGCCCTGTTAGCTTGTCTTTATGCAGGGTCGTGTTCAGCCAATCCACACGAAATAGATGTTCCACTTTTGCAATAATCAGCGTGAAGGGAACTGGGGTTGGGTTTGCCCAATGTTGTAAAATACTCTTTCGAGTAGCACTAGCCCAAATGGCCTTAGTATATCTGTCCGTAGTAGAAAAGTAACCTTTATCTGCTTCCGCCCACTCAGGAGCCAGTTCTAGAGTAATGTTAAAGTTATGAGCAAGGTACTCACAAACTGAATTCCACACAACCTGTGTGAGTGCAACTCCAAAAATAATGAGATTTGGCACATGTATACGTGGATCTGGGAGACATTCGTGACTGCATTAATGGTGTAACATATGCTCTACGAAAGATCAGTAAAGCCATATCTTAATAAGTACTAACTGAGATATATTTGCTCAAGATAATGGTGGCATCTAGTCTTTTGTGGTAAGAGGTGGTGGTTGTAACAACCATTTAGCAGCCCCCATCAACACAGTACACCATCAATATAATTTCTAATAACAATATATATTACTCATGGAGGTCACCTTAAGACGAAATTTCTTAAAGGATTTTCACTTGTGTTCTAGGGAGAAACCAGGGAGATGGGAATTTACCTGAGCCTATATAGTGTTGAAGTTGTAAATGGATAAACTGTTGTTCCACCAAACACTGAAATTTCTCACAAGCTGCAGCAGCTTACCTTGAGAATCAAGTATATAAGCCAGTAGATCACAGCCCTGCTGTTTCAAGAAACTATATATCCAAAGTGGCCTGCCTTCCAAAAAGCAAGGATTACTCTTAAAGGGAAGCTAGGAAGAACAATGAGGACATAGTTTATGTAATTTCCACACCTGACGCCATGCTTGGACTACAGACCATAATAACCGATTCTCGTTGACCACAGTTGTAATACGGTCAATACGAAGGTGTAGAGCTTCCGAAAAGTGTATACTTTAGTTTTTACTGCAGTGCTGCAGATATTCATGGTATCTGCACTAAAATTCTCTAAGACCTTGCTGCATTTTATTATTTTGCTAGAATTTAACAGTTTGTCAGAGTTTTTGAAAAAATTGACCAGTGCTAGTCAATGTGATAAAATAACAAAAGTATGCTCCAGGCCTGTAACAATGGCGTCACCATCTTGGCTGCAGCAGGAATGTGCCTATGTATACCATGTTGTCATGCAACCAATTACTGGTCTATCCGATATCCTGCACATTATCATCAATGCACTCATGTAAACCAAGAAACCTTTAGTAAGGAACGGATTTGGCACTGATGGCAGTGGGGGAGAAAACTGGTAAATTTTTTTTTTTTTTTTTTGTTTTAACACATTTCTAGCACTGGGTCATGTTTCCTAGAAGTCAGACAACCCTTTTCATTGAGGCCTCTTTTGCTGTGATATCACAATTTTTGTCTATATGCAAGTAAGCCCTTTGGAGCAATAAGGTTGTTACCATTGCTCCAAAGAGGTAAGTGGTGACTCCCTCGTTGCTCCAAAGAGCTCATCTGCATATTGACAACAGAAATATCTTGGCAACGGAGTCACAGATTCACAAAAGGGAAAACTCAGATTGATCCAAGTAACCCTAACATATCTGTGGAGCTGGGTTGATATGCTGGGATCTGATGAGACTCCCTTCAGGGTTATTATATACATTGCTTCAAGGTTTAAGATGCAGTTTGGTCTTTTGTATCATGTTTTCTTTTACTTATTAGAAATGGTGTTAGGAAAGGTGTGCAGAATAATTTATTTTTTTTCTGTACATTGTTTTTTTTTTTTTATTAGCATTGTTAGGATATGTGTACAGATTAGGAAGTGGAAGGAAATGTTTGCAGAATAATTTATTTTGTACATTGCCCCCAAGTTATAGGCTGCAGTTTGACTGCTTCACACATTGCCTAAAACCAACTAGGCATATTATAGAATGCAGTGAACCTCTTTGAGCTGACCACCCAAATTTACACAGAAAAATGTTTTTTTAATAGGGGTGATCCTCTCGAATAAAAGTATACAGAATGCAGGTTAAACAGAACCTTTCACCAGCTCCAGTTCTTAGCATTTGTTAATAGTTGTTGCTCCACTGATTCCAACGCATTTGAAATTTTCTCTGTAGCCCCCAACATTCCAGAACAATCAGTTCAGTTAGTTGTTGTGCCTGATGTGCTATTTAGAGTATATACTGTCAGTTGGGTGGTGTCGTTCAGGAGCCTGCAAGGGGGCATGACTCAGAGCACCAATCAGAGGCTTAAGTGTCAGAGCTCAGAGTCACACCCCTTTAAAACCTATTACAAAGTTGCTTCAGTTTTAAAAAAATTTAATATCCAAGTAAAGAATAAAAAAACAAGTCTATGAAGATACACATAATCTATAAGCAAAATCAGGCCATTAAAACTAGCCTTGGTCATACAGCTGAATGTTTAAGGGCACGGCATCAGGAAGGAACATATGAAGAGCGAGAATACATGAAAATATTGCTGGGATTAGAGGTTAGGGATTGGAGAACTCCACCCATGAACACCAGAGAGCATCAAACTTAGAGGAGTCTTCAGAGTTCTCTGCAACTAGGGTCTCCATTCTCCGTATACGGTGGAACTCCTGGAGCTACTGCATCAGCAAGGGAGAAGTTGTACAACACCAATGCCTAAGGATAACTGATCTGGTGGCCATGAGGAACTGTCGCAGGAGGTTGCCCTTTACTTTAGAGATTTTCCCAGGGATGAGAGAAGAGCCAGTTGAGGATAAGGCGTTAGGGAGCGACCACTGACCCTGACATATAGGTCAGATATAGAAGCCCAGAAGAGTTGTATCCCCCTGCAGTCCCACCAAATATGCTAAAGTGTCCCCTTTTTTATGTGACACTTCCATCCTCCTGGTACTGTTGATAGGGTGTGCACAGAGGGTTGTCTCCTACACGTGAAACATTTCTCACATGCTTTATACATTAACTGTTCTAATTTCCATTAACCTAATGCTGCACTATGACGTTAAAGGGATTTCCTGGGACTTACATATTGATGGCCAATTTTTGGGAATGGGGTCAGCAAGTAAGTGCAATCCCTCCCAGACCCCTAAATAATGATGGAATAAATCATGTATTTTATGCTTCAGCATAATACACAGAATCAGGTATCACATCAACATATCACTCAGAACCAGGGTTAGACTGGAACTAATAAAATAGCCATGGTACTGTGCACAAGTCGCTACAACCCACACACACAACCTTTCTTACTACCCGATGAAGGACACATTTCCTAGTTCAAGATAGCCCCATTCCTCTTGTTCCTAGCTGCCAGCATGGCTCACTCTCTCATTCCTGGTCCCCAGCATGGTATACCTTTATAAACAGTGGTCCTCAGAAAGCTTCATCTCTCATTTCTAGTCCTTTGCATTATAGACCTTTAAATCTTGATCCTCAGCATGGTTCTCTCCTGGACCCCTGCATGGTTACCCCTCTCATTCCTGGCTCCTAGCATGACTCTCCTTTCATTCCTATACCCCAACATGACTCCCTTCCCCCCCCCCCACATTGCTAACCTTGACCATACTTAATGACACTTCATAGACCAAAATCTGAACTCTAAAGCCCACCTGGGAATGTCCAACGAATGCTCTTTTTCATCTGGGGGATACATAAAATTTGTGCTTTTTGTGACCCATTTCCCTTGATTTGTCCTGGCAAAATTGGGACAGTTGACATGTATGCTGGGCACCTCAGTGGAAGGTTTTATTGACTATGACATGGACTCTCTTTTCCGGTGTGGCACTGGTCACTTTCCTCCCCTAATGTCTCTTACAAGTCTCTTGCTTGCTGCATTCTAGTGTCCAATGTATGTTCTTTTCAAAGGAGTTCCTACTGAAAAAAGTAGTTTTTGGTTGGGTAAGGGGGTGGTCTAGTTATAGATAGGCAGCTTCCATAGAGTCTAATGGGAGGAAATCAGTCACTGAAAAAATTGGTGTTTTAATAGGGGTGGTCTTCTGGAGAGATTTTACTGTACTTCTAAATTGAGTACAGATTCATTATTTTTATTCATTTGCATTAAAATTTTAGGCATTCTATAACATCCTGAGGCATTCCATACATTATCTGCATGTTACAGATTGCAGGGCTGTGCTATGTATAGGTGATATATAGTACTCTTATTAAGTAACAGGTTGTTGTTCATTCATTAGTGTAATTTTAATGACAGTGTTGCATATTAATTTCTATTTATGGGAGGGTATGACATTTTATGTATGTTGAGATATGTTTTAGGCTTCCATAGTAGAGCACTATAATGTTCAAACAAGATGGAAGCTTTCTTCAGTCTTGTTTGATTACTTCTCTAACATAAGACGTAGTCCTGCAGATATGCCTTTCTTTTCTGGAATCCAATATCAGCTCTTTATATAAAATTCCCTGACTATTCTGTGGTACTGGTGACCATGAGAAGAGGAAGGGTGGTGCAGAAATGTGGAAATCCACTCTGTTGGTCAATTGCAGTGTATTTGGGAAGTAGTACAAGATGCTTCAGTTTACTTCCAAGGTGAAGAAGCTACAATACCAATGAGTCTAAGGACATTGGCTATTTTGTATGCATTAAGTGTATGTGCTCCAGTGATTTTTTTTTTTTTTTTTAATATAAAGAATGCATCTTGCATCTCCTCAGTCTGTCAATTGTCAGGGGAAGCTAGCTGTGTTTCATTGCCCCCACATAGCCATAGGTTCTATGCTGCGTACATCTTGGATATACATGAGAAGCAGGAATCATTGCTCAGCTTCTGTGTAAGAGCTATAATGACGCAGGTTTCACTCCCTATTACCCCTGGGTGTAGAGACATAAATGATACAGATGTATCTTAGAACCAACTAGAAGGATTTCAGACAGAGGAAGAAAGATGCAGTTTGATTCATATGCTTTGTGCGCATGTCATAGAATTAGCCATAAGAATATTCAGAAAGAAGGAACTCACCCATCAAGTCACTGGTTTGTAAATACTTCAGTCCACTATGTTACAGTCTGCGTTATGAAGTTACCCGTAGACGCCACTAGTCACCCAGTTGTCAAGGTTTTATTATTTTATTATGTAGCCCCCATTATAGTTCACAGAGAGGGGGTCAGTGCTGGAGGCTTACTAATATTTGGTAGATCTTTTGCCCAAGTTTTTTTTTTTTTTTTTTTTAAACTGAGATTAAAACCCAAATTGGATTTAGCCTTCTAAATAGATTTTTGATAGATTTCTCTCCTATCCTGTCTTTTTGCTGAGAAATAAAAATGTTATTCCATAGGCTATATGAGCTATTTAGTGCCCTTGTAGTGGAGCCACACCAGCTGAAGCTTTTCTTTTGTGATTGCCACCCCCAAAACAAACTGACTTGCCCCATGGACCGCAATCTGTGGTGACTGCAAAATGTAGTTTATCAGCAAGACTCCACTTTGACACAAAAAAGGCAAATTCACCGCACCACTAACCAGCCATACAACCGCATATAAGTGGTTTAGAAGCTGTTTTGTTGGGGGTTCAGTGTACTTACTAGTTAGTGCTTTAAAAGGATTGCATCAACTGAGCAAGTGGTGTGTCCCCTCTTATTTATTTTTTTCCCTAGACACAACATACTTTTAGTAGCGGATGTGCCTGTTGTAGTGAAGCTGTAGAGTATTGTAATATCTGGCACAAGTTCTTGCATAAAATAGAAACAGAGCCATACCTAGTAAACAATTAAGTGAACGTGCCTTCCGCTAGAGTCCCAGACACCCCTTTACTCTTTCATTTAACATGCTGTATACCTGTCTCTATTCCACACGATCGCCAGGAATTTAGCCACTGCTTGATCCCCACTGATTCTGATGCTGGTCTTTACTTCCTGCTGTCACTTGACTCTCCGGAAATGCCTACTCAGCCAATCACTGGCTGCAACACTGACACACCTCATCCAGTGATTGGCTAGTGGGCATCTTCAGACATTTCCGATCTTTCAAAAGATACCAGGAAGTAAAGACCAGCAGGGGCCCAGGCAAGTTCGGAAATTGGAGAATCATTGAGAGCATATTACATTTTCATGTTGGGTTTTTAGATGTTTTAAATAGATTTTTTTTTTATTTCCTTGGAAAACCCACTTCAGAATAATGTCCATTCTGCTCTGTGTCAATAAGGATAAGCTGAAGAATCAAACCTTTTAATCCTCTAGATGTTGTGCCATAACTATTTATTGATCTACTCTGTGGCACTGTGGTCTATGCTATTATTGTTGTTGTGAGTACCTGAAAGCCTGACAAAAACACAATATTTAAGGGCCATAATCATCATAGGGAACATACCTTTTTTTTGTCTAAAATAGTGGTGAAAATTTAGAGAATATCTGTTGTAAACCATCCCTAGATTGATTGATTGACTTTCCCATAGTGAAACCTTGTTCTACCAAGAATGGGTGCACAGACAATAACATGCATGAACCAGCCCTGTGACTAGTGGCGTATGTGAGATTTTGCTTCCTGTCAGTGGCGTAACTAGGAATGGCTGGGCCCCCAGGCGAACATTTGACATGGGCCCCCTCCAGTACAGACCGCATTCCTGCACAAACTATTATACCTCATAGTGGCCCCTGCACACGCTATTATGCCCCATAGTGACCCCTGCACATAGTATTATGCCCCATAGTGGCCCCTGCACAGACCCCAGATGATCGGAGACCCAGGGGAGGATATAAACATAAAAAACTGTATTAATTACCTCTCCCTGGCTCCAGTGCACTCCCTGCTACTTTCCGCCGCCTTCAATGTTAGACCAGATGTCACGTGAGCCAGGCATGCGTCGCGACGCATAAAGACATCTGGGACATCACCAAGGAGGCCCAAAGCCTGCTGGACCGCAGGAGAGGTAAGTAACAGTGTTTTTTATGTTCTTTTTTATGTTCCCTCACCTCCTTTGGGCCTCCGATCATTATACTCTGGGGTCTGAAAAGACCCCAGAGTATCATGATAGCAGTGTTTGTGGGGTTTGCGGGCCCGTGGCCTTACTTACCTATCCCTGCTCCTGCCCACAGCCACCTCCGCTTCCTTAGTATGGGAAGCACAGACGGCTGTGAGCAGGAGCGGGCATCAGTAAGTAAATAGGGCCTGTTACCTGCTGGAGTTACACCAGCAGGTAATGGCCAATTAAAAGAAAAAGAAATAATCAGGGGTCCGCCGGCCCCCTAATGTCCTAGGCCCTGTGGCAGCCGCTCCTGCTGCTACCCCGGTATTTACGCCATTGCTGCCTGTGCTGTGACACAGGCATTACGATGGGAAGTCAAGCAGTGTGCGATAGGGGCAGCGATTCAGGATGGGGAGAATGTGGTTTTACTCTTGATGTTCTTGTGACTCAATTGCATATTTATTTCATGTTGTTTTTTTCTGAGGGTATGATGCTCCCTTTAAGGGTTAAACAAAGTAAAGTGGGCTATTTCAATATATGGAAGAAATGGCTGCATTTTGAAACCTGTTCTTTAAAAGTCATTGAGGAATGGAATTGAAGAAAAAGCATAGAAAACTATGATACAACAGTTCTAACGCACAAAAAATGCTTTTAATAATAAGGCATATAAATGACGTCCCCCGTGACTTATAAAGCCGTAAAATTTGAGGCTAATTACTTAATCCTGTAAATGGATTTAATTTCGAATATGTCATAGATTAGGCTGAGACTAGCTTGCCAATGTGTCTCTAGGGTGACTGTGTGTGTTTTAATAATTAAAGGGAATGTGTCACCAGAAAAAAAAAACTATTTTTAATCTGCTTTTATGCTAAAAATCTTTTTAAAGTGTTTTTTTTTTTTTTTTTTTTTAACTTTCCATTTTACTGTTTTTATATCATAAAAAGGCAAAAAACAAACAAGCAAAACTAAGTCAAATAATACATTGACGCTTGCAAATTCTGTAGGGGTTCTCTTTGCAGCAGTCATCTCATTTACATGATATATAGGATAACACCACTGAGCCTTCACTGCATCCACTACTGACAATATATGATATTATAGCTTATCTGCTCCCTCTCCCTCCACAGAGCATGTCTACGAAACTCTCCAGTAGACTTTAATGTGATTATTGCAATCTAATGCTGCCTGTGGTTATAAGACTGCTGTAAAACAGATCACTAAATGCAGTTAACAGAGTAGAGGAGACACGTGGGCAAGATAGCAGCTCCATAATCATCTGCAATAAAATAAAATAAAAAAACACAGATGAGGAAAAAATTATATATTTTATCTGGTTTTGTAAGAAAAAAAAAATACATTTTCTATAATACATTTTCGATAATAGCTTAATTAGTGGGTGAAAGCCGAAGTTCTGCTTCTGGAGGTGCAGAGATGGAAGAGGAATTTGAGGCGGAAAGCTCCTTAAATTCCACCACCATTTTCTGCTATGTGAACATGCCCTATGACTGTATAGTTTGCATTTATATCACCTATAAGTTGGCTTAGTATAAGCCAGAATTGTATCCAAATTTTGGCAAATTTTGTTTTATCTTAAGTCACACCCAAGTTGGAGAAATTTTATCTGTCTAGATGTGTCAAAGTGCCTTGAGATGCACGAAGATGATCCAAAATGTGCCAAGATACTCCACTTTTTGGCATGTTTTAAGTCAATCTATAGATGTTTGGTGGGGAATATATTTGATACCTCTTCCATTAGACATGTTTGGAGAGAGATACCTCTTTGAATACTGCCTTTTGTATAAAGCTGTTTTTAGAAAGTTTAATGTTGTAATGCGACATCACTGGAGACCACCATGTTTGGATGTTTCCATAGACAGATAGCTCAGTGGTTAGTACTGTTCCTTTGCAGTTCTGGAGTCCTGGGTTAGAATCCAGCCAAGGACAATATCTGGGTTTGTAAGCTCTCCCCATTCAAATCCAGCCAAGGGCAACATCTGGGTTTGAATCTGGGTTCTCCCATGTTTGTCCAATGCGTGGTTTTCCTCTGTTACTCTGGTTTCCTCCCACATTCCAAGTGCCTACTGAGAGGGAATTTAGATTGTGAGATGACAATATCTGTAAAGTGCGGTGTAATAATGTTGGTACTATAAAATTAAGTAAATAAGGGGGGCACCAACAACACAGCTCCTATTAAACCTCCTCTTGTTGCAGTGGTGAAGGGAGGAGGAACTTGTAGCTCAGGATCCCCATTCTTGCAGTCAGTGGGGATCACATCAGCCAAATATTTAAAAGAAGAAACCCCTTTAAAAGGAGTCTGTCACCAGGGTGAAACATATTAAACCACAAGCATCGGTCAGGCTTACCTGAGTGTAACTCTTATTTTCCCATGAAAACTCATGCCTCTGTCAAGAGATTCACTTATTTCACAATATGGAAGTCTGGAGCACTGAGGGAGGCTCTTTTGCTCCAAACTGCTGTGTCCCACTCTACTCTAATATACTCTCCTCCCCCTTCCTCCTTTGAGTGACAGGACCAGGGAGCTATTCTGAAATCTTGTCTGGCCCTGTGTTTGGGCATTTGCGCCAGCATATTAGAGCGATGCGGAGAGAAGAAGTTTGGAGCAATGGAGCCACCCTTGGTGCTCCAGACTGCTCCTATGCATATTGTGAAATAAATGAAAAATAGTGCAATAGAGGCACATATTGTCATGGAAGAATGAAGCTTTACATTCAGGTGAGCCTGACCTATCTATCTGTGTTGCTGGTTTAATATGCTTCATCCTGGTGACACTCCCTTTTAAATTGGTTTCTTAAACTACTTCTATAGCCAATGTGAAAATTTATGTAAAAATCTGTATTGAAGTAGAAGACTGCAGTGGCAAAATAGCAAGAATGTTCCCTTCTTTCTGCTTTACGGCACATGATGTGGTCTGCACGGTAGATTTACCCAGAAAATAATGGCAATGTGGTTTAGCGCTGAGCTATTAGCTAACCGTAAGCATGACCAATCTGGATTTTATATTGGACTTTTTAATGATATTATCATAAGTGCAAACATGCCGTTCTTTATCTAAATACATTGGCGTCAAGAAACACTTTTATAGACACCTGGAGAACAGGAGTGGGATTTTTGTAGGACGTATTTGACCATATGAAGATATAAGACAAAAAAAAAAAGCATAGTCATACCTGATGTCAGTGCTCTGGAAGAGTCATATAGTGAAATATTTAAACCACCTTCTATTTTTGTCACCATCTCATTAAATGTGAAATTACATTACAGATCTTTATGATTCACATAATGATTTAATATGTGAAGGTGAACCATCTTAAAGACACTTTGCCAGCTAAAAGCCGGGAAGGTGTGGTAGCACATTGTGGCAGAGCAGTGCAAAAGTGTGTTGTGATTGGAATTAAATAAAATTCTGAAATATTTATAGAGACATGTTTCCTCAGGTAGCCTTATTTTATTTTCCCAATGCTTTTACAGTAGAACTAAGGGTTTCGTTCATATCTGCGTTATTTAAAGGGTTACATTTTCTAATATTGATACCTTTGATGGACTAAAAGCTGGGACCCCTGTATGTCAGCTGTTCCTATACAACACTGCTATACCTGAACCTGCCACTATACATATGGTGAGTGAGCAGTGCGACTTCTGCCATATAAATGTGACCAGGATCCCAGCTGTTGGACCCCAGCAGACCTAATATTGAAGGCCTATCTTAAGGATGGCCATCAATATTAGAAAGTGGATGATTAATTTAATTGGTTCTGGTCATTGATGGATCCTTCTAAAGAGGGATACCAACAGGTCCTGAAAGACCTCATTGGTATGATGGGGCCTGTCGGATATCTGTTATTTTCTCACTGACACTGGCTAGACTGTAAGGCCTGCCCTTCTGACAGTGGAGGGATATCTGTGCTCAAGTGAACAGCACTGATATCTCCAGCATCGTGGTGCATACTGGCAAAACTGACAGTGCACTGAATTCAGTAATGGGATATGCAGGGACCAAGTTTTTCTTTGAACAAACGCTTGGGGCAGAACAGTGGCTCAGTGGTTACAGCGCTGAAAGCCTAAATTCGAATCCAGCCAAGGACTACATCTGCAAGGAGTATGTATGTTCTTCTCATGGGTTTCCTCCTACGATTCAAAGACCTACTGATGGGGAATTTAGATTGAGCCCTGTGATGAACAGTTATGGCTCTATATATGCAAGCTAAATAAATAAATAATAAATTGGAATGTTAAAAAATACTAAAATAAGTATTAGTCACTTCTCTGAACCCCCTGCTGTTTCTGCAGCTGCCACATGTCAGTGTAGGGACATCATCGCTGGAGGCCAATAATGTAAATGTGAATATTTTACACCTTTGAGACGGTGATCCCAAGCTTGATCACTTCCTGTACTATAATTGATAGTTGTAATTGGGTGCGGGAAGTGTACTGATTTATTGCAGTGCCAATACAAGAAAATGTTTTTCCTAGATAAACAGATAAACTGTAAATTCACTGGTGGCCAGGAATAAAGTAAAATTAAAAAACAGAAGTTATATGTCCCCCTTACTATACATATGACCATTGACTGGTTGCAGTGGTCATGGAAGCCTCAGCACTTCCAACCAGGCTCAAGACCAGAGGGCATGGGGAATGCACTGCCAAAACAGAGAACCAGGATAACTGTTTATTTTTATTTTTTATTTTTTGCTGTTACATCTCCCTCAGCCACCAGTGTTTTTTCAATTTTTCTTTTATGTATTACATTGATTTCAGTGGCCACTATGTATGTGCAAAAGACTGTGATGACAGGTCCTCCAGAGCAAGACATGGTCTTAAGAAATAATGGAGAAGTGTTGTAAATGGGGGAAGTAGTCTGTGTTAATACCTTTTTAATGTGAATAATAAGTAAAAAGAGAAGTGTTGTACTGAGCACTCTGCACAATTGGTTCTCATAAGTTCTGCTCAGCTCAGAGAGCCGAGTGAGTGTTATATGGACTCAGACTGTGTATGAGCCTGTACATTGCTTGTTTGAGGAGAGCCAGCCGAGCATTTCTACCCCTTTTGTTTTATTGATCAGTGGGGAAGTCTCAGCACCTGGACCACTACCAGTAAAGACTTCTAAGTTTCAGAAGTTTACTGTATTTATGGGTACCCTTTTAGAACTTAGATCTTCCCAAAGCTGATCCAATACTACCTGATATTATACGTCTATGTTCAGACCATTTGATTATTTCCTTGTTTTATTAGCTGATACATCTTTGGACCACAGGAGGATCTGTCATCTCCCTTGACATGTCTGTATTAGTAAATGCATGTATTCCTCATGAAATAATTCTGAAGAATCTTTTTTTTTTTTTTTTTTTTATCACCCTGCATTGTTCTGTATTGTATTGTGATTTTTTTTTTTTATAGAATATTGCTGAACATTTTCCCAGATATCCAGCACTTTGTATTATTTATTTAGTTATGATCCTAGGTATTTTATAGTATTGTTTTGTCGAGAAAAACAAATACGTGAAATGCAGCGTCATCTGCTCACTTTTTATAGCTTCTGAAACTGCCGTCAAAAACCTTTTATGTCTGCAATTAAATCGTCGTCATTTTGTGTTTGTTCTATTGAGCGTTCTTGATGATGAAAACTGCAGTGATGCATCCTGAAACCATCGCTGACTACAGGAAAAGCCATAAAGACGTTAAGTGATGGAAGACAGACTTGAAAGGAATTCTAGTTGCATGATGTTGTTTGTCTTATCTGTATCTATAAGCAATAGTTGCTGGTTCTGGAAAGAAAAAAAAAATCAGACTCCTTACATGTCATAGGATGTTTCTTGAGATCACATGAAGGCTAAACCGGTCTTCACTGGATGGTGGTACTGATGTATTTTTATTCTGTTCTCTTTCGTAGGTAAAGATCATGTCTGTCGCTTCATAGGATGTGGGAGAAATGACCGATTCAATTATGTGGTCATGCAGTTACAGGTAAGTTTCACGTCAAAGTATTCCCAAGGGTTATTCTTAAAATGAATGTGAAACACGGAAAATACAAGTCTAACCAGTCTGGACAGTATCAGCCAACGTTGGACACATCAACCAGGTGTGGAGCATAACATGCTATTGACCACAGCCTTACAAGCACAGGGGAGAATACCTTGGGATAGTTTTAGCCATGCGTTTGGGTATCCTATAGCAGCATTTTATCCAATATGCGAAGACAGTCATAGGTTTGAGGAACATAAGCCTGTGCCTGTGATGGCCTTACTTTTTTTATTTTGTTTATGAAACCAATAACCTTGTAAATGCTGGGGCCCAAATTGGAGTCAGTAAGAACTCAAGCAGAAAATATGGTGCCTAGGAATGGAGATGTCATTTGTGTATTAGACTTGATACCATTATTGTAGTTATGCAAAACTGATATGCTCAACTATAGCTTTTGTTACAGCTGCCACAAGTATTACGTTATATAAAAAGACATGACTTGAAAGATAGAGAGGTAGAGGTTCCCCACTTGAGAATCTCTCTTTTATCCAAAAAAGAGATGTTAACCAAGAGCAGAACTATTAAAAAATTAAATAAATAAATAAATTATATATATAATATATATATACAGTACAGACCAAAAGTTTGGACACACCTTCTTATTCCAAGAGTTTTCTGCATTTTCATGACTATAAAAATTGTAGATTCACACTGAAGGCATCAAAACTATGAATTAACACATGTGGAATTATATACTTAACAAAAAAGTGTGAAACAACTGAAAATATGTCTTATATTCTAGGTTCTTCAAAGTAGCCACCTTTTTGCTTTGATTACTGCTTTTGGCATTCTCTTGATGAGCTTCAAGAGGTAGTCACCTGAAATGGTCTTCCAACAGTCTTGAAGGAGTTCCCAGAGATGCTTAGCACTTGTTGGCCCTTTTGCCTTCACTCTGCGGTCCAGCTCACCCCAAACCATCTCGATTGGGTTCAGGTCTGGTGACTGTGGAGGCCAGTTCATCTGGCGTAGCACCCCATCACTCTCCTTCTTGGTCAAATAGCCCTTACACAGTCTGGAGGTGTGTTTGGGGTCATTGTCCTGCTGAAAAATAAATGATGGTCCAACTAAATGCAAACCGGATGGAATAGCATGCCGCTGCAAGATGCTATGGTAACCATGCTGGTTCAGTATTCCTTCAATTTAGAATAAATCCCCAACAGTGTCACCAGCAAAGCACCCCCACACCATCACACCTCCTCCTCCATGCTTCACGGTGGGAACCAGGCATGTAGAGTCCATTCGTTCACCTTTTCTGCGTCGCACAAAGACACGATGGTTGGAACCAAAGATCTCAAATTTGGACTCATAAGACCAAAGCACAGATTTCCACAGGTCTAATGTCCATTCCTTGTGTTCTTTAGCCCAAACAAGTCTCTTCTGCTTGTTGCCTGTCCTTAGCAGTGGTTTCCTAGCAGCTATTTTACCATGAAGGCCTGCTGCACACAGTCTCCTCTTAACAGTTGTTGTAGAGATGTGTCTGCTGCTAGAACTCTGTGTGGCATTGACCTGGTCTCTAATCTGAGCTGCTGTTAACCTGCGATTTCTGAGGCTGGTGACTCGGATGAACTTATCCTCCGCAGCAGAGGTGACTCTTGGTCTTCCTTTCCTGGGGCGGTCCTCATGTGAGCCAGTTTCTTTGTAGCGCTTGATGGTTTTGGCCACTGCACTTGGGGACACTTTCAAAGTTTTCACAATTTTTCAGACTGACTGACCTTCATTTCTTAAAGTAATGATGGCCACTCGTTTTTCTTTACTTAGCTGCTTTTTTCTTACCATAATACAAATTCTAACACTCCATTCAGTAGGACTATCAGCTGTGTATCCACCTGACTTCTGAACAACACAACTGATGGTCCCAACCCCATTTATAAGGCAAGAAATCCCACTTATTAACCTGACAGGGCACACCTGTGAAGTGAAAACCATTTCAGGTGACTACCTCTTGAAGCTCATCAAGAGAATGCCAAGAGTGTGCAAAGCAGTAATCAAAGCAAAAGGTGGCTACTTTGAAGAACCTAGAATATAAGACATATTTTCAGTTGTTTCACACTTTTTTGTTAAGTATATAATTCCACATGTGTTAATTCATAGTTTTGATGCCTTCAGTGTGAATCTACAATTTTTATAGTGATGAAAATACAGAAAACTCTTGGAATGAGAAGGTGTGTCCAAACTTTTGGTCTGTACTGTGTGTATATATGTATGTATGTATGTATGTATATATATATATATATGTAATTGGACGTTTTGTATTCATCATTTAGACCCCTTGTGCTTGCTTGGGAGCGTTTATGAATTACATACCACTGTTTAAAAAGGTGGTCTCTCATCACTTTAGGGTCGAAATTTGGCAGATCTCCGGCGAAGCCAATCCAGAGGCACCTTCTCTATCAGCACCATGTTGCGACTTGGGCGACAGATCTTGGAAGCTATTGAGAGCATTCATTCTGTGGGATTCCTACACAGAGATATCAAACCAGTAAGTACTAGATAATGCGTAGTATATTTTCTTTTGTATCAAATGCAGCCGTAATTTTACTGGAAACAAACAGAGCTACACTGTTTTTACCACCATGCCAAACAGGGCCCCCAGCACAGATGTGAACAGCCTTAGAACCTTATTAAAGGTACATTACATATATTAGCTTGGCTACAATTAGGAAGACAACAGTATTTTACATATATTACTTTCTATAACAGTGATCATTCACTTTCCAGGAGGTTGAGCTGTTGTGCCAGCATTGCTTTAGATAATTGCATGGCTTGTGTTAATGCTTAAACAACTGGAATGGTAAATTCAGGGGTTAATCTGCACAATATGGTGTTGCTTATGCAAGATTATAAAGGCCAGCGAAGCAGAAATGAATCTACACAATGTATACAATTTTGTATATTCAGCAAGAATTAATTAGCACATTCCATACATAAACTGTAAATTAGAAAGACTATAACAATCTGACTGCAAATACCATACAGATGGCTAACCAAGAACAAATGGATCACACTGGAATATTTTATACATGCAGAGGCAGTAACATGGTGTGTCATCCTCACAGCTGCTTCGAGGGCTATGGACATCTTTTGACATAGGAAAAGAATGATTTTATCATATGTTTTGGTTACCAGACTCCTAGTTTAGATGACCGGTCTGTGTATGCTGCTGTCTTCACTGGCCCTCATGTATGAGGACAACTTCATTTCCTATATGGATTTCCCAGTTCTACAGTCTTTGAAGGATCTCTTCTCCAGAGACAGGCACTAATGCTGAGGAGTGTGTGATCCCTCTTCTCCTGCAGAATTTGCCATAGGTGCTCTGCATTCTCTCTGTTCTTGAAACTGTGTGTGATTTTCCTCCCTCTGTACAGCCTGTGTGATCTGCCCTCCCTGATAACTTGGTTGTTTCACTGCTGTGTACAACCTCTTACCTCTCCCTGCTGTTAACTCTTGCACTAAGAGAAAGTAGGGGTGCATAGAGCAGACACAGACTGCCACAGTGTGCAGTTAGATCTATATCAGGTTCAGTATTGAAGCTAGATAAGTTAAGGAGTCTCATACTCTACAGCAGCAAAATAGTAGGAATTCTTAATGAGACTTATTTAGAAAGCTGCTTCACTTCACGTTTAGGAAGCAAATAAACAGTAACAAAAAGGTGTAAAGGTGTCCATAACCTTTAATGTCCTCTGACATCGGCAGTATATAACACAGCTAGAAAGTTGACAGTATGCTGAATTCGGTGCACTGTCAGCTCTGCCAGAATGCGCCCCGATGCCAGAGATATCGGTTCTGTTAGTTTCAATACCCCTGCCTTATAGCTCAGTGTCATGCTGGCCTGTCAGGAATGCCCCACCTAACAGTACAAAGCCAAGGAAGAGTACTGTCAGGGGGCATGCCTCACAATGACATTAAGCTGTAATGCCCGCTCTTGTGACAGTGCAGGGTTATTGGTGCTGAAACTAATGGCACCAATATATCTCTGGCACCAGGGCACATACTGGCAAAGCTGACAGTGCACCGAATTCAGCGAATTGTTGACTTTCTAGCGGTATATAATATTCTCGATTGTCAGAGGACATGAAAGGCCCTTTTGAAGAATACAGTATATTCCATGCTCAATGGCATGTTGCATTTGTATTCCGCCTATCAGATTTTATTACTGTTTCTCAGATTATAGTAGCCATAAATGGCAGCCTGCATTCTGATTATAAGAATACAGGCCAACGTTGGGGCAGTGATATTGAGCAAATGTTCATTTCTAGTAGGTATTGTTTATTGCAATACTGCTCATTTGGTTTTATATTGTTTATTCATCTTTCATTGTTCCCTCCTTACCTTTCTACACAGTCTAATTTTGCAATGGGCCGGTTTCCTAGTACCTGTCGAAAATGTTACATGCTGGATTTTGGGCTGGCAAGGCAGTTTACAAACTCCTGTGGAGATGTTCGGCCGGTAAGTCTGAAAGTAACCTGACTTGAGACTTGATGCAATGTAATAATTGTTTATAGCATCAGTGGTCTTTATAAAAGCCTGGGGAAAAATAATTCCCATTGTCTGCACTGTACATTCATTTTATTCGTTCACTTTTACATAAGGCATCTTTCAGATTAAAAGTGTATACTGTATGTGGAATGTAAAAAGCGAGTCTAGAGTTTATGCAGGTGGAGCTGAGATGTTGTGACAAGTTTATAATCTAAAGATAGATAGCTGTGGGTCAAGCTCTTGTTCGGCTGACCACTGTCCCTCCTGAACACCCCAATATACATGCACGTTCAGCTTGGCTGGTGAAGACAGCTCAAGCAGTGGCTCAACTGCCCGATCCTTGACATCTGCCATCGTGGGATATTCATTAAGCCCCTATACACGTTATGCTAGGCTCACATTATTGTATGACATTGGTAGAGGCGGTGGTCACCTAATGTGTTATGTGATTGCTGTGTCTACAGCATCTTTGTATTCTTGCAACTATGTGCACATGAACTGCTAAAGTAATAGCTTGCATTTGTTTGCACATGCGCAGACACAAGCTTTAGACCCTTTCCATATATTTACAGTGTTATGGGCAGATCTGTGGAGTTGGAGTCCATTTTGGGTGAAGTCAAAAAAAGCTACCGACCCTGGCTTCAAAATAAAATTATTTGTTATTTTTAATCATATTACACAACTATTAATATTGTATAATTAGATGTATAGTTTTTTTAACATATCTATTTACTTTAATAGGAAAGTAAATTAGAGCAGCTTTCTGGCTTCTATCTGACCATGGCTGTTAGCCATTTATGGTTAGCAGTTGGAGCACTCAAGCTGTGGAAAAACAAGAGTCGGGGGTCAATGTTTTGACCTACCGATTTCATAGCCCTGGTTGTGGGTTTAAAGCCTAGGACCATGTACTGTATATTTACGGTGCATGGGCTTAAACAAGTTTAATTTAGTGTAAAATCTGACTACACAAATGTCACAAAACAGGGAGTTTAAAAAGAGGTTACTGTCAATGTTAAAGCACTAAAGCTGCTAAAATGGCTGCAATAACTGCAAAAGGAAGAAAGATGTCAGGAAAAATACATGTCTGACATGGGAATAAAAACACAGTACAGGGAGAGAAGTGGAGCTTTTACATATGGCCAAAGATGCAAGGGTTCATTCCTAGGCAAGGAAAATCTAAGTCACTAATGGATATGTCTTCTTTTTTTTCTGTTTTGCCAGTCTTGTGCGACACTTCATTAATAATGAATGTTGCAGAATTCATAAGCCAAAAATAGCAGGTGTGCTGAGTTGGCCGAATGGGATGCTTGTTGCCACAGGATGCTCTCCAGCAATAACAAACATTTATTATAGTGTTCTGAAACATTGCGGCGCTGAAGCCTGTGTCTCCATAGGCAATAGTGGCCTCATAATCATGTTAGCTTTGTTCTAGATGAGAGAGGAGAATTTGATTTGTTGCAGAATAGATTTGCATCACATGCTGGCAGAGTCCTAACTGGATTTGCATTCAGGCACCTGGCCTCAGTCACTAATGATCTGAATAGGAGTTTGCGGACAAACACAGAACGGTGGGGGCTTGCGCAGCCTTTCTTTAGGCTCCCTACAACCACTGGTTTGTTAAATGAAGTTGAAAATGACTAATTAAATTTCACTTTATAGGCTAATTTCTTTCTTAATCCGTTTTGGAGAATGGAGCATTGCAGCTCTATTTTTAAAGTGACTATATTTTTTTAACATACAGTAGTTTTTTTTTTAAAGGGGTTATCTGATAGTAGTAGAGAAAAAGGTTTGTTTTTTTTTCTCCAAAAAAAAATCAGTAATTGGCTGCGGTGGCCATTCACATGATCGCTGGAGCACCCAAAAGGGTGACCAGAGGTGGCCAATGGAGACCCTCCGCTTGAACAGAGGCGGAAAGAAACGGTGTATCATTTTAATATTTTAATTTTTTTTTTTTTTTTAAACTATTGCCTGTCCTTAAAGAGGTTATGCAGGTAAAGAGAAATGTTTAATAGTGCATTCCCTGTACTGGATAAGCTTACCTACTAATATATATACTGGTCCCTTAATCCTTAGGGTTGCAGAGCACAGCAAGGGGCTGGAAGTATTGTTCCTCTACCACACCAGCTGATGCTCCAATTCTGTCACATGAACCACCCTGCTCTACTCTATGTACAAGCAGCAGGAGAAGGGCAGAGTCCATTGATGTAACACAGAGTTGGAGTGCCAGCAGAATAGGCTGAGCACAGAGACTTCCTGAACCCTGCTTTGCACTGTAAACTAACAATGGGGGCAACAGGGGCAGCCTTATTGACCTTAAAGGGTTAAGCTGCAATACTAGAAATAAGCTGTGGACAAGTGTGGTGCTGGGGTGTGTGTTTGTAAATAATATATATAATATTTATACACAACACCATTGTGATAAATGTACAGATTTACACAACTGTTACAAACTGTTCTGGCAAAACGTTGTGACATTGGAATAGTAAACTGCTAAGAGGTTTTTTGGAATCAAGATGTTGTTAGGATAGGCCATCAATATCAAATCTGAGTGGCCCTTACTCTTGACACCCTTCCTGATCATTTCTTTGAAGGAGTCACACTACATGGGTGAGCACTATGGCTGTTTCATTATTTACCCCTGTATATATTTTGTATATATAGAAGTGACACTTCACAGGGTATTGCGGCTAATGGAACAGATGGGCAGTACCCTGCATAGCTACTACTATGTAGATGAAGTGCAGATACATAGACCTAGGAAGATGATGAAGAGGCCTCAGTGCTTGCTCAAGTGGTGTGGACTCCTCAAACAGTTGATTGGTGGGGGTGCTGAGAGTCATAGGTCTGTGGGATTAACATTGATTGCCTATCCTAATAGGCCATCAATATCCTGGGCCCCAAAAAACTCTTTGTAGGATTCACATTTGGGAAATAGCATGTAATAACCTGTAGGATGCAAAATTTCTGCACATAGGTAAATTGAGAGTTGGAAGACCACATGAGGAGATTATTCTAATTAGATCATATTCTCAGAATGGCTGCTATATTAGAGACACCTGTTCTTTCAAGATTGGAACTTCCCTGTATGGAAATTAGATATGTGATACATTGAAAAGAAAAAGAAATATGGCTAATCTAATGAAAAATAGTTTGTCATTTTAGTTAAACAATTTCTAATAATTTTATTTTGTAGTATGAGCCACCTTCTTGCTTTCAAAATCCTGTCCGTTCTCTGCGCTGTCAGATTAGCTTCCAATAACCTCTAGCCAGTGTTTGCACTCACATGCATTTGTTCCTTCAATTTCTCCACATCATGTGAGATACAGACGTGATTTCAGACATAGGACCTGCTGTTTTGTATGTGATGAACATTAGTCATAGCTGCTCTCTGCACGCCGCAGCCTTCACTGCTTGTCTGCATCAGCATGTCTGTAGGTCCTTGGCTGCAGCCGTGATGTTGGAGGCAAATGGAGATGCGTTTATGTGTGCGGGAGGGGGGAATGTCAGCGCAGATAACATTGGAAGACATATCTTCCAAGTGTGCTGCATATGCTCAGAGCCTGTATTTAAGGCGCATCTTTTGTCATGTGTCAAAACATGGAATCATACTTCTGTATGCAGTGTTTTACTTAGGCCTAGCAGTCTGTTGTGTACAGCCCTCAGCCAAGCCATCCTGTTTTGTAGCAAACTAGACAGACATAATCTTGTTTGATCAGATTATCTGAATTGGGTTTTCATATTACATGCCTCAGATTTCTCACGCTGGTCATAGACAGTGGACTATAACTTGTAGTTCCCTACATTATGTTATAGAACAGGGGTAGGCAACCTTTTTTGTTCGGCGTGCCGATTTCGATTAAAAAATCAAAGTTGAGGTACTCGGAGTGGCAGTCAATAATTGTAAGTCTGACGACGCCTGCACACGGTATTATGTCCCATAGCGGCCCCTGCACACGGTATTATGTCCCATAGCGGTCTTTGCACACAGTATTTGTCCCATAGCGGTCTTTGCACATGGTATTTGTCCCATAGTGGCCCCTGTACACGGTATTTGTCCCATAGTGGCCCCTGTACACAGTATATGTCCCATAGCGGCCCCTGCACACGGTATAATATTCTAACTTTTATAATATTCCAATTGTCGTCACTCACTAGCTATTATTATACTGTGGGGTCTCTTCAGACCCCCGAGTATAATAAGCGGAGGGCCAAGAGAGATAAAAAACATAAAAAAAACAATGTCACTCACCTTTCCAACGCTCCGCAGCCTCTGTGTTCTCTTTGGACGCTTCTGCCTGTAGTCAGCGATCGCAGATTGAGTCTCAGGGGTCACGTCGCGTCATTATGCGTAATGACGTCAGACGTGACCCCTGAGGTCCTGTCAGCGGTCTCTTACATCAGGCAGAAGCACCCGAAGAGCACAGAGACGCTGCGGATCCAGGAAAGGTGAGTGACATTGTTTTTTATGTTTGATCATCTCCCCGGGGGCTCTGCTTATTATACTCGGGGGTCTGAAGAGACCCCACAGTATAATTATAGCAGTTTCGTTTCAGCCGTGTTTGGTCCGATCGAAGCTGCTGGATGAGGACTCGGGCTGCCGTGCCAGGTAAATAAGCCTCGCGTGCCACTCTTGGCACGCGTGTCAGGGGTTGCCGATCCCTGTTATAGAATATATCCAACATAGGCAATGCAGGGAAGTAATGCTTCCAATTACTCTACTAAACCATTAAGAAAGTAGGTACTAGGGTAGTCTAGTGCATAGAGGCCTCACATGTCTACCCTAGAGGTTGGATGACCTCTTGAAGAGAATACAGAATGATCAATGACAGTTGTACACTTCTCTCAAGAATATGGGGTGGTCCAAGGGGTATGGAGACACCGGGGTGGACTAAGGGGGCATGGAGACACCGGGGTGGACCAAGGGGGCATGGAGACACTGGGGTGGACCAAGGGGGTATGGAGACACCGTGGTGGTCCAAGGGGTATGGAGACACCGGGGTGGTCCAAGGGGTATGGAGAAACCTGAATAAATGAAAAATGGTGGCTGAGAACACCACCATATATGTGACGTGTTGCTAAGGGTAAGGAGGCAAATCTGTGTGGGGTGGTGTCCACCATGACGACCATTTTGAAAGCCGTCATTTTGGAACCAAGTAGATTTTTTTTTCAAATGGGAAGTGGTGTATGTGACATATGTATCTGATGGAGATGCATGCACATACATAACTCTATCAACATGCCACACACAGGATTGGGTTCCCAAACACTGTTATCCATTTACTCAGGCTTCTCTATACCTTTGGACCACCCTAGTGTCTCCACACCTTTGTACCACCCTGTGTAACAAAGGAGATGGGGTTAGAAGTGGACAATGGCTACTGCATGCTAAAAGGGAGTCTATCAACTCCCCTAAGCATATGCAACTGTCACCACCATGTTACAGAGCACATTACAGTGGTGAACAGCATACTTTTGTTATGTACAGTTTGTTACTTTTGTGGATTTGGAGAAAAACAACCCTGAAGTCTTATGCAAATGGGGCAGTTGGTGCAGAGGCTGGGGCTGCATTCACCTCCCTGGAGCACTTCCCTTGTTACTTAGACCCCTACCATCACTTGCCTGCACTACCCTGTGCAGTGAGAGTTGATCATCCTACTGCTATAACATTACCTATCCTTCTCATGCAGCATGGGCAGTTTTCCCAGGACTGAAGGCCTGCCCTCATTGCACCAACTGTGTTATTTGTATGAGACTTCAAAGTTGTTTTTCTCCAGATCTACGTAAGTGACATACATAAGAAAGGTATCATGATTCACTGTAATGTGCTCTGTGGTTCTGTGGTAAATATGCTTGGGGGAGGTGATAGACTTCCTTTAAACAAGTTGTCCAGCGTTAAGTTAAACAATGACAACTTTTTTCTACAGAAATAGTGTTACTCTCGTCCACTGACTGGTATTACAGCTCATCAGAAAAAATAAAAGCCGACTTAACCTGCCGATTTTGCCAAGTCCAGTTGACTATCTTCTGATTTCAAGTGAAGGGGGGGTTTGAACATGTTGAAATTTATCGAACCCTGATCCTAGAGATAAGCTAATTTTTAACGTGCTGCGGAATATGTTGGCGCTATATAAATAAAATGTATTATTATTTATTATTAAGCCACCATGAGTGTTGTGTGGCAGTGCCTTTCTCATCTCCAGCCATTGAAAATACCTGCATGCCCAGCAAATGTAGAGTCTGTTCCTCTGTGCGTTCCATGCGACTAGAGTGGCTGTGCACATGCACATTCCCTGGAGATAAGCCTCTACTTGAGATGTGTTGCAACAACTTCCTCTTCTCTTCCCTTTGGAGACACATGCATTCTTGGCAAATTATTCCATGTTCCCTCATGTGAATGGAATGGTAGTGCACAAACATGGCCATTCACTTTCATGGGACTGATGGGACGACACTCATGGCAGCCTCTTGGAAGTGAATGAAGTAGTAGCCATGCATGTGCACCACTGCTCAATTCACATAGAGCACAGAGAGAGACATTGACTTTGCCAAAGATAAATGTGTGTTAAATGGGAAGAGAGTTGCTGCCACCCACACCTCTGGTGGAGGATTATCTCCTGGGGATGTGCATATGCACTGCCTCTCCATTCTCATGGAGCACACAGGAGAACTTTTGGGCCCCCATTCGCCTGATTGCTGGGAGTCCCAGCATTTGGACCCATATTGATCAGACAACATCTATATTATTATCCATCAATGTAAATATCTGTCTCTATATAAACCCCAGCAATAAATGACTGCTAATACTAAATCATTCTCTTGTATTTTGGCAAGTACAATGTATTGTGTGCCAGCTCAGACAGCTCTCGCTTGAACGTTCGCTAAGCATAACTGCATATAAAGTAGTGCTGATTTCCTTTCTCTTGCTTATTCGTTTCTAATTATTTTTTAATTATGAGTTAATATGCGAGGCAGCTTTAGTTTTCATCTTAGTCTTAATTACCGAGTGCTCTTTACCCGTGCACCAATGGTCTCCATAGCTCTCATGTGCATCTTGGAGGCCTTATGATGAGATCCATTTGTGTTATGTGGGTGTATGTCTGCAATGAAAACCGCTAATGTCATGTGGGTGGTAGTAAGGGGTCAGGGGACTTATGTGGGAATAACTGTATATATAGTTTAGTTTATAAATATGATGAGGAGTTTCAGTTGCTGTATTGGGGTAGTCTATACTATATTTGTGTAATATATAGATTAATGCTGATGGAAGAAGCCTTGATGAAAACTGGTCACTTGATTTTACTCTGATTTTATAAATTTTCATTTTCCAGCCTCGAGCTGTTGCTGGATTTCGTGGAACGGTACGGTATGCATCTGTCAATGCACATCGGAACAGGGTGAGTATAAGTGAACTTGGAGCCAGTGTATATACTGCATATCTGTCCTAAAGTAGACATTGTGAAAAAAAACTTGCAGTGCCCTTCTGTTCCTTATGTAGGCCATCCTTTTTCCTCTTTTTATTTTTTGTCAACTTGTTCTAAGAGCAAATACAGAATGTTAAGGGGATTGGGGGGTAAAGTTTGAGCGAGTTTCTATAAGTGGCCATGGTCTTGGCTCGCACCATTGTTTGTCCCACCTTTGTGTCGGAGCTGCATTGTCCATTGAGTTGAGTAAATGCCACAGTCTATTTTGAGCTATTACTTTGCTCATCTTTGTTTAACCTATTTTGTTAGCAGTAACCCTAATACCCATTGCTAGACATCTTGGGGGAGATTTATGAAGACTGACATTTTTAATTCCTGTTTTCATATTCCATATGCAGGCAAAGGATGCACCTCATTTATGACAAGAGGCAAGCCTTGACATTAATGAGGTGCACCCTATGCCGGGCCATGCACCTGGACTGAAATCTACGCCAGCTCATAGCTGGTGTGGATTTCCAGCATCATTTATGGCATTATTTTTTGCATAAATGACAATAAATTAGATTTGCGAGTTTTTTTTCTTTTGTGTGTTTTTTTTTTTTTTTTGTTTTTTTTTTTTACACCAGACTGTCAAACTGGCGTAAAATACATCTGCTCCATTCTGTCCATCAAGACATGCACAGTAATATAACTATAAGGTACAGAGAGGTAGCAGTTGTCCATGGTCCTGTTGCTGAATGCGTAACAGCTACATAAAAAGACACCTTATTATAAATAACACATAGCAGGTGGGTTGGCCTGTTACAGTATATTACGGTATATAATGGTACCGTATAGGAGAACTTCAAGTTAGATCACTGAGTAGCCATATGTTTTCTAAGTCTGTGATTATTTATTGTTTTGTATTCCCCTTACCTTTACAGCAGCAATACTTTTTAAAATAGAAGCAAAACCGATCTAGAGCTACAACATCAATACATTATTACATTGTTTTTACGTTATTGCTTTTGCCATAGTTTGGCTGTAATTTCATTGATGGTGAATACACCTTCCTGATATTTTGTTGTCACAAAGTGTTTTGATGTTTGAGACTGATTTTTTTTTTTTTTTTTTTTTTTTTCCAGCTATTTCATGGATTTCTTTTTTGTTCTTTTCTTTAATTTACTTTTTTATTTATTTTTAGGAAATGGGCCGTCATGATGACCTTTGGTCTCTCTTCTACATGCTGGTTGAGTTTGTGGTTGGCCAGCTACCTTGGAGGAAAATAAAAGACAAGGTATGTTTATTGCTTGAGTCATGCATCCACTTAATGACTAGGGCATTTTTTTTTTTTTAACTTTTTTTTTTTTATGTCAATAGTTTTTATTGAAATTTTTGCATAGATATCGTACAAAAGGTCAACTTAAGGAATGTAAAATGCAAAATAGTCATGGCATTACAGGTCGCAAGTACACAAGGAGTACAAAATACTCTATATACATACATCATACACACAAATATATAGTAAATTACATCCTAGTATTCTGTAAAAAAAAAACATGTAGATAATTAGCTTGACTTGGCAGAGCATTGTGTACAAACAATACGCACATCGTGGCCATGAGGGGGAGGGGAGAGGTCAGAACAAGCGGGAAAAGTAAAGTACAGTAATGCGAAGTCAAGTTCACCAAGTGGCTTAAAGCAGACTCAACTCAACACCACACAACACAACACACAACAGGCCTGAAGAACAAAGGGGGAGGAAGCGCACCACTCTGTATCAATCAGTAGAATAACTGGAGGCCTATCCTGTAAACACGCGTGCAGGCCCACCTATGCCAGCTGTAGGCAAGAATCGCTGAAGTATAGAGATAGACCAACAAATACCCTAGAAATAGTCTAGTGTAGTGTACCATAGGTGAATGGAAGGAAGACGACGTATATCCCGGGGTTGAAGATAGCCAAAACATATGGTCTGTCAGTGGGCACTGGATGGGGGGAAAGCTGTCAACCATATCTCCCAATTTCTCCTAAACTTATCTAAGCTCCCACCATTGCATGCATAGATTTGTTCAAATTGATAGTTCAACGATACCACTGATATCAATTCTGACAGTGATGGACAAGAGGCGGATTTCCATCTGCGCGCAATAAATAGGCGAGCAGCCCCCAGTACCTGGCATACAACAGTTCTATACCTGCTCGGTACCTCGTGGATGCCCAGCAGGAGCAGCCCACCCCACCTCTGCACAATGTGTTGATCAGGGAAAACACAGATACCCAGAAAGGCTGAATGAGTGGGCAGTGCCAAAACACATGGGACAAAGAGCCAACCCCTCCGCAACCTCTCCAACAACATGAAGGGCACGAAGGAAAGAACTTAGCCAAACGGAGAGGCGGGTAATACCAGCGCAAGAGCAATTTGCTGTATTGCTCCCAGTGTGAGGCACATACCGTGGATTGCTTAGCCCACCTAACCGCCTCCCGCCAACAGTGAACCTCAAAGCCTCGGCCCAAGTCTTTCTCCCAGAGAAGCATGTGTTTTGTTTTTGTTTTTTGAAAGGTGCAATCCAAGTTCAGCGTACAATACAGAGTTTTAGTGGCATATGTAGCCGGGGTGGTCCGAGAGTGCAATAGGTCAGCGGCCGGCTGCGGCAGGCTAATTTGAACCAAGGGGGCGTCAGATAAATAGGAAGCTAATCTAACATAAGTAAATGTCTCTTTTGTAGGTAGGTTATATTTCTCCTCTAGCGTGGAAACGGGTACCATAGTGTCACCTATGTATAGATCAGAGATATACTTTATCCCACAGCTGCTCCAAGTGTCTAGGGACAAATGCGGGATCTTATGAGGGAGCACTGTGAGAGGCAGATTCAGGGTGACCCCAGGGATGTTGCTATCTGAGATGTTGCAAAAAGTTTGCCACGCTTTAACTGTAGCTAGTACAGTCGGTGGTACAGAAGGTGGTAAGCGCTTGGTGGGCACGGACGCTAACAAGAAGCCTTCCCAGTCGGTAATCTGAGCCATTTTTTTTTTTTTTTAAACTCGTTTTATTGAAAATTGCGTATCAGACAAAGGAAAAGAAATCAAAACAAATACATAACATGTTGCGCACCAAAAAACGAGAATTTCAATGTAAATTCACTCAACGCACCACATCCCACCTCGCCAGGTCCTCGTCCCATCCGGACCATATAACGTAGACTCGGTACAGAAAGAATATAATCAGGACATGCGTAATACTGTATACATCAGTTATCATGTACAAAACATGCAGTCAATAAGTCAAGGGTAACAACAAGGATACACTCCAAAATGAGAGGTCGTGGATACTCCCGGTGTCTCGCACCCCTCACGGCATGAGTAAATTAATGGCAGAGCGCAATGAGGGAGCCGTATATTGGGTTACCGGAGAATTGCACCATGTTCCCCACACCTTATGGAATTTCTGAGGGCACCCTCTCCCTTTATACACAATCTGGTTATAAGGAAGAACAGTATTAACAAGTTTCTTCCACTGAGATACTGATGGGGGTTTCGGAGCCATCCATCGCAGTGCGATAGCTTTCCTAGCATAAAATAAAGACTCCCTCAAAAGGATTCTAACATGGTGTTGCCATATTTCTTCATCTAATACGCCGAAAAGGCATATCTCTGGGGTTAATGGTATAGGTTTAGCCAGAACTTCCGCCAGGAGATCCACGACCCCTTTCCAAAAACATTGTATGATCGGACATTCCCAAATCATATGCCAAAAGTCTGCCTGTGGACAAAGACACCTAAGGCATCCGGGGTTGGGCAGACGTCCCATTTTGTATAGACGGGAAGGTGTCAAGTAACATTGGTGTAGAATATACGTTTGAATCAGTTTGTTGTTAGCTGAAGGTGACACATGTTGAGGAGATTCAAGGATATCTTGAAACATCTCATCTGTGAGAGTTGGGATATTTATGCTCCATCGCGTCAAGGCCGGGGCGTCCAAAGTGGACACCTTGGCCTGTATCAGATGTGCATATAAAGTAGATATCAAACCCCCAGGGCCCTGTGAGCGAAGTATGCCGATAAGCGGATACTCAGATATATTGTCCAATCGATCCGGGAACTGAGAAGAAAGTGCATGTCTAATCTGTAGATATCTAAAGAACTGCGTTCTAGGGATGCCATAGGAGGAGCTTAGCGAGTCAAACGTTTTAAAAACCCCTTGTATGTACAGGTCACTAAGAGAGGACACGCCATACTGCGACCAGGCCCGGGCGCCAGGCAGGGCAAATAACGTCGGCAGACCAGGGTTGTGCCAAAGCGGGGTCTCCGCAGGTATATCAGAATAAGTGGACACCTTTTTCGCCTGACGCCAGACCTGTCCCGCCAGGGCATGGATGGGCAACAATTTCCCCCTAAACAAGGCCGGGTGTTCCAACACCGGCCACAGATTATGCAGACCCAGGTGGTGAGCCAGATGTGCCTCGGACCTCGGTAGGGGATCAGATGAGAGCCACTTCCTAATAAAACGGAGCTGTCCTGCCAGGTAGTAAAGAAACAGATCAGGGAGTGATGTGCCCCCGAGCTGCTTTGGTCGTTGTAGAGATGACAACCTAAGCTTAGATCTAGAGTTTCCCCATATAAAGGAGATAATGAGGGAGTCCATTTGTTTAAAAAATCTAAGGGGCACGGACACAGCAGAATGGCTTATAGCATATAGACATTTGGGTAGTACTATCATTTTAACTAGGTTGATTCTACCAGCCACCGACAAAGGCAGTGTAGCCCAAAGATTAAACTTAACCCTAAAGTGCGAGATGAGCGGAAAGATGTTCTGTTCCAAAAAACACCTATGGTCCCTAGATATAAAGATGCCCAGATATTTGCAGGTTGAGACTGTAGTCAATCCACATACCACATTCCCCTCAGCTACACTTGACGCACGGCCAATATGCATGTATGAGGACTTAGTCCAATTGGTCCGTAGGCCAGAATAATTACCAAATTCGTCAATTATAGCCATGGCTCTGGGCAGAGACCGGGAGGGGTCGCTCATAAACAGGAGTAAGTCATCGGCATATAGTGCTGTTCTCTCCTCCCGGGTGCCTATCACTATGCCTTTATATATGGGGTCATTCCGAAGCAGTATTGCCAAGGGTTCCACCGCCAGAGCAAACAGTAGCGGTGACAATGGACATCCTTGTCTTGTACAAGGAAAGTAGGAAGACAACGCGCCATTAATGGACAGTGCCGCTCTAGGGGAACAGTATAGAAGGGAAATCCAGGTAACAAACCCCTCTCCAAATCCGTATCCTCGCAACACCTGCAATAGAAAAGGCCACTCGACAGAGTCGAACGCCTTTGTTGCATCTAAAGAAGCCATCGCCCAGTCATGTGAGGATGATGCCCCAATCTGAGTTATCACCTGAGCCCTTCTAAGATTATCCGATGTGGATTTTCCAGGCATAAAGCCTGTCTGATCCGGATGGACAAGGTCGAGAACAACAGAATTTAGCCTTTTCGCCAACATTTTAGTAAGGAGTTTATAATCTATATTAAGCAGTGATATAGGCCTATATGAGCCACAGTCCAGCGGATCCTTGTCAGGCTTAAGTAACAGGATAATGGTGGCGTCATAAAAGGATTCCGGGAGACTGCGGCCCACAAAGGCAGCGTTATAACAGTCAAGCAACACCGGGAGAAGCAGGCCCCCATACTGGGCATAAACCTCCACCGGGATGCCGTCCGGACCCGGCGATTTGCCCCTTGCCATATCTGCCAGGGCACCCGATAGCTCCTCTAGCGTAAAAGGGGAATCTAAAAATTCACGTTGGTCTTCTGACAATGTAGGAAGGGGGATCAAGCCCAAATAGGTGGCAAGCTCTCCGTCAGTGACTCTAAGCTTGGAGAGGTATAACTCACTGTAATACCTATAAAATCTGTCACTAATGGCCAAGCTATTGGACAGTACCTCCCCCGTCTCTGAATGTACTCGTAGTATTGCAGGTGAGGCTGTGTTTTGATGTATCAGTTGAGCTAGAAAGCTGCTCGACTGGTTGCCGAGTTCGTAAAACTTCTGTTTGCTAAAAAACAGAGACCTACGTGCCTTGTCATGCAGTATATGCAGATATTGTCTACCCGTCTGCAACCATTGAGACCTAGCCTCATCAGTTGGATTAGCCACGTATGCGGCTTCGAGCGAGGCACACTGGGTCGCCAAGGTGGTCTCCAACAGCGAGGATTCCCTCTTTACAAAGGAAATGGAGGACTTAATACAACCCCTAAGATATGCCTTCATAGTCGAGGAGGTGCGCCCTGAGGCGGCGGTTTAGCCGGAACCCTATGGGCCCGTTCCACTGCAAATATTGGTGAGAAGTGAGCCTCCGGCAGGACATTTTTCAGCCACCCCTCCACAAAGGCCCGAGGATCTTCACCCTCCGCCCGCTCCGGCAGGCCCAGGATACGGAGGTTGTTTCGTCGCAATCTATTCTCCAAGTCATCCGCACGCTGGGTCCACAAACTTGCAGCTCTCTCCAGCTCCTGGAGTTTGTCAGGAAGTGGGTTAACAGTGTCCTCTACCTGAGAGACCCGATCCTCCACCTCACGCACCCTGCCTCGCAAGGTCTGAAAGTCCTGACGGAGCAGGCCCAGGTCGATTTTTACCTCCTCAATTTTCCCGGTCAGCGAGGAAGTGCCGGCATGGATCGCCTCCAGTAGCTGTCCAGTAACTTGCTTTAAAGTGGGCTCGGGGTCCTCCTCTGGAAGGGCAGGAGAGGCTGCCTCAAGCGATGGTGATGTAGAAGAGGATGCTGCCCTGGAGAACCCCCTCAGGCGATCAGAGACAGAGGTTGATTGCGGGCGACTCATTTTAGAGAGTCGGCGGCCGCTCTTCCTGCGTTCCGTACGGGTGGATATGTTGGCAGAGGAGGAGGTGTGATTGTAGCAAGACCTGGCCGGCCCCAGAGGATTATAGACAAGGTCTCTGGCTAATAGCAGTTGCACAGTAGGAGCCTCTATGTCAGGCCACCAGGGCCAATAAGCCAGCCGAGGACAGACAGTAACTCAACAGTCCAATAGTATCGATGGCAACAGACTCTGGATTATAAGCGATGTCTCCAAGAGAGAGCCGTCAGCAGAGTAATGAAATAAATAGATTGCCAGGAGGAACTAAGAGAGAACGGATGGCAACCCAGCGATCCAATAGTGCCGATAGCAACAGTCACTGGATTATAAGTAAGGCCTCCAAGAAGGCCAGTAGCGAAGTGATGGAGTAGATAGATTGCCAGGAGGAACTAGAGGAGGACAGATGGTAACTCAACAGTCCAATAGCACATACAGCAACCGTCACTGGATTATAAGTAAAGCCTTCCAGAGAAGCAGTCAGCAGGACGATAAATCGTACAGAGGCACACACCTTCAATGGGTCAGAGACAGTTGATGGCTGCCACAGATATTGCCTTGCACTACTGCCCAGAGGAGCCAGGGGATGGTCCTATCGTGCCCAGCAGCAAGCAGGAGAGAGGAATGCCGGCTCCCAAACTTCCAGGCAGGGAACCATAGAAGGAACCGTCAGAGATAGGCTCAGCTCGCCAGGAACGCCAGACTCAGCGCCCCCTCATCAGCAGATGGCCAAACCGGTCAGGGTTAAAATGGCCGCCCGCCACGTGGAGAGAGGGGAGACCGCCGTCCGGGTGCCAGCAGGACCAGCGGCCCCAGCGGTGCCTGCACAGCCCAGGCCGGCCCACGAGCGCAGCCCCAGAACAGCAGCTCCACCCCAGCTCCAGGCCACAGCAGCGCGGGACAGAGCGGCTCCGGCAGCGGCGGTGGGAGTGTATGGCCGCCGGCCACGTGTAGCGATCACCGACTACCACCCAACGGAGAAGGACACCGGCAGAACGGGAGCTCTGGAACCAGGAGGAGGGCCTCAGAAGTGCGTTCCAGCGGACAGCGAACCCGGGCACCGGTAAGCAAGGATGGATTTCAGGATGGATGAGCGGCTCTAGCCGGAGCTCCGCTCACATGCGACCGTCCATGTCGCGCGCTAGCCACGCCCCCCAATCTGAGCCATTTTAGTCTCCACATCTGGCCATAGTTTATCATGGTTCGATGTAAGCCAGAATTTAAGTTGCCCTAAGTTATAACTAAGTGGTAATGATACAGATTAGGTATTCCCATGCCTCCGTTGTCTCTAGATTTGAAGAGTGTATGTAGAGCTACTCTGGGTTTGCAGCCATTCCAAATGAAAGCCACCATCTGCTTTTGGAAGCTCTGAAAAAGAGACCTAGGTATCGGAACAACTAGGGTTCTCAAAAAATAGAGTATTCTAGGAAGAATCAACATTTTATATAACACTATCCTCCCCATCCATCCGTGTTCAAATTTAGTCAACACATCCAGCTCTTTCTGAAGGGAAACTAACAAACCTGGGAAGTTGGCTTTAACTAGATCTTCTGGGTCCGGAGTCAGCTGAATTCCGAGATAGGGTAACGATAGTGGGCACCATTGATAAGATGAAGAGTCTTTGACATAACATATATGACTTTGTGTCAGACCAAGTCTCAGAATCTGGGACTTGGATTCGTTGACTTTATAGTAAGACAACGCTCCAAAGTCCGACAACGTCCGAGCAACCGTGCAGAGTGTGTTGTCGGAATTATGAAGGGATAGTATTACATCATCTGCGAATAAATTAATTCTATGGTCCAAATGACCCAACGTAAGACCAGGGTGCGACCTAATTTTTTTCCGCTAAAGGCTCCATCATTAAGGAAAATATTAGGGGGGACAACGGGCATCCCTGTCTCGTGCTGTTAGTGATAGGGAAGGGGTGGGAAAGAACCCCATTCACCAGCACCCGTGCGGACGGGTCAGAATAGAGTGCGGAGATCGCAGTAGCTATGGGGCCCGAGAAGCCAAACTTACTTAGAACTTCAAAAAGATAACCCCAATGAACCCTATCGAACGCCTTCTCCGCATCCAAGGACAGGAGCAGAGAAGGTGTCCGCCGGGCCCGGGCCGCCACAACCAGCGCAATCACACGTCTCGTGCTGTCTGGGGCTTGTCTCCTTTTGGTAAAGCCCACCTGGTCGCGGCCAGTCAGTTGGGGCATTATGTCCAAAAGCCAATTCGCTAGAACCTTGGCAAATAACTTGACATCTGCATTTAATAATGATATAGGCCTGTAATTAGAAGGGAGAGAGGTATCCTTGCCCGGTTTAGGTAACGTCACGATCGTAGCCGTTAGCATCTCCTGGGGAAATCTGCCAGTAGACATTGCCAAGTTAAACACCACTGTAAGATGAGGTAGGATATGTGACTTGAATAATTTGTAATATTCCCCCGAGAACCCATCTGGACCAGGAGATTTATTAGGCTTTAAGCCATCTATCGCTTTAGCCACTTCCTGAGTAGATATAGGAGCGTTTAAAGATTGGAGCTGCGTTTGGGAGATGGAGGGAAGTTGCAAGGAGTTGAGAAACTGAATGATATCTAATCTAGAAGGCTGAACGGTGTCCGGGTCCTCCCTTAAGTTGTACAAGTCCTGATAGTATTTACTGAATTCATCAGCAATATGCTGCGGATGAAACCGTTTTGCATTAGTCGATTTGGAGAGAATAAATGGAATTTTAGACTTAATTCTAGCCGCCTTGACTCGTTGTGCCATCAATTTACTTGCTTTATTAAACGACCGATAGTAGGACGCCTTCATTTGTTTAGAGTGTTTCTCGAAATCCACCAATAGGTGTGCCCTCAAGTCATCTCTAGCTTTTTGCAAGGAAGCCAGTAAAGTGGGAGTAGGGGCTGTCTTATGATGTTTCTCTATAGATGCAATGGAAGCCAGTAGCTCCTTCATTGCATGTGATCTCATGCGCTTAAAGCATGATGTATGCTGAATCAATAAGCCCCTGACAAAGGCCTTATGGGAATTCCATAGGCAAAATTTGTCATTTACTGACGGAGTAGTAATATCAAAGAATTAGACACTGTCTGTGGATAATTTTTCAGACACTGATATCAGGGACATGACATATGTATTATTGCGCCATGACCAGAACGGATTGTAAGAGTAACAGGCAATATTACGTGGTCCAACCACGTGCCTATCTCACAGCATTGTACTCTAAAGAGCATATCAGTCTGGACCAGAAACATGTCTATTCTGGAATATGAATGATGTCTGGCAGAGTAATAGGTATAGTCTTTCTCGGAGGCATGAAAACACCTCCAGACATCATGAAGCTCCTCTTGCCGAAGCCAGCCCTAGTTGTTGAGGCACATGCTTGCCGCGATAAGTAGAATCAGCGACAGCATCATGCACTATATTAAGATTGCCACACAAAATAACCTGACCCTGTGCATGTTTCCTTACCTTCCTCAATACCCGATTTAAAAAGGAGATTTGAGATGTGTTAGGACAGTACACATTCAAGATAGTAAAAGGGGAGTTATCAATTAAACATATGAGAGCTACATAGCGGCCCTTGGGGTCAGTGATAACATGTACGAGCTGAAAGGATACCGTATTTTTAACTGCTATAAGGACACCCGCAACCTTCCTAGAGGCATTTGAGCAGTAGATGTATGGGAAAAGTCTATGAGAAAACCTTGGTGGACGAGGGTCACAGAAGTGCGTTTCTTGTAAACATATTACATCCGCCGCAGATCTGAGAGCCTCCTTCCACAACAGTGAACGTTTAAAGGGACTATTCAGGCCCCTAACATTAAGTGACAAAATTTTTACTCCCATGAAAACATTTAAAAATTAAGTACACAAACTGGCAGTAAGATGACTGAAGTGCTAGAGTGTTCCCAAGAATAAGTCCATCAGGCCTAAGAGGGTAAAACTGGTTAAGAAAAGTGTTAAACCTAGAACTAGTTAACAATAAAAAGAGTAGTTGTACAAAACCGTGCAGTATAATACTGCGCAAACTTGGGGGAAAGTTTGCCATAGAGTACAAACAGAGAAGGTATCACAAGTGACTCACAGAGTGTCCATTGCAGGGTATTCACTCGGCAGAGCTATTGGATTTCCACAGAGGATCCAGTTTGTGGGACTCGGTTCTGGATGGTTTCTGGACGTCAGGGGCAGGTGGGTGGTAGGTTCCATTGTAGCAATAGATTCTTGCCCTGGTCGAGGGAGCTAAATGTATGGGTCGCTCCATTCTTTACGACAACAATTTTTGTAGGGAATCCCCACTTATAGGGAACATTGTGTTGACGAAGGACCGCCGTAATGGGAGCGAGCTTTCTTCTGGCGGCAATGGTGGCCTGAGACAGATCTGCAAATAGTTGAATAGCTTTGAAAGGCTCAGGCAGAGAAGATCTTTTCCTGGATTCGTACATGAGACAATCTTTGACATGGTAAAAATGTATGCGGGCAAGAGTATCCCTAGGTATATGGTCAGGCATTCCTTTCGGCTTTGGAAGGCGGTGTTCCCTGTCGATGATCAGGTCCGCATCAGAGCAATGTGGTAGGGTCGCTTTCATTAGCCGTTGCAAAAAAGGAATCAATTCCCTGGCAGCGACTGACTCTGGTATGCCACGAAACTTAACATTGTTCCGTCTATTTCTATCCTCCATGTCGGCCAATTTAAGTTTTACTGCCACCAATTCTTCCTCGAGATCGTTATGGGCATCTACTATGGTATTATGTGCAGAAGCGAACTCGCCCATTTTATTTTCAACAATGGTTAAGTCTATCGCCAAGAGATTCAACCGTGGAGGGAACAGATGTAATTGCTTTAGTGATATCTTTCTGAATAGATCTATGCAAAGCTAGCATCATATCTTTCAAGAAGGACTCAGAAGCTGATTGGGTGCCTGCTGGGATAGACTGAGGCACATCAGACTCGTAATGTTGGGGTTCTTCTATAGAGGTCCCCGGGTGCGAATCAAAACAGAAAGTGGTATCCCATTTCATTCGTTGTTTCACTGGGCTATGTGTAGGGGTAGTGTCCCCTGTTGGTGGAGTTGTAAGTGCAGGGGAAGCAGCAAGCTGCAGCTAACATGGATGCTTAGAAGGGTTGGAGGCCCCTCTTAGAAGCCTGCTGTGGGCCTGCCTGGCTGATGGGATGACTCCCTTGGGTGTCTGTACTATCGCCCGTAGATCCCAGGTGTGGGGGGGTCGAGTGCAGCGACAGCTCACCTGGGGTGTGTGTCGTCCCGGCAGATAAGCGGTCGACTGCGCGCTGGTGCGGAGGGAGAAGGGACGCATCGGCGCCATCTTGCCCAGAGGCCTGCGCTGCAAAAAAGTCTGTGAGCCGCTTAGGAGGGCCCTTTTTCCCCCGTTTCGCCATCCTGCGATATCCCCTGATGTTGCTGGTCCCCTAGCAGAGTAATGAGCCGCCGTATGTCAGCGCCGAGCCGCTTGGTGTCTGTGAAGCCGCGGATCTCTCTCAAGCTGCGGCCATATACTTCGGCAGGTAAGCCACGCCCCCCATGACTAGGGCATTTCTTGACATACCTCTTCGGTCTAGTAACTCCCCCCAAAAAATAAAATTCCCTTTTCATATAAACTTAGCCCCACTTATAAGACACTCTTACCAATAAAATAGAACTTTGGGGGAGATTTGAGTATTAGCTTCCACTTTATCTTCATCTTAAAGTAAACCTTTCACCACCACCTCCAACTTTTTGCATCCTTCAGTAGGTGCTACTGATACTGGTACAGCTGGAATCTTTTCTCTAGCCACTACTGTTCCCGAGCAATAAGTTTCAGCATCGCATATGCCAATAAGGCTCCCTACTGTCAGGTTGGTAGACCTGGGTTGTCTTCTCCAGTCCAGGACCACTCACCAGACACTAGGGAGCCTACATGTCATATTGGGTCCTAAAACAGTACCAATTTGCTCAGGAACGGTGTGAGAGAGAAGAAATTCCTACTGTGCCAGAATCAGTGGAGTAACAACTACTGTATTGAAGGATACTAAGAGATGGACTGAGTGGAGATGGTAAAAGGTCCTCTTTTAAATGGGCTTTCCAGGATAATAAAAAATGGTAAGGTAATAAAGGTTTTTGTACACTTACATTTAGATTTCCTCACTGTACCATTGTGGCCACAGTCTGGGTTCCCTGCCACATCTGTTTATAAACTGGTGTATCAATGGTTGAGTCCGTCACAGCTATTGCAGTGATGTAGTACACTTTAGTAATATTGAGTCACATGTAAATAGAGATGTAGTGGTAGACCTGAACCATTGATATCTCGAAAGCTATATCTAGCTGTAAGAGGAGGTATCACTAGTTAAAAACACAGTCAGGAAATTGAGCTTTATATGCAGAATTTTATTTTGTGATCAGTATGTTTTCATATGAATCCCTGCTTGTTATATGACACCAGAACCAGTGTTCCAGGTGGTATAAAACTAGAGACACAGCTGTTCGAAGTAACCCCCCTCTCCCAACTGCTATAGCTGTACATACTGGCAAATCTGTGTACAGATTTTCCTAGTCAATAGCTTAGTTATAGAATTGCTAGGGAGAAATTTAGAGTCAGTTTTCTATGAAGTAAAATAAGTTAATAAAGTGTATTACAAAAATTTTCAGAACACACAATTTAATTAAAAAAAAAGTGAAACAACAATTACACTTTATAGTTTGAGCTGTTAAAAAAAACAAAAAAAAAAAACTTGTCTACATTGTTACTATCTGACCAAGGTTGTAACACATTTACATATATACAAAATATTTCACCTCTACATGTACATGCTATCTGTACCTTGTTTGCATCTCTCATTTTACATGTGCTGACTAATGACCTATGATCGGAAATGAACCTTCCTAGGGACATTTGGTTTTGATCGTTGCCTGCTCATTTACATGCGATAGCCATCACTGCTTTATGGAGATGAACAAACCTCATGTCCCCATTCAGTTTGCACTTACATGAAGCATATTGCCCGGTTGACATAGGGCACTGCGCTGTTGGCAAACAATATTTATTTATGATGCTACTAAAGAAATTCAATCACAAGTGATCACCTGCACCTTTACTGGGATTGCCCTTCTTAGGATTTGTAGTCTCCAATAATTGACCCTATTCTCTGCCTTTCCATAGTATTTTAGTTGTGTTCTCATCAGTACCCAGTAACCTGAAGGTTTTTTCCTCCTAGGAACAAGTTGGTTCCATTAAGGAACGCTATGAACATCGTCTTATGTTGAAGCATCTCCCCCCAGAATTTCATGTATTCCTGGAACACATCAGTGGCTTAGACTACTTTACAAAACCAGATTACCAGGTATGTACTATTTAATTAAAAAAAATGCCATTAAAGGTTTTCCAGTGGGGGAGAAAATGGTATGTACTATTTAATAAAAAAAAAATGCCATTAAAGGTTTTCCAGTGGGGGAGAAAATGGTGGCAGAGTTCTCAGAATGGGTTTAAAGTATAAAAGTACGGATACCAGGAGTGTGACGAGCAATCATGGGGCCACATAGCAAAACTTGTAATGGCGTCCCGTTTTACCATGACCACCTTCACCCCTTAAGGACCGAGACAAACTTTGTTTTCCCCTCTCCACATTGCGAGAGCCATAATTTCACATGGTGGCTTATTGTTTGTGAAATAAATTGTACTTTGTAATGGCTCCATTCAATATCCTGTGCAATGTACTGGGAAGCTGGAAAAAAATTCAGATTGAGGTGGAATTGGGGAAAAAAAACGCATTTGCGACAGTTTCTTATGGGTTTAACTTTTAGAGCATTCACTATGTGGTAAAAAATGACAAGTTGCCTGTATTCTGTGGGTCAGAACGATCACGGCGATACCAAATTTATATAGTATTTGTAATGTTTTGATACCTTTTAAAAAAATTAAAACTTTGCAAAATAGAAATTTATTTTGTCTCACCATATTCTGACACCTGTAACTTTTTCATATTTATGTGTATGGAGTTGGGTCAGGCATCTTTTTATGTGGGACAAGATGTCGTTTTTATTGGTATAATTTTGGGGAAGGTCTGAAGGTGATCTCTCTTTATTTAATTTTTTTTTGGAGGCAAAGTGTTGAAAAAACAGCCATTTGGCCATTTCGATTTTTTTTTTTTTTTTTTCCCCTCACTACGGTGTTCACAAAACTAACAAAGTTCTGCATTTTTTTAGCACGGGGATACCTAAAGTGTTTGTTTATTTTTATATGTGATCTAGGGAAAGGGGGTTGTGATGATTCCATATGGCTATAACTCAAAGATGTATTTTGATCTCTGGGTATCGTATCTCCCTCTTACTTCCATTTACTCATAATGTGCGCAGCTCTAATCCTAGGTGCATGTTGTCAGTAGTGGCAACCATCTAGCAATAGGGCTTTGTATCCATCCCAGAATGGCTCCATTGAATTCCTAGATAGCCCTGGGTGATCAAATACACATGCATTGTTCAGCCTGGGCTGTTGATCAGACATGGTTGATAACATATAGAAGGCATTGTGTCATTTCACTTGGTCCCATCTCCTTACAAAGAATCTTGACTTGAGTGCGTTAATCAATCAGACTTGCCGTCGCCGGTGACCTCATTCTGGGTGGTGTAATCAAGGGTATAAAAGATGAGGTAAGAGGTCAGTGAGAGTGAATACTATGATGAGACTACTTAGAGACTACTGGGATATACTGTGATGCTGCTAGAAGCCTCCACTGGTTATTCACACATACCAGAGCATGTGTGAGTGTTGGACTACAGAACCACATCAAGGATATGTGTGGTAAAGTAATTATTTCACCTTTATTCCCTTTTTATTTTATGCGCTGTATATTGTAACTAGTAACTGTTAATGCTTGCATATATCTGCATATCTGTTCTGAACTGTATGTGTTAGATGTTAATACCGACCCATTTAGGGGTTAATAAATATATAAAATTTAGAAAGCTTGTCTTGTATTTATCTTGTGGACCCAGCACTCACTGGCGGTGAGTGTGGTTTTTAGTAAAGAAGTCTCAGGTGTGGGCCAAAGCGGTGTTGGCGCACTGAGGATCTTTCACATTGGTGGCAGCGTAGTGGGATCCCTAAGATAAACAGCGTGTGTTGGTGACCTTTATCACTCAGACGCTGGGGATTGTGGTAATCCTATGAGACAAGCTCGGTATTAAAGCAAGCATTTAGATACAGTGAAAGTTTGATACAGTGCTGTTCCCCTCCCTTACTCTTTGTATTCTATCCGATCTTTTATTTGGCAAATACCAGTGGATGGCTAGTGGGCTCAGAAGCAGAGCCCCAGAACTGCAGAACCAGGCTTTTGGAGATCCTGAGCGTATGGCTGAAATGGAGGCAGCCACAGCCATGCAGAGAATTGAGCAGAGTCCTGATTTTGGGGCTAGGCCAGGAAGTGCGGCAAGCAGCCCGGTCCCAAGGATTAATTCACCAGGAGGGACCAGTAGCCCCAGCCTTGTGGGGGGAATGGCTTCATACTGGCAAACGGCCCTGCAGCAAGTAGGCACCAGTGACCCTAACATATACCTGCAGGTGATGTGCCGCTTTCAGGAAGCTGCAGAACACGAACGTCAGGCCGCAGAATGGCAGGCTGATCGTGAGGCAGCAGAACGAGAATGGCAGGCTGAGCGGCAGTATTAGCTTGAGCTCAAAAGGATGGAGCTCTCCCAGCAGGCACTGTCTGTCACTGCACGCACTCCAGAAGCTCAAGTACCAAGGCTCCGATCCGAGGACTTACCAATTCTTGAAACAAACGGGGATTTGGACTCGTTCTTGCGGGCCTTTGAGAAAGTGTGTAAGCAGTATCAGCTACCTTTACCCCCGGTTGAGGGGCAAAGCCCTGGACACTTACGCCAATTTGCCAGTTGACCAGGACTATGAGTCCGTTAAAGCAGCGCTGATCCGGAGATACCAACTCACGCCGGAGCTGTACCGTCGAAGGTTCCGAGGCCTGCAGAAAAAGCCTTCAGAGAGCCATGAGGATACAGCGGCCCAACTGCGCGGGTGGTTCCGGGAGTGGACGGAGGGCAAGTCCGTCACCTCACAAGAAAGCCTTGCAGACCTCATGCTTCAAGAGCAGTTCTTGACCATTTGTACCAAGTAAAATGACACAATGCCTTCTATATGTTATCAACCATGTCTGATCAACAGCCCAGGCTGAACAATGCATGTGTATTTGATCACCCAGGGCTATGTAGGAATTCAATGGAGCCATTCTGGGATGGATACAAAGCCCTATTGTTACATGGTTGCCACTACTGACAACATGCACCTAGGATTAGAGCTGCGCACATTATGAGTAAATGGAAATAAGAGGGAGATACGATACCCAGAGATCAAAATACATCTTTGAGTTATAGCCATATTTAAGTGGAATCATCACAGGGGTGATTTTTACAATTTTTAACTTTTTATTTTCAGATCCCCTAGGGACCTTGAACCCTAAGTGGTCTGATCACTCATACAATACACTGCAGTACTAATGTATTGCAGTGTATAGTAAAATCCTGCCTATGGCAGCGTGTAATAGAACTATAGTAATGACAAGCCTGGGAGCCTTCAATAGGCTCCTGGTTGTCTTGGCAACCAATCACTGCCCTCCGATAACATTCCAGAGGGTGACGATCACTAAAAATGGAGGTGCCCTTGGCATCTGCGCACTTTAGATGCCATGGTTGCATTTTGCTGCAGCATCTAAAACGTTAACAGCCGTGATCTGTGCTGGCACTGATTGTGGCGATTAGCGGCTGGCGCTGGCTGTATTATAATAGCCAGCATCCCCGTGTATGGAGAGGGATCAGCACATACTGTACATGTACGTTATTTTGCGTGAAATGGTTTTTAAGCTTCAGTTTTATTACTTGAAAATAGTTTGATTTTGGTCTTCCAAAACACACAGTGATGTCATAATAATGCACACAGTGATGTCATGGTAATGGGATAATGCACTCAGGGATGACACAGTACTGGGATAATGCACACTGTGATGACAGGGTAATGGGATAATGAACACATGGATGTTACAGTACTAGGATAATGCTCACTACGACATCTTATAATATATGATATGATAATGCACACACAAAAAGGTCACTGTGTACGTTGTGACGTCACAGCATATGAAGAAAGTAATAGTAGTATTATTATTATTATTATTATTATTATTATTAGTATAGTAATTATATTGCTGTCAAATACTCCCATTATGATGTAAAGTAATGGAAGAGCATTCAGTTTTTCCTCTTTCACTTCCATCATCCATAGATATCACTAAATGCACCCTGGGTTCTCAGTGGAAATGGGCCCCCTTAGTTGTTGGGCTCCATAGCAGCTGCTTTGCAAGCTATCCTGGTAGTTACTCCCATGACTATTACTCATCTTACTAATACCCAACTACTCTCCTGCTGACACTGCATTGGTCTTGGTAGAGTATCTTTCTCTGGAAAAAATGAAGTTGTCGTTGATCAAGACATTCACAGGTTGGAGGACAATCGGCACATGTAATGTGTAGAGTCTTGGTTTCCCCTTTCTCAGTGCTTATTTATAGTAAAAGTGTTAATACTGGGTATTGTTCAAGTTAGACTAAATGCACAATAATCTTCTGTTAGGATAGTGCAAGCAATGCTATCATGTGCAAACAATGGGCGCTTGCTCTCAATCCTGGACAGTCTTTGACTAGTATTGTAACCTACAGCCCACGCTCTATATCCATTGTAACTGAATGTTCTTAAGACCTTTGTAAGTGCATATTCAGGACAAGATGGAGTATGTTACATTAACAGTCTCCACTAGTCTTTACTTCCTGGTCCTGTCTTGACATACTTTTGACTAACTTCCAGTAGTGAATGACTGAGCGGTCCATTCCTGACATTCCTTGTGTGTTGAGAAAGAACCTGGAAGTAGAGACCAGCAGGAACTCATACAGTATTGTAATGGGATCAGGGAGATTAGTTTATGTTGTTTTTATTTATTTTTTTTAAACCCATTCCCAACTCGCTGCCAGCAACTTATTCTCCAGCTGGAAAACCCTACAAATCCATTTTGCACTGCTTGTGTGTATGATCTCAGGCACCCATTTACCCCAAACTTTCCAGATTGCATAAACTAAATTTGTGCATGCAGTCATAATGTTTTGGTAGCATGGATTGTAATCCCAGTGACTTTTTTTTTTTTATTGTTCTGTTACCATGAAAAAGAATATGGAGGTAGCTGGGCACGTCTGCCAGATCTAGGTTGTTATGTCCACCTCATGCTTGAACAGGTTTTGATAGTATGTGTAACAGTGCAAGCACTTGATACTAGATCCCAGTATTGTATCATTGGTCTCCTGACATTAGTGGATGAGCCGGAAGCTTTTAGACTGTTCCTTATCTGAGAACATTCTCCCCGTAACATTCTCTGTGTGTCAGAAGACACACAGCAAAATCAACATAGACCTAGACTACTAGCAAGAAGTCAATACTTCATCAATAAGGTTATATTAGAACAGCTCTTCCTGACTGCAGATGAGCACCATCGTGCCAGATATCTTCAATACCTGCACTTCTCAATCTCAAATATCTGGAAGAGGAGGGTGCAACTCATAAAGCACTGTTTGTTAAAGGCATTAGATTGAAAGTATATTCCAGTCTGTCATTTAACCATACCACCGAATTCAGATTACTCGATTAAAAGTTTACAGACAAGAAAGACTACATTGAAGGTGCCTATACATTTTCAGTAGCTGTTGGCCAAATACTTGTTTGCTGGCAGCTGTTTCTCTCAGCTCTTCCTTACACATGCACACTCAGGTGGCTTTTTCTTACATGTATAGTGGAGACTTTAGACTAAGCAGGGGTGATCAGAAACTGAGGATTCAGGTGATCACAGGGTTTTCTGCTGCTTTGATTCCCAGCAGTTTTCTGAGGAACAATCTAGCAGTAAGTGTTCAATGTCCATGGAGCACCACCTCTGGAGAAATGTAGTATTACACAATTTCTATGGAAATCAATGAACTGTCAAGTGTAAAGCACAGACGCGTTAGTCTATAGGGTGACACATCTTTAAAGAGGTTATGCCACGAAAATTATTTGTTTAGGATAGGGGATAAATTGCTGATCGGTGGTGGTCTGACTTCTGAGAACATGGAGGGGGGGTGATTAACTCCAATTGAGAATATAGCTGCATTGGACGTGGACACATTCTCAGTACATTAATTTCAAATGGAGCACCAGAGATAGCCGAAGTACAGCTTTCAGCTATCTCTGGCACTCCCATTGACGTGAATGAAGCGAAATCGCATCTGCGTCCACTGCAGCTGCATTTTCAATGGAAGTAAAATACCCCTGTCCTCAGGATCGGTGGACGTCTCAGGGATCGAACCACCACCGATCAGCAGTTCATTTTGTATACAATAGCTAGAGGATAAGTCATTTTCATGGCATAACCCCTTTGAGTAGTCAGCATGGGGAACAGGGTGGCATTTTTTTTTTTTTTCATTCCCATTGTATCCATAGAACCATTGGAGCATTTTATTATATTTAATTTTAATTGGTAACACCAAAAGGCTGCTATTGCCAGGAACAATCCACATAACACATTATACTCTGTCAGAAATGTGCTCATCCCCCTCCTTTGTCACAGACCAAAAGGCATACAGAGCCAGCACATCATTCACTGTATACGTTAGCTTCCTGTGACTAGATGCATCAAGGAGAGAGGGTGAAACATTCGCAAAGGACAGGTGATGTGACTGTCAAACACAACAAGTTCTATATACTTACTGCTCTAGAAAAGAGACGAGGCTTATATGAAGCTGGTTCAAAGGAAATGTAAAAGATTTGCAATTGTACCGTCAGTTCTTTCGTTTTATAACCTTGCGAAATGACAGCAGGAAACTAATTGGTTGGTATATACGATAGCACTAGTCCTTTATGTATTGCTTTATTTGCATCTTTTTCAAATATTTTTCTGTTTCCTTTGCAGCTTCTTATATCCGTTTTTGACAACAGTATGAAGACGTATGGTGTTGTGGAGAGTGATCCATATGACTGGGAAAAGAGTGGCATGGATGGTTCATTGACTACCACAACCACATCAACTACTCCTCAGCTTCACACTCGCCTCACACCAGCTGCTATTGGGTATGTAGAAGAAGTATATACTGTAACTACAGAAGTTGAAGTAGGCTTTGTCCAAAAAAGGCATAACCCTGCAGTGACCTATATTTGCTGATTTATTATTATTATTATTATTATTTTATTTTATTTTTTTTGTTAAAAACACTATTGCACACAATTTTTATAACTATCAATGTATATAATATAACCATTGGAGCTATTTTTCTGCACATTCGCAGTAGAAATCAGGTTTCTACCGCTGACCACACACAAGACTTTAACCCAATAAGTGTATAGCTAGTACTTGGAAGACAACTGTGTACTGTCTATATTGTATACTTGAAGGGGTTATCTGGCAGGGAAACATTTTAATAAAGGACTCAGAATTGGTGTACAATTAAAAAAAAAAAAAAAAAACAGCAATACTCGCCATACTGATTCTTTGCCGCTCCTGTTCTGTTGCTGCCAAGGTTCCCTGCTGGCCTCTACTTTGTGGTCTTTTGTGACATGCAGAAAATTCTGCTCAGCTAGTCACTGGCTAAGGCGGGTCAACACTGTCCAAACAGACTCCGGTGCAGATATGAACCCAGCCTAAGCCTGTATCAAAAGATTTTTTCCGTCACTGGACATCTCCTGTGGTGACAGAGGTTTTTCATTTAGCTATGCCAGTGCAGAGGTTTGGAGCTATGTGTTCCAGAAAACCTTAATTCAGCTTGGTGCTTAAAGGTGGACATTCACTTTAACCCTTTTTAGTAAACATTTTGATCTCGTCAGTTTATTTCCTTAAAATACAAAGATGATTGAAATCTGAGACCATGAAACCTGGTTTATTTGTATAGAATTGCAAATGCTACTCCAGTCCATGGTGATCTGCTGCGTGAAAACACAGATGAAGTGTTTCCTGATGAGCAGCTCAGTGATGGCGAAAATGGACTCCCCATTATGGTTTCTCCTGAGAGGCTTCCAGGATCACCTAGTCACCAGCGTCCCCAGGAAAAGGATGTTTGGGAGGAGATGGATGCCAACAGGAATAAAATTAAAATGGGGCTCTGCAAGGTACTGATAGTCTCTATATGCTACCTAGACATCATAACTGTATAATAAATGCAAAAATTTTATTAAAGGGCTTTTCTGGTTCCTTTAGCACAGTAAAGGGGTTATAACAATAAATCTGAACCGGTCTCCAGTTCCATTGCTTTAGTGATAACATAAATGGCCTTCTGTATTCTGACTGATGCAGAATAACATAAAAAAGTACTGTGAAAACAGTGCAGGCTATATTGTAATGATACGCTACTGCCATACTGTTATGGATTGAACTCAATAATAGCACAGTTTGCAAACCCCTATACTATCTGCTGGCAGACAGCATGTTACCTTTTAGTTCTCGCCCTGCAGACTGATGTTAATAGTACATCATGGCGCTGGCTGAGCAGCTATCGGAAGAGAATTTCACCTGTGACACAGCTGACCTCCTCCTCCAATGGCTGTGAGCAGTGAAAACACAGTTTGTGGCCATTTAACCCCTTAGATAGACTCATAATGTGATGCCATGGTGACAGGGGAGCTACAGAAGGCCCCCACGTCAACCTCCATAAGTATCTCTCCAAAACTTTGCCAGAGGCAAAGTCTTATACTTGCAGTTTTAATTTGCAAACTGTATTACATTGCAAATGCAGGAACATTGCAGTGTATTACAGTAACAATTGTGCCACTTAGCGTTCAAGTCCCAGTTTGGGACAAAGTGAATGAAATTAAAAAAAAATAATAAAATTGTAAAGTATGAAATGACCTCACCAGAATTGCTCAGAATTAACAGAAGGACGGAGCCTATTGAAAATTCTGGCACATCTCACGTCACTGGGGGAATTTCATAAAGACTAATGTAGGAAATGTCAGTCTTAATACATTCCCTCTATCTGTTTACTAAAGGTGGACAACTAGTGTAATGTAAACTGAATTTATGTGGTTATTTCTTCATGATATATGAATTTATATTCTGTCTGTCTGTTCTCAGGCCGCCACAGAAGAAGAACATAGTAATGGTCACGCAAATGGCATACATAATGCTCCAAGTCTCGGCTCTCCTGTAAGGGTCCGTTCAGAAATAACACAGCTAGACCGTGATGTTCCTCTTCTGCGCAAGTTACGCACTATACACAGCTTTGAGCTAGAGAGGAGATTGACACTGGAATCGAAACCTGATGCTGACAAGTTTTTGGAAAACTGGTAAGGCATTGTTAAACTTTTATTTGTATATGGCTGTTTTATTATTTTTTGTCTTATAGAATCCAACTGGTGATCAATAAATGATATAAAACATAAAATTTTTAATAATCAGATAAAATCTCTTATAACAAAACATTGTCAGTCATAAAAACAGAGCACATAATAGACAATAGGTCCAAAAGAACAGCTACACCTCCTATCTCAATAGGACCACACAACCATAAATTTCTAGCATTTACAGTGATGGATAACCAACACCGTGTCTTACCGTGTTTCACCCATAGTGGATATTTTCACCCCAGGAATGAGCGAAGGTAGTTTAACCCTAGTGAGGGTGGCATGCCGGACAGGCCAGGAACATAGAGGTAAACCCGAGATATACCCTGCCTGAACAGCAGTAGATAGTCCTATTGAGGTAGGAGGTGTAGCTGTTCTTTTGGAGTTATGGAGTTTATTATGTGCTCTGTTTTTATGTCGAACGATGTTTTGTAATAACAGATTTTATCTGAATTTTTTTTTAAAGTTTATTTATTGATCACCAGTTGGATATTGTGCGTATTGGTGATTGTTTTTGATCTGCTACCTATATATTGGTTTATTGAAATTTTTCTTTTCGTCTTAGTCAAATAAGACGCAATTTTATTTTATTATGTTTTCTGTTCTTAAAGTGTCGAAAAGGTGCAAAAGGAACCAAATGTGAAAGATGCAGCTATTGATGGGTCTTCGCCATCTCCTTCTCAGCCAAGAAAGACCATTGTGGCGCCTACCAATACTGACCATGTTTGGCATTATGATGATGAATATGTGCCAGAGGGCTCTAAACCAGGGTCTGCCAGTTCTCCAGAGCACTTGGATGGTGTAGTCAGCAATGGGTTTGTAGCAGTAAATCTGAGCTCCTGCCGGCAGGAGGTTGATTCTAAAGAATGGGTCATTGTGGATAAAGAACAAGATTTAAAGGATTTTGCATCAAATGGAAATAAAGATCAGAAAGTTACAGGAAGTCCATCAGAAGAGGAACCGGAGGTACTACATGTGTTAGAAGAATCTCCTCAAGACGGACCTCCAAAACTGGGTTCATGGACAGAGAACAATAAGAAAACTGATGCAGGGATTGAACTTGATATCATGGTTTCTTCAGGCCCTTGTATTGATAAACTGGATCCTATGTCAGGAGCTGCTGGCCAGCTGCTTCCAGCAACACCTACAAGTCCCATGGAAGCGCAAGCTGAAGGGGCTATTACACCGGTAAGGGAAGTTTCTCTTATTAAAATAGGCATTTGTGCTATAAATATCTGGTGACTTAAGGTTTAACATTACAGACTTGCTACATGATTAATGCATATTACTACTGATTTCCACTGAAATATGACTAACATTTTTGAATTGGTATTATTATTGTGCTTTTTTTCCTAACCTTGCTGGATTTGCCTAATATGAACTGCTGGGTTTCTTTTCAGCATAATTTTACTTACAAAGTGTGAGATGACCACACATATGCAAGCATGGCACTGGGAGACACATATACCTGTAATATCAAGATGGGGCTTTAACAGAGTAGATGTGAGCATGCAACCAATGTGTGGAGAAGCGTAGCCGCCTGTGCCATTCTTACAGTTTACATTACCTTGCACATGACCAGCTGTGGATGGTTATCGATTCACAATGATCTTTTATACTTTGGAAAATTTGGCATAACACAGCAAAATACTTGGTAATTTTTTTCCAGGTTTTTTTTTTTTTTTTTTTTTTTTTTTAGCATCCAACTTACCATCCACCTTGGTAAATTATGCGCTATATATTTGCATGACTGGATTCCTCTAGGTTGAGGACAAGGAGAGATTTCTTAGTGTCCCCACCTTTTGAAGCACAACCATAGCCAGTAAATTACATTTTTTAGTTCATGCTTAAACCTGCATGGAGAATGAATGAAGATAGAAACCCTGCTTTTGCTTTAGCCTGCACCAAAGCTGGTACAAATGAATCTGAGTTAATTTATCTGGACTCTATTTTACTCTTTGCTTGCTACACATCCTTCACTTCTGCTATGATGATTACTGGCCTTTGCATACGTTATTTTTTTTTTATTTTTTTTTTTCATTTTGTGTTCCCTCCTCACATCATATTCACAGCTTGGTGCTTCTCACATCCTGTTACCCTCTACCTCAAGACCTGCTAGCAATCCCATGCGCTTCACAAGCCCCAATACACCCCAGTCCAGCCGTTCAGAGTCTCCACACAAGAAAGAGATTGGCATCCCCAAGAGTCAGTCAGCTGAGAGTTGCTCTTCTTCCTCTCGTTCAGCCAGCCGCAGGAAGCTACCAGCCATTCCCCATGGTGGCACCAAGTACCCCAGTGTAATTCGAATATCGAAGTCCCAGGTGAATTAATAGATATGTCCAAAAGTCACTGTCGCGTGTCTATCCGTCTCAAAGTTTTTGTATCCTCATTACTAAATGTGGCATTTTGTTTGTTCCCGAGATTCTGTACTGTTATGGGACACACAAACAGAAATATTATTCCAGAGTCTTCTGGACTTGTGGAACAAAAACTAAAATAAAAACAAAAATTAACTACAACAAAGTATTTACATCAGAAGATTTCATTAAGATGTTCAGTAGGTCATGTGGACATTAAAGGGTATTCCAATGAACATAATCATATCTATATTTGTAGATAATTAAAAGTTACATGTTTGCAAATATAAGTAGTTAAAAATTCTGCAGAGTTTTAAAGATTTTCTGTAACCATCTTAGTGGTGGTAGTCTGTTGTTTTGATTGGTTGCCAATGGATACGACCACAAATGAAGAAAACTTTCTATGGTCTGGGACTTGTCAGGAACCCAGCTATGATTTTCTTATTGTAGCTGGGTTATCAAGCAGGCACACTACATGTATCAGAAGATATCACAGCCACAATAAGGACATCATGGCTGATTTTCAGACCTTAGAAAGATCCTGCATTGATGGTCGTATCCATTGGCAACTGATCAAGACAACAACTTGTGGCCACAACATATTTAGAGAAAATCTGTTAAACTCTGCAAAATGTTAAATTACTTATATTTGCAAAAATGTTTAAGTTTTAATTATCTACAAATATAAAAATGGTTATGTTCATGGGAATACCACTTTAAGGTTGTTACATGAGAAATTGTCTTCATGAAACAGTAGTTGTCCTAACTAAGCTGGAGACTACTTTTAGAACTCCTAGAATCCCTGGCAATGAGTTATTATAGCCAAGCAAAGTTCCAGCTGGCCATATAGCATTGCCGCAGTAGCTGCTGCTTAGGATATGTAGTGTTACATGCCTGCTATTCAGAAAGATGGCCAACTATGTTATACATCAGGGGTAGGCAACCTTTTTTGTTCGGTGTGCCGATTTCGATTAAAAAAATCAAAGTTGAGGTACTCGGAGTGCCGGTCAATAATTGTAAGTCTGACGACCCCTGCACACGGTATTATGTCACATAGCGGACCCTGCACACGGTATTATGGTGATAATACTAGTGATAATTGCTATTACTATTATTTTAGCGTGTAACAGATATCACTAGAGAGGCGGGCGGTGTATTTTACTTTATAAAGATCAGGTATGGACAGGACAGGGACAGTGAAAAAATGTAAACTTTATTGGTGACTTTGTGCATGTGTTGTGTAAGTGTTTGGTGCTTCTGACACTTTTGGCGCTGCGACCTGGAGGATGGTAAATGTCTGGGTCACAGCGCCAATAACTTCCTGGTTATGTGATTAGGCTCAGAGGGGTATTACATTAACCCTCTATGTGACTATCAGAGAGCAAAAGTACAGTATGCTCTCTGATTGATAGGAGAGGGGATAACATGGACAGAAGTCCCTGCTACCCCCCCCTCTGGGGTCATCTGCAGCTTATGCACAGACAATGAGGAGTTAACATTGTTTCTGCAGCTCCTCCTCCCCCTCCTTCCTTAGCGCTAAGATGCTGCCTGACACAGGAGGGGGGGGGACACTTTTAGAGCCCCATTTCTAAGGATCTATTAGGGCCACAAAGATGCAACTGGATTCATTTTAAAGATGAGAATCTCATCTTTAAAACGATACCAAGATCTCCATGATTGACCTTACACATTCAGAGCGATTCACTGTTAAAACGATGTCGGGAATTGAGATCTGCATTGGGATTTCAATGCCTAACATCGTTTTCACCAGCGAATTGCTCAGGATGTTTAAGGACGATCATGGTGATCTTGGTATCATTTTAAAGAGGAGATTTTCATCTTTAAAATGAATCCAAGTGTTTCTTTACAGCTTTAACCAATCCTGAGCAATTCGCTCAGGTACAGTAGTGAAGCTGGCAATTACCGGCTTCACTACTGTACATAGACAGTGCAGACGCCGGGTGATGTCGCATCCATCTTCACTCCGCGCTAATGGTCACATGACACTGTTGAGGGCCAGTTGTGGTGAATAACTTGCAAACAGAGCTAATGGTAAGAATATTACCTTCATTTCTTTAAGTTATAGAGATGCCACAATTCTAGCATTATTGTGATTGCATCTACTATCTTTTGTAGTGTAAGTGCACACAGTGATATATTGTAATGTTTGATAATTTGAATGAGACAGTTTTTCTCAGTACATTTACATTCCATTCATTTAACTAGGATTTAATGCAACAATTTTGCGTTCTGGTAACAAAAGGCCCTGATCCAATGTGTAAAACTCAGAACGTGTTTGTCAGGATATGTATTGTTATCCATCCACCCACTGTCCGCTTTTTGGCAGTAGAATTGTTTTCGATAATATAAATGTTTTCTACAGGGTTAGTACTGGGCAGTACTGAAATAAGTCTTTCCAGGCATGTCACCTACTGTATAATAAAGGAGGCACACAGCCTTATGGTATCAAGTTTTTAGGTAGAACTTAAAAGGGTGTTCAGGATTACAAAAACAGGAATGCTCTCTTCTAAAAACAGCAGCACACCATTGAAGTGAAAGGGGCTGGGCTGCAATATCACACACAACTGTTGGAGAGGTGTATTGCTATTTTTTGGAAGATTGTACGCAAGTATTTCTAATCCTGTACATTGCTTTCATCATAGTATTTTTATTTGAGAAAACAGTCTTGTCATGTTAGGGTGGGTTCACACTTGCGGCGGCACTCCATCCGCAGCGAATCCGACCTAAATGTCGGAAACTAGATAGGGAAAGGTTTATGACGCTTTTCTTAAAAACCCATTCACTTGAATGGGTTTTTAAAGCAATGCGTGGGTGTGTGTTTACACCCTTTGCGCCGCAAAACCAGTTTTTTTTCGTCGGACACAAAGTCAGAATTCATCAGAAGGGTGTTCCTTACAGTCTAGCTGGGCTGTGAGGAACGTGCCCCGACTGTATTCGTCCATAGCCCTGTACTGTCAGAAGGAGCGTTCCTTACCGCCCAGCGATAACACTGAGCTGTGAGGAACAACCCCCCCAGTACAAATCTATGGACGAGTACAGTCAAGGGGGCGTTCCTCACAGCCCAGCTAGACTGTCAGGAACGCCCTTATGATGATGGGCAGAAAACTAACGACACCGAAGCCGGCAGTGCGCTGAATTCAGTGCACCATCGGCTTTCTAGCGGTGTATAAAACCGCATGTGCCTGAGGACATGAAAGGTCCTCTTTAAGTGGAGAATATGGTATTATTACAAATGCAGAAGGAAAATCTTGATTGAAAAAGGATTCAAAGAATATCTAACATGAGTGGGCTTCTACAGTTTAGTTGTTGTGGTGTTTTGATGTGTGTTTATACAGAAATCTGTTTTCAATCTGTGTTTTCTGTACCATTTTAGACAAATGAATAATGGCCCTTTCACATGGGCCGATGTTCGGCTGAACAATGTTTGTATGAACATTTATTCCTGGCCATTGTGTCAAGCAATCGCCCAACAAACCAGCTAAAGGTTCAGTGTTTGTGCTGTCTGCATCAGACTTTACACAAGCCCGATGCAAAGTACATGTAGGAGGAATGATCACTACGAATGATCACTATGGCACCTCTTTATACAGTTTTAATGAATATCAACATTTCATACAGTACCTATTTACACAGGACGATGTGCGGCCGACAGTTTTGCATCATTTATGTTGCATGAAAGATGCAGGTATTCGGCAACCAACCATTTACTCGGCTGATCGGGAGGCCAGTTACACCAAATACTGTACTTATCAGGTGCGAGCAAAAGCTGCTTTAGACAGGCCGACCTGGCAGGCAATGAGATAGACATTCCTAAGAACATTCATGCCTGATCATGGCCCGATAGTTTCCTGCCTTTATATGCAGCAGATCATCTCTACTGTGTGGGGATGAATGAACTGTTCATCTCCACACCGTTTGCGTTTGTTGGCAGCACATCAACATATTTAGATACAGTGATGTGCTGCCAACAATCTAGCTTTTTTCTTTCATAAATGACGCAGTCCTTTGCACAATTAAATGGGCCAGTCCTAAATTCCCTTATTCCTTAAAGAGGACCTTTCACTGCCTCTACCCACTCCAGTTCTTAGTATCAGTTAATAGGCTCCGCTTCAATGATTCCAGCGCAGTTGGAATTTTTTCTATAGCGCCTACTGCTCTCTAACAATCAATGTAGCTAGTTTTGGTGGCTGATATGCTATGTATGCTCTGTACTGTCAAGTGGGCGGTGTCAGACAGGAGCAGGCAAGGGGCGTGACTAAGCCAGAGTCAGAGGCAGACAGTGTCAGAGTGCACAATCACTCCGCTTGGCTGTTCCTGCCTGACACTGCCCAGAGCCTAACTATACTTATTACTCAGGAATGGTGCAGGCTAGAGAAAAACAACTTCCATCTGTTCCAGAATTGGTGGAGCAGTAAATATTAAATGATGCAAAGAGCTGAATTTTGGTGGAGGTGATAAAAGGTCCTCTTTAACACGCCCTTGGGCTGGTTTGTGTTTGATCACTACTTTTATGCGATCATTGTCTGTTGGCAACATACACTCCTGTGTGAATGGGATATGCTGAAACAAATGCAAATTGCCCAGGATAAAAGAACCCTCGATTAACTTTATTTTAAAGCCATATACCCCTGCATACAGACTGCTCCTCTAGAGAGTACTGAAGTAAACAAAACAGAAGATTCCTAAATCACGTTTAGTATTGTCATTGATTTATTCAATCTTTATTTACTGTTCTGAACCTTTTAGATGACAATTCCTCGACCCTCAGTTACATCAACACAATCTGCTTCAGACAGCTTCCCTTGTGGACCGGCTTTAGAGAAACGAGACCGGGACTCCAATGTCTTAGAAATGTTATCACCACATGAAAATCCAAGATATGGTACAACAGAAGATGCTATTGTCACTAACAAAGGAAATCTGGCATTAGATTTAGATCAACATAGTCAAAACCATGCATGTGGCAAGGACCTAGACTCTGGCAATAAAGACTTGGTTAATGGTTATGACCTAATGCCAAATGAGAAGAAAAGTGTAGAGACTCCAGTACACTCTCATTCAGGCTCTCTAGCTGAGGGCAAGTCTGATCAGAACAAGGGTTTTCATTCTCCTAGGGTTTCTCCTGCACAGGGTAGAATCCGTGACTGTGTAATGACTGATATTTATGAATCCACAAAGACCAGAACTTTTTGCTCTGTGCCAAATGAACACTCAGATCTTCAAGAAACAAAGTTGGAAGCGGTTTCAAGTCCACAAAATGTTGACATGGCAGTGCCTACAGCGACTTCCCTTGAAAAAGTTCATCAAAATGGTTATTACAAAGATAAAAATACAGTATCTGCTAATGGCTGCCCCGAATCTAGCTTGTCTATGTTACTTGACCAAGTTAGTGATAAGGATCAATCGAATCTAAAAAATGGAAAGCAGTTTGACTTCAGTGATGGCTCTCAACAGTGCAAAAAGGATCATACAAAGTTATCTCTTCCGAATAGACATAGTAGGATTCCTGTATTGGCCCAGGAGGTTGATTCTGCATCAGAATCATCCTCTCCAATATCTGCAAAGGAGAAGCTACTTCTGAAGAAAGCTCATCAGACTGATCTTGCCAGGTTTTTAATGGAAAAACGTCAGATTAAGTCATTTTTCGGTGACTTCTCAAGTGCCTCTGACAAGTCTGTGGAGGAAAAGACCTCCCCATCAGCTGTACGTTTATCTGAGGAAGAAGTCTTCTTCATTCCCAGAACAGTCTCTGATTCTAATGTCCGGCAGTCTGATGATGGAACTGTAATATCTCACAGCCCCCAGTCTAGAAGAAGTAAGATCCCTCGCCCTGTGTCCTGGACAAGTAATGATCAGATCAGCAGTGCTCCTTCAACACCTTTCCTTCCAAGACCACCACCAGGAAAACCACCCACACGACCTGGAGTGGAGGCACGGTAAGAGAAACTACAATAATACAGATTAGATTATTCATTTATTATGATTTAGGCTACTAAATAATACTGATACTTGCATTTCAATGAAAGGTAGAGAGACAAAAGATTGCCATGTACATATAAAGCGACCATATGGAATGTAAAGGGATGGGCAGCATCCAAAGTTCTAATGTAGTGTTCACATGTTGCAGATCAGCCTAGAGCTCTGTCGATAGACTATACAAAAAAAGTATAGCTGAAGGATAGAATTCAACCCCTTGGCATTAGTCTTTTTTTTTTTTTTTTTTTCCTAGAACTATAATTTTTTTTTCTTTTATTTCAACAAAGCTATATGAGGACTTGTTGTTGTGTGTGTTTTTTTTTTTTTTTTTTTTTTTTTTTTGTGATGCAAGTTGTATTCTTAATGCCACGATTTAATCTTCCATATAATGTTTGAGAAACTTTTAAAACCATTATTGGACAAACTGAGTGTTTGGGCATCCACATGGCAAATGAGGTTCAATGTGGTTAAATGTAAAGTTATACAGTCATATGAAAAAGTTTGGGCACCCCTATTAATCTTAATCATTTTTAGTTCTAAATATTTGGGTGTTTGCAACAGCCATTTCAATTTGATATATCTAATAAGTGATGGACACAGTAATATTTCAGGATTGAAATGAGGTTTATTGTACTAACAGAAAATGTGCAATATGCATTAAACCAAAATTTGACCGGTGCAAAAATTTGGGTACCCTTATATTTTTATTGATTTGAATACTCCTAACTACTTTTTACTGACTTACTGAAGCACAAAATTGGTTTTGTAACCTCACTGAGCTTTGAACTTCATAGCCACGTGTATCCAATCATGAGAAAAGGTATTTAAGGTGGCCAATTGCAAGTTGTTCTGCTATTTGAATCTCCTCTGAAGAGTGGCATCATGGGCTCCTCAAAACAACTCTCAAATGATCTGAAAACAAAGATTGTTCAACATAGTTGTTCAGGGGAAGGATACAAAAAGTTGTCTCAGAGATTTAACCTGTCAGTTTCCACTGTGAGGAACATAGTAAGGAAATGGAAGACCGCAGGGACAGTTCTTGTTAAGCCCAGAAGTGGCAGGCCAAGAAAAATATCAGAAAGGCAGAGAAGAAGAATGGTGAGAACAGTCAGGGACAATCCACAGACCACCTCCAAAGAGCTGCAGCATCATCTTGCTGCAGATGCTGTCACTGTGCATCGGTCAGCAATACAGCACACTTTGCACAAGGAGAAGCTGTATGGGAGAGTGATGCGAAAGAAGCCGTTTCTGAAAGCACGCCACAAACAGAGTCGCATGAGGTATGCAAAAGCACATTTGGACAAGCCAGCTTCATTTTGGAAGAAGGTTCCTGTGGACTGATGAAACAAAGATTGAGTTGTTTGGTCATACAAAAAGGCGTTATGCATGGCGTCAAAAAAACACAGCATTCCAAGAAAAACACTTGCTACCCACTGTAAAATTTGGTGGAGGTTCCATCATGCTTTGGGGCTGTGTGGCCAATGCCGGCACTGGGAATCTTGTTAAAGTTGAGGGTCGCATGGATTCAACTCAGTATCAGCAGATTCTTGAGAATAATGTACAAGAATCAGTGACGAATTTGAAGTTACGCCGGGGATGGATATTTCAGCAAGACAATGATCCAAAACACAACTCCAAATCTACTCAGGCATTCATGCAGAGGAACAATTACAATGTTCTGGAATGGCCATCCCAGTCCCCAGACCTGAATATCATTGAACATCTGTGGGATAATTTGAAGCGGGCTGTCCATGCTCGGCGACCATCAAACTTAACTGAACTGGAATTGTTTTGTAAAGAGGAATGGTCAAAAATACCTTCATCCAGGATCCAGGAACTGATTAAAAGCCACAGGAAGCGACTAGAGGCTGTTATTTTTGCAAAAGGAGGATCTACTAAATATTAATGTCACTTTTCTGTTGAGGTGCCCATACTTTTGCACCGGTCAAATTTTGGTTTAATGCATATTGCACATTTTCTGTTAGTACAATAAACCTCATTTCAATCCTGAAATATTACTGTGTCCATCAGTTATTAGATATATCAAATTGAAATGGCTGTTGCAAACACCCAAATATTTAGAACTAAAAATGATTAAGATTAATAGGGGTGCCCAAACTTTTTCATATGACTGTATGTCCTAGGGGGAGTAAAGCTGGGAACGTCAATAGAGGAGAAGGACCTGGGTAAATTTGTACATCATAGGTTGAATAGCAACATGCAATGTCAATCAGCTGCTTCTAAATCCAGCCAGATATTGTCATGTATTTAAAGGGGTATGGACTCCCAGGACAGGGACGTAGTAATACCACTTTATAAATCATTAGTGCAGCCCCATCTGGAATATGCAGTTCAGTTCTAGGTACCAGTACATAGAAAGGATGTCCTAGAGTTGGAAAAGGTTCAACAGAGGGCCACAAAACTGATAGGGGTCATGGAGGATCTCGGTTATGAAGAGAAATTAAAGGAGTTAAATTTGTTTAGTCTTGAGAAGAGGTTTTTAAGGGGAGATATGATAGACCTGTATAAATATATCAATGGCCCATACAAGAAACATGGGGAAATTATGTTCCATCTAAAATTCCCTCAACAGACAAGGAGACACTCCCTCCGTTTTGGTGGGAAACTTTTTTTTTTTTTTTTTTATTTATTCATAGAGCACCATTAATTCCATGGTGCTCTACATATGAGGGTTTACATACAGAACATACAATATACAAAACAACCAACTGGCACAGTGGGATTAAGGGCCCTGCCAGCAAGGGCTTACAATCTGAGGGAAGAGGGATAGAGATGATAGGTGAGGATAGAGGCTGTTCATGTGGTTGTGTGGTGAAAGTAGTGTTATTGGAGGCTGTAGGCTTATGATTGTGGGGGACAGTCTTATGTGTCGTGGTAGTGAGTTACAGATTATTGGGGAATGCACGGGAGAAGTCTTGGAGATGGTTGTGTGAAGAGTGGAAAACAGCAGAACGTAGTAGGTGGTCTTCAGAGGATTGGAGGTTATGTGTGGGCAGGTAGCTGGACATTTTGGGCGATGGGTAGCCAGTGAAGGGATTGGCAGAAGGAAGCGGCCGATGAAGAACAGGGGGAGAGGTGGATTAAGCAAACAGCACAGTTTAAGGTGGACTGGAGGGGGGTTGAGAGCATTTTCTAGGAGGCCTTGGAAAAGGGTGTTACAGTAGTCTAAGCGTTAGATTAAGAGGGTGTGGACTAGCATTTTTGTAGTTTCAGTGGTGCGAAAGGAGCGGATTCGATGGATTTTCTTGAGTTGAAGGCAGGAGGAGGTGTTGAGGATTTGGATGTGTGGCTTGAAGGATAGGTCAGAGTCACAGGTTATCCCAAGGCAGCGGGCCTGTGGGATTGGGCTAAGTGTGGTCCTGATAACTTTAATAGATAAGTCAAGTAGGGCAGCCATGCGAGGTGGGGCAAAGATAATGAACTCCATTTTCTCCATGTTGAGTTTCAGAAAGTGGGAAGAGAGGAAGAAGGCTATGGCTGCTGGAACTCTGGACAACAGCGTGGTAATGTCTGGTCCAGAGAGAGATATTTGAGTGTCGTTGGCATAGCAATGGTGTTGAAAACCACAATATTCAATGAGTTGGCCAAGGCCGAGGGTGTAGATGGACAGGAGGGGTCCTAGAACAGAGCTTTGGGGAACACCTACAGAAAGAGGTTGCAGCGAGGAGGTGGAGTGAATCCAGGAAAGAGCAAAGTCTGTGATGCCAAGAGATGAGAGATTTTGTAACAAGAGGGAATGGCCGACCTTGTCGAAGGCAGAGGAAAGGCCAAGGAGGAAGAGAACAGAGTAGTGCCGCTCAACTTTGGCAGTTAGTAGGTCTTTCCTGACTTTGATTAGTGCAGTTTCTGTGGAGTGGTGAGGTCTGAAGCCTGCCTGTAATCTTTCAAAGAGTGAGTTAGACAAGGGATAGGAGGATACTTCAGAGTGGACATGTTGTTCTAGCAATTTCGAAGCATACGAGAACAGTGAGATGGGGCGATAGTTGGCTGGAGAGGACTGGTTGAGGAATGGTGTCTTAATGATAGGTGTGACGGTAACTTTTTTGAAGGTAGAAGGGTAGGAACCTCTGCTTTAGAGAGAGGTTGAAGAGATGGGTTAGGGCAGGAGTAAAGACTTCAGTGAGGTTGGAGATGAGGTGCGACTGGATCGGGTCAGGCGTGCAGATGGTGAGGTGGGATTGAAATTAGGGTGGAGAGATTTTCATTGTGGATACTAGAGAAACCGGCTAAGGATGAAGAGCACCGAACAGTTGGGTAGAGTGGTTGTGGAGGGTGTATGGTGAGACTGCATCTTATTTCAAAAACAAAATTAACACCATCAGAGACACAGTCTTCAGCCAAGATAAGTGATGTCGGAGGGGGCACAGGAGGACGGAGAAGGGAGTTGAAGGTATTGAATAGCTGTTTGGGGTTGAGGGATAGGGAAAGATATGAGTGTGGTGAAATAGACCTGTTTAGCAGAGGTGAGTGTGTTCTTGAAATTGAGAACTGGCTCTTTATACCTGATGAAGTTCTCATGGAAGTGGCTTTTCTTCCAGAAGTGTTTTGCAACCTGTGAAGCAGTTCAGTTTTTTTTCTCAGGACTGTGTGCCAGGGTTGCCTGTTGATCGGTCAAGTTCTCGTTTGTTTTAAGGAGGCCACCGAGTCAAGGGCATCTGCATCCTGAAGTGAGGATACGCCAGAGAGTGAAAGAAGAGAGTCAGAGAGTGGGCGAATGTCAAAGTGGTTAAGGTTCCTGCGGGGGCGTGGAGTTTTTGAGTTAGGGGGAGGGGGTCTGTTGCAGAGGAGACGGAAAAGAATGTTAGTAAGTTGTGGTCAGAGGGTGCGGTCGGGGAGTTAGAGAAGTTGGATAGAGAGCAGAGGCGGGTGAATATGAGGTCCATTGTGTGCCTCTTTGTGTGAGTGGCAGAGGAGGACCATTGAGAGAGACCAAAGGAGGTGTTGAGAGATAGGAGGTTGAAAGTGGAAGGGTGGTTTAAGTTAATGAGGATGTCTGTTGGTATGTGTCCTCCATCTGTACTCAGAAGCTAAGACACTCCTGCTTCCACCATAACTGTATCACTGCTTGCTTTTATTATCATCTCTGTTGGTATGATGTTATCCTACTTTGTTTGTAATTCTGAGAGATTTGAAGACCCTCTCTATTCCCCTGCTATATACTCTCCACTTTTCTCACCTGATCCTTTTCCTGTCTCTGATTTGATCTCCATGTATTCCCACCCCTATTCACACCTGTAACACAAACAGTTAATTTAGTGCTTGCTAGTATAAGTCAAGTGCAGTGGTCAGTTCTGTGCAACTGTTAAGTGAGATTTGACTGTCATCAAAATTGTAATTACTTTTTTCTGTCTTCTTTCCTGTAGTATACGCAGGTACAAGGTTCTGGGGAGCGGGAACTCTGATTCAGATCTTCTGTCCCGTCTTGCTCAGATTATTCAGAATGGGTCTCAAAAGGCACGCAGTTCTTCCCAATCCAAAAGCCCAGGTTCCCCCCACAGCCCTAAAACTCCTCCTAAGAGCCCTGTGGTTCCTCGACGAAGCCCAAGTGCTTCCCCGCGTAGCTCATCTGTACCCCGTACCAATAGCTCTTCTTCATCCAGAGCAGGAAGGCCCCATCATCATGACCCCAAAAGCTCATCTCCGTATGTGGGCCGGAGCAAATCCCCACCTACCCTCTCTGGTTCTTCTTCTTCAAGACGGTCCTGTCAACAGGATCATTGCTGCAGCAAACAAAGTAAGAACTTATCGAAGGGACCAGGTGGCAGTCATCACTCTACAGGGAGTAAAACCAGCCGTGGAAAACCTTCTGTCCGAGAGGTCAAAGTATCCAGTAAACTGAGCAGATAGTAACTAGGCTTTGCCGCCTCTACAGCAACGATTTACCCATCTTCTTGTAATGCATGTTGTGTATGTCACTGTATATTTTAAAAGAAAATCCAAATCAGTGTTGGTTTTTATGTTCCTAAAAAGACTTGAAAACCTATAGATATGTCTTTGTACTGGGAGGAATGCCTAAGTTACCATTCCAGTTATGGTCTTTGGGAAACAATCAAATGTGAATATGGGTTTAGAGGTTAGTGGAGTTGCAACCTAATTTTTTGCTGGTGGATCTGCTATTGATGTTCAGTTGAGACAACGGTTAACGGGATCATGAAGAAATTAGAGCAGAATTTGCACCTTCTGAAACTAACATCATATTGAGATATGCGCAAACTGTTAAAAACAAGTAACCAGATATCTAAAATAGAGAATATGCTGCATAAACCCAAAGCGGACAACCTGCGATGATCAGGCACGTGTTCTAAGATCTTTTCTTCATAGATTGCTAAACAATTCACTATGAGTTCTATCACATAATTTTCATTATTTTATACAACTGTAGGATCACTGTTTTTTTTTTTTATTAGCATTACATAAGGCTCTGTTCACATCTGTATTTAGCGGTTCCCACAGTGTTTCCATGAGGTTTTACACTACTCTTGATGGTAGCACTATTCGCGGGATCAGCAATACTGAAACTTGAACTTTCTTCAAGGCAATGGAGTCTGTCAAGGCCTCTGGTATCCATAAATCTATTGTGAACAAGCCTTGCTCTATGTTAAGGTAGAATAGAAAATTTTTGTAGCCAAATGAATTCAAGACCACCACCCAAAATTGTATTGTAAAGTGGTTTCCAAGGGTCATATTATCAAAGAAGATGGCTAACGTGTAATATATGGTGGAAGGAAAACTCCAGTCTAGATAGGTCTTCTAAAAAAGGTTGTCTTGGACAGGTTTCACTGTATCTGGTTGGCAGTAAATGTATTGTAACACATATTAGCCAAAGTATAAATCCAGATATTTAAAATATTTTGATTGGGTGTTCAAGATACCCTTAATGCAGTTTCCAGCTTTATACAACCCCCTTGCCATATGTTTGGAGGTTACAGGGAGGGAGAAGTAGTCATTTGGACTTATTCTATTATCCAGAGCAAAATAATGCCTAAGGTTTTGCACCATATGTGTAAAAGTCATTGGATAGATTATGCTGTTTGTTTGTTAAACAAGGTTGTATGTATACCCTAAATAATTCACCTCAAGCAGAGAAAGCGAATATAATTTTATTGCCTTGTCTGCTTCCTGGTTTGTTCTGATCAACCGCTGAGAACAGATAACCGATGGGGGTGTCTGATGTTGGATCTGATACTGATGACCTGTTCTTATGAGACATCATCAGTATACTTAGCCCGGATAAAATGCTGAATAAATTCCTCCCCATGTTTTTGTTTTCAGTTTTGTCTCCCAAAATCCTACATTAAATGGCAGTTTTTGGATATCTGATTGATACAATTTTACTGTACTCCTTACAGGAATGTTGTTTCCTTGAAGTATCATTGACACTCGGTAAGAGTAGCATTAATCTTTTGTGACACCTTATTTTTTAGCATATGGTTATTTGTGACAAACTCCTACATAATCTATGGGTTGCCCTCACACCATAGGTTTATGTATAAATTTGACTCCTTGAAGTTTGGTAATCTCCGATTAAACCAAGCATAGTAATGGCTATGCATGCTGGTGGTGCAAGAAACTATGAAGTGGTTGCCCAAAAACCTGAGCCGGCTCGGGATCATGATGAGAGGCGATGGCATTACTTATTGGTGATCTGCAGGGGCACATACATTGAATGTATGTTTAAATACGCCTATATATCCACAGGCATTTTTGTGTATGCAGCTATTTGCATGATGCTTTGATCTAGAATTCTCATATAAACCATTGTCTGCTCCTTGCATCACAATACCTTGTGGCTTTTTGCTACACAAATGGCTTATTTAGGATATACAAGGGAAAATTTTATTTTTCTTAAAGAACTCCTTTTACTTGTGTCTGTTATCCTATTGTAGCCATGAGCTTTTAACCTCTGCTGTGCTGGAGGAACATTGCTGTTGTCTATAGCACTGCAGGGGAAGGGGAGGGGGGTTAATGTAGGTGATGTTATAAGTGTGGGGTTTTTTAGCTGTCCTATCCTGAACAAGCTGCAACCTTTATTCCTCATCCCGTATCTTTGTATTATATTGTACAGTAGGTTCTGTCACTATAACTGCATGTTCTAATACTAAATTATATTCTATATAAATATTTATAAATATATATGTAAAAAAATATATATACGGTACGGTAAAGACATATCACATACTCATTCTACATTCGTAGACTGGAGACAATAGCACCTCCTTTTTACTTTTGTGTGCCTGAAAAAAAAATAGTTTCAGCCTTTTGTCTCAATGTATGAGCAAATACTTTCCCAGCATGGCAAAGTTTTCTATCTAATATTGCCTTTAAAACTATTCCAGCAACTCCACTGCAAATACCAAGGGTTGGCAATAGATTCTAGAATTGGTTTTGTCTATATGTTCATGTTTTCTTTTGTTGATATTCTATATTTTTTATTTAATTGTATTTATAAATTATTTAGATGGTTCCTGAGTACTATAAACTCTAACAGTGTTCTTAAGGTATGTTACAGGTGGAGATGCAAGCACTTCTATCAATGGATTGTCCAGCTTAAATTTTTTGTCCATGGCACCCAATTTTAGTGTGTGCCTACTGTTAATGGCAATGTCCAGTCATGCTGCTGATGTCTCTAGGAGCCAGTTTCAAAGCAGGGTTGAGGGTTAAGTGGGTTTTCTGAGACTTTGAATAGACCATTAGTATTAGATTGGTAAAGTTCACCACCTGGGACTCCTGCTGATCAGTTGCTTGAAGAGCTTGTGTGACCTCCTCTTCTCAGGCCAGTGACATCACGTCCCTTGGTCACATGGCAAGGCTGCAGCTTCGTTCCAAGGGGTTTTTCCCAAGAAGCAAGTTATCCCCTATCTAGTAGAGTCTGACCACTCAAACCTGCGCTGATCAGGAGAATAGGAGACAATTGTCCCCTGTACTGAATGGAGCAGTGATTGGGCACTCCACTCCATTCATTTCAATTGGAGTAGTGAAGATGGTCAAAGTATAGTGCCCCCATTTTGTCCTCCATTCTCCTGATCAGTGGGATCTGGACAGTCTGGCTCCTACTGATAAAGTTATCCCCTTTGATTAGGGGACAATCGGCTTTGTGGGAAAATCCCTTTAAAATGAATAGTACTAAGCCACAATGCCAAGCAAAGCCATTACACAATGTTCGCTACTGTTCATGGAAAGCAGTGAGGAAGTTGCAGCTTCTGTCCAAATGCTGCACCCCCTGTTAAACAGCTGATCTGTGGGGGTTACAAATATCGGACCACGCACCAATCTGATACTCATGACCTATCCTAACGACAGGTGATCAACATCATAGCTTGTAAATACACTTTAATCTGACCTGGCACATAAGGGTTTCATGGGCCAGAATGCAGTCAGCTGATTCTGGGATCATTCATGTCAATGATCCCACCAGCTTTGTTCCAAACTTAACTGGCAGATCAGTCACATTCAAGAAACAACCAGTTTGCTTATGTGTTGTGGCAAGAGAATTCAGCCAATCATTCTATACTTTTGTAGTTTCAGCAGACCATCTCTCACATTTTCCAGCTTGACAGAACACATATTTTGACAGTCTAATGTTGACCATCACTGATGACTGGTCAACTCAGATGGCCCAAGGTATGCTATGTGTAGGAACATTTCTAAGTCAGAATGACCAATCCCTTACAAGTCCAGAACAAAATGCAGTATTTTATGATGAGTGCCACTGTAGGGGAAGTGTAGCATTACATGTCGACCATTTGACGAATGGCTAGCCATTTAATACATGAACTGGATGAGAAGCGCTAATTAATAATTTAATATTTTAAAGCCTGAGTTGATAACTTTTCTTGTAACACCCAGAATTGGCCCCTACTCCAACTCCACAGCCCTGGTATATACTCACTAGGCAATGGGACAGCAGCCGCAGTTTGCCATGTGATGAGACGAGAGATGGATTTATTACTGTCTTGGACACTTGTTAGAAAATACAGCTAAGCTTATAGTTTGCAGAGTTGAAAAGTAACCAATAAGTCATAGATATTTAGTTGCATATAAAGTTGGGCTTTTCTAGACAACAGCTGGACATCTGCTTTAAAGTAACATACTCTAATAAGTGTGGTGTGCGAAAATTTTTTAGCCTGGTCAAACTACTTTTACAGCTTTTAGTTAAAGACTCTATGTGCCTATTATAGGCAAATATATAATTTCACCAACGACATGATAATTATTCAATATCAGAAAAGTTGTGTATTGACACTAGATATAATCAAAATTATGTTTCTATAATGTGAACAATTTTCAAAAAATGTAAAGGGGTTTTCTAAGATCACAATATTGCTGACCTATCCTCAGGATCAGCCCTCATTATTAGATCAGTGGGTGTCAGGCTTGCAGTACCATAGGTGATATAGCTCGAGCAGGTGCATCTTTTACATTAGTCTGTCTACTTACTAGTGGGGGAGAAGAGTATTAAATAGGTTGCCCGGGATAAATTGAAATCCCTACACTAATCTAAACACCTTCCCCCTCCTAGTTTCTAAATAACATAATCAAAAATGTATATTTACCCACATTTTCTGATTATCCGGTGACGATCAGTTTCCCCATTTCCGGAAACAGATTGTCACTACTACTACTCTCCCATCCACTCAGTCATACCTACCTTCCAGCCTTCTTCCTGCGGGACGGCTCCTCCTCCTTTTCTGACTGCTGCCGCTTCTCCCAGCACTGCTCTGCGCACTGCTGCCGATAATCCACCTCTACTGCACAGCTCCCACACATGTGCAGTAGAGGTGAATCATCGCTGCAAAGAACAGAGCAGTGCTGGAGAAGAGCACGCGCCTGCAGTATCGGTAAAGAAGGAGTGGTTGACCCGCAGGAAGAAGCCATGGAAGAAAGAGAGTTAACTATATAATGGGGCCGGGGGTTCGGCTGAGTAGGTAGGGAAGACCTACTAGTGGGCAGGATAGCTAGAGAGACAGGGATGGAGGAGGAGGGAATAAGGTGAGAGGTTAGTGTGGGTTACATAGCAGGAAGCTGAACCATGTAAACAAATGCAGAAGATACCAGGAGCTTCCAGAGACACCCAGAAATCACTCAAAACACAGTTAAAGGTATATGGGTGCATTTATTACCCCATTAATAGCACTAACAGACATTTTTAAAAAAAACATTTTTTTTGCCCGGAAAACCCCTTTAAGTAGGAAGACAGCAAGGGTGGCAAGAATCCGACCCACGTCGATCTAATATTGGTGGCCTAATCTCACAGTACACCATCATATTCTGATCTTGTAAAACCCCCTTTAGAATCAGAAATTGACATCTCACGGATGAAAACAATGGCTGTGATTTCAGTGTTTGGCTGACTGTCCATAGTTCCATAGCTGTTAATCTTGAATGTTATTAAATGTGAATTTCTGCCTGATTTTAAGATTTTTTTGAATACGTGTAATATTTCAGTAATATGCCTAATTTTGTGTTTGTGAGGGAGAACGGTGAACTTTTATTTTTCCTTTTGTTTGAGAAACATTTCTGTAAAAAATTTCAGATATACAATTCTGCCAGCTCTTAAAAATCAAAAAAAAAAATCTAATTTCAACATTATATTATATGTGTATAATTTCATGAATATATCAAGATGTACATAAAAAGGTTGTGACAAGTTTAAAGGATGATATTGTTACCATGTTCTCATAATTTAAAGGATTTGTCCAATAACTTTTTTTTCACAGGATAGGTGATAAATGTCTGGTTGCTGGGGTGGCCGACCACAAGAATGGGGTTCTTGTGTTTGCCATTTGAATGGGGCACATGGAATCCCTGGGTCCCAGTAGTGTAAGCCCTACTAGTCACATACTTATCACCTATCATATGCATAAGTGATAAGTTGTTATTGTGGGACAACCTCTTCAAGGCTAGGGCTACACAATTACTTTTGGTTGATAGACAACTGTGGTAAAACCATCGTGCCGACTCAATGTTTCCCTTTGGGATTGTAAACCACTTGAAAATATTGTACGACTATTGTACGACTGTATATGCTGAGGTTGCATTTACCCATGGGTTACTTTGTCACTTCACCAAAAGATGCCACAAAGCCCTATTTTCCAGGTCTGATGTGAGGTCAGGATTCCCTGCAATTTTTTTTTTTTTTTCTAAAACCAGGAACAGATTACAATAGAAATAAGGAAATTTTTCCCATTTTTATCATGTTTTAACAAAGATAACAAGGACCTCAAATATGACTATGTAAATAATCCATCTTGTACTAAACGTTCCTACATAAAGACATATTCTTGTTTTTATTTATTTGGTTTTATTTGTATCTTAAAAAATTATTTGAGGTACTTACGCTTTTCCATGAATGGGTTGGGTTATCCATTAATGAAAAAGTTGAATATGCACTTTGTTTTCTATTATGTTTGTTTTTGCTTTATTTTTCCATTGTATTGCAATATCGATTGCAACTGTGACATATTAACATTTGTGTAATTGCTGCTATATTATATTTATTTTGTAAATTTAACTTTTTTTTGCAGCAATTTGAGCTTTTATTGTGTTTACGTACATATGAGGTATGATATGTCTCCACAAAAAAAAACCTGAATATTGATTATAAAAGTAATAATAGTAGTAGTAGTAGTAGTAGTAATAATAATATAAAAAGTCGCCTTTAGCTTTCAGATCCCAGCTGTTCCCACAATGGTTGTTTAATGGTTGTTTACTGAATTTCCCCATGGTGGGACTATTAAAGGACTATTAAAGGACTATTAATGGTTAGTTTCCACTATGGCTGTGTCATTAAAGTTTGTGACAACAGTAGACATCAATAAAATTTAGAGGGGTTGGCCAAGAATTTTTTATTTATGGGCTGTCCTTAGGAGCCGGAAACCGTTGACTCCAGTCCCTGTATAGTGACTAGGCGCTGGTACTGCAGCTCAGCTCCCATCTCCCATTGACTTCAGTGGGAGATGAGATGCAGTACTGGTACCTGGCCACTATACAAGGACTGGAGACAATTACTTCCTGGCCTTGAATGGCCAATCCATGTGGGAGCTGTCTGTCAGCCTTCCACCAATCAGATACCCAATAAATAAATGATAAATAAAAAAGATCCTGGCCAACCCCTTTAAACATCAACCCTAAGGCCATCACTGAAGCAGAGTAAACTGGCAGGGGACAAGGAACTATCACTGCAGGAGCAGTAAAAGTGATATCAAAGTTTTTTTTTGTTTTTTTTAATCAATTAATTTTTTTTTTTTTTTTTTTTATAGAATGAGACCTGCATTAAAATGAAAGGCTCCATCTTTGTAGTCACAAGGATTTGTTAGTATAATTGTGTTACTATTTTATTCATGCCCTTTCTTTTTCTACAAACAGGAATGATCTGATTAAGATTCCAGAAGATGCCATACAGGACCCATCAACAGACATGAGTACAGTTTGGGTCTGTAGTGATAAAAGTAGGAAAGTAAATTTCCTACAGCTCAAATAATTACAGTGAAATTTATGTTTATAATAAAATTGCTGTTTTTGCAGTTTCTGAAAATCAAGTTTAGTCTGGGTTTTCGCAACAAATTTAAATATGATTTTCTTTTCTTATGAAGTCAATGCTTAAAATGCAAAACGCAAACCTACTGGCACTGCCAAAGGGGGGGCTTCACATTAAATTCATCAAGTGACAGAATTAATATCAACATTCATAGAGTGGTACAACTGAATTAAATATGACAGCCATGTCATTCCTAGAAACATTGCAGCGTGTGTTTATAATTGGAGGATCAGTGCACATGCACAGTTTAGATGGAATCATCACAAATCGTGTGTGATTTTGGGGCCAAAAGCAGAGTAACCTCAGTCGCTTTATCTGGAGGCAATAATCCGAACATGTACACAACCATGAATTAGATGTAAAATGAAAAAAAAAAAATTGAGGAAAATGCTATTGTGGCCATATAAAGAAAAGTCAGGCTTATTCTACTTCTTCCCAAATTGTATTAGTTTGTTTATGCTTGTAAACAGGCACTTTGGAAAAACTGTGCCATTGATTCAGGTACATGCTTTATTTTTTTATTTTATGTTGTGTTTATTTCCCCTGAACGTGTAAAGATGAAATAAAAAAAAAAAATATTCAACAAATGGTGTTTCATATGTATTTTATAGAAAAATGTATGAAATTGACATATATTCAGCTGTTTTCATTTAAAGGGAGTCTATCATTAGAAAAATCACCTGTTGAACTAATGGCACGTTGGAATAGCCTTTAAAAAGGCTATTCTACTCCTACCTTCCATTCTTTTCTTCTCCCCGCCGTTTCTGTAGAAATCAGATTATTGCGATATGCAAATTACGCTCACGGAGCACCCTGGGCGTTCCCCCTCGGCTCCGAGCAACCCTCACATCATAACCTGTCCCCGCCCGTTAGTTAGTTCTGTTCACGCCCCTCTTCATGTTCTTCTGCCTTGTGTAAGGCATCCGACGCAGCGATATACGCCGACTGCGCATGCTCGGCACCATTTTGCCATGGTCTGTTACACGCTCAAGGGAGAACGCACAGGGTGCTCCGTGAGCGTAATTTCCATATCGCAATAATTTTTACAGAAACGGTGGGGAGAAGAAGAGAATGGAAGGTAGGAGTAGAATAGCCTTTTTAAAGGCTATTCCAACGTGCCATTAGTTCAAAAGGTGATTTTCTAATGATAGACTCCCTTTAAAGTGACACTTTGGTCAGGAACTGAAAAATTATTAATTAAACAGTACCTACTGCGGGTGCAGGGGTATAACTAGCAAAGACTGGGACTCATAGCAAACTTTTGACTTGGGCATACTGCCCCCTTTCCTGTCCCCACATGGTATAACGCTCCATTTACACACACTGTAATGTCTCATAATGGCCCTTCCATACAGTATATTGTCCCATAACGGCCCCTTCACACAGTATAATGTCCCACAGTGGGCCCCGAAGGTGTTTGTTGCAAATATTGCACAAATTTCAGGTTTGGTAGAAACCAAAATTTTTGGGGTTCACCACCCATGAACTATTATATTTTGGGGTCTCTTCAAACCCCAGAGTGTAATGAGCAGAGGCCCAGGACAGGTGAGCAAAGAAAAAAAAAAAAAAGAAAAGTGTTACCTCTCCCAGGCTCCGGCGCAACTTTCTTTAATAACGCCACAGACACGGGTTACGCCAGCATCATCATGTGTTGTGGCGCTGAACTGACCCATGTGATGTCTGTGACGTCATTAACGAGACCCGAGGACCAGCACCGCAGCCCAGGAGAGGTGAGTAACACTGATTTTTGTTTGCTCACCTCACCTGGGACTCTGCTCATTATACATATAAATATATACATATAACTGAAGAAACCCCAGAGCATAATAATACCAATTTCGAATGAAATTGCCAGGTGAACCACGCAAGATTCTGTCCCACATCATGTCGCTGTCAATGACGTCCTGATACTTTTCAGCGACATGATATGGGATGCACATGTTCCCCTGGAGGGCTGAAGGGGAAGCGTAGGTGGCTATGGTCAGAAGCGGGGATTGGTAAGTAAATAGGGACAGTTACTCCAGCAGATAACGGCCTATTTAAAAACAGCAGGGGCCTATCAGCAGTATTTGGGCCACTGTGCGGGTGGTTCCTCAGATCTTGCTGCTTTTTAGCTTGCCTCCATTAGGACACAGATGTGATCTGTGACTACAGCTAAGCTACATTTAGTCTGAGATGCATCATCATTGGTTTGCAGTATTGCTCTCATTGGTTGAAAAAAGTGAAGAGATGAGGGTGGGCCTCAGACTTCCTCAGACTACACACTGTATCTAAACAGTAGTCAAATCTGTGGAAATACATGGCAGATACAATTGTATGGCATGTACAATTGAAAAGAGGCTCTAATACCCTGTCATCTTGTATCTCAGTAAGAAGCGACCCAATAATAAGTAGGTTGACAAAGCTGGCATACCGGCAGGTCTCATACTTGTTCAACTGTCAACAATCCTCTCTACTGGTGGTCTGTCTGACCTGACAGGAGCCTGTTCGCTGTGTATATGCTCTCACGTAACCAGTGCTCCTAACAACTAGGCCAGAATGGCCTCGATGGAGGGCAGTTTGTTGAAATGACCATCCTGCTTTTCTCAGTCCAATTACACGCTCTCCTCTCAAAGTCTGTCAACTGGGCGATCATTAGGATAGGCCATAAGTAATTGGATTTTTGTACTTAGCGTAAATATCTCGTTTAATTAATTGGGGACACAACACCATGGGTATAGGCCCAGCCACTAGGAGGCTGACATTAGGAATACAAAAAGTTTTAGCTCTGCCCAGGGCTATACCCTCCACAGCCAAGAGGCTAACTGTTTAGTACTGACTGCAGTAGGAATAGGAAAAACACAGAGAAAGAATTGACATGTCCTGATCCCAAAAAGAGTATTGAAGGATGAAAGCCCAGAAACCGAAAACAAGCAGAGTGCAGCATCTGTATCCCCCAATAATTTCAATTAGTAAGTAATTTTATGGTAAGAGCAAAAATAAAATTTTCTTGTTGATATCATTGGGGGACTAAGCACCCTGGGATGTCATGAAGCAGTCCCAAGGGGTGGGAAAACAGTGCGCCATGCAACCAACCAAAGGCCCTACAGTTTGCAGGTACTTAGTATCCAGACTTGGAAGGGGAAAGCCAACTATTGTTCTAGCAGAGCCTGTGAGGCATGCACACACAAGCCCGGATGGCAGAAGCCTAACTTAGCACCATAGGATGCGCAGGATAGAAAGGCAGAACCAAAATGAGCTGGATTCCCCAAGCGAAGACCAGGATTATCAGGAAATGGAGGCTGCCAAACCCGTGCATAACAGATGAACAAGACTCAGGGCGATGAGTTGGTTCTGATGCATCCAGGTGAAGCAAACCACCTCAGGCAGAGAAAACACACTCCCTAGAAAGAAGGAGCCATGCAGAAAGAAAAGGAAGCAGGTCCTCTATCATTGGATGAAGGGGAAACAGGATACCACCATGTCCCTGCGAAGGAAGAGACAAGGGCTCCGACCAATAATTGGTCAATCCACGCGTCCAGTGGAGGAGGAATGCCACAAGAAGGCAATGCACAGGGTTCAAGCAGTCATCAAGGCTTTCTGGGCCAGAGATAGAAATTTATGGGAAAGGATCAAAGGGGGGGGGGGGAGAGGAATAGCTGTCACTCCAGCAAACCACTAAAAAAACGGACATGACAACAGATCATTGCCCAGTCTAGGGTTGGGGCCAAACAGCAAAGACTAGATGACCAAGGCAGAGAAGCTACGAGCCTGAAAACTGGGGCTTGAAGTAGATATACTGGAGAAATAGGAATGACCACACACTGCTGCATAGACCATGGTTGCAGCCGAACATTAAGGACTACCTGATCAGAGCGAAGAAGCCACAAAGTTTGGAACCTGCTACTGCAAGCACACAACCCACCAGTGGAAGTGGGTAGTAGAGGGCCAAGACAGAAGGTGCAGAGGCAGTGGGCAAAACCTGGCCCTGACCAGCACAAAGACAATAGCATACTGGGGAACCTGCGGGGCTGGGATAGACCAGACCAAGGGGAGCTGGAGGTCATCAGTCTCGATCTGCCAGGAAGGCAGAGGGCAGGACAGTAAGTGGGAGAAGAGACCAAGAGGAAACACCATAGAAGAATGAAGGAGGAGAGATAAGTGTTGCCACCCGGCTATAGATGTTCTGACTAGGGTGGGCCAAAAGCAGTTACAGAAATAGAAGCTGTGGCCCAACAGGAAGTTTGGACCATGAGAAGGGCTCACCAGCATTTAAACAGTATTGGTTTTGAAAATGTACTGGAATCCAAACCCTCCCAGATCATGGTGCTATCTATTCCTATTCCTATTGTAAAGCGACCACCCAATAGTTGAAATGAGTCAACCTGATGGAGTATGATTAGTCAAATTAGTATATGGAGCATAAATGTCAAAAGTTCAAAACATTGTTGCCCTTTTGCTCGTCAGTGTTTGAAACTCTGCTCAAGGGGTCTAAATCCAAGACATGGGCAATGGAACGGGGGAAGGCAAAGGCAGCCTTTCTCAAGGTGGGAGGAAAAACCCCTGGAACATGCAGGTGACAGGCAAAGTGTGGAAAGCTGTTTCTCACTAGGCAGAGGCCACTCATGGGGTCAGTAGAAAGATCACAAACAAAACTGCTTCAAACATGCTGAGAAAACACCAGACCTGGGAGTAACTGTTGTAGCAACAGCTGACCCAGGAGGAAGGCAATGAACAGGCAGATTGCTGATATCCACTCCAAGCAAGATAAGCTGCCGATTCCTGACATATAGAAGGTCACAATGCACCTGAAAGGAAGGTTAGGGGGAGTTGCTCAGGTCAGGGAGTAGAGAGTGGGATTCTTGTGCTTCCACGATGAAAACCACCAACTGCATGAGTCCTGGAGAAGAGAAGCAGGAGAGGTCAACCAAGCTGTTCGATTTGCATCAGCACAGCAGGTGGAGGCTGGAGGACTGTGAATCTGTAACTGAAGAATCCTCCCTGAGGAGAGGACAAAAAGAGAGGCACCTGAAGTAGGATGATAATAGGGAAAGTAAAGAAATCAGGTTCTGAAAGGCTTTAAAACGAGGGCAAAAAAAATTCCCTAGATGACCCTGTCTATGATAAGACATGTAAAAGCTAAACTAAGGAGGAGAGAGACCAAACCACCAACTGCAGTTCCAACACACAAATGGCAGACCACAAAGGCCAGATAGTAACAGGGAAGCTCCACTATGTCAGTGGATGAGTTTTTATAAGGCTAAGGCCCCACGTTGCGGAAATGCAGCTGCTTTTGCTGCATTTTTTTGAGCCAAAGCCAAGAATGGCTACAGAGGGAATGGGAAATATATAGGAAGTTCTTATACTTCTCTCTTCTACTCAATCCACTCCTGGCTTTGGCTCAAAAAACTGCAACAAAATCTGCAACAAAAGAAGCTGCGTTTCCGCAACTTGGGGCCTCAGCCTAAAAGTGAATATGCCAAAACCATACATATAATGCATTATACAATAGCACAGTGTGTTTAGTAGCATACAGAATAATCGTTGCCTGAGACTGTTACTCTTCTCTATCCCAGACTCCACAGCCCTGGAGGAGTGGGATGACAGGAGGTAAGTTATCGCCTGAACCAGTTTGGGACTGTAACAGAACCAGCTTCACAAACTCATCAGATTAATTCCCTGTAAGAGGGGAGGCTGGAATAGTCCTAAGAAAAGCTAAAAACTCAGAAGAAGTTTCATAGAAGATATAGGAGAACAAAGCAGCAAAGGAGATAGGTCCCTTTATGAAAAGACCCAATGCGACTGCCAGTCTGTAGATCATGAATGTCTATGACATCAACTATCTCAGTGGGAAGAAAACACATGGCAACAGGGTTTCAGGAATGGAGCAGAATGGAGTATAATACATAGACCAGATAATAAAGGACCAGGTGTGTCTAATTGGAATCCTGGTGCTGGAACTAGCATCACTTCTTTGCTCTATGCCCACTCAGGCATGGCGTACTGAGCAAAATAAACCCTCTGAAATGTTATGTTGACAAGGTCAAAAAGGAAAGAAAGTAGAAGGGGATCTACTCATCAAGGTGGTGCTGATATACTGTACAAGTGTCATTAGAGGTGCAGGGGGCATGAGTTAATAAGAACATCATCCTTAGACAGTCATCTAGTTTTTCCCTGCTTCTAGGTGAGGGTCCCATACATGGTCTTTTTACAACGCCTGGCATTCCCCAGTAGACTCCCACCAGGCTTGACCTTGCCAGCTTCCGCATGGAGATCAGATGGGAAAGATTTATTTTAATTCATCTTTCTATTGGTGTGTTATGGAACGTGAAGCCAGGAAATGCCGTAGACACTGTACTGGTTGAGCCATGAGCACCATTCCAGGTGGCACAGCTATAGGCAGTGTTTGTTGTCAGGCAAGAGTGCCACCTCTAGGAGGAATATAAGACTAAACATAACGTTAGGTGAGTCATGTACAGTCATGGCCAAAAGTTTTGAGAATGACACAAATATTATATTTTCACATGATCTGCTGCCCTCTGGTTTTTATGTGTGTTTGTCAGATGTTTTTATCACATACAGAAATATAATTGCATTCATATTATGAGTAACAGAAGCTTATATTGACAGAATGAGTTAATGCAGCAAGTCAATATTTGCAGTGTTGACCCTTCTTCTTCAGGACCTCTGCAATTCTCCCTGGCATGCTCTCAATCAACTTCTGGTCCAATCCAAATCAATGCTTTAATTTTGTCTGAATTTGTTGGTTTTTGTTTGTCCACCCGTCTCTTGATGATTGACCACAAGTTCTCAATGGGATTAAGATCTGGGGAGTTTCCAGGCCATGGACCCAAAATCTCTGTTTTGTTCCCTGAGCCATTTAGTTATCACCTTTGCTTTATGGCAAGGTGCTCCATCATGCTGGAAAAGGCATTGTTGAGCGCCAAACTGCTCTTGGACGGTTGGGAGAAGTTGCTCTTGGAGGACATTCTGGTACCATTCTTTATTCATGGCTGTGTTTTTAGGCAAGACTGTGAGAGAGCCGATTCCCTTGGCTGAGAAGCAACCCCACACATGAATGGTTTCAGGATGCTTTACAGTTGGCATGAGACAAGACTGGTGGTAGCGCTCTCCTCTTCTTCTCCGAATAAGCTGTTTTCCAGATGTTCCAAACAATCGAAATGGGGATTCATCAGAGAAAATGACTTTACCCCAGTCCTCAGCAGTCCACTCCCTGTACCTTTTGCAGAAGATCAGTCTGTCCCTGATGTTTTTTCTGGAGAGAAGTGGCTTCTTTGCTGCCCTCCTTGAGACCAGGCCTTGCTCCAAGAGTCTCCGCCTCACAGTGGGTGCAGATGCACTTACACCTGCCTGCTGCCATTCCTCAGCAAGCTCTGCACTGCTGGTAGCCCGATCCCGCAGCTGAAACACTTTTAAGAGACGGTCCTGCCGCTTGCTGGTCTTTCTTGGGCGCCCTGGAGCCTTTTTGGCACCAATGGAACCTCTCTCCTTGAAGTTCTTGATGATGCGATAGATTGTTGACTGAGGTGCAATCTTTCTAGCTGCAATACTCTTCCCAGTTAGGCCATTTTTGTGCAGTGCAATGATGACTGCACGTGTTTCTTTAGAGATAACCATGGTTAACAGAAGAGAAACAATGATGGCAAGCACCAGCCTCCTTTTAAAGTGTCCAGTGGTGTCATTCTTACTTAATCATGACAGATTGATTTTCAGCCCTGTCCTCATCAACACTCACACCTGTGTTAATGGAGCAATCACTGAAACGATGTTAGGTGGTCCTTTTAAGGCAGGGCTGCAATGATGTTGAAATGTGTTTTGGGGGATAAAGTTCATTTTCTAGGCAAATATTGACTTTGTAAGTAATTGCTGTTAAGCTGATCACGCTTTATAACATTCTGGAGTATATGCAAATTGCCATTAGAAAAACTGAAGCAGTAGACTTTGTAAAAATTAATATTTGTATCATTCTCAAAACTTTTGGCCATGACTGTACAGCCTGCATGCAGTCCAGCATGGCACCTGTCAGATTGGAAGTGTGCTCAGACTCAGAGGGCTCCCCCACAGAAGCATGTTAGGCAGAGTAGATTTTGCTAGGGTAAAAGGATCATTTTGGGGAGTTCCACTTGGTCCTTGCAATGGAGACCATTTCGTACCAACAGAGGAGGCTAGGAAAGGAGAGAGGGGACTGCATAGAAGAGGGATCTAGTCCCAAGAGGGGTATCAGGAATGTACTAACTAACTTCAGAAGGGGAATATAGGGTACTACCCTAGGATCCCAATGATGCAAGTAACTGCACTATCCACCGAGCTCCCTCTATTGCCTTAAGTAGCTTGGAGGATCAGGAAAAAAAAACAATGTTACTCACCTCTCTGCATAATGAGGCTGATGTGACCCCAGAGACCCCATCAGTGGTCGCTGTTGTTAGGCAGAAGCGCTGAAGAGAACAGCGAGCCGCGCTGGAGTCATGGTAAGGTGAAAAACATTGTTTCCTCACCTCCCCTGGGCCTTTGCTTATTATACTGGGGTGTGAAGAGACCCCACAGTATAACAGCAGCTAGTGAGTGGCGAAGTTTCGGGTTTGGCTGAACCTGAAATTTTTGGAAAATTTGTTGGGATACTATACCGTGTGGAGGGGTCACTATGGATCATTATACTGCGCAGAAGGGCTGCCGTGGGACATTATACCACGTGGAGTGGGACTCCTAGCATCCTAGTTATCTTTGATGGTAGGAGTCCTAAACTAATTTCTATTATGGTTTGTGTTTCAAGTCAGTTATTGGATGGCACACTGAGTACTTTATCTTTCATTAAAAAAAAAAAGGCACATCATGCAAAAAAGGTTGCACCTGTCAGACCTGAGGGAGTCTGACAGGTGCAACCCCTACAGATCAGCTGTTGAAGGACATTGTAGCTCCTGGTGATGTTTACATGGTGGGAGCTGCACGGTACAATTGCCATACAATGTGTAGCTGTGCTTTACGTACTGGAGAACTGCCCCAATGAAGTCTATGGAGAAATGCAGCAGGTACACGGCTCTACTCTTAGTATGGCAAGTCAGCAGCCTGGCTTCCGCCATGTAAACATTACTGGGTGGCTAACCCCTTTTCGGAGACTTTTGCCTGTCTCTATATGACATTACAGCATATGATGGTGTCACATGTAGCCATTACGCTATCCCAGTAAAGTACTGGAGGTGCATGCAGTTTTTGCACATCCGCCTACTGGGCCTCCTGATTTGTTAGCCCTGTATCAGCTGCTAGTGACGCCCATGCCGGGGCTGTCTGTACACATGGCTGCCCCGCCTCTCCCTCTATGTAGTCACGGTATGATCGCCTAGCTCAGCTTCGTCTCTGTACACGACAACAGAGTATTCTATATGGCCACGCCCACATGTGGTTAACGCACCCTATGCGGCACGCCCCTTCCTTCTTACACGTGTTTCTAACTCCGCCTCCAACTCCCTCAGCGCCACCCTTTGCGTGACGTCAGACAACCAGTGGTTGGCGCGCAGGGTACGGAATGGCGGAGGTGCTGGAGCTGTTGCTGCAGGAGCGGGTCACAGTGGACGCAGTTCTGCGCTGGGTGACGCAAACAACGCAGGTAAAGTGCCCGATAGAGGCCTTTCCAGTCAGTTGTCGTATGTGCCAGAGCTTGAGGCTCTCTTACAGCCGGCAGCTGACTGGTATAAGTCATTGTATGTGCCCACTGTTTACCTCTGCTTCATGCTCTGTATTACCGTATGTGTGTGAACTGTGCATAGGAGTTTTGCGTCGAGTATTATTTTAGCCAACCCCGGCTCATGGGAAGTGAGGTTATAGGAAGTCTTATGGTGGGGGGGCATGCCTGCTGTGCTGCCGTGCATGCCCCTCTGCCATAACACAGGGCACATGTGCCATACATGGCCAGCTGTGGAGCATAACCATGTCAGGGGACTGAGAAGGACCCCCATTTGCAAGCCATTATAGTACTAGTCAACTAAACTGGGGCAGTGAGCTCTGTAGAGCCCCCTCATACCCCAGGTCCTGGGTGCAGCTGTGACCTTTGCACTGTTTATAGTCATGGGGATGGTCACTACAGCAATGCTCTGTTACTGGAGCAATAATACATTTTATTTATATAGCGCCAACGTATTCCGCAGCACTGTACAATTTGTAGGGTTCAAGCACAGACAAAAAGATACATTACAAAGAAATAGTCAATTCACACACTGGGACTGAGGGCCCTGCTCGCAAGAGCTTACAATCTATGAGGTACAGGGGGTGACACAGGAGGTAGCATTGCTTATACAATGGTCAGACAATTTTGGAGTGAGCTGTGACTGTCCGGGCCCCTCACATAATGTGTTACCCCTATAGTAGACAGGTCCTCACTTTATCAGGTACACAGAACTGCAGGGGGTACCCGAATAGTGACTAGTTATAGTCAATGGTGTCTCTTGTGATCCATTATTAGGCAGATCCGTCTTACGACTAACCAGAAGTACAAATAAAACACAGCACATGTGAGTGCACCCTTAGGGGGCGTTCACACTACCGTTGGTGACCGTCAGTAGTGTCCGTTGATATTGTCCATTACAAGGTTTTAGCAACGGGCACTAGCTGAACCGTTAGAAATCCATTAAAATTACATTGAAATGAATGGAAATTTTATCTTGTGTCTGTTTACAAAAAATCCTACATGCAGGACTTTTGTGCCCGTTAAAAAAAACGGTTTCATGACGGTCGTCAAGTGTCTGTTATTTTTTTAACATTAAAGTCTATGGGTAACGGACAGTAACAAATGGGTGTCCGTTATTACTGTCCGTTTTTTTTCTGCGCATGCTCAGAAAGCAGAAACCAAAAAAAAAAAAGCAAAAAATGGACAGTAAAAAAACACACAAATGGACACTTTTTAACTTGAGTTAATGTCCATTATTGTATGTTGTGATAGGTGTCCATTTTTTTTTTTTTTTTGTAACGGATACTATCAGAACGGATAACCAACGGTAGTGTGAACGCCCCCTTACTGTTATGCAACAGCATAATAAAAGTGAATGGGATCACATTGCGACTTAGCTGTGACGCTAGTAACAAACAAAATCTAACCCGGTTGGAATTTCACTTTAGTGTCATTGTAGCAGAAATGTGTGAGTCGCAACATGAATCCATTCACTTTTATTATGCTGTGCTGTGAAAGTGCAACCTTTGCTTGCAGCTAAAATCTCAATGTAGCCTAAAATGTTTCAAAAAATGTTTAACTTTTAATTGTATACAAACTTAAACACACTTATGTTCATGGGAAAACCTCTTTAAAACCGGGGCCCCACGTGGCGTAAACGCAGCAATTTGGCTATGGCGGAAACACGGCTGCAAGAACCACAGCATTTTACAGTACCTGCAAAGTGGATGGGATTCTAGTGAATCCCATCCGCACATTGCGGGAAAATACACACAGCAGAAACGCTGCGATTTCCAAAACCGCTGTGGTTTTGGAAATCGCAGCATATCAATTATACCTATATTCCCTATAGGTATAATGGAAGAAGAAACCTCTGCGGATTTTCTGTGAAAAGCGCTCCAGGAAAAACTGTGATGTTTCCGCCGCGTCTTTTCCCACAGCGCTTTATTGCTGCAGCCCGCTATGTGGGAGATAAGCCAATGCTTGAGGTGTCAGGCTTACTCCTCTTTCTGTATAGAGAACAGCTGACCCCAGCATGCATGTTTATGGGGGCAGGGGTATAATAGCTATGCTCTGAACAGGCATGTATTAGTAATAAAATTCGTGCATTTTAGGACTCAAAACAACCATGCAGCCTTATCTGGGCATGTTTGAAAAAATGTCCTAAAAGTCATTTTGACGTAAATCAATAATAAATTTGTCTAAACAGACATAATAATAATAATGATAATCCTTTAATAGTCCCACCATGGGGAAATTCAGTGTGTTACAGCAGCAAAGATAAACAATACAAATACAACATGTACAAGAATGTTCCAAGGTAGAGGCATTTCATTGGTAGTAGACAGACAGATAAGAAGTAGCAGAGGGGGAGGATATCACAACCAGAAAGATATTTCAGTTCTCTGTGTGTAATGATCACCGCTTAGGTCGGTGTTGGTTGTACAGCCTAACCGCAGCGGGGAGGAAAGACTTCCGATAGCGCTCCTTCTCACACTTAGGGTGAAGTAGTCGGTCACTGACAGTACTGCCCATCTCATGCATGGGATGGGACTTATTCTCCCACATGGAGCTCACCACGGACAGTATCCTTCTGTCACCCACCACCTGCACTGGGTCCAGTGGGCTCCCCAGGACAGAGCTGGCCCTTCTAATCACTTTGTTAAGTTTATTTCTATCCCTGGTTGATATACTGCTCCCCCAGCGGCCACTCCGAAGAAGATGGCTGATGCCACTACCGAGTTGAAAAAAGTCCTAAGAAGTGCCACCTGGACTCCAAAGGCTCTCAGCCTCCTAAGCAGGTAGAGCCTGCTGTGGCCCTTCATGTACAGAACCTCCATGTGATCTTCCCAGTCCAGCTTATTATTAAGGAGCAAACCCAGGTACTTATAGGTGTTGACAGTCTCGATGCCTGTCCCCTAGATGTCCACTGGATTAGGAGGACATCTGCATTTACGGAAGTCCACCATCATCTCCTTGGTCTTCCCAGCGTTAATCTTCAGGTGGTTCTGCTGGCACTAGTCCACAAAATCCCGGTTCAGTTCTCTGTACTCTCTGTCATCATAGTCTGTGATGGGACCTACTATTGCAGAGTCATAAGAATACTTCTGTAGGTAGCAGCTAGATGAGTTGCACCTAAAATCTGCAGTGTATAGTGTGAAGAGGAAAGGGGCAAGAACTGTACCCTGAGGTGCCCCCGTATTACAGATCACGGTATCTGACACACAGTCCTGGGCTCTCACATACCGAGGTAGGTTTGTAAGGTAGTCTAGGATCCAATTGGAGAGGTGGTGGTCAACTCCAGCAAGGCCCAGATTGTCTCTCAGTAGCCCCGGCTGTATGGCGTTAAAAGTACTGGAGAAATCAAAGAAAATTATTCTCACCTTGTTCCCTGGTTTCTCCAGGTGAGAGAGAGCCCTGTGCAGAAGGTGGCATCAGATGGCATCTACCCCAATGCCCGGCCGATAAGCAAACTGGAGAGGGTCCATAGCGGAGCTCACTAGAGGGTGGAGATGTGTGAGAACCAATCTCTCTAAGATCTCCATTAAGTGGGATGTCAGTGTTACAGGTCTGTAGTTGTTAAGGTCCATAGGATGAGGTTTCTTTGGAACTGGTACCACACAAGATGATTTCCATGATTCGGGGACGATTTCCATGATTCGGGGACTATTTCCAGCTTCAGGCTCATATTAAACATATATGTAATTATACTACACAGCTGATCCCCACAAGCCTTAATTAGCCTTGCACTGATGTCATCTGGACCTGCGGCTTTCCTCGCCTTGATCTTTTTCATCTCCTTCCTCACCTGGGCATGTGTGAAGATCAGATTGTGGTCAGATAAAGACGGATTTCCGGATTTACTGGTCTGGTGGGAAATAGCAGCAGGGGGTGGGGGCAGTGTGGTAGGGGGAACTGAAGGACATGCTGGGGTGGCAGGAGCTGGTCTGTGATCAAATCTATTGAAGAATAGATTTAGTTTGTTAAGCCAATTAACATCTGCCTTCATCTGACTGTCTATGCACTAAATAGGGGCCACAACATAAGCTAGAAAAGTCATGGTTAAGATTTAACCATATGGTATATCCTATTTGTTGACATAAATGGCTACAATGGGAAAAAGCTTTAACTCCACCAAACATGAAGAACATGTTTTACCCTCTGTTTACTATACCTAGTAGCTCTTTATAATAGTCATTCAGTTAATATGCAATTTACCTTTACGTGGTTATTCCATAACTTGTGCTTCATTGTTTGTTCCTTAATAGGAGAGCCATATTGATCCCACTCTTGCTTCGCTTCACTTGCTTCGGAAGGACTTTGTCCCATTTTTGCTCAATTTCCTGCGGGAACAGACCAGTCAAATTCTGAGTAATGGACCGTCTACCCCTGCAAAAACTCCAAATGCAAAGCCTACTGCAAAAGCTGCAAATGCTAGCAGCCAAAGAACTATCCCAGAGAAAAGAACCAACTCCTCATCTGGACATCGTGGAAGCCGAATTCAGCTTTTTGCTCAAACCCCCAATAGTTCATGTGCTTCAGATACATGTTTTCTGTCTCCAAACTCTGTATCCAGTGACTCTTCTTTTATCATCAGGTCAAACATGAACAGAATCAATAGTCCTAACTCCAGTTGTAGCCCTGTCCAACACCATGGTGAAAAGCGATCAGCACAAAAACCAAATCTTGGGAACTTTTTGGTGCTAACTCCTGAAGGACATGCAAATAGACGAGGCAAAAAAAAAGAATAATACATCTAATCGTCATTATTCCAAAGACTTAAGCAGACGCTCCTTGGAAGATGAGGCTCAAGGAGGAAACAGAAAGCAAGAGTGTGCCAATAAGAGCGCATCACCTGCTAGTGTCCAGCTGAATCTCAACAACCTTGAAGAATTTCCTCCTGTGGGAGCTTCCAGCGACTCTGCCAGGTAAAAAATAAAGATTTTTCTCATATGCTGGGGAATATAAACACAGTGATAATCTATGTTATCTCATTAAAAAGCAAACTGCATTGGTAATTTGTACTTTAAGTTCTGACCAGATATTGGCTCTAGTATGATTTTAACATGAAGGAAAATACTGAATTTGTACATGGCTGGTACAAATTCTGGATTTACTTCAGGTCCATATGTCATTTAGACCCACCCCCCCTTCCCAGCCAACTGATTTTGGAGAGAAATACAACTCACTTTGCAGAATTTCTCAGTCCTCATGAAGGTAGGACTGCATTATATGGCCTTGAGTGCCAATGATGACCTCAGGTACCATTCAGCAAGCTTTGGGAAAGGCTTTTGTGTTCTCCTGCATTGGGATTGGTTCTCATCCCTGGTAGTAAAAGGGGTTGTTTCATTTTAGAATGCAGTGCCTTAGGCAGTCAGCTGATTTTGTGCGATTTTGGAGGGGAGCCATGTCCAGTTAGGCATTTATCCTGCAGTGACTGTGGCAGGATAAATCTTGTTTGTTTGGTTTTTTTTTTTTTTGGTTTTTTTTTATATTTAGTAGACCTCACGACGTGTATGTTTTTAGATAACTTTTATTAATTGTGACAATAAAATGGTAATATTTTATAACATTTCTACTTTGGCCATTCATTCCTGTGATACATATTATATGTGGAATCGGACTGTGAGACTGCTTGATGTACATATGCCCTATATGCAGGGCTGTGGAGTCAGGAAAAAAGTAAAACTGGCTTCAAAATAAAATAATTTTTTTCTTATAGTATAGATTAATATTGTATATTTACATGCATATTTTTACATATTCACTTTAGTAGAATTTCAGTAGCTGTCTTTTTAATGAATTAGAAAATTTTTACTGCTTCTGACTGACCATGGATGGCTTTCAGCCATTAATGTAGGAGGCTGTAGAAAAGTGGAATAGATGAGTTGGTGGTTTGGTCTACTGACTCCATAGCCCTGAGTATATGTACAGGGGTTACCTTCATGAGAGTGTGATTTGCTTTCATTTAGAGGTATCCTACCTATATATAAGGATACAGAGAAAGGGACCATGGTGGACAGGGTTGTTTTTGCAGTCATGTTTCTTCTTGCTCTCAACCTGTATAGATTCTGTGTTATACCAAGGATTTGATAATATGAGTTTGTGAGCTTTATTTTTATTTCTGAATTTCTTGTTTGTTCAGTAAAGCAAAACCATCACGAAGAATCAACCCAACTCCAATCAATGATGTGCAATCCAAGTCACGGCTATGTTTTACCTCCACTCCAATTGGTCCATCCAATATGGGGCATGGTTGCACAGGAACGGATGTGTTTACCAATGTTCAGGAAGCTGTTGGCACACCTTATACAGGATCTTTACGTGTAGAGAGGGAAATATTGCGCAAGGAAAGGTATTGCCATCTTAGGATTTACCTAAAGCACTGCTTGACCTAAATAGATTTGTTTAAAATTTTTCTGTAGATTATACATTTCTTTTCAACTTTGCATTATTTGCTTAATTTAAATACTGTTTTATAGGACTAAACTATTGCAGCAAACCTCATCTCCAGTTGTGTTAGATCCTGTCACTCCTACCAAACAGAGCTACGGCAGAAACTCAAGTGTTTCATCAGATATTGTGTCCTTCGCTGATCCTGATGGAGTGTCTAGTAAAAAGTATCTGATGGTCCTTGCTGAGCTTTATTCTACTTGCATAACAGGTATTGTCAATGTTTTAACATCTGCCTTCCTATCCAATTTCTGTAGTTTTATGGGTGATTCCCTTTAAAGACGTTTATGGCATGTACACACATAAATTGTTGATAGATGTGGGGCCTACCTGTAGAACATTGCACCTGTTGTCGAAAACAGGGATCCCCAAACCTTGTCCTGTCTCATGAAGTGGCTGCCACATGCATACAGATGGAATGGAGAGGTGGCACTGGTAGCTTGGTCGGCTGTTTCTATAATTCCCACAGAATAGAAAAATACCTTAGGTGCCGGACTGGTGGCATTTGAGGTCTCTGGCAGCACTCATCTCTCTCTGCAGCTATAAACATGCCCCTTATCATATTTAAAGGAAGTGGCCCAAGAATAACATACAGGACAGAAAAGTGCATGATCGCTTGATTCTCCCATGTCCACCTTTTAAGTGGAGTGGTGGTCAATCATGTTCTCCATTTTTGGGACTTAAGTGGGGCTGAAGGAGATAGTTGGGAGTTGTCCTTGCCCATCTCCATCAGTCATATAGAGACCACTGCATGAGGGGCATGGGTTTATCTAGCCTTGTCAACCAGCTATCCACTGCAGATATTGGGATAAGTGTAGTGCATTTATTATTTAATTCATTTAGATTTACCAAATTGTGCAGCAAAAATTTTCTCAATAACTGAATCCTGACTGAGATAAGCGTGGTATTAGAATGAAGGCTACACCATGGTCAGCAGTTCCCTATTGTATTTACAGTGTCCTTAAGAGCAGGTATTGTAAATTATAGTACTCATTTTTTTATTTTTTTTTATTCAGAAAATCTTGTGCCAAATATATTTCTGGAGGTTTTTTTTGTCCTGCAACTGCTCACATCCAGGGGACCATCTGGCACAGGTGACAGGGACAGTGAGGTGGAGATCACACGAGGTATCAAAGGTAAACAACTGCGCTCCAGTTTTCTGCATGAATCCATTATAGTCATAGGCATTTATACTTAGTCCTCAATGTGTTGATATATAGTTTAGGCTTTTTTTTTCACATGTGTGCAAAGTCCTTCATTAGAAGCCTCTATCACAGATTCCAGCATTTATGACATGAGTGCTCCATACAGCACTATTTTTCCAGTGAAAATTACAAACACAGTTATAAATCTAAGTCACTGCAGGTGTGCGCTGGTCAAAAGATCTTGCATGGTGTTTATAATAGGTGCCTAGACACAGATGTGAATAGAGTTTAGAAGGGTTAGAAAGTGACACATCCCACTGGGTGCTGGGATTGTCACAAACTTCCGACTATAGCAATTGATTCTACAAATTCCATGTTTCCTTCTGAGCCAGCACAGGGAATACTCACAGACTCCTTGCTGCTCTTCTTCCCTCTCACTCCAAGACTAGAAGGGTTGCCAGGCAGTCTGTTCCTAGTAACAGGTCTGTCTCAGATTACTGAACATTTAAGCTCAAAACTGAATTAGCACTGGGTTCTGGCTTGGAAATTCTTAAAACATGGTCAGATTTTCATAAAATTATGATTGAGTGGAGAACACCTTAAAGGAGTTGTTGGTATAAAATCATATTTCTAAACTAATCTAAGCACCTCCTCCCGCCTAACTTCTAACTTACTCACTTTATCAAAAATGTATATTTAGTCATGGGCACGGAACATCACTTCCTTCTGGGGGCCGGCTCCTCTTCTTCTGGACGTCTGCCAGCCTCCCACGCCTGCCCAATAGAGTCAGAGTAATGGCTGCCGACACTCCGACTCTATTGCACAGTCGCCAGCAGACGGCAAGAGGAATAGGAGTTGTCTCCGCAGAAGGATGTGATCTCCCGTGCCCAGAAGATCTGAACAGGAAGACAGATAAATATGATGGGGTGGGCTGAGTTAGTTCGTTAGGAAGGACTAGTAGTGGGTGGGCTAGCTAGGGAAACAGGGAGGGGGTGTGAGGAATTGAGAGGGGGAGGTATTGTGAGTAAGCTCTGAGTGAAGAGCAATGCATCATGGTAGTTGTAGGAAAATAGAACAGGAATCTACACCATGTAAACAAATGCAGAATATGCCAGAAAAACCTAGAAATCACTCAAAACACTGCTAAAAGGTATTTGGGTGCATTTATTAACCCATTAATAGCACTAACAAACCTTTTTTTTAAAAAATTAAAAATTTGCCTGGAAAACCCCTTTAAAATTGTGTCATATTTTACATATGTAACACAGGGTTTGTAGTTCTTTCCTCTTCATGCTATTTGTGCACAATTTAAACATATATTTTCCACTTATTTTACAGATGCCGTGGAACAGAAATTCTTCCAGAGTGTGCACAATTGTGTCTATTTTGCTGTTCTGGTCCTCGATTTTCAGTTTGTGTATGTTACTTTAATTTTTCTTTGGATACCTTCTGTTACTTGTTGGAATACTGATTTTATTGACTTATAGTTAGTTTTTTGTGGGTTTTTTTTGTCTATGAACAACTCTTAATCCTCCTAATCTACAGGTTACCAGGTAAGGGTCTGACTGCTGGGTTCCCTTAATGGTCACCCAAAACAATGTGCATGGGTGACCACCATTTCATTTATTTATATGGAACTGACAAAGATCGCAGTCCCTTATTCTCATTATGGCTAGGAGTCCAAGCAATTCCCTCAAACGCATCCCCTATCCAGTGAATAGGAAATGAGTGGTGTTTGCAGCAAACACCTGCATTTTTGTCAACACATTTGCAAAGACTGTGCTGCCTGTAGTAATATGCTTGTATTAAAAAAATACCTCAGCCCTGACAGACAATTTGGCCAGCCTACGATAAAATAAAGGTTTTTTTTCAAGATTCTGATATCTGTTCAGAAAAGGATCTGGCATATCTGTCAATCCTATTTTATAAAAAAAAAGCCAGTATGCTAGTGTAAACCGAATCTAACATTGTACTGTATGTACTGGATCACTAGTTTACAAGCTATGTTGACCTGTCTCGTCTGATATATAAGTGCTATGATCAGACAGCTATATTACAGAACGCTTACCCTGGCATTGCTTATGCAGTCTAATAGACAAATGGTCAAAATCAAGGAAAAGTTGTGGAGTGAACCTGTGTCTTCTGGTTGTGTCTGTGGATCATCTACAGGATTATTTCACTTTTGGATAAAAGTACCTTGAAGCTCCTTGCAGAGAATGAACGTATTGGGGCATTTTCTCCTGCCTTGCAAGAGCGACTCCTAGAAGCACACAGGACCAGTACGGGGAAGGTAAATGATATATTCTGGTTTTGTTTGTTTGTTTTTATTTATTTATTTATTGTTTTTATCTTATAAAGATGACAGAATATTGCTAGGATATACAAATATCATCATGTTTGTGGGAATCTGCCCTTCCTTACATGTCTGAGAGTGTAGGGGCTGCAGGCTTTTTGTATGGATCCTTCCTGTAATGCACTTATTTCATTTAATATTCTACCTATTATAAATATCAATATACTGAATGGATTCCAGGTAACAAGACCAAGCATTCTGTGAATATTTTATGTAGTATTGTGCACGGTGACCTTGGGGTCTGGCGAACAAGAAATGCTGCCCATTGGCTGGAAACATATTCTTTTTTTTTCTTTCTAGTAGTTGCAATAAATTTCCCATATTGTGCAGCAGGTGATAAAGATGTTTCATTTTTCAGGTATCCCTTCTGCTTCCATCAACTCTGCATTCAGTGTCTTTCCAGCCAGAAACTGATAATCGTTCTAATTTTCCAAGTGATCGGTCATTCCATATCTTCAAAAAGCAAAGGTAGATTTTTTTTTCATGAACTTTAAATATAGGCGATTTCCTATATTTATATAGGGGTTTGGTTTCCTTTTGTTTTCAGTGGTTTATCTTTGTATTTATACAAACTCAGAAGATTTAGATCCAGTGTAACTGAGCTGATTTCTGTCACAGCTGCAGTGCGGTGTATTTCTGCTTCTTCGTTATACCCATTAATAATTGATCAATTTATATTTCAGGGATATTTTCTATGAGCTGCTACGTGAGTGGGAAGATTGCCATGAGAACACAGACTGGGATTTTGAGCATGGTCTTGGCAATAAGATAAGGTATATATAGTACCAAAACACTTTTTTCCATTCCTGCAACCCTCACCTGACTGTTACTCTCCAGGCTTCTTTCATATATAATGCCCTCATATCCCTACAATCTTGCTTCTGCTCACTCCTGATCAGATTCCGTCTTGACTTTATATTTCTTTTTCTCTGTGCTGAGCTGTATCAATCCCATGATGTCTCACCACAGCATCACATGGACAGCTAGAAGATTGTGCTATCACTGCTGCTGGTGGGCAGTGGAATTATTATTTTCTTTACATACTCGCCTAAATATTCAAAGAAACCAATAATAAACAGGAAGGATGCAGTGTGATCTCCTTCTCATCAGCAGTAGCTGGTGATAGCAGATTTTGTCCCCCATGGACAGCCTGTGTGATACAATCCATTATGTTTGAATCTTTCAGACAGATCTGTTGCCTGAGATTGTGACCCCCTTGAGAGAACAGAAAGCCATATTATTCTGAAGGGGTCTCTCTGAGATCACATGACCCAAATGGGGAGAAGTCAACCCTGAATTTTCAGATAGAGTGCCTCTTTAAGGTGATCAGGACACTGGCTAGGTTATGTCTCATTGCATTCACCTAAATTCCTGATAATGGCTACTTTCCCATTATCACTGGTAAGTGGAGTTCCAGTTTTTAGAACCCTAACAAGCCTGAGGATGAAGGATTCACAGATTGTCCTGCACAGCAATGCCCTAGGTCTCTCATTGTGTAGGAAACGACTACAAAGCCACTTTCAAACCAGGATGCTGGTTTCACTTCTGTTCTGGAAATAAGCAAGAAGGACCCCACTGTTTTTTTTTTTTTCTTGTGATCAGCAGAATTAGAGCAGCCACTGATCAGAATGCTAAGGAATTTGTGTACCATTATTAGATGGGAATACCATCTGGAGGAAGACATTGACACTTTTTTGTTTTCTTTCAGGGCTATGATGTTCAACCTCTCTGTAGCTTGTAACCACAGTCACTTTGCAAGACTCTTCCAGAGGCAGCTTGTTCAGGTAAAGAGTGTATGTTACTCAGGATCTGGGTGTGCATATTAATGCATCTTCTAAATTTACAGCTTTCTTGCCCTGCACTATTTGTCTGTCCAATTATCATCACAATATCTGAAAATATTGGATGGCAATTCAGTTAAGGGGATAATTCTTGTAATTTTTGAGTTTTATAAAGTGACAAGAAAAACCACAAAGATACAGAAAAGCAATAAACATGAACCACAAAGGAAATGGTGGAGACAACATCAAGGGGATGTAGGGAGGGGGAAGAGGAATCGGAGACCTTGCAGGATTCAATAGGTATCCCAAGGGGACCAAACAGATTGGAATTCTTCCACCGTGGTGTTGAGGGTGGCAGTCAAGAATGCTAGGCTATGGACATCCTTCATATGAGCAACAAGAGCAGGCCTTATAGGGGGAATGTACACTCTTCCTGTGGAGGGCTGCAAGTATTTTAGCAGCAGTGCATAAGTATAGAAATAACTTGGACGTCTTTTTGCCAAGATGTCTAGGGGGTAAGTTGAGCAAATAGGTAAGTGGGTCTAATGGGACACCCTGTATAAAGAGAGCATCTATTAGGACTTTGACTTCCGTCCCAAAAGGGCGGATTAAGGGGCAGTCTCAGAAGATGTGGTGCAACATACCCAACTTTGAAAGACATCTCCAGCAGATGGAGGGGGACACTGGGGTTAAAGGGGTTAGCCACTTTCAGACCAGTATTGAGAGACAAATGTTATTGTTTGTCTAATAAAAAGTTGTACAATTTTCCAATATACTTTCTGTATCAATTCCTCACATTTTTCTAGATCTCTGCTTGCTGTCATTCATTCTGCTTACATCTAGTGGATAAAATTCTGACCATGGTCATGTGATGGACACACAGGTGCACAGCTTGTTATAGTCACAGTACAGTAATCAGACATCTGCCTAGTAACGAACTGTGCACCTGAGTGGCCATCACATGACCATGGACTGTAAATCACATGACAGCCTTCCCTCTGAATGTGTTTACACCGGTAACTATCAAGCACTGATTAAGACCACCCACTGGATTCTGAAAGTTCACAATGATCTGGATTTTAAAAAGTTATACTAAAAGTCTACATCAATCTGCTCAGCTCCCCCTTCTCTATTATAACTTGCTGCCTGCAGATTGAACCGTGTTAAGGTGACCCTTTCGCTTTAAGAGCAGCATATTGAGTGACTGGTCTACAGTAAATAGTATTAGGTCAAGTGACACGAGAAATAAAGTCCAGTAATGTTATCTTTCATTTTAATTTTTTCAGTTGTGTAAAGGACCCACTGGAGGAATGGGAGGTGTTGGCAGTAGTGATAATTCTGACCAAGATGTACTCAACAAGCTTGGGTCGGATAACCTTAACAGACTGAAGCGTCTACAAGAGAGATTTGTTACTCCTCAGAGTGTTGGTGGCCCTTGTCCTCCTCCTTCCTTTCCTGGGTACCAGGAGTTCTTCAGAGACTTCATTCTGAGTGCCGGAAAGTGAGTATTGTTGAAATGTTTCATACAACAAAAGGAATTATTTACCTACCATTATATATTGTTACATTTGTGGTTTTTTAGGTCTTTGAGAGCAAGCTGAAGTAGATATGTGTTTTCTTTGTGGCTGTTTCTACTAAATACCAAAATTGAGGTTAAAAAATAATGCTGCAGAAACTATGAAAGATTGTTTAACCCCTTAACTACCTTGGACGTACTATTACATCCTGGGCGCTAGGTACTTTGCGTACCAGGGCGTAATACTACGCCCGAGGCCGGCCGCCCGCTCACTATCTGAGATCGGGGGGGTGCCGATATCTATAATCTGCAGTCCGGGGTCTGCCAAGTGACCGCAGGCTGCCTGGAGACCCCACTACCTGGTTTATCCTGCCGAGACCTCCGGAAGTCAGTGCTATGTGTCTCCATAGCGATGACTTCCTGTATAGACTGCAAGACACTTGTATGCTTGTGTCTTGCAGTCTATAGTACTGAGCCAGAGATCACAGCACATAAAAAAGTGAAAAAAAAATAAAGTATGTGAAAAAAAATTAATGAAAGAATAAAGCCCCAAAAATTCCCTTTTCCAATATAAAATGAATTATATAAAAAATAAACCTAAAAATTAATAAAAACTACATATTTGGTATCGCCGCGTTCGTAACAACCTGTACAATAAAACTGAAACCATATTTAACATACACGGTGAACATCGGGAAAAAAAACACTGGAAGTAATGATTTTTCGCCATCTCACCTTACAAAATATGCGATAAAAAGTGATCATAAAGTCATATGTGCCCCAAAACTGTACCAATAAAAAGCACAGATTGTCCCGCAAAAAAAGCCCTAAACCAACTCTGTAAACTGAAAAATAAAAATGCTATGCATCTCAGAAGATGGTGATGCAAAAAAAATTGATTTATGTCCACAAATGGGTTTTTGTTCTGCAAAATTAGTATCGCATAAAAAAACAGTATAAATGAGGTATCACCGTAATCGTACCGACCCGCAGAATAAAGGTAACGTTACTTATGCTTTATGCTGCATGGCGAAAAATTTAAAAGGTAAAACTAAGTGCCAGAATTGATGGGGGGTTTTTTCTAATCCACCAAGAAAGAGTTAATAAAATTTATTTAATAAGTTGTAGGCACCTAAGTATGATGTCATTACAAAATACATCTCATACCGCAAACAACAAGCCCTCATATGGCTACATCACCAGAAAAATAAAGAAAATATAGCTCGTACAATGTGAAGACAAAAACCCCAAAAATCGCCAAATTATTAGAACAAAACTGGCTGAGTCAGGAAGGGAATGTATAAAGTGTGCGAGCGTATATCAGGGGACACACCAGATTTAGAGCTTACAAGGGAAAATAAACCAGAAGTGACCCCCCAATAATAGGAACTACTGGGGAAATAGTAGGGAATTTAGTGTACCCAATGTACTCCGTACAGCTTACATATTCACTTAATAGTTTTAGGAGTTTCTGATGCCACAAAGTGGCTGCTACGTATTAGGCACTGAAATTGGATATTTCTTTAAAAACTTTAATTTTCACTTTGTACATTAATTTTTGGGAAGCATTTTTAGGCTCAAAATGATAATACCCCTTGATACATTCCTTGAGGGGTGTAGTTTCCAAAATGGGGTCACTTTTTGGGGGTTTGTATTGTATTGGTACTTTAGGGGCTCTGCAAATGCGACATGGCACCTGAAAACTATTCCAGCCACATCTGCCCTCCAAAAGCCAAATAGCGCTCTTTCCATTCTGAGCCCCACCATGTACCCAAACAGCAGATTATAATCACATATGGGGCATTTCTGTGTTCAGAAGATATTGTGTAACAAACTGTGGGGTGTTTTTTCTTCTTTAACCACTTGCAAAAATTTAAAATATGTCGCTAAATGGACGGTTTATTGGAAAAAAGTAATTTTTCATTTTTACGTCCCAAAGTCAATAAAATCTGTGAAACAGCTGTGAGGTCAAAATGCTCACTATACACCTAGATAAATTCTATGAGGGGTGTAGTTTCCAAAATGGGGTCACTTTTTGGGGGTTTGTATTGTATTGGTACTTTAGGGGCTCTGCAAATGCGACATGGTACCTGAAAACTATTCCAGCAAAATCTGCCCTCCAAAAGCTAAATAGCGCTCTTTCCATTTTGAGCCCTGCCATGTGCCCAAACAGCAGATTACAACCACATATGGGGCTTTTCTGTGTTCAGGAGAAATTTTGTAACTATCTTTGGGGAGCTTTTTCTCCTTTTGTCCTCTTGTGAAAATGAAAAATTTGGGGCTAAATTGACGGTTTATTGGAAAAAAAGTAATTTTTCATTTTAATGTCTCAATGTTAATAAAATCTGTGAATCAGCTGTAGCGTCAAAATGCTCACTATACCCCTTGATGAATTCTGTGAGGGGTGTAGTTTCCAAAATGGGGTCACTTTTAGGGGGTTTCCACTGTATTGATACTTTAGGGGCTCTGCAAATGCGACATGGTACCTGAAAACTATTCCACCAAAATCTGCCTTCCAAAAGCCAGATAGCGCTCTTTCCATTCTGAGCCCTGCCATGCACCCATACAGCAGATTACGACCACATATGGGGGTATTGCCGTGTTCAGGAGCAATTGTTTTGCAAACTGTGAGGTGCTTTTTCTCCTTTAAGGCCTTGTGAAAATGAAAACTTTGTGGATAAAGTGATATTTTAGTAATTTTTCTTTTATCCATCCCAGTGTTAGTAAAATCTGTGAAACGGCTGTAAGGTCAAAATGCTCACTATACCCCTAGATGAATTCTGTGAGGGGTGTAGTTTCCAAAATGGGGTAAATTTTTGGGGGTTTCCTTTGTATTGGTACTCTAGGGGCTTTGCAAATGAGACATGGCACCTGAAAACTATTCCAGCAAAATCTGCTTTTCTGACTCCCAGTGTCGCTCCTTCTCTTCCGTGCGCTGCCATTCGCCCAAACATCAGTTTACACCCACATGTTGGGTATTTCCGTGCTCGGGAGAAATTGCATAACAAACTGTGAGATGCCTTTTTTTCCTTTAACCCTTTGTGAATGTGTTAATTTTAGGGCTAAATTAAGGAATTAGTGGAAAAAAATTAAATGTCTAAATTTCACCTCCATATTGTTTTAATTCCAGTGAAATGCTTAAAGGGTTAACAAACTTCCCAAATGATGTTTTGAATTATTTGAGGGGTGCAGTTTTGAAAATATGGTGATTTATGGGGGTTTCTAATATATAGGCCATTATAATCCTCTTCAGAACTGCAGGGGTCGCTAAAAAATTAGTTTGGGAAATTTTCTTGTAAATCTGCAAAATCGGTGTTACACTTGTAAGCCTTCTAACATCCAAAATAAATTACAGGACGATTAAAAGATGATGCCGATATATAGCAGAGATATGGTAGATAATATGTATTAATGTATTTGGGTGGTATGACTATCTGTCTGAAAAGCAGAACATTTCACATTTTGAAAATTGCGATATTTTTTTTTATTTTTTATTTTTCCAAAAATTTGCATCAAATTTCCTATTTTTTTAAATAAATGAATACAAAAATATTCATTAGTGTTTACCACTAACATGAAGTACAATGTGTCACGAAAAAACAGTCTCAAAATCACTTGTGTAAGTTAAGATGTCTCAAAGTTATTGCCATATAAAGTGACACATATCAGTTTTGAAAAACGAGGCCTGGTCCTTAACGCACTTTTGGGCTGGGTCCTTAAGGGGTTAAAAAAAAAAAAAAAAAAAAAAGTTTAAAAATTGTTTATCTAAGGCTAGGTTCACACTTGCGTTGGGCTCTTCGTCGTTCGGGTCTGCTGGGAAACCCGAACGATGGAGAGCCTGGCCGCTAAAACAGCAGACACCTGTGGACCTTATAGACTATAATAGTGTCCATCGGGTTTATGTAATTTTTATACTGAAATCGGCAGAAATAAAATTCCTCTTGCAGGACTTTTTCTCTCCAATGATATTTGGCGGAGTCTGCGGCAGAGATGTGAACCTAGCCTAAGTTCTTAAAAATATTAAACTAAACCTAAAAGTTCAAATCACCCCCCCTTTCCCTAGATCACATACAAATAAAAAAACACAAACACATTAGACATCCCCAAGTTTGAAAATGCCTGAACTAAAATTTAAAAACATTGTTCCCACATTGTGAATGTAGGAGTGGGGGGGAACCTAAATATTAAAAAAAAAAAAAAAAAAAACACCTTACACAGCACTGTACTCAGTATATGTCAAAATTGTGAATTCTTGTACATGTATTGAAACCTAAAAAAGCAGTATATCAATTTGGTATCACTGTGATTGTGCTGACCCAGAGAATTAAGCTAACGTGTCACTTTTATTGCACAGTGATTGCTGTAAAAATAAAACCATATAAGAAAATTTTCCAGTTCCACCCCATTCTGAATAATTTTTTTTTCCCAGTACGTTGTACAGAATATTAAATGAAAGCATTATGAATTACAATTTGTCCAACAATGAGCCCTCATATGACATATGTGAATGGAAAAAATTGTTGTGTTCCAAGAGGGGTTAAAGGAGTGTTCCGGTCATTTTTATTAATGACCTATCCCCATACCGTTTCAATCCTGTTCACAGGTTATCTTATTTGTAAAAGTGAGCTGATGGTGACAGCTTACTAAGAGGAGAGTCTCAGGCATGCCAGCCTATGTATTTATATAGTTCGATTTAGAATTATTGGGCAGTTTGATGTCTGATGCCAATATTTGACCAGTGTTTATTTTGCTGATGCAGCTACCAGTTTAATCAGCACCTAATGGATAGTCTGTGCCAAGAAATACAAGAGCTGGATGCCAATTCCATCATGGGACATGAGGCAACAGATGTGGAGTCGGAAATGGAGGAACAGGTAATAAATTATTTGAATTATTTCTACGCTGCATTTCCCTCTAGAACAGTTGAGGGTTTTTTTTTTTTTTGTTTTTTTTTTATTTTAACACATCCGCATCATGGAGGCTGAATAAAGGGCAGTTGGAGTGAAATTTGGCACGGTTTGCATTTTTTTGCTGCATGGAATAGTGTAGAAGGCTTCTGTTAAAAATAAATATATACAAACACTGTATTTTAATTATTATTATTATTATTATAAATTAATTATTATTATATTTTTTTTAACCTAATCGCCTGTGAGCCTTACTGGTATATAAGTTCAACTGATCAAAATACCTTGATGTCAAAGCGTCCCAACATTTCATAAGAGAACTTGGGTGGATCCCAAAAGTTGTGCACAGTTGAGATTATAGGTTTTGACAATTAGACCCAGCAGTTACTAAGGGGTTAAAGAGGTTGTCCAACATTAAAAACATATTCTTTTCTTTTCAATGTTTTTCTCTCCAAGTTAGCATGCCATGTATGATTTATTTAGAGGAGTCAATCAGCAGGCATGGAGTAAGATGTTAAAAAGATTAAAAAGAAAAAAAGGCACAATTTCTTCCTGCTCTTTACACTGTCTAATATACTGCTACAGCTGCCTATGAAGGACTGTCTGAGATTGTATGAGATTAAAAAGGCCGGCTTCATTAAAGCAAAACAAAAAAATGTTGCATCAGTAGTTTAATATTTGGTTGTTTTGTGTGTTTAGGATGAAAAAGCACGTTTTGCTTCAATCCTGATGACTCTGCGGCTGTTGGCAAAGTTTCTGGGGTTTGTGACTTTCTTACCCTATAGAAGCACGGAATCTCTTTCTAGCGAATTAGTGGAATCTGCAGTTTCCTTACGGAGTCAGGTAATACATTTGAGAATTGGGCCTAATGCAGAATGACGCACTTCTTTCATTTCATGAAATCTAGTTGCTGTGGGCACTGCTGTTGTTAATGAATGTGGTATATTAGTTTTGTTGTACAAAGTTTCTTTCCTCTACCCTTTGATTGTACTTCCATGGGTCTTCTCCTTAGTTTGACATGCTACCTGACTATTTTTATTCCTCCCCAGACTCGTCCAATGTTAGATGTCTTGCAGTTGCTCAGACGCTCCATAAAGGACCATCGCACAGTGCTGACCATTCCTTGGGCAGTAGAATATCTGTCATTGGTGGATTGTGTTGCCCCATATCTTGATTATTACAGAAAAGTATTCTGCATTTTACTACATCTGTACAGGTGATAAATATGTATTAATATATAATTAATAGATAATATATTGCAATATACAGTCTATTCTAGGAATTCACATCTTATGATGATGTGGCTAAAACTGCAGTGAATACTAGATATATATTTTTTGTGTGTTTTATATATGTGTGTCCATATACATTAGTATAGTAAAGTGAAGAGCCCACAGCGCTCACCTCAACATGGCAGTCTCTTCAATCAGGTGGTGGTCATGGATGTCAGACCCCCGTCAATCCCCGTCAATTGATGACCTATCCTTATTTAAGTCCCAGAAAACCCTTTTAGTGCCTAAGGATGTAGAATGCGTTGTCCTAAAAGTTTCTATAGGTGCAATATGTTGGTGGCCAATACTTTTGTCTGTATAGTGTATGTGCATCAAGTCCAGCCAAGGGAGTAGAGTGGAAGTGGATGAATTGAAGGGAAAATCTTAAGATTTTAGTTCCACTATTGATCCAGAGGAAGGCAGGGAAACATAAACACAGTCTGCCCTGAAATGGAATAAATGATTCCAATTTTCTATTTTTTGTTCGCAATTTAAGGCCTTTCTTGTACATGAGGTAACCTAAGGCTATTACATCAGTTTACAGCTCAGAGTTCACACAGTGTAGTTTTATGCCAGTGGTTGTGCTGTCAAAAGCAATTAACTTTTTTTTTTTTTTTTTTGTTTTGTTTTAAAGGAATAAATTGATCCTGACAGATGAGAAAGAGATGAGTATCTTGAACAAGCTGCTGCTGCTTGCAGTTCTGGGCTGGCTTTTCCAGGTATCATATTTACAACTGTACCTCATTGCTTTTATTTATCCATACTAAATAACCCACAGTAGCTTTTCTGACATCATGTGGTTTGCTCTTGTAAAGGTGCCAGCATTGCCAGAGGAATTGTTTTTTAACAGTGAAGCAGTTCAAGATGAGATTCCAGTAGAGTTGTTGGTATCGGTACAGGGGCTGGTAAGTGTGTATTGTTTTATATCTCAGCAATTCTTATACATTTACAGTGTGGAAGTAAGGGTCTCCATTTGACCTCATCAATCAAGTTGTTGTGTTTTTTTTTTTTTTTTGGGTTTTTTTTTTTATTGTTTATTTATATAGCACCATTAATTCCGTGGTGCTTTACATATGAGGATTTACATACGGTACACAAGATATACAAAACAGATAATACTAACAGTGACCAACTGGCACAGTGGGATAGAGGGCCCTGCCCGCAAGGGCTTACAATCTATGAGGGAAGAGGGATAGAGACAGAAGGTGGGGGTAGAGGCTGTACAGATGGTGGTGGTGTGGTGACAGTAGCGTTATTGGAGGTTGTAGGCCTTTCTGAATAGGTGAGTCTTCGGGGCCTTCTTGAAGCTTGTGACGGTAGGGGACAGTCTTATGTGTCTTGGTAATGAGTTCCAGAGTATGGGGGATGCACGGAAGAAGTCTTGGAGACGATTGTGTGGAGCGGATAAGAGCAGAGCAGAGTAGGAGGTCTTTGGAGGATCGGAGGTTACGTGCGGGCAGGTAGCGGGAGATTAGGTCGGAGATATATGGAGGGGACAGGTTGTGGATGGCTTTGTATGTCAGCGTTAGTAGTTTGAACTCTATTCGCTGGGCGATGGGTAGCCAGTGAAGGGATTGGCAGAGGGGAGCGGCTGATGAAGAACGGGGGGAGAGGTGTATTAAGCGAGCAGCACAGTTTAAGGTGGACTGGAGGGGGGTGAGAGGGTTAGCTGGGAGGCCATGGAGAAGGGTGTTACAGTAGTCTAAGTGGGAGATTATGGGGGCATGAACTAGCATCTCTTTAGTTTCAGGGGTGAGGAAGGAGCGGATTCGTTGGATGTTCTTGAGTTGGAGGCGGCAGGAGGTGTTGAGGGTTTGAATATGCGGCTTGAAGGATAGGTCAGAGTCTAAGGTTATCCCAAGGCAGCGAGCCTGTGGGACTGGGGTGAGAGTGGTTCCATTAATTTTGATAAATGGGTCAGGTAGGGGGTCGTGCGTGGAGGGGTGAAGATTATGAACTCCATTTTCTCCATGTTGAGTTTGAGAAAGCGGGAGGAGAGAAAGGAGGCTAAGGCTGCTAGACATTCTGGGACTCTGGACAACAGGGAGGTAATGTCTGGTCCAGAGAGATATATTTGGGTGTTGTCAGCATAGCAATGGTAATGGAAAGCATGGGATTCTATGAGTTGGCCAAGGCCTAGGGTGTAGATGGAGAACAGGAGGGGTCCTAGGACGGAGCCTTGGGGGACACCTACAGAAAGAGGGTGTGGTGGGGAGGTGGTGAGTGAGTGGGAGACGCTGAATGTGCGGTTGGTGAGATATGAGGAGATCCAGGAAAGTGCCAGATCAGAGATTCCAAGGGATGAGAGCGTTTCTAACAGGAGGGAAAGGTCGACTGTGTCAAAGGCAGAGGAGAGGTCGAGGAGGAGGAGGACAGAATAGTGACATTTGGCTTTGGCAGTTAGAAGGTCATTAGTGACCTTGGTTAGGGCAGTTTCTGTGGTGTGATGGGGTCTGAAGCCTGACTGTAGTCTGTCAAAGAGCACATTGGACGAGAGATAGGAGGACAGTTCGGAGTGGACGTGTTGCTCCAGCAGTTTAGAGGTGTAAGTACGGGAGCAGTGAGATGGGGCGATAGTTGGCTGGAGAGGACGGGTCGAGGGAGGGTTTCTTAAGTTGTTAGTTCTGCCCAATTATTTGGGATTTCTGTCTCAATCAATGTGGCTGGTATTACCTGCTTTCCTAGAGTATTGTATAAGGTGTCATTTTACCAGATTTGTAAGTGAAATTGGTAAGTGGCAATAGTGGCCATTCCAGTGGCTATTCAGATGTGCCTTGTAAATGTGGATTTTGCCTATGAACACTTGCCATACAGTAACCTGCTCTGAAGTTTCATTTTATATATTTTAGCTTAATTTTTATTAAAGGTTTTTTCTAAGTTTGTGAATGGGAATGCTTGAGCTGGAAATAGACATTGGTTCCTTGTGTAGTATATTGCTTTAAGGCTGAGACCCCACATTGCGGAAACGTTTTTTTTGTTGCAGATTTTGCTGAGGCTTTTTGAGTCAAAGCCGGAGAATGGCTACAAAAGGAATGGGAAGTATATAGGAAGTACTTATACTTTTACCTTGTGTTGAATTCACTCTTGGCTTGACTCAAAAACCGCAGCAAAATATGCAACATAAAAAAGCTGCGTTTCCGCAACGTGGCGCCTCAGGCTAAGGGGATTTTCTTACAAACAATACTTATCCCCTATTCTGTGCATAGGAAATCTGTGTCTAATTGCTGGGGGGACCAAACTGATGTGTCCACCAGAGATTGTGGGACTTCCTGAGTTCCCTGTCAATGGATCCATGGCACATATGCGTGACCTTCACTTCTGTGGGACTGATGGAACACCATAATTGGCTATCTTTATCAGTACCATGAAAGTGAATGGAGTGGAGATTACGCATGCGCAGTATATCTCAATTCACACAGGGGTATTGGGAACCACAAATCTCCTGATCACTGGGATTCCCAATACTGTGGATAGGGGAGGGGATAAATGTTTGTGGGAAATTATATCAATGTGCTGCCTCCTGCAACAGAAGTGACATTGCTTATCACCTTGCTTGTAATCCCCAAAATACTCCAGGCCATACTGCTACCACTCCCACAGCTGTAGACTAATTTTACCATAACGAATGATACTTTGTTCTGATATTTTTGTTGTTGATCTAATGACACCTGACATTCTTAGAACAAATTGGTTTATAATAATGCATTTTATTTATATAGCGCCAACATTTTCCGCACCACTTTACAAATTGTATTTTCTATGGTCCGTTTTAATAGATCGTCAGAAAATAGAACATGCCCTATTTCTCGCTGTTTTTCATGGATCCCTCATAAAATAAGTGAAAATGAATGCCACGCCGATGCAAAACAGTCATGAAAAAGGGACCATTTGCCCTTTTTTTTTCATGGCCATTTTTTTTTTTATCCAGAGTTATGTGAATATGACCTCATTCACACGAACATGGCCATTTTTATGCCGTGAAAAACTTACAGATCATGAAAGCTGTAAAAAAACACTGATCTGTTATTAACAGATGTAACTTGGACATCAATCTGTTTTACATCTGTCCGTGTGTCCTCAAAACTGTGTATGCGGGTATCCCAACTCTCTATGGACATTAGACGTTGTGGGGTGTGGTACAAGGACTGTTGTATTACACTATGCCCAATTCTTTGTTACTTCTGGAGCTGAGGTGCCACTGGAGATTTTTGGTAATGTCCTGTCCACCTCTCCCCATTGAGAGCACATACTTGCCCAGAACCAGTTTTCTTGTGTATGAGAGGTTTGTGAGAAATAGCTGTTGGCCAGATAATGAATTGAATATGTTTTGTATTCATCTTTTTTTTTTTTTTTTTCTTCTTTAGGACAACATACCATTGGTGGATCAGCAACTGTTATACAATTGTTGTCCTTATATTGGTGAGTATTTTATACAGATGTAAGATAGCATGCACTAGGATGCTTTAACATCAGTCTTTATAGCTGTGTACTTTAAACCTCATTTGTTTTTATGGACAGTGCTCTGCTCCGAATCCATAAACCAAAACTTGTGTCTTGCCAGTGTATTGTACCCTTGTTTTCCATAGCTAGTTGTTAATCCTGGCATTATCAAGGTCTTGTACAATCCTTCCTTCAGTCTTGTCCCTCTTTTCTGCTCTTCATTCCTACATGGGAATTCTGTAGCTTGAAGCAGTAAGGGCACAAACTTACAATCTGACCTGTGCCCTTTAGTTTTGTCTTGTATGCTGTGCAATATTAGTCCCTCCAAGCAATTAATTTCTATTTATTTGCTACACTTAATGGAACACTCCAACACTGTTACAATGCAGGGCCTGAGCAGATGGTGCATTACTCAAAATTACAAGAAATCTGAAATAAAGACATGCATCAGGCCCGCACCAGGTAGGACTTAGGTAGTTTTTCCTGGTGTGTTCCTATATTGTTTTTGAAGTGTTTATCTCATTTATGTTCATTACCATAGTTAAATGCATATGAGGAATTTGACCACAGCTGAGGAAAGGAAAACCTTTTCTTTAGGAAAGTCTTTCCTTCCTTCATCTGTGGGGAATCCATTCATCCAAGAAAGAAAATAATATTGGAGGTAATGCAGAAACTAATTTGAAAAAAATGCAAAGTCAGTATAGAGCCATTGCATGTTAAAATACCTAAACTTTCTGAAACAAGCACAGTAGTGATTTTTCTATTATGAAAGATGCTTATTCAACAGAGTTTTGTAATTAACCCTAATGGGTTTTTTTTTCTGCAGGAGAATTGAAGAAGTTACTTGTTTGTTTTGGGGCTGGCCATGGAGCAAAGAATGGAGGTTTCATAAGAAAGATAACTCCCACTGCCGCAGAGCCCCTGATGCCAAAACAGACTTTATCACAAAAAAAACTTCAGGTAACTTTCCTGGTTATATTTATCATAAAAATAATTCTCTGCATTTAAACTGAACAGTCCTAAAATGGTATTGGTTGTTAGAAAAACTGCTAATAAACCTTTTGATATTATCTTACCCAGGGGGATCATCTGTTGTTGTTGAAACTGTCTCTTTTAGAGCAGCATCCTATTCCGGTTCATAAAGCGAATGAGGATCCAAGTGGGAACCCCCCCCCCCCCCATAATAAATATATGTCCTAATAGGACATATCAATATGGGTTATTTAGATGAGAAACCCCCTTTTCCAACTAAAATTCTGACTTCTTTTTGACAACTAATATACCTATGTCATTTTATATACACTCTCAGGTTCCCTCCACAACCACCCTCTTCCTTATCCTCACTAGCCAGAGTCCACAGAAAAGTATGGCTGTTAATCTTTCCCCTGCACTATACAAGGTTGTAAGGACTTGCTGCCATCTGTCCTTGGTGGTAACAGCATATTGACACAGATCCTGCCATGGAACAAGGGGATATTCAACCCTTACAACAAAGTCATTATAAAGGAATATAAATCTGTTATCAAATCTGTCATTGTATTATCTTGTATGTATCTTGACTAGAGTCCAAATTAGTATTCTGATCCAATATGTCAAGTGTAATGTGCGCTACAATTGGTTCCAAATTTACTTTTCTTTTATTATCCAGTTACATCCACTAGGATCTCTGATGCATTCTGTCTGAACTGAATATCATGAAGCAGCAAGGGTCTAGTCCCTTTAAAAGATGGCCTAGTTGTGGAGTTTCTGTCCTGCTTTGGACATGTGATTTGATATCAGATTTGGAACCAATTATAATAGGAAATGACTTTTGCCTCTGTGTGGTAGTTGCTTGATCACTAACTAAGTGTCTCGCTGGTAGTTTACAACATGTTCTGGTGAGCTTGTACTTGTAGCCAGTCAGACATGTAAATCGCTGATCTCATGATGATTATGTTCATTTTTTTTTTTTTTTACACAGGCAGCACTGGAACAAGCATTCTTTCATAACCAGCCTGCATCTCTACGCCGATCTGTTGAATTTGTGGCTGAACGTATTGGATCCAATTGTGTGAAACACATCAAGTAAGAGTTTGTCCTTGAGAGCATGGAAATGCATATGTTAGACTCCAATGTTACTTTAAAGCAAGTGTCACCACCTCCAAGAAGTCCAGTTCTTTACCTCAATCTATAGATGCTGCTCCACTGATTCTGGCACAGTTGAAATTTTTTTCTCTAGCCTCCACCATTCCCATCCAATCAATGCTGCTAGTCTTGGTGCCTGATATGCTATTTAGGGTCTGTACTGTCAGGAGGTCGGTGTCAGATAGGAGCAAATAAAGGTGTGTGATTCTGAGCTATGACACTGGCTGCCTCTGATTGCAGCTCTGAATCACAAGAGTCAGGGCTCGATACAGAGCTTCAAAACGTCTCCACAGACACAAATTTGAAAATAACTTTCTAGCTGCCTGAAGCCACCACTGGAGAGAACTCACTATATATTATTATACATTGAATTAAAGCGGTATTCCCATCTCAACATTTATGGCAGTTTCCATAGGATATTCCATAGATGCAGGTCCCACCTCTGGAACCTGCATCTGTCTCAAAAATAAGCTACGCATGTACGAGTCTCTCCATCCATGGCCATATTCATTGCCAACCTATCAAGAAAAAAGACCTGTCACCACTAAGAAAAAATATTTAAAACTCAGAAAAAATGTTTAACTTTTGATGTTTTATATATTAATCTGCCATTTTGTTGCCTTTGCTGCCGGTTTATCAAGGTCATTCTGTAATGTTATATAATCTAGCTCACTTTTAAGTATTTTAAAATGTTGTGTGTCACTAGCAAAGACTGACATTTTACTCTTACTGGAAGGTACTCCACAAGATCATTAATAAAAAGACTAAAGAAAACTGGGCCTAACACGGGTCCTTGTGGTACCTCACTGCTGAATTTGTGTACTTTTTACAACTTAGTTTTCTGTCTCTACTAGTTTCCTACCCATGTGCACATGTTGTCTTATAGTATCAAAATGAGTTTGCAAAATCCATGTATATCACATCAGCAGGATGACCAAAGTACTTACCTCCTTCCAAGCATGTTAGTTAGACATGACCTGTTATTCTTGAATCCTTGCCAGTTATCAGTTTTTAAACTATTTGCCACTATTTTCTGGCTTCACCTTTCACAATACCTTCAAATATTTTACATCATACCATCATCATTTGGTTTCTGTAATACCAGGTTATGTGGCAGAGACATTACTGTATAAAACACAACCTTTATTATGTTTCTATCTCTTAATTTAAGGGCAACCTTGGTGACAGATCTTGTGAAACAAGCAGAGGCTGTATTGAAGGAAAAAGTGACAGAGGACAGTGCAGATAATAGCAAGCTGCTGGAGAGTGTGTGTGTCCAGCTCTGCAAGAATGGACGGCAGGCTCTGCACAGAGGCCAAGAGTAAGCAGATGACATAAACCTGTAGTAATTCTTGTATTTTTTAGCCCATTTGTGCTGGTGTTTGATGAAATTGCCAGTTTATCTGTTTATTTTCTCTCATTAATGTAATTGGTGGACACAGCACTGTGAATATAGACCCGGCCTCTAAGAGGCTGACACTAGGTATGCGAAAAACCTCAGCAAAGTACATCTCTATTTGATTCCACACAGGAGGAGATCCAGGCGGTCATGGATACCCTGCAGTATTAAAGAGGACCCTAACATTTCCTGCCAGAAGGCAGTCCCCCAAATGTTCTCAAACTAATTGGGCTTTTGTCCAGATCATCAAAGACAATTTGCTGTTTCCTGGGTTAGGAAAGCCTGCATTACTAAGGACCTCTCCCGGACCATCAATTTCTTGCCTCTCAGCTCCTTCAATTCTCAAAGTACCTCTGTGTCATTTCCCTGGAAGCAACAGGTCACTTAGTCAAGGGTGTATCTAACAAAGTGGTCATCATCCGAACCATTTGAATCAGGACCTTTAAGACAGTTAATGTTTTTCTCTTCTTCCAGGATGAACAGAGCAAATTTTTTTTTGACAAGGGCGCTGCAAGACCTCTAGACCACCTTCTTCTAAGCCTCCCTCAGCAGGAAGGTCTTCAGATTCTTCAGGCAGGGGGATGACTGGTCTGGCTTGCCAGCTTTGACATTGCCTGGTTACAGTCCATGGCATTGGTTGGGTACAAAAATAAAGTTCTGTTCTCTCCTCCCACAAGTTTTTTTTTTCTGTCTACGACTCATCCTTCCCATTCTCTGTCCCCTGGTTTGGCTGGAATTCCTTTGGTGGCTATTCTTCCTGGGAATCCCTCATTACCTTTGGTAAAGTCCTCTGTTTATCTACGCTGGTAGGTGATCTCCAACTAGGGAGTTTTGGTCTCCTAACCATGCAAAGAAAGTAGCCCAAGTCAGAGCCCTCTCTTCAGATCAGTCTCCTGGAACTGAGGGCCATCTTCCTAACCTTATGCCACTGGACATCTCTTCTCCAGGATTATCCAGTCAGAGTCTTGACTCATTACTCTACGGTGGTCACTTTTTTGAACCACCAGGGGGGACCAGGAAACGTCCGGGTTACTTCATTGGTCAGGGCATCATTTCCCTGCTCTCTCAGCAGTCCACATACCAGGGGGACTATCTCAGCCATGAAAAACTTAATCCAGGCAAGTGGTCTCTCCAGCTGAAGATTTTCCTTCAGCTCTGTCAGAGGCAAGTCAACATGGACATGGATCTCTTTTCCTCCTGTTTGAACCACAAACTTCTATCCTAGATAGCCATGTCTCAAGACCCTCAGGCCCTTTACAGCTTCACCTTCTTTATATCTTCCCTCCCATGATGCTTCTTCTCTGCATCCTGAAGAAAATCAAGGCATAAGTAGTTCCTGCCATTTTAATGGCCTTTGATTGGCCTTGCAGGACCTGGCACGTGGATCTAATCTATATGCTGGCAGATGTCCGTGTCCTTTTCCTCTGCAGCACAACCTCCTTTCATAAGGTCCACTATTCCATCTTTCTTCTTTTTTTCCATAAAGGTCACTTTCTTTATGGCCTGACCTTTCTTTTCAGGGTTTACGAACTTACTACTGTATCCCGTAAGCCCCTTCACTACAAGGACACGGTTGTACTCCGCTTGGTTCCTTCCTCCCCATGGTGTTTTCCTCTTTCTACATCAATGAGGACCTCATCCTACCCTCCTTTTGCCAAGATCCCAAACAATGGATTGAAGAATCCCGTCACTGCCTGGATATTGTCCAGGAGATACTGGTCTACTTTTCATCACTCTGACTCCCACGTGGTTCTTACTGAGGGCCTTTGTAGAGGCTTGTTGGCTTCCATGTCTTCTGTCTCCCAGTGGATACTGTCTATGGTCAGAGAAGTGTATAGGAGTAGGGTCCTCCCATTCAGGTGACTGCTCACTCCACAGTTTGTACTCTCTTGGGTTTGCCACCTGGGCCTCGATGCACATTTGTGAAATTTTACCTACTTCAGTCATTGAACTCTGCCGTCCCCAGTCCATCTGGTTCTGCAAGTGACTGTACACTAGGCTAGTCACATGACTGTTCTTCACAACGAGAACGGTTCTCGGATGTCCCACAGTGCCGTGTCTCTCAGTGACATTAACAAGGAAGATGGATTTTTGTGCTCCTTGTTCAGTTAATTGGGTGACACAGATCCTTTTTTTGTTTTTGTTCTCCTGACCCCAGGCTGCTGTTGGTTCTTTTCCATGCACAAGACGTGTTGGTCTGTAGTATATTTGTTTCTGACATTCCTGGTTTTCTCTCTCTTCTGCTGTCTGTACAGACTGATTAGCATAGTGTCCAAGAAAAGGGTATAGCCCATGGGAAGAGCCAACACCTTTTGTTTATATCTAGTATCATTTTCCTAGTGACTAGGCATATACCCATGCTGCTGTTTTGCCCAATGAATTCAACAACATAGGGAATTTACAGTGGGTACAAAAATCCATTTATTTTTTTCTTTGTTTTACTTACTGTATCCTTTTTCTAATTTTCGAAAATCCAGTATATCTGATAGATGTGAGATACAATACATGTTTCTTCTGTTACCTTTTTGTCCAGTTCTCATTAATGTTCACCATTATGTAGATTTTTTTTTTTTTTATTAATTTAGTACCGGTATAGTAAGATACAGTATTATCCTAATCTTATTTATTGGCTTGCTACTTGCTTGGTCCTGTTGTTAGTCCATACGCTTATTACACCTTTTTCTGCTTTGTATCTACTACACTAATTTAATAAAAGATCAGTTTGATGTAATTAATATAATTTATATATTTACTTATTCTTTTATAGATACTGCAAGAAGAAGGCTCCCGATGCTGTCAGAGCGCTGTTACCAGAGGAGACGTCTACTTGTGTGGGTGGATATATGTTGATTGTTTAAAATAGCATTTCCCCCTCTCCTGTTGTCTGCTGAAGCGACATGTTTTTTAGGGAATATATTAAGGATATCATATCAAAGAACACATCACTAGCTATTCAGAAAAATAGTACAATTAATGAATTTTCTTACTTTATTTGCTTTGTAATTTAGAGCCAATTTTTGGCCAGTGTGAATATAATTAGCTTCCTTGTTAGTGTAACCCCTTCCCACTCAGCAATGTAATATTACATTGCCTGAACTTATAGTACAGAGTTGCAATGTAAAAGGCACAGAAGCTACTACATTAGTGCTGGGTTATGGCTGTATTACACAGGCAGGACCCAGCATTTAGAATTTTTAACCGGTATTTTTTTTTTTTCATTCAGTCACACCAATGTTAATAAAGGCTAAACAAAACATTAGATGTACCTAAAATGGTTTAATCTAAAATACAACTTGTCTGCAACACGTGGCCCTAGCCTTTAAAGTTTCCTATTATCAGTACAACATCTCTATTCTCTCATCAATTATTCTTCTCCAAAAGTTAGAATATGTAAGTTTATATGTGCAGCTGATTCTTATACATATTGAGATGCAGAAATACTTTAAAAGGCTATGCGTACCTTTGCCTTGAAAAAAAATGAAAGATGTGTTTTTTACTTTCCTTTTAAGAAGTTCAAGTTGCTCTGTTGTTGACTGGATTTCTATGACTTGCTTGTGCATGTGACGCTGCAAGCTGTGAGTTCAGTGGGTGTTTCCATCAGAGCCCTAAGCCTATAATGTGTGCTCTCATTTTCACTCTCAATGATATGACTGCAAGCTGTGATTTCTGTGACACAAATAAGTTCAGAAGCCATATCTGAGGTCTATAATGTGTGTATATGTAATATCAAAGTTTTGTGATAGCCGAAAATGCTATTGTGCTCATGAGGTTAGTAAGAAGCAGAGGTAGCAACACTTGACTGCAGAATCAGACCACAACAGGGTTTATTTGTAGTCTGTAACCAAGGAGGCACACAATGGTGTAGATGCTGTGCATACCAAATGATAGGATGTTTATAGCTGGAATAAAATATAGCCTGGGATAAAATACGGCGCCTACTTAATTATGAAGTAATCTGCAACCTTTCCTGACATCTACTCTTTTTTTTTTTTACACCAGGTTCTACATAGTGCTGAAGAAATTGCTGTGTCTCTGGCCATCGAGAAGGCCTGCACATGGCTAAATACAAATATCTCAGGTAGCTTCACCAACATTTATCCTAGATGAAATTGTATTCCGCATTTTTTGGACTATAAGACTCACTGTTTAGCAAGAAAAATCTGTGCAAAAAAAGTGCCTGCATCTTCTAGTACAAAATCATGGGTTTTTCACCAGTGCCAGACTTCCAAGATCGCTCTTTAATGATCACGTGAAGCACTGATAAAGTGCTTTACCCGATCTCTCAGATCTGTGTGTGCCCCACACACAATATCATACTTTGTTAATGCCCCCTACACAATATAATGCTCCATTAGTGTCCCCCAGACTGTGTAATGCTCCATTGGTGTCCCCTACACAGAATAATGCCATGTTAGTGACACCCACACTGTATAATTCCATGATGGGCCCCACATACAGTATAATGCACACTAGTGCCTCTATACAGTATATTGTTCCATTATATTGTGTGGAGGCACTAATAAGACATTATACTATGTGGAGACCACTAATGGGACTTTGTGTATGTGCGTCTTAACTGTTAGCTATTCACCCCCTATATCTTCCCTATATTACCAGTTAGTGACGTTGACCACTCTACTTCATTTGACCACCAAGGAAAGTTAAATTAGTGTGGAATATTTTTTCCTACGTTTTCTTGCCCAAACCTGGGGTGCATCGTAGTCATTGTAGTCAAACGTGTCTTATCATCCAAAAAAATGTAGTGTATAGTTTTGGCATTCCTCTTGTAACATTCTCTGTATTACAGCATTAATTAGAAGAGAAGTGAAGGCCACATTCAATCACATGGTCAAGTTCCAGAGTGTCATATCCTCAGTGGAAGGTACAGTTGTGAAGAAGGGATGCCGGGAAGGCTGTAGGCACAGAGTAACACTCCCTTCCAGGATTCTTACAGACATAAAGGTAGGTGCAGTTTTAATTTTTCAACTATAGTACCTCAAGTCCGCACCTTTCACAAGGACTAATGCAATATAAAGGCACTATATGAAACTGATCCAACGTTCAGGGGTATACCGTTGTATGTTGCTTCTTCTAAACTGCTAAAATTGTCAGCTGGCTATGAAGGAAACCTTGTCATGTATCACGCAGATATCCAAAAAGCTGCAGATTGGCTTCTTTTATTCAGCTATATGGAAAAAGTAGTGCATAGTCTTTAGACGTCCCTTGATGAAGATATACAGGAGCACACTAGCGACCGACCAAAAATGAAGACTTCTTGACAATTTGCTTTTGATATCCATGGTAGAACAAGTATGCAAAGATGGGAGAGCATTTACAGTAGAGAAGTGCTGTTAAACAATGCAACCCATTACAGTCTAGTGAAAGATACAGATCCTCCATTTCAATATATGAGAATTGGCTAAAGCAGTGGAATATATGTTGCATTTTGTTTGTCTTCTAGGAAATCCTGTGCATTGGATTTGGGCCACGTAATAATGTAGAGGGAGTAGAAATTGCAGAGCTCAAAAGTTTCACTGAACGTCTGTCAGAAACTCTGAATTGCAGGAAGGTAATGTATTTGTAGCATCAACAATTGTATGATCATTTGAAGAGGGAATAAATGTTAACATGTCTTTAAAGGGGTATTCCCATGATGATGATCATATCTATATTTGTAGATCATTACATGTTAAACATTTTTGCAAATATAAGTAGTTAAAAATTCTGCAGAGTTTTAAAGATTTTCTCTTACCATCTTAGTGGTGACATCTGTTGTCTTGATTGGTTGACAATGCGTACGACCACGAATGCAGAAACTTTCTATGGTCTGGGACTTGACAGGAATCCAACTATGATTTTCTTATTGTAGCTGGGTTATCAGGCAGGGACACTACATGTATCAGAAGATATCCCGGCCTCAATCAGGAAATCATGGCTGATTTTTTGACCTTAGAAAGGTCCTGCATTCATGGTCGTATCCACTGACAACCAATCAAGACAACAACTTGTGACCACAAGATATTTAGAGAAAATCTATAAAACTCTGCAAAATGTTAAATTACTTATATTTGCAAAAATGTTTAACTTTTGTCTACAAATTTAAAAATGGTTATGATCATGGGAATACCCCTTTAACCTTTCGACATGCTTTGTATACATCAATAGTAATGTGTGTGTACATGGAGTAGCCCTATTTCTGGACATGATGATTTGTATTCTGTATTTTTAGCAGTTCCCCACTGCAGTCTGTAGCTCGTTTTTTAGTTCTTCCTATGTTGATGGAAAGAGATAAGCTGCTATGTTGTCTTCCATACACTACACACACAGTGCAAGACACATAGTCAGAAGGATCAGCAGGGTCATATAGGATGTAATAGACAAGTATAGACATGTAATATTATTAATAAGGCACTTGGGATACAATAGAAACTTCATATTCATCTCAGCCCTGCCTGTGTATCTCCTGCTCACACTTCCTGCCCTCTCTCTATAGACCTCTTTGTAAAGCTGTAGATTGACCCTTGTGCTCTTCGGTCCTGTACTTTTCTAGCAAGACACTTTAAGCAGAGTTTTCAGAGTGAATGTCAGTGTAGCAGGTAGAGTAAAGAAGGAAAAGTGCTTACGTGGAAAAAAAAAAATCTCTGTTTACAGGTGCATCTCAATAAATTAGAATATCTTTGAAACATTTATTTCTTTCAGTAATTAAATTAGAAAAGTGACCTCCTATATTTTCTAGATTCTTTACACACAGTGTTCTATTTCAAGTGTTTCATTTCTGTAAATGTTGATTATGGATTACAGGTAATGAAAACCCAAATCTAAGAAAAGTGGGATTTTTGTGTACTCACCGTAAAATCCTTTTCTCGTTGTATTCATTGGGGGACACCGCACCATGGGTATAGACCTGGTCACTAGGAGACAAGACACTAGGAAAAAGCAAAAGCTGTTGGCTCCGCCTCCAGGCTATACCCTGCCACAGCCACTGTGCATGAATCAGTGTGTACCGTAGCAGTAGGAGAGAGAGACACAAAGGAACATGGAACCAACAACCACCAACAATGCCTGAACCCAAAAAGGAACCAACACAGTTCGGGCAGGAACACTGAAAAAAAAAAAGGGAGGGATCGGTGTCCCCCCAGTGAATACAACGAGAAAAGGATTTTACGGTGAGTACACAAAAATCCCACTTTCTCGTCTACTTCACTGGGGGACACAGCACCATGGGATGTCCTAAAGCAGTCCCAGAGGGTGGGAATAACACGGCCATGCAAACCTGTAATACTCAACCGCTTCCAGAAACTTACAACCCAAATTGGCATCAGCAGAGGCCACAGAATGGATCTGGTGAAACTTAGAGAAAGAGGATGGAGGCCCAGTGGGATACTTACAGACCTGGGAAGCAAAAGCCTGATGCCGGAGGCCCCGGGAACTCCAACAGCTCTAGAGGAGAGAGCCGTCACACGGGAAGGCAGAGCCTTACTCTTAAATCGATAGGTCTCCCTAATCTCAGACCAAAGTCATCGGAAGATGGGAGCTCTGGAAGCAGACAGGCCCTGGCAAGGGCACTCGGGGAGAATGAGCAAAGCGTCCGAACAACAGAAAAGATCCGTGAGGGACAGTATACACGCAAATTGCCCGGGCAACAACCGGGCAGGGTAGAGCACGCACTCACATGGACGCCTGGTTGACCGAGCAGAAAGAGGGCAAGACCAAGTCCTCGAAGTGGAAGCAGGAAAAACACCCTAAGAAAAAAAGACTGTGGCAGACAGAGTCCTTATCCTTGTGGAGGACCAGAAAGGGAGGCTGCCGAAAAAAAAAGGGGCAGCCAATTCGGGACCCCTGTGGATGGAGGTAATGGCCACCAGAAACTCATTCTAAAAGGACAGAAGGCAAAAAAAGGGATATCATAGGCTCGAAGGGGAGAACCTGAAGCACCCTAAAGATGAGGTTAAGATCCCACGGATCCAAGGGTTCCAAAGGAGCACAGAGTGGCACTCCTGTAGGAAAGTCTTTTAAAAAGAAAGACGACTAAGACCTTGATCCAGACCAGACTGGAGAAGATCCGATGAGAATCGTTACTCTTCCAACGGTGGACGTAAGCCTTCCACGTTTGATGGCAGATCTAAGCTATCTGGAATTTCCGGACCTTCAGTATGTTAGAATAACAAACTCCGAAAAAACCACGACGCATCAAACCTCGGATTCAACAGCCACGCCGTGAACGCAGCTGAGTCAAGGTGGGGTGGAACAGCAGTCCTTGAGACAGAAGGTCGACCAGCAAAGGAAGAGGCCAATGAGCATCCGCCAACAGGAACATGAGATCCACATATCAGACCTGGCAGGGCCAATCTGGTGCCACCAGGATAGCTTGAACCCCCTTGGTCTTGAGATTCTGGAGGACCCAAGGGAGAAGAGGAAGTGAAAAACCGAACTTACAAGAGCGCCAGCGGTGATGGTTCGAGGATCCAGAGGCCTGGCAATTTAGCCTCCGGCGGAGGCTAAAAAGGTCGACATTTGTCACGCCACAGCGGGAGCACAATGGAAGGAAGATCTGCAGATAAAGCGACCCTCGCCCGGAGCAATATTTTCTCGACTCAAGTAGTCTGCCACCCAGTGGTCCACGCCAGAAAAAAGGTTGACCACCGAAAGAGCTGGAACAAGGCGCTCCACCCAAGGAAGAAATTGTGAGGCTTCTAGTAAGGCCGCACGGCTCCTGGTGCCACGCTGGGGGTTCAAGTAGGCGACCATGGAGGAGAGGTCAGTCTGGACTGTGACAGATGTCCTTGGAGAAGAGAGGTCCAAGGAGTAAGGGCAAATAAGATAGCCCTGGGATCCAGCAGGTTGAACCAGAGGGAGGAATCGGCCCTGGACCACAGGCCCTGAACAATCAAAGCATCGAGGACCACTCCCCAGCCGGGGAAACTGGCGGCAGTGGGAATCACCTACCAACAGAGGGGAAGAAGGACTTCCCCTGAGAAATTCCTGGGGAGGAGATACATTAAAGAATCTCTCAGTAAACCAAGGTGGAAAGAGAACCAAGCAGATGAGGCTGTCCGAAGATTTGTCCCAGCAGGCCGTAATCTTCAAGAAGAGAGAACGACAGAGTGAATGAAAGGTACAGCCTAGAAGGTTGAGGCGATCGTGCGCAAGACCCACATGCCGATTCAAAGAGAGCAAGGAGAGTACCTCCGAAGGTGGGACACTCAGGATCTTGGCCTCCGGAGAATCACACCCTGGAGCGAGCAGAGGATCATGTCCCGGATTCCATGTGCTTAGAGGACACGAGACATCCTCATTGATGAGCCAGCAGAACCGGCGAAGAACAACCAAGGTGAACCACAAGCTGGTCAGATTGTCTGACCTGGAGGGGCTTCACCAGGAGGTCGTCCAAGTCTGGAAACACGGCAGCACCTCTGACGCAGAGGATGGCCATGAGAGACGCCATCACTGGGGAAAAAAAAAACCCCGGTGGCAGAGGCCAGCCTGAAGGGGAGAGAGACAACTGGAAAGGTCAAGGATCCACCACAAAACGAAGAAAACGCTGACAGCACAGCGCGATGATGTAGATGGACGAAGAATTCGCCCATCTCCAGGGATGCCACCACAGACTGCATAGACTACAACTGAGCCTGCAGGCATGGAAGAACCTGTGGAGCCCTTTCAGGTCCATGATGGGACAGAGGAAGCCGTCCTTCTAGGCGAATGGAGAACAGGTAGGAATAGTAACCCAGGATACACTCTGAAACGGGAACAGGGACGCTGACTCCCAGCCGCTGGAGATTGGAGACAGCCTGGATTGTCCGACATAGGGAAGGCAAAGAGACTCCAGCGAAAACTGGAGTAGCCGGACGACACCGCCTCTCAGGCCCAGGCCCCAGACGTCCCGCCATTTGAGATGCCCAGAGAGGGGAAAAAAACTTCATGCCGAGGAGGCTAGGAAGAGGAAGACCTAGACGACCTGGTGCAGAACCGCCAGGGAGGCCTGGACTTGAAAGAAGCTTTCTGGAGCAGGAGAACGGCTGACACATAGGACGCCTCTGAGGGAGGAAGAATCTATTCCCCCGTGGCCTCAGGGATAAGCTTCTCGACGCCCTTAACAAAAAATTTGGCCCAGGACGACCTGGAAAGGGAGAAGGGCTGCGTTCGCCTTCTTGGAGGCGGACCCAGTATTCCACAACGAATCCAAACGGTATGGAGGATAATCACTGCATTGGCAGCCACCTTAGCAGATTTGGGAGGCATCTGTAGTTATTGGGAAGCGTTCAGGATCTCAGAGACGAGCGGCTGGAGGGAAACTGCATCAGGGAGGTTTGACTGAAACTGTTTGGCCCAGGAAAAGAAGGCCTTGATGACCCAAGAGGCAGCGAAGGAGAGCCACAGGGAGAAACCAGCCACTATGAAGGCCACCCTGGTGAGAGAAGCCACCTTCTTGCAGCAATACAATAGCCAGCATTTAGGACAATGCAATGTATCAGTTCTGCAATGCAAACAATACAACAGAAGCGATCCGATCTCACTCCGAGGGATCACTGAGGTAGGCAAAGTCTGCTGAAGGCAGATTAGAAGCCTTGGAGAGCCTAGCTATCATGGGATCCACCGTGGGAGGCTCTTAGTGATAGGAAGAGACACATGGGGCGGCTCGCTGACAAGATGTCAAGACAGGCCAGCTTGCGCTCACTAGTTACTGATATCTAAGTACCGTGCGCTAACCGATTGCACCACTGGAGCAACTTGCTTCCCTTGCCTCGGATGTTCATCATTGCCAGCCAGGGAGAGCTAGAGACATGTGTCACAGCATAGCCTGGCAGAACTGCCCGAGCTCACCTTCCACTTAGAGACACACAGGTCAAGGGAAGGGATGTCCGATTTCCTAGTCGAAGACAGAGGATGGTCCAGGGAGAAGTCACTGTGCCCTCAAGATGATATCAAACATCCAGTGGCAGAAGAGATGTCCACTTGAGAGGATGAGTCCGGGTCCTCAGAGATCTGTAGGGTCTCTATCGCATAGATGACTCCCGCGTAGCAGCAGATATAGATGAGCCTAGCTGAAGCTCCGAGTCGGAGTCAGAGGCGTCCCCAGTTAAGTAGGCCGATCAGAGGGAGGGAGGTATCCGCCTGTCGGAGTGGAGCCGTGAGCTGAGTTCCTATCTGGGGAGTACCCAGCCTCATAACCACTGTAAAATTTTGGGTGGCATTTTCATAATTTGCTAGGTGTCTTAAAGTAGACAATGTGTTAATAAGGGGGGTATAGTATGATTTTTTTTTTTTTTTTTTTCACCTTTTTATAATTTTTGTTTTTGCCAGAAGTAAAAAAAGTTCCTGGCAGCGAGAGAGTTAAGTTACTCTGGTGTTTAGGTGTTAGAAAGTATATTACAGTCAGCGTCTACTACGTCTTACTTATTTTCTCCTTCTGCAGTTTTCCGTTTTCCTGAAGTCTGTGTACACTAGGTTATATAATTCTCATTTCTTTTTGCAGTATCTGACCACTACAACAGAGCACCATCTGGCAAAATGTACGGTGGAGCTGGCTTCACTTTTAGGTAATACAGAACTAATGTGTCCGCCACTTAATAATTTGCACAAAACTTTACTCTAAAGTTTTCTTTTCCCCATCTGCAGTAACCGATCAACTTCCATTGCTGGGTGTCACATCTTCAGAGGCAGATCCTGTGCAGAAGCACATCAAAAAGCTTGAAGAATCCAGATGTGTCTTGACTTCCTTACTTAATATCTGGGGGAATGACTTTAGGGTTCCAGTGCCTGTAAAGCAGATGTTTAGTCCTAAAAATATCAGTGGCATTAAACATCTTCAGAGTTACAAGGTGAGATTGAGATTTGGGTGACCCCGGCTCTGTATACACTGCTTTTAAACCTGCTGTCAAGCATAGGTGTTAAGAATTTGGCATCTGACACTCATGGGGTCTCAATGTGAAGAAAACGTATAATTTCTGTAGTGGTGGTATCTCTGTATAGAAAAGTGCACTCTGCTGCGCTTTCCTATACAATTTGAAAAGAATGGTATGCTGACCCGTCCCAGCCACATGGAGGCCAATAAAACACTCTGTTGGCCTCTGGTGAATGCAGGCCTATGAAAAGCAATAATATATACACGGCAAGCTTTTCCTGTTGTGTACATTAGGATAAGTGCACGGACACAGTGTGCACTTAGCTTTAGAAGTGTTTTGTAATGAGTTAGACAAGATCAAAACGGGTTTTAAAGTAACAGATTTAAGAATATTTATACACAGACACCAAGGAAAAACCTTGAAATTGCTAAATCAATTGAAAGAAGCTTAACATGCTTATAACCTGTTCATATTCATGCTACATCAGCTGGCTGAAATGGGGCTTTTACAGCACACTGACATCTGCAGGCTGCAGGAGTGCCAATGGACATCAGTAAGCATAAATTAATATTTCTGCAGAGTACAGGCTAAAGAAAATGTCCAGCATCTTAGTGGTTAAAATCATTCCATTTTAGTTAGGGCTTAAGCTTGTGTTATTAATTTCAATGCTAATTAAATCTGCTCAAGATCTAGAAAACGCAGATTCCAAGACAGAATTTTCAAGTCAGTTTAAAAGGGTTCATTTCCTGTAGTTCTTGATACCCGGATCTAAAAAGTATTTGGCCGAGGCAGCACATTGCAGAAAAGTTGCCTTTTATGTTTTTTTCTTGCAGATTTTGCTATTTGGGTTCAAGAATGGAGTGAATTGAGCAGAAAGGAGGCGTATAAGAGCCTCCTTTATATTTCCAATTACTTTTGAAGCCATCCTTTGGCTCAAAAAGCAAAATCTGCAACAAAAAACACAGCTTTCCTGCAACGTGAGACCTCATCCTTAATGTAACTTGTGAATTGTTTTCCCATCTCTTTAGGACTTGTTGGTAGAGCTGGATAGATTAATACTTGGATCTGAAATTCTAAGAAAGCCAGAGGAGCTAAGAGACTCTCCATGTGTACTTATACCACGCACAGTGACTGGGATCATAGCGCCCAGCTAGTCCCTGGATCATTCATTGCATGTTCATTGCTGCTGCTATCTGTGCTACACTTCTTACTTGTGAGGTCAAGGAACTGTCAGTGATTCCGCATCTGCTACCTGCAACTAACTCACAAGTGTCCCTGAGCTGTAAGCACAACTTCATTCAGAGTTTATACAGAGATATATGCATATTTTTATGGAACAGTGACTAAAGTGGATCTGCCTCTTAAGTAGACAGAATTTTACTGTCTGTACCAGCAGCGGTAGCTCTCTTGGTTGTTATACAGGTCCTGTGCTGTTTGTGCTAGGAGACCGCTGCAGCCAATCGGAGGTCTCGGCAGTCACCATTTCACAAACAGTATGTTACAGCAGTCACATGCCGTTTGTGAAGAGGTCACTGCCGAGACCTCAGATTGGTCTAGGGGAATGCTGTAGCCAAACAGGACGTCACCGATACATCACCCTGGGGACATGTAAACAAACCAATGGAGCGTCCAGTGCTGGAAACTGATGCACGGTGGAAAGTAAGTACTGGTTTGTTATGTTTGTATCCCGAGTAGAAAACCTATTAAATCATGAAAATATGAACTGGACAACCCTCTAAGCTCTTTCTGTCCTCTTCACCAATTCTGGTGCAGTTTTTGTTTTGCTCAGGAATGGTGTGGACTAGTAATCAGTGCAGTTTGTTTATTCTAACTAGACTCTTTAATGTCAAGTGGGTGGTGTGGGGAAGAGCAGTAAAGTGATCGTGACTCAGAGGTCTGACACTGTCTGCCTCTGATTGGAGATGAGGCCTTTTGCCTGCTCCTCTGACATCACCCATTTGACTTTAGAGTCTAATTAGCATATTGGGTGCTAAAACTAACTGCAGTGATTGCTGAGGATTGGTGCGAGGAAGAGAACAAATTCCAACTGAGCTGTAATCACAGATCCACAGCAATTAAACGATGTGTAAGATCTAGAAATGAGCTTAGGGCAGGGTCACTTCAAACAGTTATATCTTGGACATTATAAAACCTACAAAGTTGCTTTTAGTGTCATATGAAAGAGCTGCTATCTATATTATTTCCTGAGATATCACTGGTTGAAAACACAGGATTGGGATATTTCTATCATATATATTATACAGCTACATATAAATATCCTAAATATCTTCTCTGTGTTTTCAACCAGTGAGAGCAGTGAAAGCAAGTTTGTATGTTTTATAATGTCTGAGATATAGCCGTTTGAAGTGACCCTCCCCCACCCTCACTTTCTATACGTGTTACACAGCCCCCTAACTCCATACACATAAGTAACATTCTGTGAGAGGCAGGAACAGCTCTCAATACAGAAGCCATGGGAAGAATAAAGAGATTCAGGATTTCAAAATGTGCCAAAAATTGTTAATAAAGTATATTACAAAATGTATGAATGGCACAAATACTGCCAGAAAATCAAAAGTTGTCCACAAGTTTAGTTACACTTTAAATAAATTCCAATTTGTTGTGGTTTTGAAGGGTTTTTCCAGTCTCAAAAATGATGGGCTTTCATTAGGATAGGCAATTAATAGGGGTTGGCCTTGCCCTCTGATGTAAACAAGGTAGAGGCTGGAGCCCCATCCGCCAGCTTGTCAATGTGTCTACTGCCTGGTGGTGCAGGATACTTGAGCCAAGTGCCATGTCAGCTAGTGGGATTACCTAGAGTCAAAACCCACTATCTGATCTTGTTGGCCAGTCCTAGGGAGAGCCCCTCAATATTGTGATCCTAGAAAATACCTTTAAGCAAACCTTAATCAGGGAGCGTTTTTTATTTGTGCTGACACCAGGGCTGTGGCGTTGCGACCAAATTTGTCTGGAGTCAGAATTTTCAAAAAAAGTTACTGACTCCAAAATAAAATGATTAATTATTTTTAATTATATAATTCAATCATTAATATTGTATAATTAATTACATGCACAGTTTGATACATGTTTCCTTTCATAGGAATTCAATCACTGGCTTTTTAATGAATTAGAGGAGCTTTACTGCTTCTGACTGACCATGGCTGTCAGCCATTGTTGGAGCCGGGTTGTGAAAAAATAGGGGAGTTGATTTCAATGGTTTGACCTACTAACTTCACAGCCCTGGTTAATCTAAGTTTTTGAAATCGCACATTTTGATTTTTTGATCAGTGTTAGTAATTTTTGTTGGTGTATAAAAAAAAAAAAAAAAAAAGACACGTCTACCCTAAGGCCCCACTGACATGGCGCAAAAAATGAAGAGGATTCAGAGGCAGATATCTGACTCTTAATTCCTTTTCATTTTCTGCCGCGTTAACACATCCTTAGGCTGAGGCCCCACATTGCGGAAACACAGCCTTTTTTTTGTTGCAGATTTTGCTGCGTTTTCTTTTAGCCAAGAATGGCTACAAAAGGAATGGGAAACATAGAGGAAGTTCTTATATTTCTACCTTCTGCTCAATCCACTCCTGGCTTTGGCTCAAAAAAACACAACAAAATCTGCAACAAATAAAGCTGCGTTTCCACAACATGTGGCCTTAGCCTTAAAGTGTTTTAATGATCACATTAACCAGCACTTGTTTTACTAAATCACAAAGATTTAAGTCACTGTGTGGAAGAGGAATCTCTGATTTTACATATTGAATGTACTTTGTGTTTTATAAAAAAAAAAAAATGCAATAATGGAGTATTTAATATTACAAGTTCATTCAGTGAGTGTTTTATTTTCTATATTAAGTGGATAACAAATTAGTGTCACAGTCTCTGCTTCCTGTCAGGTAGTGGAAACTTTCTGTTTACATTTACAGCTCATTCACACAACCGAGTTTCATCTGTGTGAGCCGTATTTACTGGCCTGGACACTATACTGGGAGAGGGATGAAACTGTTGTGTGAATGGAAACCTAAATTTGGGTAAAACCTGCAGTTTGCTACAATATATCACACTAGGCAAGCTGAACACAATAGTATCACAGAGTATATAAGCAAGTTGCTTAACATTCCATGAGCTTTTACCATGAATGTAACCATATTTATAGGTTTGTTTGTTTTTTACAAATATAAATAATAAAAACATTTGCAGAGTTTTACAGATTACTCTAACTGTGTTAGGGGTGACAGCATTTTGTCTTGGTCCCTTGGCAGTGGGTATGCTCATAAATACAGGAACACTGTATGGTCTGACACTTGTTAGAAACCCAACCGTGATTTCAAGTGGCAGAGCATAGAAAGTTCCAGCATTCGTGGTCATATTCGTTAGCAGACTGTCACCACTAAGATGGTTAGAGAAAATCTGCAAATCTTTAAACTTCTGCAAAATCTGCACTTATTTATAAATTTGCAAAAATATTCAACTCTTGTCTACAAATTTTAAATATGGTTCTAGTCATGTGAAAACTCATTTCCCTGTGAACTGGCCAAAAATAAAAGCTAAGAGAAAGCAGGTATGTATCAGGGCAGGTACCCTGACATTTTTTTACCTTCAGGCCAATTCCTGGAGAAACCCTTTCAAGCGCTTACATGCTATGATTCTGCAAACACCTATAAATGTGTCAAGTTGTATACTGGGTGTTCACTTGCAATGATTTTTTTTTCTTATAACTATTGCTGTTTACACACTGTGACTGCAGAATTTATTTGATTCAATTCAGACAACATAGCTTGTGCAACAACACCCAGCATGAATATTTGCTCTGTTGTATTTGGAACTCCCATAGAATGAATTGAAGTCAGTAAATGGAGCCTGCTGGAACTTGTAGTTTCACAGCAGGTGGAGTGCTGAACTTTGCGGACCCCTGTGGTAGCATCTATGCAGAAAGCCAGTGCTGCCAATGCGTAAATGAGGATATCCGACAATAAAGGAACAATATATTAAAACACTTGTTAATCTCTGTAGGGTAGAGCTACAAGGAGATGCCCACTATGCCAGCCCTGTTGGCAGTATTAGCCAGCATAGGTGTTACTATATGAAAAGATCGCATTCAGTCACAAGACGTGTAGCTTTTTGTCTTCTATCTACAGTTCATTGTAAGTTTTCAGCCAATCCGTTGCTCCTCTGTTAAATAAATGTGTGTGCTCAGCTGACCTGGCGGTCCATGTTTATAAAGGAGATAGTTATTACACCATGTTGGTTAGTCTTTGTGGGGCAGATTTTTATTGACTCTTTATTTTTCTGTGGGACTATAGAAATAACACGTTCACCAGTTTTACACCGTTATCTAATATCCAATATTTACCTTTTAAGCTTCAGTCCGATGGCCTTAATGTATAAATCGTGCCGGACGATGGCTCTAATGACTTGCGCTTATGATGCTGTTAGTTCAGGCCATTAGGCCCGCCACCAGACTAGGATTTGTGGCCATAAGATGGTAGTAAAATGTGACTGCTCTATGGCCGTCTGACTGAAGCCACATATCCAAGGTGCACAGTGACTTACAAAAAAACAAACAAAATCAAACAACTTTACTGTGAATTTTCATGATCACAAGTCACTGTATAGATGAAGCTTTAATGAAAAAATTAAAAACCTTTTTAGGCTAAGGCCCCACGTTGTGGAAACGCAGCTTTTTTTTGTTGCGGTTTTTTGAGCCAAAGCCAAGAATGGCTGCAAAAGGAATGGGAAATATATATGAAGTACGTATACTTCTACCTTCTGGCTCAATCCACTCCTGGCTTTGGCTCAAATAACCGGAACAAAATCTGCAACAGAAAAAGCTGCTTTTCCACAATGTGGGGCTTTAGCCTGAAAGTTGTTTTTTTTTTCTTTTTATATTATAAATAAAGCCGCACCATACCGGTTCACAGTCTGTATCTGGTATTGCAGCTTAGCTTTATTGAAGTAAATGGAGCTGAGCTGCAGCGCCAGTCACAACCAGTGGACAGGTGTGTCGCTAACCTTTTGGTAAAAACAGCCATGTTTTGTAATCCTGGACAACGCCTTTAAAATTCTGCAGGATCAGAGATCCCAGGCTGCTCTGTTGACTGTTTATGCATTTTAGGTTTTATTCCATAGAAGACGCCAGCTTTCTATTCATTCACCTTTACATAAAGCTAAGGAGGAGACTGATTTATGTGAAATATTTGTATTTTTCTTCATTCTGATACAGGAATTGGTTACAAATGGAAATTCATTGCAAGCAAAAATGTAAATATAAATAACTTAGATTGTAAACATATAAAACTGTATACATTTATATAAAAATAAACTATTTTCACTGTACAGAAAATTGTATCCTTCAGCATTCTCACAGGAGCGTCCATATCTGCAGTAAGTATTTGTACACTTATTAACACCATTGTATTGTACAACACTGAGAAATGCTGCTAAATATTACTCTTCACAGGAATCTAGACCAGTGGTTAGTCCCAGCACATGCTGGGAGTAGTAGTTTCACAACAGCTGGAAGGCCACAGGTTGGTGACCAGTAATTCAGATTGTTCTTGGCAAAACATAAAGATACTGTGATATATTTGTTACCATTCTGTTGATGAACAATATATGAAAATATAACCATGTAAAGGTGTTTTCCCACATCAGAAACTTTACCCCCCTTATTCACAGTATAACTTGCAGGTTGATGGAGGTCCGAATGCTGGAACCCCCCTCAGATTCAGATGGGATTACATCTGAACTAAGGAGGTCCCACTGAAATGAATAGACCTGGGATGGCATTTCTGACCACAGCTGCATTCAACCTGGGGAGACAAACAGCATTCTAGTGAGTGGTGAGGGATTTGGCTATTGGATCCCCACCGGACTGCAAATTAATACTTATCCTGTGGATAGGGGATAAGCTGCTGAGGTGGTAAAATCCCTTTAAGGGGTGCTATGCTAACCTGTCTTCTGTTTGGCCATAATAAATAAGCAGGTCTCCTTGTGATATCTACTTGCACTTGCTTTAAAAGGACTGTCCAAGATTCACAGGTTACTTCTAAAGTGTATTGTAGTTATACTGCAGACGTGTGCACAGAAATAATTGTTCTATATGTAGCAGAAGAGCACAGGCACAGTCTGTAATGCAGGTTGCGAATCTCTATGTACACACTTTGGGTGCCAGAATTTGCACCAAAAGAACTGTGTAACGTGACTTTTGTCACATTTATCAAGTGTTTTAGACACTTTTGCAACTTGTATGGAAAAGGAGTATGACCTCATGGGAAGTGGGCGAAGTCTGAGTTGTGACATTGAGCCAAAAAAATTTACCAAATTGTTGTGCATTTTTGTGGCGTAAATTAATAGGAGGTGTAAAGTTAGACTAGATAGTCTAATAATGCAACAGTTTGCTCAAACAGCATTAGACACTTTGATAAATCCGGCGGAGTTAAATATACCCTCCTTCCTTCATTGGATTCTTACTGCTGGACCCAGGGATTCCAGGCTGTTTCTGACCCCGATTCACGTGAACCTGAACAAGCCCCTGTCGCCTAGGTCACTCCACCATCTTCCTTCTCCAGTTTTCACCACTAGTTACCTGTGTTATGGGGTCTGACTTTACTATAGCCTGTCAGCCCTCATAGCACAGGTAATTTAAGAGTTTAGCCTGAAGAAACCACACAGAGAAGGAGGATACATTTTCAAGGCTATCTAGTCCAGGTTTGCACAGTCTAACTTTTAGACAGTATTAGTAAATTGGCCACTATGTCTTGTGTATTTAGTACATGAGCCAGTACTATAGAATGTAATGTGATTGTACACAGTGGCTCTCTTACTTGAGACAGAACAGGACACTTTGCTGTGCATATATACAGTAAGTGCAACTTGTAGCACTGACCATGACCAGTCCATACTGCTATTGAGAGAAAAGTGATTATTGTGCACACTCCTGCACTATATATATTTTTCAGGGTACACTTTAAAGGGGTTTTCTGCCATTTGTATATTGATGACTTACCATTCGAAAGACGCTGAGCTGCAGGAATAATCACTACTGCCTACTTCAGACTCCATACACTATACTAGTTCTGACAGTTGCGGCTCCCATTATTAGCAAATAGGTGGAGTTGCCAGGTGTTGGACCCCAGTGATCGTATATGGATGACCTAACCTAGCTCCTCAATATCGAAATCCCAGGAAACCATTTTAGGCTAAGGCCCCACATTGCAAAAACGCAGCTTTTATTTTTGTTGCAGATGCTGCATTTTTTTGAGCCAAAGCCAGGAACGGCTACTAAAGGAATAGGAAATATCTAGGAAGTTTCTTATGCTTTCTACCTTCTGCTCAATCTACTCCTGAAGATCCACTTATTTTTGTTCTGGCTTGAAGTTGGCAAAGAAGAATCTTTTTGTAAATTGAATGTCCTGTGGTAAATATATGAACAGTGTTATCCTGCTCTAACAGACTAAGGCTACGTGTGCATGAGGCCTTAGATGTCATTTTGATCAACTAGGTGACTAACAAAACTACAATGTGGCTGCCTTCAAGGTGTTTTCCCCCATTTTACACCCTATCCATAGGAAAGGGGATAAGCCTCTGGGTTGCCATCGGTTGATGGGCTTCTATTTACACACATGTTCCAGCTGTCCTTGCCGCAGAATTTCCTGAAGGTGCAGCTAAAGCTTTAGAAACCTGAAACAATGACTCCGTGCTCTGCCAAGTTGTCCATGGCCAGAAGAAGATGCTGTATGAGTTTTTTTTTTCATCCATTATCCTCCTCGCTTTTTTTTTTTTTTTTCTCCCAGAGGACTTCAGTAATGTCTGTGCTGTCAATTGTTAAGAACTTCATATATAAGGTGGTCTTATGCTTAGATCGTTGCTGCATTATTTTTAGTTTACATATGGCAAACAGTGGGCCTCATTTATCAAAACTGTCTAAGGCTGAGTATATGCAAGAGATGGTTTTCAATGGTCCATGAATGTGTTCTCTAAGGGGCAAGTGGTGAAAGCTGCTGTCAGACCCTACTTCCAGTCATTTGTCTCCCCAGACCTTTCTCTACCCATCATCCGTCAGGGGAGGCCCCCAAGCAGAGCAGTAACTTGAAGCCCCTGGACCCCAATGCAAAATATGTACTGGGTCTCCTGCCTACCTTGTGCCATAGAGAATAGTGGTATATTGTATGTGGCGGGGGGCCAGGGCCCCCCAACTGCTGCTGGTTCAGCTCCAGCCAATCACAATGCAACCTTATATATCCAGAGCACATAAAGAATTGAGACTTTAAACATGTCAAGGTTAGTCCAGCTCAGAGTGGTGACGCTGTATTAACTGTACAACATGTAGAACCATGCGGTATATAACAGAGCAGTGTTAGCTCCGTTTATGTTAATGTAAAATAGTGCTTCAAATTTTGCTACTCACTTCCCTGCCTGTATATAAATTGCTTCAAGTTAAGTCATGGGTTGACCCCTCTATAGATGAGGAAGTTACATACATGCACCTATGTTACATCTCATCTGCTGCTAAGATATTTCTAAACAAAGGGCAGACCTCAAGAAGGTGCCTGTAACATTGTGCGTGTTTAGTCTCTACCTCCTGTGTACAACTATTACATCATGAGCAGGTCTACTTGTTACAATACACATAAAGCAACAGATTACGATTGTTCTCCTGGAAATAACATTCCTGCCACATTTGGCATCCCTGGTTATTGTTGTATTACAGCTGTAGAAGACGCAGCATGTAATAAAGGCCAACCCAGTAGTAGATACACACTAGCTGTCGCCTCTATTGCAGTGCAGAACATGGAGTGTTCCTGTCTATACTCAGTACTACAGATTCATAACATTTGTACCATTTTACATCTCCAAAGTGCCTTTCTACTAAGTGTGTAACTATATGTGCTAAGGTTTATCATATACATTCTGAGCACCTTTGTCATTTGCACTTTACAACAGACATACAATACATTCTGTCTTAATAGAAAAGTAGAAATGTACCTTTGTTCACATTGCTGATTAACATTTTAAAACTGTCTCCATATTAGATTAATTGGTTTCTGACAATGCTCAGTGTTCGGGGATCCTTGTCTATAATTCATTTGAGAACAGGAGACAAATATTCCAGGTTCACACTACCATTATCAATGTCCATTGCTCTCAGCCAGAGGATGAGAAGAAGGGACGACATTGAGTGACTGATGCAGACGGAGCCCCCGCCATCTGCATTCACCCTCATGTAAAAATAAAGAAGAAAGCGTGCATCATGTTGATTACATTAGAGTCCATGAGAACGAACACAGACATAGGGGGGTACACTCTGTATCCTTAACTTTACTACTGTTAATGTTCATTACTCTCATCCTATGATGAATGAGAGCAATGGAGATTTATAACGGTAGCGTGATTATTCCCTTACATAATACGACCACCTCCAGCGAACATAGCTCTTATATACTAAATATGGAGGTCTTGGTGCTTATTAGGTTAAGCCCTGGTTTTATGTGAACTCTTCTCATAAAAGGCTCACTGTATGCCATACTTAACCTCACTACACAGTATGTTACACATAATTCCAATATATTTTCTGTATCTGTTCTTCCTAGTTTACAAGAATTCTCCCTAAAGTCAGGGAAACCTTCATTGTTTACTTCCAGAAGATGAATCTCCTGTCATGTGATGAACACAAAAATGCAGGACCTGATACAGGGCGCTGCTCCGGTAACACAGGTGCATGGTTTGTGCCAGTGTCAGAGCTCTGTCCTATACTGAGCAGTCCATCACATGACCAGGACTGACTTCAGTCTATAGCAGTGAACACTGAAGATTACTGTCCAACAGCTACAGAGAGATCTTCTGTGATACAAAGTGTAAATTGGAAACGTATCTAACTTTACTTGCTGAAGCTGTAATACTTCTTTAAGTGCAGCCAATCGGCACATAATGTGTAAGCCATGCTGCAGGAAAGCTGCATTGTTTTAGTTTAGTTTTTTTTTTTTTTTTTTTTTTTTTTTTTAAAGCAATCCCTGCTTTAGCTTCAAGTTATACCGTAAATACTATTATTAAAGAAGTCATGGGAGCAACCCAAACAATAGTGGTGGGTATCAGCCCCCCCATTTTCCATCTAGGAAAAATAACCATATATTAATCGGTATTTTCTAATATATAAAATGCAGCCACAGTCATGCAGTGGCTCGATTGTCTGACAACATCCTGATGCTACATAATTCATTGTGACCCAGTGATACAAGAGTTCAGTTACAGTTTTGGTAGTCGAAGTCCCTTCCTCCAGGTTACTTAGATAGAAAGCTGGCCAGGTTTGCAATCACCAGCGGCTGACGTTTGCTAATCACATTCAGTAGCCTGGTAGGGATAGCTGGTGCTCCAAGGTCAACCTGGTCAAAAAAAAAAAAAAAAATGTTAGCTGGATTATATTCTCTGTCAACTGCATCTGTACAGACCGATAGTGACACCCACATGCACAGTCAGCTCTACCCTTGGCTCTGCCAGTTTCAAAGTGGGTTCTCCTAATAGATAGTGTCCTATCACTTGGACCCCACCTCTCTCACATTTATGCCATATTTAAAGAACATGCACAAAATTAAAAATTACAAGCTGTGTTTTCCCAAAACATTGCATTTTCTTCCGCAATACGGGGGATGAAATTAAATAAAATAAAATCTCATTTGCTTTTACTGGGAATGTAAATCTCAGCATTTTTCTTAGTTATATGCTGTTACTTTGTTAGGAGGAAAACTTTTTTTTTTTTTTTATATATATATATATATATATATATATATATATATATATATATCTATAAAGGTATCACATTTAACCACTTTGTGAGCGGTGGGAATCCAGCCTTTGGGGCCACCACTGACCGTGATCAATAAAGGGGCCACAGCACTATACTTCTATGTGTGGCACTGCTCCATTGAAGTGACAGAGGGGTCTGCTGTAAAGAGAAATGTGCTGCAATTTGTACTGCAGCTCAGTCCCATTCAAGTGAACAGAAACAAGATACAATAGCAGGAATAACCAGTGCAAGATTAAGAGCTTTGCCGGGTAAACAATATAGTGCCACAGCCCTTCAATCTGCTCAATGGCAGGGAGCCAGAAGCCACACAATCAGGTATTGATGGTCTATCCTAAGGATAGGCCATCAACATTATGGTCCCAAAAAATGCCTTGAAACTTCTGTTTCTTCCCCTTTCCATGTACAAGACTGGTCCCATTCCTACCTGTATCATGTAAATGACCCTTGTGACAGCTTCTCCATTGATGGTATCTGGCTGCAGGACCCATGCGCTAGGGAGGAGCTCTCCTCGTACAGTGTCTTTATTAGGACGTGGCATAGACTCATTATACACAGATTGGAAGCACAAGCTGTAACACTTTTCCTGTGAGTGGGAAACACATTGTTAAAATCTGCTACAAGAAATACGATCCAACTGGAAACGTAAATATAAAAAGGGGTTACTTATACCACTTCTCTAAACCTTCTTAGGATGGGGCCCCACATGGCTTAAACACAGCGGTGTTATACAGTCACTGCACTGCACACATTGCAGAAAAATATGCGCAGTGGAAACGTTGCGAATTCAGAAACCATTGCACTTTTGAAAATCGCAGCATTTCAATTATACCTACTGAAATGATGACCGATTACCTATAGGTATAATGGAAGCAGAAAGTCCGCAGAGGAAAACTGTGAACTTTCTTTTGAAAAGCGCTCCAGGAAAACCACAAAGTGTTTCCGCCATGCTTTTTCGCTGCTGCCCGCTACATGGGGCCTTAGACTTAAACTAAGATTCCCAAGACAAATCCAGAAACTGCAGCATACAGGAGCTATTCTTGCCAGTAGCAGATTCTGTTTTAGAATTATAACAAGGGTATGTCTATGTAGATTTTTTTTATTCTATTTTTGTATATGATCATGGGGGCAGCCATTTTCACTTGAGCTGCTAACAACATTTAGAGAACCATTTTACAGCAGCAGCAAGGGCTGGACATAGACAGCAATAGTATGAAGATGACTAATTTTCTATGGTAGAGAGGACATGATCTGTGACCTGTGCAGGAGGGAGGGGGAGTGGATGAGCTATGAAATCACATATTGTAAATGGTGGGTTCTATAACAGAGGTGTTATCTTTCATTGTAATCCTGCCTGTGATAAGATGACAGCTGAAAAGAGAACAGAATAGCATACAGAACTAGAAGTATCAGCATATTATTATTCATTTATAAATTAAAAATCAGACATATCTCTTACATCAGGTAACAAAAAGAGGCTACAGATCCACCGTAGCCAACTTTAGTCAGATGATATAGATTGTGATTATTATTTATTTATTTTTTTATCACAAACGTGTGAAATAATTATTGCTGTATATATTGGTAGTTATCATAAATTGTATAGAAAAGTGTATATATAGTGATTTAGGAAATATCTACTCACCTGTTTAAATTCCACAGCTATACAACAGAAATCCCTGGGTTGTTTTAGGTAGCAAAGTGACGTATCAGTCATCACATGAACTAAGGGAGAAAATAAATATCTTTAAATTAGAAGTTTCTCAATATCCCACTTTTACAGGTATGTTCATTTATGAAAATTAAAAGGGTTTGCGGGACTTAACCATTTCTGATTTATCCTTAGGGATAGGATATTAACAACAGATGGGTGGTGATCTGACCGATCATTCATTGCAAGACCTGCTGGACATCAGAACCAGGCAAAGTTCAATACAATGTACCGGCTGGAAGCACGGCTCCACACACTGTGTAGTCAGTACACAGTGCATGGCGGTGTAACTCCAAGGTTAAAGGTCTCAACTGAGGAGTTATCTCCAGAAACTAACTAGTACACATCTCTCACATAGCCAATGGTCAAAACCTTCGAAGGATGCAGGATTTCAAGTAAAGTTTGTCCAATGTTTTCTTACTTTCTTCTCTTAGAAGGAATGTGAAATTTTTAAGCAGCCGTTGTGCCGAATGGCCAAGAAGGTCATATTACCAATCCCGTTTTCTTTAGCAAACATATACACAAATATTGGGGCACACACTCAATGGCCACTTTATTAGAGACAGCTAGACATGTAACCCTGGAGTGCAGCATAAAATCAATTAAGCACGTTTTCCATGGATCAGTTTTAGTGTGAATCCACATTAGAATGGAGTGACCTGAGTGACTGTGAATGAGAAATGGTCACTGGTGTTGAAGTAGCTGGGGGCCATTCTTTCAAAAACTGCCAACCTTGTGGAGTTTTCTCATGCAGCAGTGTTGAGAGTAAATAGAGAAAGGTGTGACAGAGGAAAAAAAAAAACATCCCAAGAAGGGGATCCTGTGAGTATAACCTCATCCATGAAGGGGTTAAGAGGAAGACGTCAAGAATCGTTCTAATGAATAGGCAGCGCACAGATAAGCGAAGTGTAGCCGAATACTGGTACTCCAGCTACCATGTCTGAATGCACAGCTCATCATTCCTTAGCACAGATGGGCTAGAACAATAGATCATCAGTTCCAGTACTGTCTAAGGAAACAGAAAGACAAGAATACAGTGGACAAAAGAGGGCAAAAATTGTATCACTGAGCAAAGGAAAAACATTGCCTAGGCAGGTGAATCCAAATATCTGCAAGCAGCATGAATCTATGAAATCTTCTTCTCAGATGTTTTCTTACAACTTGGGACCTCTTAAATCTTTGTGGCATACACAGGTATGAGCGACCCATTGAGGTGTCTCTATAAAGTGGCCGGTACATCTGTAGTGTTGTATTAACAGGTTAAATGGATATCAGCTGATCTGAATAAAATCCTTAAGGAATTTTCACACACATACTATACACTGTGCATTTGTCAGCTATATGTGGACAGAAGATCAGCTTACTTCAGTGGCATAATTTTATTTTGCTTAATTGTATAGAGCCATCATATTCCGCACAACATAATTTTGTGTATAAATTGACATGGTATTTTATCTATTTTTTTTTTTTTAATCCACAGCGTGTCTATTTCTGAAAATTTTCATGGTGGAATTCATACTTTGCAATGCATGATAGATTTTTTTTTTTTATGTCCCTCGTCGGCGTAGTGTTTTCATGGATTCTATGTATGGTTCCAATCCGTTTACTAATGACTGTTCACTACTTTACTCACCCAACTGAATGTTGCTGCTCACTCTCTCGTGTACACAGGCTGTGAGGATGGATTGGTCATACAAACGCCTTGTGCTAATATCTTTTACCATGCACCAAACATCATGAAGTGGCCTCTTAATGACTCCAGCGCCAATAAATCCATGCTTTGTAGGTGATGAGAAGGCTTTATAGTACACCAATACATCTTTCTCTGTGCTCTGGTATCTGGAATGGACACAAGACCATGGTGAACAGTGCTTTAGTTATACAAGAACAGGAGGACAATAAAGTGTGCAGCAATAGCGGTATAATATGACGTATTAAACTTACATCCATCCAGCTGCTGCTTGGCGATTATATAGCTTCTTTATATCATACGAACAAGCAGTCATTATCTATATATATAAAAAAAAAAAAAGTTACAAATTTATGTGAAAAAAAGTATAGTATAGTTGGAGGTGTCAGTTTTAAGTCTTTCACCAAAAAATATTGTGTGAGCAGTTTTAGGGCAGGGGTGCACATTATGGGGCTATATTCAGATTATAGGAGTTAGAACTGATGGTAGAGCAACATGGGAGCGCTCTTACTGTATATTACACAGATAGAGCCTCCAACTATCTGGTATTTATAGCACAACTTGTGGAAATGGCATATTTCAGATGGGAATATTCCTCAGAAGGTGTTCTGGGTAAGACCGATCCTTCGCTGTGCTTAGTGCTAGCCCTGAGAAGAGTGGTGGATGACAAAGCATCCCAGTACGGCAGCAGCCTCTCAGGCCTGCACTATGCATAACACAGTAACTGCTTTGTCTGGGGTTTTTGAAGGAATTTTCCCATAAAGAACAATGTTTCTCTGTCCACAAGTCAGGTAACCTACATGCGTGGCTGTTTCCATCAGTCCCATAGACTCAGCTCCATTTGAACCTCCCCTCAATTTGTGGGTGCCACTTCATAACAGTGCCAGCAAGTGCCCCCTATTAATGCCAGTGACTCATAACAGCCATCCAGCTATAGATAACCCTATTAGTACTTACCTGTGTTACAGCACTGTGCATTGCTTCTCACAGAAGGTACAAACATCTTTCATGCTCTGCACTGACATCTATAATCTACAAACATGTATGTGTGTACCATGCATTAGGTGCAGTACATATTGTGAAATGAACTCATTTCTTTTGCAGGAAATATTTTATATATAGTAGTCCCTTTTTGATGATACATTTTATATATTTTTTGCATGTTGCATTTGTATTTTTTAATAGTTTTGCTAATATGATGGAAAGGTCTATACACACAGCTCACCTCAGCCATTGCACTGGCCTGCACCTGAGTGGCAAGCTCTTGGTAGGAAGCTACAGTAGACTGGAGGAGAGAACTGTGTTGGGGAGAGAAGGGAACTGATGGAACTGATTTTCCAGGTTGTGGTTCCACAGTAGATGTATAACTCTCAGGGTCTAAAAACGAAAATATAAATTTTACGTTTAGATATATAATCATTTTACATGGAAAAATGACACATTTTGGAAGAATACCAAACCTTTAGACTTAAATAGCGCAGTGGCCACCCTGTGCGTGACTGCACATTTTACAATCTACAGTAGCAGCGGCACTATGGATGAGATTTGTACAGATTTCATCCAAATACTGCAACTAAAACTTGACTTGAAACCAGCGCTGCTGGTTGACATAAAAGTTGCTTGTTGTCCATAGCAACCAGCACCCGAGGCACACATGCCCTGGTCTCCCTCCCTCATCTTCGAGCATACCTAGCTGCCTATGGCTGTCATGACACTGCCCCTTTAAAAGAAATAGTATCCATATCCCTTACAGGTGTGTAATCTCTAAGGAATCATGCACACTTGGGTATTTTGCAACCATGTATTGAAGCCTATCCTAATAAACCCCACTGACATAATGGGGACTAACTTGGGTCAGATCCAGAACAGCACAGCATGCTGTGATATTCTTGTTGTGAAATGTGATAAATGGTTCCAAATGGCAGTGTGAACATAACCTAGCACTGCTTTATAGATGTGAGCAATTCTTTGCCATTACCTTAGTAAACCAGCACTTTAGTACACCTGGCATAAACTTTCAGACTAGGCAAAACTCTGGTCACCAACTATGACATTTTGCCCCTAAAATTACATGCTTACATTGTCACAAAAATCTGACAGTATACATACCAGGCACTGAAGTATTGATAGTCGTAAAAAGGTCACAATTCCTCACTGCAGAGCGACCCCTTCCAGAGCCCACAGCTGGATCCAAACTTCTTGGCAATGTCTTATTAAAGAAAAAGTTTAAAATCAATTCAATTCTTCTGAAACAGAGGATGTCAGGTTCATGCTACCCTGACCACAGGCAGCATGAGACAGGTTCTCTGTTTACACTCAGCTATGTCTTAGGGTAGTGGTTCCCAAACTGTGCATCGTGACCTACTGAGGGGTGTAAGACTGTGTAAAGACTGCTGGAGTCCTGAGCCATCAGTGGTAACTAGGCACAGTCTTCAGTGCCTAATTACAGTCTTCAGTGATGGTTCTGGCAAAGTCACGGCATCCCTTTCAGGCATCCTGTGACCGTGACAACGCTGGGTCAATGTGTGATGGTGACGCACCCTATATGACTGCTAAGGTCCAATTAAAGGCCTCAGCGGTGACCCCTGGGGTGTGTGATGTCAGCAGGAGGCCTGAAGAGGATGCCAAAGAGAGGTGAGGCCACTTATACTTTGGGGTCTGAAGAGACCAGAATACAATAATTCACTGACACAAACCAAGGAGGGGGGTTCAAACATCACAAATATTTGTTGAAACAAATCTTGTGGTGTTTGCCCATCTCTACTAATAAAATGGCCAGAGGCATTATATAGTGGAAGCACAAGAAAGCATTTTATAATGTGGCAGGCCACTGTGGAGCATTATACAGCGGGGGCACTAGGGAGCAATTTGTACTGTGGGGGGCCACTGTGAAGCATTATACTACGAGGGGCTCTTGGGAGTATTATACTGTATGCAGGCAGTGTGGAGCATTATACCATGCGGCGGCACGGTGAAGCTTTTTACGGTGTGGAGAACATTGAGGAACATTACATATGCTGTGTGAGGACCACGGGACAGGAAACTAAGATTCATCGCGCGGGAGGAGGAGACCCACAAATTCCTGATGGCTGAATAGAATAAAAGGTGGAATACAGAGCTAAAAGGCAGTATAAGAGGCAGAATACAGGTTAGGGACATTTATTTTTCAAATGCAACAAAGTACGGTGGAGGGGGGTTCAGCAAAATTCTTAGAAAGCCTTCAGAAAGTTTGGGAACCACTGCCTTATGATACACCTGAGCGAGTATTACAATAGATGAGAATTACCAGCCTTTCTATACACACGCCAATGTATAACACTAACCCTTCAGAATAAACACTCTTTTCCAGAGCAAGAAATTAAAGCTGAGCTCGGACTGACTGCTATAAGAAACAAGACCCTTAGGAACTTTTGATATATGAGGACCATTATTTACTGATCCCTACAATGGGCCTCATGTATGACAACTAATGCAGATAATAAGTGGAATAGTTACTTATAGTAAATAATTAGATCAGGTCTCTCATCTTTTAACCTTGACAGGAGAACTAATAGCTGGAATCTTGTTGTTTGACTCTGAAGCCATTTCACTGCTGGTCTGTACTAGTTTCATACATGAAGACAATATGGTGCAGCAGATACTTACCTCCTGGCTGCTAAGCTTGCTGCACTGACCAATCGTTGCAGTCATACCACTGTTATACCCAGAGGTAGGTCCTGACGACAGGCTGAGACTGGAATTGGTAAATAAAGTGCTGGTGCTAACAAGGGTCTTCATTTTGGTGTCCTCCTACAAAGGAAAGCAGTGTGGACAATTTTTAATTACAATGTTCTATAAAACTATTTGCACATTAGAAATGTAATGTAATGTAATAATACCACACAATAGATAATGGGACTTCAAAAGGTTGTTGCCATTACAGAAAGTTATGGCCTATCACTGAAATAGGCTATTACTTTCTAAGCAGTGGGGGGTCCAACTACTAAGACCCCCACCTATCCAAAGATTGAAGAGGCTTCACATCTACATTACGTTCCCAGAGGCCTTTTCTGCAGAAATCTACAGTACAGCAACAAGTAGACAGTCAACAAGTGAACAGTGACCTAAAATTTCTGATCTGTTTAACAAAACTGTATTGCTTCGGTGTAGGTAGTGTATTTTCTACATTTTCCACATTACTCTGCTTTTCTGTTGAAAGGCTAACAGAGCAAACCAGAATCATATAGAACCAATTTAACAAGGAATACAGAGCTCAAAAGGTGCATTTATATATTATATGCATGGGCCCTTAGGTTGCTTGGGACACTGTTCCTTATAGGCTTACTTTAGTTAGACTTCCCTGTTGTAGCCGTCTCCTCTCCATCTCGGCCCTCTCTCTTAACTTGTCCCTTGCTTTAGCAATTTCAGTTTTAGCCTCTTCCCGAGCCTTCTGGTAGTCCTTTAGCATGACTTCAATTTCAGAAGGACACTGTGGGGCTCTAGTCTTTGGTTCTAGAATCCTAAAAAAAATAAATTTATATTACAGTATACAGTTCTGACCAATTTCTAAACATTAAAACAATCTTCAGGAACACACTTCTCCGCCTATATTAATAGTCCCTGCAGCAGTGGAAGGTGCACTTCATAAAACATAAATCACAAAACAGTACCGCGCCCCAATGCAAATATCGCCAATGCTTTGTCTGGGGTGAAACACGAGTTTCAACCAAGACAATGCATTGGTGAAACGCGCGTCTTGGTGAGGTACTGTGGTCGGTATAATGTACTTATTTCCTCTTTGCCTAATGTATACATGGTTATTGAACAATATGATTGAGGTTATCTAGACTTGTATTGCTGATGAGAATGTATTTTTGGTCACCATAATGCCTACTATTACATTTATTCTTTATTCCCCTTTTCTTCCGTAATATTTATGTGTTTTAAATATAAAGATGTTTTATATGCTTTTTCACTTCTGAATTTCCTGTTGCTTTATTGGAGTCTGAATGGAGTATCGGGGAAATTCACAACCACCACTGTATTCAAATCTGTGGTATGAATGCATTAAACAGTTGTGAGTTTTTATTGAAAATAGCATTTTTGGATGCCCAGAGTGGCCCTAGTGGATCTCAGTGGTGATACCTGTAGCAATTGCAACAAATGCAGTTATAGGGACTTTGCACAATGACAAAAGGTAAGCACCTCCCTCACATGTTCCTGTTTATGTACAGTACTACCCCTAAGAGGCTCGCGGCTCCTTTTCATTCAGTAAATTATTGCATTTTTGTTACACTTAATGTCTTCTAACCTTTAACCAATATTTCCATTAGAAAAAGGGAACTTGAGTACCCAAACAACACAGATTCATAGAGTGATTGATAAACTTCCCTTAGTTTATCAAAAAACAAAAATACATACTATGCACCACATTTATTATTTGTGTTAGACACTTTTTTCCCTTGTCCAACAAGTAGGTCAGTGAGAAAAGGGCAGGGTTTAAGATGCAACCATATGCGCCCAGAATGGTGACAAAATTCTGATTCAATATTCTGTCATAACGTAAACCAGCTAGTAGGAAGTATAAACTTAGACTAGAAAGTCTACAGATGCACCTGATTTATCTTCCAGCTTCCACCACTATGATAACTTAGGAGCATCGTAAGACTGTCTAGTCCAGTCTAAATCTTAGAAAGGTCATTGGGCAGATTTACTAATGTTGTCTAATTATTATCAAATATTGGACTAATGCTGGCTATACCCTGAAGATAATGGTATGTCTATAGGCACCTATACTCTAGTTGTAGTAGAGAGTCTACTGAATGTAGTGACAGTCTATAGAACAGTCCACAGCTTAAAAGCAAAATATAGTTAAGAGGTCCTCTGCAGCAAACTTAAGATGTCCCCTAACCTGGTATTATCAACCACATCCCTTCTGAGCTGCTGCAGGTACTCTCTACGACGGCTGGGCAGGTCAGACTCCCTCAAGGATGTCAGAGATGTCTGTGAAGCACTCAGCTGTTTCTGGGGACTGAGACTTCGACTTCTTCTAAAAATCTGAAGCCTATCCTCTCTTTCCTTCCGCAAGTTTTCTATCACTTTCAAGTGCCTGCAGGGAGGAAAAAGACAAATATATTAAGACATTTTTCTTTTCAATATTTGAGCACTATGTTGTATTAAAATGTGGGATAATTAATAATTATTCATAGTTTATATGTTGTTTATACAGTAGGTTTATACCTCTTTTGCAGATAGAACATATGTAAACATTGCTATCTCGCTAAGGCACACACTACAGCCATGTGAATGGAATATTTATTTATTTAGCTTACTCATTTAGCACCATCATATTCCGCTTTACATACTGTATGTAGTCAACACTGTCCCAAGTAGGCCTCACAATCTAAATTCCCTATCAGTATATATTTGGAGTGTGGGAGGAAATCAGAGTAACCGGAGGAAACTCATATGAACATGGGGAAACCATACAAAATCCTTCCAGATGTTATCCTTGGCTGGGTTCGAACTCAGGACCCCTGCGCTGCAACTTTATAGCAGGACAAGGTTTCCCCTAAAGTATTACGAAGACAAAAGCATTCTGTGTTTCCCATATGGTAAGGACAGGTCCACAGATTTGTATGGATGCCATAGAAATATGCGTGTTTGCATGAGCCTTAAAGTGGTATTCCCACGAACATAACCATTTTTAAATTTGTAGATAATTAAAAGTTAAACATTTTTGCAATTATAAGTAATTAAATATTTTGCAGAGTTTTAAAGATTTTCTCTAAATATCTTGTGGTCACAAGTTGTTGTCTTGATCGTTTGCCAATGGATACGACCATCAATGCAGGATCTTTCTAAGGTCAGAAAATCAGCAATGGTTTCCTTATCATGGCCGGGATATCTTCTCATACATGTAGTGTCCCTGCCTGAAAAAAAGTATTTAGTCAGCCACCAATTGTGCAAGTTCTCCCACTTAAAAATATGAGGCCGGCCTGTAATTGACATCATAGGTAGACCTCAACTATGAGACAAAATGAGAAAACAAATCCAGAAAATCACATTGTCTGATTTTTAAAGAATTTATTTGCAAATTATGGTGGAAAATAAGTATTTGGTCAATAACAAAAGTTCATCTCAATACTTTGTTATATATCCTTTGTTGGCAATAACAGAGGTCAAACGTTTTCTGTAAGTCTTCACAAGGTTGGCACACACTGTTGCTGGTATGTTGGCTCATTCCTCCATGCAGATCTCCTCTAGAGCAATGATGTTTTGGGGCTGTCGCTGGGCAACACGGACTTTCAACTCCCTCTAAAGGTTTTCTATGGGGTTGAGATCTGGAGACTGGTTAGGCCACTCCAGGACCTTGAAATGCTTCTTATGAAGCCACTCCTTCATTGCCCTGGCGGTGTGCTTGGGATCATTGTCATGCTGAAAGACCCAGCCGCGTTTCATCTTCAATGCCCTTGCTGATGGAAGGAGGTTTGCATTCAAAATCTCACGATACATGGCCCCATTCATTCTTTTATGTACATGGATCAGTCGTCCTGGTTCCTTTGCAGAGAAACAGCCCCAAAGCATGAAGTTGCCACCCCCATGCTTCACAGTAGGTATGGTGTTCTTTGGATGCAACTCAGCATTCACTCTCCTCCAAACACGACGAGTTGTGTTTCTACCAAACAGTTCTACTTTGGTTTCATCTGACCATATGACATTCTCCCAATACTCTTCTGGAACATCCAAATGCTCTCTAGCAAACTTCAGATAGGCCCGGATATGTACTGGCTTAAGCAGGGGGACACGTCTGGCACTGCAGGATCTGAGTCCCTGGCGGTGTAGTGTGTTACTGACGGTAGCCTTTGTTACATTAGTCCCAGCTTTCTGCAGGTCATTCACTAGGTCCCCACATGTGGTTCTGGGATTTTTGCTCACCGTTCTTGTGATCATTTTGACCCCACAGGGTGAGATCTTGCGTGGAGCCCCTGATCGAGGGAGATTATCAGTGGTCTTGTATGTCTTCCATTTTCTAATTATTGCTCCCACAGTTGATTTCTTCACACCAAGCTGCTTGCCTATTTCAGATTCAGTCTTCCCAGCCTGGTGCAGGTCTACAATTTTGTTTCTGGTGCCCTTCCACAACTCTTTGGTCTTCACCATAGTGGAGTTTGGAGTGTGACTGTTTGAGGTTGTAGACAGGTGTCTTTTATACTGATAACAATGTCAAACATTACTACAGGTAATGTAGGTGGAGGACAGAGGAGCCTCTTAAAGAAGAAGTTACAGGTCTGTGAGAGCCAGAAATCTTGCTTGTTTGTAGGTGACCAAATACTTATTTTCCATCATAATTTGCAAATAAATTCTTTAAAAAATCAGACAATGTGATTTTCTAGATTTGTTTTCTCATTTTGTCTCTCATAGTTGAGGTCTACCTATGATGACAATTACAGGCCGGCCTCATCTTTTTCAGTGGGAGAACTTGCACAATTGGTGGCTGACTAAATACTTTTTTTCCCCACTATAGCTACAATACGAAAATCATGGCTGGGTTCCAGACAAGTCCCAGACCATAGAAAGTTTCTGCATTTGTGGTCGTATCCATTGGCAACTGATCAAGTCAACAGACTGTCACCACTAAGATAGTTAGAGGAAATCTTTAAAATGCTGCAGAATTTTTAACTACTTATATTTGTAAAAATGTTTACCTTTTAATTATCTACAAATATAGATATGGTTATTTTCATGGGAATACCCCTTTAAGAAGGATTGCTAGAAGAGCAGTCGGCAGGAATATAACTGGTAGGCTTCTGCGACATAAAGAAGCTAAGCCAAGAGTTTATCATCTGATTGAATTTGCAGAGTTCAATGTCCTACAGAGCTCTTGGATTCATCTTACCCTTTTTATGTATGGAGATAAGTATATAGAGAAAAAAAGAATTACATGTAGTTCTGATGCAACAATTTTAAATAAAGATAAAATGAATCTTAACAGGAAACAAAAAATATATCTGCCTTTACTGTTAGTCAGGCTACAGCAGGATACTAACACAGTCTGGTAGAAAACTTGCAGGCAACATAAGGGTTAATCTCCTGCTGATCTGGTGTCCAGCTAGAGGTGTAGGGCTTAGCACAATGAACATGTCTTAATGATCTTTTAGTGCACTGCAGACAGGGCAATGAGGGAGAGGCTGCTGCTCTAGCTAGTTGTCTTGCAGTCAGCCACAGAACAGTGGCGTGGAGGAGGAAGGAGAAATAACTGAGCTTCTAGGATAAATAGAGAATATACTTCTACAAGGAAAAGAAAAACAAAGACAACAAACAAGAAAAAAAACTATTGTCCATTTTCTGTGCCTATGGCAGGCAATCACAAACGCAGAAGAAACAGAGCACTGTCACTGCAAACTAGTGACAAAAATAAAATTATAGTAAGTCATTGAGGGTTCACATACTTTTTCGATAATAACCACGCTGCCTGTAGTGGTTGTATATGATAGATACTGTAGTTTGGAAGAATTTAAATTGTCAATAAGTTCAGAAATTACAAGTAGGATTGTGTTTACCCTTACCTTTCATACAGCTGTTTCTTTATGGATACTGTATCCTGGTGATCCATCTTTCCTGTCTGCAGGACCCTCAGAAGTGCGTCCGTTTCTCCAATGCCATAGCTCAGTTTGGCTTCTGCAAGTTGAACAGTAAGAGGCAGCGGATTCATTTCTAAGTGTATCGCAGACAATACCTCTGCCCGTTCTTTCTGCAGCATCTCAATCTCTTGTGATCTGCTGTCAAGCACTTCCTGAGATGCTTCTGTCTTAGTAGGACTTCCACTCATATTCAGATTGGGACTGCTGCTCACCATCCCATTTCTAGTTGCACTGCAATGAACTCCTGACCAATTGCTGAATTTATTGTGCATGGGTAGAGCCTGCAATGCATAACTGTGTGGTTTCTCACTGGTTCTGAAGGCTGGCTCCTGACCAAGGAGAATGTCCGTATTACACTCACTTTCTACAACTGATAATCCATCTTCTTGTAAGTGCAAGCCTAGACCACTCATCTGTGAAGGTGAATACGGATAGCTTTTGTTTTTAATGTTTGTGTTACTGGATGTGAAGGTAAAACTGCCAAGATCATTTTTATCACTACCAAATTCTTTTAGGCTTTGTCTTGGGATTTGCCCATCTCTGCCTGTTAGAGACTGAGACATAAGAGAGAGGTTTTGAAGTGACTGCAAGTGCTCCCAGGGGTGCGGGGCCTTCTCCCTATGTGTGGAGATAATATAATCTCCATCATATCGTTTTCCACTACCTGTAACCTCTGAGTTGCTACTGGACTGGTTGGTAAATGAAGAGCATGTATCTCGTAAGATGCAACCTTCACTCACGAATCTCTGGAATTTAGCAGTTGAAACTCTTTTTTTGGTGTTTTCCCTCAATGAGCTGCTACATGTTACTTCACATTCATTGCCTGCAGTAGATTCACTGTCTGTTTCAGTTTGCGAGCTGTTCAGCTGTAGATCTCGCAGTTCACGCTCTTTTCGCTTTCTGTCACGAAGGATTTTAGCAAAATTCTGATTATTTAAATGATTATCAGGTATGAGTTTATGGTGAAATTTCTTACTAGCTTTCACGGTTAGAATCGGTGATGAGGCTCTATCCACCATTGCATTTTTTTCATGATAACTAGTGCTATAGCCTTTGGTGTCAACCACACTGGAAGATGGACTGTTTACTACTGTATCCTCTGCACATTTATTCACATTGGTGGAAATAGAAGAACTTTTTGATGAAGAATATGAGAAAGCTGTGGATGACATGTCCTGAAAGCCAGTTAAGAATGGAGTGGATGCTCGAACTTGTGGTGAATGAGACAAAACACGCTCTGATTGTTTGCGAGGCTCATACTCATGTAGGTTTGGTAGACTTTGTGTTCGTGTTTTAGTCACTTTGCTGCTGTTTTGTTCTGTCAAACCAGAGTTTTGAGGAATATGAGTCAAAGAATCTGTTCCCAGAACTTTAACTATAACATTTATTCCTGAGGAGTTTAGGAAATGACTGTGCTCCCCTGTATGGTTTTGTGCGTTGTTGACCATGTGTGAATCAGTCTGAATACCCCTGTCCACAGAGGTCTGAGTTGAGGAGTCTCTTACTGATTTTTTTATAACCTGTTCTTCAGAATCTCTTTGCATCTTGAAGGCATCCTTACTTACATTTTCAGGATTATGTTTTGAGAGATTTCCTAGCAATTCTGATGTTTCTTGCAGGAGCTGTGATAAATGTAAAGACATGCTCTGCACACTTGACCAAGATGCGGGTCTCTGGCATACATTTCTATTCCTTATCTGCCTCGAGGACGATATGTCTGTGTGATTCCTCTGGTGCTTAGAGGTCTTCCGATGCTTATGTTTAACATGTGTACCCTGTTCCCCAGATATTCGCTTTACAGGTTCAATATAACTCTCTGACTCTGATGTGTATAAAAATATTATTTCATCCAACTGTGAGTAGTCTTCTAATTTTGTCTGTAAGCCCGAAATTCCAGTAAACTCTGCTCTATTTCCTGTACTTAGGATGGCAGATTCATCAGACAAAAGTTCCTGAGAATCATCCAGTGAAGTTACATCTGGTCTTGAATCATTTCTTCCAAGACTGCTGGTGGTGCTAGATACCATTTTAGCATTTGCATACGAGCTAAGATGAGAATGAAAGGGAGAATTGTGACTATTGAGCCCTTCATCCACGCTGGAGCATCGTATCAGTTTATCAGCCTGTTCTCTGAATTTAGCACTGGATACATCACTAGCACTGTTGAATGTGCAGTTCCTCCATCCTGGTTTGGGATTGTCTTCTTGCTGCCAAGAATGGACAAAGGGATTAATGTCACTTGAGGAAAAGTGAAGGCCTTCAGTATTGTCTAATATATCTGTTGGCTGCTCTGCTTGCCTTGATAGCTTGGGAATTAAATTATTAGGGTGTTCATCTGGTGGTTTACTCAATAAATACGTTTTGTTGCCTACACCCTCCATTACAATGCTGTTGACTGTTACAGGATATGATGACTGGACAGTCTGAGTGGAATGATCTGCCATATTATGTTGTGCACATGCCGTTGACTTTATCCTTGTATTGATGTGTTCAACCCTAAACTTTCCATCAAAATTTGATCTACTCAGAGAAGGAGATATTAATATTGCAGGCAGGTCATTGGAAAATTCATTCATATTAGACTCTCTTGAATCCATTTGCACTAGGACATTGGGATATGCAGGGGAGGGAGATTTAATGGTGTCAGTGCATGGTGAGATTTCTTCATTAAAATGAGCTGACTGAGACATGTCCTCAAGATCCTTGCTCATCGGGGAATATGATTTGCACTCAGGTAACGCATCCACTTGGTGGTTTTGCAAGCCAGGGACATTCTTTAAAACCAAATACTTGGATGTATCTGTGTCACTAGAAGACATGTCAGTGAATTCACTTAGATCTGGAGACCATTCTCCACAGATTCCTGTTGTCATCAGACACTTTTCCTCAGACCCACTACTTCCTTTGTCTCCAACGCCTATAGAGGAATCATTATCTTCTACAGCACAAGTCGCTTTGTCACTTACTTTGCTGCTGTGGCCAAGCAGTGGTAAATTCTGGTTGCCAAACAGTTTAAATTCACATTCTACTTTACAGGTCTTTGTGTTTTCAATGCAGTTGGATGTCATGCCTTCGCTATGTTCTCCACTGACTTCATCACCAGATATACTATGTGGAGATGAACTACAAATTGGCCGATATTTTTTCTCTTCTATGCTGTGTCTAGAATATCTATTATTCCTGAGCAATCCCAACATTTCGGGATCCGCAGCATTGCTTTTAATCGTACACGCTACATTCTGATCTTGTGGGTGCACAGTTTCTTTTATATAGTCAGAGGTTGTATCCTGCAATGTGTCAGACTCAATATTTGATAAATTGTATGCATCTTTGGACTTTAAATTGGTGTATTCCTCTTCAGATATTGAGGGAGCAGAGCTACAATCATGTAGGTAGGTATCTCTTATTCTTCTTTTATTGAATTCACCTTCATTGGTTTTTAATCCACCTTCATACTTAAGTGTGCTTTGTTGCACTAAATTGTCTGGTGTTCTGACACCATTACATATATCACTATTAAGATGTTCACCATTGTCTTCAGATCTACTTTGCAAGTAGCTGCAGTTACTAATGTTACCCTCATTAGATGTAATGCTGTTCAGATCTGTGATGTCTTGAGACCTACCATATTGATTCGGCATTGAGAAACTAGTATTTATACCCGCACTCTGGATGACACTGCTGCAATCTCTTGTCCTGTATGAACTATGCTTTTGCTCTCCATGTTGGGGATTATAGCCCATTCTTTCTTTATCAGTACATTTATGAATTGTGGAACAATGCCTGGTTTTGACCTCCGAAACATCATCTATGACTGTGGCGTCTTTTATCGCACCCAAGATTGGAAAGTCAATATTCAAGTCAGGCTGTTTAGAAGTGAACATTTCTGCTGACTTGTCCATATGGTCAGAAAACATAGCTGGATTACAATTTTCAGTCTGATAATTGACTTTACAAAATGATTCATTCTGCATTTTAGCCTCATAATAGGGAAGGGATTGACATGTACCACTCATATCTTGTAGAACATAGCGATTGGCAGAGGCATCTCTCTCTGGCCGTGTATCACTGGGTGAACTCTCCACTATATTTTCTAGTTTACTATTTTCAGGCCCACTGCAAGGTTGATAATGATCACTTGCTGGAGGAAAATCCATTGTGCTGCTAAAGTCATTTCCATACAAGACCTCTTCATTACTATTAATATCCTTGAACTTTCTTAATTTTGCACGTTTTAATGGTATATTTTCAATTAGGCAAGATTGATATGTTTTGAATGGCATATTTGGATTTTCTTCCATTGAAATGTGCGATTGTATATTGTCATATGTAGACAAAACCCTGTTGGAGGTGGGAGTATTAATTTTGGAAGAAGTGAAGACCTGCTTGGAAGCTTCCAAACCAGTATCCAAATGATTATGTGTAGTCATTATATCATCTGCTTTCTCTCCCTGGTTTGTTTCAAGAGAAAGCTGCAACTCCTTAGAATAGTCTTTTAGTAAAACCTCATTGTTTCTTTGGCTTTTCTTGCCAACACACTCAGAGCTTAGCAAATATCTTGTTTCGATTGTATTCTGACTTTCAGGAGAGCCTTCAGGTTTGCAAATGAAACAAGTCTTTGCTTCTGTATATTGTGATTCACTGTTGTTCCTGGAATCCATTTTGTTTTCTGGTAAAGTCCTTTCATTTGTTGATAAACACTCTTTGTCTTTGTAATTTTTAGTGTGTGTCATGTCGTCAGGTTTAGAAAAATCTTCTGATTTTGATCTAATGCCACACATCACAGTACCATGGTTTTCAGAGGAATGCCTGACTACTATAGATTTCATGCCTGAAGAGTTTTCTTCAATGTCAGCCACGTGACAATTCTCATGTAAACAGCCATCATCTTGTATTGTAAAACATACATCCTCACCATTTTTGTATAATGTAAGACTACTGTATTCTGTTGCAACTTTGATGCTGTCATCACTGTACAGATGACCAGTGGGCTTTGTGACCGGAGAAGGGTCTGTGGCTATCACAGCAGTTTTTTCAGATCTGTGGCAAAGGGACTGTGCTAAGTCACTGGCTTTTACTTGTATTTTGGGCTCGTCGATAGAAGAATCTGGTACAGAATCTTGACTTTTAGACTTTAAATATTTGTCCTTTAAATTTCTTTGTTGAGAAGTAGGAAAATATGATATTGTAAGGCTGTCTTTATGTTTGGGAAGGGAACTATACTGGACTGGTGAGGGTAGAGTAGTGCATTCAGAGTGAGTTTTGTTTTCCAAAGCAGACAAGTTTTTGTCCGACGTGGTCTCGACAGCCATACTGTTACTATATCCAGGGCTAATTGTTTCCCCATGTTCACAGCTGTCATGTTCTTGGATAGACCATTGTTCATTATCATTTTTACTTATTTTTCTTTCTTGTACTGGATTTGTGGGTTTCTCAGTTTTGATATCCTTGTTAGCATTTATATCCCGCTCTGCTGTGTACCTTTGGTTTTGCGATAAAAATTGGACACCATCAGAATCATAGTGCATAAGTGGATTATCTTCTTTACTCTGCTTTTGGATTGATTCACAACACAGAGGTTCAGACATGACAGACTCTTGACTCTTGGGAGAAGTATACAGCTGTTTATCAGTCAGGTTCTCAAGCTGAGCATGGGAAGACATGGGTATTACATAATTTATATTCTCACTGATGGGTTTTGCAGTAGTATTAAGATGTGAGCTTTCTTGGTTTGAAGGCAAATTTATTATCTCATTACCTTCACTTATCTCAATTTCACTCACAAGGGAGATTTCATGCAGCTCTTTAGAGCAGAGTTTTTTGCCTACCTCATTGTTATTTATTGAAGATATCTGTCTAGATAAACTTTTTGTATTCAATTGCTCGTCTTCTCCCTGAATTTCCTCCCTTAAAGATACATTTATACTACAGGTCACTGGAGATTCTGAAGAGGTTGCAATGTGGTCTTTAATTTCTGAATAAGTTTTTTTTTCTCTTGTAGTTTGTTAGATCAGATGATGACTCCTGAATATTAAGTGAATTATTTTGGCTAGAACAAGGTGAATTGACATCAGAGGAGCATTTCTCATCTAAAGAGTTACAATCAGATGGACAATACTCGTGACCATTATTTCCTTGTACGGTTTCACTTCCTTTACCGGTATACGTATTTTCTGGTTTGTCTAGGGTCTCTGTATGTGGGACAGACAGGACACATTTATATTGCACAGATTTTATATGTGGAGCTTCAAACTGACTTGGAAATGGTTCAGTTGCAATTTCATAAATGTTATCATCATTAGTACATAAATGGTTAATCTCACCCTCTCTAACCTGAGACTCCAATGTTGGAGCACAGTCTGGAGACAAAGCATCCTCATGTACAGTATTCTCATCTTGATTCAAAGTATCTGTTTGACTTGATAATTCAGATAAAGTGCTATCATAAGGACAAGAGTTTGTCTGAGCTTTCCCATTGCATACATCTATAAGAGCAGCAGACTGGTCCTCAATTGTTCCATGAAAAGTGACATTACAGTAATCAGGGACATGTCCATCATTTGCCTTGAGATAAAAGGAATTACTGAAGTCCACGCCACTATCTTCTCTAGCTACAGCAATGTTTTCCTTATTTTGATCTTCTTCATTCAGAATCAAATTCCTGGGGCTTTGCAGCTTCCAAAAGATCTCAGCTGGAAGTTCTTCAGATGAATCCGCCTCGAGAACATCTTCTGCATCAGCTAAGCTATCTAGAGAGAAGCTCTTTGTCAATCCAGTTGTGACTGATCCGGTTGTAACTAAAGGGAAATAATTGCCATCTTTATTAAAAGATGTGGTAGGAGTGGATGTTTCTCCAATAGTCTTGTATTTGTTACATCTTCTTTTATTGTGTTTCTCTTTTCTCTTATCTTTTTCTGCAAGAGAGTCTTGTGACATCTGGCTGTCTTCACTGTCTGAATCCTTGTGTCCAGTATGATTTTTGTGCCTCTGTAATTCCTCCTGTTTCAGTTGTTCAGTTAAGGCACTGGCATAAGCAGAAGAAAGAGAATCAATTGAATAGAAACTTTCACTATCTGAGGAATCAGTATGGTCATCCTTCTTACAGTCTCCTGGCGGTGGAATATTTGTTTTCAGGAGTACCCTATTGAGTCTCTCGGTGCTTATTCTGCTCCTGTCACTGGTCTGGTTTCCCCCACGTCTGTTACTCATCTTAGAAATGTTGTCAACAGATGATGAGCTCTTACTAGTTTGCTCCGCAGGCTTCCTTTGAGAATTCAGTTTTAGAGAAGCCATACTCTGTCTAGCTGGTTTGGATTTTAATGTTGACTCTCCAGAGGGTGGCTTCGCTTGACTAGGTGATAGTTGTGAATGTTTTACAGATTTTTGTGATAGTAATTTTCCTGTATCACATTTTGGGCTTATTTTGCTTTTTTCTTGTACTGTGCACTTTTTAGGGCCAACAGTCAAAGGAGAAGGACTTTTTAATGGCTTAGTTTTAGTGTCCCTGGTTCCTATAGGTACTGTTGCCCGTATGATTCGTTTCTTTGGTTGTTCAGCTGTGAAGTTATTGGAAGACCCTTTAGACCCACTTCTAGGTTTATCCATTTTTTGTCGTTTTTTGCTCATCTGTGGATCACTTGAGAAAAGAGCAGCGCCTGCACCGATTTGTTTTATAAGAAAGTCAGCTCTTTGTTCTTCACCAAATTGTAGATTTTTGGTACCTATATCGGGAGGATTACATTCCAACTGTTCACTGCTTCCTGGATGACCACAAGAATTAAGAAGACAATCTATGGATACACTTCGTAAAGGGTTTCTAACATCTTCAGCCTTGGTAGTGTGAGCCAGCTCCGATTTACATTTCCTTTTCAGCACAGCACTGAAAGATATAACACAGTATGGTTAGCAATAACAATGCAAACTACAATAAATCTAATAGAAAATGACAAAAAAACACAAACCATTCTTATATGCTAAATGTGATTTTGTCAGTGAAATATGTTAGAAGAAAGGACCAGCAGGGGTCTGTGATTATTTTACCTTTCTATTTGTTTTAATAGACACATGTTTAACCCCTTAGCAACCCAGGGCGTACTAGTACGTCCTGAGTCGCATGACGATGTATGGAGAGCGCTCAGGAGCTGAGCTCTCTCCATACACAGCGGGTGCCGGCTGTATAATACAGCCAGGACCTGCCTCAAACAGCAGCAATTGGTGCCTGCATCGATTGCGGCTGTAAACCCTTTAGATGTCGCTGTCAAATGGGACTGCGGTGTCTAAATTGCGCAGGCACCCCGGGCACCGCCATTTTTCCCCGATCACCGCCCTCCAGAACGTCATGGGAGGGCGGTGATCGGTTGCCATGACAGCCGGGAGCCTATTGAAGGCTCCCAGGCCTGTCATTACATTAGATCTATTACGCGATGCCAGAGGCATCGTCTAATACTGTAGAAGTAAAGGCATTTTGCTATTCACTGCAATACAGTAGTATCGCAGTGAATAGTATGAGCGATCAGACCCCCTAGGTTTCAAGGTCCCTAGGGGGGTCTGATCATTCAAGTAAAAGTAGAAAAAAAAAAATTTTAAAGCATAAAAAAAATTAAAAAAACACAAGTTCAAATCACCCCCCTTTCCTTAGATCAGATATAAAAGTAAATAAACAAAAGTAAGCATAAACACTTTAGGTATCCCCGCGCTCAAAAATGCCCGAACTATTAAAATATTAAAATATTTATCCCATACGGTGAACGGCGTAGCGGCGAAAAAAAAATCAAAATGGCCAAATAGCGTTTTTTTCAACACTTTGCCTCCTATAAAAAATTGAATAAAAAGTGATCAAACCATCAGATCTTTCCCCAAATGGTATCAATAAAAACATTATGTTGTCCTGCATAAAAAGACGCCTTACCCAGCTCCATACATGTAAATGTGAAAAACTTACAGGTGTCACAATATGGTAACACTAATTTTTTTTTTCGATTTTGCAAAGTTTTTAATTTTTTAAAAGGTATCAAAACATTACAAATACTATATAAATTTGGTATCGCCGTGTTCGTACTGACCTTCAGAATACAGGTAACATGTCATTTTTACCACACAGTGAACGCCGTAAAAATTAAACCCATATGAAACTGGCGCAAATGCAGTTTTTCTCCAATTGCACCCCATTCTGAATTTTTTTCCAGCTTCCCAGTACATTGCACAGCATATTGAATGGTGCCAATACAAAGTACAATTTGTTTCACAAACAATAAGCCACCATGTGACTCTGTGAACTGAGAAATGAAAAAGTTATGGCTCTTGAAATGTGGGGAGGGAAAAACGAAAATGCAAAAACGAAAAATGGCCGGGTCTTTAAGGGGTTAATCTCCAAACTGTGGCAAACCAATGTTGCTTTCCTGTAACATGCCTCAATGAAAGGTCAGTAGATCAGAAAATGAAAGGTAACTATTTTACTATTACTTACAGAGACTGAATAGTATTTTTTTTTACCTTTTTTTCTTTAAAGAGAATCTGTCACCAAGTACAAAATACAAAATTATTTACATAATTGAGTCTTGCTTTACCCTGAACATTTTAACATTTTTATTATTAAAATCCAAGCACCCATTCAAAGATACGGCCCCTGGAAGATTATATGTATATTAGTTCTGATTCGCCAAGTGGGTGGTAACTCTATCATTTCTATGAGAAAAACAAAAGGTTCCCACCAGTTTTGTGAATAAGGGGTTAAATAATACCCATGTTTTTAAATGGAGTGAATCACCATTTTTTATGTATTAAACTAGATAGAGAAAATATCACTTTTTTTTCTAATTTTTTAATTTTCTGATTGTAAATTTTAATTCTGTTTTATGTACACGATTATGGGGGCTATCATCTTGCCTTAGCTTCTCCTTTGCTCTGTTAACAGCATTTAGCAATATGCTTTATAGCATAGCCATGGACATAGGGAGCAATAGACTGGAGTCGACTCATTAAGGTCTATGGGAGAGTTTTCTAGACAAGCTCTGTGGAGAACAGGAAACTAAATAAGCTGTCACCTACTGTCACTAATGGATGCAATGATGGATCGGTGGTGTTATTTATAAAGGTGTGATCTTCTATTGTAAAACTGTCTGTGATGTAAATTACATGACTACTGCAAAGAAAACTCCTATAGAATTGGCAAGTCTCATTCTATTTTTAGGCTTACTGACCAGACTGAAAATTGCAGGGTTTATTATTTTTTAAAATATAGATGACATGGAAAGTTAGGGTGGGTTCATACTTGCGCTTGAGTCCGTCCGCTGCCAATCCAAGTGAAAATCTCGGGAAACTGGATAGGCGCTGGATAGCGACGCATTGCTTAAAAACCCATTCATTTGAATGGCTTTTTAAAGCAATGCGCGGGTGTCCGATTGCACCCTCTGCGCTGCGAATCCAGTTTTTTCGTCGGAAACAAAGTCGGACATGCAGAGGGTGCAATCGGACACTCGCGCATTGCTTTAAACACCCATTGAAATGAATGAGTTTTTAAGCAATGCGTCGCTAACCTGTCGATATCCGGTGCCTATCCAGTTTCCCAAGATTTTCACTCGGATTGGCAGCGGACGGACTCAAGCACAAGTGTGTACCCACCCTAAGAAGACAAAAAATAGTGATGGGAGAATGGGGACAGTTGCTATTGAAGTACTAAAATCAGGCTGAATCATTCTGAAAACTTTCATGTTATGTAGTATAGAAGGGAAGATTCAATGGGGATAAAAAAAAAAAAATATGACATATTAAAGAAACTATTTTAGTTTTAATTTCTCTTACGGATGGCAAAACTTTAATGGAGCAGTTACATGTCCACATGCTGGGCTGACACCAGTATATGGCAAACCACACCAGGTGCCAGAGCCCACTCAGTTTCTGCAATACAGATGGAAGTGCTCATTGCACTGTTAACAGAGCCTACCGCTTTTAGCTCCTTGGGCTCTCACCTTGGACGGCTCCAGCATTGATAGGTTTATTTGTACCAATGGCAGAGCAGAGAAGGGGTGGAAGTCTGGAGAGCTAAGAGTGGTAGGTGAGAATGAAATCTACACTGACTGCTCACTTCCTGCAAACACTATAAAGCAGGAGGTGGGGGCAGACATAAGGGACCATCATATAGGGGCTTTGTACTATATAGGGGGCATAAGAAGTCATTATATGGGGGAATTGTACTTTATATATATATATATATATATATATATATATGTTATATAATACAGAACGTCTTTTTGTGAAAGCATAAGAAAGGGACACCTTAAAAAGGGGCTGTTAGGTAGTTGGTCCAGACGGGCAGGGGTTAAATCTTGTCTGTCTGTGCATTCTGCCTTGGGGAGGGGTTTTTCCCTGTGCCTCTGCCACACCCTCTGTGGTGCTATATAAACTGGGGCTTCACACTTGCACACTGCTGGTTATACTGGTGTGTTCAGCCATACCTGTGCTGTTTGGCCAGGTTCTCAGGTGTTGTATCTGGATTGTGGGATTTAGCTGTTGGGTGGTCAGTGCAGGGGACTGCTTGTTTATTATATGTTTAATTTCAGGGTCAGCTCACAGGGATTCTAGTTAGGTTCCTGTGAGGTGTCCTCTTTTCAGAGGAAAACTCTGGCGTTAGGCAGGATTAGTCAGGGCGGATCGCAGGGCGATTTCTATTATTATTTTCTCCTGCCAACTCTGTTTTACTTTCTCAGCTATTTTGTCTGCCCTTTATTTGTTTTGTATTTCTTTAATAAACCCGTTTATTATGCATGCTAGTTTATGTTTCATTTGGCTCGGGGTCGAACATAACAGGGGCAAATATGTTTGTACAACACTGAATATAACCAAAATCCTAAAAAATGCTAGCGAAAATATATACTAATTGCAGTCAGGACCTACCTATAGGAATCAGGAAGTGTCTGTAAAGTCCAAGGCAATGAGCATCTTCTGTAGGATGAGAATCCGGAAGGAGAACTACTACTCCTATGCAAAGCTGTGGAGCTAACAGACGTCTCTTGTACCTTTGGGACATGGAGAAGAGTTGGTTTTACTAGGTCATTACTGAGCCAACAAGCTGCCTGCAGTTGCTGGAGAGTTCTCTTGGCCTCTAAAAGTTTTTGTTTCTTAACAATTCTCTCTAGCTGAAGCTTAACTCTTTTCCTCCGGATGTTTCGCTCAGCCCTACGTAGGGAGCATTTTTGAAGGAGCTCCAGCTGCACCAGTTTCTTCCCTTCTTGTTCTTCCAGTGATGGCTGGATGTCAGTCTGTACACAGTTCTGAACCTCAACCTCCACATAAGTCTTTGGTTCAGTCTGAGAAGAAGATTCTCTTTTTTGTTGGCACAAAGTATTTAGACGTTCCTTCTCTTTTATAAGCCACTGTTGATCTGAGACAAGATACACAAAGATATAGTAATATATAGATGATATATTATACAATAAACACATCATGTACTCAAACACAGCATCTGAAGTCATGATATGATACATAACACGCATTTGCTATGTACTGTAAATAGGATATTTTTTTGTGTGATGCCCCCTTCTGTTACAAATCATGATCTCCTTTCTGCACCTGTCAATCAAATTACATTACTCCCTATATCAGTGACCGCGGTCTAGTCTGGTCTACAAGACCTAATATGGCTAAATCTGCTGATTTTTGTGTATGGGAAGGGGGGGGGGGGAAGTGTCCGGACTCTCCAGATGGCAGGTAATAGGGAAAGAAGGGTTGAAATAAATTTTAACATGCCCAAATCCACTGTCCTGCAGAGAGATAATCTGCTACTAGGAGAGAATAGGACAGTAAGGCTACAGTTTTTTCCATTGAATTCCCCATAACTCCCATAGCACAAGTGGCCACTGTGGTAAAACAATGTACCGGCCAAACATCCTAAATAAATGTAAGACTCTTAGAGAACTCTCAATGACAGACTGACTACATCATTATTACCTACCAGACTGATGTATGTTACACTCCATAGTGTAACCTTTGTGAACAAGAGTCAATAGAGAAATAATTCAGAATATCTCCTCACTACTTACATTCTTGGATTTGCTGATTGATAAGAGACTGCTCTTGATCCAGCTCTTTCTCTCCTTTCACCTGGGCTGTCTGGATCTGACTTTTCAGATCTTCCACGTACTGCTGCTGTTTTTCTATCTGTTTCCTATAAGTGGTTTCTAATTCTCTTAACCCTTGCTGATGCTCCTCAGATGGGGGTTCATCATTTCTATCGCTGAATGAAAGAAACATAGAAAAGTTACATTGCTATATCATGAAGCACAATACAGCTATTCAGTGCCCAAATAGCATACAAAGGGAGGTTTTATGCAATAAAGAAGTCACTTCTATATTTAAAGTGGTTGTCCAGGATTAAAGGCAAATTCAGGGATGGCCAAGTGGGTTGTAAAAAAAAAAAAATCACTAGCCTCAGCAGTCATTGAAGAGGGACTGGTGCTCACATATGTCACCGACTCCTTACCAGTAAGACTGTAATAACCGATTACTGATTGTAATCTAATGTCTACAATGATAAGGAATTGTAGTATTGTTCTGGTTCTAAAATTCAATGTTTATAAAAATAAATGTTTTTCCCAGCACCTGGGGATCCTGTCTTTGGGTGTCCGCAGAAATACATGAAAACTGCAAGTCATTCTCGGCAATTCTGGTCTAAAAAAAAACTGAGATGATCTGTATGTTGCAGGAGCGGGGAAGATGACAGAGTATCAAGGTGAACATAAATCACTACACTATGTATTACAGAAACTGGTGACACCAAAACAACAATATGATAGAAAAATCTGGATTAGAGACATAAAAGCACATCACATGACTGACGAACTGAAAGATAGGAAACCACACTGCAGCTAGCAGGATCACTCCAGGTATCTTCCCTGCAGTATTAGATGCTATAATACAATGGACATTTTCCACTAGTGTTTCATGTCACAGAAAACACTATGAGTGATATAATATGATATGATATGACTAGCATAACAGTAAATAAATGCTGACCATAAGTGATGTGAAATAGACAAAACACATTTTTGCAGACACCAAAGTCCGTAAAAGCTTTATTCTACCATCAACCATACCTATAACTATAAAATAATTAGTACAAGCAAACAAAAGAAGAATAGTAATATATCTTATTAAATTTAAAAAAAGTGTTTTTATGTCCATTTATCAGACTGCTTTCGTTCAATACCTTTGTATTGTTAGTGAGGACCGTTGCGTTTTTGGAATTTGCAGCATTTCAATTTTACCTATGGAAATGCCGGCAGTTTCCCTATAGTTATTATTGAAGCAGAAAGCGCTGTAGGGAAAACCATGATGCGTTTCCGCTGCAGTTTTTCCTGCAGCGTGGGGCTTTTTCGCTGTGGCCCACTACATGGGGCCTTATCCTTAAAGTCAAAGATCACGTTGTACATTTGCCACACAATGCTCTTAGACTGGGTAGAACAGTAGTCTTTTCTAACATCCACTATACTGTATTTTGTAGGTACACAGGTACGTGGTATAGCTATAATCGTAGCATTTGGTACTAGGTCGTTATGTGTGGTGGGCTAACAGACTAGAATGTCACACTAAAATATAGCTGTATTATAAGAAGGAGGTGTCATATGAGAATTACACAATGATGTAACCACTACAGATTCAGCTAACTCACTATATAAACCAATGAGACATATTATAGTATAAACCCAGACATCAGCATGGCTTAAAGTGACGTAATACAACAAAGTAAAGGCTGTGTATAGCTTACTCCCTGGGCACAAAGTCTATAAACTGCACATGTGTTTCAGGTTAATCCATGTCAATGATTTCAGTGACAGATTGGATACAAGTAATGATTTCTGTAGAAAGAATAAGCTGGTAGGAAGCAAGCACTAGACTATTAGCTTTTGTGCACTATAAAGAAATTTATTTTTTACATTTCATTTTAGTTGGTAAAATGCACAAATGGTACAAACAACTACATTTATAGTAATTTTTTTTTATATGAATGCATTAATACTGCTGGTCACAGAAAGCTCACACAGTAACCAGGCATGGTTTGCTGCCTTGTCTCAATGACATGTATTAAACAGCAGACATTCACATTCCACCATCAGATTATTTCCACTATAACAGGAACAGACACATAATAGTGTAATAGAACAGCAAACTTTACAGACCATTTCAGGGAAATTTTTATGAAAGACGTATAAATGAATGGATCTTACCTTCCTCTGGGTTATGCCTCCTCCATGTTTGCAGAGAAAAAGAAATGATAATGTGACACATTATTATTATAACCTTGTAGGAGATAATATCCTACGGAGGCTTACGTAAAGGAAACATCTCCTTACAAACACATTTGTAGCAAGGAGACTACACTGACAGTCTACGCTCCACCTCTCATGCTGGGGACCGCCCAGACTAGTGCAGGGGTTTGGCTGGCTATAGTGTACCGTAGCATAATGCAGCTCTCAGTTACTATAGCAGCTCCATAAAATTAAATGACTATGCTGAGGCACTGAGAGGGTGCATTACTTCTCGCTGTGAAAGTCAATAACAAAGATGGCAAGCTGAAAAAAGCAAAGTGTCATTCACCACACTGTAGGTAATAAAACAAATACTAGAATGTGGTTTATTAAAAACTAAATGCATTGCAAGGTGAGGATAAGGAATATACTGGAGGCATGGGATTTTTAGGGGGAGGTGAGTGTCATGGTACGTCAAGGTGACTGAATATTTTTATTAATGCACTGTAAGGAATACATTATCTCTCAGCTGCTACAGAGAGGCAAAAAAGGAATAGCTTTTTCCCTTGACCTTGGCTGGGTGTGCAAGTTTATTTCAGCGAGGGAAGTGAATGTTACACAGCCCAAGACAGTATGTGATCAGCCACTCCATTCACTTCAATGTGACTGATGGAGGGGTTGTACTCAGCTATCTGAGGCACAAGGTACTGCACTGCTAAGGTCATGTTGGCGCCCATTATATTCTGAGCATGTACTTTTATTCTATTACATTTATGTTCATAAGATTACATTAAAAACATAAGAAATAAAATGTACCATTTGTTCCGTCAAAATATTGAAGTTTTAATTATTCTGACTATTTACCATAGAAGACGTTGACAGTACCTTGTGTTTAAGATGAGAGAGTTCCCTTTAGAAGAGGAGGAGAAGTCTCCAGACAGGTCCAGCCAGTCCAGAGAACAATCGCTTACAAAAGATGCCTGACTGTCCTGTAGAAAGAACAACCAGTATCAACTGTTACTGGAATAGTTATATGTGTGTTAGCAATACAGGACAGTATTGAATATAGAAGTAATCGGCCTGTTCTGCATCAACTTGTGACTTTAATAAAAGCCATTAGTATATTAAATTACATGATCAATATTACATTACAGATGCCATCATGATGAATGAAAGCATCGACTGGCATTACATAGACCTTATGAGTTACATTTACTAAGGCATTAACACACTCTTTGATGTACATTACAGAGACCATTGTCTGCTCTCCTGATAGGTCTATTTCACTAAATACTTGAATTCCCATAAAATAACCATACTGACATGACCTCAACTGAGAAGACCCAGTTGTCACTTCATTTAGAAGCTTTAGTAACAGAGGAACAGCAGAACAAACAGACTAAGGAAATATACTCCATAATGGTCTGTAGGAGGAGAGCCGGACAGAAACAAAGGGTTATGGCTCTCATCTGAAAGCCTCTGCCCTTTTTATTGTAGCAATAGGTGTACGTCCCAGACCCCCACAGATTAAAACTTCTGACATGATAGGTACACTTTAAATACAAACGTGATCTGGTGGCAATAGGTAAATCGTGTTAGGTCACTTGATAATAATGTGATCACAGATACTCCTGCTGATCACTAGCAATCTTTGGGTGAATATAACAACCTGTGGTCTCAATTTCCCTGCAGGGCTATAACAGAGGGAGGATATACTAACAGCTAGGGACTCTCTGACAACACAGACTGCTCAGTATGCTATGTGACCATGTGTTTTTTAAGCTAGATAACCCTGTGACTACCTCCCCATTTTAATGGAGTAAAGGTCACACCTGTCTGCTGATGTTTCACTCCACTCTATCGGACTCCTGAAGACAGCAGAGTACAGTACATCTTGTATACAGTGATCAGAGATCCCAGAAGTCGGATCCCACCGATCAGGTATAACATGGCCAATTGTAACTGACAAACATAAGTACTGTCACTAGGTAACACAGAACCAGAGGATGGGTGTTACACGTGGGATAAGTAAAGAGGAGGTGTAAATAATAATCTATTTATATAAAAAAGTACTTTTACCATATTTTAACCAAGGCACTTTGTTTACAAACAACCTTCACACCAAGTGGCATTACTTCACATCACTTATTTTCGTACGTTTTGGTGATGTCATTACTGAGAATCCACAAAATTAAGTGGTATTACATGTATTACCAAAACTACATAAACATGACATTCCAAATGACAACATTTAACTCATAGAACTGATGTCACTACTGTAACAAATCCATTGGTGATGTTATCGGCAGAGGACCTGAAGTCACAGGTAACATGACAACTTTGTCAGTGATATAATCTTAGATGTCACTTGTTTGCATCATTGCCAAACAAATACCACATTAAAAGTCTTAGGATAGCCAATCATTAAGATAGGCCGTCAATATTAGATTACCATTATACCCTGATAGATGTTTTCATTTTTTACCAGATACAATTCTGTACCTTTAGCAGTGACTGTGACGGTTAGTGCACTAAAGCTTCACCCCATTCTAGTTAATGTGACTAAGCTGTAAAACCAGGCACAGATGGTATTAAAAGCATGAAACTGTGACCATTGCTGCTCAGCAGTGGTACCCACAGTCAGGCACCCACTGATTTAATAATGATGGGATATCCTGAATATGGTAGTCCAACATAACCCCTTTTAGGAATAGTAACCTGGTGCTATTTGGACAACACAAAAAACTCAACAGCAATATATATCATGAAACTGCTTTGATGAATTTCCAGAGCTTTGTGATAGACTAAAGCATTCAATAAAACTTACAGATCTCATCTGCCTCAGCACTGCAGCCTCTGCTGGGTGGTTGAATCGAAATCTATGAGATTTTCCTAAAACAATGACGGCTCCTAGAAAAGAAGATTTTTGATCATTTTATTACATACTGTATGCATCATGTGTTACTCTACTGCATAGTGTGCACTGGGTGGATTTTAGATGAAATCTAGTAACAATTACACAGTACTGCTGGCAGTGCCCTCTTAGAGCCTACATAATAATTAGTATACTGGGTGAATATGTTCCTCTTCCCACTTCCTTGGCAAAAGCTGTCACACTTGGCAGGACGAGGCTGGTAGTAATTCCTGGAGTGCTCACTAAACTGGGATTAATGAAGAATATCCGTACAAATTACTGCTGTGATTTCTGTCTTTTGACAAATTGTAGGGGAGGCTCCAGGCTCAGCACTGGGGAGAAACATCTGAACAAGCCAAATGAAGAGAACATTTTCCTTTCTAGTTTGCAATTCATTTTTATTTTCATAGTAAAAGCCAACAGAATAACCACAACATAAATGACTGGATCTTTTCACATCCCGTTTTTCCCTACATTTATGGTATACACCAACCACACAGACTGTAAACCACAGAGTTGCATATACCCAAAAATGACCTATATTGTGTTTTTGTGGAAACCTTTGATAGCAAACAGCTCAGAAGCCAATGCTTTTCCATACAGTATAGTTCCTGGACATATTGCAAATGTCAAACTCCAGTCAAAATATTCACTGGGAGCATTTAACAACGTTTCTGGTTGTTTTCTATTTTCTCATCCTTTAAACTGTGCTATCCAGGGATTTCCCAATGAAGAGAAGATGTGGGTGCCATGTCTTTCTGGTTTCTCTCTTTGGAAAACAGCAGACCATAAATATAGGGACACACTAGCCCCTATTATCCTTCACTTCATCTGGATATACAAAAGAGAGATCCTGACTAAGGCCAAGGCCCCACTTTGCGGAAACACAGTTTTTTTTGTTGCAGATTTTGCTGTGTTTTTTTAAGCCATAGCCAAGAATGGCTACAAAAGGAATGGGAAATATATAGGTAGTATTTATACTTCTACCTTCTGCTTAATTCACTTCTGGCTTTGACTCAAAAAAAAAAAAAACATAGCAAAATCTGCAACAAAAAAAAGCTGCGTTTCTGCAATGTAGGGCCTTAGCCTAAGGGTAAGTTCACACACAGTTTTTTTTTTTTTTTTTACAGGCGGATTTATGAGGTGGAATCTTCCTCAAAATATACCTCCCAACTCTCCCATTCACTTCAAGTCAGGTGGATTTTTTTTTCCTCTAGTGGATTTTTCAGCTAGGAAAAAAAAAAGAAAAGTCATGACCTATCTTCAGGCAGATTCTGCCTAGCAAACCCCATGAAAATGAATGTGAGCCAGAAAAAAATGCTAGTCATGACACCTCTTTTTGTTTCTAGCAGAAAAATCTGCTAGAGGAAAAAATCTTTTCTTGACTCCCACTGAAACGAAAGGGAGAGTTAGAAGGCATTTTTTGAGGCGGATTCCACCTCAAAATCCACCTGCAAAAAACTCTGTGTGAATGAACCCACGCAGTAAAAACAACTACAAGAAGTACGATACACTCAAACTGGAAATGTTAATATAAATATAAAAGGAGGTTACTAATAACACCCATCTCTCTAAACCATCTTAGGTCAGGGCCCCATGTGGCGTAAATGCTGCGGCAAAAACCACAGTGTTTTACAGTCACTGCAAAGTGGATAGGATTCTAGTGAATCCCATCCACATATTGCAGAAAAACGCTGCAATTTCCAAATCTGTTGCGGTTTTGGAAATCTCAGCATGTCAATTATACCTACGGAAATGCCAGCTGTTTCCCTATAGGTATAATTGAAGCAGAAAGTCCGCAGAGGGAATCTCTGCGAACTTTCTGTGCAAAGTGCTGCGAGAAGAAACGCATGGGGGCCTAGCCTTAGAGAAACCCCTAGTTTCTGCAAAAAGGAATTCCATATCACTCAGTACTTGTAAGATGAGTCTGTCTGGTCCAAACTGTCACAGCTAAAGGGGCAATGATTCTAGAGAGCTGCAGAACTTGCAACTGTTTGTGGACAAATCTGGTAAATAGGACTCATCTCTGAAGTACTTGCAGGAAGATTTGCATACCCATAAGAGTATGATTATTTCTGCATTGCTTTGTTAATTTGTGGTCATAAAGGTATATTTTTGCTCCTATGAAAAGGCACCTATACAGCACTTGGTTTGGGCCTTTAGGCTAAGGCCTGCGTTGCGGAAATGCAGCTTTTTTTTTTGTTGCAGATTTTGCTGCTGTTTTTTGAGCCAAAGCCAGGAGTGGATTGAGAAAAAGGTAGAAGTATAAGCACTTTCTATATATTCCCCAGTTCTTTTGTAGCCATTTTTAAAGCACAAAATGGTATATCCCCTGATTTACGGATTCTCCAAGTGGGCGGGAACCTTTTGTATGTCTGTATTTCTGTATTTACAGCTGTTTGAAGGGGAGACAGCATTCACGCTACCCTTCCTCTCTGTTTACACTGCATATTTCAATAGTAGCTATGTGTTGTAATTGCAGCTCTGACCCATTCAGGGACAAGGCAGTAATTACATTGCATGGCTACCGTGAAACAAACGGTGAGCAATGTAAACAGAGAACGAGTCACAACGCTTCAAACAGCTGATCAGCGGGAGTCCCGGGAGTCTAGGTCATCAAAAGAGAACTGGACAAACCCTTTAAAGCACACTCAAAACCCTCACCTTGAGATAAACGACAGGCGTCTTTGACTTCTTGTCCATTTACTGTACAATGTGCTCCAAGAGATGGCCTCAGTTCTACTACACCAGACTTGTTCTCGATTACACAATGCTCCTGTTCAATGTTCTCAGCCTGTAACACTGACATAATAAAGGAACATTGATAAAAATCATTAAAAAGTAATGAAATATGTATATTTATTGGAAGAAAACAATTTCTGGTAAAAGAATGCATTCGCCAGTATATAATGTGTGCTGTGTAATGACTATGAGTGAATAGATGTGTCCAGTTACACAATTACCAGACAAAATTCAGTTTCAGCCAATTTCAAGAGTGAAGCTTTAGGGTATATTTACAAAGGCAAAATACTATTCAAAAAAATCCAAAAAGTATTTTGGCTGTGTAGCCCTGGCATTTAGGCAAGGCTGAAAATTAGGTTACTGCTGCATATCTGCACACCGTTTAGCCATTCAATGTGGCTAAGCACTGTAAGGCCATCCGTAGTCCCTTCATGGTTTCAGTGCTATTCACAGCACTAAAACTGTGGCAAAATCAGGCAAAAAGAAACATCCACCACAGCTTTTCTTTAAAAACAATGGGAGTTGATCTACTAAATAACAAAGTGGGCTAGATCAAGAATAGAGCACATAGAGTGCAGCAAAGTGTTAATAATGAGTATGAGCAGCACGGTAACTCAGTGGTTAACACTAGGTAATGTATGTAATATAGCATTAGGCAAAGTACAGGAGGTGATCCTAAATAAAGGAAGACCTACAAACAGCAGCAAAAGTCCATAATAAGACACAATTAATGTATTAAGAATAAATAAATGCAGCTAATTCATATAATAACAATACAAAAAACTATTCATGTGACTGTGTTAGAAAAGTTATCACAAGATGTAAAGTAAAGTAAAGTAGTGCATAATGTGAGATCAAAATAGCAATAAAGTGCATAGCATTACCAGTGTTCCATATACCATTCAAAAGACAAACCAAAGTTAAAAGGATGGAAAATATGACGTGCTGTAAGCAAAAAATCACGCTGCAGATCACAGCACCTTGCGGCTTCCTCAGGGAAGTCACCTATACAGTATTGTTATTTTTTACATGAATTAGCTGTATTTATTTCTATTTATTCATTAATTCTACCCTTGTGGATAATTGTTTATTCATTGTGTCTTATTATGGACTTTCGACACTGTTTGTGGGTGTTCTTTTATTTAGGATCACCTTGAGAAATACTGAACATTTTGCTTTTAGTTGGTTTATGCCAAATTCACCCTAGCGCCAGATGTCCATTGTTCTGGTCCATTGCAGGACTAGAACAACGGACAGGCAGACCACTAAAATGGCGGTTATATATGGAGCCCAATGCACCCCATTAACGGGTGTCCATTGTTTTTGAATTGAAAGCAGCAGAAAAATTGTATGTGCAGGACTTTTCCATCCCCCAATTTCAGGCTCACAATGCGATGGAGGAAACCCTGATGCAAATGTGAATGCAGCCTTTATGGGGTTTTTCTGGGTATGTGTTCTTTTTTTTTTTGGAGATATTGATATAATAAAGATATTTTGGATGTGTGGTTTTCTATGTGTCAATGCTTTTTTTTTCTCTTTTTTGGATTTAGATTTGAGTTTATCCACACAGATTCCAACACATTTTCCAAATCAAAATCAGTGTGAAAAACACTGTATGCACATAGTTATATGAATATTTTCAGGCCATGATGCATCTAGAATATATCTTGTAATATGTATATCAATCCTTTCTTCGTATACAGACCGGAAAATCTCAAACCAGCCACAAAAGCTGACCCCTTTTAATTTATGGGATCTAATAGAGGCACAGAGATAAATAATTAATTGCACCCTGAATGTTACCATGTTAACAGGGTATGACCTTATAAACAAAAGTACTTTAGATGTGGCTGCATCTGACCATTAAGTCAAGAGATAATCTCACTTGCAGGGGGAAATCTCTAAACACCCAATCCATATATATCACCAGGGAAAGCCATGCCAGTCTATACATGCCATTGCTGCAGGGAAAAGGAACAGGACAACCCACCAAATGAATAGCTATCCATGTGATACACAGACCTGCGCCTCTCTATTCTCATAATAATACTGAAATTCTGGATCATCTTTTTTTTATAACACTCCGTTTTTATTCCACTTCCATTTATGCAAATTGACAACTGGGTGTTATCAGTAGGTGATGTGTCTCTACACAGTCAGACAGTGTACGATTAAGGCCAACACAACCAGACTTTGCAGGGACATGGGGAATCCTAATACCCTGTTGTCATTTTATACATTTCATGTAGGAATAACAGAGGAAAAGCACAATGTACAATTATAAAAGAAAATATGCTTCAGAATTGTTATTTCATTGGGAATACAAGTATTTACTAAAACAGACATGTCAAAAGATATGACAGGTCCTCTTCATATATCCATGGCACATACATTGATAACAAGTTTCAAAGCAAGGGCAGAGTACCATAAATTCTTAGACTAACTGTACTACAGCGTAAAATGCAGAATCATGGTAGATAAGACAAGTCATGTAAGGCCTGTACTACACAGCACTACTGTTTATAGTACTATTTTTTAACTATTCAGATGCAGTTATTAGTGATATAGAGATTTTAACTCCTTAATTGTTTGCAATTTACGAGAGGTCTTTGTCAGATTATCACAGAATATGAGGTTCAGTATTCAACCACACCAATGAGAATATCATTAATGAAATTATTTATATAACACATTGTATCACAAATAATGGTCACTGTGGCATCTGTACACTATCTGAATTTATTACAAATACTATATAGTTTAAATACAATACAGGTCTAAACAAAGCATTAATATCAGATAAATTGTACTCACAAACACTAATATTATTTTGTTACAATCTAATAAACATAACTTGTTTTTTTTTCTCCCCTCTTACCTATATCATGATCACCACTCCCAATGTCTGTTGTTCCTTCCTAGATGATCACGGGGAAAGACAAATCAAAACCATCATTGAAGATGAAAACAAGGGATTTGCAGACAGACTAGCACCTCAAAATGCAGACACCTCACTAAGCACAGCACAGCTACAGAGGAGGAGCCTTTGTCTGAGCACACACAATGTGAAACACAAGGCAATCCATTTTACCTTCTTGGGAACAGGCAGACAGCAGAGTCTAATGAATGCTAAGCAGAGATGACAAGAAAAGCCTCATCTATGAGCCAAGGGAAGAGGAAATGCAGTGAGAGAGAGGGGAAGAGAGAGAGAGAGAGAGCGAGGGTTAGTATATATAATCAGTTTTCCACAGAAGTGTTTACCATTTAGTGATGATACCAAGGGAATTAGCTGCACTGAATCCAGGGATATGGGATATAGTCTAAGCAAATAGTTATACATATAACACGTACAATTCACAAATGTATGTACTCTTCACATATGGAACCAGTAAGTAAACACATTCCATACTGCAGAATAGACTGCAATGCCAGGAGGAGGTAGAATCAGCCCTGTAATAGTGTCTGACCTACATATAATAGTGTCTGACCTGTACATATAATAGTCTGTCCTGTACATATAATAGTGTCTTACCTGTACATATAATAGTGTCTGACCTACATATAATAGTGTCTGACCTGTACATATAATAGTCTGTCCTGTACATATAATAGTGTCTTACCTGTACATATAATAGTGTCTTACCTGTACATATAATAGTGTCTGACCTGTACATATAATAGTCTGTCCTGTACATATAATAGTGTCTGACCTGTACATATAATAGTCTGTCCTGTACATATAATAGTGTCTTACCTGTACATATAATAGTGTCTTACCTGTACATATAATAGTGTCTGACCTGTACATATAATAGTCTGTCCTGTACATATAATAGTGTCTTACCTGTACATATAATAGTGTCTGACCTACATATAATAGTCTGTCCTGTACATATAATAGTGTCTTACCTGTACATATAATAGTGTCTGACCTGTACATATAATAGTGTCTGACCTGTACATATAATAGTCTGTCCTGTACATATAATAGTGTCTTACCTGTACATATAATAGTGTCTGACCTGTACATATAATAGTCTGTCCTGTACATATAATAGTGTCTTACCTGTACATATAATAGTGTCTTACCTGTACATATAATAGTGTCTTACCTGTACATATAATAGTGTCTGACCTACATATAATAGTCTGTCCTGTACATATAATAGTGTCTTACCTGTACATATAATAGTGTCTGACCTGTACATATAATAGTCTGTCCTGTACATATAATAGTGTCTTACCTGTACATATAATAGTGTCTGACCTGTACATATAATAGTCTGTCCTGTACATATAATAGTGTCTTACCTGTACATATAATAGTGTCTGACCTGTACATATAATAGTGTCTGACCTGTACATATAATAGTGTCTTACCTGTACATATAATAGTGTCTGACCTGTACATATAATAGTGTCTGACCTGTACATATAATAGTGTCTGACCTGTACATATAATAGTGTCTTACCTGTACATATAATAGTGTCTGACCTGTACATATAATAGTCTGTCCTGTACATATAATAGTGTCTGACCTACATATAATAGTCTGTCCTGTACATATAATAGTGTCTTACCTGTACATATAATAGTGTCTGACCTGTACATATAATAGTGTCTGACCTGTACATATAATAGTCTGTCCTGTACATATAATAGTGTCTTACCTGTACATATAATAGTGTCTGACCTACATATAATAGTCTGTCCTGTACATATAATAGTGTCTTACCTGTACATATAATAGTGTCTGACCTGTACATATAATAGTGTCTGACCTGTACATATAATAGTCTGTCCTGTACATATAATAGTGTCTTACCTGTACATATAATAGTGTCTGACCTGTACATATAATAGTCTGTCCTGTACATATAATAGTGTCTTACCTGTACATATAATAGTGTCTGACCTGTACATATAATAGTGTCTGACCTGTACATATAATAGTGTCTGACCTGTACATATAATAGTCTGTCCTGTACATATAATAGTGTCTTACCTGTACATATAATAGTGTCTGACCTGTACATATAATAGTGTCTGACCTGTACATATAATAGTGTCTGACCTGTACATATAATAGTCTGTCCTGTACATATAATAGTGTCTTACCTGTACATATAATAGTGTCTGACCTGTACATATAATAGTCTGTCCTGTACATATAATAGTGTCTGACCTGTACATATAATAGTCTGTCCTGTACATATAATAGTGTCTTACCTGTACATATAATAGTGTCTTACCTGTACATATAATAGTGTCTGACCTGTACATATAATAGTCTGTCCTGTACATATAATAGTGTCTTACCTGTACATATAATAGTGTCTGACCTACATATAATAGTCTGTCCTGTACATATAATAGTGTCTTACCTGTACATATAATAGTGTCTGACCTGTACATATAATAGTGTCTGACCTGTACATATAATAGTCTGTCCTGTACATATAATAGTGTCTTACCTGTACATATAATAGTGTCTGACCTACATATAATAGTCTGTCCTGTACATATAATAGTGTCTTAACTGTACATATAATAGTGTCTGACCTGTACATATAATAGTCTGTCCTGTACATATAATAGTGTCTTACCTGTACATATAATAGTGTCTGACCTGTACATATAATAGTCTGTCCTGTACATATAATAGTGTCTTACCTGTACATATAATAGTGTCTGACCTGTACATATAATAGTGTCTGACCTGTACATATAATAGTGTCTTACCTGTACATATAATAGTGTCTGACCTGTACATATAATAGTGTCTGACCTGTACATATAATAGTGTCTGACCTGTACATATAATAGTGTCGTACCTGTACATATAATAGTGTCTGACCTGTACATATAATAGTCTGTCCTGTACATATAATAGTGTCTGACCTACATATAATAGTCTGTCCTGTACATATAATAGTGTCTTACCTGTACATATAATAGTGTCTGACCTGTACATATAATAGTGTCTGACCTGTACATATAATAGTCTGTCCTGTACATATAATAGTGTCTTACCTGTACATATAATAGTGTCTGACCTACATATAATAGTCTGTCCTGTACATATAATAGTGTCTTACCTGTACATATAATAGTGTCTGACCTGTACATATAATAGTGTCTGACCTGTACATATAATAGTCTGTCCTGTACATATAATAGTGTCTTACCTGTACATATAATAGTGTCTGACCTGTACATATAATAGTCTGTCCTGTACATATAATAGTGTCTTACCTGTACATATAATAGTGTCTGACCTGTACATATAATAGTGTCTGACCTGTACATATAATAGTGTCTGACCTGTACATATAATAGTCTGTCCTGTACATATAATAGTGTCTTACCTGTACATATAATAGTGTCTGACCTGTACATATAATAGTGTCTGACCTGTACATATAATAGTGTCTGACCTGTACATATAATAGTCTGTCCTGTACATATAATAGTGTCTTACCTGTACATATAATAGTGTCTGACCTACATATAATAGTGTCTGACCTGTACATATAATAGTCTGTCCTGTACATATAATAGTGTCTTACCTGTACATATAATAGTGTCTGACCTACATATAATAGTGTCTGACCTGTACATATAATAGTCTGTCCTGTACATATAATAGTGTCTGACCTGTACATATAATAGTCTGTCCTGTACATATAATAGTGTCTTACCTGTACATATAATAGTGTCTTACCTGTACATATAATAGTGTCTGACCTGTACATATAATAGTCTGTCCTGTACATATAATAGTGTCTTACCTGTACATATAATAGTGTCTGACCTACATATAATAGTCTGTCCTGTACATATAATAGTGTCTTACCTGTACATATAATAGTGTCTGACCTGTACATATAATAGTGTCTGACCTGTACATATAATAGTCTGTCCTGTACATATAATAGTGTCTTACCTGTACATATAATAGTGTCTGACCTACATATAATAGTCTGTCCTGTACATATAATAGTGTCTTACCTGTACATATAATAGTGTCTGACCTGTACATATAATAGTCTGTCCTGTACATATAATAGTGTCTTACCTGTACATATAATAGTGTCTGACCTGTACATATAATAGTCTGTCCTGTACATATAATAGTGTCTTACCTGTACATATAATAGTGTCTGACCTGTACATATAATAGTGTCTGACCTGTACATATAATAGTGTCTTACCTGTACATATAATAGTGTCTGACCTGTACATATAATAGTGTCTGACCTGTACATATAATAGTGTCTGACCTGTACATATAATAGTGTCTTACCTGTACATATAATAGTGTCTGACCTGTACATATAATAGTCTGTCCTGTACATATAATAGTGTCTGACCTACATATAATAGTCTGTCCTGTACATATAATAGTGTCTTACCTGTACATATAATAGTGTCTGACCTGTACATATAATAGTGTCTGACCTGTACATATAATAGTCTGTCCTGTACATATAATAGTGTCTTACCTGTACATATAATAGTGTCTGACCTACATATAATAGTCTGTCCTGTACATATAATAGTGTCTTACCTGTACATATAATAGTGTCTGACCTGTACATATAATAGTGTCTGACCTGTACATATAATAGTCTGTCCTGTACATATAATAGTGTCTTACCTGTACATATAATAGTGTCTGACCTGTACATATAATAGTCTGTCCTGTACATATAATAGTGTCTTACCTGTACATATAATAGTGTCTGACCTGTACATATAATAGTGTCTGACCTGTACATATAATAGTGTCTGACCTGTACATATAATAGTCTGTCCTGTACATATAATAGTGTCTTACCTGTACATATAATAGTGTCTGACCTGTACATATAATAGTGTCTGACCTGTACATATAATAGTGTCTGACCTGTACATATAATAGTCTGTCCTGTACATATAATAGTGTCTGACCTGTACATATATTTTGCCAATGTTTAAATTTCCACATTATTTGACCATAAACAAAAAGTATAATTTGCCTTGAGCATAAAAATGTACTTGTATGTTATAGTATGGGGTTGGCTTTGATGACAATAGGAGGACACTGTATCAATAACAATTCAAGAGTGAAATGATCCCCCATTTTTTTCCTCTGACATTATTGGATCACATTCTTCAATGTAATAACTTCCAGTATGACAAAGGGACATCCACCCTTTTTACATACTTATAACGCCCTTGTCATCTTCTCCCCAACATTAACTAAACAGGTTGTTCACCTTTGACATCAGGGCTAGAAGTTCCAAGAGGCTTATGTGTGTCTGGTTTATGGGGTCAGTGCTGGGTTATAAGTATGGAAGGAGTCTCCATTCCATCCTTACATAATACTAGACCATCAGTGGTAAAGTTTAGGTATTCATGAAGTGCTTGCCCTGTCTCAGTTGCATTTAGGGTATGCCCATGCAGGACGTATATACTTTTAATTTTCCAGAGGGGAATTGCAGGCAGAAAATTCACAGCATTCACAGTAGATGTAAGCAAATCTCATCCATAGGCTGCACAACATAAATCAACCAATTATCAATAAATAAATAGTTAAAGTCACTTGTAAAATTAGTTCATTTTGCCTGTCACAGGTATTTTAGTCGGCCATAGATGTTCAACAATACCACTAAAGGAATGATGATGTTTCTGCGACCATTCTGGGAACATTCTTTTATGGAAAGATACTTCATAAACTAGCAACTATTGGATAAAAATGTTAAACACGGCCAGCTTCTTTGCAGACAATATCAGAAGCCTGTAGACAGAAAATTCCAGTACTGTATAGAATACTCTGTATTGTAGAGTGTCCAAAAAGTTTAGTCACTGTTATGCATACATAAACATACCAAAATATAAAAAGAAATAAAAACCGTGATACTTACCCTAAGATAGTAAATGACCACTCCAGTGCTGAGGATATCATCATCCATGGCAATGAGGTGAGGTAAACCAGAGTCTATGGTCACCCTGGCTTTTCCCTCCTTAATATCCACATTGTACTGCTCCATAAGCACAGCTTTATCTGTCCACTTATCTGTCCAGTCTTTGGTAAGCTGCTCAATCTATAGAAAACATAAAGAAGAAGGACAGAGTTATACTCGCACTACAACTGCATAAGATTCATGCAAAAATGCCTTTAGGCCGAGGCCCCACGTTGCAGAAAAGCTGATTTTTTTTTTGTTTCAGATTTTGCTGTGTTTTTTTGAGCCAAAGTAAAGAGCTTGAAAAGGAATGGAAAATATAAAATGAAGTATTTATACTTTTCCCTTCTGTTAAATCCACACCTGACTTTGGCTCAAAAAAAATGCAGCAAAATCTGCAACAAGGGGCCTTATCATTCGGCCCCACGTTGCAGAAACAAAGCGTTTTTCCGGTTGCGGCAATGCAGCAGATAAAAACTCTTCGTCTTACAGTGAATGAGATTCTGGCTAATCCCATCCACAAATTGCAAAACGAAAAAATGCTGCAGAAAAGATTCTTTTTCAAAAACACAGCATGTCAATTTTACCAACGGAAACGCTTGCGTTTTTCCCCTATAGATTTAATTAGAGAAAAAAAAATGAAGAAAACTCAGCATTAACGTAATGAAAATAACTACGGAAAAAAAACGTGATGTGTTTCCACTGCGTTTTTTTCTGCAACGTTTTTTAGCTGTGTTCCAAAACGTGGGGCCTTAGCCTTAAAGTGGAATGTGTTTCTGCAATTTAAAGGGTTGTCTGGTTTTTCAAATACCCTTTTCAAGTAAACAGGGCTAAGAACATCAAGAAGTTATATACAATAAAGACGTGTATATAATAAAACACCTATATGTTTTTTTATTGCTAATAAAGAAAATCAGGGTATCCATTTTAGTGCTGCTATATAGCTGCTTTATACTGCCTGTATACTTTTCCACTGTCCATATTGTTTTCCAATTAATTGTTTTGTAAGAACATTCTGACATCTAGTGGTCATACTGTGCAACGCAGCAGACAAACCAATGTGATTCATTCTTTAACCCGCTAACAGTCACATTAAAATTGTAAAAACCCTCCCAAAAATGTCACTTTTTTTTTTTTGCAGATTTTGAACTTATGGCACCAATAAATCTAGCTGGCACATAACTCAGGTGCCTTAAACCCGTAACATTTCTCTCCGCATTCCCGATTTCATAACGTTTACATTTTATTTCAATGTAGCTTTATAAGACCTTGTATTTTGTGTGTACATAAGACTTTTTGATCAGTTTTTATTACTTTTTGTTTTTGAGAGGTGAACCTCAGTTCTGGTATCTGAATGCTAAGGTTTATGATCTTTATCATGTAGAATAAATAGCTCACTAATTTTATTTCTATAGATGTGGTGATACCAATTGTGTGTTTTTGTTTTTATTAACAAAAAAGTCAATTTTTACTTTATTTTCTGCAAAATGACACAGCATATAAGGGATTAAATGGTAAGTATACTTTGTGGTCGATAATGGAGGCAGAGATATCATGAACTAACTGGGGTTTAGATAACTGGGGTTATCTAAAGTGACAGGGACAGGAGAATAAATAAAAAAAAAATCCTTCTCTCCCTGCAGTCAGCTACTTGTGTTCTCCTGCACACTGGTTAAAGTCAAACTGTGAGTACATGTAGTTCTGCTTTAACTAGTGATTTCTCAAAATCTAGGTGGCCAAGATGCTTGGCTTTAAAACAAGAGCAAGATCTGTGTGTCTACTGCTCATTCCACTGCAAGAGCCTGTTACGTGGGGATATTAGACCTTGTTGGTGGCATTTCTGTACCTACCTTTTCGGTAGTATGCTTTGCAACTGAAAACGATGATATGAAAACACAGATATAACTAACTTACTTACGTTAGGTTCACACTAGCCCCAGGTGTCCATTGTTTTAGTCGGTCGGAGGACCAGAATAATGGACAAAAGGATTGTTGAAATCGCAAATACGAATGGAGCCAGATGGACCCTATTGATTATAATGAGTTCTGTCAGATGTCTGTTCTTTTTAACTGAAAGCATCTGGAAATTATAGACAGATGTGAATGACATGCCAGACACCCTTTTGTAGGTGATCTACTATGTAATTGTTTTAAAGGGGTTTTCCAGGCCCAAATTGAATTTTCATACTGATGAACTATCCACAAGATAAGTCATCAGTATGTGATCTGTGGGGGTCCAACACCCAGACACAGAACAGAACAGATCAGCTGTTGTAGTAGCCACCAGGTGATAGAAGCTGCTAGTGGATGGATAGCACATGCAGCACTGCTCCTCTTTAAGTAATATGAGTAGTACTGAAGTCCCCCCAGAAGTACCACTATGAAATGGACAGGGCTGTTGTGCTGCTCGGCACCCCGAAGGTAAACTATCCTGTGGATAGGTCATCAGTATGAAAATTCAATTTGGGTCTGGAAAACCCCTTTAATTCTGCTTTAATCCAGTGCTTGTTTCCAGCACAAAACTATACTATAATGGGAAAGCAGTATAATGCCGATAACCAATTTTGAGAGGCCTTGTTCATGAATGGCTTCCTACCATTATTCCTCTACAATGCACTTGATAAACAGTACATAAGGCAAGGTCAACAATGTGACATTAAGATTGTAAAGTTGCACTGCTACACCTCAATAGTGAATCTGGTTGCTTTGTGACACGCAAGTTAGCACCACCAGAAATCCAGAATTGCTGGATATCAGCGTGACTACATTAACAATTATTAGTTGAAATTTAGCATTGGGACATGATGATCTTTACATTGTGTAGCAAGGATCCTCATGTAGCCAAAGCCTGATCGATTACATCAGTAATAATTATTTACACTCTTGGTGAAATCCTGTAGGATTACACTTACCTTTAGTTCACTCTGTAGAACCAGTTCTGTTAGGTTTCCATCTCGATCCTCACTGAAAGCAGGGCTAATAGTTCTCTGCAAAGATAAAGTTTGACAACTTATCTTATAAACATGAATAATAAGATAAAGTTTGATAACCTATTCATCACATATAATATAATTATTAATACACATCTATTATATACAACCACACACAGACATGTCACACACACCGACTGGATAAATGAGAAGAATATACCATTTCAAAATTCCTTAACATGGCCTTTAATCTGTTAATCTCTTCTCTGAGCTCTCGGATAAGTTTCACATTAGCATCCTGAAAAAGAAGTTTGGGAATGTTTTATAAGGCAACTATATAAAAACGCTCACATGTATCAAATAATGTATATAATTAAAGTGAACCTGTGAGAGGATTTCTACTGCCCTATATGAGAGCAGGATGTGATAGAGGGACACAAGCTGGACTGTATGATATACAAGTTTATAGGATTTGGATTTCTAAGTAGTATAGTAAATCCTAACAGGACTCCTAAAGAGACAATGAGAGTCCTGCTTAACCCGCCTACAAACAGTGGTTAACCTCTCCTCTATGGACACACCTACTATACAGAGAAATCTGTCAATTATCCAGTATGGGCATGGCAAGTTCTTACTATCTCTCCTAGGAGTCCTGTCATGATACACTCTAATATATACCAATAATAATATATAACCAGTAATATACCAATACCACAATATTCCATTGGTTAGGAAAGAACAATCTCGGTTTACCTTTTAGTGTCTGATACATTAAACTATGCATTTTCTTGTGACTGTTCATTACATAGGTATCCATACAATTTTAGGTCTAGACTGTAGACACTAAATTGCCTGAATAAGGCAAATGAGGAAACAACACATTGACATCCTACTGACTGAAAGACCCACATCAATGCATGAACACATCTCCATTAATCCATTTTTTATCATTTAACAAAGCAATAGAGGCGTTTTTAAGACTTATTTTAATTCAAGAAAAAATAAATAAATAACGCCATGGAAATAGTGTGGCAAAATTTACAATTGTGATAAAGACTAGACACTGGTATAAATATGGTGCATCTTTGGTACAATGTGGCACATCTTTGAACAAACATTTTTCGACTTGCTAGACATGCTGTGTGGAATACACCAAAACAGTGTCGAAAAATTATGGGTCAAAGAAAGCCAACTGAAAGGTGGTTTAAACTTAAAGAGGACCTTTCATGTCCACTAACATTGGCAGTATGTGCCCTGGTTACAGTGATATCAGTGCAGTTAGTTTCAGCACAGATATCACTGCACTTTCTGAGGGGCTGGCCTAACAGCTCAGTCATCACTGGGCGGTGAGGTACGTCCCCCTTTATAGTACAAGTCTATGGAAGTATACCACTGTGGGGGCGTTGCAGTGATGATGTTGAGCTTTGAGACTGGGTCCTCTGACAGTGCAGTGATATCATTGCCAAAATTAACGGCACTGATATCTCTGCAACCGAGGCACATACTGGCAAATCTGACAATGCACTGAATTTAGCTCTTTCAGCTTCCAGTGGTATACAACACCACTGATGTTAGGGGACATGTTAGGGACCCTCTTTAGACAGGCTAAAGATATGTTAGATTTGCACTAAGTATTAGTAAATTTGCATGTAGGTGTGAAGGTAGCCTAAATATCTTTTACGGGAAATCCCATTACAGCTGATACTTGTATAGTATTCAAAGCAACTGAAAATCTGAAAGGCAAGTTCAAATGTATCAGCTCTTTGGGGTGTATCAAATATAAACCTATATGAAAGGTTTCAAGATCCCTTTACAAGACTTTCTTTCATACACTTCTACATTGTTTCCGACACAATGGTTCCCTTCTGCAGCCAATGCTTCTATTCCAATCCAGGGCACCAAGACAAAAGAACTTTTTATTGCAACATATTTATCCATAGTTCAGCAAAACAATGACATAACTGATCTAAACAGACCATGAAATGCAGCTGCAGACAGGAAGTCAGAATTAAAAGTTCAAAATGACATTTATATATGCAATACTTGGCAATACTTACCTCATTCACTCTGGGCTTATTGATGATATTTTTGGCATTTGAAGCATAGCGCAAGGTGCTCATGGTTTCATTGTAACTGCTACTTGCAGGAGAGACAGCTGAAAAAAACAAAGTAATATGTAATGAAATATAAAATAATCTATTTATCTGTGAATAATTTTGAAGCAAATATAAAATATATAGTAACATTATCTGGCGGCAAACATTATACTACAAGTTTACAGTTTTCTATACTGAGCACAATCCTATGTCTATAACAAAAATACATTCCACTGTTACAGTAATAGTAGTATAGAGTACCAATATAATACTTCCATTAGCAGAGTTGTCTAAATGTCCTCTAAGCTGCATAGAAATGAATTTCCTGTGTACACTTTTACTTGAATATCTATATTTAAAACAATGTTGTTTTTGAATCCAAAATACTCCACTGATTAATATATCTTTGGAGTCTGTTTTTACCTGACACAGCTGGTCCAAGTTTTGGATCTGATAAAATTCAAGTAAATTGGAGGAAAGGTGACAAAATAAAAATTAAACACATTACTCACCTGATAAATTCCCACACCATGCTGCCGTTCTGGTGTGGGTCTTTTCTGATTGACATGATGTGACTACTGCAGCCAATTACTGACCTCTGTGTTCTTGTGCTATACATACTACCATTACCACTGAGGCCATGTCACACCTCTGCTGAAGTAAAAGCAACAAACTCTGATGGGGGAATTAATGTTTTATTGAATTTCCTCACATTGGCTTATTTATCAAATCCCAGAAAACCTCTTTAAAGCTAAGGTCCCACGTTGTGGAAACACGGCATTTTTTGTTGCAGATTTTGCTGCATTTTTCTGAGCCAATGTGAAGAGTGGCTTGAAAAGGAATAGAAAATATAGAGGAAACTTTTAGACGTTTCCCTTCTGTCAAATGCACTCCTGACTTTGGCTAAAAAAACTGTAGCAAAATCTGCAAACAACAACGCTGCGTTTCCACAATGTGCCTTAGCCTAAAGGAGTTATCCAGGAACTGTCAACTTATTTACCTGTCCCAGATTATTGCAGCTGATGGATCCCAGGGAGTCTGGCAATGTCACGATCCCCAAGTTGTGTGAGCCAAAGTGGCCTTCAGCCTACAGGGTCATTCCGGCCCCACTTCCACCAAACTCACAGGTAATTATGTGAGATCGGTGGAGGAGAAGGCGGAGCGACCCCAGAGGCTGAAGGCCACTTCAGATCACATGACCAGGGGGCCCTGATGTGGTTGGAACCCCCAAGTACATCAGCTGCAATAACCTGGGCCAGGTAAGTAAATTACCAGTCCCCAGACAACCCCTTTAAATGATAAAATTCTGATTGCCTGTAGTCACTAATAGGGGAAGTTTATGGGTTTAATATATGCAGTAAGCAACCAATAGTGGTAGCTGCGTGAAGTCATCATTTAATGATTTTCACCACTGTATCAGAAAAACAGACAATATAATGCTATAAATATATATTAAGAAAATAATCAGCACAGAATGTTGGACCTACTTATATTAAAAAAACAAACAAACAATAGGGGAAATTAAACTTACACTTAATTCCAGTTTCTGGTGTAACATGTAGGCTCAAGTTTGCAATTCTGGGAGTACACCCATATTTGTGACAAAAATTGTCACGTTTTCTCTGTATGCTGCTCACTTAAAAAAATGTGGGTGTGATATGAGTGGGGTATTGCAAATTTAACATTAGGTGTTCTAGTAAACTGCCGCAAATAACGGCTGAAATCCACAGGCGCCCCAAGCTGACATAGATTTAAGCAGCTGGTACATGGACCACCCAATCCTGCCAAAATTAATCTTGGTGCATCAGATGCCAGTGGGGAATAAATTAAGAACGGTGTAACAAACACAGATCTTAATAAATTCCTCCACTGTGTAGGAATACAATGTGGTTTGCATCATTTGGATTATTTATTACAACTCTTGAAATTTTACACAAATGCAATGTGTAAAAAAAACAAACAACCTTATTTGCCACACAGTTCAGTGACTAAGAAGCACAGCTTATCCAATGGTATCACAGGCCCTGTAATTCCTGTGACTGGGCTAAAAGCAACAAACTAAAGAAAATAACACCCATCATTACACATTAAGTGTCTTTTATCTGTCACCGACAAAAACCACACACAGTTTCAACTCACCTAAGCAGTCTTTTTTGAAACGGAATTGAAACGTCATGTAGTGTGTGGTGGTGACAATAAAAAGAAACACAATGTTGGCTAGCGTACTTACGTTTTATGTATTAGATTCCAGAAAAAAAGGTAAAGGACTGCGTTCATTATTTCAGCATTTAATCAAAGATTGTCCATTAAGGAAACAAAGAAAGTAAATGTGTAACTTACTGGCAATCATGATTGTTTTTGAGTTGCCCCCAAGACTGTCCTTTAAAAGCCAAGTGAGAATGGAATCTCTGTAAGGTACAAATGGCTGACGTTTCGATCCAGTGCTTCCTGAGGGGCTGCCTGGTATCCCGCTGTCCCCATCACTAAGGATGCTGTTGATACTTTGACTGCTACTAGTCATTTGGGAATTCTGAGCTACAATAAGCAGAAAATTTATATTTAACATATTTGTGGAAAGTCATTAATTAAAGGGGCTTAAAAAAAAACAAAAAAAAAAACGAGTATAGTGGCTGATATTGGCAGCTAGTTTCATTAAAAAGTAAGGGGCTGAGCTTGCAATATCAGACAAAGGCGAAATACAAGAGTGGTGTGTATTCTGGGGGTAAACAAACATAATTAGACATAATCTACATTATATAAGAACTACAGGTGCATCTCAATAAATTAGAATATATCTGAAAAGTTTTTTTATTTAATTAATTCAATTCATAAAGTGACCCTCCTATATTTTATAGGTTCATTACACACAGAGTGATCTATTTCTAGCATTTATTTCTGTGAATGTTGATTAATAAAAACCTAAAAGTTACTAATCTCAGAAAATTAGAATATTATGTAAGACTAATTAAAAAATGACTTTCAATACAGAAATGTTGGCCTACTAAAAACTATGTACAGTATATGCACGCAATACTTGGAGAGGGCTCCCTTTGCATGAATTATTGCATAACTGCAGCATGACATGGAGGCGATCAGCCTATGGAACTGCTGAGGTTACTTGGATAGTGGCCTTCAGCTGGTTTCCATTGTTGGGTCTGATGTTTCTCATCTTCCTCTTGACAATACCCCATCATAGATTCTCTATGGTGTTTAGGTCAGATGTGTTTGCTGGCCTATCATGCACAATGACACTGTGGTTAATAAACCAGGTATTGCAACTTTTGGAAGTTTGGGCAAGTGCCAAGTCCTGCTGGAAAATGAGATCAGCAACTCCATAAAGTTTGTCAGCAGAGGGAAGCATGAAATGCTCTAAAATGCCTTGGTAGGCGGCTGTGCTCACTTTGGACTTGATGTAACACAGTGGACCTACACCAGCAGATGACATGGCTCCCCAAACCATCACTGACTGTGAAAGCTTTACACTGGATCTCAAGCAACTTGGATTGTGTTCGCTCCACTCTTCCTCAACACTGTAGGAACTGGATTTCCAAATGAAATGCAAAATTTGCTTTAACCTGAGTACAGGACTTTGGAACACTGAGCAACAGTGCAGTCCTTTTTCTCCTTAGGTACGAGGCTTATGATGTTTCTGGGTCATGAGTGGTTTGACACTAGGAATGTGACAGTTGTAGCCTATGCCCTGGCACCGACTCCTGCTGCAGTCCACTCACTGTGAATCTCCCCCAAATTCTTGAATAGCCCTTTCTTGACAATCCTTTTAAGGATGCAGTTATCCCTGTTACTTGGGAACCTTTTTCTAACGCACTTTTTCCTTCCACTCAACTTTCCATTAAAATGCTTGGATACAGCCAGCTTCTTTAGAAATGACATTTTGTGGTATTTCCTCCTTGATTGTCTTATGGATAATTGTCAAGCCAGCAGTCTTCCCCATGATTGCGTAGCCTGCTGAACCAGACTGACACACTATTTAAAGGCTTGGGAAACCTTGGCAGGAGTTTTGTGTTGATTTGCTGATTAGAGTGTGACACCTTGAAGCTACAATATTAAACTTTTTCACAATATTCTGAATTTTCTGAGAGTAACTTTTGGGTTTTCATATCCCCTTATCAGAACAGGGGTCTAGTTACCACTGCACTCTCCATATACAATGAAGCATCTCCAGAAGACCACTCCTTTGAAGCGACCCCCTCCCCTTTAAAGACCGATTTTTTTCAGTTACTGATTTTTCTCCCATTATACTCTATGGAAGTTGCCTCTCTATAAGCAGACCACCCCTTATCCAACCAAAGACCACTATTAGGAGCAAAAGCCCACACATTGGACTTACCTTTACTCTGAGACCAATATGGACGCAGCTCTGTGCTGCATCACTGGATTGCAATAAGCACAAGCAAAAGACATTGGGAGAGAAAAGTGGCCAGCGTCACACTGGAGCAGAAAGTCCATGTCATAGTCAATGCAATCTGTCACTGAGGTGCCCAACATACATGCCAACAGTCCCAATTTTGTACAAGGACAATCTCCAGAACATGAACAGAAAAGGGATAGATTTTATGTACTCCTCACCCCAAAATGGCATTCTTAGGATGTTTTCACATGGGCTTTAAATTTCAGATTTTGGCCAGGATCCAGGAAAAGGACTATATTGACAACCAAGAATTAAAGAGAATAGGTGGAGACTAGAAATGAGAGAGGGACTAAGCTAAGGACCATGATTTAAAGGGATAATATGCTGGGGACAAGGAATCAGAAGGGAACCAAGCTAAGGACCATGATTTAAAGGGATACTATGCCGGGGACCAGGAAACGAGAAGGGTAGTCAGGCTGGCAGCTAGGAACAAGAGGAAAGCCAAACCTGGGGATCAAGATTTGAAATATGCCATTCTGGAGACCAATAGTAATGTATTTCATCTTGAACTAGGAAGTGTGCAGGTAACCAAGAAAGTAACATAGAATTGGGGCCCCCTATGGTTATGTGTGTGGGTTGCAGCGACTTGTGTACAGTACCATGGCTGCTTTATTAGTTCTAGTCCAGGCCTGGTTTTGTGTAATATGCTGATGTGGTACCTGGTTCTGTTTAATATGCAGAAGCATAAAATACATATTTTTTTGTTTGGGAGGACTGTACATGTTTGCTGTCTCCATTAGACACTTTAATCTGCATTCTGTATACCACCTCTATAAAAGACCATTTTTCTGTGCAAATTTGGATGGCTTGCTCAAAAAGGTTTCACTGTATTTCTCTGAGAATTACTAAAGAAGCAATGTATTGCTTTGCTCAGTTCTTGATACAACTCCCATATACTTCAATGAAAAGCACTGTGACAAGCATGGCCACCTCACTATTAAATATGAGGATATACCACAAATAAGATAAGATAAGATAATCCTTTAATAGACTCATTTTGGGGAAATTCATGGAGGGACTATCATATGGTAATCATACCATCGCAAGAGGGCTTAGTGTAAAAACCAGAATTAATGATTACTATTTTTTTTATCAACAGAACATCTTCAAACTGGGAAACCTTTTAGTTGCATTTCTTTTACTACAGAGCATGTCCCATTATTGGTATTTACCAGTATTATGCACCAATTTCTGCACGCAGAAACACAAATCCCATACCTAATGCAGAGATGACAATCCCAAGAGTCACTAAGGACCTGTTAATGTTTGAGCCTTCAGTCAGACGGTCTTTGCAGTAATTTGGAGAAGCTCTTTCACTACAAGGAAAAGATGAATATAACTAATGCCTTACTGAACATATACCATCATCTACATAATGTCATAGCCATACTCACCTGCCTGCTAAGTCCACCAAGTTGATTTTGCTGGCGATTTCTGATGGTAAGTTATCTTCTAACATAGCCTGTGTGGAAAAAAAAAATGGAGTGACAAAAGAGAGACTGATTGCACAATTTGCTCATGTTCTATCAGGGAACACACATCAAAGAGGGTCCCTCTGCTATTACCCACAACAAAGAAACCCTCACAAAAAGCAGCTCTTGCTCTGGTGAAACCTTTATGTCTGGCATGTAATGTTAAATTCCCCTAAAGTGGTTGTATTTGATTGGCAGATCATATATTGACCTTCTGTACTCACAAAAAGAAGAAGCCTATAGCGACAATGTACAGTAAATTAACAGCAGAACAACTAAGTATTAGTGTGTGCAAGAGTATTTCACAGTATACAGAACTACAGGGAAATGATGATCAGCCTTCTTTTTTATAATCGGGCCATAAATATGGTGAAAAGTCATAATGTTGGTAGTAAAAAGACGTAAGCTTGAAGTGAAAATATCCTGCCATGTGAATAACCCAATATAATGGTCTACAATAATTTTTAATGCGAATTGCAATTTGCAGGACTTACCTGTGTGTAGTGGATGGTAAAGATGGCATGAGAACGGCTGCTGGCATCATGGACATGGGTAGCTGCTGTTATTCTACATTGGGAGACAATAGACAAAACAGTTAACTGAACAGATACTTGTATTCTGTGTCCTGAATATTTAGTGTTCATCTTAGATTCTCCAGATGATATTTTCTGTATGAATGAGCCACATACATACATCTGCATGAACACAACTCATATCCTACAATTACAATAAGCTATATACAAGATGAGTTTGGATAATGCTAAACATAAGTTTCTCAAGCAACCCTGTTTCCCTGGACCTCGGCTTAGTGACTATACTTTTAAACAGTGTCAGTCATGTGTTGATATGCTTCATTAAATCCTTACACTTTTATGTCTAATAAAAATTACAAGGAGTTTTAACGTGTAAAAACAGTACTACAAATAAATAATAAACAGGCGCAACGCCAAACAACCAAGAGGACAATAAATGAACAATGCCTATACAAAACAAGCAATCCAGACAGTCTGCAAATAGAAAACTGGAGCCAAGTATTGTCTCGCCCCTGAATACACCCGTGCACTATTACAGGGTGTAGATATGTGGACCAGAGTTACACATAAGATTTCAAAATCCAGCACTTGTCCTCCAAGAGGATGATTAAAAGGATATTCACACAGCTCAGATACTGACATGTTTTGAACTGAAGTTCTTCCTCACGAGGCTATGAGAAATAACTTTGGATACAAATGTGTTAGCATCTGAGCTGTGAGCTCAGCAGAAAAGGTATATTTGGTGATGCTCTAGAGTTCTCAGGCTGTTGTGCACACAGATTGGGATTGCAAGTGTGGTAAACTGAAAATTTCTTTACATCTTAGCATCAGGCATACAATAACAGGAGGCATTAAAACCATATCCAACACAGAATAAACATAATCCAGAAAAATATCACATATAATGACAGTATACAATGGGGCAGATAAACTAAAATTGTCTAAGCTGTGCAAAGTTAGACTAGATATTCTTAAACTACACCACATTTTCCAAACTCTCTTAGGCTCCATTCAGATCACATTATTTACCTCCATTTAACAGACTAAAAAAATGGATGCAAACAGATGGCCATTCATTTACATAGACATCAGTGTTAATTTTTTTGAAAGAAAAAAAAAACGTAATATACCATACTTTTGTGTACGTCCAAAAAAACAATGGACATCTGATTATTTTTTTAGTCTATGCAAACGAGTGCCTACCTGTCTGCATCGGAATAGGGCCTAATACTGTGTGAAAATCTGGTGTACTTTTAGACTGTCTAATCTATGTAACCTTTACACCACTTGCTAATTGGCTTTGTTTTTGAAAAAATTGTGGCACAAAAATCTGGCACAGTGGCTGAAATTGTGGTGCAACTTCCAAAATTGTAGTGCAATGTCTGGTTCACAGTTTAGTATAATAAAACAGGCCCCCTTTTCAACAAACAAGCCCCATTCATATGCCTTATGAGGTGCACAAACTGTTAGAAAATGTCTAAAACACAGAAAATTTGGTTTTTAGAGCAAACACCACCAGAATTCTGGTGTATATTTACTAGTTTATTAGCCCCAATGTCTACTGCCTCATTTCCACATATAAGTCACACTAGCTAGCATGTAAACAAATGAGCACATAAGAGCTATGGATAAGAACAAAATATGAGTCATTTATTGAGAGATTACCTGTTTTCCATCCCTTGCTCTAGGAGAGCAACGACCTGTTCATAATCGGTAACTACATGTTGCGATAATCCTAGTTTATGAAGTTAAGAAATTGAATGCACATTACTAGGTTAGCAAAACACAAACACAATATTAATAAGTATTAATTATAAACTGCTAAATTATCCACAATTCATCCTTTAGTTAACATGTTAAGTAAAATGTATGGAAATGGTAGAAATAAAAATAAAACTATACATATATTTATAAAACATGACTCCCTGCACCATGGTGATCTATGATGCTTGGAGTCCCTGCCTGGCTACAGCTTCACTGTTCTATACTGTATATAATGCAGATAGTACAGCTGTGAGGAGGATGGATTTCCACTATTATTGATGACTATGATGCAAAAGTCCCATCTCCTGACTAGGTTCGGACTGGGAAATCTGGCTAGATGGTCCCATGTGCATGGGGCCTCATAGGGGCCTAGCTACAGTTCTGCTAAAGTTCAATCTTTCTCCACTAGGGGACAGTATGCTATCACAATAAGAACAATATCACCTTAAGCCATGCGAACTGTAGCCCTCACCTGAATAGTTTACAGGTATTTTTAAGTAATTTTATACATAATCTTCCATATCTTGCTGTATTTCTCTTTTCACATATAGTATTACTAGAGGTTACAACATTCCACCCAGCCATATAATATAATGTAACAATGACTTGCTCTAAAAACAGAACAATGTAATCGTGCAGGATGGATACAAATGATTAGATACAGTGGCTGTGAAGCCATAAGCAGTTAGATGGATGTCACAGTTTAGATTCTGCAAGGGGCCCTGGACATGTAAGCAAAACATTTTTCAGTATTGTCTATAGGTGTATTTTAATGATTTCTTGCAGTACTCTGCTTATATGCTATAGATATCAAACTTAAGAGCTATGGCATGTAAACCTGGCCCAACATACTAGATTAATATCTGCCAAACCCACTGATTTGGGCAGCACAAACCACCCACCTAATGTGTGGGGGCCTCCTGAATCTCCTACATTTCAGGAGAGAGAAGGATCAAACAGCTGAATTTCAACATATCTCATCCTTTTGTTTTTGGGAAGATAAGCTGCTGCCAGATGTGTCTGACTGCAGCTTATTCCCCTCTCCCTACTCTGAACGTATGAACATTTATCCATGCCAAGCCATGCACATGTATGGGGTGTTGGGAGGAATCACTACTGGCCAAATTAGTGTTTAACTGACAACTATCAAAAGGTGCATTTTTACCTTTTTACAATTGGTGCTTGTTTGCATCAGCCTATTTACACAGGCAAGGTGAATGGAGGAGGAACTATAGATAGCTGCTGCAATTGTTCCTCTCACATATGGCTGCACTGTTATCGGCTGCACATCCTGTTCACACATGACAATAAACTGCTGATAATCTTGGATCTTTCTTCTTTCAGCAGATCATCAACTATCACCTCAGAATACTTGTTCCCTATAATTCCTCTGATTATTGGGTTGCGTAAAAGGCCTTCAAGGCTATCTTAGGCCAGCCTAAGAGGCTGAAGTCACAGTAAATCTTGATTCACCGAACCAGATGTTGACCGTATTTCCTGGACCAAACCCTAAGCCAAGACCTAGCTCCCAGGATCTAGTTGTCTATGATGCTAGGAGTCCCAGATTGCCTGCAGCAAGTGAACTCCTGATTTATTATGGGATATTACTTATTAATGGCTGTACAGTTTTCTGATCAGAAATGAGAAATAAATAGCCCATAATCAAATCAGTATTTTGCTTAATTATAAGTAAAATCATTGGTGGCCCCAGCCTGGCCTGCAGCTATGCTGAGGACAAGAGCAATGTGTGGCTGCATCCTTACAACTGCTACAATGTACTACCAACAGGAATCTGAATACTGTATCTAACTTTCTTCCAAAGCTATGGAGTACACATAATCTGCTATCTAAAGCAGCTTTCAACCCTTCCTGTCTCTTGGTTTTGTTTCTGAGATACACCAACCTTTTTATTAAACTGAAGGGAAATCCACATGCTTCTAGTTTTAAGTATGAGCTAAGCCCCTTAAGGATATGATCTTCACAAGCACTTCTATTCATCTAACTGTTTACCACACTGTCATGTGCTGAGTGTGTAATATCACAATTTTTCACACAAAGAAAAATGTTACTGTTTTATGTACTTGCATTGAAAAATGGTGCACAATAGCACATTCTGTATTCCCCACAAGGCATATGGCAGACTAGCTTTTTTAATTATTCATGCATTGATTATTTTCACCATAATTTTATGTTAAGATAAAATTTGGATAACAGTACATCGGATTTGCAAAACCAATGTTCCCAGAATGCAGTACTGCAGATATAACTAGAGGGAAAGTGTAAAAAATACGTTTCAAGGGTAGCTTGAAAAAAATAAGGTATAAGGTATCATGTCCATATACCGTACGTGAGTTACATTTTACCCCATTTCAGGTGATCCAAATTTTCTAACCCTAATAACAGTGAACATTAATGCGTGTTTTTACACTACTTGGCCTGCAGCTGCTTTTTCCTATCATACCTTGCACATATGGACCCTTCTCCGGGTGCTCCCGAACCCGCAGCGTATAAGGTTTCTTCTGTTCAGAATGGTGAAGCAAATCCCGAACACGCTCATTATATATTTCTAAAAAACTTGAGAAAATAGATATCTTTATTGAAGTGTACTTTTTTCAGTTATACAACACACAAAATCTTTATTACGTCCCGTAGACTTTTATGATGCCCTACTGTTTCTCTGGTTTTATATGAAAGCACATAGAAAATTTTTCTAACTGAGTACAATACAGCAGATCAGAGGAACCACCACTCAACTGTAAAGAGCAGTAGGGACTCCAAGTACTTCCTTCAACACAGCTCTGCAGTGTGCACAGTGCCTTACATTTGTAATACGGCTATGTAACTTTCTCAAATCAAGAAAGCACCTTTGGTATACAATATGTTGGTTTATTCAGACAACTTACCTCACTTCAATCCGACTTGAAGATGGAGTGCCTGGGAAGCCATCGCTGTAATTGAATAGTCCCTGCAAATATTGGAATGAGAATCCATGATCACAACCTTGACTTATTTTGATCAAAATATGTTCATTGTAAGAAATATGAAAAAATATGAAAGTGTAAGAAGTAAACTATAAAAATGTCCAGAGTTTAGTTCTGGACATTCCTCTATTGTATGTGTACATGTGTGCACAATAATATGCTTGCATTTATTATATTCATGTGCCTAGGTTTACTATAATGAATGTATATTTCTACATGTAATGTATGTATTTTTGTCTGTATATCTGTGAATATATTTACTACTTGTATGTGAGTGTATTCACTACAAATAAGTGCCTGTATTTACAACAAAGCACCAGTATTTAGTACATATAGGCACCCGTATTTACTAAATGTCTGTGCCTAATTTATTATGCCTGGGCTTTATTCTTTTAAAAAAATGTAAAAATGTACTTACCTCACAAATACGGGGTGTTAGTCCAATGGATGCCTATTTAGAAAACAGAACAACATTAAAAAAAAAAAAAAACACACATAGCTAATGGCAGCAACACACATGACTCGGCATTTTTATATGGTTACTCAAATATTATATAAATTGCATGAATATTTTTCTCATCACTTACTGGAGTACCCATCATCGTGTATGTCTTCCCTGAGCCAGTCTGTCCATAGGCAAACAGACACACATTGTAACCCTTAATGGCTTCTGAAAGGACTGTGGTGCCGAGGTCCTGGAATATCTGAGAAAACAAGTACAAAAAAATATAACCATTTAATACTAGTCAACATATCCAGTCAGATGTGCTGCCATTTACTAGGCTTTCTGTGTACTTGCCATGCAAAACCAAGGAGCAACAAAACTAATGCATCATATATTTCTAGGTAAAGACAAGAAACAGATTTCTGTCACATTGACTATAATTCTAAGGGGGCCTTCACACTACTGCTGGTGACTGTCAGTAGTGTCCGCTGCTAGTGTCTGTTACAAGATAACAACGTACACTAGCAGAACCATCATAAATCCGTTAAAAATCCCATTGATTTCAATGGGATTTCATCTGTTGTCCATTAGTGACCGTTAGTGTCCATTTACACTAAATCCGTCACATGTCCACTGGATCAGTTAAAAAAAACAGACACATTAACATCAGTTAGGGGGAGTTCACACTACCGTTACTATTGTCCGTTGCTGTCTTCCGTCACAGGGTGACAGCAATAGAGATTATAGCTTGCAGGTAACAGTACCTCAGGAGAACAATGGAGAGGGTGCAGCCCCTTTAAACATCTGATCAGTTGGTGTGTCGGGAGTCAGACCCCCACCTATCTGATATTGATGGCCTACAAAAGTCCTGGAAAAAAGGAGGGGTTGAAGTGACAAGAAACCCCCTTAAACATGTTTTGGTATAAATGACTACGACTCTTAGGAATACATAACAAACACAGTAAGATCTCTGCAGCACACAGGTTTGACCAGGACTGGTTCCAATGAAATTCATCTACTCTCTGATCAACAAGGAATACGACAAAGCCTGTCCAATGTCTTAATCAAGCTGTAAAATAAAAGGGTGGATTGCCCCTTCTATCTATATACTTATTTATTTTAATTCTGGAGTCTACAAACTTTCACATAAACTTTCTGTAATTGTACAATGAGTGACAGAACAGATCTGTATGAATTAGTGCAGGTCAGCGTGGCTTTGTACATTTACTTTTCCAAAGTCTTTTCAGTTTAATGCAATTCTAAATGTAATTGTTTTATTCTGAAACAGATTTTCTGATATACAAACAAAAACATCCACCAAGCCACCAAGACTTAGTTATAAAAATGAGGTCACTTATTATCAGAGTGTTTGGAATGTGCAAAAGCAACAACCAAAAGTCACGTAGCTACATCACCTATAGGCTTGAGAAGTGTCAGCACATTGTAAGCCCCCATGGGCAATGGACACCACTTGACCATTTGAGTGTGACACAAGGGCCATCTTTATCCAAGGAAATGCTGTTTGTACACATTCTTAGGACTATACAGCCTGAATTTTTAATCGTTTTTTTGTGGGGTGTGTGGCCCAAACAAAGGGGTGGGAAACATTTGTGCACATTCAGGCCATCTTTGACTTCTGGCCATTGCTCATGTTTCAGCTATACTGATAATGTATCACCTGGTTACATTAGCCACTTGTGGAGATGAACAACAAGTTAAAGAGGTATGGGGGGACTAACAATATGCAACTTAGGCTGGGGCCCCACGTGGTGTAAACCCTGCAGATTCTAGCGAATCCCATCCACACATTGCGGAAAAATATACACAGCAGACATGCTGCGATTTCCAAAAGCATTGTGGTTGTAGAAATTGCAGCATGTCAATTATACCTACAGAAATGCAGGTTTCCCTACAGGTATAATGGAAGCAGAAAGTCCACAGATGAAACCTCTGCGGACTTTCTGTGAAAAGTGCTGCGGGAAAAACTGCAGTCTGTTGCTGCCGCGGTTTTTCCCGCAGCGCTTTTCTGCTGCGGCCCACTACATGGGGTCTTAGCCTAAAGACACATAATGTTTGTTGTATGTATGAATGAATGACTGAATGAACAAACACAGCTGAGGGCGTTTAGACCATTTTTACCATTCCTCATATTTTCAGGCTCATGTAATACTTCCTGGTTTACACTTCCTGGTTGTGGGAGTGTCTGTGCTTTTCCAGGCAGCCCTTCCCAACATCCGCCCACTGCACCTCCTAGCAGTTTTTCTTTCACACCCAGTAAATCCTATGATGATGTGCAATTTTCTCCCTGTCTTGCTGCTATCTATCTAGTTAAAAAGAAAAAAAAATGGAATAGCACAAGCATATTGACTGGGTGCCAGGCCCAGTGAACAGGCAATAGTTCCTCTCAATATATAAGCGAAAAAATCAGGCAGCACTCCGCAGATAGTATTGACTCATATCAGTAACATTTCAGCTTATATCAATGAGACTTATGAGATATGATTTACATGTGCGTGTGTGTATCTCTGTACACTTATTTATCTTCACTGACGAGCAAAAGGGTAGCAATGTTTTGAATTCTTGACTTTCAGGCTCCATATCTCACCATCCACTACAGCTTCGATAGTGATACTACCTGTTGGGAATTGCTGAACTGGCAATTCCCCAGTAGCTGCTGCTGGAATCTGGGAGGAAGGGGAACAACAGAGACAGTGAGCCCTAATGCTTGACCTACCCCCAGTCCCTACCTACTTGCCTCAACTACCCTAAGCGGTAGATGACAACTGGGTGCGACAGTCCCTTCCTATAATACAAGTGAATACAAAAAACGCAGACAAGACAAATCAAACAGGCACGGGTAATCAAGAGTGCCAAGGGTCAGAACCAATCGAGCAGCGCAGTACAAAATCAGAACCAGAAGAATAGTCAAAGGGAAAAAGTCATGGTAAGAAATAGAGAAACAGTAACGCTAACACGCTCAAGGAGACTAATAGCAAGCAACCAAGAGAGAGTTGGAAAGCTATATAAAGGGTATCAAGAATCCGCCCCAGACTTTATTGGCAAGGAAGGATGTCAAAGAGCAACAATGTTAACTCTTTAGTAACCAGAGGAACTCAGAGCACTGGCTGGACTGGTACACCGCCACAAATTCTCAGCTGTGCTAAAACAACAGGAGCAGAGGATCATAAATGAACACACTTCCTGCGCCGTAGCATGCGGCCGGAGGATGGCGAGGAAGTCCAAATGGGCAAAGATGTTACACTACCATCATTTTATAGACAATCATCTTGGCTATTTCATACATAAATTTGACTTGCAACTATTTAGCATATGATTAGTTATGCAGATTCTTGTCATGTAACTGCATTGTTACTGTTTTGCTCCTGGTGGTGGAAAAATCTTTTTCTTCTTGTATACTACAGATTACAGCCTGTTCTCACATTTCCTAATAGCTCAGTGTGTTATTAGGTTGATTTCCAAGCAAAAGATCATTGGTTCAAATTGAAGATCAGCCATGAAGGAGATTTTCCAAGAAAAGAGAAACAGCATCATCCAGCTCATTGATAGCGGTCTCTCAGCCAAGAAAATTGCCAAACTGTATCATGTGAGTGCCATAACAGTTGGAAGAATACGAAATGAAGTCCATCCATCCATCCATTCACAAGCCAAGAGGTGGACGTCCAGGCAAAATATCGGAGCCAACAAATCGGCTCATCACAAGGTCTATCAGTTTTGGCACGACAAGTGGGTGCAAATGGGTCTAGAAGAAACAAGGGAAAAGGGGGCTAACTGATCAAGAAATTGAAGGAACTGTCAAGTTTGGTGGAGGAAGCCTGATGATATGGGGTTGATTTGCAGCCAAAAGGTGTTGGATATTTGACCAGGATCCATGGTGGTCTCAATAATTAGCTATATTTGAGTATCCTACAAGACAAGTTACTTTGTACACTCGAGTACTATGGGTATGAAAAGGACGACATAGTGTTCCAGTAGAACAACGACTAGAAGCATACATGAAGAAATGGCTCAATGACTACGAGGTAGGAGGTGCTGGATTGGCCCCCACAGTCCCCAGACCTCAACCCAATCAAACACTTGTGCGTAGAGTTGAAGAAAAAGCTGCATTTGTACCCAAGTGAGTCGACTAGTATGCACCAACATTGGGAACTTGTAGAAGAGACCCGGGATCAGATTTTGGTCAAGACATGTTTGATTCTGATCGAGAGAATGACCAGAAGGATTCAGGCAGTGATGAAAGCCAAAAGGTGGATTTACAAAATAATTAAAATTGAGATTATTTGTAGCAAAACAATAACAATGCAGTTAAATGACAAGAATCTGCATAACTAATCAGATGCTAAATGGTTGCAAGTCAAATTTATGTATAAGATAGCCAAGATGATTGTCTATAAAATGATGGTAGTCTAACATTCAAAGCTGTAGTGGATGGTGAGATATGGAGCCTGAAAGTCAAAAGTTCAAAACATTGTTACCCTTTTGCTTGTCAGTGTGTGTGAATGTGTGTATAATATATATATATATATATATATATATATATATATATATATGTGTGTGTGTGTGTGTGTGTGTGTGTGTGTGTGTGTGTGTGTATAGCGATATATACAGTGAAGGAAATAAGTATTTGATCTCTTGTGCTAAGGGCACAGGACTACTTCACCGCATCAATGGGAGAATGGATGGAGCCATGTACCGTAAAATCCTGAGTGACAACCTCCTTCCCTCCGCCAGTACATTAAAAATGGGTCGTGGCTGGGTCTTCCAGCAGGACAATGACCCAAAACATACGGCCAAGGCAACAAAGGAGTGGCTCAAAAAGAAGCACATTAAGGTCATGGAGTGGCCTAGCCAGTCTACAGACCTTAATCCCATAGAAAATTTATGGAGGGAGCTGAAGCTCCGAGTTGCCAAGCAACAGCCTCAAAATCTTAATGATTTAGAGATGATCTGCAAAGAGGAGTGGACCAAAATTCCTTCCTCCCTGCGCAAACCTTATCATCAACTACAAAAAAGTCTGACTGCTGTGCTTGCCAACAAGGGTTTTGACACCAAGTATTAAGTCTTGTTTGCCAGAGGGATCAAATACTTATTTCTCTCTGCAAAATGCAAATAAATTTATAAAAATTTATACAATGTGATTTTCTGGATTTTATTATTGATATTCTCTCTCTCACTGTTAAAATTAACCTACCCTTAAAATTATAGACTGTACATGTCTTTGTCAGTGGGCATATATATGTGTGTGTGTGTTATATATATATATATATATATATATATATATATATATATAGTGACAGCTTAGGGGAATTACACTCAAAATGGCGGCTTGTCCTGGTCCGGACAGCGGTGGTTCGTGGTACTGGGCGCCGGAAAGATAGCTTTCAGATGGTCCAAGTGTAAATAAAAGTGGCTTTATTCAGCTTAACTGCAACATAACAAAACAACAAAAAACCTATGCCACAGTTAGGGCCTAACTCACTCCTTGAGTCCCTAACTAGCCTCTGGGGGGCAATAAGAGCTTGACTTAGTCTCTGTAAGTCCTCTCTGGATCCAGCCCTCTTGGACAGAGCCTTTCTCTCTGTCCTCACTGGTCCTGACTATTGCTCAGCTCCAGCAACAGTCCCCTGTAGACCCGAGCACTTCTGGCACAGACCGTCTATCTGTCCAGGTTGGTCCACCATCTCCTGCTCCCTGCAGGATACTCCAGACTACTGGAGTTACACGCCCCCCCTCAAAGGCGTGGCTGAGAGCCTTTTCAGGGCTGGGCCTGGGTCGCTCAACAGCGCCCTCTGGCTCACATACTCACATATATATATATATATATATATATATATATATATATATTTATATTGTGAGTGTGTGAACCCAGAGGGCGCTATTGAGCAACCCAGGGCCAGGCCTGAAAAGGCCCTCAGCCACACCTTTGGGTGGGGCGTAACTCCAGAGGGCTGGGGGGAAACCTGCAGGAAGTCGTGGACCCAGCCAAAGACAGACAAGGCGGTCTGTTCCCAGAGGGCTGGGGTCCTGAGAGGACTTACTGAGCCACGCTGCTTGTTGCCCCAGAGATCAGTCAGGGAGCAAGCTGTGAGTTATGGCCTGTGTGTGGCCTAGGTCGTTTGTTATTTTGTGTATGTTTCCTAAGCTGAATAAAAGCCATTTTGTTTTGAATTGGCACCGTCTGAACGCTGTCTCTCCGGCGCCCAGTACCACACCCACCGCTGTCGGGTCCAGGAGTCTGCCGCCATTGAGATTAATCCCCCCAAATTGTCACTATATATATATATATATATATATATATATATATATATATATATGCAAATGAATGTGTATATGTGTATATAGGAATATGCATGCGTATCTTCAAATGGTGCATTTTTGCTCAAAAAAAGACGTTTTCACGCGTGTTTAAAAAAAGCATGCAGTTTTTGAAACCTGCACTATTTTTAAAAACAACATACACTGTTCAAAAATGTATGCAGTTTTCTGATTTTTGACCATAAACACACCCTGAAATGGCATGAAATTAACACTAAGTTCACATTAGCATTGGTTATCCGTTGTGCTACTCCATTGCAGGACCAGAACAACGGATAGGTGGAATGGTAGCATAGCAGTTGCATATGGAGCCCAATGGACCCCAATGACTATAATGGGGTCCACCGTTTTAAAACTGAAATCGGCGGATGAAAAAGCCATGCATGCAGGACTTTGTCACAGTGTCCACCTGAAATCGGCAGATGAGAGAATCTGCAATGGAGATTCCAGCGCAAATGTGAACGTAGCCCTACTTATCAGCTTCTTTCAGAAGAGAAGTATTGTAGGAAGTAAATTACTTCCCATCGATAAACAGCAGCATAACAGGCTATTTATAAGGTATCTCTGCCCTGAGAAGGTCTTGAGGATTTCACATTTGTGTATAAAGGAGGTGACTGAGGAACTTGAGTCAATATTAGCAAAACAGGTAGAGTAGTCAGTGACTTCTACAATGAGGACATGTTTGATGTTCCATTGTCTCCAGGTAACAGCAAAGAATCTGAGAACACTAGTAAACAAGGTTAAGCAAAGATAAAAGGGTATTCTCATTGTGCACATAAGGTAAATGTTTTTCCCGCTACTGTCTTGATCGGACAGCTACACCTTAAACTGGCTATACACATTGGTTATATGTTGGCCAGACCAGCTTATTTTAGCAGTTCTGGCTGAACATCTAATGTGCATGGGGCCTCCTAACTCTATCCAATGTTGGGGAGATAACCACTGGAAATAACCATTATTTTGTTCTCCCCTCTTTTTACTTAAAATTTGATTTAAAAAAGTGACTGAGAATAAGGCTTTGGAGTGACAACATTGCATCTTCATAAGTCATTACACAATACTCTGGAGCAAGCAAGTATTTCTGAGATGTAAGTGGTAGCAGAGCACAATCTGAGTAAGACGACAAAAACAATAAGCATCTAAACATAAGGCTACATTCAGATGTTTTGGATATGCCATGTGTTTGCAGTGTGGATTCCATACTACAAATCTGTAGCAATGCTCAGTGCAATATTTGTGTACTACACCGCTACATGTAGCGGAAAAATAAGCATGTTGCGCACTCATTCTATCAATGTATAGTGTAAAACATCAGTCCCCAAATAACATATGAGAATTTTATAGCAGAATTGTGGTAAACTTTAGGTGTAAAAAGTTTTCTTTAAAGGGACACTCCATTTAGGTTGTTTTTATTTTTTACCTCTTCCTCTTTCCTTCGCTTCCTCTGGTCCATGTTGAGTGTGGTACTCACCATGTCACCAAACAGCAACAGTAATTATCTGTAGCCCTATATACAGGCCCACTGACTGATTACAAGATTGTAGACACCTGGGATGCTAATTAGTGGACACACCTTGATTTAACATGTCCCTTTGGTCACATTATTTTCAGGGGTACCATCTTTTCTGTCCAGGCCTGTTTCATGAGTTCTCTCTTTAAAAAAAAATTCTGTTGAAGCATGGTTGAAAAGCAATGTCTGACTTTCATTTGGTCATTTTCATAGAATTTTTATATATTATTACTTTTGTCAGATTCAAGTTATTTCTGTGACCATTGTGGGTTTTTCTTTCATTAAACGAGGGGTACCAACAATTTTGTCCATGTGTGTAGTTGTCTACTTAGGGTATGTTCACACAGAATTTTTTGCAAGAGGATTTAGAGGCAGTATCCCCCTCAAAATCTACCTCAAAAAACACCTCCTATTTATTTCAATGGGAGTGAGTAGCAGATTTTGAAAAAAACAGCTAGAGGAAAAATAAAAAGCGACATGACCTATCTTCAGGTGGATTCTGCCTTAGGAAACCCATTGAAATCAATGGGAGGCAGAAAAACCAAATAAAAAAACTACTAGCGTTTTTTCAAAGTGAGGTTCTCACGTAAAAAAAGTTGTGCAGAAACACTTCATGTAAAAAAATGTGTTAAAAAATAACGTTTCCTAATTGCTGAAGCAGATTTTTTCAGTCTGCAGAAAACTCCATAGGCTCACTGTGTCTTCCCTTATTCTGCTTTTCACCTTCTTCAGTAAGTCACAATCACGTGTGAGGTCTTTTTTTCTAGCATGGCTTGCTGTGCAACCAGGAGGTCTCTCTCTCTGCTATATACCAACTAAGCATGATCCTACCTCTTCTATAAAAATGCCTCCCTTTGGGGAGGCTTTGCATTGATGAGAACCTTCTACTCTACTCTCTCACTGTGATTTATAAACTATTGATTGAACCCCTTGATGAGGCCATCCCCCCATTCATGTTGAAATAGGAGGTTGATCTCGATCTGAATGTCACACAGGCCCGGAGGAAACACATATACCGCCTTGCTCACAAGGCTTCAATTAGCTCCTGCTATCAGGAAGCTAGCTTCAAATTACTATCCCGGTGGTACCAGGTCCCAACAAAGTTGCACACCCTGATCCCTCAAATTGCTCCGATGTGTTGGAAATGTGGAGTGTAGGAAAAAAGTATAGAAATTGTACAGCAGTGCAGACTCACCATACAGTGGGGGGAAAAAAGTATTTAGTCAGTCACCAATTGTGCAAGTTCTCCCACTTAAAAAGATGAGAGAGGCCTGTAATTGTCATCATAGGTAGACCTCAAATATGAAGGACAAAATGAGAAAACAAATCCAGAAAATCACATTGTCTGATTTTTAAAGAATTTATTTGCAAATTATGGTGGAAAATAAGTATTTGGTTAAAAACAAAAAGTTCATCTCAATACTTTGTTATATATCCTTTGTTGGCAATGACAGAGGTCAAACGTTTTCTGTAAGTCTTCACAAGGTTGGCACACAATGTTGCTGGTATGTTGGCCCATTCCTCCATGCAGATCTCCTCTAGAGCAGTGATGTTTTGGGGCTGTCGCTGGGCAACACGGACTTTCAACTCCCTCCAAAGGTTTTCTATGGGGTTGAGATCTGGAGACTGGCTAGGCCACTCCAGGACCTTGAAATGCTTCTTACGAAGCCACTCCTTCGTTGCCCTGGCGGTGTGCTTGGGATCATTGTCATGCTGAAAGACCCTGCCACGGTTCATCTTCAATACCTTTGCTGATGGAAGGAGGTTTGCACTCAAAATCTCACGATACATGGCCCCATTCATTCTTTCATGTACACGGATCAGTCGTCCTGGTCCCTTTGCAGAGAAACAGCCCCAAAGCATGATGTTGCCACCCCCATGCTTCACAGTAGGTATGGTGTTCTTTGGATGTAACTCAACATTCACTCTCCTCCAAACACGACGAGTTGTGTTTCTACCAAACAGTTCTACTTTGGTTTCATCTGACCATATGACATTCTCCCAATGCTCTTCTGGAACTTTCAAATGCTCTCTAGCAAACTTCAGACGGGCCCGGATATGTACTGGCTTAAGCAGGGGGACACGTCTGGCATTGCAGGATCTGAGTCCCTGGCGGCGTAGTGTGTTACTGACGGTAACACACTACGGGGTGAGATTTTGCGTGGAGCCCCTGATCGAAGGAGATTATCAGTGGTCTTGTATGTGTTCCATTTTCTAATTATTGCTCCCATGTAAGGGAATTGCCAGTTGAGCAATTCTCCAGTGCTGCTACAGAACCCTGGGGGGAGGGGCACAACAAGACAGTGAGCCCTAAAGCTGAACCCCCCCCCCCCCACTGTCCCTGGCTAACTTGCCTATCTGTCCTAAGCGACAGCAGCAACTGGTCGACAGGCCTTTCCTAATATAGCCAAGGGGTCGGTAACAGTCGAGCGATGCAGTACAAAATCACAATCCAAGAGAACAGTCAGAGACAAAACCAGAGGTCAGAAATAGGAATACAGGAAATAGCAGAATAGGAGCTATCAGGGACAAGTCACAGGACAGAATCAATAGCCAGCGACCATGTGAAGGCTGACAACCTGTTTACAGAAAGTCAGGACCTGCCCCAGACTGGATTGGTAGACAGGCTGTCAATCACACAGGCAAGGCTGAGATTAACTATTAGTGGAGCAGAGGAAAACCAAGGTGAAGGAGACGGGTGTGGCAGAAAATCAATTACATAGTCTAGAACAGTGTTCAGACTGAGCGACAAGAATCTTAAACAAGGAATCAAACTGAGCACGCCTCCTGCGCCACCACGTGCGGGCGGAGGGTGATGCAGAGACCCAAACAGGCAGAGGCGTTACATCCCACAGTTGATTTCTTTACACCAAGCTGCTTGCCTATTGCAGATTCAGTCTTCCCAGCCTGGTGCAGGTCTACAGTTTTGTTTCTGGTGTCCTTCCACAGCTCTTTGGTCTTCACCATAGTGGAGTTTGGAGTGTGACTGTTTGAGGTTGTGGACAGGTGTCTTTTATACTGATAACAATGTCAAACAGGAGCCATTACTACAGGTAATGAGTGGAAGACAAAGGAGCCTCTTAAAGAAGAAGTTACAGGTCTGTGAGAGTCAGAAATCTTGCTTGTTTGTAGGTGACCAAATACTTATTTTCCATCATAATTTGCAAATAAATTCTTTAAAAATCAGACAATGTGATTTTCTAGATATGTTTTCTCATGTTGTCTCTCATAGTTGAGGTCTACCTATGATGACAATTACAGGCCGGCCTCATCTTTGTAAGTGGGAGAACTTGCACAACTGATGGCTGACTAAATACTTTTTTCCCCCCACTGTATGGTGAGTCTGCTCTGCTGTACAATTTCTGTACTTTTTTTGTACTGTTTTTCTTATTTACACAATTGGAAAACCAATAAAACTTTGAATCGTTAAAAAGAAAAAAAATTATAATAATGCTTCCCTGACCCTTATTTTCCTCTCACATAATCTGCTTCCTATAGCCTTCTTCTCTCACAATCAGGTCACTATGCCCCACATTACCTTCCCTATTGTTATCAGCAGCAGTGGTTGGTGCAGCTTTACAAGGACCTTTGGTGGCATCATCCTCACAGTCTAAGATCCTGAATAGTCTATTTTAGTTTTAACTGTGCAGTGCAGAAGCAGGAAATAGACATGTGTACAGTACTAGACATGGGTGCCAGCATTAGCAATAGCAGATTTTGAAACTACTTTGATAATTTCCTTGCAAAGCCCAAAAAAAACATGCTGGAGTGTCACTTTAAAGCAAACCTCCAGTCTGTATTTGTATTCATCTTGCAATCTTCCTTTCATGGCTGATTCTAATAAAATGTGTATTTGTTGGAGAAAACGACCAACACTTACAACAATGGTATGAGGCAATGACTTGGAAATCTCCCAAGTTAAGTTACTATTTCAACCATCCATCAACGAAACTACATTATCAACAAGCGGCATGCTTTAAGATATGTGAACAATGGTTACTGACAGCTGATCCTACAGATTAAGAAGTTCTTAGCTGCCCCAAAGAAGGTTATTTTCCTAATTTATTCTACAATCTGAACACAGAAGACATGTGCAAACATTCAATTTATAAACAAGCAAGTATACAGCATATATTTTATCAAGGCAATTATCTTATCTATCACATGAACTATTTACAGTGTTCACAGGCATTAAAGGGGTTGCCTAGCATCAGAAATCTATACCCTGCTAGAGAATTAACAAAGTTAATAAAGAGAGAGTTCCCTAGTTAAAGAGTTATTCCGAACTCTAGGATCATATTTAGACATTTACCTTCATGTCCTCGGAGATCGGCAGTATTATATACCACTAGAAAGCTAAATTTAGTGCATGGTCAGTTTTGTTGGTATGAGCCCGAATGCCAGAGATATCAGTGCCATTTTTTCCGGTACCAATAACCCTTCTTTATCCCTGTACTGTTACATCATTGTGTGTACTAGCTGTGTACTATGACATCACTGTGGGCATCATCCCTGTATTATGACATCATTGCGGGCAGTATCCCTGCACTGTGACATCACTGCATGCATTATCTCTGCACTGTGACATCACTGCATGTATTATTCTGCACTGTGACATCACTTATGGTTAGCTCGGTACTGTGACATCACTACGTGCCTTAGCTCTGCACTGAGACATCACTGTGTGCATTAGCTCTGTGCCATGATATCACTGCGGGCATTAGCTCTGTACCATGATATCACTGCGGGCATTATCCCTGCACTGTGACATCACTGCATGCCTTATCCCTGTACTGTAAAATCCCTATGTGTGTTATTCCTGTGTGTAAAGGAGACCAAAATAATTGCACACATTTCAAGTTCTCAACTTGCTGCTTAAGGTGGTCATGGTAAAGTGGGACCCCATTACAAAATTTGGTATGCAGCCCCATGCATACTTGGGTCCCTGTACCCTGCCATGTGCCCGGACATCACAATGCTGAAGCATGCAACAAAAGCCAACAGTAGAAGTGTTACACCTCAAGGGTGACATCAAAGAAACTTGTGGAAACTTGTTGCATGAGCAAAGATCAAAATGCAGAACTACCTGCAATGCAAGCAATGAAAGTAAATGCAGTTGTGTCGCAAATTGAAAGTTGTTGTGATTGGGACAAGACAATCTTGAGGCTGGATTCACACATAGTGACCACAGCATGGCTGAGGTGCAATTGGGCTGTGGCTGAAATCATGCCACAATACAGTAGGACAGTAGGACAGTAAGTCAGTGTGGTTTTCAAAATATTAATTTAGGGTATTCACACAGTGTAGGCAAAATACAATTACCTCAGAAGGCTGGGAACCAAGGAATTTTGCCATGATATCGCAATAACAGTGGCAAAAAAACGCAACTTGAACATACCCTAATGGCTGCAAGGTTATGCCGAAAAACTGCTGTATACCGGCAGCCTTAGACAATCAATTTTAAACCATATACCCATCTCTAGAAGGCATGACTGGCAACTGATAAAAATCCATGAGGTTTTGCCATGCGGAATCAATAACATTTACGTTAACGTTTTTGGAGCAACAAGGGCGTTGCCACAGAGGTAAGTGGCAACACCATAATTGATTGAAAGAGCTAATATTGACAAATCTGGCGATATCTTAGCAACAGAGCCGCCGATTCACAAAAGGAAACACTGTTTGATTCAGGTGACCCTAACCTATTTACAGTGCCTTGCAAAAGTATTCATACCCCTTGAACTTTTTCACATTTTGTTACCTTACAACCACAAACTTAAATGTATTTTCTTGAGATACAACATAATGTAGCAGATAATTGTGAAGTGGAAGGAATATGATACATGGTTTTCAAAATTTTAATCAAATAAAATCCTGAAAAGTGTAACATGCAAAAGTATTCAGCCCCCCTTTGTCAATACTTTGTACAGCCACCTTTTGCTGCAATTACAGCTGCAAGTCTTTTGGGGTATGTCTCTACCAGATTTGCACATCTAGAGACTGAGATTTTTGCCCATTCTTCATTGCAAAATAGCTCAAGCTCAGCCAGATTGGATGGAGAGCGTCTGTGACCAGGAATTTTAGTGTCTTGCCTCAGATGCTCAATGGGATTTAGGTCTGGACTTTGACTGGGCCATTCTAACACATGAATATTCTTTGATCTAAACCATTCCACTGTAGCTCTGGTTGTATGTTTAGGGTCATTGTCTTGCTGGAAGGTGAATCTCCTTCCAAGTCTCAAGTCTTTTGCAGCCTCCAACAGGTTTTCTTCCAGTATTGCCCTGTATTTAGCTCCATCCATCTTCCCATCAACTCTGAGCAGCTTCCCTGTCCCTACTGAAGAAAAGCCTCCCCCCCAGCATGATGCTGCCACCACCATGTTTCACAGTGGGGATGGTGTGTTCAGGGTGATGAGCAGTGTTACTTTTCCGCCACACATAGCCCTTTGCATTTAGGCCAAAAATTTCAACTTTGGACTCATCTGACCAGAGCAACTTCTTCCACATGTTTGCTGTGTCCCCTATATGGCTTGTGGCAAACTGCAAACGGCACTTCTTATGTCTTTCTTTCAACAATGGTTTTCTTCTTGCCACTCTTCCATAAAGGCCAGATTTGTAGAGTGCACGACTTATAGTTATCCTGTGGACAGATTCTCCCACCTGAGCTGTATATTTCTGCAGCTCCTCCAGAGTGACCATGAGCCTCTTGGCTGCTTCTCTGACCAGTGTTCTCCTTTAGATGGACGGTCATGTCTTGGTAGGTTTGCAGTTGTATAATACTTTTCCATTTTTGGCTGATGGATTGAACAGTACTTCTTGGGATGCTCAAAGCTTGGGATATGTTTTTATAGCCTAACCCTGCTTTAAACTTCTCCACAACTTTATCTCTGACCTTTCTGGTGCATTCCTTGGTCTTCATGATGCTGTTTGTTCACTAGTGTTCTCTAACAAACCACTGAGCATTCACAGAACAGGTGTATTTATACTGGGACTAAATTACACACAGCTGGACTCTGTTGATTAATTAAATGATTTCTGAAGGCAGTTGATTGCGCTAGATTTTATTTAGGGGTATCAGAATACAGGGGGCTGAATACTTTGGCACGTCACACTTTTCAGATTTTTGTTTGATTAAAATTTTGAAAATCATGTATCATTTTTGTTCTACTTCACAATTATCTGCTACTTTGTATTGGTCTTTCACTTAAAATCTCAAGAAAATACATTTAAGTTTGTGGTTGTAAGGTGACAAAATGTGAAAAAGTTCAAGGGGTATGAATACTTTTGCAAGGCACTGTATCTGTGGAGCTAGGTCAGTATGCTGACTTCTGATGACAGACTTCCTTAAAGAGGACCTTTCACTACCTCCAACAAGTCCAGCTCTTTACATCATTTAATAGGTGCCACACCACTGATTCCAGCACAGTTGGAATTTTTTTCTCTAGCCTCCTCCATTCCCAAGCAATAAACACAGTTAATTTTTGTGCCTGATATGCTATTTAGGCTCTGTACTGTCAGGAGGGCGGTGTCAGGTAGAGCACTGGCTGCTTCTGATTGGAATTCTGAATCACTCCCCTCTGTCTGACACTGCCCTTCTGACATTATTCTGACCTAAGAATTAGAATTGGTGGAGGTGCTGTAAGGTCCTCTTTAAGTGGTGGCATCTGTCAATGTATCAAGTAAGACTAGTAGAAACTGTTACACAGAAACACACAATTTACTTGTTATTATGTAGCTGCCACGCGCTTGTCTGACACCTCCCCCAGAAGTCGGAAAGTCAAAGCCGGAGACAGGAAGTCTAAAAACAATGTAACACAAAAATACCTTCTCCCTGAGGATTTCCCTTTATATATTATGTCATAGGATATCTAATAGAGCTGAAAATAAGTTGTAGACTCCAGACTCCATTTGTTGTGGAAAAAAAACTATTAACTTATTTCCATCTCCCTTCTCAATTAATTTCCAGCCTTTTTTGTTTGCCAATATACATTATACATGCTATGGAGATATTAACAATAAATAGGGGAATAGTTATTGATGATTGATTTTATGTGGGGGTCTTGTACATGTAAATCTGTACTTTTGGCCCAACAATTTACTTCAAACACTTATATATAACGCACTCCAAAAATCCTATATAGAATATATATATACATATATACATAAAGTACAGTAAATACACTCTATACATTGTTTGAAGAATTGTATCATGCCTTTGTCAGAACTCCAAAGTGACCCGTAGTTTTTATCTCTGAGCTAAAAACTCAAATAAAGTTGAAGCTCCTGAGCCCCAATGCAAAATCAGTAACAGGGCCCTCCCCCCACCTACTATGTCCCATGTGGCCTTTGGTTCCCTTAAGGTAGAGGTGCCTGGGAGCATCTGCTACCTTTGCAACCCCTTTAGCTACACTCCTGATCTCAAGGACTGTGTTTTTGAGGTGTATGCATGTTACAGCAAATTTATGGATAAGTAGCATACATTGATCTCTATATACAAAACAGATCAATATGTTTGTTTGCTGTTCAAATATAACCTCTACATACAGCACATTGCCCAAGATCATAAGGCTCCTATACAAATTAGTGCAAAGTTATCCGAATGTGTTTATTTTGGCAAGACCAAATGACGATGTATTGTGTATGGGGGGGCCTCCAGACATACCCCAACAGATGATGTTGGTGCAAAGAATGATCATTCACGGTCATTAATGTCAATGTCCAATGTTGTCATGGAAGATACATCAATGCCAGGTTACTCCCCTGTCTCCATTCAGATCACATGCACACTCAGTATGTGGGAAGGAGGGAATAGCTTTCAGCTGACAGCTACACAAGATGTTTGAACACCTTTAGATCACAGTAGCAACTGACATGGAATATACATTAGCTCACAGAAGACTGCCTCCCTCTTCCCTACTGAAAACGCAGAAAGCAAACAACCTTCACATATAGCAGTAGTGTGCCGCAGAGCCAGTTATTGCACGTTATACAGGCTAAATATACACAAAGGGACTCCCCATGAACATAGCCATATTTAAACTCGTGGACAAAAGTTAAAAACTTTTTTGCAAATATACATAATTAAAAATTTTGCTGAGTTTTTTCTCTAACCATTTTAGTGGGGAAAGTTGTCTTGATCAGTTGGCAGTGAATATGACCATGAAAGCAGGATGTTTCTATGGTCTGGGAAATTGTCAGAAACCCAGCCATGATCTCCTTATTGTGGCCAGTTAATCAGGAAGGGACAATACGAGCGTGAGAAGGTAATTCAGTCACAATAAGGAAATCATGGCTGGGTTTCAGAATATATTCTGCAACACAAATTATGGCAATTCGCAGTAAAACGTGCACACTTTTCTAGCATGGCACACGAGAAAACAAGAAAAGTTTCTATTGATTGATTAGAGTTGTTATATGTTATAACTTAAAAGACTTTCCATGAAATTCACCAGAGTGAAGATCTCTGCTCTCACCTTCTTTCAATCAAGCAAAAGAAATAGAGGAATTGACTTTGCAGAAATGAAGTAACCACATCAATTGTGCACATGTGTATCATGACAACTATGTTAATAGAGATTTAATGAGCTCATTAAAGTCATAAAGCGTGTTGTCAGAGTAAAATATCTTCAAAACCAGATTTATACTAAACATAAAATCATACACTCTGCAAAATACAGAGACAGCAAGTTTAGGTTATACTTGCATTAGACATTTTTTTCAGCATTTAGGAGGCTACATGGTTTCCCTCTGTACCTCCAATATTAGAAGCCTCATCTCTTTGATCACTAGACCTGCTGGGCACATTGCAGGACCTCCACCTTTCCTACATACTGCTGTAATGTGCCCTCTACCAGCAGGAAGCTTCATATTAGTAGTCTATTGCATGAAGATTCCTGCACATGAATCAATCTCTGCTATCAGGGATCAATGACACAGAAACACACAGCGGCTGACATTACCTAATGAGAAATACTTGTACATGACATGACCACAGATCTACAGGTATGCTAAGAGTTTTGATCACAAGATCCACATGTGATAACAATTGCACTTTCATTGCAATATCATGGAATCATGTTAACACAAGGGGGTTGCCATGAAAAATTTTATTACCGAATTATTTTATTACTCAGCAACTACATATATAGGTACTATTTGTGGGGTTACTATATCAAAGAGTACAGGTTACAGAGGAAGCTGCAGAAAGTGAAAAACGCGTCAGGATGTCTGGTAATCATTGTTATGGTGCCTATACACTTTGTACTTACTGATTACTTACTGTACTTATTTAATATATTTTTCCCTTTATTATATATTCAATTGATCTACAGTCGTACAATTTTTTTTTCTTTTTATACCCATCGACACATAATGCTGTCTTATCACTTCTTTCACTGGTCACTTTATATTATTATATATATATATAAATATTTTTTACAATTTTATTAATTTAATTTTTGTTCTATTTCATGTATTAATTATTTAATTATTAATCATTTATTTTTGAGACTTTGTTGGTGAAATTTGTAGAATCGCAAATTTAATTAAGTTGTTCATTAGCTCATTGATAATTTATTCTATTCCACTCAGAAATGTGGATAATGATGAATATTGAAAATGCAGCAATGAATATGCTAATGCCTTCTAGAAAGGATCCATAGTCTGGGGTCTAGAAGGAAAAGGATTTTAGTGTGCGACACATGCGTCATCTGTTCTGTCAAAACACAGAAAGTCATTGTGTGCTTCATATTAGTGGCATAAATAAGAAGAGAAAGTGGGTGTAGAGAGCACAATCCCAGCATTATATGTGTGAACTAAGACATGATGGAGCTAGAAACTGACAAAGAAGGGTGCAAATGAGGATCATTAACACATAAAATTAACAATGAATTAGTATCTGACACTATTGGTAGAAAATAAGAAAAAAATGAAAGATGAGGACTGAAGGTGGTAAATTTATAGAACATATTCCTAACTGGATTAATACACAGAGAAACCAAATACTCCCAGCCCAGTATGCCTTCCTTGGTAAACTGGAATACTATATATTTTTGCAAATTATACACACTTCAGCATATCTACCTACAGAATATACATCAACATGAAAACCACTTGCCTAATATTATGTAGATCCCTCCAAAGGCGGGCAACAATAACAGCTCTTACCCATTAAACCATGGACTCCACAAGACTTCTGAAGGTGTCCTGTGGCATCTGGCACCAAGATGTTAGCAATAGATCCTTTCAATAAACAATGCAGGTATACTTGTTCCCTTGTCCAAAGGACTGTCCTTAACTACCCTTCTACATCACTGGCAACTTTTGACCCCAAGACATATTTTATACCAATATCCAATATCTAGCAGATGGAGACATTGACCCAAAAGACTATGGGGTTCATCAGCTGCACTGACATGAGCTTCACTAAAATTATTAGAAAGGGCATGGCTCAATAATTTTGACATCTTGGGTGATTTTGTGCCAGAAACTGAAATCTATGCCAGCTAGGAACTGGCGCAGATTTTAGGTTTTACAATTTTCTGGCATAGGTAATGTTAAAGAAGTCAGGCCATGAAGGCCCAGTCCCCTTCCCAATCACCTTTTTATAAAGTGGCATAACTATTAGAAAAATTAAAAAGTTTCTATTTTTGGCTCAAAACTGGCATGGGCAAAAACGTTGTGCTTTTTTATGCCACAGGAGTAATGATAAATTTCCCTCATATGTATTTTTTCCTTTTTGATTTTCACATAACTTCTGTTGATTACCATGTTTGTTTGATTTTGCATCCTTAGACCTAAGGTTTATGACTTACTGATGTTTGGTATGCAACAATGTTTAGGCAGGTAGGACCCCACTAAACTCCTGAAACAAAAAGGGCCCTGCAGTTGTGTTTGGCTCTACTTGAGTGATCATTGGAAATACACTGGGGGAAAAAAAAGTATTTAGTCAGCCACCAATTGTGCAAGTTCTCCCACTTAAAAAGATGAGGCCGGCCTGTAATTGACATCATAGGTAGACCTCAACTATGAGAGACAAAATGAGAAAACATATCTAGAAAATCACATTGTCTGATTTTTTAAGAATTCATTTGCAAACTATGGTGGAAAATAAGTATTTGGTCACCTACAAACAAGCAAAATTTCTGGCTCTCACAGACCTGTAACTTCTTCTTTAAGAGGCTCCTCTGTCCTCCACTCATTACCTGTAGTAATGGCTCCTGTTTGACATTGTTATCAGTATAAAAGACACCTGTCCACAACCTCAAACAGTCACATGCCAAACGTCACTATGGCGAAGACCAAAGAGCTGTGGAAGGACACCAGAAACAAAATTGTAGACCTGCACCAGGCTGGGAAGACTGAATCTACAATAGGCAAGCAGCTTGGTGTGAAGAAATCAACTGTGGGAGAAATAATTAGAAAATGGAAGACATACAAGACCACTGATAATATCCCTCGATCAGGGGCTCCACGCAAGATCTCATCCCGTGGGGTCAAAATGATCACAAGAAAGGTGAGAAAAAATCCCAGAACCACACGGGGGAACCTAGTGAATGACCTGCAGAAAGCTGGGACTAACGTAACAAAGGCTACCGTCAGTAACACACTGCGCCGCCAGGGACTCAGATCCTGCAGTGCCAGACGTGTCGCCCTGCTTAAGCCAGTACATATCCGGGCCCGTCTGAAGTTTGCTAGAGAGCATTTGGATGATCCAGAAGAGTATTGGGAGAATGTCATATGGTCAGAGGAAACCAAAGTAGAACTGTTTGGTAGAAGCACAACTCGTCGTGTTTGGAGGAGAGTGAATGCTGAGTTGCATCCAAAGAACACCATACCTACTGTGAAGCATGGGGGTGGCAACATCATGCTTTGGGGCTGTTTCTCTGCAAAGGGACCAGGACGACTGATCCGTTTACATGAAAGAATGAATGGGGCCATGCATCGTGAGATTTTGAGTGCAAACCTCCTTCCATCAGCAAGGACATTGAAGATGAAACGTGGCTGGGTTTTTCAGCATGACAATGATCCCAAGCACACTGCCAGGGCAACGAAGGAGTGGCTTCCTAAGAAGCATTTAAAGGTCCTGGAGCGACCTAGCCAGTCTCCAGATCTCAACCCCATAGAAAACCTTTGGAGGGAGTTGAAAGTCCGTGTTGCCCAGCGACAGCCCCAAAACATCACTGCTCTATAGGAGATCTGCATGGAGGAATGGGCCAACATACCAGCAACAGTGTGTGCCAACCTTGTGAAGACTTACAGAAAACGTTTGACCTCTGTCATTGCCAAGAAAGGATATATAACAAAGTATTGAGATGAACTTTTGTTATTGACCAAATACTTATTTTCCACCATAATTTGCAAATAAATTCTTTAAAAATCAGACAATATGATTTTCTGGATTTGTTTTCTCATTCTGTCTCTCATAGTTGAGGTCTACCTATGATGTCAATTACAGGCCTCTCTCATCTTTTTAAGTGGGAGAACTTGCACAATTGGTGGCTGACTAAATACTTTTTTCCCCACTGTATAGAGTAGGAATAGCATTATATGGATCCATAGAAAGTCTATGAACCTGTACACTGCTAACCTCATCTGTCTGAAGAAGAGGAGAGATAACCTTAGGCAACTAGTGCCAAACACAGTTGAAGAGGCACAGTGCTCAGCTCCCCTTCTTTTCAGTGACTGATGTGGAACTCTGCACCTGGTCCCCACCTATGCAAAACTGTGATATATCCCTATGATGTATAAGAATTATGCAAAATGTTAATTACCCTTTAATTCTAGAATTCTTACATTGTTCAAGCAATGTACAGATGAAGCAGAGTTAACTAGAAATTCTACAGCATGATATCTTATCACAGAAAACAACAAAAGCCAATGAAAAGTCATTGGAAAAAAATTTTTTTTTTTCATTGGTTTTTGTTGTCATCTGTTAGAAGATATGCTGTAGTAGTTTAACCAATTGCAAAAGTTCATGTTAACTCTGCTACATTTTTATATATAAAAAGACACATACTGTAAATAAAATATAGAGATACTTGGTAAATCTAGGATATTCTGCACCAGAATTTACATTTCTCAATCTGTAGAGGATGTCGTTTTCTTCAAAGCTTTAAGAAATAAACAAAGGAAATCTGGCCACAGAAAAATGCACAAATAACAACGATGGCCAATGAAGAAGCCAAGAAAGTGATGTTATGCCTGTGAAATTCAGGCCATTTGAGGAGCTATTGTATAGAGCAGCTGTGCTATTGGCACACAGAGGAGGGGAATCTGTGCATGTTTCTCCACTTCTCAAACAGTCGCCACATTTTAAGTAAGGCAGCTCCTCTTCACACATTAATAATATACTTCTCACATGCTTGAGAAATCGCAAAGCTAAAATTCAAGATAATAAAGTGGAAAGGTGTCAGAAATCCTAAATTCCTGTTAAATGTCTAATTATTCCGGCCTTTCAATTCCAAACTTATTACCTGGAAGTGCCATGTTGATTGAGGCCTCATTCCCATGGCAGAGCTTGGTGCCACCCTCTAGCCATTTAATCCTTATCTTAGAGAACTGATGATGACTTAATTGAATACTTGCAAGTTGTATAATGTAACTAATGCTATTCCCCAAGCTTACTGTTCACTATATATCCACTTGTAACTCTTGCGCAAACAATGGGTGTACGTCTCCACTATTCTGTTCTCACTTACCAAATTAACCTCAGAGCGATCCTGTACCAGGTAGCGCTTCAATGGGGCAGTTAAGTCAAGACACAAAGTAGGAGGTCACTCAGCATGCCTCAGCTTGCCTTGTCCTGTACATAGCCCTGGCAGCCAAATCACCTTCTAATCTTTACTGCAAGTCTACAAAACAGACAGGACTTATTTTGTCCGAATGCAAACACACTGCGTCACTAAAAAACAAAGGTCTGGCACAAAGAGTGTGTTGTAAATAATTTTTCTCCCACCGGGGCCACAAACTGGAAACACTTGGTTCAAAATGTGAAAATACATGGAATAAGTTGGGGGTACGTGAGAATGTTGATACAATAAATGTCCTTCAACCACATGCTGAGGAAACATCCAACAGTGCAAAGTGATGAAGAATCATCAGTGGAGACATCCTGTAGCCTTAAAATGTATCTTCTGTTTTTAGGATGTAATTAATATTAATTTATGCTACATTATAATAAATTTCTCTTTTTTTTAGAATCTCTTTATGTCATTTTTCAGTAACGTTTAAATCAATCAGAAATTGCTGATGATAACAATATATCAAAGTATTGCTTATTCTTCTGTAATGCAATCCTTAAAAGCTATAGACAATCTGTATTGCAATGTACATATTAGAAGCTAAAAAATGTTTTCTAATTATTTTTATTTTGAAAAAAATTCAACAGTTTTAACTCTGCACCTTCTCTCATACATTGCAGGATGCCCTGTCCAGTCCTCAGTGAAATAGTAAGAAACTCTTGGGCTGTAGGCCTCATCTCTGCTCTCCTGAGAGCTCAATATTCATTTCAGCTGAATTCTTATCAAATTGATCAAACTTCAGTTAAAACAAATTTATGAGCTCTCAGGAGAGCAGAAATAAGGGCGGAAGACTGAGCCCTCAGATAACTTGTTTGACAGATTTCACAAAGAACAGGACACAACAGCCTACAATTTATAAGAAAACATTCACCGTGAGAATGACTGAAAATTTTTAAGTATCAGACTTTTTTTTCTTGCTCAAAATACACACATACCTTTAAAGTGACAATGAAGGCAAACCGTGCGCTATTAAATATTACAGCAAAAAAAGCAATTACTTACCACTTCCTGAGATGCATATTTTGGATCTTCTGGGTCAACTGACCAATAGCAGTAGTCAAAGCCAAATTCAAGGAGCCGCTCTCTGGTGTCCGCACAATTTTCTAGTTTATAATCCAACTGAGAAGGAAAACATATACATTTTAGAAGCAGTTTATTTTTGCATAATTTTGCTATTTTTAAATGAAAAGTGAAATATGTAACCCAAAGATATGAGAAGAATAAGGTCTGTAGTTGCCTTTACCCCCCGGATGTACACAAGAAGGATTCCATTCGTTAACAGCAAGTACGGTAAAAAATGAAACACAACAAATATAAAAGAGATGCAGAACTTTATTGGCTGTATTTATACAAAGTACTAGCATTTTGTGATTTACTTCCAATGTAAAGTAGGTTCTTGGTGAGATATCTTAGGAAGTTTAGATGTGTATAGTGCAACTATATTTGTTCGCAAAGCTTGTCTTTAACTGTCTGGATCTCCACTTCTGTAGCATTTAGAAGCAATTTTAATACTGAGATTCTCCAATCTAAAACACCCCCAGAACCTTTGTTCTAGGTGCTACAGAGGCCAACATATCAGCATCTGCCAGACTCTCATACTGACCCATATCCACAGAAAACAGGCCAGTGTGACTCTTCTCAGTCTTCTGAGGTCTTTCTTAGGTAATTGGACAATTTTTAACATAATACAGGGAAAGCTGAAAAGGAGATTGTGCTGTAGGTTTAGAGGTAAAAATCCTGACAGGTGACCGTTTAATTAATAAGGCGATTTTGTGACAATGGAGAGAGGGATTAATTGCCATATAAGTGTACCCTTAAACATTGCATCCAGTTCCATCCATCAAGCGGTAATTGCCGGGATGCATTGTTTAAGGGTACACTTATATGGCAATTCATTGTAGTTTACCATTGCTTCAAATGGGAAAATAGAGATGTGTCCCATCTAAGAGCACTATTACCAGGCAATACAAATCATTAGTTATCACATAAGGGTGCAATTACACGTAAGTAATTTGGTTTGCATTATTTAAAAAAAAAAAAAAAAAAAAAAAACACCACAACTCATATCTCTGGATATATGACAGCTTTTAATGGGGTTGTACACAGATGTAGTTGTAAATGGATGTTACCGTTCTCCTTGACAAAAAGGTGTGTCCTGACACAGTTAGATAGGACAGTGTCAGACTACACAAGGACACACACCTCAACTGGTAGGTGAATATAATTTAATATTTTATTTAAAATGTATTTAAATTATATTTTAAATTTGATCTAATTATTCACTAAAACAGACATGGCAGGAGTAGTGACAACAGTGGTGTCAGCCAAACTAGCAACTATTCATCCCGACTCCCCTATACATATGCGAGCTCAGTTTGACCAAGTAGGTATGTATTTTTAAAGGTGAGAGTATAGCAAGGCCCCATGCACATGGAGAATCCGAACCTGGTTCATACATTGGCCGAATTTCCCACCCCATACTCAGTCAGGACACCGGGACTCCTTGCATCATGGTGACCTATGATACTACAAGTCGCTGCCTCCTCATGGCTCTGCTGTCTGAACTATACACAGTACATGATGCAAGGAGTCTTGCATCCTGACTGGGCTAAGGACGGGAAATTCGACCTATGTATAGATCCAATTTTCCAGCCTGGATTCTCCCATGTGCATGCGGCCAAAGTTGCTGCCAGACCTCTTTGACGATGGCTTAACTCCAAGGACAACAAAAGGACTGGCCCTGAAATTTGATATGTCCAGTCCTTCTTTCTACATCATCTGCTCCCAAAATAACTTGGTATTACTCCTCAACAGGTGTTCTAGTGAAATAGTGTCCTTAAAAATGTAGGATAATTTTGCCACTTTCCACTATGTGTTCAGATCTCCAATTTATGATAGGAATTTGTATTACAGACCTGTAGCCGCACCAATAGTCGTGGCTTGCAGACGTTAATCTTATCCAGATGTTTCCATTACATAACCTCTTTGTTCTCTTTATTACCATGATATGAGGGAAACAGATTTCTGCACTCAGCCTAAAAGCAGCCCTTTCCTATAGTTGTGGTTTACTACCAGTCTCTCATTTCATTTACTTTAGTGAACACCTTCACACTACACTCAGCTGTCTGTCGAGACACGGAAATAAAAAGTTATTGCAACTGACACAAAGCTAACATTATAATGGCCAGATTTTTATGTTGTAACGGCAATATAAAATAAACCATGCTATAAATAGCTGACATAATTTTCTACAAATACTTTCAAGATATCAGCATTATTACCATGAAGTATATGTGTGACGTCCTGGTCTGACACCATCACTGCTCCAAAAACAATCTGACACAAACATTACATTTCCTTTATTTGGTCAACTATAGGACCCAAAAGACAGCAGATCAACAAGACAGTGGATTATATAAGACTCACCTTCATGGAAAAAAAAAAGGCCCAAAATAGAATGTTGAACTGTTTTTTGGATTTTTTTTTTTTTTTTTTTTTTTTTTTTTTTAATTTTCTACATTATTTTTTGTTGGTACAAAAATATCAACTTAGAGGGGTTAGCAAGGATTTTTTTTATAGCCTATGCTTAGGATAGATCCTAAATATCTGATTGATGAAAGGGGTCGACAGCCGGCGCCCACACAAATCAGCTGTTTGGGGCTGCTTCCAACACCCGTACTATGAAGTGGACTCCACTCCCGGTATAGTGGCTGGGCGCGTATAGTGAAGCTCAGTTCCCATTCAAGTCTCAGCTGTCGGATCCCACTGGTCAGATATGTATGGCCTTTCCTAAGGATATTCTATTCTAAGCCATAAAAAAAAAAAAAAATCTAGCCAAACCCTTTAATTCCGTAATTCTGCATGTATTTTGTTACTTTAGAAACCACACATCTTTTCTCTTACTCACCTTCTTCTCAGTTGCTACTTAGCATTTACTCTTTTATGAGTAAGTAATTATGGGAATTTTCTCACCTAAGCACTTGTATTCATTGTGTCAGTGCTGTGGACCTACTACTTTCATGTAATGATATGTCATTAGTAAGATTCCTCTTTCCTTGCTTTGTAAGGCTCTGTTTACACACATTAGTTGTTTTCTGTCAGGCTTCAGTTGCTTTTGGATGGTGGTATTGTATCCAGTAAAAAACATGATATAAACCTGTGAGAATCATTATAAGTCAATGGAGAGAAGAAAAGAAATCATGTAGATCCATCATGGATCCTTTACATATGAAAACCTAGTTTGAACAGACGTCAAACCTTGCTCTTGTTCAACAGTGTTGTGTTATGAGTGTTTGGTTTTCTTGTTACTTTATTGTAGACACATTAAATGCTCTACTTTACAATAGTTTCACAAGTATATTGAGGTTTATACAGAATTGCTTAAAGTGGTTTTCTGGTTTAACCTAACCTCGAGATAGGTCTTCAGACTCCTATTGGTGGGGGTCCAACTCCAACACTAAGACACCGGCACTGATCAGCTGTTCCAGGCTGCCTCCTGAGCCAGAACTTATAGAGGAGACAGAGCCAGAAGCATAAAGCTCTGTGCACCGTGTAGCAACCATGCCGGAGTACTGCAGCTCTAATCCCATTCAACTGAATAAGAGCCACCTTACACATCTGATCGATGTGGGATCAAGTGTCAGCCCCCCACCTGATATTGATACCTGAGGTGATCAAAAAAGCTTCCCAGCTTGGAAAACACTTTAATCACTTTGCATTAAGGCCGAGGCGTTTTACAGTCCATGTAAAGTGGATGGGATTCTAGCGAACCCCATTCACACATTGCAAAATAATACACGCAGCGGAAATCCTGCGATGGGCAAACCCGTTGCGGTTTTGGAAATCACAGCATGTCAATAATACCTATGGAAACAGAAAATCCACAGAGGAAACCTCTGTGAAAAGCGCTGCTTTTTGGCTGCGGACCGCTATGTAGGGCCTTAGCCTTAAACAGTTCAAACCTGGTAGAATGTCAACTAAGATATGGATACAATAGTGCCATAAATGCCTGGTAAGTGAGGGTGCCATGACTGGGACATCTATCATTAAAAGTGTAGTCCTGTAAACTTGTTCACTGACTTGGCTTCTGTGGCTCTTGGAGAAAAAGATGAGTTACTGGGACATCGACCTATCACATATTGATGGCATATCCTGGAGATATTTCATACATTTTTATGATGAGAATAGTGTCATTTCTAATTCAGGCAAATCTATATACTTTTTAGAGGGGTGAATACTATTTAGTGTATCTATCCCTCTCCATAAACTGATGTCTGGCTGGCATTAAGGTGCCCTTACACGTTTAATAGCTGTCAGCTAAACGCTCAATCAACTGACAACTATTCCTCTCAAAAGTCATGCATGCTCAGTTCAGCCAAGTGTGCATGAGTTGTCTAGCCACTGCCAAACATCTCTGCCCTGAGAATAAAAGGATCAGGTAACTATTGAGATACACACAAGATAGTGAGCTAGCCCTGCTGAAATTGGCATGTGTATGGGGCTTAAGCTTCAGGGTTTTTATTGTAACATTCTTTCATTAAAGATTTTTTTTAAAGTACATAAAAAAGGGGGGAAGGGGTTATCGGTTAAACAGGAAAAAGAACCTTTTACACAATATGGTCAACAGTGTCCAACTTAACATAACTGGATGAGTAGGAAAGAGGGAGAAGGGAGGGAAAGAAAATTAGAGTACTATTCAGCAGGAGAGAGAAAAGAGGGAGTCAGTAGGTTAGGGTGGGAGAGTGTGGTCTTATGTGAGGAGAGAGATTCAGGTCAAAATGTATGAGTCGTAGGCGAAAATCAAAATGCTACCCATGGCTGCCCATGTCTGGTGATGGCCTCGGGCACTGGGCTCGGCGGTCAAAGATTCCATGCGACTAAGAGGATGATGGTCTTGGAACTATTCTGGGATGGGAGGGCCCTCATAGTTTTCCACAATCTAAGGATGATCGTTCTTGCCACCACTAACATATGACTGATTAGAGAGGGTATTTCTTAACAGGGCCTGGGAGCACAAAGAGTAGAGTCGTGGGGACATTGTGAAGTTGGACATCCATGACCTTATATGTTACCTCCACCACCTTTGTCCAAAAGGTGTAGGGGTGCACACTGCCACCACATGTGAGTCACGGTACCCGATGTCTGGCCACATCTCCAGCAGAGCTCAGAGGAGTTTCGAAAGGTTGCATGCAAGATCACTGGCACCCTGTACCATCTAGTCATTATTTTATAGTTGGTCTCCTAAGCCTTGCAGGATATTGAGAATTTATGACAATCAACACTTTGGTCTATTGCTTCAGGGTGAATGTGGTTATAACTTCCCTTTCCCATCTCTTCACAAAGGGCAGTGATGAATCTAGTTTAGGTTGCATTAGAAACTGATAGAGGGTAGAGATGGGCCGAAAAGGGACAACATCAGATACATATAGGTGTTTGAATCGGGAGAGGGGTCGGTGTAGATTTAACTTCTGCTTAGGGTGGGTTCACACTTGCGGAAGCACTCCGTCCTCCGCGAATCCGACCTAAATGTCGGAAAACTGAATAGGGAAAGGTTTGGGATACTTTGCTTAAAACCCCATTCACTTGAATGGGTTTTTAAAGCAATGCGTGGGTGTGCACTTACACCCTCTGCACTGCGAAGCTGTTTTTTATTTGGAACAAAGTACTGCATGTCCGACTTTGTTTCCAGCAAAAAAAAAAAAATGGTTTGCGGCGCAGAGGGCGTATGTGCACACCCACGCATTGCTTTAAAAACCCATAGAAGTGAATGGGGTTTTAAACAAAGCGTCGCAAACCTTTCCCTATCCAGTTTTCCGACATTTAGGTCGGATTCGCAGCAGACTGAGTGCCACCGCAAGTGTGAACCCACCCTTAACAGTGCAGTAATAGTTTTGCAATTGTACATATTCCCACTAGTCTTTGTGAGATCTAGAGTGTTCTGGGACCAAGGATTTCAGACCTTCAGATGTTATTACCTGGTGAAACTGGAGCACCAAGGTGGGGGCATCGTGACCTATTAAGCTTCAGTTTTAATACAGACCAGACAATATATGAAAATGATTCAAAATAAATAAGACTTCAAGCAATATGCAGCATATAACTCATCTTATACGTGCTACAATTCCCTTTAACTACATGCTAAATAATCCAGTATTTAGGACACAATACAAATAAATTATCACATCAAAACTGTAGGACAGTGAAGTCATCTGTAACCATATACTAAAATAATCTCCAGGCTCCAGACAGGGGCACTGTAGTGTAGAAAAAAAAAAAAAAGTCTTCTGATCAGATTTCATGGCAAGGTGAACTCAGAAGCGAGAAATTCTGCATGCCAGCTAAAGAGGTAGCTGACCCCTTCTCTACTTTGACAATGGAAGATCAAATTTACGGAGGTGACAGGTTACACATTCCAGTATTTTTCAGAAACGGCTACAGCTCTCAAGTGTATTTGAAGACTTATACAAAGTTGTTCTTGTAGTTTCCAAATCTCTGCAGACTGCCCAAGGTTTTATAGTGTAGAAACTACTTATAGACACTTTACATACAGTGGGGAAAAAAAGTATTTAGTCAGCCACCAATTGCGCAAGTTCTCCCACTTAGAAAGATGATCGAGGCCTGTAATTGTCATCATAGGTAGACCTCAACTATGAGAGACAAAATGAGAAAACATATCTAGAAAATCACATTGTCTGATTTTTTAAGAATTTATTTGCAACTTATGTTGGAAAATAAGTACTTGGTCAATAACAAAAGTTCATCTCAATATTTTGTTATATATCCTATGTTGGCAATGACAGAGGTCAAACGTTTTCTGTAAGTCTTCACAAGGTTGGCACACAATGTTGCTGGTATGTTGGCCCATTCCTCCATGCAGATCTCCTCTAGAGCAGTGATGTTTTGGGGCTGTCGCTGGGCAACACAGACTTTCAACTCCCTCCAAAGGTTTTCTATGGGGTTGAGATCTGGAGACTGGCTAGGCCACTCCAGGACCTTGAAATGCTTCTTGTGAAGCCACTCCTTCATTGCCCTGGCAGTGTGCTTGGGATCATTGTCATGCTGAAAGACCCAGCCACGTTTCATCTTCAATGCCCTTGTTGATGTAAAGAGGTTTGCACTCAAAATCTCACGATACATGGCCCCATTCATTCTTTCCTGTACACGGATCAGTCGTCCAGGTCCCTTTGCAGAGAAACAGCCCCAAAGCATGAAGTTTCCACCTCCGTGCTTCACAGTAGGTATGGTGTTCTTTGGATGCAACTCAGCATTCACTCTCCTCCAAACACAACGTGTTGTGTTTCTACCAAACAGTTCTACTTTGGTTTCATCTGACCATATGACATTCTCCCAATACTCTTCTGGAACATCCAAATGCTCTCTAGCAAACTTCAGACAGGCCCGGATATGTACTGGCTTAAGCAGGGGGACACATCTGGCACTGCAGGATCTGAGTCCCTGGCGGCGTAGTGTGTTACTGACGGTAGCCTTTGTTATGTTAGTCCCAGCTTTCTGCAGATCATTCACTAGGTCCCCCCGTGTGGTTCTGGGATTTTTGCTCACCGTTCTTGTGATCATTTTGACCCCACGGGGTGAGATCTTGCGTGGAGCCCCTGATCGAGGGAGATTATCAGTGGTCTTGTATGTCTTCCATTTTCTAATTATTGCTCCCACAGTTGATTTCTTCACACCAAGCTGCTTGCTTATTGCAGATTCAGTCTTCCCAGCCTGGTGCAAGTCTACAATTTTGTTTCTGGTGTCCTTCCACAGCTCTTTGGTCTTCACCATAGTGGACTTTGGAGTGTGACTGTTTGAGGTTGTGGACAGGGGTCTTTTATACTGATAACAATGTCAAACAGGAGCCATTACTACAGGTAATGAGTGGAGGACAGAGGAGCCTCTTAAAGAAGAAGTTACAGGTCTGTGAGAGCCAGAAATTTTGCTTGTTTGTAGATGACCAAATACTTATTTTCCACCATGATTTGCAAATAAATTCTTTAAAAATCAGACAATGTGATTTTCTGGATTTGTTTTATCATTTTGACTCTCATAGTTGAGGTCTACCTATGATGTCAATTACAGGCCTCTCTCATCTTTCTAAGTGAGAGAACTTGCTCAATTGGTGGCTGACTAAATACTTTTTTTCCCCCACTGTAGCTCCCTAATATATGTTAAGGATGTTATTTGTCCCTTTATCCAAGTCGTGTACGCATAGGGAGAAAGACCAACACTTATAGGCCCATATACTACCTCCATCCTGTAAGATTCCTTAATACACTGTGACATGCAGAATCAAATGCTGTACTATGAAAGAATGCAGGTACCATACGGCAAGACATGGAATGTCTACAGGAGTAATGCAAGGAGTACTAAAGTCATGGACATTCTTATAGGGTCCCCCGACCAAACACTTCCAAAATTTATAAGGGAACTTACAAAAGGGCAATTAATACCACTGTCTATTCTTTGGAACATTTTGAGTTCCATCTGCCATACAATCGATGATGGTGTTTTGCTTAAAATTTTAGAGTTCATGGCAAAACAATCATTCATTACTAAGTACTAAATTCATGGAAAGATTTGAAAAATTCTACTTCCTCCTTAGATAGTTATGCAGATAATGTTAAAAAAAAAAAAAAAAACTCTCATGGATTTCTGCAAACCATGTACAAATGAATGGAACTGATTTTCAGCTGCATAAATGTCTGCAACAAAATCTGCTACATGTGAAGGCACCCAAAAGGCCTCACATCCCAACCTATGTTATTCCAAATGGCACCATACTTCCTAGATACTAGATTTTAGGAGAATAGCTCACTAATATAGCCTCCAATGGACCAGTCCACAATTGTTTTCTGACAGATTTTTACAGAGGTGGAGAGAGGACTCAAAGACTTCTAAAGGGGCCATATTATGGCTACATATGACCCTACAGTACATATAAGGTTGTGTAGACCAGTGATCTGGTCATGTGCCAGTGGTCTGAAGGTTTAAAAATAAAAAAGGATAAAGTCATTAAAATATACAGTAATATACAGCCTTTTTGGGATACTGCGATGGACACCCCCACCAGTTATGTGATTGTAGGGCTACTCCACAATGTACATTGTCTAGTGGCTGCACCTGGTTCATTTCAATTGAATTGGAGAAATTTGCAGCACCCAAAGCACAAACACTGCATAGTGTACAGCACTTTAACTCTGGCCGACATACCATGTAGCTGGTTCTGATGCGACAGCGGGTCCTGCAAGTGACTGATCGGTGAGGGTGCTGGGATTCAGATGCTCACCAATCTGCTATTCATATTGATGTCACAATAAACCCCTTTAAGATGACTTTGCAAAATTGCAGTGAAAAGATGTGTTTTGGGTGGTGGACCTTTCATCGATAAATTCAATATGCACAGAAGATTAGGAAGATGAAAACTGAACATGGAAAAATCCCATCAAGATAAGGGGTGGTCTTCTTAAAAAGGTGGTCTTTACTGTATCATATTCACATCAGCCATATGTAATTGAACATATCAAAACAGTGCTTGCAGTAAAACCACACATATTCATATCAGTGCTCTGCAAGCGATTACATGGAATACAAAAAAAAGGGTGGAAAGTGAATACTCACATATGTTTACAATTTAATAATGTCTTGTGGGAATCTAACAGCTTCCAGACTGCAATGGGGATAATGTTAACCAAGCTGAATTAAAGGGAACAGAGTACTATGAAAAACAACCAAGGAATAATTAAAGTGGATCATTTATCATGCAATAGCTTATACAATAATACAGAGATGAAAACTGCCTTTGAACAAACACCTAGTTGTAAGTAAAATATGTAATTTACATGACAGGTATTAGCAGAAATAGAAAACTGTGGAAAGGTGTATACAGCCATTTGCACAGATGCAAGACTATATCATATGCAAAGCTCATCAAGCCTTCAGAAAGGAAGACAAAATACATCCAACAGCTTACCAATAACAAGTATACGGCACATTATAACCAAATGTGAATTGGTTTTAAAAAAGATCGGTTCACACTAGCATTGCATATCTGTTCGGATCCATTGGGGGTATACAATGGAGATGTGGACAGTTAAATCAGTGGTTACACATGGAGCCCGGTGGACCCCACTGACTGTAATGTCCTTCATTTTTAAACTGAAAGAGGTGGAGAAAAAAGTCCTCCATGCAGGAAGTTTTCCTCCGCCAAATTTTCGGCGGACACTGCGACTGAGTCTTCAACTACAGGCAATATAGGAAGAATTACCATTACTCACCTGTTAAGATTCACAGTGCCAATGGTCTGGTGGTCCCTGCTTGTCTTTGTTTACATGTCTAACACAATGACATCACATACACTCATGTGACTATAAGGTGGTGCGGCAAACTTTAATTGGTTAACTGCACTTCCTTTGAGAACAGTTGCATAGATAGGCAACAGAGGGATCCAGCCGCTGTTCAAAACGTGCACGCGATTTGGCAGAAGTGCGGCCTCAGCGCAGTGTAACGTAGCTTGGCAAACTCTAAGCTGTTCTTACTAAGTTGCACTGCATGTTGCATTGCGTTCACATATGGTCTCGTGTAACAGACCACCGCAAAATGGTGGCAGAGCATGCGCAGTCGGAGTATAGCGCAGCGTCGTATGCCTATGCAAGGCAGAAGAACATGAAGAGGGGCAGTGAGAGGTTATGACGCAGAAGTGCTCGGAGCACAGGGTAGTAGAGTAGTTCAAAAGGTGCTTTTCTAATGATAGACTCTCTTTAAGGCAGGGGCCCCACGTAATGTAAACACCAAAAAATGTGGCGTTTTAGATTACCTGCAAAGTGGATGGGATTCTGGCTAATCCTATCCACACATTGCAGAAAAATATCTGCAGCAGAAATGCTGCTATTTCAAAAACCATCATGTTTTTGCAAATTGCAGAATGTCAATGATACCTACGGAAACGCTGGTATTTTCCGTATAGGTATAATAGAAGCAGAAAGTCCACAGAGGAAAACTCTGCGGTCTTTCTATGAAAAGCGCTGCAGGAAAAACCACAATGCGTTTCCGCCAGTTTTTCCAGAGTGCTTTATGGCTGCGGCTTTCTATGTGGGGCCTTAGCAGCAATTCTAAAGGATGTTACGTAGGGACCTGTAGCAGATGCCATCAAAAGACAGTGGAAAGTCATTAAGGCTGAGGCCCCGCGTTGCAGAAACACAGCTTTTTTTGTTGCAGATTTTGTTGCGGTTTTTTGAGCCAAAGCCAAGAATGGCTACAAAAAGAATGGGAAATATATAGGAAGTTCTTATACTCCTATCTTCTGCTCAATCCATTCCTGGCTTTGGCTCAAAAGACCGCAGCAAAATCTGCAACAAAAAAAGCTGCATTTCCGCAACGTGGGGCCTTAGCCTAAAAGAGTTTTCCTCAGATGGAGTCTAAAAGAATCCCTCAGGTTGGTTTATGTAATGATATCTATTTTTTGTTTTATGGAAAAAAAACATCCAATTGCTCTATTATATACATAGGAATCCAGTAATAAACCTACACCACAGGACGTTTTATTTTTTTACAATGAAAGCCCTTGGATGACTTGTATGCCTATCAACCGACATATGTCCGAGATACATGTACACCTCTGACATCTGCCACACTGAAATGTGGTGGGAATGTTTATAGGTTGATTCAAAAGATTATAGTACCTTTATGGTTCTAATCCGTGTGATTTTCTCATCAACATTCACTATGATTCTTGCTTCTTCGGCATTCTCTCTGAAGAAGAAAAAAGTGACACTTTTAGGGAAAGTAAGAATGATTAGTATTATAATTAGTATTTTGATTATTATTACTAGTATTAATATTTTGTTACTTAAGTATGCAGCAACATGAGTGTTTTAGTCTATGTTTACTTTAATAAAGGCATCTATCCTTACAATATACATGTATATTCAGCCAATTCATATAGCCAAGTAGCTCAACTAATTTAAGCATCATAAAGATGACCTATCTTTTTGTAAATACTTGCATTCCCCATAAAATAATAGTTCGGGAACATTTAGCACTCTAACAACTTTAATGCATTGAGTTGTACTATTGCTATTCCTCCTGCTGTCAATTTGTTCAGAGATTTCTAAAAGGAATAATCCAATAACGGTACAACAGAGAGTTCATAAAGCTGAAAAGTCCTTTTTAAGAAACGTAAGGACTACTAATTACATAGACTCTATAGGTTAGCAAGATTTAGGAAACAAAAAGACTATTAGTGCAGTATCAGACTACACAGGGTTTGTTTGTAGTCTGTCACCATGGAGACACACCAGTCTGCAAAAAAAGCAGTAGAATATTTTTTAATCAAAAATAATATTAGCATTTATAGTTTATTTTTATATTAGATTGTATACTTAAAAGGCTATTCCCATCTCAGTAAATCGCGGAGAAGATGTGAATAACTGCTCCCAAGTCCTGCCCCTGCGCCCATGCTGTTTCCATAAATAAGAAGCTATGGAAGCAATGTCGCTCATCTGTGCAACTCTGTTTCCATAGCTCTCATTCTCCTCTATTAGGAAAAGTGTAGAGTATTAAATGTCTTCTATAGCTTCAAGAGAGTCTCAAGAGCCAAACCTTGAGGGTCAGCAATGTTTGGTGTGTGGGATTCTTACCACCAGGATTACCAGTGGCCACCAGAATTAAGGGGCCATGGCAGATTTGTCTAACCATTTACTGTAAGCTAGCTTTACATCTGTGTTGGAGGTTCGTGGCAAAATAGCCAGAAAAGAAAACAGTGCAGCAGTATATTTCAGGTAAAATGGCAGACATCATGTCCCGATGGACCTCATTATAGGCAATGCGCTCCAATAGGCGGCTTTGATGTTCATTATGTGATATGCACTGCCATTATTTTTTGCTTTTCTGTTCCTACAATAGAGCAAAAAGTTGGAAATACAACACAAGATATGAATCTAGCCTAATTTACCAAATTGTAGTAAAATGTAAAAATATGGTCACACAAACCGAAAACAATTGCATGTTACACATTTTTACTGGAAAGCAGGAATAAAGGAGACCTTGAACTTCTTGGTTTCCTGCTTACGGTATATAGAGGATACATCCTTTCCAAGTCTCGCTAATGGTACACTTGGCATTTGTCACAGTAAACATATTAAATATGCAAAATTTGAAGCGATACAGTGAATTAGTACAAATGTACAGGATATTTCTAGTTTTATTTATTTAGCCTTATAGTTTATTTATTAGTCACTCTAAAGCTGTTTACGTCATGCACTGTCACTAACCTTATAGGGGTTGTCCGGCTCCAAATGAATTGATTTATAGGTCAACAGTATGTGGTGTTTTATAGGTCATAAGTATGTGATCTGTGGGGGGGGGGTCCAATACCCAGACCCCACATAGATCAGCTGTAATGGCATAGGTGGATAGGTTTACTTTAATCTGTATTACAGAAAAAAGTGAGATGGAGACACTACATTGGCCTATCACATTACCGATGCAGTTGATCCCTGTCCCGTCTTGACTACATCCTTCAGTGCAGTGGCATGTCACATGACCATAGCAGCCAGTCGCACTTTATTACTGTACTATTTACCCAGCTCTCTATTACTGTATTATTTGCTGTCTTATTGTTTGTTTCATGCTTACAACTTTTGGGGAATTATTTATAAGAGCACAGCTTTTATAGCAAGTCTGTTTTTGGTTGGAAACAAATAAGTATAAAGTGAAGAACTTCTAACCACAATATGTACATTTCTTTTATTAGCCTCCCTTTAATATCCCAAGCCAAGCTGACAATACATTTCCGATATATAACTTGTATAATGAATGCACTGCAATAGAAGGAAAGTATTAAATGGCTAACTTTGAACATAAAGTTATATTATACTTATAATTATTGGAATTACTATTAGCAACTTTTGGGATCTAAGCCCAGAATCACTCAGCTTTCAAAAGTTCCTCAATATTATAGTAGAACATTCACTGGAAGTTAAAGGGAATCTCAAAGCTGCTGACAGTGCTATACAGAGCAATGTAAACATACTTGGGGTGGTGGTCACACCAATTGCAAAACCCCATTTTCATGCTGCCAACACTAGAAGGTCACCCCTTCATGTGAATTGCCCTGGGTCTCTACACAGAATGCTCCCCAGCCCATCCTTAGCTTTAGAGTTAAATCAAGAGAACGCCAGAGCCATCATTCAGACCAAAGAAGAGTGGCAAGGACGCATTCAGAACACAGGGCCCAATGGGCTCCACATAAAGAGGCTGCCTTCTGGGCACCTGGGATCACAGAGGGGAGGGCCTTAAAATATATATTTCTCAGTTATGTAACCTACAAGACTATTGCCCCAGGTATGACAACAATGCACTCTCCCTCTTCTGTATAGCTGAAAGGCCAGAACTGCTCACAAATTTAATACATGTGAGGGAAGATCATGCTAAGATCCCAACCCTCCTTCCTCCAGAAACAGTACCACACTCGTCCATGGGCCGTGTGTATATTGCAGCTCAGACCAATTAAAGTGACATTTTAGTCATCGGTGGGAGTCCAACTGCTGGGATCCTATAGTCTCCAGACCAGGGGTAGGCAACCTTTTTTGTTCGGCGTGCCGATTTTAACAAAAAAATCAAAGATGAGGTACTCGGTGTGCCGGTCAATAATTGTAAGTCTGACGACCCCTAAACTAAAGTCATATACCACAAACCATAACACAGAAGTGCTGCCACAAGATGCTTTAGGACGCATGCGCTTACTGCTATTTCCTGGGATGCTCCTGTACTTTCCGATTAGAAGCAATGAAAGTCCATGTACAGCCCCCAATTAGTGGAAAATGTAAGTGTCCAGGAGCACCGGTATGGCGGCATCCTTATGGTGAAAACACAATATGTATCTGGATTGTGGGACTATTAAAGGACTATTATTATTATTATTATTATATAGTCTTAGGCCACTGGAACTTTTACTTCAATATAAAACTGCGTTCACATGGTGCATTTTTGCACAAAAAAAAAATGCCTGTGTTTTCTGTGCAAAAACACATCCTTAATGCAAAAACACACCGTTATACAGAATAATGTTCCATAGTGGCCCCTGCACACGGTATTATGTCCCATAGCGGCCCCTGCACAAGGTATTATATCCCATAACAGCCTCTGCACACCGTATTATGTCACATAGTGGCCCCTGCACACAGTATTATGTCACATAGTGACCTCTGCACACCGTATTATGTCACATAGTGGCACCTGCACACGGTATTATGTCACATAGTGGCCCCTGCACACCGTATTATGTCACATAGTGGCCTCTACACACTGTATGACCCCAGCACACAATATTATGTCATATAGTGGCCCCAGCACACGGTATTAGGTCCCATAGCGGTCCCTGCACACGGTATTAGGTCCCATAGTGGTCTCTGCACACGGTATTAGGTCCCATAGTGGCCTCTGCACAAGGTATTAGGTCCCATAGCGGTCCCTGCACACGGTATTAGGTCCCATAGCGGTCCCTGCACACGGTATTAGGTCCCATAGCGGTCCCTGCACATGGTATTAGGTCCCATAGCGGTCCCCGCACACGGTATTAGGTCCCATAGCGGTCCCTGCACACGGTATTAGGTCCCATAGCGGTCCCCGCACACGGTATTATGTTATATAGCGGCCCCAGCACACGGTATTAGGTCCCATAGCGGTCCCTGCACACGGTATTAGATCCCATAGCGGTCCCTGCACACGGTATTATGTCCTATAGCGGCCTCTGCACACGGTATTATGTCATATAGCGGCCCCAACACACGGTATTAGGTCCCATAGCGGTCCCTGCACACGGTATTAGGTCCCATAGCGGTCCCTGCACACGGTATTATGTTCCATAGCTCTCTTCAGACCCCCGAGTATAATAAGTCCAGGAGAGGTGACAAACATAAAAAAACAATGCTACTCATCATTTTCCACGCTCCGCACCCGCTCTGTTCTCTTGGGCGCTTCTGCCTGTAGTCAGCGACTGCTGATTGAGTCTCTGGGGTCACGTCGCGTCATTATGCGTAATGACGTCAGACGCAGACGTGACCTCTTTGGCCCTGTCAGCTGTCAGAAGCGCAGGGAGCAAGGTATCATTGTTTTTTATGTTTCATCACTTCTGAACCTCCGCTTATTATACTCGGGGGTCTGAAGAGACCCCACAGTATAATAATAGCAGTTCCGTTTCGGCCATGTTTGGTCCGATCGAAGCTGCTGGGTGAGAACTCGGGCTGCCGTGCCAGGGAAATAAGCCTCGCATGCCACTCTTGGCACGCGTGCCAAGGGTTGCCGACCCCTGCTCTACATCATAGGGTCTGCATCACTAAGTAAAGTACAGCTGCCATTTGGATATTTTCTGCACACAAAACCATTCAATATTAGGAAAATATTCATTTTTATCCCTTAGCAGTGTTTCATACACCCCACAGGAAGCCATATTTACTCCCCAGTTCCCAATTCATATATTTAGATTTGCAGTACTTCATAGTACAGCTTAGAGAGTTAAAACAAAAGTTATAATTGTTCGTTGTTAAGTGGTTAATAAAGCTCAATTCTCAGAAAGTAACATATGCTTTAATTTAGTGTTTGTCCTCGGAATAAATTTCCTGTCATATGGTTGAAAAGCAACTTCACAAAATCACATAAGTAATTCCTCGGCAAATAATGGCAAGCAGCTGATGCTTTTAGGAGACGCAGGAATTCCTGGGAATCTCTATCCTAGTGCATTTGGCACCAATATAATAGACGCAGTGTTGACAATGAACTCTGCAGCTAACCTTCTCCTGAGGTGGTACTTCTCACATCATCGCCATTACTTCTCTAGTAGAGAAAATAAAGCATTTACTTTACTTGTCTCACAGCGCAGAGAAGTTAAAAATGAATCCTTTACTATTCTATAGGAAGACACATCACAAAACCTATGAGGCTGTCCGCTGGTTTGTTCAAAAGCAGCAGATCGCCATTACCACATGGAGATGAACGAATCCTTTATCTCCATACAGTTTACACAGCATAATGTGCTGCCGACAATCTAGCATAGTTTATATTACGTCATTTGTACAGTATAGGATGGGACACCTATGACCTAAATCAAAATCACAATTAACCTGGGCATTTTACCTCTATTTCGATTAATGGTTATTTTAGGCCACGCCCCCTTTTAAGAGCCACATCTTAGTGGTGGATTATAATAAGGGCGATATGGGTTGTAGCAAGTAATTGCCCATTTGCCCACACATTGTAATCCAGCAGGTGTGAACCCACTGTGTCACCTAACCAGTATAGTTAGAGCTTCCCCTGAGGGCACACAGGGGAAATATGGTCTGCAGCTCCTGACTGTGTGCCACTATGTTCTCTATTGGAAGTATGAATTGGATACTGTTCACATAAAGTTAGGAGCTTCTATTCAAAAAATATGCCAGGAGATCCTTTCGATATAAATCTCAGAGGGAAGCCAACAGTGTACCACACTGTATAGGCATACAGTGGGATAAATCACTCAGAGCCCCATTACTGAACAAAATACCTTTCCTATTGCATTCTATTATACAGAGCAGCATAGACTACTTATATACCACTTACTTTTTTGTGGTATAACAATGCATATCAAAACTATTGGAGGCCAAAAGGACGCCAATACAGTGTCCTGATAGGGGTGTCAGAACCCAGATTAAAACTAGCATATATCTGATCTGTAAAATAAAAAAATCAAATATCAACCCGTCATCCAATACTGTCTTTCTTTTTTCATAAAAATCTTTCAAAGAATAAGTCAAATATGTAAGACAGATGTAAAGTGATGAAACAGCAAAGTGACGAAACAGTAGCGACAATGTCTTTGAACACTGACTCACAATGTAACCCACCTTGAGAATTAACTCATAGGTAAAATCTTGTCCTTTACCGTATGTTCATTTTTATATCTTATTTACATGACAATGATTAGAATCAGTATTTGTAAGCCAATAGCAGGAGGTAAAAAAACAACAGCATAGGTTGCACTTCTGGTTTTCACTTTCAAACACTGATGCTAAACACTGACTGTGAAATAGGTCTAAGGCCTCATGCACATGACCATAGGTTTTTATCTGCAGTTGTGGATAAAAGTACAGACCCTTCCATTTCTATGGCCTCATACACACATCCGTAGTTTTTACAAATGTATTTCCGAGCCATAGAGAAGAGCAATATATGGAGCAGGTCTTTATTTGAGGCTCGGTCAATTCATTTCAGTGTATGGATCAGTGAGAATCACATGTGACACACGGATACCAATCCATGTGTCATCTGTGTCATTTTTACTGACCCATACACTGCACACAATCATGTACATGAATCCTTAGCTTGCTGCTTAGAACTCGTAGCTCAATGGTAAAATTCTGGAGTGACTTCCATTGAGTTCTCACACACACAACCGAATCTAGAAAAAATGTACATAAAGGCTCATATAACTTTTAAAAGGGGCTTTCTATAACAAGCATTTATTGCCTATTCACTGGATAGCTGATGAATATATGATTGTTGGGGTCTGACTAGAATGGTGTAGTAGTGTGCTTGTGTGACCACCACATGTTCTCTTATATGTGAATGTCAGAACTAGCAGAGTACAGTGCTCCTTCAATCCCATAAAAGTGACTGGACCACTGGTCACAAAAGTGCACTACTGCTCATTCTGGTGATCAGAGGTTCCATTAGGATCTATAAAAAATTGGAGCCCTTCTAAAACTGTTTGTGTCCGTCATATGATGGGTCCATTTCTGTCGGTGTGTATATATATGACATATCCTACTATAAAACAGAAAATGTAAATCCCAACAAAGATGTGATCAGAGTATCATGAGAAAACCCCTTTAACTTGAAAAGTGACCTGTGAGAACAGAGGAGGTGGAGAGTGTTTTATTCCAGTCACACCATTACTTTTGAGTTGACATTGCCTTTAATAGCACATCCATAAAGTCATAAAGTGACCGGCTGGACCCTGACATTTGTTAGATAAAGTAATGACATTTCCTCTACTATTGTATTAGTGCAGCTCAGAATCATTATAAGTTTCTGTTCTTGAATGTCAATTTCTAAAACAAACTGCCTTATATAGTATTAGGAAGACAGAAATAGAGAAACCTAACAACAAAAACAAACGCTTTAGAGTCTACTGAAATTATAGGAACAGAAAAGATTGGCTTGATGTCAGTGAGGCTAAGTCAGGACTGAGATACTCTGTTATTTCTGTTGGCTCTGGTCCAGAGAAACATCTGGTCATGCAGCTTCAAAACACTGGTATTTCCGCACAAGTAACGGTCCTAGAGGCTCCAGTTCTGCAGTCTTCTAGGGATCTTACTGCACTGTTGGAAGACGCTGTGGACTTACAATTCTGCATTTTATGAATTCACTTTCTACTATGAGATTTCGAAAAAAAAAAAAAAAGAAGCTTACACACTGTATTCTGTCTAAACGTCCTATTATGTAATGAAAGTTCATCTGTAAAACTAACTTTCACATTAAAATTTTCTATTGTTCAAATAAAAATAAAAAAATCAGTGATATATGTATGTGAGTGACCTCACCAATCTCTCCCAAGCAACCGCTGAGGCCGCTGACTTGTCTCAGTGGTGACATGGGGTGCAGGACTACAAGCAACAAGGCGCCGGCATGAACCTAAACAGACACTGGTAGACAACAGCGTGTCGGGGAGAGGGGAGTATGTATTTTATTTTACACCATCCTTGGTCATCACTGGGGTTTCTTCAATTCCTAGACAAGCCCTTTAAGTTTCAGTCACAAACTTCTGCCATGGATTTTCTGAACCAAACCAGTGTAAGCATTTATGAAACCGCTGTATTTCATAACTCATCATTATTATTATTAATATTTTTAACACTTTGTAAAAGTATGTGACAAAATTATCAAGTGTGCATGCACTATTACACTGTAGAGAAGAGGGTGTTCATAAGATGTGGATATAAAGGTTGGTGTCAAATGTGGGGCATTTATCAAGACCAGCATTTTGTACTCTGGTCTTCATAATTTCTGCACCTCTGAAGTTTTGTGACTTTTTATGTCACTTTTCTGGTGAAGGTGATAATAAATCTGCCCCACAGTCTTTTGTGGCAGTTTTTGAGCAAAAGCCAGAATGGGCCTTATGAAGAAAGGGCCTACAGTTCTTTCTGCAGTATCCAATTCTGGATTTAACTAAAAGGAAAAATGCTGACTGTGATAACAGACTAGAGATGCAAATTTTCAGGACAAATCATTTTTTACTTCCGGGTAGTTTTCACAGAACTTGTGTCAGCATTTGAATTGGATTTACCATTGTAAACTCTTATCCCCTATCCACAGCTAGTACTATCTAACAACAGTGATCAGAAGAAAGGAGGTCGGCAAGTGCCCCATATGAATGGTGCACCAGTAGGTCTGCCACTCTGTTCACTTCTATAAGACTTCTGGGATGGGGATCTCCAGCAGTCCCATAGAAGTAAAAGGACCCGGGTATGCATACCACCGTTCCATTCACATGGGACACTTGCAGAGAAATGACACTGTCTCAATGGTAGTAAACTGGAATCACGGGCTTTCTGTATGAGTCCTGGCATCTGGACAAAACTCTGAAACAATGCATCCAATGGGTCTCTAAATTTGCTACTGGTGCTGACCTTCTGCTGCCTATAAATGTTATCGATTGGCTCCTACAATCTGAAAGACATTGCCCGTCCTTGCATTATTTATATAACATTGTTATTTTCTGCAGTTCTGTACAATGCTGACATATTTCCATAGAGACGAGGCAAATCTTCAGGATGTTGAGTGTTGTTTATTAGATTTATTAATCACATCGTTAATTTAGCTCAGACAATCACTTCCGCTACCCATGTGACTGAGCTAGTTAGCAGGTCCAGGGAATTGCAGTCCTTGCTCTACTCATCGTCTTCTGGCTCTCAGCCCATTGTATAACAAGTAGAGCCAAACACCTCAGAACCTGGAGCTCCTGCCTGCTTCATTTGCATAGGTGATGGGAACAATTTCCAGGCACCAATGGCCTCAACGGAGGAGTTTTGTGTACGTTCTTCTAGGTTTATTACATATGGTATGAAATGTGTCACACAAGTGCATTACATCACTATAATATATCTGATTCAGCTGAAGCAAGGTGTTTACAAATATTCAATGGCAGTGACAACAGAGAGGCTACATTATAGGATACAGATTCTAAGACTATAGTAATGACGCTTCATTTACTCACTTCCACAACTACTATAGTATTACCATACCAAAAGCGCTGTTCAATACAAGAATTGCTGCGACATGACGAAAAGTAAATACCGTTATAACATACAAGACAGTGTGAACAATCACAGACAATGTCCCTGGTATTAACACAGTAGTCAAGGAAAAGCTTTCAATGATGCAGGAGTACAACAGAAGAAACAGGAATAACTAGTACTGCAGGAGCTCGGAAAGTGACCCAAACAGCACAGGGGTAGTGTCTGGTAGGGCAATCAGGGCAAGTGCCTACCATTCCAACTGCTACAGAGGCACCAAACTACAATGTTACCAGGACACATCTCAATAAAGGAGCACTAATAGGGTTGAAAAAGTGGGAGCAACTGCAACCACATCCATTAAGTACCCTATATATGTTATATGTATATGACGGCAGTAATGAGGCCTCCCCTTAGTCATACCGCTCTGCTATTCAGGTGCACTTAGCAGAAACACTTTTTTTTTTTTTTATAACTGGCAACCAGAAAAAGTTTATACATATCTAATTTGTTACTATTTTGAGTAGATGGTTTTCTTAAAAGTCCAAAATGCCTCCCAAACCAATAATATTGCAGTTCAGCGCCTTTTAATATGAACAGAAACATACCTTTATGGCCACAAACTGATGACAATATAGAGATAATCATCTTTTTTATTGATACACAAGTGCATGGGGGACAGGTCCATTTTGCCAAATTTGCCTACAGACAGCGGCAAAAAATGCCATTCACTGCTAAAGTGGAGACATTGGGCGTTCATTTTAGAAGTCATTTAGAGCACACACATGGCTATCTGTAGACAAATGGGGCAAAACAGGCCCTACCCCTGATGCACTGGAGAATGATTTGTATATCCATAAAAAAAATAATAATCTCTGCATTGCTTCATTGTTCTGTGGTCACAAAGTTGGGTTTCTAGTACTCTAAAAGCCCCTACATAATTATATTATTAGTTTGGGAGGTATTTTAGACCTGACAGACTCCCTGTCCGCTTTGACCAATCCCAACTTGCCAAAGTGTGATTGAGGCTTGACCTGCAAACTGTAAGACATTGACAATGAATATTTGTCTGTGCCCACCTAGCAGGGCACTGTAAGCAGGGCTGGCATTCACACGGCACCTAATCTAAGTATTACAACATAATTCTGCTGTTAATTTTCTTATGACACAAGTTTAAACTTGTACAAGTATTAAAATTCCACACGACAGAAACAGCACAAGGAGGGTTACAAGGAACTTGCTGCTTTTTGCACTTTGACTGTACTCACTGGGCTGATGGATGACTGTCTGATAGTGTGTGCAAAGCTATAGCCACACACCGCTGTCATAACAACATGTCCCATACAGCTACATTAAGAACATCAAGGTACAACATCAAACAACAATAAGAACTGCTTCCTTAGTTTCTTACACTTATTAACATATAGATTTCAGATAGAAATCCACAGTTTCCAAGTGTTACACTCTACAATATGAATCTGTTTACTACTAAAGTGATCTCATGTCTTATGAGCGAGCATGGGCCTTATAGATGGACGGTTGCCACATTCTGTACGTCCCTCTTCTGATATTTCATTCAGCCATGTCAAGTGCTAATATCAGAATCTCATTGATCCCCATAATTTAGGAACAAAATGTAACTGTAAGCGTTGAATGGGAATCCAGACAAATTTGGACCTTAAAGGGCTTGTCAAATTTCATCAATTAAATGTTGTTTGTTTAAGGAAAACATATACAATTTTCCAATATACTTTCTGTATCAATTCCTCCTGGTTTTCTAGATTCTGTTTACCTCTAGTTCAGCAGAGGTGAAATAGATACAAAGGTGCATAATATAAAATAAAATCCTTGGATACACATACCAGTCATAAAGTACCAGTGTATGATCACTTCACGCTACTAGGACAGCCTGGACTTAGGCCACTTTGACTGCAATAAAGGCACATAACCTTAGGGCATAAGTATCTAATTGCTGAGGGCCCGATAGCCCGCAAGTGGGGCCATTGTGTCCATGTAAATGGAGCTGTGGTACACATGCTCCGGAAGTGCCACAGAAGTGAATGGAGCAGTGGGGCACCTGGAACACTTGCAGGACCCTTTTCTTGCAACTAGCCCTTAAACATTCATTTATTCTCTACCCTGTTGATAGGGGGATAAATGTAATTAATCTGGCTGTACGCGTGAGGGTTTTTGCTTTGCTTTCATTGTTATGTTTGCAGGAAAAGTTCACACACACTGTTGTACTTGGGGAAATATTTTTTGATAGTGCTGCATGATTCTGACATTTATTCCAATGCTCTATGTATTAGAACTCAATGACTGACTACAAGTCTGTATGTGAATGGAGCACAGCCAATGAAATCTGCATCACTTTCACCAAAAAAAAAAATAAAAAAAATACAGCAAATAATGTTCTTTTACACAACAAAGCCAGGTAACGTGTGCTATGCTCAGTAAATCCTTTCAAAAGAACATACCACTATCTCACTGCAACACATGGATAGCACTTGTTCAAAAGATGGTATGTTACAACTAACAAGCATTCCCTGACGTCTGATAGTTACATTGTTGTCACGTTTACCAAAAAGTCGACTTCAGGTTGTTTCCAGCGAGCTATTTGCTGTGAATGGGAAATGACAGTAGAGTGAGTTAACATCAGAGAACAGACAGATAAAACAGCTCCTCAAGAGACGCATTGTGTAGGATGCTCACTCATGCATCCGGAGTACTCATAACACAGTGCAGATCTAACCCAGACCACGTGACGGATAGACTATTTCACATTCCTCAAATTGTCAATGTAATATCAAACCACCTGAACTATGTAACATCTAGATGACAAGATGCGGGCAGTACCTGCTCCTAACACTACAGATCAGGAATCCTCCACAAGGTCTTATTATCCTAATGCCTCCCTATACAAGCAGGGAAGTTCTGTAAATAGACATGAAGGAAACATACAGTGCCTTGCGAAAGTATTCGGCCCCCTTGAAATTTTCAACCTTTTGCCACATTTCAGGCTTCAAACATAAGGATATAAAATTTTAATTTTTTGGTGAAGAATCAACAACAAGTGGGACACAATCGTGAAGTGGAACGAAATTTATTGGATATTTTAAACTTTTGTAAAAAATAAAAAACTGAAAAGTGGTGCATGCAATATTATTCGGCCCCCTTTTGTTAATACTTTGTAGCGCCACCTTTTGCTACAATTACAGCTGCAAGTCGCTTGGGGTATGTCTCTATCAGTTTTGCACATCGAGAGACTGAAATTCTTGCCCATTCTTCCTTGGAAAACAGCTGGAGCTCAGTGAGGTTGGATGGAGAGCGTTTGTGAACAGCAGTTTTCAGCTCTTTCCACAGATTCTCGATTGGATTCAGGTCTGGACTTTGACTTGGCCATTCTAACACCTGGATACGTTTATTTGTGAACCATTCCATTGTAGATTTTGCTTTATGTTTGGGATCATTGTCTTGTTGGAAGATAAATCTCCATCCCAGTCTCAGGTCTTTTGCAGACTCCAACAGGTTTTCTTCCAGAATGGTCCTGTATTTGGCTCCATCCATCTTCCCATCAATTTTAACCATCTTCCTTGTCCCTGCTGAAGAAAAGCAGGCCCAAACCATGATGCTGCCACCACCATGTTTGACAGTGGGGATGGTGTGTTCAGGGTGATGAGCTGTGTTGCTTTTATGTCAAACATATCGTTTTGCATTGTGGCCAAAAGGTTTGATTTTGGTTTCATCTGACCAGAGCACCTTCTTCCACATGTTTGGTGTGTCTCCCAGGTGGCTTGTGGCAAACTTTAAACGAGACTTTTTATGGATATCTTTGAGAAATGGCTTTCTTCTTGCCACTCTTCCATAAAGGCCAGATTTGTGCAGTGTACGACTGATTGTTGTCCTATGGACAGACTCTCCCCACCTCAGCTGTAGATCTCTGCAGTTCATCCAGAGTGATCATGGGCCTCTTGGCTGCATCTCTGATCAGTCTTCTCCTTGTTTGAGATGAAAGTCTAGAGGGACGGCCGGGTCTTGGTAGATTTGCAGTGGTCTGATACTCCTTCCATTTCAATATGATCGCTTGCACAGTGCTCCTTGGGATGTTTAAAGTTTGGGAAATCTTTTTGTATCCAAATCCGGCTTTAAACTTCACCACAACAGTATCACGGACCTGCCTGGTGTGTTCCTTGGTCTTCATGATGCTCTCTGCACTTTAAACAGAACCCTGAGACTATCACTTAGCAGGTGCATTTATACGGAGACTTGATTACACACAGGTGGATTATATTTATCACCATCAGTCATTTAGGACAACATTGGATCATTTAGAGATCCTCACTGAACTTCTGGAGTGAGTTTGCTGCACTGAAAGTAAAGGGGCCGAATAATATTGCACGCCCCACTTTTCAGTTTTTTATTTTTTACAAAAGTTTAAAATAACCAATAAATTTCGTTCCACTTCACAATTGTGTCCCACTTGTTGTTGATTCTTCACCAAAAAATTTTAATTTTATATCCTTACGTTTGGAGCCTGAAATGTGGCAAAAGGTTGAAAAGTTCAAGGGGGCCGAATACTTTCGCAAGGCACTGTAATAAGTTCCACTTACCACAAATCTGTCAGCAGACCATCTTGGTACTTGGTAACACTGACTTATAAGACCTATTTGGTACTATTTGGTACGTGGTAACACTGACCTGTAAGACCTACAGCAATGTACACAATGGGTAGAACAAAGTATAGATTTTAATTTCTGAATCATGTACTCAAATCATCAACAGGGCCTGAACTTGACCCAGCAATGGGGCCTGGGGCAGTTCCATCACAGGGCCCAGCATTTATTTACAGGACACACTGGCACAGCAGGCCACGCCATGTTGTCTAGCATTTTGACTGAAACTGTGACAGAGACGCCTAAAGTAGCCTCCGCTTGTTATACTGCCGGTGTTTTTGAAAACAATATAAAGAATATAGAAGATTGACTGAAGAAGACCACATGGTTCCTCTAGTCTGCACTTACATTTTTTCCATTATATTTTTATCTTAAGACAGATATAGTTTTATCTCTGTCTTGCAGTTTCTTACAGTTCCATTCTTATCACGATCTTCATATCTGATGTCTTCAGGAAACAGAGTATTTTCCTTGATAATCATTCTGCACGGACAATGTATCCTCTGAATTGTAGGAGTAGTTTGGGGGTCACATGAGCTCCACAGTCCCAGCGGATCTCCTTGCATAGCAATTTAAAACCCAGACAAGGGGAACTGGGAATGCAACAGGAAATGGATTTTAAGGAAGTATGCCTCATTCTCTGATTCTTCACACACTGGACATGTTTTGTAGAAGGACAGCCTTAAACAGAATGGATATACTCCCCATGTATCTGACCATGTCAGGATGAAAGATTTGTTGCAGAACTATAAAAGGAGGTCATTTTTTTTTTTACTTTTACAACGTTCATTGTATCAAGTTCCCCATAACCAGATATTTTTTACAATACATAACTTTACACATAGACGTTGCCATCACTAAAAACACAACTAATGCTCCAACCCCTTATTGTTCAGCCGAATCTTCTGTAGTCAGAGGTGAAACCTAAAGTAAAAACACCCCGGGGTCTACTTATGAGGTAATGTAATAGCATGTAATGTTAAATATTAGTAATAATATTACCACTCCTATAAGAAAAGTTGCACCCAATGTAATACCATAAGGCTAAGGATACGCATCAATATTAGATGCAACAAGTCTCATTTAAGTGTGCAGCTAGAAAAAAAAAACAGCAAGTGAGCTGCGGCTACATGCGCCTCATATTGCAGTCTATGAATGCAAAGCTGCATGTGAACTGTGCCAAAAATCCTGCAGGGTTAAATTATTGGGACTGTCAGGTCACATTCATATTATATCAAGGCTCACAATGCAACCATATTCATATTCATAGTGCAACACGACATTGTGGTCTTCATGTTGTGCAAGCAAAGTCACTGGGCAGACCTATCCTAAGGTGTCAGTCACTCGTACAGGTGAAAGGCAAAGACAGGCACTGCCGCCGCAGCGCATGCACATCCAGATTTATTACATCTGTTTAAACAGATGCAAAAAACAAACTAAATAAACTGAGTCTACAATCACATCTACGTCGGAGTCTCTGTCGCAGTGTCCTGCAAGCACAACTTTTTTGTCTGACGCTTTAAGTTTAAACAATGGACACCCAACAGACCCTATTACAGTTAATGAGGTCCTCCAACGGACCAGAACAATGGAGAGTCCGCGCTAGTGTGAACCTAGCATAATCTGAACACCCACTTTCCTCCTTTTTCTTTGTCTACTCTTCAAACAGAAGATAAAGATGCTTCTGCAGAACTTCATCTTCCGTTTAATAAGTATGCATACAATACAGAAGTAAGCTTCCATCTTGTTTTTTATGGTACAGTGAATAAGTCAAATGCAGATGGAGGGTGCGCCTTCTGCATCTGTCATTCTGTCTGAATTTCAGTCCGTTGTTCTGATCCTAAGATGGAACAGAGCAAGGGAATTCAATAACGGCAGTGGGAACATGACATGACTGAACATCTTCTGACCGTCAGAGCTATTGTCCAAAAAATTGTCTGTTGATGTTTGAGGTCAATGCCGCAAATAATAGCACTCATAGGTTTCCCAGGTAAACTGCTTTTTATGCGTATAGGTTTCCATTCGGGGGGGTCCCCAAGCGGACTCCCCGAACGGAAACCCGAACGCAGATGTGAACCGGGCCTAAAAACATGCATTTTGCCATCATACATTTCCTACATCTGCGTAGCTTTATAGCTATGCAAAATAAAACACAAGGGCAACCCATCCTAAAAAGTTGTCAGAAGAGTCAAATGAGTCAGTCCCCAAGTGACGCCTGTATAACACATACTATCACATTACACAGTATGTCGGTGGGCAGGATATGCGTCATTTACAGATTTCACGCCAAAGACAAGATTTATACACGAGGAGGACATGATACCTATAGCTGCACTATATCCACCTGTATACTATACATTGAGAACTCCATAGGCTCCTGCAAGAATGAAGTAACTTTTAGTGACTGCTATACAACTACAAGTCTCAGTATACTCTGCTGGGAGATGTAGTTCTCCAACAGCTGGAGAGTCTGTCACACACAGCACAGTCATATTCCTGCAGAGCACAACTTACCTCTTGCTGAGCGGTCTGACCCGCAGCGCTACCCTGACATTGGCCATGTTGGCTAATGTAGAGCCTCATGTCCTGCCCCAGGCTTCACTCATCGGCATGTTTCCCCACTACATGGAGCCGCTCTCCTCCGCAGCTGCCTCGGTCTCTGGCAGCGGGTGTGATCCTCCACAGCGCCCAGTCCAGGGGCGGGGAATATTACAATAACAATCCGTGCCCCGTCCACTCTCCACGCCCCCCTCCCTTGTGAGTTTTGGTTTGGTCCAGCCCATTAGGGAGCTGCCACTTTTCAGCGATTTAGGGGCGTGTTTGGTATCTGCATGAGGAGAATAGATGGCTTGTAATCATCAGCTGTAACCAGGAGAGACATTGCTGCGTCCTCCGATGTGTTCCTGACGACGCTAATCTCATGTTCTGTGTAGTCAGGAGGAGTAACTATACCTATACTTACATAACTATAAGAAATGTCTGACAAAATGTCTCCACTGGGAATAAAGTGGCAAGATGTCAGAGACCGCATCTGAAAGCTGCTCCTCACACTATTGTTCTTGAACACGTTTTAACCCCTTTCTGCCGGTGACATTTTTCGATTTTTGTTTTTGACTCCCCGGATGTCGGGAAAGGGTTAAATCACTGTTTAGCTCTCAACTTTCAAAGGACTGAACGAGGGACAGAATGTGTGGTGCGGATATCGAGGTGTGGCAAATTTAGCTCCACCCACTTCTATGTTTACTCCGCCCATTCCAATCCATTTCTCTTTGTGCCCCCATATAGTATAATGCTTCTACAGTCATCCTATCATTATATGCCCCCACATTATAACGTCCCCTTTCAATTGCCCCCACAGTATTAAGTACCCCTTCAGCTGCCCCCAGTTTAAAGGCAGTCTATCATTACCAAAAACACTTTTAAGCTAATGGCACGTTGGAATGGCCTTTAAAAAGGCCATTCTACTCCTACCTTTCCTTGTTTTCTTCTCCCAGCCGATTCCAAGATAATTTGTTTCTTCATGTATGTAAATGAGCACCCGGGGCGTTCCTCCTCTTCGAGCACCCACCTCGTCATCACTTATCACCGCCCCTTTGTCCGTTGCGGTGACTCCTCTCTTGGTCTTCTTTCTTCTCAGTTCTTGCGAGCAGCGCTGTACCGCAGTGAATTCTCGCGACTGCGCATGCGCAATCAGGCCACCATTTTCCGGTAGTCTGTCACAAGAGCGTACTGTGGCAGAGCCGATTGCGCATGCTCACAGCGCTGCGTATGAGGACTTAGAAGAAAGAAGATACAGAGAAGACCAAGAAGGGAGTCACCGCAGCGGAAAAAGTGGCAGTAATAAGCGATGAGTAGATGGGTGCTCGCAGAAGAGGAGGAACGCCCGGGTGCTCCATGGTGCTCATTTACATACATGAAGAAACAAATAACTTGGAATCGGCTGTGAGAAGAAAACATGGAAAGGGAGAAGAATGGCCGTTTTAAAGGCCATTCCAACGTGCCATTAGCTTAAAAGTGGTTTTGCAAATGATAGACTCCCTTTAATGTCCGCGTCTAGCAACCCCTACAATTTATTGACCCCCTCCAGCTGCCCCTAGCTTAATGTCCCCCTCCATCTTCCCCCCAGTTTAATGTCCCTCTTTATCTGCACCCCCAGTTTAATGCCTCCCTCCATCTGACCCCAAAGTTCAATGTCCACCTCCATCTGCCCCTTCAGTTTAATGCCCCCCTCCATCTGCCCGCCAGTTTAATGTCCCTCTTCATCTGCCTCCCCAGTTTAATGTCCCCTCCATCTGCCCCCCGGTTTAAAGTCCCTCTTCATCTGCCCCCCTCAGTTTAATGTCCCTTTTCTTCTGCCTCCCCCAGTTTAATGTCCCCTCCATCTGCCCCCAAAGTTTAATGTCTCCCTCCATCAGTCCCCCCAGTTTAATGTTGATCTTCATCTGCCCCCCCCAATTTAATGTTCCCGATCCACCTGCCCCCAAAGTTTAACATAAAAAAAACACTGATACTCACCTCTTCTCACTCTCCTTTTGCTCTGTAGAAGTCTCTCCTCTCTGCTCCTGGAGGCTTCAGGGAGCTGCTGGCACGATGTGAGTGACGTCATCATATCGCGCCTACAGCTCCCGGGGCTGAGGCACACATACCTCCCACCGACCGGGACAGCGTGACAGGACCCGGAATCCAGGACTGTCCCACTGAATCCGAGACAGTTGGGAGGTATGTCAATGTGATAGGTCCACAATAAATGATGCTTCATTTACCAGCTCCATATTAAAGATGAGGTTGCAGTATTTCCCCATGAAACCAGTATGGGACTTCTAGGAAACTCCCGTAGATATACAGCTAAATGGAAATATTATTCATACCTCCCAAGGACTGAAAGGGGAACAGAAATACACTTTTGCTCATACGTGAATTTAGCCCCACCCACTTCCACTTTGACTATGCCAATTCCCATCCATTTTTCTTTGTGCCCCCATACATTATAACACTCCTCCCTACAGTCACCCTGACATGGTATGCCCCAACAGTATAAAATCCTTGTCCTGGTGTACCCACAGTTTAATGTCCCACTGCCCCCACAGTATAAAGTCCCCCTCCAGTTCACCCAATAGTTTAGTGTCCCCCTACAGCTGCCCCCACAGTTTAATGCCCCCCTCCACCTGCCCCAACAGTATAATGTCCCCCTCCAGTTGCCCCCCCCCACAGTATAATGTCCCCCTCCAGCTTCCTGCACAGTATAAATTCCCCCTGCAGTTGCTCCCACAGTATTATGTCCCTCTACTGGTTCCCCCACAGTGTCAAACAAAAAATAAAACCACTAATACTCACCTCCCCCATTCCCTTGATGTTCTTCTGTCTCTGGTCCGGAGCCTCCAGGAAACTGCATGTACGATGTAAGTGACGTCACAACATTGTACATACTACTCTCGGTGCAGAGAAGGGCCAAATGGTGAAGCAGATGAACACAGATGAATTGAAGCTGGGACATACCTCCTGCCGACCGGGACAGCACCAAGAATCTGGGACTGTCCTGCTGAATCCGGGACAGTTGGGGGGTATGATATTACTAGAACTCTGGTTGATATTTGGACCATATTTCCCAGACCAGAATCCCCTGTGTGCATGGGACCCATGAATACTTTTTTTGATGTGGGTTTTCAAGATGCATGCTGCTGCCACACAGTGAGCATATACTTTTAGGCTGAGACCCCATCTTGCAGAAAATGCAGCTTTTTTGTTTCAGATTTTGCATCAGTTATTTGAGCCAAAGCTAAGAGTGGCTACAAAAATAATAGAAAATATATAGGAAGTACTTACTGTATGCTTCTACCTTCTGCTCATTCCACTCCTGACTTTGGCTCAAAAAAAGCAGCAAATTCTGCAACAAAAAAAAAAGCTGCATTTATGCAACGTGGGGACACAGCCTTAAAGGGGTTCTCCAGGCTAATTTTTTTTTAACCACTTCTGTACCGCCCATAGACTATATATGTTCTAGGGGTGGTTGCCTTGTTCTGCAAGAACGTACCGGTACGTCCAAGCAGAACTCAGCAGCTGCACGAAATCGTGCAGTTGCTGAAACGGGAAGCCGGCTGTAACTTCAGCCGGAGCTCCCAGAGAGAAGACAGGGAAGGTTTATTACCTTCCCTGCCTTCCCGATTGCTGTGTATACAGCGCTCAATGAGCGATGTATACAGCGCTATAGGCGCTGCCATTGTGTGGCTCCCCTCTGACCTGGCAGTCACACGATCTGCCGGGATCAGAGTCTGTAAGAGCTGATGGGTCCTACAGGACCCAGATCAGCTCTATAGTTATGTCTAAGTAAAGTGCAGGAAGGCTGTATTCTTCCTGTAACTGGGGCTAAATGTACCAGCCCCAGTTACAGGGGAAATCAGCCTCCCCCCCAAAAAAAAAAAACTGTGATCAGATGTCCCCAAAGGTTTATTATGACATTATGGGGACACAATGTAAAAAAAAAAATGTTAAAAAAATGAATAGAAAAGTAAAAAAATAAAGTAAATAAAATAATTAAAAAAATAAATAAAATAATACGTCAAAAACACGCCCTTATTACAGGTTATAGCCCCACCCCTGACGACACCATAAAAAATAAAAATTACCGTAACGGAGAGGAAAAACTATTTTATAAAGTTTTTTAGTACTTTGTGTTATTAAATAACAAAAAAAGAAAAGTGAAAAACAGACATGTTTTCCCTCCTTTTTGTTTATATTTTCCCGGATATAAAAAAATATGAAAACACATTAAAAAATAAAAACAACATAAAAATAAAGCCCTATGTGCCTTATATGATAAAAATGTTACAGCCCTCAAAACCGCACATACAGTGCTGGCCAAAAGTATTGGCACCCCTGCAATTCTGTCAGATAATACTCAATTTCTTCCAGAAAATGATTGCAATCACAAATGCTTTGGTAATAATATCTTCATTTAATTTGTCTTCAATGGAAAACCACAAAAAGAATTGTCAAAAAGCCAAATTGGATATAATTCCACACCAAACATAAAAAAGGGGGGTGGACAAAAGTATTGGCACCCTTTGAAAAATCATGTCATGCTCTCTAATTTGTGTAATTAACAGCCCTGTTACTTACCTGTGGCACATAACAGGTGGTGGCAATAACTAAATCACACTTGTAGCCAGTTGAAATGGATTAAAGTTGACTCAACCTCTGTCCTGTGTCCTTGTGTGTACCACATTGAGTATGAAGAAAAGAAAGAAGACCAAAGAACTGTCTGAGGACTTGAGAAGCAAAATTGTGAGGAAGCATGAGCAATCTCAAGGCTACAAGTCCATCTCCAAAGACCTTGGTTCCAAAGTTTAAAGCCCATGGCACTGTGGCTAACCTCCCTAGATGTGGACGGAAAAGAAAAATTGACGAGAGATTTCAACTAAAGATTGTGCGGATGGTGGCTAAAGAACCTCGACTAACATCCAAACAAGTTCTAGCTGCCCTGCAGTCCGAGGGTACAACAGTGTCAACCCGTACTATCCGTCGGCGTCTGACTGAAAAGGGACTCTATGGTAGGATACCCAGGAAGACCCCACTTCTGACCCAGAGACATAAAAAAGCCAGGCTGGAGTTTGCCAAAACTTACCTGAGAAAGCCAAAAACTTTTTGGAAGAATGTTCTCTGGTCAGATGAGACAAAAGTAGAGCTTTTTGGGAAAAGGCATCAACATAGAGTTTACAGGAAAAAAAAAAGAGGACTTCAAAGAAAAGAACACGGTCCCTATAGTCAAACGTGGCGGAGGTTCCCTGATGTTTTGGGGTTGCTTTACTGCCTCTGGCACTGGACTACTTGACCGTGTGCATGGCATTATGAAGTCTGAAGACTACCAACAAATTTTGCAGCATAATGTAGGGCCCAGTGTGAGAAAGCTGGGTCTCCCTCAGAGGTCATGGGTCTTCCAGCAGGACAATGACCCAAAACACACTTCAAAAAGCACTAGAAAATGGTTTGAGAGAAAGCACTGGAGACTTCTAAAGTGGCCAGCAATGAGTCCAGACCTGAATCCCATAGAACACCTGTGGAGAGATCTCAAAATGGCAGTTTGGAGAAGGCACCCTTCAAATCTCAGGGACCTGGAGAAATTGGCCAAAGAAGAATGGTCTAAAATTCCAGCAGAGCATTGTAAGAAACTCATTGATGGTTACTGGAAGCGGTTGTTTGCAGTTATTTTGTCTAAAGGTTGTGCTACCAAGTATTAGGCTGAGGGTGCCAATACTTTTGTCCGGCCCATTTTTGGAGTTTTGTGTAAAATGATCAATGATTTGACTTTTTTTTTCATTCTCTTTTGTGTTTTTTCATTGCAAGCAAAATAAATGAAGATATTATTACCAAAGCATTTGTGATTGCAATCTGACAAAATTGCAGGGGTGCCAATACTTTTGGCCAGCACTGTACAAAAAAACCCTAAAATGTGTCTGGTCCTGGACCAGAAATTGGCCCAGTACTGAAGTGGTTAATTAGGCTGGGGGAGGTGAAAAAACAAACAAACAAACTAACAAAACATACCTGTCCCCGGGGCTCCGATGTCTCCCAGCACAGTCCGGTCCTGTAGCTCTGTTGTTTCCTTATGGCAGAAGATCCTGCCATACGTGACCGCTGAAGCCGCTGATTGGCCTACTACCTGTGACATCTCAGGGGTCCCTTCCTTAAGCCGCTAATTGGCCTCAGCGGTCACGTGAAAGGACACGGGATATCACAGCCAGCGAGGACTTAGGAGCAGCAGGACCGGACCACGCTGGGAGGACACAGGAGCACCGGGGACAGATGCTTATAGGGTTTTTTTTTGTTTTTTTTACCTCCCCTGGCCTAATTAAAATTAAAAAAAAAAAAGTACAACCTCTTTAGGCCGGGGCCCCACGTAGAGTAAATGTCAAGATTTGGCCGCAGCATTTTACAGTACCTGCAAAATGAATGGGATTCTGGCTAATTCTATCCACACATTGCAGAAAAATATGCGCAGCAGAAATACTGCGATTTCAAAAAACGTCATGTTTTTGAATTTTGAATGTCAATTATACCTACAGAAATACTGATGTTTTCAGTATAAGTATAATAGAAGCAGAAAGTCCACAGAGAAAAACTCTGCGGACTTTCTGTGAAAAGCGCTGTGGAAAAAAACGCAATGCATTTCCACCGCGGTCTTTCCCGCAGCTTTTTGGCTGTAGCACCTGCCTTTTTGGCAGCTTTCTGAACAAAGTCAGAAGTGGATTAATAAGGAATGGGAAATATAAAGGACTGGCTGAAAAAAGTGCATAAAAAAAAACTGAACCTCAAACTGCCACAAAAATTGGATGAGTGATTCCAGTGTGACTGAGAGTTCTTTCTTTTGTTTCTTTACAGCATTAGATTGTGGTCATGCATCTAAGTGTCGTGTTCAGAGCACTATTGTCTCTAATAAAATGTCGCCAAAAGTTTGACATATTTTAAACAGCTGCAAGACACATCTGTTAGGCTGGATTCACACAGGCATAATATATCTGTATTATATTGAACGAATTACAGCTGCAAATTTGCAGCTGTAATGATCGTCAGTGTAAAATATTTATTCCTGATCATTGCCACGTGTAGACATGCCAGTGATCAGCAGATCTGCTTACTTGTCAGCTAACCCCATCATTTATGCAGCCACAAAGATTATTATTTGCTGGCATCACATCTCTCCATGTGAACAGAGAATCTGCTGCTGATATAATGTAAATCAGAGGAGGGGGTAAATACTGCTCATTCATCCCCCTCACAATCTGTAAAATAAAAGTAATAGCCTTAACCACACGACATACATATCATCAATCGGCACTTGTTATGGGCAGAAAATGTGCTGGTCAAAAACACTTCTAGGGCTCATTCACCACACGTGATGCTCAGGTACCAGAACCAAAACGTCACTGGGCTTGATTGTAGAAATGCAAATAAGGTTCACAGTAGCAAACTTTGACTGGGGCCCCCTACCTTATCTCTATGGCGTATTCATGTTGACAGCGGCTATGGGAACTGCAGCAGTGTCCCATAGACTTTAAAGGGATAAAGCATATAGTACCCACAACCGCCATTATCAAGACTATGGTGAGTAAGCTGCGCTGTGTGCAGCTGGGAGCTGTGTGCTCCAAGATCCACCACGCCTGCGCAGTAGAGGTGGATAGCCGGCTGCAGAGCACAGAGCAGCGCTGGGACTATTGCGCGCGCTGGCAGTCAGGAAAGAGGAAGGAGCTGATCCACTGCAGCAAGCCTGGAAGAAAGAGTGGTAAGTATAATAGGTTCGGGGGTGGGCGGGATAGCTAGAGAGACAGGGAGGGGGGTGTATGGGAGGGAGAGAGGAAGGGGGGAGTGAGACGAGAGGGAGCTAATGTGGAAGTTACATAACAGGAAGCTGAATCATGTAAACAAATGCAGAAGATACCAGGAGCTCCCAGAGACACCCAGAAATCACTCAAAACACTGCACTGTATTTGGGTGCATTTATTAACCTATTAATAGCACTAACAGACCTTTTTTAAAAAAACATTTTTTGCCCAGAAAACCCCATTAACTACTTCAGTACTGGGTCTATTTCTGGTCCAGGACCAGACACATTTTTGGGTATTTTATATGTTTGGTATTGAGGGTTGCAACATTTTTATCATTTGGGTTATTCTGCATCTTTTTTCGATGACGCATAGGGCTTTATTTTTATGTTGTTTTTATTTTTGCATTTTTTTTTTTTTTAAATTTATATCCAGGAAAGTATAAACAAAACAGTATGGAAAATGTGTCTGTTTTTCACTTTTCATTTTTTTTTTTATTTAATAGCACAAAGTGCTACTAAAAAACTTTTTAAAATAGATTTTCCTCTCTGTTAGACCCAGCAGCTCTAACACACGCTGATCCCGGCGGATCATGTGACCGCCGGGTCACAGGGCAGCCGCATCATGGCGGCGCCCATAGCTGTGTACTGTATACAGCGCTCATTGAGCGCTCAACAGCACTATAATAAGGTCAGAAATTCCGCAGAGGAAAACTCTGTGAAAATGCAATGAAAAATGCTGTGGAAAAAAACCTGATGAGATTCCGCCACATTTTTTTCCACAGCATTTTTTTGCTGTATTTCGCTATATGGGATCTTAGCCTAAACCAGGATTGTATTTAGCAGAAGGGAGGAGTATGTGCACTTCCTTTATATTTCACATTCCTTTTGAAGCCACTCTTGGCTTTGGCTGAAAAAAATCACAGCAAAATCTGCAACAAAAATGCAGCTTTTTTGCAATGTGACCTGAGCCGTGGGCTGAGCTCCACGTTCAGGTTTTTGCATGCAGTTTTTGAAGCCAAAGCCAGGAATGGATGGAAGAAAAGAAGAATAGCAATACCTGTGCTTTAGGTTAGAGCTACACGGCGACTTTGGACATGACTCTCATTACGCCAACAAAGATCGCCAGGTCTTACTGTATGGGGGCCTGTAATGAGGGCCCTTACGGTATGGGGGCCTGTAACATGGGCCCTTACTGCATGGGAGCCTGTAATGGGGACAGTATTGTTAGGACAGGAGCCAGCACTTCGGCAGTTGCGCTCTAAGGTGCCACTCCTGCCCTCACACTTGCCGGCTGTGCGCTCTTTCCATTAGGGGTTAACGATCCTTACTTCCGAGCCTATTTATTGTTACTTCTTGCTCCTGCGCCGCTGGCTATTCAGTGTTTCTGAGTGTTAGCTCCATACTCTGCGTTCTGTTACCATTTGACTGTTCTGACCTCCTGCTCCTGCTTCCTGACCTACGTTCTCTGCCTGCCGATTCTGTACCTTATTCCCGTTCCCTATACCAGTCACAAGGTAAGACAGGACATGGGTATATTAGATGTAGACCTCGGTTATCAGAGACATCCAGCTCTGTGTCATTATTAGTCTCTTAGTTTGGTGAATGACATTTTTTATATTGATGTTTTCTATCTTTGTCACCAGATTTTTTTGCAGCTGAGATTATCTGTGGGCTGCAGTTTCTCCACACCAGAGGAATCATACACAGGTAAGTGGAGCAAGTCTTCTTCTTTGTAAACCTGGTATATATACCGTCTGGCAGCCCCATACCCTTTCTTGTAGATACCATTTTGAGTTATCAGCCCAACTAATATGATAAATATGATATTTTACAAACTCTTTCCTCTAACAGAGACATAACACCAGCCAACATCTTACTGGACGGTGCTGGTCATTTGAAGATCGCTGATTTCGGCCTTGCCGTGATGAATATCTTTGGGTATAGGAAGGTCTCAGAAGGTGCTGGTACTCTTAGCTATATGGCCCCTGAGGTGAGGAATCATCTACATGTTACTGAATTATCACTGTGTACAGTTCTGGACATCTCCATGATTTCAGCTGATCAGAACAATGTTCTAACTTTTATTGTCTCACGGATGTTTCCACAGATTCTTCTACAGGAACCCTACAATACGGCAGTGGACTGGTTTTCGGCTGGTGTGATGTTTTATGAAATGGCCACTGCTAGATATCCTTTCTTTGAGGGACTATTCCCTGAAAACCATATAATGTCACTGATCAAGGATGATCCCGTCTACCCTAAAGGACTAAACCCGCAGGTCAGAGACATGATTGACTGGGTGAGTATATATTCACTTATCCTTTATGATCCAATGTTGGTATAGTATGGCAGAATAGGCCAGGCATTGATTTAGACCACGGTAAACTTTATATCAGAAGACCTTAACTTTTGATGCCTTTATTGTATTTTTTATAGCTGTTAAGCAAGTCACCAGTGAGTCGGCAGGAAGCTGCAAACAACATCAGGGAGCATCCGTTCTTCAGGGAGGTCAACTGGACTGACATAGAGGGAGCTAGAGCTCATCCACCATTGCAACTACAAAAAGTAAGTATATGATGCAGAGATGATGGTGGTAGTAGTACAGTTCTTTCTGGTCCTCCTTCGTTGAACTCTGGTCATTGTATCTTCTCGCCATAGGCACCAGTGATGACATACAAAAAAATAGACAATGTCCTGTCCTCTAGCGAAGCCAATAAACCACCAATGGTCACAACTGATCACAATCTCTTCTGTGGATTAACATTTGCCAATGACAGAAGGCAGGTCATAAAGCCAAAACAAGAACCTGTAAAACGAAATCACAGGTGAATCAATGTAACTGAGGGGTGGGGGCAGGGGTGCTAAAGGTGTTTTACCATTAAGACAACCCCACTAACTGCATGTATCCTACTTACATATGAGAAATTCATATTTCTTATAACAACTTTTTTCTCTTGGCAGAATAATTGGCAGAATTGTGAGAGAGACCTTCCACAGGATCTGGAGGTGGATACAACGCTGGTAGTAAAACGCTCCGCTCTACAGTCTCATGTCCCCAATAGGTCAGTGGGAGAAAAAGAAGAGCCTTTTGATGACATCACAAGCACCAGACCAAAATTTCCTGTCCTGGTATGAACCTCTGATTCCTCGACGTCTACTCTCCAGTCTACATATATACAGCAATGGCCACTTTCTGCAGTCCAGATGTACGATGCTCGTGAGTTTCCTGCTGCATGGTGAGACAGATTCCAAGTTTGGTTTCTGATCTCAACCAATGCCCAAGACACCTACCGGACTTTCCGCAGTAAGATATACTTGCAAACAAGTGAGTTATCTTCTGCACTCGGAGGCAGATTCCACACATGGTCTCTGCTTCCAAACAACCGCAATGGTCATTTTCTGCAGTCCAGATGCACTTATGATGCTCATGAGTTTCCTGCTGCATGATCAGACAGATTCCAAGTTCGGTTTCTGATCTCAAGCAATGGCCAAGACACTTACCGGACTTTCCACTGTAAGATATACTCATAAAATGACTGAGTTATCTTCTGCATATAGAGGCAGTTTCTAGGCACTGTCTCTCTTAAGCAACCGCAATGGCCACTTCCGTAGATCGATGTACTCATCAAAATCAAAGAGTTATCTACTACGACAAGAGACAGACTTCAAGCTCGCTCTCTGCTCTCAACTGATGGCTAAGACCTTTATCAACCTACATCTATGCAAGCCAAGAGCACCTTTAAAGAAGTTAATAAAGTCAGTGAATAAAAAATATTGCTGTATCTGAGCCTCTTTATTGATCCTCACAGTTCTTAACAGATCAAGGTGGTCAGCCCAACATATTATAGGAGCCTGAGATGAGGTCCTTAATTCCATCCCTGATCCACATGTTCTATTCCATGTACATTTGCAGTCAGTCTCCATTAGGATAAGCGTGAAACAAAAAAATAACCAAACACAAACCTGGTTGGGACTCCCAGTGGTTAGATGTGAATTTTAACCTCATAGATTTTAAACCCTTGCAGGCAGGGCCCTCTATCCCACTGTGCTAGTTGGTCACTGTTAGTATTATCTGTTTTGTACATCCTTTGTACCGTATGTAAACCCTCAGATGTAAAGCACCATGGAATTAATGGTGCTATACTGTATAAATAAACAATAATCTGAAGAATTAAAAATCCACATTTCACACATGGAGATAGAAGCGTCTGCTTAACAAAATACAAACAAAATATAATATATTCTTATAGTTGTAAAAAGGCGGCCGAACTCCATATTAACACCCATGATTTCAGAGTTAAATGTCCGATAATATCATATATGTGTGATGGTATGGGGTCACACAGTTTTGGAAATATATTGTTTATGAGATCTCTTCTATAATCTATAAAGACTTTTGCTCAAATTATAAATTATAAATGAGATATAATGACAAAATACTTTAAAGGGTTACTCCACACATGGTAAAGTTGGGAATAGCTGGCTGCAAATACCGACCGCCAGCCCGAGATTTGTGGAACAGCGAAGTGGTGGTGCTCTATGTTTTTTCCATAACTGTAATAGAAGTGAATGGAGCTACAGAATCAGCGTAGAGAAGAGCCGCTCAACTGTTACTGTAAGTGTCGTGCAGGAGGCCACCAATAAACAGCAGCATTCTCAGTCATGTGGTAGTGGAATATTTATTGAATATCTTATAATAAGAATTTTAACTTTACTCCATTTAAAGGGGTTGTCTGGCCCCAAATCCATTTATCTTAGTCATGTGATAGAACTTACAGAAGTGGATGGGGAGCGCGTGTAGGCTCTTCTATTCAATCAATAGGAGGAGCACTACACTTCCCTACACTTCTCCTATTACTTGTATAGAAGAGCCTGAATGCACGCGCTCCTAATCCAGGTCTATAGCTTTGGGCACCCAGACACTGCCAGAACAGCTGATCTGTGCGGGGCCCGTGTGTTGGATCCTCACAGATCACATACTGATCCTTATTTTTTCAGTGTCCTGCTTTGAAGTCTACTTCCTTGAAATCATTGGGAGGAAGATTGAGGACAGAATCTGGCGCTGATTTTGAAGCAAAATACACCTGACAACCAGCACCAAATTCCACCGTGTGAACGTAAATTTCTGCCCAAACCTTCCACTGAAGTGAATGCCTGAACCAAATATGGCTCAAACTTCCCACTGAAGTGAATTCCAGTAGGAAAACTTCCTGCATCAGATTTGTATGGTGGATTCCATGCAAAATCCACTGTGCGAACTTGCCATAAAGCTAAGGCCCCACATTGCGGAAACGCAGCAGAAAATAACGCTGAGTTTTACAGTACCAGCAAAGTGAATGAGATTCTGACTAATCCCATCCACACACTGCAGAAAAAAAACCCACTGCATTTATTTATGAAGAATGCAGCATGTGAATTATACCTGCGGAAACGCTTGTGTTTTCCCAATAGGTTTAATAAGGGAAGAAAATCCTCAGAAAAAAAATGCAGCAAAAACACAATGAAAAATGCTGAGTAAAAAACACAATGTATTTCTTCTGCATTTTTTTAGCTGCATTCCGTAACGTGGGGCCTTAGTCGAAATGAGATAAATTTTAACTATACTTGGCGTACTGTTATTCTACTTTGCTATTGTGCAGCATTGTATATAGCCGTGATGGAGAATCTTTTAGAGACCGAGTGCACAAACTGCAACCCAAAACCCACTAATTTATCGCAAAGTGCCAACACGGAAATTTAATCTTAATACTGTGCGGATCCACAATTACAGACCCACAAAATACGGTCGTGGGAATGGGGCTTTACAGAGCTTTCAATGATACAAAACAACTTTGTATTGAAAGGTAGAAGTTTGCATTTGGCATAATTTTGAACAATTAATGTTCGCTATTTACATCGAACAGGATCTGTTTTATAGTGACCATACAATGTTATTACAGCCTGTAATAATATCACGTTTGCTATAAAACAGATACTGTGTGATATAAATAGTGAAGGGGCCCCCACATAGTACAATGCGCTCCACAGTGACCCCCAAACAGTACAATCTGATGCAAAGTGGCCCCCACACAGTATAATCTGTTCCACTGATGGGTGCCCACAAAGAGGGTTCTGAGTGCCACCTCTGGTACGCATGCCATAGGTTCGCCACCAGGGGTCTATCTTATTGATAGGCCATCAATTTTTAATAGGTGGATAACCCCTTAAGGCTAAGGCCCCACATAGTGTCCTGCAGCAATAAAGTGCTGCGGGAAAAACCATGGCGGCAATGCATTGCGTTTTTTCCCACAGTGCTTTGAACAGAAAGTTTGCAGAGGTTTAATGCTCTCCTCCATCTGCCCCAGTTTAATGTCCCCCTTCATCTGCCCCCAGTTTAATGCCCCCCTTCATCTGCCACCAGTTTAATGTCCCACTTCATCTGCCACCAGTTTAATGTCCCACTTCATCTGGCCCAAGTTTGATGTCCCCCCTTCACCAGCTCCCAGTTTGATGTCCCCCTTCATCTGCCCCCAGTTCGATGTCCCCCCTTCATCTGACCCCAGTTCGATGTCCCCCCTTCCCTGCTGTCTCTTCTCCCGGACTGTCCAGGGAGCTACAGGCGCGATATGAGTGATGTCATCACATTGCGCCTGCAGCGCCCGGGGATCAGAGCACACCGGGATGCGCTTCAAACAGAGCAGTGAAGGAGCTGTCCGTGGACGGCTCCTGCTTCATCATTGTATTTAACTCATCTGCATCCTCTCGGGATGCAGATAACTTGATACCGGGACTTACCTCCCGCCGGCCGGGACAGCAGGCAGGATCCGGAATCCTGGACAATTGGGAGGTATGCCCAACAGGGCCCCTAGTACCATAGGGCCCGGTGAAAGTGAGCACACTGTTGAATTTCTCTGACAAAAATTCAGTGATGTGACTGCCTTTAGAACCAAACAATCCCAGCTAAAACATGTCACCTGTAAATATGCAGAATATCGCACCTGCTTGGCTGCCACAGTTTTAATACATTTTTCAATTCAATACTGACACAGGTGTCTTAGGCTACATTCAGATGACCGAGGTGTAAGGTCTTGCACCTGAGGAGTGCCCATTTTCACGGATCCCCCATACATTTGGGTGTATGGAGGGATCTGTGAAAACGTCCAAAAATAGGACATGACCTATATTTTGACAGCCTGTCAGTGACATTGAATGTAATGATGCCATGCAACATCCAGTAAAAAACGGACGTCATAGGGCCATTAAATCAATGAGTGTAAATGTAGCTTTATTATTTTGCACATTTCACATGATATCTCATTTAATACAATATTGCCATTTTTTTCCATTTTAGGAAAAATTATACACAGAACCATGTTAATCATGTTTCTATGTGTGTGGTTATTATTAATGGCAGCATATGTTAGGTGACTCTGTTTACACCCATAATACTCCAGTAATCTAAATAAAATACAAGCTTAGTGCAAAATATATGCATTCAGTGTAAAATTATATTTTGACTGATTTTATAGCACCCTCTTGTGGTTCAGAATCAGATGTGTAACATGGATATGACACACACTATTAACAGTTTCCTAAATTGACTGAACTGCTGGGTGGGGGGAGTGACCACTGCAGTGAGAACATTTCTGTCTTGTTTCAAAGTCCATTGTCAGGCTCAGAGATGGACACACACAGCAGAGGGCCCAGTTTGCATCAATAATGTATGGTAACTGAACCTTTCCATGATGTTGTTTACGGAATACATCACTGCTGCGTGAGTTTACTTGCAGCATCTCAACCACCAGGCTAACCAGCATTTAAGTATAATCTGCATTTATTTGTCTGTAATAAGGGTTATGACAAACAACCACTGTTTTTCTTTCTGAAAAGCCGGTTGCACACGACCCATAGACATGAATGGGTCAGTGTGGTATCCAGGAAAGACCCGGATAGCACACTGACCAGTCATATGGTTGTCTGCAAGGGGCCTTAGCCTAACTTCACATAGCTTTTAATAGCTTTTTTACTTCTTGTATTTTTCTTTAATTGTATTGCTTTGCCTTTTTATGCTGTTTTTTCCCTGGTTTCTTGTTTTCTATAATGAAATAAAAAAGAAAACATCTGAGAAAAAAAAATCTAGTACATGGGTGCTGTCATACTGGTCTGGATCACACCCCGCAAGATATGTCATTGGCAGGTAGAAATCCATTGCTATGACAGCCAGAAGGCACCGGCAACGTGTAATAAAAATGCAGGAATCTTACAATATACTACAATGTAGTATTGCAGAATATTGTATAAGCGATCAGACCCGCTAGGGTTTAAATGCCCTACGCAATCTAAAAATAAAAGTTTGAAAAGGTGGCCAAATGTTAGAAACATTTATCCCATATGGTAAACACTATAGAGGGGAAAAAATAAAACTGCACAATTCAATGTTTTTCATTACTTCATCTCCTCATAAAAGAGCAAATTAAGGCTGAAGCCCATCGTTGCAAAGACGCAGCGTTTTGGCCACGGGGGAAATGCTGTGGCAAAAAAAAAAAAAAAAAACATTGCGTTTTACATTACCTGCAAAGTGGATGGAATTCTGGCTAATCCCATGCACACATTGCAGAAAAAAAATCCGCAGCTGAAAAGCTGCGATTTCAAAAACACTCACGTTGCATGTCAATTATAGCTACTGCTGGCGTTTTCCATAGAGGTGGACTTTCTGTGAAAAACGCTGTGGGGAAAAAAAGCAATGTGTTTTTCTGCTGTTTTTTTCATACCCAAAATGGTATGAATAAATGTACAACTTACCCCTCCAAAAGGACTATATACACAGCACTGTATATAGAAATATAAAAAAGTTACAGGTGTCAGAATATGGCACCATAAGTTTTTTTTTTTATCTTTTAAAGTGTGTAATTTTTTAAAGATATTAAAAAAAATAAAAAAAACTATATAAATTTTTATGTTGCCATGTGTTATGATATTGCCTGAGGAGCAGAGGCATAGTTAGGGGTTCAACACACACGTCTAAGTAGACCCCCAATTCAGATATACCGATTTTATCACTATATGGTGAACAGCAGTTTTCAGCTCTTTCCACAGATTCTTGATTGGATTCAGGTCTGGACTTTGACTTGGCCATTCTAACACATGGATACGTTTATTTGTGAACCATTCCATTGTAGATTTTGCTTTATGTTTGGGATCATTGTCTTGTTGGAAGATAAATCTCCGTCCCAGTCTCAGATCTTTTGCAGACTCCAACAGGTTTTCTTCCAGAATGGTCCTGTATTTGGCTCCATCCATCTTCCCATCAATTTTAACCATCTTCCATGTCCCTGCTGAAGAAAAGCAGGCCCAAACCATGATGCTGCCACCACTATGTTTGACAGTGGGGATGATATGTTCAGGGTGATGAGCTGTGTTGCTTTTACGCCAAACATATCATTTTGCATTGTGGCCAAAAAGTTCGATTTTGGTTTCATCTGACCAGAGCACCTTCTTCCACATGTTTGGTGTGTCTCCCAGGTGGCTTGTGGCAGACTTTTTATGGATATCTTTGAGAAATGGCTTTGTTCTTGCCACTCTTCCATAAAGGCCAGATTTGTGCAGTGTACGACTGATTGTTGTCCTATAGACAGACTTCTCCTTGTTTGAGGTGAAAGGTTAGAGGGACGGCCTGGTCTTGGTAGATTTGCAGTGGTCTGATACTCCTTCCATTTCAATATGATCACTTGCACAGTGCTCCTTGGGATGTTTAAAGTTTGTATCCAAATCCGACTTTAAGCTTCTCCACAACAGTATCACTGACCTGCCTGGTGTGTTCCTTGGTCTTCATGATGCTCTCTGCGCTTTAAACAGAACCCTGAGACTATCACAGAGCAGGTGCATTTATACGGAGACTTGATTACACACAGGTGGATTATATTTATCATCATCAGTCATTTAGGACAACATTGGATCATTCAGAGATCCTCACTGAACTTCTGGAGTGAGTTTGCTGCACTGAAAGTAAAGGGGCCGAATAATATTACGATATTCTGCAATACTATGCATTGCAGTACGCACCTTTACATTTAAAAACCACATAACGTAAGCAAAACAAATAAACAAACATGTTAGGTATCCGCATGTGCGTATAAGTCCCCACTATCCAAAAATAGAGTTATTTATCCCGTACTGTGAACGCCGTAAAATAATGTATTTTGGTCACCTCACTTTCCCCAAAAAACAGCAATAAAAAGTTATCAAAAAGTCATACATACCAAACATTGGTACCAATAAAAAGTACAACTTGCCCCACATATAAAGAGCCCTGACATATCAAGCTGCCATGTCATTTTTATTAGAGAGTTAACGCCGTAAAAACAAAATGCAAAAAATGATGATAGAATTGTGGGTTTTTTTCACATGGACTCCCCAAAAAAAGTTAATAAAAGCTAATCAAAACATTATATGTACCCCAAAATGGTGCCAAATGAATGTACAACTTGACACACAAACAATAAGCCCTCACATACTATGTCGACAGAAAAATAAATAAGTTATAAATTTTGGAAGGAAATATGAAAAAAGTTGCTGAATATTAACATACAAACTACCCTGCATCCCTAAAGGGTTAATAAGGCACCTGGGGAAATTATTAATTTAAGGGAGCATGCCGGTACATTAATAATTTAAAGATGCACGCAGGGGATATTATTTTCTAGGGAATCTTTATAACATATATTTATATATTTTATAATTGGGGGTAGCAGCAGGATGAGGACTTAGTGTAGGTGAGAAAAAAGGTGGGTCAGGTGCCTAGAAAACTGAGTAGCCAAAGATGTCTGTGCTACAAATTTTCAGAGACAAGTCACTGCTGAAAGAAGTGGTCCAGTCCAGATGGAAAAGATTAAAAATGTGAATTACAGTCAGAGACGTCAACCCCTATTTACACCTCTAGCTGAGGCCCAGCAGTTATGGTCCCTGCTCAACATCTGAGCAGGCACCATGCTTAAAGTCCCAAAATCTAGCATACTATTACAGCAGATGTTGGAAAGGCATTAATGTTAACCTTAAAGGGGTTACCCTCTTTCAGACCAATATTGAGAGACAAATGTATACAATTATATACAATTTTCCAATATACTGACAATGGTCATGTGATTTATGGTCCATGGTCATGTGATGGAGACACAGGTGCACAGCTCTTTACCATGAAAATGTCTGATTACTGTGACTATAATGAGCGGTGCACCTGTGTGCTCATCGCATGACCATTGTCAGAGTTTTATCCACTAAAAGTAACAGAATGAATGACAGCAAGCAGAGATCTAGAAAACTGTGAAGAATTAATACAGAAAGTATATTGGAAAATTGTATATCTATTTATTATACAAACAATAACATTTGTCTCTCAATATTGGTCTGAATCTGGCCAACCCCTTTAAGTATATGTGTATCGGATTATACAGTAGAGGTAGCACCACACAGTTGGTGCAACAAATGTCTCCTTTGATGGCCTTAGCAGGATTATATAAATATAAAAGTATAAAAATATAAAAGTCATGCCGTAGCTCATAAAATGATAATAACTAAGAAGAGTTTTCACCTCGGGTCACAGCCCAATGTTTACTCACAGCATAGAGAAGTGGTCTCCTCTTCTCTGCAAGTAAATGGTAAGCGGTGACCTGAGTTTAAAATTCTATTTTTTTTTTAAATATAGAATTGTGAATGTGGACCATCCATTTGTTTTTGTTTTACAATACGGTTTATTTTACAGATAGATGAGGGAGTCCTTTCTGGAATGGGGTGTTCAAACGACTGAGCCTCTGGTTGGATGAAGTGCTCATGTACAGGCAGATTGTTATCAAAGACTGGGGACCCAAACGGAGACTCTCCATTGGATTCTCGGCCAAATGGACAGGTAAGTATGTAGTATTTGATATTTTAAGCCTCTGTATGATGTTAAAAAACTGGAACACTCCTTTAAAGAAGTTGGACATTAGTGATGGGTTGATGAGTAAAGGAAGGATTGGTAAAGGTAAGTGGTCTGTAAGTTTGGGAAAGAGTGATGGTATAAGAGGATCAGTTCTTACCAGGAATATTGACCCTTTGAGTTGCAAGATTCAGGGTTCTACATAAGCACAAGAAATAACTTGAATGGATGTTTACTCAGGGATGGATGCAACAAGCTTGGTGGTTTCAAGGATTTTACAAAAGGCAATGAACTTGGAGGTTAAAACAGTGTTACTAAAGGCAGCTAGCCTGTTTCATTCTGTAACTGGCACATTACATGCCCAGGTCATATATAATAATTTCAGAGAGTACAGTGATTATTATCTGAATAAAAAACACCATAGAAAGGCCAATACCACCAATTATACCAATATACAAGCCCCCAATTATTTAACTTTACTCAGCAAACTGTAAACTGTGCAGCTTCCAAATGGAGGTACTAGTCTCCCACTGTAAAGTTCTCCCAGCCTTGGTCTTGAGGGGTGCCCGGTGATGATAAGGTTCTAATGCTGTACTCCACTCCAAGTCTATGTCCACACCTCAGCCACCTCCAGAAGAAGATACTGGACGCTGTACTCCTAGGCAGTCCTTGCAGGGGTCTGGTCACTTTTTCTTAGCAGGTCTCAGATAACACCTCCTGACATAGGACTCCTTCTCTCCTCCTGGCACAGTGTCCAAATATTAGACAGCAGAACTTCCCTGTCTCAGGGCTGTCTCTAGATAAGCCTTGGGCTTAAATCTTATCCCTCTGGGGCTGGATGGAAGCTGTTGGGTCTCAGGATACAGAGCTGGCTTGCTCTGTCTCCACATACTGCTAACTGCCAGAACTAGAACAGAATTGAGGCCCCAACGGTTTCCTGGAGACAAAAGTCTCCTCGGACTCCGCCCAGTGGCCTGTGACAGGCCAGAGCCATACCAAGTGTGGGGGCCAAACAGTGGGGAAACAAAGGGAGAGCTGCTAAGCAATACATATAACATAGAACATATAGATGTATGTACAAACATACCCAGAGACACAAAGACAAACACAAATAAAGCAGGAACACTCTGGGATGCTGCAATATCACTAGTTACAAACACAGTCCGGAAAGTGATTTTATATGTAGCATGAACCGCTGCATATGAAGTTCAAATTCCCAACTGTGTTTTTAAATAGTTATATCTTAGGAATCTCATGAATAAGCCGGACCGTTCTCACCAAAAAGCGTCGATCGGACCCTTCTCTAGGTAAGTATAAAGGTTTTTTATTTTTAATGCGCCTGCGGATTGCATTACAACAGGGCAATCTGGGACACTAAACCCCAGGTCTATAAGGACCTGTGGGTGGTTTAGTGTCCCAGATTGACCTGACAGATTCCCTTTACCTAGACATTTGAAACATAGCAAAAAAAAAAAATCATCATTGTGCTACAGCAGGAACTGCAAGAATACCAGTTATTGCCACTAGCTGTCAGTGTAGGCTCAGTGTGATACTAATACAACACAAGTTTAGTCAATATAACTTGCATGCACAGTATATGTAGTGGAAGAAATAGCAGAGATTAAAGTCTACCTCTGGTTTTACTATTTAAATAGACCTATGAGAAAGGAACCATATCTCCGTAGATGCAATTTCAGTCTGGGAATAGCATGGTCTCAGAGTTACTTGAGATGATAGGCTGTGGGCCTTGAATATATAATGAATCAAGAATAACTCGGGAACAGCAATAGGAAAACACAAATGTTTTCTTGCCACAAAGTAAAATATCGATGATACCTAACATGTTTATGCTAACCACTGATATAAGGAAGTCAGAAGTTGGTATTTTTGGCCACCTTATACATTTTTGGAGGGGTATCATTTTGCACATTGAAGAGGGCTAGTTATTATTCATATGGTTTGTTTGTTTTTTATAGTATTGTTTTTTAAAACAATGGAGAATGTTGTATAGTTTGTATCTTATTGAGTCCAAGCAGGATTTTGCTAATCTCCTCATAATCATGTGGTACATTTTGTTTCAGTCTACGTTATGTACGAAGCAATATGTCAGGACACAGCAACACAGAGCAGCGGCTGCTATGTGGTTTATGCAGTTGACAATGACAGCAAGTATAGAGAGATGCTACTGAATGAGGAGCTGACTGTCCAGGACAGAAATAGCATATAAAAATTTAAAGGGAGTCTGTCACCAGAACCCATCAGATCATCCCAGCTCTGCAGACAGATAGGCAGGGGCGCACCTCTAATGAGGCGAGGCAGCCGCCTCAGGCGGCACTGTCCTCACTGCTTGGAGGGGCAGCATTTTTACTATTTTTTTTTTTTAACCTAAACCAGCCCAAGACAGGCCGCTCTGAAAACAAACTGAGCGGGGCCTGTCCTGGGCTGGTTTAGGAGACGTCTGTATCTTGGCGCAGGCGGCGATGCTATGATGTCATCGCACCTCCTGCGCTGAGGCACAGACGTCCTGTGCACGGGTGAAGAAGAGGAGGCGGCGGCTCCATCAAGGGATCGTAGGTAGGTGAGGATAACTTTTTTGTTAATAGTTACCTGCTCGAGTAACTCATGGCCGCCCCCACTTCCCCTTCTGCTATAGGATTTAGAAGGGGGAAGCAGAAGCGGCTGTGAGCAGGAGCGTGGATTGGTACGTGAGCCCATATACTGCTACTCTTTTCAGACCCTGGAGTATAATAATCGGAGGCCCAGGGGTGGTGAGGGAACATAAAAACCAATATTACTCACCTTTCCGGCGATCCAATGTTACACCCAACAGGCTTCGGCCTCCACGTGAGCTAGGCTGACGTCATTATGTTGCGACGCCGGCCTTGGCCCACATGACTTCTGTGCGACATTGAAGAGAGCCTAAAGCAGGGAGTGCACCGAAGAGCGGAGGATAGGTAAGTAACAGTGGTTTTTATGTTTGTCACCTCCCCGAATCTCCGATCATTATATTCTGGGGTCTGAAAAGACCCCAGAGTATAATAGTTCATGGGTGGGCCACTGTGGGTCATAACAGAGTGTGCAGGGGCCACTGTGGAGCATAATACCGTGTGCAGGGGCCACTATGGGGCATAATACCGTGTGCAGGGGCCGGTGTGGGGCATAATAAAGTGTGCAGGGGTTGCTGTGTGGCATAATAGAGTGTGCAGGGGCCGCTGTGGGGCATAATAGAGTGTGCAAGGGCCGCTGTGGGGCATAATACAGCGTGCAGGGGCCACTGTGGGCCAAAATACAGCGTGCAGGGGCAACTGTGGGCCATAATATTGTGTGCAGGCCGCTGTGGAACATTATAGTCTGTGTAAATGGGGCGTTATACTGTGTGTGGGCCAGGAAAGGGGATGCTATGCTGTGGGGGGGCCCAGTCTTTGCTAGTTACGCCCCTGATAAGAGGTTGCTAGGAAGGGGCATATTATATAAGGGAGCTTTATGAACTTAAGAGATGTTATTTATATAAGGGCATTATTAATACAAGGGGGAGTTATTTATATAAGGGGCCATTAGGGAGCATTATATATATAAGGGGGTGGTCATTTATAAAAGCGTTCATTAGGGGATATCCATTATATATGGTCATTAGGGGAGCAGTATTTATGTCAGGGGGAATCAGGGGCATAATAAAAGGGGGCAATTAAGGGCTTGTCCAGGATAGGCACTTTATTAATATGAGACCGGGGAAAGTGATTAAAAAAAAAACCCTACTCACCTGTCCCTTGTGCTGTGATGTCTCCCACCACGGTCTGGTTCTGCTGCTCTGGTGTCTTTTTCTGGCGGAAGTCCCCACCGCACATGACTGCGAGGTTGCTGACATGGGACGTCAGAGTGCTGTGGGGAAGAAAACACCGGAGCAACAGGACTGGAATGAGCTGGAAAAACCTTCCATAGCCTCATATTAAAAAAAGTGGTTATCCAGGACATCCCCTTTAAGGTGGCACTTGAGCTTTAATAAAGGGACTTTTCAGCTTCCCTGGATCAGCAGTTTGAAGGTGCTATGGCGCCTGTTTATATCATATGCTGTCTGTTTATAGTGACCGTGTGATGTAATTACAGCCTTGTCACATAGACATGCATAGGACAAGGCTGTAGTTACATTACATGGCCGCTATGAGATGAATGACCCTATGTACTGTACACAGAGAAGCGGTCACGGCGCTTACACAGATACCACAGTTCATTCAAACAGCTGATCAGTGGGGGTCCTAAGCCCCACTGATTATTTTATTAATGACCTGGAAAACCTTTTAATTAGGAAACCTATGGGGCATTAATAAGGGGACACTATTTATGGGGGTACACACAGACATTATTAATATAAAGATGCACTTGGGAGTAATATTCCTTATGGGCGGGGTTATATCATATATTTTATAATTGGGGGAAGCAGCAGGATGGGGGCTTTGTGTAGGTGAGGACAATGTGGGTCGGTGCCTGGAAAAGTGAGGAGCCAAAGATGTCTGTGTTGCAAACTTTACAGAGACAAGTCATAGCTGGAAGAAGTGGTCATGGCGGTCCAAAGGGAAGAGAAGGGAAATGTGAAGGATTAGTCAGAGACGTCACCTGTAAGTCACAAAATGTTACTGCACTGTATTCACCTAAATGATAGAGGATAAATCCCTGATTGAGGGGGGGTCGTCTGCTGAGATCCCCACTGGGCCTGAAAATTGGCATATTCCCACTAATTGTCAGGCTGACCTGTACTATTGATATTAGTTCAAATAAAAAGCAAGGGTGCGTCCCGGCAATTAGGGCAACTTCCTGCCATTTGCCACTGGCGAATGGTGAGAATATAAAAAAATATCAATAATTTGATAAATCTCCCCCTTCCCATGTCATGTGCCCAATAACCGGCTCAGCGGTGACCCCTGGGGGTCATGACATTACCCTGGAGGCCAGAAGAGGACCCAGAGAGAGCGCCGGATGCCAAAGCCCTCTGTGATCTGAAGAGATCCCAGAGTACAATAATAGCACTTCCGGTGATGGAATCTATGGGCCGAACCATCTGAACCCCAGACAAAACAAATCTTCAGAGGTTTGCCCATCTCTGGTCAGTTTCAGTCTAAGTAAAGGTGTGTGGGCAGGAAGTTTTTCTATCAATTTCTGCCTTGACGTGAACCTCAAAGGAATGAATAGAAAAAGTCACTTCCTGTCATAAGTTGCTGTGCCAGTTGGAGTTGTAATGTTTGTCACATGACACAGCTGAGGACCAGAAGGGAGTGGATAATTCACAAGTACAGCCACTGATAAGAAGATTACCTTCACTACAATTACAACCAACACAGAATACAATTTTTGTGGGAACATTTCTATTAAATTCTAAGATAATTTGCTCCAGAATAGCTATGGCTTGGAGAATGTAAGTATTTTAAAAACTGACATGTCTGGAAAGGTGACAGGTCCTCTAAAGCCAAGTTCACAGGAAGAGGTACTCTCATTTCTGATGAACTCTAGCAAAATTAAGGAAGCATAATTACAGAAGAGCTCCACCCTTAAATATGTAAATATGTAATGATTTAATCTGTTGTAACAAATTGATTCTTGGAGATAACGTCTCTGAATTTCTCATGGCCAGCTACTGCCACAGACTGGTTTAATGTTGAACAAATTGTGTTTTCTTTTTATGATGTTATTATATTTGTTTTCTATACTTTCCTATTTTATATATATATATATATATATATATATATATATATGAGAGAGAGAGTGAGTGCTTATTGCGTCTAACGCTCTGTCCCCCATTCCGCTTGAAAACGCATTTTTCAAGCGGAAACTTGGCGGAAACCCAGCAGACTCCAGTATAGTCTATGGGTTCCGCGGGTAACCGCTTTTTTAGTGGATTGGGTTTCCGTTTTTCGGGTCACCATGTGGACCCGAAGAATGAAAATCTGAGCGCAGGTGTGAACCTAGCGTAAGAAGACCATGTAATACTGTGTGTACAACAAATATGCACTAATGTTTCCTCATAGATAGTAAACTCCTGTGAGCAGGGCCCTTAGTCCCATTGTGTGAATTGACTATTTCTTTGTAATGTATCTTTTTAGACTGTACTTGAACACTACAATTTGTAAAGTGCTGCAGAATATGTTGGCACTATATAAATAAAATGTATTATTATTATTGGTATTAGTGTTACTTTACTTTATTCCAGACAAAAGACTAGAGGCCAGGTACTCTCCCTGTCAAAAATAACTCACAAAGGAGTTGGAATCGAATCAAGTCTTAATATGTGTGAATGTAATGATGTTATAATATTAGAGAGAAAGGATAAGCTATTTGGGAAAACTGTACAAGTGAAAGGAGGTTCTAGTAAACTGTTGGGCCATCTCTAGCACAGATACAAGATGAGGTACAGTTGTGCATGGAGGCCTCTGTCAGCACATATGCCCACATATGTTGCAGCTGGACCTGTAGATCCTGCATAAAACCCAGTGTCTTATCAGACCACCTCTGTAATAATTTACATATCTGCCTGAGACATAACAGCATGCTGAATTTTGCAGCAATCCGTAGTTTTGCAGCAGTGCATTACTTTTTTTTGGGCTGGCACAAACTGTCTCTGTTCAGGAAGTTTAATTTATTGATAGAAATCTGAAGTGTATGGCAGTCCTAAGATGACATGACAACATGACTAGTCAACTAGCTTGATGACAAGTTGATGTGAATCTCTAAAAACAATATTACGCTAGGTTCACAACTACATTCGGGTTTCTGTTCCTCGGGGTCTGTTTGGGGACCCAAAAATAAAAACCCAATTCGCTTAAAAAGCGGTTACCCGTGGAAACCCACGGACCCCATAGACTAAAATGGGGTCCTCCAGGTTTCTGCCCGAAAAATGCAGGGAAAAAAATCCTGCTTACAGGACTTTTCTCTCCACATTTTTCAAGTGGATTCAAGGACGGAATCCCCGAACGGAGACCAGGCGCAGGTGTGAAACTAGCCTAAACATCACAAATGCATAGCAATAATGATGCCACAACCATCTTCAAGCTGTTTTCCCCAGGATCCACATTTGTACGGCTGCCACAGAGCAGGCATTGACATAACCAAACGTCTCTAAGATCACAAGAGCAGATACAGCAGTTCACCCCACAGACTATCACAAGATTGAAATTCTGATGATTGCTTTTGCATAACTGCTTACTCACCGCATTGAGATACAGATAAAGTTGGCAATTCTACTATACATATTCTGCATTTTTTCCTTTCAGCTTAAAAGATAAATATATGGAACGATACAGCTGTTCAACGTTTAATCTAAATCTATTTTATTCTATAAATATTCAGAAGAAAGCACAACAAAAAATATAGGTTTAATGTCTGCCACATCTAGCTAAACCTCATGTACATGACTGTATCACACATTTGTGCCAGGGCCGCTTTAACCATAGGGCAAACGGTACATCCGCATCGGGATCTATAGTAGCAGGAGCCCCCTCTGCTGACACGGATTAAGCGGAACAATCACGCATTCTGGGCGGCAAGCAGCGATTTCAAATCTGTCTCCTTAGGAGGAAGATAAAGTTGAATACAATAGCTTTCAGCGCCGTGCTCCACTACTCAGGCTTTAGATGAGGTCTGCGGCAGGGAGGGGCGATGAGTGCCAAGCCGCAGACATCACTACAGCCAGAGTCTATATGAAGCTCCATTGGAACAGGGTTAGGTGAGTACATTTGTATGTAATATATACTGAGGGGGCGGGGCAGGGGCGCACCGCTAATGAGGCGAGGTGAGGCGGCCGCCTCGGGCGGCACTGTCCGGGGGGCGGCATTTTTACTATTTAATGTAAACCAGCCCAGGACAGGCCGCTTTAAAAAAAAAAAAAAAAAACAGAGCTGAGCGCGGCCTGTCCTGGGCTGGTTTACAAGACATCGCATCTTAGCGCAGGCGGCGATACAATGACGTCATCACGCCGCCTACGCTGAGACACAGACGTCGCGGACAAGAGGAGGAGGCGGTGGCTGCATCAAGGCATCGCAGGTGAGTATAGCTTTTTTTTTATCTATATAAATAGGCCGTAACCTGCTGATGTATCCCCATCAGGTCAGGGCCTATTTATTTACCTACCCGCGTCTGCTCGTGGCCGCCCCCCGCTTCCCCTTCTGCTATGGGCCGCAGAAAGGGAAGCGGATGCCGCTGTGAGCGGCTGCGGGCATGGGTAAGTTAGGCCGCGGGCCGCAAATACTACTATTATTATACTCCGGGGTCTATTCAGACCCCGGAGTATAATAATCGGAGGCCTAGGGTTGGTGAGGGAACATAAAAAACAGTGTTACTCACCTCCTGCGATCCGATGTAACTCCGAGCAGGCTTGAGGCCTGTGGTGACGTCATCAGGTCGCGTCGCCGGCCTGATCACGTGACGTGTGTGCGCAATTAAACAGGGCCGAAAGCTGCAAGGAGTGCACCGGTGTCCAGGATAGGTAAGTAACTCTGATTTTTATGTTTGTATTCTCCCCTGGGTCTCCAATCATTATACTCTGGGGTCTGAAAAGACCCCAGAGTATAATAATAGTTCATGGGTCGGCCACTATGGGGCATAATACCCTGTGCAGGGACCACTGTAGAGCATAATACCCTGTGCAGGGACCACTGTAGAGCATAATACCCTGTGCAGGGGCCACTCTGGAGCATAATACCGGGTGCAGGGGTCACTATGGAGCATAATACCGGGTTCAGGGGTCACTATGGAGCATAATACCGGGTGCAGGGGCCACTATGGAGCATAATGCAAGTGCAGGGGCCACTATAGAGCATAATACCGAGTGCAGGGGCCACTATAGAGCATAATACCGGGTGCAGGGGTCACTATAGAGCATAATACCGGGTGCAGGGGCCACTATAGAGCATAATACCGGGTGCAGGGGTCACTATGGAGCATAATACAAGTGCAGGGGCCACTATGGAGCATAATACCAGTGCAAGGGCCACTATGGAGGATAATACCAGTGCAGGGGCCACTATAGAGCATAATACTGGGTTCAGGGGTCACTATGGAGCATAATACCGGGTGCAGGGGCCACTATGGAGCATAATACCGGGTGCAGGGGCCACTATAGAGCATAATACCGAGTGCAGGGGCCACTATAGAGCATAATACCGAGTGCAGGGGCCACTATAGAGCATAATATCCTGTGCAGGGGCCACTGTGGAGCATAATACAAGTGCAGGGGCCACTATAGAGCATAATACCGAGTGCAGGGGCCACTATAGAGCATAATACAAGTGCAGGGGCCAATATGGAGCATAATACCAGTGCAAGGGCCACTATGGAGGATATTACCAGTGCAGGGGCCATTATGGAGCATAATACCAAGTGCAGGGGCCACTCTGGAGCATAATACAAGTGCAGGGGCCACTATGGAGCATAATACCAGTGCAAGGGCCAATATGGGGCATAAAACTGTGTGCAGGAGTTACTGCGGAACATAATACCGTGTGCAGTGGCCAATGCGGGGCATAATACCGTGAGCAGGGGCCACTATGGAGCATAATACCGTGTGCAGGGGCCGCTGAGAGGCATAATACAGTGTGCAGGGGCCGCTGCGGGCCATAACACTGTGTAATACTGTGTGCAGGGGCTGCTGTGGAACTTTATAGTGTGTGTAAATGGGGCGCTATAAACATGGGCTATGGCACCTGTTTATATTATACGCTGTCTGTTTATAGTGACCGTGTGATGTAATTGTAGCCTTGTCACATACTGTAGACATGTACAGGACGAGACTGTAGTTACATTACATGGCCGCTATGAGATGAAATACACTATGTAAACAGAGAAGCGGTCACGGCGCTTACACAGGTACCATTCAAACAGCTGATCAGTGGGGGTCCTGGGTTTTTGAACCCCACTGATTAGTTTATTAATGACCTGGGAAACCTTTTAATTAGTTAACACCTGGGGCATTATTAATAAGGGGCACTATTTATACAAGGTACACACGGACATTATTAATATAACGATGCACTTGGGGGTATTATTCATTATGGGGGGTTATATCATATATTTTATAATTGGGGGTATCAGCAGGATGGGGGCTTTGTGTAGGTGAGGACAATGTGGGTTGGGTGCCTGGAAAAGTAGGCAAGATGTTGTGCGCAACCTACAGAGACAAGTCACAGCTGGAAGAAGTGGTCATGGCGGTCCAGAGGGAAGAGACGGGAAATGTGACCGATTAGTCAGAGACGTCACCTGTAAGTCACAAAATGTTACTGCCCTGTATTCACCTAAATGATAGAGGATAAATACCTGAGTGATGGGGGTCTGTCTGCTGAGTCCCTCACTGAGCCTGAGAATTGGGTTTTTCCCCCCATTGGGTGGGAATTCAGCCTGACCGCAGCCATATATATAGGTGTGTCACTTGGTGGATGGACGAACTCACGTTCTCATTCACTTCAATGGGAGTGCCAAAGATACCCGAAGTCCAGTACTCAGCTATCTGCGGCGCTCCTATTATAGAGAATGGGGGCCACGTGGGCTCGTCCATCCACCAAGCTGAAGATATGTGAAGTTACTTTCATTGTTAATGCCGTGTTGTTGATCTGATACTGAAGTAATACAGGAAGAAGAATTCTTATAAACTATTTTATAAGTTTGTGTATTGTGTATATTGTGCGACGATAACAGTGTGTTAAACTAGTAGCATGGAAACTCAGGGGTTTTTTTTTTTTTTTGGGGGGGGGGGGCGTCTTTCTATAGTCCGCCTCAGGCAGCAAAGAGGCTAGGTTCACCACTGGGGCAGGGGCATTATGTGGGGGGCACTTTAGGGGACATTAAATTACGTGGGGATCCACTCAGGAAACCTTTGAACAGGGCCCAATAAAGTATTAAAACGGCCATGATTTGAGCTGTACAGGTGGGAAATATAGTGCCCATCCACATGTTTTATACATATGAATCGACAAGAAAGCAAAAAAAATATGTTCTAAGATGGTGGTGGTTCTCAAACAGCTTTACGCCAGGTAACAACAAATTAGCTACAGACCTCACTGTAGAATATATGGTATATCACCCAACTGAGGCCAGGTTATGTGTCATCAGTTTGGTTAACACATCAACACAGAAAGGTAAAACTGTTTTTGGACACGTCTCTTCCTTGGTATACAAGCACACCTAAAAAAAAAAACCAATAAAAAAACCCACAACACCGGAGTCATGAATATAACCCCTTCATCAAGCACTAGAACCCAAACATTAATTTGAAAACCTAGAGAGCAAAAATGAATTCACCAGACATCAAGCATAAATCCAATTATAAAGAGTCATAAATGAATAGTACTGGTGAATATAAGAAACTTGTAATATATCTTAGCAAAGGGTAATAGGTTTCCTTTTATTCTTATATGAGGCCAAGTTATTTTTTTACTGAGGAAAAGACATACAAACTGCAACAAATTTTGCTACACTGAGAGTGACAGCTTTTTTGACACTTCTGTATCTACCACTGCATAAAATGAGGCAATAAATCAATTAACAACATCCTCCCCTCTTTATAGACCTCTATATAGGGTAAGTGAGGTATGAAGAAAAGGAGGAGGAAACATATTTCTTAGCTATATCACAGATATGCGTCAGATATATTACAAAGTTTCTTTTATTCACCTGTACTATTCATTTGTGAAAAACAGTTTTATAATTGAAGGTAGACTTTAATTTGAACACTAGGCTTTACACCCAAATAGACAGGTTATTGACCTGCATATGGTGGAGGAGAAGATGTATTTGCATTCTGCTGTAGGGTGGGGGTAAAGGAAGCAATTCAGTCGCTATATGGGAAAAATTACCCTGCTTTTCCTAGCTGTCTGCCTGCTCTGATGGCATTGCAGCCTTGTTTTTTCTGCATGTGTTGCAGACTGATACCAGTACTAACTAACACCAATTATTGGCAATCAATCCCAGAACCCCAAAAATTCCTTCACATATTCCTTGGGCTCTAGGCACCCAATTTGGGAAACTCCTGTTCAAAACCAATTATTATTATAAATGTACTTTCTCCAAGCATTTTTTCATGGAGGCACTATGTGACAGCATACAGGCTACTAATGGCTCCATAATGCAGGACTATAAGCACAGGGTCTGTAAATGTGGCTTTTCTGCATGTATTGACCCACCAGGGTCAGCGCATAAGAATTGCATCTCAGCACTATAAGTAATTCCCGCCCACCCACCCCCATCAGTGTCAGACTGAGGTTGTTGGGCCCACCAGATAAAATTATTCTGGGGCAAACCCTCCAGCAGCTATTGGGAAATAGACCATAGTATCCTTAAAACTTGGGAGTCTTTTGTTGGACCACTATTGTCTTAGAGCCTGGGACCACCAGAGGATCCTCTGGTACTCAGGTGGGCCAGTCCAACACTAACCCCTATGATTGCGCATACAAAGATAGCTGTCAAACAGTGAGTAGGACCACCCACTGGACTTAGTTCAGATTGAGCAGAGATTTATATGAGTGTTCATTCTTGATCAGCAGCTCTATTAAACTAAGGCCCCACATTGCGGAAACAAAGCGTTTTTTTGCTGCAAATTTTGCTGTTTTTTGTAGCCAAAGTCAGGAGTGAATTTAACAGAAGGAAAAAGTCTAAGAGCTTCCTTGATATTTTACATTTCTTTTATAGCCACTCTTGACTTTGGCTCAAAAATGCAGCCAAATCTGCAATAACAAATGCTGCATTTCCGTAACGTGGGGCCTTAGCCAGAGCAGTCATAGGCAATGAGCATTGCTTGGAGCGCTTGTTGATGATAATTACCCCGAATATCAGTCCTACTTAGGGCCTTAAGGCGAATGCTTCAGCTCAAGACATGTTGCAACCTCCCAGGGTTCATAGGTGTAAATAAAATGTATTATATCACCTTCAGCTTTCAGTTTGAACCATTGTAATGGTAAGTAAAGAAAAAAAAATTCCCCAAAATTAAAAAAAATTTGCCACATGTACAGATAATTATTTATTTATTATGCTTACTTACTGGACTCTGGTACAATGTAATGACTATACTGAAATAGCTGTAAAACATTGACTATCTATGAATTGATATGACACAGATGAGAATTTCCAGAAAAGTAGTTCAACAGGTGCAAATCTCTCTGTCAGCACGTCTTGTACCTCAGGCTCAGCAAATAAATCTCTGCCTGCCTTAGGCACTTGATGAAAGAAGTCTGCAGATTCTTAAAGCCAGGCAATGAAGAAAACTGAAATTAAAGATGCATGCACAACATATCTTATATGTTATAAACCAAAGCCTGCAATGGATCATAAAGAAAGGAAAGGTAAGAAATATATGTATCCTTTTTAATTTTGGATCCACTCCTAGCTTAAAAAAAAAAAAAAAAAAAAAAAAAAAAGTAAATAAAAAAAACAATAGGGGAAATTTATGAAACTGTCTTAAGGGTATGTTCACACTGCGTTAAATGAAGAATTCTTCTTCTTCTTTTTATGCCTCTGGCATTTTTGCCTGTGGCTTCACACTGCTGATTAGGCCCAGATGAATGGCGTCCTGCTGCAATCTGTGCCTCCCATTGAAAACAAATCCGCGGAAAATTCCTCCATGTAAACATACCCTTTGGCATAGGGTTTTTTCCTGCAGCACGTTCACAGAAAGTCTACAGTTTCCTTCTGTGAACTTTCTGCTTCAATTATACCTATTGGGAAACCGCCAGTGTTTCCGTAGGTAAAATTGACATGCTGAGATTTCCAAAAATGCAATGGTTTGGAAAATGGCAGCAGAATCCCATCCACTTTGCAGGGAAGGTAAAACACTGCGGTTTTTGCCACTGCGTTAATAAATCTTTCCCAATATGCACAAAAAACACACTGAGGCTAAGGCCCCATATTGCAGAAAAGCTACTTTTGGTGCAGATTTTGCTGCGTTTCTTTGAGACGAACCCAAGAGTGACAACAAAAGGAATGGGAAATACAATGGGAACACTTATACTTCTCCCTTCTGCTTAATCCACACCTTGCTTTGGCTCAAAACCCCATAACAAAATCTGTAACAAAAACTGCAGCTTTTCCGCGAGCCTAAGGTTAAGGCCATACATTATGGAAACACAGCAGAAATAAACGCAGCATTTAACATCCATACACTGCTAAGCCCCCTGCCAGAAATGCTAGGTTTTTCGCATACACTTATATGGGGTGGAGAAAGCAAAAATCAAAAATGCAGCTCAAAAACTGTAAAAAGCACCAGTGGTATGTTTTGGGAAAACTGTGTTTTTTTTGCTGTAGACTTTTCTTTGGTTTTATGAGCCAAGAGTGGATTCAAAAGTAATGGAAAATATAAAGGAAGCTCTTAAGCCCTAACTCATACAGCTGATGTTAATTCTGCATTAAGTACAATATATGTGAAATCACATAACCATTTTTTTCATATTTTGACGGTCCAATTTAATGGACCGTCAAAAAAGAGGTCATGACCTATTTCTGGTCGTTTCACAGATCCCTCAATAGACTCTATGATGGTTCGGTGAAAACGGTTGCCTCTAGGATGCAAAACTGTTTTGTTCATCATTCATCTGGATATAGCAGGAAAATCTGCAATAAAAAATGCATCTTTTCGGCAACGCGTGGCTTTAGCCTAAAGCATGCACAGTAAACTGCAATACGTCACACAGACAGTAGCAAATTCTGATACAGTTTTTGTTAAAAGTAAATAAACCATCAAAAACATCACACCTACAACATGCTGACATTTTGAAAAAGCAAATAAACAAAACCTCCCAAAAACCGCATTGGGTCTCATTTATCAACATTGTCTAACAGCAATAGTGGGCCTTGTTGCTTATAGCAACCAATAATGTGACTGGTTGCTTTGGACATCAAAGAAAGTTTTACTGTAAAGTTGCTAAATGCAGTATTCATTTCCTAAAAGTAGCTTAAGACATGTAAGCCAAGCTGTAACTGGTTACTATGGGTAACAATTCCAGTATTTTCTAATAGAGTTTTCATAAATGAGGTCCATAGTCTGCAAGCTACATTGCATTTTATATGGCAGAAGAGGGGGTCTATTGTCATATAGTTGCCAGATACATCCCACTCGCTCTCTAGATTTGCCTCCTGCCATCATAGATGGGGGTGCGCTCTAATGGATAGAACCCATGGCATTATACATAAAGTGTTTGGAGACATTGTTGGACTAGTCTAAAGAGTCACAAGAGTAAAAAAAAATGATAAAAAAAAAAAAAAAAAAAAAGAAATGCAATAATTTGGTGGAAAAGCTAAATAATAATATTTGTTGAAAAACACCTTCCACACGCACATGTGCTTAAAAGATATAGCAGAGATTTTCAGAGTGAAAGTCAATTTAGCAGAGGGAGGGGAACAAGAAAACAGCCTGATGAGAGGAGAAAGAATAATTTATCTCTGATAAGATACATTAAAAATAAATCTTCAGTACTATTGAAATTATGCAAACTTTGACAGTGGCTATTTAAAGGCAGGGTTTAGCAAACTTTTATGCTATTGCTGTAGAGCAGAGGAGGGAAGCTTCCACTGTCAGTTATATCACAGTGTATCTAAGTGCTTATACAGTGAACCAGCTACTTATATGATAAAGGTTATTTTAATTATACAAATAAAGCTGTATGAACTGTCACCATCCGGGGTCCTTTTAGGTGCCGATCCATCGTGCCTGGGCATACAGAGTTAAACTCAGATAACGGCATCATGTCCTGTGGGATAATGTGGGGGACATGAACAGTGCAGGGTTAGTTTTAAGGGAGTATAACTGCAGAAGTGCTAGATTAGGAAATGTGATAGGCCTGTCTGACGAGATAAGTCTTTAGGATGTGCTTGAAGCTGTAGAAGTTGGGAGTTAATCTGATGCATAGAAAATATATCTTTATACATTTCTAAGTTTTAATTTCAATATGAAATAAAATAAGATCAAAAGAAAGAAGGCGATACATGAAGGAAGTGCTGGGGATTTTGTGTATTTACTTGTGTATTCCTTAGTGTTCCTATAATTGATATCAAACTAACAGTTAAATAAGCAAATCCATTATCAAGGGATCTAAACGAATTCGGTAAAGTGATTTCATTAAAAGATGTGTACACAAATAGTTAATTCATAATTAAGTAATTTATGCAAGGTATATTTAGGCTGAGGCCCCTAGGTTGCGGAAATGCAGCTTTTTTGTTGCAGATTTTGTTGCAGTTTTTTTTAGCCAAAACCAACAATGACTTCAAAAGGAATGGGAAATATATAGGAAGTTCTTATACGTCTACCTTCTGCTCAATACACTACTGGTTTTGGCTCAAAAACCTGCAGCAAAATCTGCAACAAAAAAAAGCAGCATTTCCACAACGCGAGGAGTTAGCCTAAGGACGGGGCCCCACGTGGTGTAAACTGCGGCGTTTTATAGTCCCTGCAAAGTGGATGGAATTTTAGCAAATCCCATCCACAAATTGCAGAAAAATATGCGCAGTGGAAATGCCGGCAGTTTCCCTAATGGTATAATGAAAGCAGAAAGTCTGCAGCACTTTTTCGCTGCAGCCCGCTACGTGGGGCCTTAGCCTAAAAAGGCTTTCCCACAAAACAAGTTATTCCCTATCCATAGGAAAAGGGATAACTTGCAGATGACTGGGTATAAGTATAACCAGTGCTATCTAAATTATTTCCAGAGATATCACTGGTTGAAAACAGTCGGATTAGGATATTTATATGCAGCCGTATAATATATAGGATATAAAAATCCCAGATAAATCAGATAAATTGTTGCGGCATCACAAGTCATTTTCAGTCAGTCAAACTCCTGTGACATCACAAATGAGTTCCAGTCAGGTAAATGTCTGTGACAGTACAAGTAGTTTCAGCCAGGCAAGCTGGTTCAAGTAAGCTACTGTAGTATCACAAGGTAGTTTCAGTCAGTTAAGAATCTGTGACATCATAAGTGAGTTTCAGTTATGACATCAAAATCAGATACACTTCTATGACATCACATGAAGTGATTTTCAATCAAGTTACCATCTGTGGTGTGACAAGACACTTACTACTAGGTAAGCATCTGTCACATCACAAGTCAGTCTCATTTATGCAAGTTTAACAAATGGGTTTCAGTCAGCTTCTGTGACATCGCAAATTAGTTACAGCCAGGCAAGCATCTGTGACATTACAGTGAGTTTCAGTCAGTTAAAGAGAACCTTTCATGTCCTCATGCATATGCGGTTTTATATACCGCTAGAAAACAGACAGTGCGCTGAATTCTGTTATGTCCTCCGGGGCTGGAGATATCGGTGCCGTTAATTTTGGCACTGATACCTCCCCACTGTCAGAAGGGCGTTCCTCATAGCTCAGCATCATCACTGGGCTGTGAGGAATGACCCCCAACCCCTGGCAGTCCATAGACCTGTACTGTCAGAGGGAGAGTTCCTTACCGCCCAGCGATGACGCTGAGCTGTGAGGAACACTCTTCTGACAGTGGGGAGATATCAGTGCCGAAACTAGCGGCACTGATATCTCCAGCCCCGGGGCACGTACCGGGAAAGCTGACAATGTGCTGAATTCAGCGCACTGTCGGCTTTCTAGCGGTATATAAAACCGCATATGCAAGAGGACATGAAAGGTCCTCTTTAAGCTTTTGTGTCCTCATAAACAAGTTTCAGGTACATTTCTGTGATATCACAAGTGGGTTTCAGTCAAATAAGCTACTTTAACATGACGCATAATTTTCCTCCAGGTAAGAATCTGTCACATCACAAGTGAGTTTCAGTCAGGTTGGCACCTACAACATCACAAGTAGTTTCAGCCAGGTAATCTTCTGTGACATCACAAATGATTTTCAAATCAGGTAAGCATGTGTGGCGTCACAAGTGAGTTTCAGGCAGGTAAATGCCTGTGACATCACAAGTGAGTTTCAGTCAGGCATACTTCTGTGACATTTAGGGCTGGGTCTAAATTTAGATGACCTAAACCACAATTTTACCTCGATTAAGATTAATAAGCCATTATTTTAGGACGCTCCACTTTTTACATGACAAACTATGCCAGTGAATTTTGGTTTCAGATATTTTGCAATTAATTATCGCAAGTAACCTGCTGTGACATCACAAATGATTTTCAATCAGGTAAGCATCTGTGACATCATAAGTTTCAGTCTGGTAAATGTCTGTGACATCACAAGTGAGTTTCAGTCAGGCATACTTCTGTGACATCACAAGGGGGTTTCAGTCAGTTAAGCTTCTGTCTCATCACAAGTGAGTTTCAGTCAGGTACATGTCTGTGACATCATAAATGGGTTTCAGTCAAGTAACCTGCTGTGGCATCACAAGTGAAATTCAGTCAGTTTAAAATCTGATACAAATGAGTTTCAGTCAGGTAGATAGATGCCTGTGATATCACAAGCCAGGCAAGGTGATGTGATATTACAAATGATTTTCAATCAGTTAAGCATATGTGACAATACAAGCAAGTTTTAGTCATGTAAAACTCTGTGACATCACAGTCAGATAGGCTTCTGCAGCATCACAAGTCAATTTGATTCAGGAAAACTTCTGTGACAACTCTTTATTTCATGAATACACAATTCAGGTGAAGATTGCCAACTTTATAATGTACTTTAAAATGGCCTATTTCTTGACTTATTTTTCCACAGATCAAATATGCACAATAGAAGTCTATGGAGAGGTAAGGGGGAGGTAACAGAGCACCTCAAAGCAGAGAAACATACTGTATATAGAGAGATAGATTTCTTTCACAACAGAGTTAGGTTACCAGAAGTTACTATCCAGCCTTCTGACAGAAATGACTCATTTAATGCCTCATATCGCTGTAGCTCTAATTTTCCTCCTCTCTCTATAGACTTCATTGTGAACTGACATTTCTTGTGTACGGAGTATGTACCAAAATTACTCAGCTAAGACGTGAAGACAGAATCAATAGTTAGAAACAGGCACATTTCTTTACTGAAGTACATTACAAAGTTTGTAATTCACCATAGATTAAAAAAACAAAAAAAAAACTTACACTTTAAAGAGTAGTGGTCACCAGGTCTGAAAAGCCCAATCACATAACATATCTGATAGATGCTGTCACAATGAGCATTTTTGTGTTTTATACAAATCCATTCTGCCATTACAAAGATATAAGCCCTGTTATTGTTGCTACAGATTAGGGCTTAATAGCAAAGTGGGCAGTAACGCTGTGGTTTCTGTGGAGTCTCTGTGTGCTGTTTTTCATGCAGTGTTACTGCTTACTTGGTTAGTATGCCCTAATTTGAATCAACACAAAAAGGGCTTATATCTTTGGAATAGCTGAATGGATTTGGATAAAACATCATAATGCTTGGGCTATTCAAACCTGGTGAAAGTCTCTTTTTAATCCTTCTCCTAGTGCACTGGCATAGGAATAACCAGATCCACTGTATTAGGTAATACCTCGGATACAAAAGTCAGACTTGCAACACATTGCCTCCGTCCACAAAATAAGGATACACAACGGACTGCAACAAAACCGTTTTTTGTTTTTTTTTTACATTGAGGTCTATGGAAGGCGGACACTTATGGATTACCAACGGATAGTAATCTGTGTCAGTTTTGCAATCCGTTTTTGCCTCTGCGCATGCTCAGAAGGAAGAAAAAAAGAAACAAAATGGATTTTTGCTTAATGGACAGCTATTGACTAATCCGTCAAAAAAGAAAGATTTGGGTATCCGCTGTGTAACTGTTTGCAATCCTTTTTTTTTTTAATGGTTTGGCAGTGGATGGATACCAGGTGCCAGTGTGAACGTAGCGTCAGAAAACAGAATAAAAAGTGATCAAAAAGTTGAAAGTACACCATAAATGGAACCAATACAAAAAAAAAAAAATCAACGCATTTTGTAAATTACAAGTGTACTATTACGTCCTTGGTCGCCTGGGGATGTATGTAGAGGGCTGTTAACACTTTAAAAGCTGCAGCTAAACCCGAGTGTGGCATCTAAAGTTCGCAGGCGCCGTCATCTTTTACCGATCGCTGCCCTCTGGAACGTCATCGGTTGCCATGACAGCCAGGAGTCTATTGAAGGCTCCCAGGCTTGTCATTAGTATGGTTCTATTACACGCTGCCATAGGAAATAATAGAAATCAAGGGATTTTACTATTCACTGCAATACATTAGTATTGCAGTGAATAGTATGAGCGATCAGACCCCCTAGGGTTCAAGGTCCCTAGGGAGTCTGATCATAAAAGTGAAAGAAGAAGAAAAAAAAAAAAGTTTAAAAGTATAAAAAAAAAAAAAAAACTAAAAAGTTCAAATGATCCCCCTTTCCCTAGATCACATAAAAAAAATAAACAAACAATAATAAAACAACATTTTAGATACCCCTGTGCTCAAAAATGCAAGAACTATTTGAATATTTACCCCATACGGTGAATATCGTAGCGGGGAAAAAAAAAAAAATCAAAATAGCCAAATGACAATTTTTTTTCAACACTTTGCCTCCTAAAAAAAATTGATTAAAAAGTGCTCAAACCATCAGATCTTTTCCCAAATGGTATCAATAAAAACATCATACCCAGCTCCATACTTGTAAATATGAAAAAGTTACAGGTGTCAGAACATGGCAACGCAAATTTTTTTTTCCAAGTTTGAAATTTTTTTAAAAAGTATCAAAACATTACAAATATATAATATATATTTGTCTCGCCGTGTTCGTACTGACCCACAGAATACAGGTAACATGTAATTTTTACCACATAGTGAACGTCGTAAAAATTAAACCCATATGAAATTGGCGCAAATGTGTTTTTTTTCCAATTCCACCTCATTCTGAATTTTTTTCCAGCTTCCCACTACATTGTACAGGATATTGAATGGTGCAATTACAAAGCAGAATTTGTCCCGCAAACAGTAAGTCATCATGTGACTATGGACCGACAAAAAAATATACATATATACTGTATATACAGTGTTTCTCCAAAAATAAGACCTACCCCGAAAATAAGCCCTAGCTACATTTTCCAGGTTTTTTGGAGTAGGCTTGAAATATAAGCCCTACTCCAAAAATAAGCCCTACATAATTTAACTCCTTCCCGACATCTGCCGTGTGATTACAGCGGATGCCGGTTCCTTAAAGATGGCGGCCGCTCTGCTGAAAAGCGGCTACCCCTCCTTGCCACCAAAGTAGAACAACCGCCGGAGTTAATGCCTGCGATCGGAATGGACTCTGACCACGGGCATTGCTAAGTATGACCTCCGCGCTTCCCCCCCGCAGTCCCTAGGGCCGGTCCCCCCCCCCCACCAAGTAGAGAAACTATCCCCGGGATATCAGCCATGACTAAGGAGCTATACGCCATGAAACGCGTAGGCTGTTCTATGGATCTTTTTCTCGTGTAACTGTTGTTACTTTTTTAAACCATTATGAATTAAAATTTATATTTTATTCAAACAACTATAATTCTTGGATGCTGGAACCTTTTTTATTCTCATCATCTTCAATATATCTTGCTCCGAAAAAGTCCAGTGAGAGTTCCTTGACATTCTTTGGCATTTCTTATATGGAATTCATCTATATGTGGATATGGTGTGAGCTGAAGATTCAACTTTTTTTCTTTTTGTACAAACTATCCCCGGGGCCTGTCCTCACCAGCCCTGTACCTTTCACGTTGCAGGTCGGCTCCCGCGCGGTGAGATCGCAGGAGCCGACCTGTTCCTTTGACAGCTGGGAGCATTATGAAGGCTCCCAGGCCTGTCATAGGAATATTACTATTGAGGCTATGACCAGCCTCATTAGTAATATAGATAATCTCCCATAGACTGCAATACATTGTATTGCAGTTTATGGGATGATTGCAGGTTCAGCCCCCTAGGAGGGGTTAATAGTAAAAAAAAAAAAAAAGTTAAAAAATATAAAAAAAAAAAAACTAAATAAAAGTTCAAGCCCCCTCCCACTTTCACTAGAATACATATAAAAATAAAATATTACTGTAAAACACATACACATTAGGTATCCCTGTGTCCGAAAACGCCCTCTCTACAAACTTATAAAAATATTTTACCTCTATAGTGAATGCCGTAGCAAAAAAAAAAAAAAAAAATCAAAAGTGCCGAACTGCTGTTTTCTCGCTGTTTCACCTATGATAAAAGTTGAAATAAAAAGCGATCAAATGTGTGATTGTTGTTCATGGAAAAAATTAAGACCTACCCCAAAAATAAGCCCTAGCCCTTTTTACGGAGAAAAAAATAATATAAGACCCTGTCTTATTTTCGGAGAAACACAGTGTAATATATACAGTATATATGACTCTTGGAAGGTGGGGCGAAAAAAGAGACGCAAAAACGAAAATTGGCCCAGTCTTTAAGGGGTTAAAGTGAAGACAGATGTATACAAATTGTCTAGAAAAAGGGTCTTTTTGCAGCTTAGCTTTCATTCTTCAAAAAGAAAGCCCCAAATGCTGCAGAAATACTCACCACCCAGGAAAAAAAATACTTCAATGCAGTAAATGACTCTAAAATAGTAACAGAAGTCTCTAAGCAGTAAGGCAGAGGCTCCCTCTGTCCCCCAAATGTGCCACTATTCCCACAGTTGTCAGAGGCCTAGTGAAGACCACTGGGTGCCATCTCAGCATTTATAACTTTTCAGAAGCATAACGTAATAGTATACTGCAGCAGACACATTACATTACAATACAGATGTAACATGTCATTTGTACGAATGAGTAAACCTCATAAAAACAAAACAGAAAAAAACACTGTGGCCGAATTGCATTTTTTCCAGTCTATCCCACAAATAATTTTTAAAAGTTTCTCACTATATGGTAGGTTAAAGGAGTTTTCACCCAGAGGTTTTTAGATACTGTACTTAGGGATTCTGGGCTGGTCCCAGCTCTGCATAAAATGATCAGAACCAGCAACCGGGCCGCTTGGCCACCCTCCTTTCCCATATTCATTACTAGTTACCTGAGCTATAGGGGCTGGCTAACCTACCTAACTCTGCCAACCAGGGAAGTAAAAATAAATAATAAAAATTCCCTGGATAACCCCTTTAAATCATGCCATTAAAAACTACACCCCACTCCACAAAAACAAGACATTACATGGCTGTAATGATGGAAAACTTAAAAAAGTTATGGATCTCTGAAATGTGAGGGTGAAAAATGAAAAAAAAATTGCTTGTCATTTAAGAGATTCTGATATAAATAAGAAACCCACTGGGGGCTGGTGGTAGGGGTCCCACTGGCCTCACAGGTCACATGTGGCGTATCAGTGAGGGGCATCATGTGACTGCTGAGGCCAGTGAATGACTACAGTGACCACTTTAGCCTCTGCAATTCCAACCCTAGTCTGTGCACCTGAGAGTACATGAGATGTACAAGCCGAATCTAGGCCCAGGGGTAGGCAGTATAATTTTTTTTTTCTATCCCCCCCCCCCCCAACTTGGGGGGATTTTAATTTATCCTGGAAAACCCCTTTAGGCTAAGGCCCCATGTATCGAAATGCAGCAAAAAAATGAGTCGAAAACGCATCACACGTTTTTCCGCAGTGTTTGTCATCGTACAGTATTTTCGCAGAGTTTTCCTCGGCGGACTTTCTACCGCTATTATACCCATATGGAGAACGCCAGTGTTGATGCAGGTATAACTGACATGCGGGTGTTTTCGAAAACACAGCTTTTCTGCTGTGGATTATTTGCTGCAATGTGTGGATGGGATTAGCCAAAATCCCATCCACTTTGAAGATACTGTAAAACATAGCGTTTATTATTCATACATTAATATTCCCGGCCATTAGGGTCATGGTGACTGCCGCCAAGTTGTACCTAGTGTACTACAGTCGCAGGGTAGGAACAGGAAAACCAAGAGGATGGAACTACACACTGACAAGCCTTTTCTTGGGCGTCACCATGTTCTGAGGTATCACAAAATTCCTGTACATTGGGAAATGTATAACTCATTTGAAAGCACAAACTACCAGGTAAGCCCTCCTCCATAAGAGGTCTGGCACTGCCAGTCACAGTCATCCTGCAGCTACAATTCCTGTGGTTATGTGGTTTTTCATGCCACAATTAACCAAATATTTCGCAAAAATTCACACACACCCAGCGTGAGTCGGTTCACCAGCCAGTGCGCTAAATCTCCACCCTCATGCGGGTGTATCATAACCTCCGCTCAACCAAACCCAGCACAACACAGCGGAAATGCCCTCCCTCTTCGAACTTTTCATGGTCTTTTCCTATAGTCAACCAGGTTCCGCTCAGAAAATGGCACGTAAGCCAATGAGCTTTCAGCTCCTGCTAAACCAGCCAATCAGGATGTTAAAGGGGCTGCTCCGAATGTCTAAGAGTGTGGTTATGCAGGAAGGCGGGACATAGAGAAGAGGCGTGTCGTAGGAGGGTTATAGTGGCTGAAAGACAGGGTGGTCATCCAATGGTGTGTGCGTTTTGTGTGTGAGGCGGTGCTTTGATTGGGCGGTGCCTGAGCGCCTGTGAGCGGCGTTAGCTGTTGGGTTAGGTTGTGCCCGGGCAGGTAAGAGAGACCTGAAAACTGAGATATTGCAGACTTGGGTTGGGAGGACTCAGCCACCGCCGCCGCCTCTCAGGTGAGTTCATGGGCGTTGACGTTATCTTCCTTCCTGCCTTCTCCCCTTCCGTATAGCATGGAGGACTGCTGTATCACCTATGAGGGGAGAAACGCACTTCTGTACTAATGTTTCCCTATCATTATCACGTGATGTGACCTGAGCTGGCCGTGCCCTGTGCCCGGGGGTGGGCAGGTCTATAAGGCACTGTATGTCTATGAAGTGTCATGTCAGTTCTGCTATGGCCGGTAATATTATCATGGCTGATAGCTTTTCATATGTGTATGAAGTTGGCAAAGTGTGACTGTAACTCTTGGTGTGTTGTACTGTCATCCTCTGGCCTTGAGTGCCACTTACTGTGCTACCATCTTATGTGGGCATACTGTAGATACCAAGGATGTAGCATTGTGCTTGGGGATATTGATTTACAGTGTGGGGTAACACCGCAGATTTATGGAGGGGGTCTATAGGAATCCCATTTATACAGCTGTGGGGCATGGAGATGTGTTGGCACCAAGTACTGTAAGTGGCTGCAAATCATACTGTAATAATGCCCTCCAGTAGAAATACCAATACGGATAATACTGGGACAGGTTGTGCATACTTTGTTAATGTCTCCATGGCAGGGGGAGCCAGCAGTCTCAGTTCATGCCCTTTCACCAACTCCAGTTCTTAGCATCTGTTAATAGACAACGCTCCACTGATTCCAGTGCAGTTGGCATTTATTTTCTCTAGCCCCCACCATTACTGAGCACTAAGTGCGGTTAGTTTTGATACCTGATCTACTACTTAGGATGTGTATTATCAGGTGGGTGGTGTCAGGCAGGAGCAGACAGTGGGGTATGATTCAGAGCTTCAATCAGAAGGGGATAGTGTCAGAGCTCTGAATCACGCCCCCTTTCTTGCTCCTTCCTGACGCCGCCCTACTGACAGTATATAACTTAAGTTGCTTATCTGGCACCATAACTAACGGCACCTATTGATCGGGTACGGTGGTGGCTAGTCAGTGGTGTGGTGGCTAGTCACTTATTAAATGATGCAAAGAGCTGGACTTGACGTAGGTGGTGACAAGGTTCTCTTTAAGTAAAAGATAAGTGAAAACTTAGGAGGATATCCAAGTGCCAACACTGGAATTTGGCAGCCATCTTGTATATAGTATGCTAATATTTGACACTGAGTGACAACAGGATCTGCACAAGAAAGGGAAAGCAAGGAAGCATCAAGAATCACACAGATGACTGTCATTGGGGCCTCAAACAGTAGGGGCAGATAACTATTTATAAAGGTGTCTATTGAATGGTCCAGTAAATAATTACAATGGGAAACTGAAGTTATCCCTAGAGACTTCCTTAAAGGGAGTCTGTCACCAGAACCCAACATACCAACCTAGCCCTGCAGATGGATAAGCTAGGGTCACCTGAATTAAACAGTATTTTCCCATTGAGAATCTGTACCTCTCCATTGCAGAGGTATCGCCACTTTTACTGCGTGGTGGTGTTTTTTTTTCGACATGCTCTGACATCATGTATTCTCGGTAGTGGATACAATGATGACTCCTTGGTGTTATCATCTTTTGTAATCCTGTCTATGATGTAAATGAGCTGACTGCTGCAAAGAAAACCCCTACAGAATTGCAAAGTGTCAGATGATGCTTAACATTAAAAAGAAATGGTTAATTTTCTTGTGACGCATTCCCTTTAATATTTTACTTCCTCACCATTTTCAAGACTCATGCTTGCTGTCAGTGAATAGGTACATGAGTTAAATACATCGAGAGAACAAATAAGCTTATATTCGTGTATCGTGTCAGAGTTAAATGTGCTATTCCCCCCCCCCTCTTCCAGTAAGTACATGCCAGAGGTACTTGAGGAAGCGATCTCTGCCAGTCCCTAATTCTACTCCAGTCACTGGTGCCAAGAGTTCTCATGGTTGTGACTCTTGAAAACTTAACAATGTGTATCTCTTGTCATGACACCCTCCACCCCCACAAAAGTTGCTTTTGTAGTTCACCTCTTTTCAAGTAACCTTTTTTCTTTCAGATATAGAAATGTGTACCTGCAATAACGGGACTAAGTGTGCTTATTTTTTGTACGACTAAAAAGATAATGCTTATAGAAGAAGCTGGGTGACAACCGGTGAGGAAGATGACACAGTGGCCATATTGGTAGTCGCCTAGCTTTCCCCTGACTCCTTCATCTAGTATCTGTTTATAACTATACAAGATTGTTGTTCAGGATTCTTGGAAACCTTAGGCTATATTGCTTCCTCTCTCAGCTTTTCCTAGTAAAGATATGAATAAGGCTCCGTGTGCATTGTCACTGTGCTAGCTGTGTTTTTCATGGCTAGCACATTGACCCTTTATATTGTAATGGCACCATACATGGGTGTGAGTCTGGTGCAAAACTCAAGACAGGCCTTATACCTGTCTGTTTTTCATCCTGGGCTCACCTACATATATCAGTGGTTCCATGTGCCTTTCAACCATGAACCCAGCACTTGCACACAAATGTGTCCATGTAGCCTAAGAAACCAAGATGAGTTTTTGTGATCTGTTCATTTGGTGTCATGGTATAGCTTATTGTAGTCTGACACCAGGGGTGCCATTGATCTGTTCCCTCCACAGGTACTGTGGCATTGGTGGTCACCAGTACTGCATTTAATATAGTGTCCCACTTAAAGGGGTTGTCCGGATACTTCTATTTAATTTAATTTGGCTGGCAATTTATTCATGCAGGACCCTGTGGTCGGAACCACCCCTGTCCCAAGGTTTCTCCGCCAGCTCCCTCCTCTCCTATTTGCCCAGGTATTTACTTGCACTTTGGGGGCTGGCAGAATATAGTAAAGCCAGCTCTCGTAACACAGGTAAATAAATATCTTTTGAAAACAGGAGCAGAGGGAGTAGGTGGAGCGACCCAGGGAACGGGGGCTAGTTTCTATCCTGTGACACAAGATAGGATCCCCCAGGTCCTGCATGAAGAAGCTGCCTGCCAAAGTACATTAAATCAAAGTCTCTGGACAACCCCTTTTTTTTTTAAAGAAAAAAAAAATCGCTCTAAAGTGTAAGGGGGCTACAGTTTTATCAAAATCTGTACTGTGATGCTCTTGTTAATTTTTAGACCTATTGCTTACGCTATGTTCACTTCTGTGCCAGGAAGTCACTTCTTGTACTCAATTGGATTACCAGAATGGAAAAACGGATCACGAAAATAGCAGACATGAACAGAGCCTGAGGGACCCCATTAACTATACGGGTTTCCTTATTTATTTTTTATAACTAAAATTGCAGAACAAAAAAAAAGTTCTTGACAGACACCATAACGGAGACTCTGCACAGATGTGAACATAGCCTTAGCAGCAATAATTCAATGTATAAAATGTGGATATGTGGACAGTCCATCTCCCAACTTCCCCCATGATTGTAGTGTAGGTTTCTGTATGAAATTGGAGACTCATAGGCTTCTGTGGGCCCATTCCTACCTATGAGCACCCTATTATAGATCCATAGTATGTCTGGCGCTTTTATACTTTGCATTCTACCTTGATTTGAAGGTAAAGGTGTGCGAAACTCATTGTGTTTCAACGGCAAGTTCTTTAGATAAGGTAGTAGGAAAACAAAACTTGTTCTGAGCCTTATATAGGAAAGTGAAAAGTCACTCCAGTTCCTACCTGTGGCACATGGACACAGGAATATTTCAAGATGAAGCACAAGGTCATCTGCTTTATAAGAAATGTCCAATTTGTGCTGAACCTTGGAAGTTACAACAGTCTATAAAATGTAGAATTTTTCTCTGTAAATAATGTGCTTACGTATGTTTTGTCCTCTGTGTCCCTATGTAATATTCATTGTATGTAGTGGACATGTTGTGTTTTCATCAGTGGAGTACTCTCTGCCCCTCAGTGACTGGTACATCAGGTACATGACAGAAGGTATTATGGTCAATAATCATGTGACCGTTGGCCATCACGGGTTGGTGGCCCTAATTTTCGAGCAGTCCTGTCCCTGTAATATGTTGCTCTTGGACAGTTGATCATTTATTTTATTTGGCACTAAACTTCAAATTGGACAAGTTTCTTGTTCGCAGAGAGCATTGTGTTGTGGGAACCTCACATGAACTTTTTGGAGTGCAGATAATCCACATCCAGATCCCAAGAAGGAACCGCTGTAAATTTTGCTTTGGGCATGAATGGAACTTTTATGTAAATTTTACCTGCAAAAGGCATATTTATTCCACATGTTTTATATACAGTTCGGTGAGCTTGCCTATGGTTATACTGTACAGTATATAGTGTTCCCAAAAAAAGATTTCCTTTCTTTTGTGATGAATCTTCATGTACATATGTTGTGCAGCTTTCTAATATAGATTGTCTTTCAGCATCAATACTTCCAAGATCTGGTTGTGAGCAGCAAATTATATATATAATATCTTTACATCCAAAGAGTAAAGGTTTGCATTAATGTCGCTGTCACTATCTATGTGATGACCTACTACTAGGATATGTTTGGACCTACTGCCCTGATACAGACAAGATTTGGTGACTGGTAATTTCTCAGTTGGACGGGTAACATGGTGTTGTCTTCAGGTGTACATGACCCTGTGCTTATGGTGTCTCCAGGGTGCAAAGTCTTACTGTTTAACCCTGTACTTCCTGAGTTTAGTTCTGGTTGTCTGGCTTTGGTCTATCTTTGCACTGTGCTTACAAGGTGATAAGTGAATTGTTTATAACCTTTGGACTTCAGCCCTTTATGGACATACAGTGCAAGCAAAACATGGAGGTGCTGAGTTGTTATTGACTTCTTTGCTATCTGTTGGGCTACTACACTGTACTAATAATAATAATAATAATAATAGTCCTTTAATAGTCCCACAATGGGGAAATTCAGTGTGTTACAGCAGCAAAGATAAGATAAGATAAGCAGACAAATACAAATACAACATGTACAGGAATGTTCCAAGGTGAGAGGCATTACATTAATAGCAGACAGACAGATAGGACGTAGCAGAGGGGAGGGGGGGGGGGATTTAACAGGCAGAGAGATATTTCAGTTCTCTGTGTGAATTGATCTCCGCTTAGGTCGGTGTTGTACAGCCTAACCGCGGTGGGGAGGAAAGACTTCCGATAGCGCTCCTTCTCACACTTAGGGTGGAGCAGTCGGTCACTGACAGTACTGCTCAGCGCGATCACAGTCTCATGCATGGGATGGGACTTCTTCTTCTGCATGGAGCTCACCACGGACAGTATCCTTCTGTCACCCACCACCTGCACTGGGTCCAGTGGGCTCCCCAGGACAGAGCTGGCCTTTCTAATCAGCTTGTCAAGTTTATTTCTGTCCCTGGTTGATATACTGCTCCCCCAGCAGGCCACTCCAAAGAAGATGGCTGATGCCACTACCGAGTTGAAGAAAGTTCTAAGAAGTGCCCCCCGGATTCCAAAGGCTCTCAGCTTCCTAAGCAGGTAGAGCCTGCTGTGGCCCTTCCTGTACAGGGCCTCCATATGATCTGCCCAGTCCAGCTTATTATTAAGGAGCAAACCCAGGTACTTATAGGTGTTCACAATCTCGATGCCCGTCCCCAGGATGTCCACTGGTTTAGGAGGGCTTCTGCCTTTGCGGAAGTCCACCACCATCTCCTTGGTCTTCCCCGCGTTAATCTTCAGGTGGTTCCGGTGGCACCAGTCCACAAAATCCCGGTTCAGTTCTCTGTACTCCCTGTCATCATCATCTGTGATGAGACCCACTATTGCAGAGTCGTCAGAATACTTCTGTAGGTAGCAGCTGGATGAGTTGCACCTAAAATCTGCAGTGTACAGTGTGAAGAGGAAAGGGGCGAGAACCGTACCCTGAGGTGCCCCCGTATTACAGATCACGGTACCTGACACACAGTCTTGGGCTCTCACGTATTGAGGTCGATTTGTGAGGTAGTCTAGGATCCAGTTGGAGAGGTGGTGGTCCACTCCAGCAAGGCCCAGCTTGTCCCTCAATAACCTGGGCTGTATGGTGTTAAAAGCACTGGAGAAGTCAAAGAACATTATTCTTACTGTGTTCCCTGGTTTCTCCAGGTGAGAGAGAGCCCTGTGCAGAAGATGGATGATGGCATCATCTGCCCCAATGCCCGGCCGATAAGCAAACTGGAGGGGGTCCATAGCGGGGCTCACTAGAGGGCGGAGATGTGTGAGAACCAATCTCTCCAAGATCTTCATCAGGTGGGATGTCAGTGCTACAGGTCTGTAGTCGTTGAGGTCCATAGGGTGGGGTTTCTTTGGAACTGGTACCACACAAGAAGATTTCCATAATTCAGGGACTATTTCCTGCCTCAGGCTCATATTATACATATATGTAATTATACCACATAGCTGGTCCCCGCAAGTCTTAATTAGCCTTGCACTGATGTCATCTGGCCCTGCGGCTTTCCTCGCCTTGATCTTTTTCATCTCATTCCTCACCTGGGCCCGTGTGAAGGTCAGACTGTGGCCAGATAAAGACGGATTTCTGGATTTACTGGTCTGTTGGGAAGTGGCCGCATGGGGAGAAGTCATTGTGGTGGGGGAAGCTGAAGGACATACTGGGGTGGGAGGAGCTGGTGTGTGATCAAATCTGTTGAAGAATAGGTTTAGTTCATTAAGCCAATAAAGAACACCGGAAGACATAAGAAAACTTGTATTGTGACGTACTATAGAGAGCTATAAAAAATGTTAATATGGTAGCAACAAAAGCGTGAAACTGACCCTAGACTTTAGTCCCTGACGCAAGCCTGAATTTTCGTGGCGCAGACATAAGCCTCTGCCTGACCACTATGGTATTGCTTTTCTTCAGAGAAACAATAGTACGGGACTAGAAATATGACCGGCCTGATCCTTATTTCCTCCAATGGATATCATGTCTATGGCCAGATGAAATTCACTGTCTACCTTTGAACACAATTTTCTTTATAAATAGGTTTAATAATTTTAATCTAATTCCATGATTTTTTTTTTCTCCTCAGTTGAAGCTATATTTTCCCCTGATACGGTTCCAAATTCCCTGCATAGACTTAAAATAATAATAATAATAATAATAATTTTTATTTATATAGCGCCAACATATTCCGCAGCACTGTACAATTTGTAATAACATGCTAACTGCCTGCAGGTTCCACTAGAGGGAGCTAAGGAGTTAAAAAAGGACCTATCACCACTTCTGAAATTCATTGCATCCTTCAATAGGTTCTGTTCCACGGATTATGGCACAGTTGGAATTTTTTCTCCAGCCCCCACTATTCCTGAGTGATCATTGGTATTAGTTTCAGAACAGTTCTGCTCTCTACTGTCACGTGGGCGGTCCTGGGCCAGAGAAGACTAATAGGAACCACCCATCTGACAGTATAATTTTGCTGAAACTAAAATGATTGCTTGGAAACAGTGGGGGCTAGAGAAAAACAAATCCAGCTGTACCAGAATTGGTAGAGGAGCAGCTATTGAAGGATGTAGAGTCTGAATTGGTGGAGATGGTGAAAGATCCTCTTTAACTGTATTAGCAGCATGTTGGGGCAGATTTCAGAGGGTTTTCTAAGCTGAAATCTGTATCTCATTATTTTCTGTGGGAATCTGTCTGACATGGCATTATATTTTTTATTTATTTATTTTTAATCTATATAGCGTTTTTCAATTCTGTATCTGTAAAATGGAGCTCTGGCCTTTCTAAACACATATTAAGAAATGTATCAGCACAAACCTGAAGATGACATGATGATAAAAGGTAGAAATTCACTTTAAGGCCAAAGTAGATGTAAATTAATTTATGTCTGAAAGATAAAGCATATTATTATCCGGTAAACAAAGATCCCTCATTCCAGCTTTGTAGCCAGTGAGAGCTGAACAACAAAGATGAGGAAAGCGCATAGGGCTGGGGTGAGTTTGTAAGAGCTTATTCACACTACTGTTTTGTCAAAGATACACGGTCTGTGTGTGCCATACTTCTCAGACTGCCCACAGCCATGTGAAATGGAACTTTCTACATCATAGTGAGTTTTCATGCAGTGAGCCCTGAATAGCTGGAACCCTACTGATCCAAACTCTCAGCTTTATGTCTGTTCAGTAGACATCCGGCTGCTTCGGAGATCACTGCATTATCTCACTGTGGTGCAGTAAGTTCCATTTCACATGCGCATATGTTTGTTTTCCTGCAAGTTGTGACTCCCAGTGTGCTTATTAATAGCCAATATATCACGTTGTGGAGGTGTGGACACTTCCATAGGATGATATTACTGTCATATTACATTTCTGTACATCTTGGAACTTGAGCAGAGCAGTAATGCTGAGGCATGAGTTTACATACAGTGAGCAAAATTTACTACTAGTCAGTGTAGACAGTCTGGCATGTTTTCAAAGTGACTGATGTTGGATGATAAATCTGGTGTGTCTTTAGATTGTCAAGTCTACATTTATACAACCTTTTGGTTGGCTTAGGCTACATGCACACTGTCGGCATCTACGGGTCTATGGGAAAACCTGCATGAACGGCACATGGATGATATGTGTGCCACCATAGCATTCCACGGACCCATTCATTTCAGGTAGTAAGCCTGGGCTGCAAAATGGACAAATAGGATCTGGCCTGAGTTGCCTTGGACTCATGGCCACTTATACAGATCTGTGATAATACACAGGTATGTGTATGGAGCCATAGAAAATAATGGGTAAGTGCTAGTGGTTATACAGTAAACACTGTCAAAGGGATGTACACAGCGCAGTGTACTGCATTAAAGTCACACCACCTTTTTTTTGAGAAGCCGTGATCACATATCTAGCAAGTCGGAAAAATTTTAGCTCTACCAAAAGATGTGCCAAGTTGTGCCACACTTATGCCAGTTTCTAGTCGTAACCACAATAAGTCTACGCCAGTCTTTTCAATGTGATGCTGTATTTAGGGATGTTTAAAATTTAAAATTGGTCTGGGGGGGGGGTCAGTTGAGAGGAAAAAATATAATGTCCTGTTCACCCCCCGGCCCCCTTCTTTCCCTTTGCCCGTGCTGCAAATGACTTTGGTATTTATAGCTATGAAGTCCTGTCTGCTTGGGCTTTTATGGTGTCGCCAGAACTTCTTCCAGGGTATTTCTGGAGCGTGATTATTGGTTTGGCTAGGAAGGCAATGCTTCAATATCAACAGCATGTATTATTCATGCATTCTTGTGTGGGCTAAAAGGTTTCCTTCCAAGTCATTCCAAATAGTTGTGAAATAAAAGCTGCACTCTGTGATACTGGATGGAAATAACAGGACTCGTATGATGGAGGTGAAAGTCTGTATATTACAGAAGTGCCCATACGTATATAACCCCTCAGAGGGTGTTGTAGTAGACTGCTTTAATGGCAGTGTTAAACACATTTGTTTAGACCCTTACTAAAATAGCTGAGGCATTAAACAGTTGTCTATAATATACCTGTGTTTTATATCTTAAAGTTTGTTATTCAGCATGCTGGAACCAATAAAGTATTGCTGGACCAATGAGGGCATATTTCTATATTTATAGCTGTGGAGCCCATGGACTGCGCTTCTTAGGCTCAGTTCATACATGCCTTTTTTTTCTATCAGGCTTCTGTTGCTTATTAATAATCAGAAGAGCATAGTATGCTGAAAACCTGCTGAATTCAATTGCTTTAAAGGAATAAGTTTATAACCTCTAACACTTGGTTGACACTAGCAATTGAGTCTCCATACGAGACTCCGTCCCACATTCTGCTTAAAACTGGCGGAGAGAAAAGTCCTGAAATGAGGAGTTTTCATCGGAAACCCGGCGGACCCCGTTATAGTCTCTGGGGTCCGCAGGTTTCCATGTGTAACTGCTTTTTAAATGGATAGGGTTTCTGTCTTTTGTGCCCCTAGGCGGACCCGAAGGATGGAAACCTAGTGTGAATCTAGCGTTAAGTTGGTTGATCAACTATCTAATGTGTATAGGGGCCTCCCAAGTTCCCTTATGAGATAAGGACCAGGCAGTTTGGACTACAGGTGCCTGACCTACCCATGGTGAATAATCGCTACATAATTTTGAAGGGAATACCTCAAAATATTTACCCTCAAAATCAAACCACAGGCAGTGGGAAAATACGAATGGTCACAGTAGCAAAAAAAACCCAAAAAACATGGTTATTGTAACACAAATGTAAGGGTATGTTCACACAGCAGAATTAGCAGCTGATTTTTGGGACTGATTCCGCCTCAAAATAAGTGGCAGATTCCACCCTGATTCTGCCTCTTTTGTTATCAGTGGGAGGCTGAGATCTCAGCAGGGTGCTGAAAAACGAGTGTCCTACTATATCTTGCCCTGGATTCCGCGGCTTGAGACTCCCCGTCGGTTAGGCCCAAATGAATGGGCCTAAATCAGTGGCGGAATGGTGATGCCCTCCATTGCTATTCCACTGTGGGGAGCTATGGGGGGAGAAAGTGAAGAGGAATTCTGCTTTTGTGAGAACACACCCTAAGTCTTTGAGGCCTAAGCGACATGTTATATCAGTAGTCGGCGCTCTTTGCGGGATATGTACCCTGTGTAGTCAGGGCTGTGGAGTCGGAGTCGGAGTCGGTGCCTATTTTGGTGGAGTCGGAGTCGGTATAAAATGGACCGACTCCGACTCCCAAAATATATAATTAATTGGTACAGTTAGTAGTACAATGCAGTATGTGCTGAATATATTTTCATAAGAATTTGGGAAAATGATGAAATGTCCTGTAAAGGTCTGTTCTATTCCTCATATAATGATGGGACTGAGTTCTGAGTGAACCTATAAGGTTTAGCAGTGCCAGGGCTGTGGAGTCGGAGTCGTGGAGTCGGAGTCGGTGCCTATTTTGGTGGAGTTGGAGTCGGAGTTGGAGTCGGAGTCAGGGGAAATTGAGGAGTCGGAGTCGGGGCTTTGGCGTACCGACTCCACAGCCCTGTGTGTAGTCCCATGTCTACCCCTATTCATTTATTTTGCATTTCTTATGAATCTGTAATGTTTCAGTTAATGTATTTTTACCAGGGCATATTGATGTTTACTTTTCAAAAAAAATGTTGATTTTTATGCAGGTTTTGCTTTTAGTCCCATAATTAGCACATAAGTCTTGTAATCCCCGTGGATCTCTGATTCTATGCAAATTCCTGTCTATAGAAAGGACCTAGTTGCAGTGTGCTACTTACAGGGAAATGCTGTAAGAAATCTACAGTGGTTTGTGAGCAATGGATGTAAAGATGTAAGGTATATAATGAAGAACACATCGGTAAAAGTGTCAGCATCCTTACAATTATTGTAAGATTTTGGCAGTACATGGGAAGGAAGCAGACTTGCACAATGTCATTACCTTGTTTTTTTGCCACTTCATTGCTTAAAGGGAGTCTATCAGCTCCAAAATGCTTTTCAAACTAATAACTAACAAAATAATGGTGCAATGGGGGGGGGGGCCCTTTAATAGAAGAAACATACCTTTGTGGCCACAGACCGATGAAGCAATGCAGAGATAATTCTCTTTGTATGAGTATGCAAATCAGCCAGAAAGTGCATCAGGGGCGGGACTAATTTCCCAGATTTGCCTACAGACAGCCATAACACAGAAAGAGGCTGATGCACCCAGCTAAAGGAGAGGTGTTAAGCAGAGCTTCCAGGGGCAAATCTAGTCCATCCCGATGCACCTGCAGACTGACTTGCATATCCATAAACAGAGGTGTAATATGAAGCTCCTGGGCCCCTCAGCTGCAGTGTGTCATTTATTTTACTTGTTGCTTATATTGGGAAGAGATCCATTATGGGTTACCTAAGGCTCTTGGGTCCGGTTATGACTACAACCGTTACGCCCCCTGTCCATAAAAATTATTTTTGCAGTGCTTTATTGGTTGTGGTGATAAAAGTATGTTTCTGCTCCTGTTAAAGGGCCCAATACAATACCATTATTGGCTTGATGGCCATTTAGGACCTGATAGATTCCCTTTACCTTTCCTCTGATTCTCCTTCTATTTTACTACCCGCTAATTTGTCAGACCGCATTTACCGCCAACAAGCGCCTGCATTTAGATTACATATAAGGCAATCTATGAAGGGATGGCAGAAAAATTTCTTGTGTGCTACCGGAGCAGACTTTGACACTGTGTAAACTTGAGCTGTTATCCTTGACTGCACACACAGCTGACTGTTTTAGAGAAGCAAATATGGGGGTTAGTGACAGCGTTTATTGTGGACTCATAGGGGCAGGTTTATTATGCCTGTTTTTTTACTTCTGCGCTACCTTCACCACTTCCCTGAAATGGGGCATGGTGGGGGGGGGGGGATGGTGAGGCCATCAGCCCCACCAGATTTAATATCACTTACACCAGAAATCTGGTGCAAATGATATGGGAAATGTACATTTCCCCTCCAGGCATACAGCCTACTCCGAGGATGCTCTCATCATTTATGTGGAGGAGTGCGCCTGCTGTCAACGCCAGTCTTCATAAATGTGCCCCATAGTTTTCTGTGGGTGCTGTAATACTCATCTACACAATGCAGATGCAGAATGTGGCTGAGTGGGTCCGAAACAAGGAACTAAACAGTCATGTTTATAATACTTTTTCACTTTGTAGCTTCCACTCCTATTTGACCTACAGATACTAGCTAAAATACACATGTGAATGAGACCAAGGGGACTGTCTGATCTAGATCTCTTACCAAATAAACGGAAACGGCAGTTCACCTTTACATTGGGTAACCTGGTTTACATTGGTTTCATCATTACGATAGTGTGAAAGTGAATGTCCGACTAATAGCATTTTTCTTCTTAATAACCAAGGAAAAACTAGTGTAGCTAATAATGGTAAGCTGCTTTTCTGGAGCTCGCCTAGCGAGGGGTAATTAGTGCGCCTGTAATGTGGGCCCAGCGTGATCAGGCACTTCAATCCTGCCCTCTCTAGCGTCTGTATATTTTAGTACATTAAAGTATACCTGTCATTTTGCCTTCATTTTTGTTTTCAGCTGTGTAAATGCCTGCAAAAATCTGCAAAATACATATGAAATAGAAAACCAGCATAATTTGAAGTGCATTTCCTTTCTTCTGTTGACGTCAGTGGGAGGGTTCTACTTCTAAAACACTGCAAGGAGTGACGATACTGTAAAAATACATATTGTATGGACAATTTTCCATTGAAATCAGAAGGATGCTGTTTGCAATTGAATTTTGTGTACATGACCGCATGTAATACAAACTTTCTACATGTCAAAATGTGTTGTAAAATGTTATGTGAGCAAAGTACTATCAAAGCCTTCATTGATTCTGCCACTCGCCAGTTGGCTAAGTCTTTGTGATATGAGTGGCTTTTTAAAGAAGACCTTTCATCACCATCTCTGCCAACTCCAGTTCTTTACATCCTCTAATGGGCGGAGCTTACACCGATTCTGGCACAGTTGGAATTTTGTTCTTTAGCCCCCACCATTCCGAGCAATCTGTGCAGTAAGTTTTGGTGCCTGATATGCTAAAAAGTCTCTCTAATGTTAATTGGGTGGTGTCAGGCAGGAGCGTGTAAAGGGGCACAACTCGGACCCAATCACAGGCACACAGTGTATAAGCCCTGAGCTGCTGACGGACTACTTCCCTCTCCTAATTATTAACCTAAATGCTTGCAAACATGCTGCATGCTTGGCCTTGTTCACACTTTGAGTTTTGGCCACAGTTGAAGAAACTACATTGAACTTCTAGAGCTCTATCTGTACTTGTGCATGTTTCCCTGATCTGGATGATCACTACTCAGAGGCGTAGCTAGGGGTTCAGCACAGGGGGGGGCAAACATGTCCAAGTGGGCCCCCAGCTTAGGTACACCGATTTATTATCACTATACGGTGAGCGTATAGTAGTATATATCGGCTCTACACAGGGCTCTGCAGACGATTTAGGTGATCAGTAACGTTTAGTGACTTACAGGTGACGTCTCGTCTAATCATTCATATTACCTGTCTTTCATCTGGACCGCCATGACCATTTATTCCAGTCTCTGTAAAGTTTGCAGCACAGACGTCTTTGGCTCCTTACTTTTCCAGGCACCTGACCCAGATTGTCGTCACCTGCACACCCATCCTGCTGCTATCCCCAATTATAAAATGTATAATATAACCCTTCATAATGAATAATACCTTGCATCTTTAAATTAATAACTTCCATGTGTACCCTCTTTAAAAAGTGTCTCTCATTACTAATTCCCCAGGCATTTCCTACTTTAAAAGGTAGGTAAACAAAAGGTAAATTAGTGGGGTTCCAAAACCCAGGATCAACTGTTTGAATGAACCGTGGTACCTTTGTAAGTGCCGTGACCCCTTCTCTGTTTATATAGTATCATACATTTCATAGCGGCCATGTAATGTAACTACAGCCTCGTCCTATACACGTCTATGTGACAAGACTGGAATTACATCACACGGTCACTATAAACAGACAGCGTGTGATATAAACAGGCGCCATAGCCCCTTCATACAGCTGATCAGTCGGCAATCACTTATCTCTTATTGACGATCTATTCTCAGGATAGATCATTAAAAATGAGCTGCAAAACTCCTTAAAGGGGTATTCCCACTAACATAATCATTTTTATATTTGTAGATAATTAAAAGTTAAACATTTTTGCAAATATAAGTAATTAAACATTTTGCAGAATTTTAAAGATTTTCTCTAAATATCTTGTGGTCACAAGTTGTTTTCTTGATCAGTTGCCAGTGGATATGACTATGAATGCAGGACCTTACTAAGGTCAGAAAATCAGCTATGATTTCCTTATTGTGGCCGGGATATCTCCTGATATATGTAGTGTCCCTGCCTGATAACCCAGCTACAATAAAAAAAATCATAGTTGGGTTCCTGACAAGTCCCGGACCATAGAAAGTTTCTGCATTCGTGGTCGTATCCGTTGGCAACTGATTAAGACAACAGATGTCACCACTAAGATAACATTTTAAAGAAAATCTTTAAAACTCTGCAGAATTTTCAACTACTTATATTTGCAAAAATGTTTAACTTTTGATTATCTACAAATATAGATATGGTCATGTTCATGGGAATACCCCTTTAAGGCTAAGGCCCCACATGGCGTCCCGCAGCAAAAAAAGCTGCTTCAATTATATCTATAGGGAAACCGCCAGCGTAGGTATGCTGCGATTTCCAAAACAGCGACACGGAAATCGCAGCGTGTCCGCTGCTCGTATTTTACTGCAAAGTGGGGATGGGATGGGGCCTCACGTGGCGAAAACACCACTGGAAAAAAAAACCTGGCATTTTACAGTTTACAGACACCGATCTAGTTAAAAGTAGAAGACGTGTTAATAGCAGCCCCGGGGTGGACCCACAGAGTCAGTGGGCCCGGGGCAGCCGCCCTCTCTGCCCCCCCCCGCTAGCTACGCCACTATCACTAATATATATGTTTTGCAAAGTGGGAATCTCTCTCTTTTACGAGCAATTTTGTAAACTTTTCTCTGAAAGTGTTTTTCACCTGCACCTTTTCCTCCATGAGTGGCAGTCGGAGGTTTCCTCTTTGACTGACTTCTTTTTCTGTGCACATGTCTCCTGTAAGATCTTCCAAGTACCTGCATATAATGACTGTATTTATTTGTTACAAGGAAATGTCCTCATTTGGGATTGCACAAGATGTACTGCAGTGTATTGTCGTACAGTTAGCAGGCTGTGACCATAGTGTGTAGATACTGGTTTTCTTGATGTTCCTCCCCAGTTTCTTGCATCACTAGTGAATATTCTGTTACATTACTGTATGTAGTATAAATAGAGGATCTTCTCTGCATGGTGTTTAGTTTGGCTTTGTCTGGTCTTATCAGGGTGTTGTCAGTCACATTCTCTAGAAAGGATTCTCCCAGCAGCACAGTGGAGATCATTTCCACTGCGAGTATAATAAATCGCAACCACTTGCACTGGCATTATGTCCACATGTAGTAGATTCACTTTGCATCTAATCTTACGGGTGGGAAATTCACAGCATTAGCAGCATGTCCAGTTCTTTGTGTGTATTTTCACCCCATATTTCACCCTTTGAATATGGTGAAATGGTGTTATAATCAGATTTGACCACCATTAGAGTAGACGCCCATACACTTTCAGTAGCTGTTGGTGAAACCTGCCTTTCATCATTCCTCTCAACCCCCCCCCCCCCCAATATACATATACGCTTGGCTCAGACCTGGTACCAGTACACATGAGAGAGCCACATTTCGTCACCCACAAAGTATGCAGATTTATTACAATAAGGCTGAATTCACATCTGTGCTGCAGATTCTGCTTAAAATCGTCAGAGAGAAGTCCTGCAAGGAGGACTTTTCTCTCGCCGGTAACAGTCTAAAAAGTGGCAGAAACCTGGCGGACCACATCATAGTCATGTGGTCTGCGGGTAACCGCTTTTTAAGTAGATGCTTAAACCAAATGACGGAGACCCAAGCAATAGTGTCATTTGACATCTGGAACGGTGAAGCTATAGTCACACAGGTGGGGAAAAAAAGAAACAGCTGTGAAAAATGGATGTATAGTACATAATAAATATATAATGTATAAATGATGTAGTCTTAATAAAGGCCTCAACTGGCGCAGGTAGCGAGTGATTTATGAAGCGGGTTTGGCATCTTCAAGAATTTGGTGCACATTCGGAACTGGTGTACGTTTCCGTTATAACGCACACTGAGGCATCCCTGGCCCATGCCACTTTGTCCACATTCACACAATGTGATTAGAAAGGGGATTGTGGCACCCGTTTGGCGTTAGAAATTGCCTTGCGCCATATGTGCACCACAGTATCACTTATCTATGCCAGAAAACCTGGTGTAGAGGGATAGATAAAGTTCTCCCTGTGTGTTCTAAAAACGTCTTGCACGCGTCCATTTTTTATGTTCGTGTGAATAAAGCTTGAAGATGCCCCTTTACAGACTACAGAGTAGTGGCTGATTTGGCTTGCATTAATGTGTATGGTCCATCAACTGCGACTCTTTGCATCCTTCTATAGGTGTTGCTCTTCTGATTGAAGCACAGCTGGAGCAGACGGGCCACTACTTCTCGTCTGACAATAGACAGTGAAATGGTGCCAAAACCAACAGAAATAATTGCACAGGAATGGTAGGGGCTAGAAAAAAAAAAAAATTCCAGTCCACCTATTGAAGGATGCAAAGACTTGGAGTAGGTGGATGTGGTGAAAGGTCCCCTTTAAAGGAGTTGTCCAATTATGGACACTTATCCCCTATCTATGGGACGGGGAGAAGTGTCTGATCTCTGGGATCCTGATTGCTTGGTTCCCCAGTAATGAGTAGGACAGGGGACTGAAAGTTCCCCTAAGGAAGGCCTCCTTGTGAGTGGAGCACCAGTGTGCTTGTGTGACTGGCACTCCATTCGCTTCCATGGGGTTGCCTGTACTGTAATCTCCGGGATTGTCCACAAACTCATAGAAGTGAGTGGAGTGCTGGTCACACAAGAACACTGTTGCTCCATTCACAAGGAGGCTTTATGGACTTGTCCCCTGTCCTGTGGATAGAGGGTAAGTGTCCATAATGGGTCAGCAGTAAAATAAGGTGTTGTGCACTTCACATTTGCAAGTGCAGCAGGACAGCAATGTGTTTTGTTTTGTTTTTTTGTTTTTTTGTTTTTTTTGGTATAGTGAGAAGTCATATGCCTTCTAATAAATTTGGTGCTATAATTTTAGACTGCGGAGACCACACTCCACCCACTTTCACAGGAAGGGCCACTAATTTATGTGTTCAAGCTGTCCAACCCCCCCCCCCCCCCATATACTTCTGCATGATAACAAATGGATTGTATTGACGCTGTATTCCGTATATGTATACCTGCATGAGGCAAAACATAAAAAATGGTATATTTGTACAGTTTATGAATTTAGTAACATCCCCCATTGTGCACTCTTGGATGAGTTTACCTCTTGGGAGGCGCAGGTTTATTGTAATGTTAATTTGGTTTATGCAGTAACATGCACAGGCCAAACATGTAGCTTCACAGAGATCATGGCCTAGATAATGAACATGTTATTTCAGAAATGGACTTTCACCTCTGGAAGATCAGTCTTGCACCTGACACTTGTCTGTCCCAACTTGTTACTTGCTGCTGAATATTGTCTCCCCTTTCTATAAATAGCACCCCCTTCCCTTATAATTAGGTATATAATCTTCCTTGGCTTTGTTTATGTTGCATTCTTGGTGCTGTGTAAGTCATGGCTGATCCGATTCCCATGTTCCTTATTCATCTCTTCATGTAATTAGCCCCTGAGGGATGGTTCCCTATAAATGTCTTATACCATGTCAAACTCCAAGCTTTTCTGGATTTGTGTGTGCAGTCTCTGTGCACGTGGGCAGAGCGGTGTGAACCCGTGCAAAGAAGGGATTAGCCACTCTTGTGCGCAATATGATGGATATTCAGTAGCTAATTGGGGCAGATTTATGCCCGCTCGCGAAAATGAAAAGTGTCATTTAAAAAAAAAAAAAAAATTCAGATTGACAATGAGAGCTTGGCTTTTTTTTCCCACCTGTGATTAGATTTTCTCCTGATAAACATTTCCAGTAACTACTGGGTGACCCTCCTTATTATTGTCTTAAAGAGTACCACACTCCACTGATTCCAATACAGGTTTATAATAAATATATATATAATTTTTTATTTTTTTTTTTCCCCCCTCCTCTAGCCCCCACCATTCCCAGGCAATCATTGCTGTTAGTTTCAGCACAATTCTGCTGTCCGTCAAGTGGGCAGTCCTGCACTGGAGCAGAAAGACAGGGACCGCCTACTTGACAGAGAACTTATTTGTTTCAAGTACCAGTGATGTTTGCTCAGGAACAGTTGAAACTAGAGTAAAAATTCTACTAAGCCAGAATCTGTGTTGCAAAGAGTTAGAGTTGGTGGAGGTGACGAAAGTTCCTCTGTTAAAACAGACAGCACCTTCCTAGAGGAGTGTCTCTGGACACACAGGGTCCCCTTGTTTGGTTTGCTTTCAGGATATTTCTCATGAAGGTAGCATAACTTACCGGGCCCACTCATGGACCTTTAAAGCGGTTGTCCAGGATAAACTATGAATTAACCCCTAAACTAAACCCCCTCCCCCCCGCCTAACTTCTAACTTCTATTAAAAAAAAAATTATGTATAATTACCCACATGACCGCTCCAGGGATGCTTTCTGATAATCCGGTGACGTTCCGTTTCACTGCTTCCGAAACGGTACGTCAACAGTACTTCCACACGCTCCCCACCAACCCCTTCAATACTTACGTGTCTTCCTGTGTCCAGAATGGCTCCTCCTCTCCTACTCTCTTGAAGCACTTGCGCAGTCAGGAGGTGACTGCAAGACATGCGCAGTAGAGATGGCACTCCATCTCCAGCCTGTGCACAGTGAAGAAGAAAGGAGGAGCCGTCTCTCTGATCGGAAGCTAGGTAAGAATGATGCAATGGGGCGAGGGGTGGACTTAGTTATATGAGAAAGGCTGGCAGTGTGCGGGATAGCTTAACTTAGCTTAGCTAGGGAAACAGGGATGGGGGTGTAACAGAGTGAGAGGAGGGGGGAGCAGTTACAGGGAAGTAGTGTGGAAGGTACACAGGAAATTACATTGCAAGAAGCTAGCATCATGTAAACAAATGCAGAAGATGCCAGGAGCTCCCACAGACAACCAGAAATCACTCCAAACACTGCTAAAAGTATATTGGTGTACTTTTAACCCATTAATAGCACTAACAGACCCTTTAAAAAAAAAAAAAAAAAAAAATTTTTTTGCCTGGAAAACTCCTTAATATTACAACCAGTTGCTTGCTCACATCATTATCGTACATTTACCATGCTCATCTGTTTTGTACATGTATTTGAAAAAAGTATAATAAAAACATTTGAAGAAAAAAAAATCTTCTCACTTCACCAAGCCATCATCGCTGCAATTCCTGCATTACCCTGGTCCCTGTTGTAGTCTGGCTCCTGTCCTGACACTGCAGGAGTTGGCTAAGAATGCCAGTCATTGCTGTGCCACATTGACTGAGCCAGGGTTCCCAGCCAACTCCTGCTGTGTAGGCTCAGTACTGGCAAATGGAGAGCAGAGTGGACCTGAGCATTGTTGGAATGGCAGCGGCATAGGTTCAGTGAGGTGACTGTAAGCTTTGTCATTTTAATGCAGCCCACAAAGTCCCACTTTTAAAGGGGTGTTCCAGTCATTTAAATTCTGTCAATTAGATTCTTGTTTGGCTTAGATGAAGGAGATAAGTGACTTCTAGACATTGGTTCTGCTTATGCCCTAGTCAACTGCAGCACTCTTTAAAGGGAGTCTATCATTAAAAAACAACTTTTAAGCTAATGGCACGTTGGAATGGCCTTCATTGTGGTCTTCTCCCAGCTGTTTCTGTAAAAATCTGTTTCTTCAATTATGGAAATGATCCTCATGGAGCACCTGGGGCGTTCCTCCATGGCAACGAGCACCCATCGCATCATCACCCATTAGTTTGCTGTGGTGACTCCCATCTTGGTCTTCTCTGTATATTCTTTCTTCTACTTCCTCTGACGCAGCGCTGGATGGCAGCGACTGCGCATGACGGGCCGCCATTTTCCAGTGGTCTTTCACAAGAGGTGCAGTACAGACCACAGGAAAATGGCGGCCGTCATGCACAGTCGCCGTCCAGCACTGCGACAGAGGAAGTAAAAGAAAGAAGATACAGAGAAGACAAAGATGGGAGTCACCACAGCAGACTAATGGGCGATGATGCGATGGGTGCTCGTTGCCACGGAGGAACGCCCCAGGTGCTCCGTGAGGATAGTTTCCATAATTGAAGAAACAGATTTTTACAGAAACTGCTGGGAGAAGACAACAATGAAAGGTAGGAGAAGAATGGCCTTTTTAAAGGCCATTCCAAAGTGCCATTAGCTTAAAAGCTGTTTTTTTTTTTTTTTTTTTTTTTTTAATGATAGATTCCCTTTAAAGGGATCCTGGCACATTATAAATGGAGTCCAGGCAGCATTGTTGGCAAAAAATTTTTCCTCTAGCCCCCACCATTCCTGATCAATGTTTTCCAGCCCCAAATTGATTTTTCGCACTGATGACCTATCTATCTTTCGGAGTCCGACACCAGATCCCGCACAGATAGTGTTCTGGCATTCTCCAGAAGCTGGTAGTAATAGGACTGGTGTAGCAGCCCCCGTCTACTGCATAGTGGTGGCTCTGGTGAACTGCAGCGCCACTCCTATTACTTGACCAATCCACATGCAGTATCTGGCACTTGGAGACTGCTAGAACAGATGATCTGTGTGGGGGCTGGGTATTTGGCCCAGACAGATCATACTGATGACCTAACCTGTAAATAGGTCATCAGTATGAAAATCAATTTGGGGATGGAAAACCCCTTTAAATTGTATTTGGTGCCTGATGTTCCTCGCTCTATCATGTGGGTGGTCCTGAGCTAAAGCAGACAAGGGTGTGTAATATAACCATGCTAGATCATCTTTTCTTAGAAATCTTCATGGTGCCCTTCCTCTGTTATTCCTCCTAGAAATCCATGAAGTTGACAGGCGGGAGTTACCAGTTGTGGGAGTCAAAATATATTGTGAATTTCGCAGCTCACTTTAACCATAGAAGGATCATGGTAGTGATATATGCATAACTACATATTTATACTAGATGTTCAAAGTTACAAATCTTTAGGATTGAAGAGCAATAAAGCCTATATCAATGAGAGAACGCAGGTAAACTATTGAGTTCTGAGCCAATGGGTCCTGTTTAAAACCCATAGTAAACTTTTAAGATGGAACAGTTCAGTTTTCCCTCTGGGGTTATCTGGCGGCTCATGTATTAGTTACATACTTCTGCTGCTGCTGGAATGTGGAGCCCTGTATACAGGATTCCTGAATGCCAGGGGTAATATGACGTGACCGCCGTCTGCACCTTGTCAAGGAAATGGCCGGCAGGAATTGGTGGGATATCGTGATAAATTTTGTGTGAGAAGCCAAATCCGTCACTTCAGCACTGACAATATCTTATTCATAGCTGCAAGATGAGACTTTCCTGATGGCGCTCTGTGCCAGGTGATATCTTGTGCCAGATGATATGACTGGCCTGTTTACTTTAGAGAAATGTGCCAGTAATATAGGCTGTCTGCCCCTGAGCCCAGAGGTCGCAGTCAGTCCTGCTCTGCCGACAGGCATGAAGCTAATGTAAGGTCTGGGTCTCACTCCGTGTCAGGTACGTGTCGCATGAACCATGCCCACATGCTGATGGTGGGGATTTCTAGTAACTTTTTTTTTTTTTTCTTCTGATGCACTTTTGATGTCTGTAATTGGACAATCCCTTTCCTGCTGCTGTCATTTTTCAATGTATATATTTTTTGGTTTGTATATAGAGCTGTATGAGGATTTTTTTTTATGAGATTGTGCTTCATGGTTTTACCATGTAATATTCTGTATGATGTACTGGGAAGCTGCAAAAATTGTGCAGTGGGGGGCTGTTTTAGAAAAATGACCTGGTGCCATTTTCTTATTCCTTGTTTTTAATATTTCTGTATACAGGGCTGTATAAGTTGTCTTTTTTTTTGCAGGGCCAGTTGTACTTTTTCTTTATACAATTTTGGCAAGTGTCTGACGTTTTGATCATGCATGTGCTGCGTGTACATGGATGCCTCAGTCACATTTAACTGAGGTATCTAAAAGCTAATTCCCATGAGCAGAGGACTCTGAACGGAGGCATTGCCACCAGGTCTCCGCTATATTAGCTCCTGAGTGGGAGTCATGTGTAAAGGCCCATCATCCGCTGAAATAGTATGGCAGATGTCAGGAAGGCGTTACAGGAACTATTTTAATGTCTGAAAAGCCCATTGACTTACAGTACTGTGTAAAGGTTTTGGGCAGGCATGGAAAAAAAAGGCTGCAAAGAATTCTTTCTGAAATGGAAGTGTTTTAATAGTTTGTGTCAATTTAACAAAACTAAGTGAATGAAAAAAAAAAAAAAAGAAATCTAAATCATACCAATATTTGGTGTGACCGCCCTTTGGAGGGGGAGCCCTGAAGTGATATGATCCTCACTGAGCCCTGATCTCAACATCATCCAGTCTGTCTGGGATTACATGAAGGATTTGAGCAAGCCTACATCCACAGAAGATCTGTGCTTAGTTCTCCAAGGTGTTTGGAACAACCTTCCTGCCAAGTTCCTTCCAAAACTGTCTGCAAGTCCATCTAGAAGAATTGATGGAAGGCAAAGGTTGGTGACACCATGTATTGATTTAATTTAGATTTCCCTTTTTGTTCATTCACTTTAATAGTTTATTTTTTATCAATTAACACTTTTCTATTATTGAAAGATACATTGAAGTATTTTTTTTATACTTGCCTAAAACTGTACATCTGAGATTTGCCTTTTTTTTACAGACAGGTTACATCTATAAAATCATTGATCACTAGCAAGATTCACAAGTGCATTGCATGTCCTAAATAAAGTCACAGTAGTCGTAGTCTTTAGTGGATGCCCATCAGGGCAGCCCTCATCTCTGTCCTATTACAGCTTCTGGAAGTCCTATATTGGGAACCTCTCCCTATTATCCAGAGCAAACCTTGACTCTTACTCTAGATAGCTCAGTGCAGTTATGTATTCTAGTTGGCCATTCTTTTTAAATGTTATCTTCTGGTGATATATCATCTCCATGTTCCTGACTTCTTATCTGGCCCACAGTTAACATACATGTTCTGCTTGTCTGTTAGCCATTTGCGACATGTTCCTTTAAGGGAAACAATAGGTTGGACACGCAAAAAAAAAATCGCTCTCCTGGAGTTTGGAAGGAAAAAAAAAAAGTGCAGCTTTACATACATTGTTCTGAGATTCAGTGCCATTCATGGTTGTAATGGTGTATCTGTATGGTATGACTTATTTATGGCTGTGTGTGCTGATGCCAGGCTTATCATCTGCACTTTATCCTTGGAAGTCCTCTCTACTATTCATGCCATTGTGATTAATTCATTGACTAATTTCTGGCCACCATCAGCTCTATTACTATTTAAAGACTTCTCCTATCTGAAATTCTCTAATGCCGGGTAGTCTTTTTTTGATTTTTGAGTGACCCAGTTTAGCTGTGGCTAAAAATGTTAGTAGTTATTTCTGGCATATGCTTTTATTTATTAAGACAATGACACTGCAGAGAACGGAGACTTGCACAGCTCAGGGTTGTAGACTGTGCGTCATACAGGTGTCTTATATCTCCCTGCATGGTAGCACACAGAGTCCCTATAGTCTGTGGGAGGCTGCAGTCTTTCTAGGAGGGAATACCACTAATATGGCATGCCAGGGAACTTGTCATGAGGTTTGGGGGGTTTTTTTGTTTTGTTTTTTTCTCACAAATTGGCATGGAGAAAACCCAGAATAAACTCTGTATACGTGTCCTAAAATACTTGCATGTAGAGGTGCACATTGCATCCTATGAGTGCTAAGTTACGGATCTGTACAACACAGATCTGAGATATAAACGCTTGTAGGTGTTAGACTCCCTTTATCTGGAAGGTCGATGTTTATCCAGTCAAAAATGCTTCCCAAAACCATAATGGTGCCATGTAGGGGCCTTCACTAAAGCAGTAACATATTTTTTGCCCCCCCCCCCACAAACTGATGAAGCAATGCTGAGATGAGGATCCTTTCTTATGGATATGCAAATACGCCTGTAAGTGCTTTGAGGGCAGACCTGATGTGCCAAATTTGCCTACAGATGGCTGTCATACAGGCAGAGGCTGGCAATTACAGTTGGGACGGATCTGTCGTATCTGACATTTGATAGTTTTTGTGTAGGACACTGGGTTCTCTTATACTTTTTGTGGCTGTAAAACTGGGACTGATCACAGGTGTATTGTGGCTCCAAATATGGGACTTGTAGCAGTCTGTAAAACAAACGCTGACCAGTCTGTAGTAAGCTGATCAGCTTTTGTTAGTTCCATTCACACAGTCACATTGTGACTATGATTCCAACCAACAATTAGTATAATTTGCGTATTGTTTCCTTATTGGCAGCACCTTTTGGCAGATGGCTCCCTATAAATCAATGCCTGGTTTTCATGAAACCTAGTAGCATAATCTGGGAATTTCCAGTTCCTAGCAGGCGATACCTTTTAGAGGCTAACTGAGTATATTACCATGGAATATACTCAGTTAGCCTCTAAAAGGTATCGCCTGATTACTTCACTCTTCCACTACTTTCTATGGCTAATACAGTACAATATTATACTATCAATTCCTAGCAGGTCATGCATGGTGTAATAAGTCACTGTACACTGTAAAGCGCCCTCTGTTGTCTTAATGAGAACTACTACCCCTTCTGACCCATTATTGGCAGCAGCACATCCCCTTTTTACACAGTGGTGTGGTGTGCTCATTTCTCAGCTGGTTACTAGCGTATTTACTCCAGACATAAACATGGGACATAGACTTCAGCTCATGTAAAAGATCTGTTGATTACTTCGTGATTAGTTTTTGCTTAGGCTAGGTTCACATCTGCGCTTGGATCCCAACCGGACTGCCCGAATGGAAACCTAATCCGCATAAAAAAAGCGATTACCTTAGGAAACCCGCAGACCCCATAGACTATAATGGGGTCCCGTGGTTTCCGTTCAGTTTCCACCTGAAAAGGGCAAAAAATGCGGCAAGGAGAACGGAATCCCCGTACGGTGTACAAGCGCAGATGTGAACCGAGCCTTAGCCAGCTGACTGTCTTGAGTCTGCTGGTTGACATAGCTGATACAGAACAATGGATTGCTTGGAGTGATACAGCTGGAGTAAATATGCCAAGCATCCTGAATTCTGGCCTGTTACATTGTACTCAGTCTTCACTTGTGTTTGTGAGTGTTATCAGTGTATTTTCGTAAGATTAAATTTGTTGTTTTCATTGTTAAAGTGGACCTTTTACTACCAACTCCAATTCTTAGCACCTGTTAATAGTCATTGCTATGCTGATTTCAGCACAGTTGGATTTTTTTTCTGTAGCCCCCACCATTCCCAAGCAATAAGTACTATTTTGGAGTCTGATATGCTACTTTCAGGTGGGCAGTGTCGGACAATGTCAGCAGGCAATGAGGTGTGATTCAGAGCTCCATTCAGAGGCAGATGGTGTCATGACTCAGAATCACACCCCTTGTCTTCTCCTGCCCACCTCACAGTACAGAGCCTTCACACTAGTGTTCGGTTCTCCATCGTTTGGGTCCCCATAGGGACCCGAAAGACTGAGAGCCTGTCTGCTTAAAGTGGTTACCCAAGGACAGCAGCAGAACTCATAGAAACCCGACTGAACCCGTTATAGTCTGTCGGTTTTATACAATTTTAGGAGAACTCTGTGGCGGAGACTCCAACGCAGATGTGAACCTAGCCTTAGTAGCATATCTGGTACCAAAACTGACTGACTGCTCAGGAACAGTGGGGGGGCTACAGGGAAAATTCCAGCAAAAAAGACCTTTCATACTCCTGCCAAGTCCAGCTCATTGCATCATTAAGGCGCTGCTACACTAATTGGAATTTTTTCCTCTAGCCCCCACCTTTCCTGAGCAATCAGTTTTGCTACCTGATGTACTGCTAAGGCTAGGTTTGCATCTGCGTTGGAGTCCACCTAAAATTGATGGAGAGAAGATTTCTGCATGGAGGACTTTTCTCTCTACTGGTTTCAGTATAAAACAAGGATTGGCAGCAGTAGACAGAATGACATCATGTGACACAGAAAATGCTTGAAATGTTATGTAATATGTTGAATTTGTTGCATAAGTCAGATGTTTTTGTTGGTGAACTTCTCCACAAAATTGGTATATTAGAGGGTTTTCCTGATATTTAGGTGCGTTATATAATCATTCATAATAAGACCCTTTACAAATAAGTAATAAAACATCCCCCGCTGTGCCCCTCTGACATGTGTGAATGGATTAATTGCTTTTGTGGGGGGGAGAGAAAAATAATCACTACTTGCATTAGTTTTCCTTTAAGGCGGCATGTGAATAGAAGTCTTCCTTTCAAGCCTGCTGCTGGATATTAGGATCTTACGAGAGAACATGTGTACAATTGATCTCCAACGTGGCGATCCAGGTTCTAATTCAGGTCACGTCTCAAGGAGCTGGAGATGAGTCAGACCTGTGTAAGTGTAAAAAAATAAATAAATAAATAAATTGTATGCCCGTATGGCAGGCTAATAAAATATGCCGTAACAGCAGTGTAATGGAGTTGTATGATTGTTTAACCATTAAATGGGATTAGACAACTGTAACTTTGACCACTGAAGCTTCCCTGGACCAGAGAGCATACATGTAGTGTCTTTATAAGACATTTACATCTTCACCCCCAAATTACATATTTACATTTGGAACAGACCTTGTTGTGGGCGCTGCTCTACATTATGTTTGCTGTCAAACAGGTTCCCAAGATCAGATATAAACAATCTGTCATCCTCCTTATAACCAGGGCAATAGGGTTATAACCCTAGAGATTTTACAAGTTAATAATATATTAAAATGTTCCCTCTAGGTAAGACCATGAAAGCTGACCGCATACATGATCCAAATAAAAATGTTTTTTGTCTGGTTTATAGTTGGTATGTACAGGTAGTGGCTGGTCAATATATCCTACAGCTTCCCTGTGTGCAGGTGGTCTTCAAAACAGTGCTCCTATAAAGGGACCATCAGTGCCCACATAATACTAGCCACCATTGCCTTATGCCTTCTATAGTACCCATAAAAAATGTTGCTTAATAATGATAGATGTGGCTGAGCTTGGCTTTAGTACTGCACAATCTTTAAGGTATGTCCAGACGTTATGTAGATGCTGCAGAAAATATATGGTGGCAATAAATGCTCCAAATCTTGATTGCAGGGTATTGCCACAGTTTTTCCCCCTATGCATTGCAGGGGGAAATCTGGTGCATTGATGTACTGCGCCTCTTATTTACGTCACAGGTCAATTTCTGCTGAAGATGTTGGAGATATTTATTTTTTTTTTTTTGTGTGTTCTATAGATAAGAAAATATGGTGAAAAATCTGCAGCATGTGTACACCATGTAGAAATTTTCCGCCTGACATTTTATAGTGGAAAATCTGTAGCCTGTGCATACCATGTGAAAATGCCCTAATAATACATCCTCCAACTTTAAAGCTGTTTATAGCCAGTGTCGGACTGTTCCACCCAAATACCAGAGGATCCACCGGTGGGCCTGGACTCTAAAACAATGAGTATACCCAAGTTTGAAGGGCAACTGTTTTATTTCCTAAGAGGTGAGCCCCCAGAATCACCTTGTCTGGTGGGCCCAAGGAAACTCAAGCCGTCATTGTATGTAGACATAGCTTTAACCTTTTTTTTTTCTGGGTAAATCTGCTTTCTGTCCTCTTGTCCTGCTGCCAGTACATAATGATGAGCATGGACAGAAACCAGTCATGTTCAAGCATTACCAGGAAAAGTACCAGCTCCCCTTAACTTATTATCCCATTGTTTACAGTTGTTGCCCCACCCTACTTTGTTGGCATTGCATTATTGGCTACTACAACAGAACTGCTGGAATAGTAGGGTAAGAAATAGTTCATGCTCAGCAGGCAAAGGCACTGCCACCTTATTACACTTCATCCACAACTTAATTTCTTGTACCTTCAACTAGCTTGTATATGCTTATGGGACAGTCTTTGTATGTTTGGTCAACCCAAAAGTTCTGGTTTGGACATTGACTTGCATGTATCAACCTATAGGTGTTACTAAAGAAGGAAGAAAGCTAATTGGCGTACTTTTACTGGTCGTGTTCTTGGGGAAGACTTTCTTATCCAGCTAGGTCTGCACAAAGCTGATGCCTCCCAAAGGCTTCAGACTTGACACTTGTAGGCTGACATTGGTTTTAATGGTTTCTAAAAAAGAAAATGATGACCTTTGATATTTGGAGCTGTGGGAGTTTTGTTCTCTGAACCTTTCTCTATTTGCTAGTGCTGTACCAGGCTGAACCATGCACCCCTGTGGGAGTCCTTTCTTGGTATGATGGAGCATCTGGAGAATGTTTTGTGTCTTGTGGGCAGGGAGTCACCTGGAGGCACTCTGCTGTGCACAGTAATAAATCCTAATTACTAAGTGCTTAGCTTCTTGGTTTCATGTAATCCGAAATGCAGGGATTCCTTTTGTGGTTTTAGTTGATCCCAGGGGTTTTCCCTGTAAGCCCTTCTCCTTTCTTGTAGAAAAGCCACATCATTATGATAACAGATACTAGCATGACAGCAGAGAGCTGTTACGGTAGTTTCATTCATGCATTTTGTATGATGTCACACTATAAGAAGCAGCAGTGGCCATTGATCCACTTGTTTCTAAAGAATGGTGAATAATATTGTAACTAAATTTTCTCCTAAAATATCTAAAGGGGTGTTCTAGTTCATATTTTTAAGCCCTCACAAGACTTACATTAACAAACATTTTATAGTCTCCTCCCCATTTGGTTGGTAATTCAGTGGAGTGCCTCCATTCAGGTCTCGGGTCATTGGCTGTATCACTCATGTGTAGGTCAAGGGTCAGAAACTTCAGGGACCCAAAACAGAGACACTCTGCATGTTTCTCTCCCCCTCCTGCTGAATGAAGAGACAAATATAGAGAGGTTATTTTACGCCTTGGCAGAGGTTTAAAAATATGAACTGGAACATCCCTTTAAATGTCACACCGATTCCTACTTGTACAAGTGGATTTATGTTGATGGGACTTTAAAGGGGTTATCCTGCCTAACTTTAGGATAGACCATCAATATTGGGTCAGTGGTCGTCTAACTCTCCGCACCTCAGCTGATTGTCTGCTTAAGCTCAGCATCATCTTCATTGTTTATATCTAGTCCAGACACGGGTACTGCAGAATGCCATATTTCCACCACCACATTACTGAGTACAGTACAGAGATATACAGTTATGTATGTCACTTTTGTAGTTTTGGATAAAAATGACTTTGAAGTGATATACAAATGAAACAGTTAGTGCACTGGAGGCGGGCTTTTAGGTCTTGGAAGACTGCTCTTGCTACTCAAGTAGTATGGATGATTTTAGAATAGTGGGGAATAAGTTCCCACTATACAGGCAGGCGCAGTGCTCCAGGTAACTTAAGGCCTGCCTCCAGTGCTCCAGCTGCCTTGTTTTGCATTAGACTTCAAGGGTGAAATTTCGCTAAATCTATAAAAGAGACTCGCATAACAAAGGTATGTTTATCACTGTAGTGTGCAATGTAATGCAGACGTTTCAGTTGAATATACCTAGGGGTAGTGGTAAACTACCTTTTAAAAGGCTGCAGCACACCTCTGGTATAAATGCACTCTTTATACATTGAATCTAATAACGACACTATTTCAGTGGTGAACATCCATATTCTGATCACTGAGCTTGCCATAGACTCAGTGCTTGGTGTGTCCTGTTCTTGGTGAGAATGAGAGCTGAACACGATGAAACTGAAAATTAATTGGTGTGTATGAAATAACAAGCAATCTACGTGCTCAGCCAATAACTGCATATCATTGGCAAGTGTTATCAGTGGGTGATAAAAGGTAGTGATGTAATAACTAATATATTTATCAAACAAATCTGTATATGTCAGCTTGTAACTATAATAAGTGGTTATACAACAACATAAAAGTGGATTCTTTACCGTAAAATCAGTGAGGAATTGATGCTGTCGGCCAGGGGATGTTTTCATGGTGAATTCACTAAAGAAGTATAAAGGGATCTCGATTCCTTACTTGAAAGTAGTCGGATTGCAAGGGTACCAGTAGTGGTCATGTGTGCCAAGGTGACGTCAGTCCTGTAAGCCTAGGCGGCACTGGAGAAGCAGGGGACCTTACAAAGTGCTGCTTTTAATATTTTGTTGCTATGTTGTAGCACTTGCTGCATCACCGGCATGGTTGCTACATGTTTTCTGTGTGCCTGCTGTATACTTGCTGTATACTTACTGCCTACAATGTATCTTTGCTCTTGCAGTTCTCTGTGATGTATACCACTGTTTTATAGACTGTGTATATAGACACTGGGACTGGATACATAATGTAGTAGAAATCCAGCTGTAACTAGGTGTCTATAACCTCTTGCCACTTGCAATGTCAGTTTAGTATTTTGTGTAAACAATACTGTGATTTTCTCCCTTTTTCTCTTTTTACTATTAGTTTTGGATCTTTCTTGCTTTCCATTACCTTCTTTTCTTTGCACTACATATTTGATATTCTGTCGGGAGAGGACTTGAGAGATTTTCTGAAGTCCTTCATCTTTTTCCTGTGAGCTGTGTTGCTTGATCTTCGGTTTCTGATGTGTAGAGTACTTAGTCATCTAGTATTTGTTGATATATTTTTCTTGAATCCATTCTTCCTTCAAGCCGCCCAATATTTCCTGTGATGCTGTCTGTTCTTCAACCTCAAAGAAGACTAAATCCGCTTCTATACTGAATGGATGGTAATGGTTCACCTTCCTTTAGTGGTGGGCTTCTGTAGATTGGTGTGTGTTTTGGAAGCTGCTTGCACAGCTATTATTCCAGAATAAAGTGTGCAGTAGGCTGGTATAAGTATGTTTTGTAAGCTCCATGCAAATGCATTGTACAGTAACCTGGCATGAATTTCTGGTGGGGAACCCGCACCCAAAATATTGGACAATCCACAACTTTTGGATGTTGACTTCACACGTGGCTGGTTTGTTGCGGAAATGCTCTAAAAATAATATTAACAGCTTTAGCACGACCTGAACTGAGTGTGGAATAGAAAGGGGACACTGACAATTATGGGGCAATAGTGCCCAGGTCACTGTGACTGGCAGTGGTAGGATTTGGCTAACATTCGTAAATGCATGTATATTCCAGTTATTACAAATTTTTACCTGTCTATACTCAGGTCAAAGACCGCAACCACCAATCGTCCGTGAATATTCTCGGACTATATCTGATAACTGAGATCAGTGGGAATTTGACCGCTCGGACTCCAACCACTCCCCAGAATTGGGGTCGCCTTCCCCACCTACTGCAAATCTGCAGCCAGGAGGAGTTAAAGCGTAACTAAACATTCAGACAAGTTTTGATTTCCTGACAATATTTGTGTCATTAAGTTTTTTATAATACGCAAATTTTGGCTCCTTTCTCTGAAATCCTGCAGTTTTTCACTCTTTCCCTTGCTTTTCTACTGAGAACTGTTCCCTGCTTCTCATTCTGTACGTTCTGTATGAGGTAAAGAGAAAGTGAGAGTGGGGAGGGTCACCAAACAGCTATATCTTGGGCATTATAAAATGTAGAAACTTGCGTTTGGTGTCATATAAAATTATGATGCTAAGGATACTCTTCCACCTGTATGATTTATAGAGATATCACTGCTTGAAAACGGTCTGAATTGGGATATTTATATGCAGCAGCAGCATATAAATATCTCAATCCCGACTGTTTTCAATAGAGAAGCAAGAGAAAGTGAAAATGCAGAATTTCACAGAAAGGAGCCACAATTTAACAAAGTATATTACAAAATGTATTCTTGGCACAAAAGCTGCCAGAAAATCATCTGAAAAATTTAGTTATGCTTTAAAAGGGTATTCTGGGATTTAAATGTAGTCTTCTGCTCATACGTGGTGGTTTTTATTTTTTTGAGCTTTATAGGCTTGGTTTACAACTTCACCCTCATTAACTGTATATGGACCTTTTTACGTTTGTGTGTGCACGTGCACAGCCACTGAGCACATGGCAGACTGCAGAAGTCCTACCTACGGTTAGGGATGGTATGGCAGGTAGAGTCATTTACTGAGCTGCAAGGTTATTGGGAACCTGTTTGTGACAGTGGCAGTCAATAGGACTGGTTCTTTTATGGCCGAGATGGTGCATTTTTTGTAACTGTTTTTCAAACTTGTTTCTTTTGCCCAGTATGAATTTTTGAGGTTTTGGGTCCTACAGTTCCCCTTTTAAATGAAGTGTCAGTCGAGCTTGTGCCGTCCCGATCCACTGAAAGTCTAGGGCATTGACTAAGATGAGAGCTGTAGGGTGCGGTGCCTGCTTGACCACAACTCCATTCAACTCTTGCTTGCCACATTTTTGGGATGGGTATGGGACACAGGATCCCACAGTGCTGATTGGTATTACACTTTTGGAGGGTTGTATAATTTTACTATATCACAGTTTATAGGACTCTTCATAAAGTCCCTTACTTGGTTGCATTCATTTGCTTGAAGCTATGTATATTCTTTTATAAAGGGACTTATTTAGGGGTTGACTTTCTTATCTCCATTTTTTGCACATCCAGTCAATTAGAATAGGTTTATTTGAAGATTTTCGGCTGAAACCCTTGACCTCAAAAGGGAAGGATATGATGACAAGTTTTTGAGACCTGGTGACTGCAAATTTGTCTCACACTTTGTTCTCAGCATGTTAAATGTCTGTAAGCCTAAACACAGGAAGTGACACGTTTGTGGCACTGTATCTGTTTGCGGTCATCTATGCTGAATCATGAGTTTTTTGACAGAAGTTTGTTCAAACGACCATCCTACTAAACTTTTTAAGAACAGAACAGTGGACACCGTATTTATCCTGGCATCGATGTCTGTTCGTACCAACCCTAAGCAGGTTTTACTTTTATATTTTCTTTTAAGGAAATGTTTTCTGCTCACTGACTCTCTTGTTGTTCTGGTGTTAGGGCGACTTCTGTTTTCAATCCAAGCTGTCACTTGCAGTGATGTATCTGTATGCATGTGTGTCCTCAGAACACCTCAACGTGTTATGAATAATTATCTGCCGAAATTGTTGCTTTTTATTATATAGATAGCAGTGCGTCTGAGTTGGGAATCAATTTTGGGTGGAGTCGATAAAAATTTACCAATTCCAACATCGACATAAAAACGTATAATTAAAAATTATACTTTTAATATTTATAATTCTTTATGTATAATGCATAGTTTGTTGCATGATTACTTTTTATTGGAATTCAATAATAGGATCATTATTGCTTCTGACTGATCATGGCAGTCAGCCATTTATGAAGGAGTCGGAGCAGGAGTCGGGCTGTGGGGGAAAAAAAGGTTAGTCGGTGGTTTGGCCTACCAACTTCACAGCCCTGCTAGATAGAATTACAGGAGCCTTCAAGAGGAATTTAAGTCTTAAGACTTTGATTTTACCCATCTTGTTCAGTGGTTTTATGACCACAGGGACTCTAGCCTCAAAACATGGTAGGGAAGTCAATCCCTTGCCCTGCTGTGCCGCTCCATGCAATGGCAGTTTCGTATACATGCTGTCTCAAATGCCAAGTGTTGGGACAGACAAACAAAGGGGTTACGCTGTGACTGTTGCCCAAGTTCCCAGGTCAACCAGTAACCTTTGGTGTGTGTGTATAGGGCCGTATTTTGAGTTTCAAGCAAGGTATAATATTCTGCAAAAGTTTTTGTGTGTTAACATTATATATCATTCCCTAAAGTATTTCACCCTTTTCTCCTTTCATTATAGCAGGTAACTCTAATTAATGTATGTTAATAATTAACTCCCATTATATATTGCTGAGATGTTTTCTATTTTCCTTCTTACAGGGATAAAAGGAGCCGTTGTGATATCGGTAAGAAGAGCGCAAGCACAAAGGTAAATCAGTAAATCTAAGAAATGTAATTAAGAATGGAAATCTAATAATAGGAAATGTATTTATAGCTTATTTTATGCTTATGATTGTATATTATTCTATATCTTTTATGTAGTAATAGATGGCACACTGCTGAGTGGACAGCAGATGGTGTCCACTTGGTTAGCTCCTGGGACTTTTTTTTAAGCAGAGTTGAAGCTTTCCTTGGCTTGGTTGCTTTCTAGTTTAAGGGGTTGTCCAGAATTCGAAAAAAAAAATAGGGCTGCTCTCTTCCAGAAGCAGATCCACATCTGTCCATGGGTTGTCTGGTACTGTAGCTCAACTCCCTAGATTCAATAAAGCTGAGGTGCAGTACTGCAGACAACCAATGTTTTACTGAGCTTTGTAGAGTAAAATACGCCGACCACCTCTCTAGCGATATTCGTTACACACTAAAATAGTAGTAATAACGATTATTACTAGAGATGAACGTTTAAATTGCTACAATTTTTATAGGTGGATAGAAAATTATATTTTTATGTAAACTCCTATTTAATTTGCATTCACAAATTTGGTTGGGGCATTTCTTCTGAGTGTGTGTGTGTGTGATAGATAGATAGATAGATAGATATTCATATATATAACAGACAGTCAGTCAGTGGGGGGAAAAAAAAAGTATTTAGTCAGCCACCAATTGTACAAGTTATCCCACTTAAAACGATGAGGCCGGCCTGTAATTGTCATCATAGGTAGACCTCAACTATGAGAGACAAAATGAGAAAACAGATCTAGAAAATCACATTGTCTGTCTGATTTTTAAAGAATTTATTTGCAAATTATGGTGGAAAAGAAGTATTTGGTCAATAACAAAAGTTCATCTCAATACTTTGTTATATATCCTTAGTTGGAAATGACAGAGGTCAAACGTTTTCTGTAAGTCTTCACAAGGTTGGCACACACTGTTTCTGGTATGTTGGCCCATTCCTCCATGCAGATCTCCTCTAGAGCAGTGATGTTTTGGGGCTGGGCGGTGGGCAACGTGGACTTTCAACTCCCTCCAAAGGTTTTCTATGGGGTTGGGATCTGGAGACTGGCTAGGCCACTCCAGGACCTTGAAATGCTCCTTACGAAGCCACTCCTTCGTTGCCCTGGCAGTGTGCTTGGGATCATTGTCATGCTGAAAGACCCAGCCACTTTTCATCTTCAATGCCCTTGCTGATGAAAGGAGGTTTGCACTCAAAATCTCACTATACATGGCCCCATTCATTCCTTCATGTACACGGGTCAGTCGTCCTGGTTCCTTTGCAGAGAAACAGCCCCAAAGCATGATATTGCCACCCCCATGCTTCACAGTAGGTATGGTGTTCTTTGGATGCAACTCAGCATTCACTCTCCTCCAAACACCACGAGTTGTGTTTCTACCAAACAGTTCTACTTTGGTTTCATCTGACCATATGTCATTCTCCCAGTACTCTTCTGGAACATCCAAATGCTGTCTAGCAAACTTCAGACGGGCCCGGATATGTACTGGCTTAAGCAGGGGGACACGTCTGGCACTGCAGGATCTGAGTCCCTGGCGGCGTAGTGTGTTACTGACGGTAGCCTTTGTTACGTTAGTCCCAGCTTTCTGCAGGTCATTCACTAGGTCCCCCCGTGTGGTTCTGGGATTTTTGTTCACCGTTCTTGTGATCATTTTGACCCCACGGGGTGAGATCTTGCGTGGAGCCCCTGATCAAGGGAGATTATCAGTGGTCTTGTATGTCTTCCATTTTCTAATTATTGCTCCCACAGTTGATTTCTTCACACCAAGCTGCTTGCCTATTGCAGATTCAGTCTTCCCAGCCTGGTGCAGGTCTACAATTTTGTTTCTGGTGTCCTTCCACAGCTCTTTGGTCTTCACCATAGTGAAGTTTGGAGTGTGACTGTTTGAGATTGTGGACAGGTGTCTTTTATGCTGATAATGTCAAACAGGAGCCATTACTACAGGTAATGAGTGGAGGACAGAGGAGCCTCTTGAAGAAGTTACAGGTCTGTGAGAGCCAGAAATCTTGCTTGTTTGTAGGTGACCAAATACTTATTTTCCACCATAGTTTGCAAATAAATTCTTAAAAAATCAGACAATGTGATTTTCTGGATTTTTCTCATTTTGTCTCTCATAGTTGAGGTCTACCTATGATGTCAATTACAGGCCGGCCTCATCTTTTTAAGTGGGAGAACTTGCACAACTGGTGGCTGACTAAATACATTTTTTTTTTCCCCACTGTATATAATATATTATATAATGTGTGTGTGTGTGTATGGTAGGTATGAATGCCTCACATATTTTTTGCAGTTGTTTGGAAAGTACATTTTGTTTGCAGAAAGGGACTACTTGAGTCTGCACGTTAGTGGCAAATTTGAATTTTTGTGCTATTTTTGTAATCTCTGTTTGCTGCAAAGTTGCATGAAGGTGGTTGTGTGTATATATAATAATCATCCTTTAATAATCTCACCATAGGGAAATTCAGTTTGTTACAGCAGCAAAGATAAACAATACAAATACAATATATACAAAAACGTTCCAAGGTAAAGAGGAATTCTAGTGATAGTAGACAGACAGGTAGAAAGGTAGAGGTAAAAAGTAGCAGAGGGGTATCACAACAGAAAGATATTTCAGTTCTCTGTATGGCCTGATCTCCACTTAGGACTGTGTTGGTTGTACAGCCTAACCACAGCGGGGAGGAAAGACTTCCGATAGTGCTCCTTCTCACACTTAAGGTGAAGTAGTCGATCACTGACAGTACTGCCCAGCGCTATCACGGTCTCATGCATGGGATGGGACTTATTCTCCCACATGGAGCTCACCAGGGACAGTATCCTTCTGTCACCCACCGCCTGCACTGGGTCCAGTGGGCTCCCCAGGACAGAGCTGGCCCTTCTAATCAGCTTGTCGAGTTTATTTCTATCCCTGGATGATATACTGCTCCCCCACCAGGCAACTCCGAAGAAGATGGCTGATGCCACTACCGAGTTGAAAAAAGTCCTAAATGCCCACTGGACTCCAGAGGCTTCCAGCCACCTAAGCAGGTAGAGCCTGCTGTGGCCCTTCCTGTACAGGACATCCATAAGATCTGCCCTGTCCAGCTTATTATTGAGGAGCACACCCAGGTACATATAGGTGTTGACAACCTCAATGCCTGTCCCCTGGATGTCCACTGGTTTAGGAGGGCATCTGCATTTACGGAAGTCCACCACCATCTCCTTGGTCTTCCCAAGGTGGTTCTGCTGGCACCAGTTCACAAAATCCCGATTCAATTTTCTGTACTCCCTGTCATCATAGTCTGTGATGAGGCCTACTATTGCAGAGTCATCAGAATACTTCTGTGTTTTGTTTTGTTTTTTATATACTGTATGCTGTGCAATCTCAAAAAATTTAGATTTTGGTATCACAGTCACAGTTTGCTAGGTGCAGTATAGATTTTTAAAATATTAGTGAATAACAGCAAAATATTACTTGTCTTCTGTATCAGTGTTTTTGAGAGTACGAGCTCTTGTTGTAGTTGATGTTTGCAGTATATATAAATTGTGTACACCTTGATTTTTTTTATTTTATATGTATTTTGTGTGTGAATGTAAGATTGAATGAGTTTTAGGTGCAAATATGTGTTTTTAGTGCATTTATTTAAAAAATTGTGTTTGTCACAAAGTTACATGAAGGTGGACGTGGCTATTGATAACCCATTGAGACACATATAATCTTCAGGTTGTCTACTTTCAGAAAATATATAGGTTTAGGGGTTCACTTGCTTTCCACGGTGTGTAATCCCTACATTTTATAGGATGATACATTATTAACATTTCCAGCTTCAAAGCAGATTTTTTTTTCCTTCCAGTTCTAGTGATTTTCTGAAGACATGTGGATGCAGGTGTAGGCCTTAGTGATATGAATGGACTCTGCATATGTTGAACTTTTACTTTTAGGAGGTTTGGTGCATATAACTTTTTGTGTGGTTTCCACTTTTAGCAACTAATATGCATTTATTTGCATTTTTTTTTTTTTTTTTTTTTTTTTAATATAAAACACTCACTTTAAATCAAAATTGCATGTAGGTACCTGTTCGCATACAGTACCAAGTGGCGTTTTGACAATGCTGCAGGTGTCTACTTTTAAGAAAATATATAGGTATGGAAGGGGGGGAGGTTAGCATGATTTTTTTTTAATGTTGCAATTAAGGTTTTATTGTCCATCTCAAAACTGTGAAAATTGCCCCGGCTACCGGAGGTGCAAAATTTCCGGAGACCCCTGGCAGTGAAAGGGTTAAAGCAGTATTCCAGGTGAGGTCTACAAAATGCTTTTTAAGCCACTACCCTATTAGTAGTAATATTTATTTTCCAAAGGGGATGTCTGCCAGATGATTTTGCCCTATCAAATGACCCCCAGCACTTGGTAGGGGCCCATAGCAACATGTGTAGAGATGCCTTTGTGGCCATTTTGCTGCATCTTCATTGTTAAGAAAAATAACTTTTAATTCATTACACAAATAAGATGCCAAATGTCATAAAGGCGATCCCTGCATGTGTTTTCAGGTCTTGCTTGCTAGCCCTGCCTGCTTATCTCTACTTTTAACACCTACCATTGTGATTTGACTGTCAGTCTTGCCGATGTCATAGTGCTCTCCATTGAAATATCACGTATGCAACATTAGTTTTCAGCCCAATCTAGACATGATCCGGACCACTTTGGAAGGTGGCTGGGAGGGAGGGGGGGCTGCCCTTGTGACATGTTCCATTTAATTTTATTTAAAGGATTAAGGTTGATTTTTCACAGCAATGAAGATGCGGAGAACACTTCTACCACATCTGCACATGTTGCCAAGTGCCCTACTAAGTGCAGGAAGTCATTTGGTTTACAGACTTATCTGGCAGACTCCCTCCCTTTTAAGTGTTACATGCTTTTTATAACACGACTATGAACAATGACTACAGATTACCTACATAGAAATCTAAGCTGCAAAGGAAGCCGGGGGTCCATAAATCAATACTGTATGGTAGTATATTAAGTGTCTCTTGACATGCTATTATATTTTGCTCATTCTCTATTCTTGTCAAAAGATTATGATTGATCTACAAATAGAAATGTCATGTTTCTGGCTTATTCATACACGCAAACATGAAAATATATTACATATTTACTATTAGTTTTGCTACATAGGATGAAGATATTAAAAAATTGACATCTGAATCATCATCTGACTCAATCTGCTGAGTCTTTAAAGTCTTTGAAGTTGCCCGTTTAAGGTGGCCATACAGCTTGTTCAAATGGCAGTTATTCCTCCAGAAATTCTATTACACATGCATCCTCTGAGTATGCAAAGGGGAATAAGCCACTGCTGGACACTTCTTTGGAAGACTTATACTCCTTGAGAACAAAAAAAATCCAACATGCCCAACTCTTCTTTCAACATAATGTCTTCTGTTGGGGAAGAGTCAGGACACCCCCATTACACATCAGATAGCCAGTTCTGCTTATATTGGTGGATTTGGCCAACATTCATTTAATGTGTATGACTACCTTTGCCTTATATAAAAATGGGCTTAAAAGGTGGGCTTTTTATCATTGGCTGACCAACAGCTTATTGCTAAAAAGGGGATGCGTTGTGTTGGGCGCTCAGTGTCAATCAGTCGCATATGTGGTATGTTGTTATCCGATCACTGGCAATTTTGTACATGCTGTCTGTGCCTTGTGCTTGGCCATTTTTAAAGTGTACCTCCAGTTATAAGCAACTTTTTATAAATGAATAGTACAGGTGAAAATAAACTTTGTAGTATCGTTCTCTGCCTGAAAAGTGGAGAAGAAAACAAATGTCTTTAAGATATATTACAAAGTTTTTTTATATTACCCTGTACTATTCATTTATGAAAAGTGGTTTATAATGGGAGATACGTTTTAAGCTGTTTGTCGAAGGCCTTGTGCAAATTGCAGAGTCTGTACAGTCCTGTATTATACAGAAACCCCATGTGTAACCATATGATGCTATATTACTGAGATAATCTCCCCTAGAAGTGATGGTTCTAGGGTAGAATAGTTCTGTATTATGGCATTTGATGGACCATAGTGCTGACTTAGGATAAGTCATCAGCTGAAGGACAGCAGGGGTCAACATCTGGGACCCTCTTGGATCCTCTGATTGAAAAGGTAGCAGTGCTTCTGCGTCACAAGCCATGATGATTTCCCGTTCATCGGTCACACATGTGCACACCTGAATGCTGTGGCCTATTCATACTGCCAAAGACCCCTGCCAATCATCTATTGATGACCTATCATAAAGGTAGGTCATCAAATATTAAGCCTGGAAAACTCCTTAAGGCTGAAGCCCTACGTTGTGGAAAAGCTGTACCTGCAAAGTGAATGGGATTCTGGCTAATCCTCACATTTCAGAAAAAATCTGCAGCGGAAAAGCTGTGTCTTTGAAAATTGCAGCATGTCAATTATACCTACAGAAAACGCCAGCATTTCCGCATCGGTATAATGAGGGAAGAAAGTCCGTAGAGGGAAAACTCAATGAAAAACACTGCAGAAGATCCCATGGCGAAAATAGATCATGGGTTTGTTTTTTTTTTTTTTTTTTTTTTTTTTTTTGCTGCTTTTCACTGTATGGGACCTTAAAGTCACAGCCTTACAAAGATCTCCCTCCCCTCTGTTTAGAAGTGTTCTGAATTTGTTGTGATTTACGAGCGCCAAAGACGTTTTCGATGGAAGCAGAGTAGAGTGATATTTCCAGTACGGAAATGGTTTTTCACAAAATTATCTCCATCATTTTGGATTTATAGGGAACCTGTCACATTAAACATCCAGACCAGAAGAATAGCTTGTATTTAAAGCAGTAGGAGCTGAGAAGATTAATTTATATAGTTTGTGTTTTTTTGTATTTAAGACAACCTTTAGTATAATCTGTAATTCATGAAATTAAATTCCTGTTCTTTCTTGGATTAGGAGTCCAATGGGCGATCCTACTCTCTGACAGCCATCAGTGAACCTACAACATTAAAAGTCAGTCACTGATAAGACCACCCACTGGACTCCTAATCCTCATACCTTTTATTTTATAGGTTCAGTGAGGGTTAGGTTGGCTGTCAGTGAGTAGGACCGCCCACCGGACTCCTGAGCTTAGAATGAGCAGGAATTAAAACAAAAAAGGACAAATTGTACTGAATCTTTTCCCACAGAACACTATATCAATCTGCTCTGTAACAGATCGTACTACATGTTCAATGTGACAGGTTCTCTTTAACTGGTTACTGATGAATTGGTAAGTAGGAGTCACATTATATTGGCTCAGTAACATTCACTTGTCAGCAATCATGTAGGTCCATTGGCACATTGCAAATGAGAAATGGAAAAATCAATTGTGTAAACTGTAAGTGTTATTTAGACAATCAGGGCTATATAAATATGCCGCGTCCCAGCACACTGGATCTCTGAAAAGCTGATCTCATTGCCTTTTTTTATTGTATTTGGCCTGGAAGAGGTAACATTGTGTTTTTCGTCTCCAGCTTAATAATGAATTCTGCTTCCTAATATTGCTGGCCGTCTTGTATACCACTTAGTAGTATAATGTTGTACCGTGTTAGCCATTGAAAGTAGTGGAAGAGTGAAGAAATCAGGCGATACCTTTTAGAGGCTAACTGAGTATATTTATAAGTAAGCTTTCAGGAGTACTCGCTCCCTTCATCAGACATGGTGTGATACAAGAACTGAAAATTAACAGATTTTTATACACATGGTTTTCAAAGCATTTTAGAGTCCTTAAAAAAAATTGCAATCTAAGTAGAGAAGTTATTTACAACAGGTCAAAAAAAACAGTCTGGAAACTTGTGGTGCGTGACGGAGGGATCAGTAATTCTTGCTGTTATCTGAGGCGCATTATCGTCCGGAGTGCCCTGAAGGCCCCAACTGAAAATGGCACCTCACCTTGCCTACATAAAAGGTGCATGACCTGCAAGCACATCCACACCGCTGACAGTGTACCTATCCCACAGTCACAACAGGTGCACAGAATTAGGGGGACATTTTCCTGCAGGTCTTCCAATGTGGTGTACCTCATAATGTGTGTGCAATGTCCCACCACAGGCCTCTATGTGGGGGAAACAGGGCAGAGACTCAGTCAACGAATGAACTCACACAGATCCACCATTAATAACAGCAGAACCGATCTCCCAGTGGCCGCACATTTCTCCGGAGAAAACCACTCTATTGAAGATTTGCGGGTTGTGGTTTTAATGGGACATTTTAAGACACAGGAGAAAAGGAAAGAAATGGAGTACAAATTTATGCAAAAATTTCAAACTCTGCAATTTGGACTTAATATTCATGCCAGCTTCATGTCACACTATGTTTGAACCATGAACTGAACTCAATATTCATGCCAGCTTCAAATCACACTATGTGTGATCTGTGAGGGACACAAATCACCTCCTGATAGCAAACAGATAACAGCAAGAATTACTGATCCCTCCGTCACGCACCACAAGTTTCCAGACTGTTTTTTTGACCTGTTGTAAATAACTTCTCTACTTAGATTGCAATTTTTTTTAAGGACTCTAAAATGCTTTGAAAACCATGTGTATAAAAATCTGTTAATTTTCAGTTCTTGTATCACACCATGTCTGATGAAGGGAGCGAGTACTCCTGAAAGCTTACTTATAAATATACTCAGCCTCTAAAAGGTATCGCCTGATTTCTTCACTCTTCCACTTGTATACCACTTAAGCAGGTTTGTCTGTGTCAGATGAGCACTGCTGATAGGGGAGGAATTTTCCCTCTTTAAGCTGTTATTGAACCTGGTGTCATCACTTGCATGGGGGAAGCTGCTGTTTCACTTGGATATATTTACACATGGGCTCCAAAGATGCTTCGCAATCCACACACAGGATTATGCATTTATTACTTCATTGATCTTTGAAGAGCACCTGTTACCTCGCCTGACGTGACTGTCTTATACTGTAGAATTGTATTCCCCATAATATAACAATTACGGCAAATCTTTCCTTAGAACTCTGTATTGTGTAGTTACATGTGTGAATTTGCTATTTGTTCCCATTTTCATTGGGATAGCTGTACTCGTGTCACCAGTTCCTTACCAGCAACCAATGAGGCCGCTGATAGGTCTTAGCAGCCATATTAGCATCATGGCTTCTGGCAACACAGCATCGGCAAAAGGTGGAAATGTCACTGTCAGCTTGCTACAAAGCATCAGGGATAGGCAAGAATGTGCGTGGTTGTTTTGTGTGTGTGTGTGTGTGTGTGTGTGTGTGTGTTAAATATTACACCTCTCCCGGCCTCCCCACAGGTTCCTCCAATCATGGACAATCTCCTTTTAAGTGCTGTCTGTTTTCACAGAAAAGCAACAAAATAATTTCTGGCAAAATCATACAGCTATGTAACAACTTAAAACCTGAGTGGCCAAAGGTTTCAACCACACTACGAATACATCAGTGCCGTCCGCTGTAGTCCTAGCCTTGGTAAAATGTCCTTTTTACACAAGGGACTCCAGCACAGAGTTCATATAAAATCATGGACCATAAAGTCCTGCAAGCTTGACTTTCATCCAGGGAAATAACAGAATAAACAATACATATCTGACAGACTACATTCTAGTCAATGGGTTCCTCAGAATCTGTTGGTGTCAGTCATTAGATGGATCTGTTTTTGGTTTTTTTTTGGTTTTTTTTTTATATGTTCCCTCACCTCCCCTGGGCCGCCGATCGTTATACTCAGGGGTCTGAAAAGACCCCTGAGTATAATGATAGCAGTGTTTGTGTGGTTCGCGGTAGCAGCTGCCACAGGGCTCCGGTATTTACACCCCTGTTGGCAGTGCTGACTGGCCAAGTAGCCGCACTATACCTTGGGCAGGGCAGTTGGAGGACTCTGTTGGAGTGGGTTCACATAGGACTCTAAAATTATGTTTAATCAATATTTATTAAAGATTTTTCAAATATAATAGAAAAAGGACAAAAACCATGTAAACGAACAAATTGTGCGAAGGCACGCAGGCCTCACCCATGTAGAAAAGGGGAGCGCCCTGCCAAACACTTTGGAAAACAATACATTAACAGTCTAGTGAGTAGAACAAAGGGATGAAGGGCCCAGTTATAAGGCACCACAGAAACAACATCTTCAAATAAAAGGGAGACAAAAAAAACAGACAGATTGGACACACAATGGAAACAACAATCAGGAGGAGACATACAGGGGGGGGAACAACAGGGGGAGAGCAGAACGACCAGCAGCATCCCTAGAGGAAAGGGAAAGAAGAATAGCAAGGTAACTCTGGCTCAGGAGGAAAAAAAAGAACTCAGTAGATTCCTGAAACGCCACCCACGGCTGCCAGAGGATGTCAAATTTGGAAGGATCAGGGGAATCCTCCGCCACCAGGGCCTCCATTCTCCTTATTAGGAGAAGCTCCTGTAGAAACTCAACCAGGGAGGGCGCAATAGAGCTCCACCAATGCCTGGGAATGATGGTTAGGACTCTGCAATTAATCGAAAAATTGAAAGCTCAATTAATCGTTGTAAAATTGCTCACAATGATTATTCCAATTATTCTGCATTCATGCCAGCCTGTGTCATTGGCTAAAGGATATGTCACTAACTGTACACTATTCAGTTAGGATTGCTGATATGTAAATAACCGAAGACAATATTCAGTGGTATGGCATATAAAAAGGAGTGTCTGAAAATTAATCATTCATTAATTGTACTGAAGGTAAAATTTTCAATTAATCATGACTTTGATTTAGGTCATAATCACTCGGCCCTTATGCACACTAGGGCTGGGCGACTAATCGAAAAATAACCAAAACCAAACATCCACCAGATAACCGATGTGATTTTGTTCGTTCATCACTGTTTGCCGTTTCGTTTGGACTTAAAATGTCCAAACTGAAACTGCTATTATTATACTCTGGGACCTCTTCAGATCCATTCTGCCAGCCCCCATAGTACAGGGAAATACCAGATGACACAGGAGAGGAGGGATCGGTTCTGGTGCTGGCTCAGATCATGTGGGCAGGGGTCAGAAGCTGACCGGAAACCCAAAGTTCAGTCAAAATAAAACCTTGGGGAAATAACTTATTTTTAAGTAGTTCCTGGATAACACCTTTATTTATTAAAACAAAAAGTGCATTGTGTGAACCTGTTCTTATACATTATCTTTTGAGGCCCAGTTGCACCTGGTGAATCTTTTGTTACTCTTGACCTCCAGCCATTAGCTCTGGTTACCACATGGAGCTGTAAGCATGTCACCGAGTTCTTGACAAGGTAAATATTATTGTAGCTTCGACTGAGTGCTTTACTGCCTCGCATTGTTTTCTAGCTTGCGGAGCAGAGTTGACGTTAATAGTATCATATAACTGCTTCCAAAATGTTCTCCTCTCTGTGAGCAGATTTCACCCCTGGCAGAAACCCTAGTCACGTGCAGCCTCCCCCCACCCCATCCTCAGTAATAAAGAGATTTTATTGCTTTTATTTGCTCTCCTAAGTTACATGTGAATTCATATAAAGTGAATCCAGGAGGATATAAAAGTAAATTAACAGGATAATGTGTTCTAGGTTGTGCACTGTAATAATTTTAGATTTATTTATTACCCTTGAGAAGGCTGAAACAAGAAAACATACAGAACATTGCAGACGTAACATGCAAAAATACAAAATACTACGGCAAGTATTGCTTAAGCTATACTGGAGTAAACACTGCAGTTAGCCTCACACTTGTAAGCATGAGTGTTCAGTGCTTAGGCCAGTGTAAAAAAAAAAAAAGTGAGATGCCGTTTTTGTGCATACAGTTCACTCTTTTCTCCAACTGAGAGAGAATATTTGGTGCTTGATGCTCTCTACAGTTTTTATGACTTATTGATGGGTCATGAAATTGAATATGGACTTATTGTTGTAAAATCCATTTGTATGATAGTGCTCACAATAGCTTGTAAATATAATATGTATGGAAAAGGATACAAATACTCCACATGTCTTTAGAAAACAAAGCCCAGTTAGGTGCCGGCACCAAATTTGAAGGGACGTCTGCTTGACTCTTGAAGTTCATACAGTTTTGTTTTGTTTTTGCCTTTGTGTGGTCTGTAATGTCAATAGATTTGGGGTGATGTGTAAAGCCCTGCCAATATGAGGTCTGTTTACTTAGAGGTTAAATGGTTACTAACTTTTCAACAAACTTTTATATAAATCAAAAGGACAGGCAAAATGTAAGAAACTTTGCCATATACTTTGACAGAAAAATGCCTCTTTCTCAACTTGCCATTCTCTTTTCTTCCTCCCTATCTCTGCTAAACTGACATTCACTCTGAAATCTCTGCTGAACCAGTCTTGGTCTCCATAGACTGCAGCTCACTGAAGGATCAAATTACAGTTGTCCATAGAAGTTTATGCAGACAGGATGGAGGGGTGGGGTGAGGAGAGAAGGAAAGAGCTGAGCAAATGGAGGCTGCTGTAATGTATAATTAGTTTTCTGTCCCCTAAAGTGCTTTATTTAGATCAGTACTTCCATCTTTTATTGGGAGTTGGGGAGCAAAGTCTCCTGTTTTCTCCATGATTTCTGTCTGGCTATAGACACTGGACCGGTGAACAAAACGCCATCAGCCTTGTTTGGCTCAGACATGACACAACTGGCTGACTAGAATAGGAATATGTATAAATCTAGTCTTAGAGGCTGTGTATTTCTTTACTATGAGAATATTGTTTGATTCAAGAAAGATAGCAAGATACTAACTCCAGATTTATCACCGATCTGACTGTGTCATAAGTGGATTTTGATGTATCATTTTTGTGTAGAGGGGCTCTTTTTGGGAACACAAATCTTCTGCTCATCCATAATTTACATAATAAAGCAGCTGTAAATATGATATTCAGAGCATTATTGTGATACAGTACTCCCTTATTAGCTCCAGAGCATTTTATAATTTTTACAATGCTTGGGGCATATGAGCCATGTACATATTAACACTGGGCATACAGAGACGAGAGTGTTTTTAGATATGGTAATTGGAGGAAAGAGGCACTGGAGCAAATAACTGACCCAGTTAATGATCACAAACTGGAAAATGTACTGTGAGGACCAAATTCTATGTACAAGGTCAGCGTGCCTAGCGAACATATTGGTGGTTGCTGATCAATATAGATGCACTGTGATTTATATATTTAGACATGCCTGGTACAACAGCCTAGTAGACTTTAAAATTTTGTGTGCAGTTTTTTCGTTTCTACATATACTGGGGGGAATCTACTACACCATCTACTCCAGTCTTCTGGCTGGTTAGATGTCATACTGGCACATCTTTTAGTGCACTGCTCTTGTTCTTAACCTTGCTTGGCACTTTTTGCAAAAGTGAACAAGAGAGCAAGGCGGGCCGGGGCAAGGATACCCCCCCCAACGATCTTATTATAACTCCTACCAGAAAACTGATGTGAGTTATACATAAAATCTATAGCCGTGTAGATTTCAATTCTGGGGCATGGGAGTGTTTCTGATTTAATAGGCCTGAGACTCTTAATAATTCAGGCAGGCCTCATGCCAGTTTTAGAAAATGCTAGGCTTAATAGTTTCCCTTCACTGTTTTACTGACTTGCGACTAGCTGCCTCACTGGCAGCGCCTTAAGAAAATAGATCCTCTATGCTGCATCTAGTTATGATCAACAGTATACTGGACTTTAGATGCGAAAGGACTACCAGAAGAAACCATCTTTTCTTGCCAAAGGTTTTATCTGAAGCTGAACATAGAAATGGTTGCTCACTGCTTAACACTTGGATCAGCTTGGTGTGCCTGTCCAGTCCCTATTTCCTCCAGTAGCAGATGGAGGCTACTTGATCCCATTGATAATTTAAGGTGTATGAGTCGATCTAAAAAAAAGTCAAGTATGTTGGATTTTAACATGTCCAGTTCTGTAAAATAAGCACTATCAGAGTTTATCAACTTCTTTGTAATAAAATAGGGTTAATACATCAGCTTCAGCAGTACTTCCAAACCATGAGGAGCTATAGACAGCTGCAGGTTGTGTAGGATTCTGTCCAACTGCAACATACGTATAATTTAAAACAATCACAACATGTGCCAAAAGGGAAGACCCATCCCAGAAACACTTTCCTAAATCACACCACTATAAAACTTGGAATCTGTTGTGTCCTGGTGCAAAAAAATCTGTAAAAAGGCAAGTAAAATACCGGTGTGTTATTACGCTGAAATGAAGCCTCCTCATCCTTCAGAGCCTGGTAGTGACTGCTACCTCTACACCCCCTATAGCTACACCACAGTGTTACCAGCTCAAAAATTTGTGCTGACACAATTTACAGGGATTTCCCCTCTCTAATTGTCCATGATAAGCTGTAGTCTGAAATCATGGCGCCGTTCCATCACTACCACTGAGTACAGATTCTTTAGCGAATTACTGACATTCGTCTTACACTAGGTTCACACTAGCGTTCGGGTTTCCTTACTTCAGGTCCACTTGGGGGCCCAAAAGATGCAAACCCTATCCCGTTAAAAAGCAGTTACACGTGGAAACTCGTGGATCCCACAGATCACAATGGGATCTGCCTGGCGGAGAGAAAAGTCCTCGAACGCTAGTGTGAATCTAGTGTTAGGACTGAAGAGATGGCATATTGCTAGAAAGTGTGTAGGTAGCATGCTTGACCCTTGACTTAGAGATATACAAGCAGTGTCTCTGAGACATCCCCTCTCATTGTGTAACCTGTCTTCTATATACTTCATCTTCTTGTGTTTTAGGCTAAAGCCCCATGTTGCGGAAACACAGCTTTTTTTGTTGCAGATTTTTCCAAAGCCAGGAGTGGACTGAGCAAGAGGTAGAAGTATAAGAGCTTCCTATATATTCCCCATTTCTTTTGTAGCCATTATTGACTTTGGCTCAAAAAACCGCAACAAATCTGCAACAAAAAAAGCTGTGTTTCCACAATGTGCGGCCTTAGCCTTAAAGAAGTTTGCACATTAAAGCAATTTATCGCCATTCCACAGATTGGGGGGATAAGCTGCAAAATAGTCTGGGACTGACCACTACAGGTGAAAAGAACAGAGGTGTTTGCTACCTTGTCTGGATAGAGTGGCGGTTGTTCATTTCTGAGACTGCTGAAGATATCTGGTATATAGCACTTTCATGGGCTAACTTCTTTTATGTTCTGTCTGCTTTGTAAATATGGGAATATTCTTGAAGAAATATTCTTGGATGAAAAATTGAGTCATAAAATAGATTACAAAATTGCTGTGCTTCTTCATGACAGTGATAAAGCTTTGTTTAAATAAAACTGGAAAAACCCTTCAGGCTTTTATATTTTGCAAGATGAGCGACTTCATATCAGGGAATCTTCTGACAGATGTCTGACACTGGACAGAGAGGCAATGCCGTGTGGGGATTGCAGTGGAGAATGGTGGATGCCTAAGACACCCGCATCACGTAATAGTGGTTTAGGAAATAACTTGAACATCATTTCAGTGTTTTTTTTTTTTTTTTTTTTTTTGTTTTTTTTTGTCTTTAATTCTTTCACCTGTGTTGCAAGAACTTTAAAGTTAACGCTCCACACTGCAGAGACCCAGGACACCCACAGATCAGCCACAGCGATATTACATTCACAAACTCCTCTGTAAATCCACTGTTCCTGAATTTAAGACTATGGAGAGATGATGTGTGTCCCAATCCAATAAACTATAGATAAAAGTACTCAGCACTCCTGAACTGTATGTTCAGGGTATTTATTCAGGGTTCATCACAGTAAGAACACCAATAGTGACGTTTCAGCCCTCCAGGCCTTCATCAGACTCTGTGATACATAAACCAAATGCCATAATATTACCAAAAGTCATGAAACATATAGTGATTATGACTGGGTACAGATGAGTATACATAAGCAAGATTCTGCATCCATATGAGGAAAGTTCTGAATTTATTTTATTTTTTTGCACAAGTTGCCAATTTATAAATGAGGTACATTCTTCCCTGGCGACTGCATCTCATACTCCATGCACCACTGCGAAAGTCTTGGCAGTAGAATTGTTTCCAAAATTTTAATGTTTTCTAAAAGTTCATTATTATTTATAGTTGGTCCCTTTTACAAATTATAAACTTCTTAGGCAGGAGTGTTTTCTTCTTCTGCCTTTGACACTGTAGCCCACACAAATAGTACATGAAGTCATTTCAGAATCTGAGGAGAGCCCGGCGCAGATATGAATCTAGCCTCAGTGGTGTGATCGAGGAAAACCATCCAGAAATGGGCGATCCAGTGGATTTTAAAAAATTCCTCTACAAAAGGAGGTCAAAGGCAGATGGCAGGATATGAACAGGCAGTGCACAGACAAGCAAAGTGCAGCCGAATACAACACTGGTGCTCCAACTAACATGTCTGTCTGCACAACTCCTCAGTCCTTAGACATCAATGGTACTGGACAGCAGTGGATAAACATTGCATGGTCAGAAGAATCCAGATTTATGTTGCACCATGATGGTGGGCAGGTCAGAATTTGGTGCCAGTAGTAAGAATTTATGAACCCTTCCTGTCAGATGCCTGCAGTTAAAGCTGGTAGAGTAATGATGATTTCTTGGCACACCCTGGGTCCTATGATATATATGTGTGTGTCACAGTAAAACACTGCACTTCTGAAGGCCAAAGGAGGTTCAGAACGCTACTAGCTGGGTGTCGCTCTAAAGTAGTAATTGTTAATGTGATGGGCGTTTACCCTTAAAATGAACATGGGGGTTACTTTTTGGCCGTCCCTAGGGCTTTCAGTAGTAATTGCATGGTTTAGGTAATATATTGGTTTGGTTAAGGGCAATAGTATGATGTCACTGTCTGTTCAGATTTATCTCTTCTTCTTTCAGGTTGCGAGGGTCAAAAAATGAACAAACTTCGTCAAAGTTTCCGGCGAAAGAAAGATATTTACGTCCCAGAGGCCAGCCGACCCCACCAATGGCAAACAGATGAAGAATCTGTCCGGACTGGGAAATGTTGCTTTCAGGTTAAGGTAACTGCTTCTCAATGTTTCGAAGCCTTGCAGCCACAGACACAAAACAGCCAACTGCATTGTTTTCTGAAGACTTCTGCCTTCAGATTTATAAATCCATTCCAGATACTTTGGATACCTACTGTAACTTATATATATTAGATAGATAGATAGATAGATAGATAGATAGATAGATAGATAGATAGATAGATATTGTTAAAGGGATCCTGTCAGGAGGATTTCGAAAACTAAACCACCCACAAGTTCTTTCGGAACAGAAGTTTAGTGTGCCAAATCGCCCTATTCCAATGCAATCCGTGGCCGCATTAAAAATAAAGCTTTATAGTTACCTGTTGGCTGTACTTCTTGTGACAGCGCAGTTGTTCAGAGCCAGAGGAGTACACTTTTGCTTCAGTGCGCATGTGCAGTGAAGCCGAAGTGTACTTCCACAGCTTCACTTAAGAACTGCCCAGGTACTAGGAACACCAGAGATGAGTCCGATGAGACTCCTCTCTAGGTAAGGTATAAAGCTTTGGTTTTTTAATGCAGTCACAGCCGTAAGGACCTGTGGGTGGTTTAGTGTCCCAAATCACCCTAACAGTTTCCCTTTAAGGTATCTATATGCATTAGGTAAATGTCGGCAACCCATCTTGTGTGTATGGTTCACTAAACTCTTACCTTATACCAGAGATCAGGGCAGAGTAGGATTGAGCACATTGGATATTTAACATGGACTGATAAGTTGTCAGAGGTGTCTGGATGCAGTATATTCCTCACTCCCTTTTCTAATTACATGCATACTCTGTTAATTATTTATTCCGACTTGCCCATATGCTTTCAGTCTGCCATCTAAATTGTATTGTTAGGTTATGTTTGTGCAAGAAGTGTTCCTATAGTGTGTCTTCCACTTTAAAAAAAAAAAAAAAAAAAAAAGATCCAGTTGTAACATTGCAGTGTTGCTAGTTACATGACATCATCCTGTCCTGATTGATTTAGACCTTTGCTTAGTTTCTGAAGGGCACAAAGTAGCACTACCCACCCACCTTCATACCTACTAGTTTATTTGATGCTTATGGTGGGATGATTGTAGATGAATTCTGGTATAAGATGCAGTGATGCCAGCCAGACTCAGCTTGGCACTTAGTTGTTGTGGCCAAGCTTTCTTGATGTCTTACAGCAGCTGCTATCCAGCTTCATTGTGGGATGCTCATAATTTTACCACATGTAGTAAATTAAGACTCCTAATTACTAAGAAATGACCATTTGGTATACCATTAATATTTAGCAATCCAGAAGCTATTAATATGATCTACTTTAAAATCCCAAATCCCACAATATAATAATTTAAAATATATAACTGTAATATAAAATAATGGCTTTAAAAACTCTTTGAGGGCTGTGGCTTTGTGTTCCCAGTTCTTCTCATTGCATTGTAATAGATTGTGTACCATAATTGTTTAGTGTTCTTCTGAAGATTTAGCTAAATTCTTCAATTTTTGGCATTAGTACAAGATCCCTATCCCTGTGCCACATACCCAGCAGTAGTTTGTAATCTACTCTGTTACCTATCTCTAGTCTGTATCATAGGGGCTCGCCACACAAAAGCTGTTGATCACGTGTTACGACTGTTAAATGTATAGACCTTGTTGTCACCAATACAAAAGGACTTTGACCGCTACGTATGAGACATCAGCACTGGGGGAAACGAGCAGACTAAACCTCTCCATTATCTGAACTCTATTCTGCATCTTCAGTCATTTTCTGCTTGATCTAAAGATTTAGCTCCAACTTTTGTCTTTTGGCCCTGTACCCCCATTGTTTTGTCCCAGGAAATATAAAATGAAGCAACTTTTGTAGTAGGCCTAAATTAAGTGTTCCTATGCATACAATTTTTGGCAGATTTACTAATGCTGTTTAAAACTAGACTAAGCAGTCTTACTGTGCCAGATTTATCAAATGTCTAATGTTGTTTGACAAATCTTTAGCATTATTAGTCTTTCTAGTCTAACTTGACACCTCCTAATAGCTTAGTATCTTCCCGAAAAATGCAACAGAATTTGATGTGATTTTTTTGGTGCACTGTGTCCCAACTTGGGCCACACCCACTTTCCAAGAAGGGGCCAGCCCTTCCTTGACACCATTGGGAAGAATGTCTAAAACCATTGATAAAGGTGGTGCAAGGCGTGGTAGACAGTGTTTGAAAATTCCACCAGAATTCTGGCACATCTTTCATACTGAATCTCCCCCATGGTGTGACAGTGGTGACAGACAAAAAAAAAAACTGTGTAGTGTAATCCCGCAATCTCTTGCTTTAACCTACTTGATCCCTGTTTGTACTAACATTTTTGTCTACCCCTATAATCTGCACAAGCAATCACTAACATCCACAGATGGCTGATAATTTATACCAGTACCAACAGGGACTCAGCGGAAACCACCATTCCCCTTAAATCTCCATGCTTTGAAAAGAAATAGACTGCAGTGAGATTTCACTGGTATTTGACTTGGTTTGTGGTGTGTGAGTCCCTGTGGAGGTTGGTGTGTATTGTCTGTCTGGAGAGTTGGAGAATATGGCGATTCGTTGCTCAGATTTCAAATGAGAGACCATGGTTGAGTGTGGCAGTTCTTAAATATGTTATCATTGGAGAAACTGGACACTTTCTTGGTGACTTGTGTGCTACACCCAAGAGATCTTCAGCTTGTGTAATATATTATTGTTTCTTGTGCTAAAGTATGTTTGGTGTGATAGCTCCTAGTCAGGAATATGGTAACGGGATCAGACTACACAGGATTTGTTTGTTGTCTGTTGCCATGGAGATGCATAGTATGCATATGAGTTATAAAAGCAAAACAATAGAACGCTTTTAATAAAGACCTGCTGCATGATTTGCGCTGAGAGAATATAAACTTTTTTCTGTCATGGCAGGAAAGTTGATTTAATAGTGAAACTTTAGCTTTTCTCTGTTCTAAATCAGACTTCAAGACTTGTTACTTTTTATCTTGATGAAGAGAAAAGATAAACTTGGGTTCCCTGTTTATAACACTTTATCATATTTGTTCTTTGTCTTTTTTCCTACTGTATAACAAGAAGCAACTTTGAAACATATTTTGTTCTGCAGTTTTTTTAATACCCATATTTGCTGTCAGTTCATGAAAGTATTAGTATTAAATTAAGGCAGGATAAGTGATCTGTGCTGCACTTCTGCTTTCTAACATGCTGCCTGCTGATAGGACTGACTGCACCTACAGTGCTGTGCAAAAGTTTTAGGTAGGTGTGGAAAAATGCAGAGTAAGAAGCTTTCAGAAATGGAAGTGTTAATTAACAAAATAAACTATTAACAAAATGAAGGTAATGAACAAAAGAGAAATCTAAATCCTATAAATATTTGGGTTGGCTGCCCTTTGGAGGAGGAGTCTTGGAAGTGATTATATGGCTCCCACAGAGTCTTGATCTCAACATCATCCAGTCTGTCTGGGATTACATGAAGAGACAGAAGGATTGGAGCAAGTCTTAGTTCTCTATGATGAAACTCCCTGCCGAGTTCCTTCAAAAACCGTCTGCAAGTGTACTGAAAAGAATTGATTGAAGGCAAAGGGTGGTCACACCAAATATTAATAGGATTTGGATTTCTCTCTTGTTCATTCACTTGCATATAGTTAAGGCTCCACCGTAAATGATTAATTACCATATAAGGCACCAAAATGAACAGCACTGATTGCTCGGCGACTAGGGGTGGCTCGAGGGAAAACTCAGTACATCAGAATCAGCGGAGTGGATGTAAAGAACAGGAGGTGGTGAAAAGGTTCCCTTTAACATGTATGTCCATCTATACTGGAAGCTACTATCTTTATTTTCACTGCAGTGCATTGATAGCAGAAATTGATTAGTTTTTTATTTTTTTGAAGCTTCATGTATCTGGACTATATTTCTTTAAAGGGGTTTTCCAGGGCTATCGTATTGATCACCTATCCATAGGATAAGACTTCAATATCAGATCTTTGAGAGACTGACACCTGGAACCCTCACTGATCAGCTAATTGAAGGAGCGAGAGGTTTGGACAATTGCCATAGCCTCATCACTAATTACCAAGCACAGTGCCGTACATTGTATAGTGGCTTGGCTTGGTATTGCAGCTCAATCCCATTCTAATATTGATTGTTCTAATGATAAATTCTCAATCTCCTAGTCCTGGAAAAAACCCCTTTAGACTGAGGCTCCACATTGCAGAAACTTGGCTTTTTGTTGCAGATTTTGCTGGGGGGTTTTTTTTTTGTTTGTTTTTTTTTTCAGTCAAAGCCAGAAGTGGATTGACTCGTAGGGAGAAGTATAAAAACTTCCTATATATTTCCAATCCCTTTTGTAGCCATTCTCTGCTTTGGCTCAAAAAACTGCAACAAAAAAGCTGCATTTCCGCAACATGGGGCCTTAGCCTAAGGCGCCAGGTTGCAGAAATGCAGTGGTTTTCACTGCTGCAGAAACACAGTGGAAAAAAGCTGTGTTTTACTGTACCAGCAAAGTAAATGAGGTTTCATGTAATCTCATCTACACATTGCTGCAAAAGAAAGCTGCAGTAAAGCTGTGTTCTCTTTTTTTTTTTTTTTTTTTTTTTTTGTGTGTGTAAAGCTGAGTTTTGCTACATGGGGCCTTGTCCTTGCTGGAACCGTTATATTAGACATTACGGCTATAGGAAATGTAATATCCAGAGTTCCCCTGTTCATAACTGTGTGTAAAACCCATATCCGCTTGCAGAAATGAGCACATATTTAATGTTGTGATTTGTTGCATTACGATAAGTTAATTTTCACTGCCACTTGAAGTATATCTCGGCAGTCTGCTATAACATATTTCCATTGAAAATCCCTGCAGGAGTTCGCTCTTCAATTATGATTCATTTTCGGTAATAATACTTGCCTTCTGCTGAGGGATTAAAGCTTTTTATGTATTGGCACAGTGGGAGCCTGTATCCTAGTGTATTTCGCTCCATTTCCTGCCTTCATTCCAGTCTGAGACTTTGCAATAGCAGACGTCATGTGGGTGAAAGTTAGAAGAGCCTCCCTCACCTTTGCTCCATATGCCCGGTCTGCATGTACTCTTCAGAGGAGGCGGCTGTGTAGTGCCATGTTCAGATGGGTGTATCCTGTGTGTTAGTGGTAAAACAGGGTGATGACTTTTGTCTGTTTTTTAGAGTATACTGGGCTATTACTGAATCATTGACAGGATTTACAGCCTCCCCTGACAATATCAGTTTATCACGGTAGGGAGGACACTGCTGTTTGTCTGAGTAGCTTGCTTTTTAAGAGGGGTTTATGCTTTTTATTTGCCGATATCAAGCTGTTGGCGTGAATGCAGTAACATAATCTGTAAATTATCATGAGTTGTTGTTAATCTTCTTATTTTCACATCAGCGCTACATATTTTTTGGGGTTGGATTTCGCTCAGTAATGAAAACTATGGAAGTACTGTGTCATTTTCATATTTTGGGGGTGTGTGTGTGTGTGTTTGTTTTTTTTGGTGGGGGGGGTTGGGGGTCTGATTGCTTTTCCTCAAGGAGTCCAGTATCATTTCATGATAGAATCTGCAACAGAGACTCCTAATGGAGCTTTTGATGCAGGTGTGAACTAAGCTTTACAAGAATTGAGGCCTTATTAACTCTTTATTGCAGGGGTCGGCAACCTTTGGCACGCGCCCGGCACGGCGTGCCACCCTCTTGGCACGCGAGGCTTATTTCCCTGGCACGGCAGCAGACGGCCTCACCCAGCAGTTTCGATCAGACCAAACATGGGCCGAAACGAGAACTGCTATTATTATACTGTGGGGTCTCTTCAGATCCCGAGAAAAAGGGGCCTGTGCGAGCAACCCGGGACAATATGGGACATATACCGTGTGCAGGGGCCGCTATGGGACAGGGCATATACCGTGTGCAGGGGCCGCTATGGGACATATACCGTGTGCAGGGGCCGCTATGGGACATATACCGTGTGCAGGGGCGCTGGACTACCGGGGTGGGACATATACCGTGTGCAGGGGCCGCTATGGGACATATACCGTGTGCAGGGGCCGCCTATGGGACATATACCGTGTGCAGGGGCCGCTATGGGACATATACCGTGTGCAGGGGCCGCTATGGGACATATACCGTGTGCAGGGGCCGCTATGGGACATATACCGTGTGCAGGGGCCGCTATGGGACATATACCGTGTGCAGGGGCCGCTATGGGACATATACCGTGTGCAGGGGCCGCTATGGGACATATACCGTGTGCAGGGGCCGCTATGGGACATATACCGTGTGCAGGGGCCGCTATGGGACATATACCGTGTGCAGGGGCCGCTATGGGACATAATACCGTGTGCAGGGGCCGCTATGGGACATAATACCGTGTGCAGGGGCCGCTATGGGACATAATACCGTGTGCAGGGGCCGCTATGGGACTTAATACCGTGTGCAGGGGCCGCTATGGGACATATACCATGTTGCAGGGGCCGCTATGGGACATATACCATGTGCAGGGGCCGCTATGGGACATTATTCTGTATAACGGTGTGTTTTCTATATTAAGGATGTGTTTTTGCACAGAAAACTCAGGCTTTGTTTTTTTTTGTGCAAAAATGCACCAGTTTTACATCGAATGAAAAAGTTCCAAATATAGCTGCATCCAGATACAGTGTGTGTTTTCACCATAAGGATGCCGCCATACGGTGCTCCTGGACACATTTACCACTAATTGCAGGCTGCACATGTACTTTCATTGCTTCTAATCAGAAAGTACAGGAGCGTCCCAGGAAATAGCAGTAAACGCATGCGTCCTAAAGCATCTTGTGGCAGCACTTCTGTGTTATGGTTTGTGGTATATGACTTTAGTTTAGGGGTCGTCAGACTTACAATTATTGACCGGCACTCCGAGTACCTCATCTTTGATTTTTTTTATTAAAATCGGCACGCCGAACAAAAAAGGTTGCCTACCCCTGCTTTATTGTGTAGGTTCATCTTGGTATCAGACTATTCCAGTTTAAGCATGTTTAAATGTCTGCAGATGGACTCCAATTCTGTTGCCATCTTGTGGAGGTTTGGTCTAATTGCTTTGCAGAAGCATTTGCTTAAAGGATTTATTTCCCAGATTTGTAGAAAGAGCTCATGTTAATGAAAACCTAGTTTTATGTGCACAGATAGGCAAAGTAATCTCATGTGAACTACTTGTTAAATATAGTGCGTATATCTAATGTCGCCGTTAAATTGTATCACAGCATATGACCACACATAGATTTGGGAAATAATTGTTAATCTCTGATTTAGCTTGCCTGTTATCTGTGAGGCCACGCTCTGCCCTTGGCAAACCCATCAAGGCACCAGGGTGGCCATAGAGTGTGGGATGACTCAAAACTATTCTTACGTAGGAAACCACTCTGCAAAATCTTGTTTGATATTGACAGTGTTCTGGTTATCAGAAGTGTTTTGTAGCTGGTCAAGTACAACATACAAGATTTGTCTAGTAGCCACAATAAGGCCAAAATATCACCCTGTCTATGACCAACTTGAGACTGAGGATGCACTGGTCATACTCTCAGCAGGTTAGCCGCCACACAATCCCCAGTGGCTAACCTGCTACAAAACACAGTACAGTCATGGCCAAAAGTTTTGAGAATGACACAAATATTATATTTTCACATGATCTGCTGCCCTCTGGTTTTTATGTGTGTTTGTCAGATGTTTTTATCACATACAGAAATATAATTGCATTCATATTATGAGTAACAGAAGCTTATATTGACAGTTAGAATGAGTTAATGCAGCAAGTCAATATTTGCAGTGTTGACCCTTCTTCTTCAGGACCTCTGCAATTCTCCCTGGCATGCTCTCAATCAACTTCTGGACCAAATCCTGACTGATAGCAGTCCATTCTTGCAGAATCAATGCTTTAATTTTGTCTGAATTTGTTGGTTTTTGTTTGTCCACCCGTCTCTTGATGATTGACCACAAGTTCTCAATGGGATTAAGATCTGGGGAGTTTCCAGGCCATGGACCCAAAATCTCTATGTTTTGTTCCCTGAGCCATTTAGTTATCACCTTTACTTTATGGCAAGGTGCTCCATCATGCTGGAAAAGGCATTGTTGAGCGCCAAACTGCTCTTGGACGGTTGGGAGAAGTTGCTCTTGGAGGACATTCTGGTACCATTCTTTATTCATGGCTGTGTTTTTAGGCAAGACTGTGAGAGAGCCGATTCCCTTGGCTGAGAAGCAACCCCACACATGAATGGTTTCAGGATGCTTTACAGTTGGCATGAGACAAGACTGGTGGTAGCGCTCACCTCTTCTCCGAATAAGCTGTTTTCCAGATGTTCCAAACAATCGAAAAGGGGATTCATCAGAGAAAATGACTTTACCCCAGTCCTCAGCAGTCCACTCCCTGTACCTTTTGCAGAATATCAGTCTGTCCCTGATGTTTTTTCTGGAGAGAAGTGGCTTCTTTGCTGCCCTCCTTGAGACCAGGCCTTGCTCCAAGAGTCTCCGCCTCACAGTGCGTGCAGATGCACTCACACCTGCCTGCTGCCATTCCTCAGCAAGCTCTGCACTGCTGGTAGCCCGATCCCGCAGCTGAAACACTTTTAAGAGACGGTCCTGCCGCTTGCTGGTCTTTCTTGGGCACCCTGGAGCCTTTTTGGCACCAATGGAACCTCTCTCCTTGAAGTTCTTGATGATGCGATAGATTGTTGACTGAGGTGCAATCTTTCTAGCTGCAATACTCTTCCCAGTTAGGCCATTTTTGTGCAGTGCAATGATGACTGCACGTGTTTCTTTAGAGATAACCATGGTTAACAGAAGAGAAATAATGATGGCAAGCACCAGCCTCCTTTTAAAGTGTCCAGTGGTGTCATTCTTACTTAATCATGACAGATTGATCTCCAGCCCTGTCCTCATCAACACCCACACCTGTGTTAATGGAGCAATCACTGAAACGATGTTAGGTGGTCCTTTTAAGGCAGGGCTGCAATGATGTTGAAATGTGTTTTGGGGGATAAAGTTCATTTTCTAGGCAAATATTGACTTTGCAAGTAATTGCTGTTAAGCTGATCACTCTTTATAACATTCTGGAGTATATGCAAATTGCCATTAGAAAAACTGAAGCAGTAGACTTTGTAAAAATTAATATTTGTATCATTCTCAAAACTTTTGGCCATGACTGTAGTAGTGTATGAGATTGAATCAAAACTCATCCATACACTGCAGAAAAAGCTTGCAGCGCGAAGTTTGTTTTGCTACAGTTTTTATGCGAACCCTGTCAGTTATTGCGGCTTGTTCTTTTGCAATTTTCAAGCCAGAGGCAGCTGACCAGCTGACCAGGAATTGCAGCTGAAAACCTCGATGGTGAAAACCAGCCAAGACCAGCTGGCTTTCACCAAAGGCAACAGACCCGACATGTTTGGCCTTAGCCTAAAGGTTTTTTTTTCTAGCTAAAATAATGATGAACTATACAAAAGATAGGTCATCAATATCAACATCAGCAGCTGATGCACAGAAAACAGTGCAGGAAGCGGACAGCTCTGTTCACTCCTAATGATGTGAATGGGAGCTGATCTGCAGTACCTGGTCTGGCCACTACTTCCTGCTCCATTCTGTATAGCAACTTCATTGAATCTCATATATATAAAAATGAGTGTTTGTTCTTTATGCGCGACCAAACGACTGGACCGATCCTCACCAAATTTGGCACACATGTACATCAGGTGTCCGGGAATATTATAGACTGGGTCTCAGCTCTCTTGGATGTACCGTTCCTGAGATACAGTATTCCCAAAAAATGACCAACATTAGCTAATACAAGCCTGCAAGTCTTTCACTCATATTCCAACTGCCATACACACGGTCACATGTCCCTTATCAGCCAATAAGAGCTCGCAGGCGCTTACACTCCTCAGGCACACAGGTTTCCATAGCAACCAAGCTATTTATGACCTGTATTAGTCAATAGCAGTTCGCAGGTCCTTAAATATTCAGTCATATCACGTGTATCAGCCAATATAAGTTCACATTTAATTTACCAGGTTTCCATAACAACACAGCCATAAATAGACTGTACCTATACTGGACTAAGTGGCGTAACTAGGAATGGCTGGGCCCAAGGCGTACATTTGACATGGGACCACCTTCGGCACCCCCCCCCCCCCCCCCGCACAAACTGCTTTCCTGCACACAGTATTCTGCCCCATAGTGGCCCCTGCACACAGTATCATAGTGGCCCCTTCATATAGTATTATGCACACTCCCCGCTACCTCTTCAATGTTGTACCAGATGTCACGTGAGCCAAGCATGCATCGCAATACATAATGACGTCTGGGACGTCACCAAGGTTGCCCAAAGCCTGCTGAAAAGACCCCAGAGTATAATGATAGCAATGCTTGTGGGGTTCACGGCCTGCTGGCCTTACTTACTGATGCCCGCTCCTGCTCAAAGCCACCTCTGTAGAAGGTGAAGCGCAGGCAGCCATGAGCAGGAACAGGGATCGGTAAGTAAATACGGCCTGGTAACGGCCTATTTTAAAAAAAAAAAAAAAAAAAAAAACAACTTCAAGGGCCCGCCGGGACCCCTAATGTCCCGGGCCCTGTGGCAGCCGCTTCCACCGCTTCCCCGGTATTTACGCCACTGACTGGACTGCCATACTGGATTTCAGCATTCTTATAAATTGAAACGTTTTTAAACTACTCATGCCCCCTGCAGCAAAACGCATGGCTGCTGCTCGAGCTAATAAAAACTGTCAGCAGACCCAAGCCTGTCTCTAATCTGACAAGATATGTGACAGACTACAGCGAGCTGCTGAAACAACCCAGCAGACCCAAGCCCGTCTCCAATCTGACAAGGCATTGTCAGCCACATGCACACAGCTGCACTCCATGTTTCCATAACAACCCAGCCATTTTTCTTCACTGCTGTAGGTCAGCTTTAAAGGGGCAGGGTGCTGTGGATGACACTGTTACACAAGGTCACATACACACAGCTTTACTCCAGGTTTTCCATAACAACCGATTGCAGGTCTTTCACTGATATCCAAACTGAGATACACATGATCACATGACGCTTATGGACCAATGGAAAATCGCAGGTTCTAAAGTCTTGACATACACGCAGCTTTACACCAGGTTTGCATAGAAACCAAGGTATTTATGACCTGTATGAGTCAATAGCAGTTCGCAGGTCTTTAAACATTCAGTCATATGATGTGTATCAGCCAATATAAGTTCACATTTCATTTACCAGGTTTCCATAGCAACACAGCCATAAATAGACTGTACCTATACTGGACTGCCATACTGGATGTGAAGTGCAAAACTGGCCAATTCTGATGGGGTCACTACACAAACAAAAAATGAAATATACCCGTGCAAAGCTGGGTCCTTCTGCTAGTAGCTGATAAATATGGGTGCTGAGTGTTGGGCCTCACCGATCTGATGTTGATGAGCTTTCCTTAGGATAGGTCATCAGTAATTTTATCTACTAATCTTAATCTTTCCTTAGTTATTTTAGGTTGTTCTGTTTGTTACCTAGACCATATGCAATGCTTATCTGCCAGATAATGTTAAAGGTTATTACCTGAACTGAAGTTTGCAGACTTGTATATCCATTTCACTAACCTCTCTGTTTTTTTCATAGTACCTGGGACATGTGGAGGTGGATGAGTCTCGAGGCATGCACATCTGTGAAGATGCAGTTAAAAGACTAAAAGCCGTATGTATTTTTATTGCTCTATAGATTTCAAGTGTCTGCATACTGTGTGAATCCTATCATTAGTCAGTACGTTTCAGTCACACATTTATCAAAGTACACATTGATGGTACCAGATCCCTGAAACATAATGGAAAGTGTTACAGGTGACTAAAATCACTCAAGGTGCTACAGGATGATGCTGTTCTTTAAAATTCTTGAAAGTTATACTCCATGGTCTAAGGCTTTTAGGAGGGCAGTTTATAAGTACAAAAAATATATGTAGTATAGGATGAGTCAGAAGTCAGGAACCATGTAAGTATGAGTGGCTTCCTATTAGATTGATGTTTGGCTACATCTGTATTACAGATCTGTATTACGCTAGGTTCACACCAGTGCTGGCTCTCTGTTTGGTTCCTTCGGGGCACCCAAACAGAGGCAGATCAGTAAAACAGCAGTTACACACAGAGGCCGGTGGACCCCATTGACTATAATGGAGCCTCTGGCACAAATGTGAACGTAGCCTTAGGAGCTTCCGTTACAGATTTTATAAATATTCTTGTTAAAAATATTGCAGTATAACCCATACTAGAACTCCAGTAGACACTGTAATATCAGTGAGTCTATCAGACATCATTATTGTCCATCTTGTGATAGATCCAGCACCTCCATTGTATAAATTCTTCTGCTCCATAACAGGAAACAAACACTGCTGCTGTTATGGATTCCTAAGGTTATGTTCACACAGTGGAAAATGAAGAGGAATTCCTCTTCATTTTCCGCTGCCAGCATTTTCGCCCACGGTCTAGCAGCGACAGAATGCCGATGCAGGGCATAGGCATTCAATCACGGCTTCCTGCTGCTGATTAGGCCCAGATGACTGGTCCTAATCAGCAGGGAGTCTGGAATCCACCCCCAAAGCCGCGGCAAGTTCATCCATGTGAACATACCCTAAGGCTCTCTTTAAGTTATGTCTCTCCCACAAGTTGTATATAAAATTTCTCTTCCACAGAAGCTTACATGCAAAACTGTGCAGTCTGCTGCACTATTTCAAAAAGTTAAAAAAAGAAAAAGGGGACAGTCTGATAAATATTGGAATTTTTCTGGCATCCGTCATTATATGGGAGATATATGGGTCCATTTAATAGATGCACTGGGATCTTTCCTGATGCATACGTTAAACTTGCAGGAGAAACGCAACATAAAGAGAGCCTTGCGCTAGGTTCGCACTAGTGTTGGGGCTTCCAAAACGGAAATCAAATCCTCTTAAAGAGCGGTTACCCACAGACCTCATGGACTATAATGGGGTCCACTGGGTTTCCGCCCAAAATCGTCGATTTCCGAATATTTCAAGCGGAAGTCCCTGAACTGTCACCCAACACAGGTGTGACAGAAGCCTTAGGCATCAGTACCATCAGCAGTGTTTGTTTCCTGTAAAGGAGCAGAACAATTAGATCCATCACCTCCACTGTATCACGAGAGAGAGTGTGTGTGTGTGTGTGTGTGTGTGTGTGTGTGTGTGTATAATATATAAAATGACTGTCTACTTAAGAAATGCTGATTATAGTAGTTCTCCATACATTTTGACAGATACCTAAAGAGCACTATAAGCATATCGTAAAATAGATCTTCTGCTGTGTAAAATGCTAAAAATATGAACCTTTGAACCTTGAAAAATACTTTTTCACTTCACCCCTTTTTCTGGCTGTCATGTTAATGTGCTGTTCTCATTAGTCCTTGTTCAGATTTAATTGCATTTTCCTCCTCTCCTCCGATGGTGCACATGGGACGAGCAGTAATAAATGGAAAGTGAACTCTGTCACTTTGTCATAACTTTCCAGCCACGTCCTTAAGAATTACTGTAATCAGCTATAAGTAAGGGAAGAGTTGTCACCTGTGGCCCCATGTTAGTCAGTCTGGAGTAATGCAGAATTAGTTGTTTTACTGGTTATTACAATCAACACACTGTTTAGTAAGCGTTATAAATGTTTGACAAGTTGAAACAATGTGTTGGCTAAACTTTTTAAGAGCAAGTACAAGGTTTTAATCTGTCCGCAAAAGGAATGACAGCCCTACGTATTAGACAGCCAATTTACATATCCAGACTCCTCCTGAATGCTTAGATTGTCGAGTGTACATCTTTATTCTAGTGGCTAAAGGGGATAAGCTCATGGCAGACGCACATGGCTGCTGGGGATAAAAGGATCGGTTGTCGGGTCCTTCTCTCCTGCCAATAGCAGACATCAGAAAAGACTTCAGAATCATGGAGTACCTCCTGTGAGCGTTTGAATCCCACTGTATGTGGATGGGGGTTTTATCCCACCATATATTCTCAACCTGACCCCATTCAAGTACATAAAGTAAAGGTCCCATTCCCGTTATTACACTTTGTCCTCTTCTGTCATAGGATGGGACTTGAACGGCACCGGAATGACCAATGTGGATGGAGCCCCCTCTGTCTACACTCACTCCAGTGTGTAAAAAAAAAACAAAAAAAAAAAAAACACGTCATTGCAGCGCTGTTTATTTCTGTTGCTCTCATCTTATGATAGATGAGAGTAACAGACTTCAATAATGGGAAAGTGAACTTAAATATTTTGAAAAAAATTAAAACTCTTCACGTTGTTACAAATATTTTTCTCATGCATTCCCAGTTGATCCTTGTTTAAGAGTCTGATCACATGGCAGATTTTACTGTGGATTTCAGTATGGAATATACACACGTGGTGAAAACTGCATCCCATTGATTTCAGTGAAAATCTGTGGTGTAGTTCTTATGGTGTGGATTTGACATCTGCATCAATAAGTGATTATGTTGGCCAACATTCAATATGGCTAACCTGTATACAAATCCACTACAGATTCTCACATCTGTTGTGAGAACAGACATAGCATTTTACCATAGTAATGTTTCACGCTACCATAAAGAGGCCCATTCGAAGCATATAGCGTTTATATCAATGGAAGTGATTCTCAGCAGCGGTAACCAATTGTTTCAGCTTTTTATGCAATACGATTCTCTGCGCCATCTCCATTCAGTTTCTAATGGGTCATCTATGGCGGACCTTGGATGATACATGCAAGACATCCATTCGTCACTGATACTTGTTTTTCGTGACCTTTTTAACAGGTTCCAATAATTCTCGCTATGTGCTGTTCCTCCTCTATGTACATGTCTTTGTGCTTACAAATGTTTGACATGTTTAATATATTTTCTTGTTTTAGCAGGTTAAAAAATATATAAAGAATCATAAATGACTTATAAAAGTGTTTTTACATATTAAACAATTAACAAGTGTAGATCTTCCTCCTGAGATAATCAGCCTTGCATGAGCTCTTGTTTCTTCCTAACTCTGCTGGAGTGGTTTGGAAGTGACTTTCCCCTTAACACGTGCGCCTCCCGGAGTAATATTAACGATTAACCGTCACCCTGAAATTAGGAATGTGTGGTGAAATGTCCTTAACGTCTGCTAGCTGCAGGGCTGACTTTGTGGAGGAGCGTGATGAATTGGAGGCTTGTTGAACTTGGCAGCAGAAGGCTCGTCCTTTCCCATTAGTCGTCGCCTCACACTGATTCATGACATGCATTCTACCCTCTGTGCATGTGTTGTATAGAGTAACCACTCATTTCTGAACCCTTCACATACGGATGTGCTCAGTGCCATTCAAGCGGCAAATGAATGAATCCTTTGAAAAGAGAGCACAGTCGGATTTCCTATGTCATCACCAGATGACTACAGTCATGGCCGCTGTGCTTTGTTTTTCATATTTATATATAGTAGCGCTTGCGTTAGGACATAGAAAATGATGGAAAGGTCACTTTTGTACTGTTGGAATAGGTCCTTTGAGGTGCAGGGGTGTTCATGTAGTAGCATGCAGGGTTGCTTTTGCTCTGTGTGCGTATTAACATGCGCTATATCAGGGGATGAGTTCCTATACATTAGGAAAGGATTGCCAAACAGGAATTTGCTCTGTAATGAGTCCAGACCAGAAGGTCTGTGTATAGACAGACAGTCAAACTGGAGATTTCTCCTTCTGTTTTAAAGGGGTTGTCCAGTTTTGGAAAATTTTAAACTTTTTGTCTTAGAAAAAAATAGTAATATATATTTTCTATATCAATTCCTCCCAGTTTTCTAGATCTCTGCTTGCTGGGATTCGTTGTTTACTTCTAGCGGATGTGATTAGCCAGAATCCCATTCCCCTTGTAGGTACTATAATATGGCTTTTTTGCTGAAGCATTTTTTGCCACTCGTTTTCACTGAGGCCAAAAAAAACACAGCTTATTCACAACTTGTGGCACCGGCCTTAAAGCGACTCTCCCAGTTCTGACTGACTGTACATTAAAAGTGTATAATGTACGTACTTGTTGCCCTCCATGCTGCTGTGGCTTCCGTTGCTCTGTGATAAAATGGCCACTGACTTGCTGTGTAACTTAGACGCACGGAGTCTGTCACAGCGTAGCGGAGTAGTGAATGTCTGTGACTTACAGACAGCGCTCTAGATTAGGTCAGCGGCCATTTTATCTTGAAACAAATGTGGAAGCAAACTGAAAACGAAAGCATCAGCAGCATGGAAAGCGTGAGGTGACCCCCCCTACCCTTTATAGCAGGGTAGGGGTCAATTTAAGGGGCCTGTTCAGATGGTGGAAAATAAAGAAGCTCCCTGAAGTGAATGGGACAATGGAACAAATCGAACAAGTGTCTTGTGGCAAGATCGAGCAGGATGTTTTACCCTGGAGGTTCATTGTGTGGTACCCTATAAGGAATTCCGTAACATGATCTTTTGTGTTCTACATTGACAATCCTTCTGCTGCCTTGTTTCACTGTGTGTGGTGGGTTTTAGTTCTGAAAACCATGCCTTTTATTTTTCCTTTCAACCAGTAACTTGGCAGAGCCATTACTTTAAGAATGCTGTAGAAACCAAAGCTGCACCTTAAGGATAAGTTCATACATACTATTTTTGTAGGTGGAGTGTTGAAGCCGAATCCACCTCAAAATAAACTTCCCAACTCTCCAAGTCATTTAAGAGTGAAAAGTAGCAGATTTTTTTTTTCCTCATGGCGCTTTTTCCACCTATGTGAAAAATCAGCTAGAGGAAAAAAGCCTGCTACTGACTCCCTTTGAAATGAATAGAATTGGTGGACTTTTTTTGAGACTGATTCCACATCTAAATCCACTTGCATAAAACTCTGTGTGAACATGCCCTAAGGTGTCTATGTGCGTTTCAACAACTGTTGGTTGAACAGTTTTCTTTCACAAGCATGCACATTTAGCTCTACTTGGCATGCTCTTTTGATTTGGGGTGAAATAAGCGGCTTACCCCTTATGTGAGAAAAGAATTGCGAGTGTTGAAATCCACCATGACAAATCCTTCTTTCCCCTAATGGTAGGTGTCAAGTGGTCCCCAAACACATTGGTTTTGGCAGGATCCAACAATAATCCAATCGATTGGTTCTAAGTCTGTGTATGGACACATTTTAGCTTGTGGATGGACTTTTCTTATTGCATAGCAAGTTTTTGTGTTAAAGAATTAAGATATTAATAAAATGGTTCCATACACATTAGACAGAGAACCAATCGATTGGTTTTGGCCTGATCAACAATAATCCAGGATATTGTATGAGGTATTGGTGCCAAGTGAGAAAAGCCACAAGTCTGTTCTGGCACAATGAGAAGTCTAAGGCTACACACACATGACCATGTACAGTGTACGGGTCAGTAAAAATGGCACGGATGACACACAGATTGGTATCAGTGTGTCAGCCATGGTTTTCACTGACCCATACAATAAAGTAAATGGGCTGAGCTGCAAATACAGACAGATATAGGACCTGCTCCATATTTTGTGGATCTTCACTACGGCCCAGACACAATTACAAAAACTATGGCTGTGTGTATGGGCCCATAGAAATGCATGTGTCCTTACTTTGATCAAGACGCTTCTAAAGAGAGAATAGACGTGTCATGTTCATCCATAGCAAAATGCCAAGTTGCTAATTGTAAAGGAAAGAGTTGTGATTATTTTTCCCTAACCGGGAAATAACAGGGTGACATTTTGAGGACTTTTTTTTTTTTTTTTTTCTCTTCTTCCTTATGGCAGCTTAAGTCTGCCTACAGCCTTTTTAACCCCTTCTTTCCAAAGCATGGTCATAAGGAGTGATGTCACCTGCTTGCTCCTCCTGTGTAGCGCTTACTAATACTTGCTGCGCTGTTTGATGCATGTTGATTTTAAAACCTTGAGAGACTTGTAGCTTCCAGCAATAATAGTGCTCGACTTGTCCCCTCCCCTGTTCCTCCAGGAAAGGAAATTCTTCAAAGGCTTCTTTGCAAAAGTAAGTCCAATGCCATTTGTGGTTAAATTTATAAGGAGTTACACACAGGTAGTAAACGGTCACTGTACATAGCATTTTGTGCCTACACTTTGTGATTCCTGTAGTGCAATCTTGTATCTATCAACTTTCTTCTCTGATATATAATTTTATTTATTTTTTTAAATATCTTGACCCAGAGGGATGGGCAAGGAGCAATAATTCACTGTAAACCAAGTATGGTTGGTTTAAATTCAGCGGTGATCCACTCACTTTGTAAACTGCACTCGAAATAAGACCTTGACCGATCAAGTGTGCCAGCAACCATGCACTGCTGCAAAGGTTCTGAGCCAGTGTGTTTGGGACACCTCTTATTAGGCAGTACTATTATGCTATCCCTAACCATGCAATAGCTGATAGATGGCTCTTTATGAACAAGAGTGATCCTTTTAAAGAGGACCTTTCATTACCTCCACCAACGCATCCTTTAGTTAGGCGCTGCTCCACTGATTCTGACACAGTTAGAATTTTTTCTCTAGCCTTCACCGAGCATTCGTTCCTGTTAGTTTCGGCACACTTATGTTCTCTACTGTTAAGTGGGCGAGCCCAGTCTCTCTACTCCTGTCTGTGACCATCCACCTGACAGTTTCATCACCGTTCTGTTCTCTAATAACAGGAATGATTGGTCTGGACTAGAGAAATTCCCACTGCACTGGAATCAATGAAGCAATGCCTATTGAAGAATGCAATGAGTTGGAGATGGTGAAAGGTCTTCTTTGTATGAGCTGTTTTTGCAGGGATCGTTAGACCTTTAAATCTATAGTTTTAAGAAAGGCTAGAGAGGTGCTTCAAAATAGGTTCATTTGTGGGGACATATTTCTAAAGCTATGGATCCTTAAAGCAGACCTGTCTACACTGCTGCTTCATCTATTTTAGTAAATACATGTATTCCTGATGCAAAAAAATACACAATTCTGAAGAATCTGCATATATAACTCCTAAGTTACTCCATTCCTTTTTTTCTCCTAGAACTTTCCCAATAAATTGACAAGTGGATTGGTTAGCAACCAGTTGTCATAGTGTGTCCATATATAGTTCAGCAATAACTGGATAGGTCAGACTATGTAGGGACACACCCTGGCTGGTAACACCCAGCTGTCAATTTATTCAGAAATTTCTAACAGAGGAATGGCACAACACAGTGTAATAAGCAAAGATGATCTAGAATTTGTTCAGAAAAATAAGAATTTACTAAAATAGACATGACAGGATTACTGACAGGTCCTCTTTAAACCTATAAATGATGTTCCCTATTCTTAAGGTATATTTGTTGCATATCCATCCACCGCTTATTCATTAAAGGGGTTTTCAGTTTCACTGAAAAAAAAAAAGCCACAGGCAGGGGAGGAGTTAAAAAACAGGTCAGTCTCTATTTCCCGAATTCTCCACCAGTGCTTGTTGGCTGGCTGCAGTGGTGACTTGAGTCTATGGCCCCTGACCACTGCAGTGATGAGCTGGCGCTGTGATGTCACCGCTGCAGGCCTGTTAACAAACATCAGCAGAGGATTCAAGAAAAATGTTGCCTGTTTGTTTTTGTGGGGTTTTGTTGTGTGTGGTGTTTTTTACCCCTTCCCTCTCTGATGCTAGTTCTTCCCTGCTGTGGCCAGTTCTTCAATTAAACCAGACAACTCCTTTAAATTAGCTAGGCCTAGTTCTCCTGCACATGGTGACGCACATGATCATTACAATTTTATGTAATTTCTTTCTGTCATAATCTCGGGAGAAATTTAAAAAAAAAAAAAAAATCAGCTTAGATTCTTTGTCTTTTAATCTTCTCTGAACTTTACAAACATTTACAAATGAATATTGACCATGCTGATTCAGATGAGATTATACTTGCTGGGTGCAAATTTTGGAATTTTACACACATGGCATGAGATCACTGTATGGCTGCAGGAATTTCAGTGCGGGACATTTTACTACAGCTATGGTGACAGATCTTTATTCACTGTCAAAATGGCATCTAGGTATCATTTTTCCCTTTTAAAGATAACTTCTTGTCCACCATGAAAAATAAAGTTTACATACAAATATAATTTAACAAGTAATACTGCAAGTATATGATGAGATACATATAGCGCATATTGTACAGTTTCTTAGTTACATACTGTATTATAGTCCAGAGCTTCCTGTTGTTGGTAACAATCAGCAAGCGTAATGTCGGTAAGGTCGAACCTTTGTGCAGCCATTGATTGGCTGAGATACCATTTGTGTGTCAAGAGGGAGCAGGAAGAAGAGACAGCCAGTCAACCCAGGAAGCATTGGAACAAGAGTGCAAGGGATTGGGGTGGGAGTTTTTTGTGTTTTACCCATCCTGAGCCCTCTGTTTAATATTTTATTTATTTATTTATTTATTTTCTGCATTGGACAACACTTTGAAAGAGGACCTTTCGCACCCTTCACAAACTCAAACTCTTTGCATCCTTCAATAAGTGCTGGTTCTGACTCCTGCGCAGTTGCAATTTTTCTCTCTAGCTCCCACTGTTCCTGAGCAATTGGTGCCGTTTAGTTTCAGCAACCTTTATCAGGTGAGAAATTCTTGGCTTGAGCAAATAGCCTGGCACCGCCTACCTGATAGCCTAATTAGCATATTGGGTGCTGAAAGTAACAGCATTGATTTTGCAGGAACGGTGGCTGCTAGAGAAATATTCCAAGTGCGCCAGAATCGGTGGAATTGGAACTATTGAAGGATGCGTGGAGATAGTGAAACGTCCCATTTTTAAGCTTAGACAATTTTGAAAGGACCTCTGGACTGTAACTGTATCTAGGGCTCAATACAAGGAGTATTGCATTTGTAAAGTACGTTATATCTGTATGTGAACTGTAAGGTGATTGAAGTTGCAGAGACATATTAAACAAGCTTAGTCACTGCTCAGTATAGCTTTTGCCAAACTTGTCCTCAAGGATCCTGAACAGGCCTTGTCTTGAGGATATGCTTAATGCTGCACAAGTGCTATAGTTGCACTAATTTAATAATTAGTGCAAGTATTTTTCTTGTGTTTACAGGAAATCCTCAAGAAATTAGAGGTTCTTGATAACTGGTTTGGGAAATAACATCCAATTTGTGTGTCTTTTGTCTGTAGAACGTACACTTCGGCAAAAGTCTGTAAGGTTTGTACAGGAGATCTCCTACGTCTTTTTAGGTCAGATTACCTTTCAAGGGAGAAAATCCCTTTTTAGATCCCTCCTTTATCCTTATTTTTAAACAATATATTTTGTAAAAAAAAGAAAAAGCCCTCTGGTTAAATAGTTAGCTATTTGTAATAGACTGAATTCTCACTATAAACTATGGACTTCATGTAGGGGGAGGAGGAGGAGTAAAAGCTATGATTATACCTTACAGAAAACACAATTTATTCTTTGACCTGTATTTTAAAGAGGATCTTTCACCACCACCTCCAAGTTTTTATCATCTGTTACTAGTTATTGATCCACTGATTCCAATGCAGTTGGAATTTTTTTCTCTAGCCCCCACCTTCCTTGAGCAACAAGTGCTGTTAGTTTTGGTGCCTGATGTGCTATTTTTAAGCTCTGTAATGTCAGAAGGACAGTGTCAGGCAGGGGGGCATGATTGAGCTCCTGTCTGACACCGACCGCCTGACAGTACAGCGCCTAAATAGTATTTAGGCGCCAAAGATAACAGCATTGATTTCTTCTCAAGCCCCCACCGTTCCAGAGCAATTACAACTGTGCCAAAATCTGTGGAGCAGTGCATATTAATTGATGTAAAGAACTGGATTTGTTGGAGGTGGGTAAAGATAAAAGCTAGAGAGAGAAATTTTATATATTATTATAGCGACGTCACCTGTTTCAAAGTCAGTTGATTATAATAGGAAAACAAAGCATTGCAAGACGTCCACAAAAATCCATAGGATTCCATAGATTTTTAAATTTGACATGCATCACAATGCTAGTTTAGAGAAGTTTCAAGACTGAGAGACCTCTTTTACGGAGTATCCCCTCCCTTCCAAGTGTATTCTAATGGGTCCTAGAGCCATGCACAATCTGCAGAGCCAGGAGCTGGGACCAATGATTGATTGTCCCCTGGTTAGTGCATATCATTAAAACTGGTAAGCAGGGTTTTTCTCTTGCTGTTGCTGTTATAGTTCCAAGTTTTGTTTTTGCCTAAATGCCATTTTACGGTGTGGTACCAAGATTTTTTAGATAAAGGTACCGGTGGAGTAACTCCTTATTCGTGTGTGCCAGTCTCCTAAGTCTTGGTAGATTCTCCCATCCAGGTAAAGAATTTTGACGCAGAATTCTTTGCACTCTCAAGTATATGTTGTAGTCTTCAATATTCCATGTATGTCCCTGTTGAACCTTCTTTGCAGTGCTTTCATGAACTTCTCTTCTGCTTTGGTGAATGAATTGGCATGGATCTTGGATACATAGGCTTCTAGAGGTCTAGATTTAATTTGCTTATTTTGTTTGTTTCATTCTAGGTCCACAGAAAAAAAAAACATAAAATATAGCACTTTATTCTGTTGTATAAGATTTTCTTTTTCTTTCCCCCTCATCTTAAAGACTGGCAAGAAAGCAATCAAGGCGGTCCTGTGGGTTTCAGCAGATGGCCTTAGAGTTGTGGACGAGAAAACAAAGGTAACCTTATACAAGCTGTGGCACAAAATATACAGCTTTCCCGAGCTCGATGCTGGTATTTACCATACATATGGAACACAGAAGCTGGTTGATGGTATTTTCAAGGAAACCTGGGGAGGTGTAATGCCTGAGACACAGAGGGATGTGTCATGACTGCATATAACCGTGAGAGGAGTGTGGAAATAACACCTTGTGCATGACTCACACCGTTTTATAGATTACTGTTACTAGCATGGTCTAATGATGAACAAAATATGGTGCATCTAAGACTGAGGATAAGAGGGTCTGAGTGGTTTTATGGAATCATAATATTTTGTAACTTCCAACGTGTTACATTTAGGCTTGGGCCCCATGTGGCGTAAATGCCGTGGTTTGGCTGCGGTGGAAACCATGCGGCAAAATCCCATCCACACAGTGCAGAAAAATAAGCACAGCTGGATCTCTGCGATTTCCAAAAACGCCACGGTTTTTTAATTCACAGCATGTCAATTATACCTACGGAAACGGCGGCGGTTTCCCTATAGGCCTAATGGAAGCAGAAAGTCCTTCTGTGAAAAGTACTGCAGGAAAAAAAAGTGGTGTGTTGCCGCCACGGTTTTTCCTGCAGTGCTTTTTTTTTCTGTAGCCCGGTACGTGGGGCCTTAGCCTAAAACATTAGATGATTTTTAAATTCCATCAACAGTCTATGGCTATGTTCACACTAATATATATATATATATATATATATATATATATATATATATGTGTGTGTGTGTGTGTGTGTGTGTGTGTGTGTGTGTGTGTGTTTTTTTTTATATATATATATATATATATATATATATTTATATATATATATATATATTTATTTATTTATTTTTTTTAGCTTTGCTGTATGAGCGTGTTTTTCAATCCTATTTAGGCACATGCTAATTTATTATGTGCCAAAGTAAGCTTAAAAAAATTGCTTAGTGAGCATACCCGAAATCTAGATTTTACTGTAAATCTGGAGCATTTGGAAAAGCGGCAATCTTGATTCAAACATGTATTTTATTTTTAAAAAAAAAAAAAAAAAATCACCAACACAAGTTGCTAAAAATCTTTTTGCCTACATAGATCCAGCATACGATCAGAAATATCTGATGGGTTCAAGACATGGAGGGCACAATGTACTGCCAATAGTATTACTACTGTCTATAGCATCACATTGTTTAGGACTATGAGACGTGTTTGGGTGTGTTTTTTGGGGTTTTTTTGTTATTTTTTTATGCAGTCTTACTCCAGCACACTGTATGGACCTGGAAACTTCACTTAAAAAAAAAAAAAAAAAAAAAAAAAACTGGTTTTGATGTGGGTTTTTGCAAAAACTTGCATCACATATTTTTTCAACCTTCCATGATATTGAAGGCTGTATATGTCTGAAGGTCCTGTCACTTTTTTTTTTTTTTTTTTTTTTTTTTCCTCCCCCCTCTAGCTGAAGAAAAATCAGCTAGAGGGGGAAAAAACTGCTACTGGAATGAATGGGAGACAGATTCACTTTGTCTGAACATACCCTTAAGTATTAATAATATTAACATATTTAGGAGGTTTTAGTATATCCGCTCATTTGTTTTCTTTCCCTGCTAGGATCTCCTGGTAGACCAAACCATAGAAAAAGTGTCCTTCTGTGCTCCAGATAGAAATTTTGACCGGGCATTTTCTTACATATGTCGTGATGGAACAACAAGGAGATGGATATGTCATTGTTTTATGGCTGTTAAGGACACGGTCTGTACTTTTATTGTGTTTTTTGTATTGATTTCTATGACCATGTTTACTCTGGGATTTATATGAACATTATGTCAAATTGTCATCTCTAAAGTATGCTGCATCCAAAGATATCTGTGACTTTGGCTTTATTCACACTTTCTGGTGTTTTCATAAGAATGGCACATTCTGTAACTCTTTTCTTGCCATTTTAAATACCAGACCCTTGATAACTATTAAAGTCAGTCAGGTTTAGTGCCCATTTATATCACTCAAAAATGGATCCTTCACAATGGTCATAGCCCAGTTTTATAGAGTCTAAGGCCAGTTTCTTGCAGTTAAGTAGGAAAAAGTTCAACATTCAGAGTGGAACCTAAAGAGATTGCAGTGCCAAAGGTGTTAGATTGATTTTACTTTTATTAAACCTATGTTCATCTTTGACACTGTTTTACAGCAAAGACGTATCAATATAATCAACATAAAATAGCCACTTTGTAAATGTATTGGTTTTATATTTTGTGCAGATCATGAACTTAGTCTTATCTACAGCCACGCAAAAAGTAACACACTCCATAAGGGATGTGTTTCAACCAGCAATTTATGCTACATCCTCATCTGTGTTTGGCTATAAGTTCTGGTCTGTTGGAGGACCAGAAGAATGGAAAAACAGATCTGTTCTATGACTGATTCGAACAGAACCCGAGCGACCCCATTGACTCTAATGGGGTCCATTGGATATCCGTTTTTGTTGTTTAATCTGAAATGGACGGCCAAAAATGTTGAGCTTGCAGCACTTTTGTCCGCCAGTTTCACATACCTGCGCCAGAGACTCTGATGCAGATGTGAGCATAGCCTTATGGGTACACTCCCGATGCAATTTTCGATTCTGAATGTTGCCAGGTTGAATGCATCTATATCTATAATATCTGACTTCCTTTTAAAGGGAGGCTGTCGTTTCCAGAATGCCTTCCAGACCAATAATAGTGCCATACAGGGACCTTTTTGATAGGGGCAGAAACATACCTTTATGGCCACAAAATGAAGCAGTGTAGAGAAAATAACGTTTTATGGCGCTGCAAGTATGGGTGGGGCCTGATTTATCGGAGGAGAGCCTGAGCACTTCTGGGCAGTCCCGAGGCAAATCTGACAGATTCCATCCCCAATGCATTTTCAGTATAATTTGCTTATGCATAAGAATAAAACTATCCCTGCATTGCTTCATTTATTTAAGGCCACAGAGATGTTTCTGTTCTTAAAGGCCTTTTCACTCCACAGTTATTGGCTTTGGAAAAATTTTTAGATATAATACACTCCCTTTTAATATTTCAGCTTGTATATCGTAATTATATGGTCTTATAACTTTTTTCCCCTTCAGGTAACTTGGGAGAATTCAGATAGCACATACACTGAGATTACTTTGTATGCATGTATGGAAAGGTTTCACTAGTAATATTATTCCAATATATGTTTAAAGGTTTTTTACTGTTATTTATGTCTTACAAATAGGGAGAGCGGCTAAGCCATGCTGTTGGATGTGCTTTTGCCGCCTGTCTGGAGAGAAAGCAGAAGCGTGAAAAGGAATGCGGGGTGACTGCCACTTTTGATGCCAGCAGAACTACTTTTACAAGAGAGGGCTCATTTAGGGTAACCACTGCAACAGAACAGGCGGAGAGGGAAGAAGTTATGAAACAGATACAAGATTCCAAGAAAGGTGCCCTAATATTTTTAAGTTATGTTCCGTACATTCAGATCAGAGTTTGTCTTAAAGGGAAATTGAAGTATGGGCAGTTTATGGCATATTGCTGCTCTCTCTGTTCACTTCCGTGGGAGCTCCAAAAATAGTTGAGAATACCTGGTCTGGTTTCTTGTAGGCTGCTGTAGAATAGAATTGAGTGAGCCACATATGAGCAACTACAATGTCCATGAGATGGAGGTTTGGGTCTCAGAGGTTGGACCTGCAGCTATGGCATATATTTCCCACATGGCAAAAGCTGTTTAGGCTGAGGCTACATGTTGCGGGAAAAGATGGATATTTTTCATTGTAGATTTTACTGTTTTGTTTTTAGCTAAAGCCAAGAGTGGCTGTAAATGGAATGGAAAATTGTATAAAGGAAGCTCGTATATTTAAAAGCAGGCTAATCTGCTGCTAGAAATACAGCTTTTCTGCAGCGTATGCCCTCAGCCTGAAGGAGGATTTCCACTCAAAAATATATAGATGTTGCACTTTAAGTTTGGGTTTTTAGCAGTTAGCATATTGGCATATTTTTCTGTTCACTTGTGATAGTCACTATTGCTGCCACAACAAATTAGAAATAAACACTCTAAAGGGAAACTTTATATAGACTGCTGGCTGTAGGCTTATGAAGTATCTGTTTACATACATACTCATCTATATACTCTGCATGGAAAGATTATGGTCCTTTAGAGGGCTTGTTCAGTTTGCACAATATTTTTTGACAAAGGTCAAACTTTTTACAAGGTAATACAATAAATTTATTATAAGGCGTCCCACTGCTAGGAACCCAAAAAATTCAACTGCATTATGGGAAAAGGGCCCTACATCAAGGGTTAACACTTTACATAATTCCCCTTTAAATTCAAGGGTTGTCTGTGTAATGTATTGGCCCCCTAAGTAAACAGATTCTCTTTAATAGATAAGGGAGCCCAACGGGACCACACTCTGAGTTGAGTTCCCATGCAAAGGAAGCCTTTATTTTTTTTTTTTCTTCAATTTATTAGGATGCAATCTTTCATAACCTTCGAAGTATAATGAGAAAATATGAACAGTATCACTATTTGTAAGTTAGAACCAAGAGTGGGACCAGCAAATCTTCATAATAGTGTTTCCCTCTGTGCAGCTTCCACTTCTAGTTTCTGCAAATTGAGACACAATACTGACCAAATACTTCCTCATGAACGTAACCTAAATTAGATTTTATTTTCTGTTTTTAGCAGGTGAATCTGAACCAAAACCTGTGATACCAACTGCTACCACATCTGCCACAGTGACTTTAACCACTGCCCCAGTCCAGTCATCCTCCCCACCTTCTGAGCTATATGTAGTCCTGGAAAGCAAAGATGGAAGCAACCCTCACATGATCCCCCGTAGACATGCACCAGTGGAACAACTGGCAAGACAAGGCTCTTTTAGAGGATTTCCTGCACTCAGCCAAAAGATGTCCCCCTTTAAACGGCAGCTTTCTCTGAGAATCAATGAACTACCATCCACTGTGCAGAGGAAGTCTGACTTCCAAATTGCTAACCCAGGTATGACCAAGAAATGGGACCTCATTCTTTCCATATGTGCTTTAGTCAGGTCTTCTTCTTTTGATGTCCTACTAGTCTTCTTGAAACTGAATATGGCAACCTACTGTGCTTCTTCTGGTGTACACGTGATGGATAAAGGCTGGTTTTGTTAAACAAGGTCAGTCTTGGCAGGTGGCAGACTGGTGAATAGTTTCCTATTTTTGATCCCAAAAACAAGATGTGGGAAAATAACCAGGCACATAGCAGACAATCATGCAACTAGTGGTGGCAGCTTAGACAAAAATGAGAAAAAAACAGCACCGAGCAGCACATAGCGTATTACTGACATGTACAAAAAAGTGAGTGCGAGAACGGGTTTTTTAGTGGGATTGGTTCTAGTAAAGATGTGCTCTCACCTGATGGTGTTGTGTGACAACAACCTTACAAGTCTCAAATGTGGGATCAAAGCTTCTAGTTTCTTGGATCTACCATGATGTAGGAATTCAGGAGACAGTCATCAGAGACTGATAAATCCAATCTTGGTCATCAATGGATAAAAATAAAAGGATGGTGCTTACCTCAAAATGTGCAAGAATAAAGGCCTTATTTCAATCCATATACACAACGTGCTTTGGGGGTGCCAGTCACCTTTATCAAGTGTACAGTATGGTACTAAGGATAACTCCATACTAATGGTGGGGCAGATGCTCTGCCCGCCAGTTTAAAGCATTGTATGGCTTTAAAATCAACCTTCATAGTCTCCTGAAGGAGCCCGGACTGCAAGGGATGTTATCAGTAATCATGTTACCATCCTAGATCACCAGATATTTTATAGATTCAGCCCTTATACCACCTTAGGATAACATTTAAATATCTTTACTTTTCTTTGAAAAAGCTCAAATTGCAGTAAATTAAAAAAAAAAAAAAAAAAAAAAGTAATACCCATCTATCACTGCTTGAACACTGCCTGGGGTTTCCACTTATCTCTGCATCCTGGTTCCTTTAGGCACACAGAAAATGCCACACACAGAAAGCAAAGAGTATGTTCATTCTGAGTTTTTGTGTACGTAGATTTTGAGGCGAAATCTGCCAGAAATACCTCTCAACTCTCCTATTCAGTTCAATGGAAGTCAGTAGCTGGTTTTTTTTTGTTTGTTTGTTTTTAAGCTGTTTTTTCATGCCATGAACTAACTTCAGGTGGATTTCCCTTTGCAAAACCCATTAAAATAAATGGGAGGTGGAAAAACCACTGAAGATAGATGGATAGACTTTTTTTTGTTTTCCTCCTCCGGCTGAAAAAAATCAGCTAGAGATAAAGATCTACAGGACTTCAATTGAAATGAATGGGAGAGTTGGGAGGTGGATTCTGAGGTTGATTCCACCCCAAAAATCCACCTGCAAAATATTCTGAGAACTGTCAACACTTTTTTATTGCTAAAGCATTAAGCAGTATTAAATGGTATTTGGTATTTGACAATACAGTATCATGTGGGAATGTTATAGAAGTATAGAATGTGATCTTTAAAAGGGTTGTCCAAGACCCATGAGTAATGGATACTGATGACCTAACCACAGGTCATCAGTATAAGATTGGTGGGGGTCTGATGCCAAGACCCTGAATGAATCAGCGGATTCGGCTGCCTGAAGCCATATACAATGTATTCAACTCGAAGTGGCTCTGCTCCTATTCAAGTCAATGGGAGCAGAACTGCAAATTTTTTTATTCCAGAGCTACAGTGTACAGAGTCAGAAACTGCATACAGTCTACGGAGCCATACATTGTAGCCGTGTTGGCAGAAAACTTCAGCTTTTCTTCAGAGCCCTTCAATAGGAGCAGAGCCGCTTCCAGCTTGTATATGACTTCTGGCAATCGAATCAGCTGACCAGGACCCACCAATCCTATGAATTTTTATTCTTTCACTTTATCATATTATCTCTGTAAAAATTCCTCCTCTATCCATCTTTCCAAAGATATATGTTATTGCTACTGCTTTTTTTTGTTTTGTGTTTTTGTTTTTGTTTTGTTTTTTTCCGAATCCAACTTTTTTGTGATTTTTCCCTTTTTGTATTACAGTTCCTGAGATAGAAGGAGAGACAGACAGCATTAGTGCCCTGTGTTCCCAGATCACCAACACTTTCAGTGGACCACCCGAAGATCCCTTCATGTCTGCACCCATGACCAAGCCCACCACACCCCAGTCTCCACCATTTGAAGGTCTGTACAGGATAAGCTTTACATTTACTGGAGCAATGTACCTATACCATGAAGGTATACCAATAGTTGTCAAACTACTAATCATACCTAGCGGAGAATCTAGCCCAGTATATTGCACGTTTACATTTTCTGCCATGTACTTTATAGAGGTTGTACTTCCATTAAATATTCATTGTATTAATGCGTTACACACTTTTTGTGAAAATGACGTGAGCGGCAGAAAAGGTGAGAATTCAAATTTTTGCACGGAGTGGGGCCAGCGTTTGTGGCCTGGCACATTTCTTGTAAATTATGCCAGTAAAATGGAGACCATTATAACTGAAATCTATGCCAGCTTTTTTGTGGCACATGAGCTTGCATGAGATCTTGTGAAAAGTTGTGCACTTCTTAATAAATCTGCTTCATCTGATGCCAGCAGAGAATATATGCCAGCCTTAATAAATTCCCCCACTGTCTGTCTTTCCAGTATTTTAGGCTTAATCCAGCTAGTTTTGTAAATCTTTTTGCTGTGTGCACATCCCTGCATGAACTAACCTCTTCATTGTCATGTTTCAGTGAATGGCACTGCCTCTGCATTCACACTGCCTGCTCCTAAACCTGTACAAGTCTCTGTGGCTCCCATAGCAGCACCTGTTCGTGAGACCAATCCATGGGCAAATGCTCCCACAGCACCTGCACAAGTTGCTAGCACTGGAGCGCCACCTGTGGCCACTGTTGTTGGTAAGGCGACACGACTTGGAAAGTCCTGCATGAACCAATTCACATGGCTACATATTTCAAGCTAAGCGTTCAGTCCCCATCTTTGGCAACAAATATGTGGACTGAACATGGTCCCAAAAACTTCTGTGTACATAAGATATACAGCACAGGTCATATGTAGCCCGCTTGTCTGTCTATGTTGAGCCCCTATACTGTATGTGACATTACATGTTCTCGCCCTTTGTTCTCTTCAGTTATGATACCCAAGTTATTTTGGGTATATCTGTTCTTTGTTCCTGGTTCTGTAGAACAAATTTTGATTAATGGGGTGTAAAGAAAATATGAAGATGAATAGTAAGAGCTTTACATTAAACAAAGTCTTTAATATATCTTTCTTTCATATTATTTTGTCCCCACACTCACAGGGTCTGAGTTTGTAACCACACCTACTGTAGTTCAGTCCAGTCACAAGCGGACTCCCTCAGAGGCAGACCGTTGGCTTGAAGAGGTGTCCAAAACGGTGATGGCTCAGCAAAGACAATCCCCTGTCCCAGCTCCAGTCATTCAGGCACCACCGCTTCTGCAACCTGTTGTTGCTCCTGCACCAAATCCTCCACAGCCTTACTCAACAAACACTTTCATAGCTCCACCAACTGTGCCAGTTGCCATAGTCCCAGCTATACCACCTACATTTATGTCTGTGCAACAGCCTTACCCTGTAGCGAATGGAATGAGCTACCCAGCTCCTAGCGTGCCAGTTGTTGGTATTACACCTTCACAGATGGTTGCTAATGTATTTGGAGCCGCCGGTCACCCTCAAGTGTATCAACCAAAGCCGTCACCAGGTCTGGTCAAGCAACAGACATTCCCAACCTATGAGACAAACAGCACCACCAGCAGTCCGTTCTTCAAACCACCTCCTCAGCAGCAAAATGGTTCAGTAGCATTCAATGGAGTAGAAAGCAGTGGTTGGGATTTGGGTGCCAAGCACCAACAAGGGCAGACTTCCTCTGCTGCTGCTATAGACCCGTTTGAAGCCCAGTGGGCTGCTTTAGAGAGCAAATCAAAATCTCGAGGTAACCCTTCCCCAACTAATCCCTTCTCCAGCGACCTCCAGAAGACATTTGAAATAGAACTTTAAAGCAGCCATAGACGTGGGTCTAAAAAAGTGGAGACTGATATAAACAATTATTTTTCTCATAAAATCTCTATAGGATACTTAGAAATGGACCAATGAGGGGCATGAAAGTTGCAATGTTCACCAAAAACAGAACCAGAAACCTGTATTATATGAAACCATGGGATATTATCAGTGTTCTTCAAATCTTTCATAGGCTTCCCTCGCAAATCAGAGAAGATTCTGTGCTGTAGTCATGGGACTGAAGATGAAAAATGGACCTATTATTTTCATTTGGTTTATAAACATGGCTACTTACCGGAGATATGACTCTCTGCAAAGCAATGTAGTAGTGCCTGAGCTTCCAAATCACTATAAGAAGAAAATGTTATCTGTATATAGGGTGTTATATGGCAGATGTTATGAACCCTGGCGCTGCCAGGTGCATGGGGGCTGCAGTGCACTTCACAGCACTGAATGGCAGCCACCTGCTGGCAGCTGAGGGAATAAAGCCAAAATCTTTATTTTTTATGCAGATATTTTAAATAGTTTTGGGTTAATTCATGGTTGTATAAGTATGTAAGTAATCTTGCCAAAGGTTAAAACGAAAAGAGGGTTCAGATGCTAGTAATGTATATAAAGATTTGATTTAGCTGCTAATTCTTATTCGAAAGATGGGGAAAAAAAAACTGGACCGCCTGTGGTTTTATCTTCATGCCGCACGTCACCTTCAGATGTAAGTAGCCATTGCTTTAACAATCACGAGCAGTGAAATATCTATTGTACTTTTAACAGCAGATTGAAGAACAGTATTTGTATGGTGTAAAAGCCATTGCAGAAAGTCTGTCATATATATATTTTTTTCTTCCACAATTCAATATTGCCTAATATAATATATATATGTATCTATATAAATGTTGTTTTCTTTGACAAACTGCTGGTCTCTTGTTTTATATGTATGTTTTATATATTTTATATATTAATATATATTTTCTCATATATATTAATATATACAGTTTAGAGTTTTAATACCACTATTATGCACAGTATACCTATTGACTTATACAGCCTTTTTTATGTTCTTCACTATTCCTGTGTTCCTCTCTCTTTTGTTCATTTGCTTCTTGTATACCTCAATTCAGAGATTCATCTTTATCTGTAAGTTTCGGTCTTACAGTCATATGTGTATATTTGTACCAATTTACTTTAACAGAATAAACATTGGTGGTGGAAATCATTAATTTTCCTTTGCTACTTTCTGTGTTTTTATTTTGTATTAGCTCATGTGAGTTACAGTATGTTCTTGGCAGTAAAATAGTTATTAAACTAAGTTTTCATACAAAGTTCATCATACCAGGAATACTTTGCCTAGCTTACAACATACATAATACACCAATCCAAATGAGCTCAAAATTATAGATACTACTTGTCCATCTACCTTTTGTGTGGATTTTGCCATTTTTTTTTTTCCAGATATGACTTTGTAGAGTTAAATTTGTGATGTACGGTATATATCTAGCATAAAGTGCGTCATCAAAGGAGGTGCTAGAACTTCTTCCAAGACCTTCCATCATAATTCAGCATTTGCCAATAGGGAACAGTATTTGGGTTCCATCGGCATCCACAACTATCCTGTATGTCCTAGACATGCAGAATTGTATTGGAATTACAGTTACTACAGTCTACAGCATCACATATGTGGGGACTGAGGCAATGATATTCACACAACTTCTCTGTATTGTCTCACAGTCCTAAACAATGTGAATGCTATAGACAGTAGTACTAATAATATTGGCAGTGCAATGTGCCCTTCATGTCTTGAAACCATCAGATTAGATCCAGCATACTATCAGAAATATGTAGGAAAACAGATTTTTAGCAACTTGTTCTGGTGTGTGTGTGTGTTTTAAATGTTTAAATCTAGAGCATTTGGAAAAGCAGCAATCTTTATTCAAAGTAAAATGTAGACTTCGGATATGTTCACGCAGCAATTTTTTTTTATGCATATTTCGCGCATAAAATTTGTATGTGCCTAATTGTGAGTGAAAAACACATTCATACAGCACATTTTTGTGCAGCTAAAAAAATATACAGTGTGAACATGGCCTAGACTGTTGATGGGGGTTTAAAACTCATCTGATGTTTTAAGGTCATTGTTAGATACCTTTCTGTCTACTCGAGGTTGAATATGTCTGCACAGGGAACAGCTAAGAGTGTCTTCACATCCGTGCCGTTTAATCCTTTCTTCTGCACCATTGTAGGAACAGATACAGTGGGGAAAAAGTATTTAGTCAGCCACCAATTGTGCAAGTTCTCCCACTTAAAAAGATGAGGCCGGCCTGTAATTGTCATCATAGGTAGACCTCAACTATGAGAGACAAAATGAGAAAACAAATCCAGAAAATCACAGTGTCTGATTTTTAAAGAATTTATTTGCAAATTATGGTGGAAAATAAGTATTTGGTCACCTACAAACAAGCAAGATTTCTGGCTCTCACAGACCTGTAACTTCTTCTTTAAGAGACTCCTCTGCCCTCCACTCATTACCTGTAGTAATGGCTCCTGTTTGACATTGTTATCAGTATAAAAGACACCTGTCCACAACCTCAAACAGTCACACTCCATACTCCACTATGGTGAAGACCAAAGAGCTGTGGAAGGACACCAGAAACAAAATTGTAGACCTGCACCAGGCTGGGAAGACTGAATCTGCAATGGGCAAGCAGCTTGGTGTGAAGAAATCATCTGTGGGAGCAATAATTAGAAAATGGAAGACATACAAGATCACTGATAATCTCCCTCGATCAGGGGCTCCACGCAAGATCTCACCCTGTGGGGTCAAAATGATCACAAGAACAGTGAGCAAAATCCCAGAACCACATTGGGGGGGGACCTAGTGAATGACCTGCAGAAAGCTGGGACTAACGTAACAAAGGCTACCGTCAGTAACACACTACGCCGCCATGGACTCAGATCCTGCAGTGCCAGATGTGTCCTCCTGCTTAAGCCAGTACATATCCAGGCCCATCTGAAGTTTGCTAGAGAGCATTTGGATGTTCCAGAAGAGTATTGGGAGAATGTCATATGGTCAGATGAAACCAAAGTAGAACTGTTTGGTAGAAACACAACTCGCCGTGTTTGGAGGAGAGTGAATGCTGAGTTGCATCCAAAGAACACCATACCTACTGTGAAGCATAGGGGTGGCAGCATCATGCTTTGGGGCTGTTTCTCTGCAAAAGGACCAGGACGACTGATCTGTGTACATGAAAGAATGAATGGGGCCATGTATTGTGAGATTTTGAGTGCAAACCTCGTTTCATCAGCAAGGGCATTGAAGATGAAACGTGGCTGGGTTTTTCAGCATGACAATGATCCCAAGCACACCGCCAGGGCAACGAAGCAGTGGCTTCGTAAGAAGCATTTCAAGGTCCTGGAGTGGCCTAGCCAGTCTCCAGATCTCAACCCCATAGAAAACCTTTGGAGGGAGTTGAAAGTCCGTGTTGCCCAGCAACAGCCCCAAAACATCAGTGCTCTAGAGGAGATCTGCATGGAGGAATGGGCCAACATACCAGCAACAGTGTGTGCCAACCTTGTGAAGACTTACAGAAAACGTTTGACCTCTGTCATTGCCAACAAAGGATATATAACAAAGTATTGAGATGAACTTTTGTTATTGACCAAATACTTTTCCACCATAATTTGCAAATAACTTCTTTAAAAATCAGACAATGTGATTTTCTAGATATGTTTTCTCATTTTGTCTCTCATAGTTGAGGTCTACCTATGATGACAATTACAGGCCGGCCTCATCTTTCTAAGTGGGCGAACTTGCACAATTGGTGGCTGACTAAATACTTTTCCCCACTGTATTGACAAAGAATGATGTAATGACTGGTAAGGGATGTCATTGACTTCTCTCTGAAAAGGTGCTTTTGGACAACTTTACTTGCGGGTTTTTATCCAGGGGGGTAAAATTTTTAAGGCTTTAAATGGTACAACTTTTACTTGCAGGTTATTATCCAGTGGGTCATAAATTTATAAAGAGAATGTGTGTATTATATGTTGACCACACACTGTGTTCACAGCTTTATACAGGATACAGTAAACTTTTGACACCAGTGTGCAAATATTACAAAATACTAATTTCTAAAACCGCAATGTATATTTGAGTCAACATACAGCAATTAGTACATTCCACAACCATATTATAATCATTGTTATACACCAAAACCTTGTATTTCAGTTTTCCTATATACATATAGAACAAGAAAACCTATATAATAATCAAAAGTAAAACTGACCACTTAAAACAGATAAACAGCTCTTTATGTCAAATGTTTGTTTTTTTAGTTCACTTGTTACTGTGAGAAAATTGATTTTGATAAGTGAAACTTATTTTTCCAGTTTACCTAAATCATTGAAAATCTTAGATTGGATTGAAGTATAAACACTTTCTATACATTTCCCATTCCTTTTGTAGCCATTCTTGATGTCGGCTCAAAAAAATGCAGCTAAAATCTGTGACAAAAAAAGCTGTGTTTTCACAATGTGGGGTTTTTTTTGTTGTCAAGGCCACTTTCAAAAAATGGGGTGTATTCACATACCAGATTTTGCTGATTTTCATGAGAGCTGCATTTTTTAACATTAAAACAACCTGGCACCCAATGGTCACTAATGTACAGTTGTCTTTTGGCTGAGGTTACACTTAGAATGTTGTTGGTGGGTTAGCAGCATACGCCCAAGAAAATATCCTGGGGTGCTTTTTTAACTTTAGGTTTACACAGGGGATTTGACTTTGTATTAGAAAAAAAATTAACGCCAATAAACCATAAAGATAAGAAAAACCTGGACTGATCCAGATTTCACATGCTGACTTTCCTGCACATAGAAGCTCTACATGTGACACAGCATGGTGCTCTTGTATGGTAATGCATATTTCTCCTAGAGCAGTGCTTCTCCCACAGAGCATGTCGCTTTTTTTTTTAAATTATCTTCCCTTTTACACCCATTTTCTGTTAATTTTTCAGGAAACAAACAACCTGAAAATATATTCAAGATACTCTGTTTATTGCTAGAAAGAGAATTCTAAAATATACATATAAAAAAAATGTATTACAGATTTTTTTTTTTCTTACTGGAGATCAGCTTTATTTAATTCCTTTTTGACATGTAGTTTACAGTATGATATACGTAATCTTAATCCTTATGTTAATAATATTTTATTCCGGTAGTCGTTATAAACACCATTTAACTTGTTTCTGTATATAGGTCCAAAATTCTGTGCTGATCTATTTACTGAGACTGGAATTGTACTTTGTTTCATCAAAGCACATTAATGGATACAAAAGAAAGGTCTTTTATCTGTTACCTTACTTTTAGAGCCACTGCTCTAAACTGACATAAAAATGGCAAGTGTTAGTCCAGCATAGTAATGTATATCTTATAAATGTATAAATTCACTGCATATACATACTAAATTATAAAATTCTGGTAAAACCTCTAGAGGGAGCCATACTTGTTTACACAGGGATCCAGGATGTTTATTTTGATGACATCCATCAGTGGTGATGCAGTACCATTCAGGACTCTGCACAGTGGACAGAGCATTGCTGTTTCCGGCGCTACTGTGGCCTGTTCAATCAGCTGATCAGTAGGTGTGCCAAGAATTGGACCCCACAATCAGCTGATTGAATGTGCTGCACCAGTACCTCAAACAGCAACGTACACTGTTCAGTGGCCTGAAATGGTTCTTTACTACTTTTTTTTTTTTTCCCTCATTGACTTTAAAGGGAGAGCCTTCCAGACCACTGCACAGTGAACAGAGTAATCCTATAGCCTGGGCTTATTTAAGGAGCTCAGAGTTGGACCCCCACCAATCTCATATTGACCTATCCTAATGATAGGTCTTCAGAATAAAGGTTCAGGAAAACCTAAAGCCACAGTGATCATGTCCACAGCAAATCTACAATAAGTTAGCTTTAGCTGTAGCTTTGTCATGACTTCCAGGCAGCAGTTCCCAGCTTTCAACTTTTGCAATGCAAAAGTTAAAAGCATGTCATTTATTGCTGGGTATTCAGCTGTAGCTATGTGTACAAGACACTTTGCACTTTCTTTAAATCCTGTCCACTATGCTGCAACTTTAGTTTGCAGCATTTTAGTCACCAGTGATTCTGCTGTGGCTAAGGCTACATTTACACCTGCGCCAGGTCACTGTTAGGGGATTCCGTCCACTTGACAAATGCAGAGAGAAAAGTCCTCTTTCTGCGTTTTTTGGGTCCCCAAGCAGACCCAAAGAACGAAAACCTGAACGCAAGTGTGCACCTAGCCTTAACCCACTACAATCTCCCTCTGGTGTCCCCATCCCAAGTGTCTGCAGACAACCAGAATGTTACATTGTATGTCTTTGTAGGGAATTTAGAGCTCTGTATCAGGTAACTGGAATTCCAGTCACTATGATTATATAAAACTGATTCACACAGACTTTAGTAACTATAAATGTCTCAAAAGGTGAAGGTTCCCTATAAAATAAGAATAGATTTAAAGATTTCCTGCTAAGCTTATCCATCAATTATTTCATATCTGTATATTCAGCCAGTAACACTATACATGTAAAATATGTTGCTGCAATTGGAACAGATTTGTCATGGTCTACATTCATCCATTTTAGTAAATCTACTGTCACCCTAGATGCAAAGTATCAGTATATCTTAAAGGGGTATTCCCATGAACATAATCATATCTATATTTGTAGATACTTAAAAAGTTAAACATTTTTGCAAATAAGTAGTTAAAAATTCTGCAGAGTTTTAAAGATTTTCTTTATCTTACTGGTGACAGTCTGTTTTCTTGATCGGTTGCCAATGGATACAACCACGTATGCAGAAACTTTATATGGTCTGGGACTTGTCAGGAACCCAGCCATGATTTTCTTATTCTTGATGGGTTGTCAGGCAGGTGCACTACATGTATCAGAAGATATCCAGGCCACTATAAGGAAATCTTAGCTGATTTTTCTGACCTTAGAAAGGTCCTGCACTGATGGTCGTATCCATTGGCAACCAATCAAGACAACAACTTGTGACCACAAAATATTTAGGGAAAATCTTTAAAACTCTGCAAAATGTTAAATTACTTTATATTTGCAAAAATGTTAGCCATTTAAATTTGTAGATAATTAAAAGTTAATGTTCAAGGGAATACCCTTTTAAGGATCAAGGCCACTTATAGTTGACCCTGTATATTATCCCTGCTCTGCTATTAAAACACAGTAAACATCATAATAAAGATTATCTAGTGTGCAACTAAGACACCTTGTGAAAGTTTTAAGCCTTTAATATGCGTTAAGGAGGTAGGAGTAGTGATGTCTTGACAGAAAATCATCTTTTACTAAGTATTTTTTCTCCAACCCTGTATTTATCAAAGTTTTATATTAAATACTAACATTTAGCAATACTTAAATTCTTAGGTTTAGCTTTCCTGCTGCCAAGGGAACACTGCTATTGTGCTGGAACCTCACATGCAACTTTTGATGCTGTATTTTGAGCCACACATAGAAGTGGATACGAAAAACAGAAATATTTTGTTATTCTGTTGTTGCATCTGGAATATGGGTTGTAAGATGATATACTGTACCAGTGAATAAATGAGATCTAAGCCTGGAGCTAGATTCTGACTACTGCCTTACTAGCTGTTGAGACACTTTTTAGAGATGTATTATGTGTCATTCACTGACTGTCACACCATAGAGGTTCTGCTGAAGCAAACTTACTGTACCATAACAATGCTGTAGGTTTACTTCAGTAGAACCGCTTGGGGTCCTGGAGTTACATCTGTAATACAGATTCTTAGATGTTGTGTAGCACTGATGCATAATATATCACTCACTGACTGTTGCACACTGGTGTTATAACTACTGCTTAGAATTAAGGCTAGAACAGAACCAAATGGCAACACACAATGTAGACTTCTTAGAGTCCCATCAGTACTCCATATCATTTTAACAAAAATAATCCTGCATGCTCTTAAGACTGATGTGAACAGAACCATATAACAGTTGTAGTCAATCATGCAACTTTTCTACTGACTTCCATGGATCACAGGTATCATCTAGTCCTATTGTACAATAATCCCCATCACTAATAAAATATTCTTAGTGAGATTTTGAAACCGACATAGAAGCTATACAAAATGTCCCAATATATAACACTCAACATCATCACTCACTTGTCATTATGAGTTACAGTTCAGATTTAGTATATACCCCCATATGAGTTTACACTCTCTTGTAAGAAGACATTACACTTTTTTTTTTATCTCAATAAATCTCACTAGTTTAAGTTTCATTATGTTTTTTTTTTTGGGGGGGGAGGATCGATAGAATAAAGTAATACACTATAGTAAATTTTTGGGTTATGTGTCAATTTGGGATAGTTCATACATGAGCTTGGAGCCACCAAGCTTATTTTGTATCCCTATGTAAGTCACACATCCGAGGGTGTTGAGGCGGACGAGGTCCAGGCTCCAAGTTGTTTTCCCATCATTGAAGCACGGATGTGTTTCCAAATGTCTCTCAGCCATGGTGTCTTTGACTGGATTCTGAGCGATGTCTAGAGCAACTGGCACAACAGAAGCTGCTGTAGTACTCATTGACACATAGTTGGGCATAAACGATAAGGTCACAGTTGGCCAGTTCAGGTTGGTCAATGCATTTATTATTGGGATCCATGGATGAGGCTGATGAGAAAAAAAAAAAAATTGTTACATTTACTATTTAAAACAATATGAATAAAAAAAAAAAATGTGACATTGTTATAGGTTTCCTAAGCCCACATGGAGAACCCCCTGGATGGTCATGAATACCGAAGTGCCCATAGATTTTCAAGAAGACTGCTGTGTCCTCCATTACATAACCTCAAAAAGTATTCAGTGCAGGTACTGTGATGCTTCACTTTCCTGTATCTATACTGAATGCTTTCAGCACCTGTGTAATGGGGGCAATATCCCATGTTCAGCTAAAGCCAGGGGGTGGATTTAGCAGAATGGAGAACCACTCCTGACTAGCTAAAAAAAAAAAAAAAAAAAAAACACAATGTGTGGCCTCATACATGTGCCGGGTCTGTGGTAAACAGCAAGGATGTCACACAGGCATTACTGAGAAATTGTTGCAAAATGCCATACACATGATTGCAATATGTAAATTGACTGAGTGGCCACAGGGTTTGTCAACTTGATCTGAAGTCTGGAAATAAACTACAACTAGCTCAAAATTGTATCATGGCATGGCCTCATGAGAAACCAAAATATGAGATGCAAAATCAGCCATAAATAAGTATTCCCATAGGTAGATGTGATTTCACACAGAATATGTCACTAGGACAAGCTGGCTACATGTACGTAGCTTAATTGGTGCAGAATATTACTAGAGCTTTCTAGCTCCACTACTATCGATGGAAATGACTGCGTACATTTGATGACCTTGGGGAAATATTACTGTCTATGTAAAAGGTCAGCATATTCTGCAGGTAAATAGGCTTTAGAGACATGGAAAACTGTAAATTAACATGTTGGGGAAAATTACATATTCCCTAACATCAAGTATATACAGATATTACATGGGTTTTTTTTGTAACCACAGCATGTTTATTTGCTGAATAAAGGAGTTGTATAGTATTGCTTTCTTTCAAAAACCGCGTCACACCTGTCCATGCATTGTGTGTGCACTGCAGATCAGATCTGGTCACATCAATGGAACTGAGCTGCAATACTAGAGACAATCCAAGGGTCAATATGACCCTGTTTTTGAAAAATGATTTTTTTAATAGCTCAGAGAGGCAGATTATAGTTTTAACAGTAGAACAACAATAACTATATTACAGAGGGACTGGTGACCTTGGTCAGGTAATTACTATCAACATAAAAAAAAAATAAAAAACAAAACCTCCTACGTGAGATCCATTTCTGCATCCACTTTTGTGTTCTCAATAGCACCTATCTAAGGCAGATTAGGCACCATGCATGAATGAGCCAACAACATAATCCTTCACGTCCATGACAGAGGTACTCAATTCACAAAGGATAATGTAGAACATATACTTAATGTGTTTCATGAAACCACAATAAACCTTTTACTACTTTTTTTCTATTGTGAAGATTAAAGTTATAGGAATTTCTAGAGAAAGTATACAGAGAAAACTATAAAATTTTCAAATCTCTGCTTGCTTGCATTCATTCTATAGAAACTTTCAATGTTAGTGACTAACAATCTGTCCTGCTCATGTGATGGGCACACAGGTGTACTGCTTGGTACATGAAAGAGCTCTAATACTTGCACTGTAAAAAAAAAAAAGACACCCAGCCATCTTTGGTTGCATTTTGGGCCCCCCAATTAATGTTGTAGTACACGTTCCCCCATTGGCAGATCAAAACACTCTTTATTTGGCCCCGACATGGTACACAACCTTTTTTTTTTTTTTTTTTTTTTTGAAATTGGCCCCCACTTGGTATACAACCCCCTTCTTTTGGCCCCACCCACAGTATGACTTTTTTTTTTCCAGCACCCCCCCCCCCCCTACAGTATATGATCCCCCATTTTCATGGCTCCCACACAGTATATGACCCTCCACACAGTGATAGGTTAGTGTAATAGACTGGGGGGGCAATATTAAGTAGCGACCAATAAGTTACTCACCCATCCTCACTCCTGTCCAGGCTGGCTTTGCTGCCACTGTTTCGCTGTACCAGACATTGAAGAACGCCAGGATGCTGGACGTATCATCCTGGCGTTCTTCAGCGTTGTTGCACAAGTGTAGTTCCGCCTAGAGGCCGGGCTGGACAGTAGCGTGGATAACGAGTAAATTAATTATCGGTCTCTACCTATTCCAATACCGTAATACGATAAATAGTGGACGATTTAAAAAAAAAAAAAAAAAAGCCACCCCCAGTTTATTCCATGAGGCGCCGCCTGAGGCCATCACCTCAGGTTGCCTCATGGAAAATGCAGATTACTGGAAGAAAACAAAGATTCCTACTGAGTGAATGCAAGTGGAGAGAAATAGATGTATAGTATATACAATTTTCCTATCTATCTTTTCATTATATGAAGAATACTTCTTTAAGAGTATGATATATAGAAAATAGTCGCAGTACATATTTAGACAAATAAGGCACATATATGACTCACCTTCTGTCTTTTGCTTGTTCACTCTGACTTCTGCACTAGCGCTGGTGGAATGTGTGCCACTGTATGCATTGCATGTATAGGATCCCTCGTCCGCTGTTTTGGTGTTTCTTATAATCAGGCTTCCATCATGTGATACATAAGTATGTTGGCCATCTGGTTGCACTGGAACACCATTCCTATAGGAGAGACATAAGGAATCCAATTTTAGCCAAACCCATAGTAAATGCAATCTCAATATGAACCAATATAATTTCTATGTAAATTTATCATATTATCCTTTACACATAATACAAATACTGTATGTAATAACTAGAATATGTTCAATGGGGTCTATCCTAAACACACCCATTTATTTAAAGTGGTTGTCCAACCAAAATACAGACCCCAGAGTGATCAGCTCATTGCCCCAGCATACTGGTCCTTGTACATCCAGAAAACAGCTTCTTTTGCTTGGGAAAAGCCACAGCCATCTACTGGGCATTTCCACTCTGGACGTGTAGTTTTATACAGTGACAATTTAATCTTTTCCCTAATAAATTGTTTCCAATCTGCAACTTTATTAAATCATAACTTTTACCTTGACCACTGAACATTGACATTGTCACCTCTGACTACACAGCGCAGAGAAGCATTTTCCCCTTCTGCCACAGTAACACTATTGGGTGGCTCAGTTATCTTCAGCTCCCCTGAAGCAGAAAAAGGATAATGTATACATTTTTTGGCTTTTGATGACAGTAAAAAATAAAACAAAACATAATTTAAAAAAAATATATAAATAAAAAATTCCCCCTCCTCCCATGAATCATTATAATGCTATCTTGGACCCGGTTACACTTTATATTCACATGACCAATTTTTATTGTAATATACAATCGTCACACGCTAAAAATAATGACTCATTTGGGCTACTCATATGCACTATGGACTTTTTTTTTTTTTTCTAAAACCCTGTAAAAGTGTAACTTAAGAAATGAGGTGTATATAAATTAAGGATTATTGCACTTTGTGGTTTTAATGTGTATAATATGAATATGTTGGCGCTATATAAATAAAATGTATTATTATTATCCCTGAAGGCACAAATATGTGCTAGACCTATACAGATATAGGCTTCCACAGAGGAAGAGACTGTAAGAGAACGTACATAAGATCGGAGGGTGGTCCAAGACAAGACAAATGCTAAAATAAGGCCTTCTACATGCAGCAAAGCTCAATATTATCTTCATTATGTGTAGCAGTCCATGAGATTTTTGCAAACCTTTAATTTTAAGCTGTATTTGTTTGAATTCCCTCCGGGATCCAGTTGTTGTCGCACATGTGTAGAGTCCGTCGTCTTCTGAGCTCACACGACTTATAACAAGAGAACCATCTGCATGTTTTCTGTACCTGCAAACAATATGTCAAGCCCAGATACATTGTTATAATCACAACTGCAAGCACATTGGTATGCTAAAGTTATTACAGTTAACAAAATAAAATAAGTCACAATTTTAACAGATGGGCAACTTTCTGCTAAAAATTGTGACTTTTTATCTTTCATGCAGCACTTGGAAAAAAAAAAAGGGAGTGGGGTGGCTGATTTATTCCTGCCATGAATTATAGTGCAATTCTATACCAGATCATAACTGGCATACCTATATGTTATAGTGCATGGACGGCCGCCAGATGTGTCAAATTTATTAAGAGTAGACATCTTATCATCAGGTCTGTCTGGGATTACATGAAAAGACAGAAGGATATGGATAGGATAGGATATGACAGAGTAAGCTTGTATCTAGTGGCATAACTACTGCCGTAGCAGCTCCTATGGGGCCCTGCTTTATATGTAATAAAAAGAAATCTAAAAATTCTGCCGTTCCAACTGTGGCAACTGATCTTCAGTATGCTAATAAGTGAAGTGACTGCGACAAAATAGAATAGGAATTAAAACCACATCATTTGGCTTAGTGGCGATTGTGAATACTGCTGGATTTTTGGGATTTTTTTTATAATATAGATTACATGGAAAATACAAAAAATAAAAATCACAAAATACAGTAATCAAATTCAGATGAAATGGAGTTAGACTACCATGGGTTTATTTGTAGTCTGTTACCATGGGAATACATAGGTCAACATATAAACTGCATACATAATGATAGGCTAATATTAATTAAAGCTAATTCCAAACTTGCATTTTTTTAAATTTCTAGTGGATTGGAGTGAGAACAATTGAAAATTTGTTCATTAAATCTTTAAACAATACAAGCATTTGTGGCATCATTTTGTTAAGCTGTCATACCTAGGGGAAGGTAGTGGCAACCCATCTTTTTGCCATTCTACTGTAGTGCTGGGAGAAATTTCAAGCTGGCAATTAAGTCTTGTTCGATGACCAAGATTGGCTTCCACTGCTACAGGTCCTGTTAAAAATGTCCTAAAGAGATGACAACACATTTTTACTATTTTTTTTTTTTTTTTTTTTTTAATTATAGCATACATTACATAGAACTAAATGGTATCTTAAACTTTTATAATTTTTTTTTTTTTTTTTGTGCCAAAATCTACAATTTATTTTCATGGTTATAGACCGCAAAGAAAACCTGTGTAGTCCTATCTTGCAGTTATACTCTAAATCAGCTAGAAGACTGACTGCAGGATCAGATGACATAACATTTTTTTGTAATCTATAAATGTAAAAATACATTTATCTATGTACAATATTTTTAATCAATACCAGCTGCAAAGTTGCATAATTTTTTCTTGTTAATGGAAATGTCATTTTATCATATAATTTTAGAATACCTCCTTCCTGTGTGTGTACCACGACTGCTCTGTGAGTTGTCTCTTGATGTCTGAGAAGCAAAAGTGTCTGTTCTCCTCGCATCTTCATGTCCTTCTCTTATGTGACCATGGCCACGTGTTCCGTGATGTTCACTTGTTTCTAATTCTACACACAAAATCAATATGCAAAGATATATGGCTTAAGACAGTAAACAAATCTGGCTCTACTAAACTAATTCAATTTTTCTTATAAAGTAGACTGTATTAACCCCACTCCAATAACCTCACAATAGGCCCTATATCCTCATCCAATAAGTATGAATATTCTAGATACAAACAGTAAAAGTACAAATTTTGATTCAATATTTATCTAAATATATATCATATAATAGTAGTAGAACATATCATTGTACAAACCCTTGACTTGAAGCCATACTCTGTGAGTCTCTCTTCGATTTCCATTTGAAACCATACATACATAATTACCAGCATCTTCAAGACGGACGTTGCTTATCACTAAGGAGCTATCTGACTGGTATGTGTGCCTGGTAAATACAAATTATTAAATTATTAATTTTATAATTTTTTTTTTTAACAACTTCCGGACCGCCCATAGAGTATATATGTCCTAGGGGTGGTTGCCTTGTTCTGCAAGGACGAACCGGTATGTCCAAGCAGAACTCAGCAGCTGCACGAAATCGTGCAGCTGCTGAAACAGGGAGCCTGCTGTAACTTCAGCCGGATCTCTCAGAGAGAAGACAGGGAAGGTTTATTACCTTCCCTGCCTTCCCAATCGCTGTGTATACAGCGCTCAATGAGCAATGTATACACCACTATGGGCGCCGCCATCTTACGGCTGCGCTCTGACTCGGCAGTCACATGATCCGCCGGGATCAGCGTCTGTAAGAGCTGCTGGGTCCTACAGGAGCCAGATCAGCTCTGTAGTAACGTGCAGGAGGCTGTATTCCTCCTGCAACTGGGGCTAAATGTACCAGCCCCAGGTTACACAGGAAATCAGCCTCCCCCACAAAAAAAAAAAAAAATAAAAAAAAATTTATATATATATATATATATATATATATATATATATATATAGAAAAATTTAAAAAAAACAAAAAAAAAAACACAACCTGTAAATAAAATGAAAAAATAAATAAAATAATACGCCAATAAAATGCCCTTATTACATGTTATAGCCCCACCCCCAACGACACCATCAAAAATAAAAATTACCATAACGGAGAGGAAAAACTATTTTATAAAGCTTTTTTTAGTAGCACTTTTTTTTTATTTTTTTTATTTAATAACACAAAGTGAAAAACAGACACGGTTTTCCCTCCTCTTTTGTTTATATTTTCCCAGATATAAGAAAAGAAAAGAAAAACACATGCAAAAATAAAAACAACATAAAAATAAAGCCCTATGTGTCACCGAAAAAAGACGCATATGAGAAAAATGTTACAGCCCTCAAAACCGCACATACAAAAAAAAAAAAAAATATGTGTCTGGCCCTGGACCAGAAATTGACCCAGTACAGAAGTGGTTAAATCAAGCTTTTTTCTGATGGCAAAATGTTTGTAAACTCCAAACTCCTGGCCATTAGGATAATTGGTCCCCCATCTATCAATAAAATTAATCTGAATCAAATCTAGACAGTGTGCATTTTATAGTTACCTTAAAGAGGACCCATCACCATGTCTGAAAACCCCAAAAACATACACAATCTGGCAATGTTACCCTGAGCATTTTCAGGTTTTGTCTATCCAAATGTGTTCAGCCACTCCAAACATATAAGGCTTTTAGTGTTGATGTAATTTAGGTTATACTAGTCAAGTGGGTGGTAACACTACATGACATACAGCACACGGACACTCTACCCCCCCCCCCCCCGCTCCCAGAGAAACTACAGGGTATACTAGCCAACAGGTCAGTGACACTAATTTGCATCAACACTGAGCTGTACATCACATATAGACAAAGCCCACCCACCAAATTTTGACTGAAACCAGGAAGGAGAGGGGAGAGGAGATAAGAGAGAAGGTGAAACCCTGAGATAGGAAAACCCCTTTAATTTTTAATCATACAATTTATATGCTTTCAAAATCTGATTAAATAAATGTTATGACTACTGACCTGGTGGAAGACACAGGACTTCCATCTTTCTGCCACTCCACCCTGGGGAAAGGGTAATCACTGACCCTGCACAGCAGACGTATCGTTTGTCCAACTGATGCCTCCATTGCTGAGGATTCTGCCTTGTCCAGAATAATTCTTCAGTGAAAGAAGAAATATAAAAACGACACTTATTTCAAGCTGATAAATCATATACCTACTTAAATGGGGTTGTCTGATGTAGACCCCAATAATGAGATTATCAAGATGATCAGAGGGGGGCAGTGGTGGGCACACTACTGGGATCCCCAAACACAGTACTGTGTCTGGGATTGCATCTCTACATCATGTAGACAGGAACTTGGAAGGAAAAAAAAAAAAAACACGACTTGTTTTTCTAATCCTGGATGACCAATTTAATTACCGATAAAGGGAGGAGTGACGCCCTGAAGACCCTTCTTCTGCAGACACTCCATATCCAGTTTGTACTGTGGATGGATGAGATACTCGATAACCCACACTGTGTTCATCCCACTCATGACCAGCAAGATGTCGTCCTTCAGAGTCTTTGTCAAGGGTTTTCACCATCCCTTCAGGGCGTTGCCCTTGTTCATATCCATAAGAAGTTCCCTCTTCAATCCCTGGGTTTTCATGTGACAAGCGGTCCCATTTCATTCCTCGCTTGCGGTACCTGTACTCTATGGTACCTGTTGTACTTCCTGGAATCTTCTGGCAGGAGCGCATGCATTCTTCTTCAGTTTCAAAATTATTTTTATTACCATGGCAGCCACCATACCAAAATCGATTGCATTTTCCAACATCTGGCACAAAGTACCAGCGAGTTGTCCACTCAGCGCAAGGTCCCAGGGCACTTGGAAGTAAACATGTTGTTTGATAAGCTGCCAAAAATAAAACAGGCACCATAAGTGTAGCAAGTAATTATTTACAACAAAAAGAGGTTCTCCAAGACTTCATACCAATGACCTATCTGTAGGACAACATATCAGTATAAGATTGGGAAGTCCAATACCGAGGACTCCAACTGTTCAGCTATTATATACACTGTGTATGAAGCTGAAGCAAACTGCTACGTATACTCCGTATACCATGCTATGGTATTGCAGCTCAGCTAAAAATAGGTCATTAATATGACATTGCAGTGGTTCGCTTAGACTGTATTTTCAGCAGTCCTCTTCCAATCCACACACACACACACACACACACACACACACACACGTCGTAATCCCCCATATATATATGTGGGATAGAAAAGGTTTAGGTCATTATAAATTATTCTGCAGTCTGTACTGACTGGGAATGCACTAGAGAAGAAACTGGGCAGGACAAGTGCACCCACTCCTAAGAGACTTGTATTTACAGATATATACGTACCATAACTGGGTTTACTTCGACATCTTTCACCAATAGGACCAGAGGCTCTATTTACATTATCAAAGCAGCATCCATACTGAGAGGTTCTGCATTCATCTGAAGGCATCTACAATCATATACAGCCAGTCAGTATACAGGGGTTCATGTTATTCCATGTTTTGACACTCAAATGAAATATTAAACCTTGAAATGCTCTTTAAAATTAACCCTTCTTGTGCTCCCTTCTAATTGTATAATTATACATGCAAAAAATATAATTTTCTTGCAGCCAGAAAGGATTTTTGCAACATGGTAGAAATTCTGTGAATGCATAATTCATGCTTTGTAAGCAGTGGGTATAGCAGAGATCTACAAGATAAATCTGCTACTGTTTACATCCTAAAAGCAACCACACAAAAATACAGTATGAAAAAAAATTAGAATTTTTTCCCTATGGGTAATTTTTTTTAAATGTTTTGTTTGGTTTTCACCAGTTGTAACATTTGAGCAGAGATGCATTGCCTTGGCCTAGGTCAACACAATGTGTCTTATCAAGCCGTTTTGGTCCATAGCAACCACTCAGAGCTCAAATTTATTTAAAGGGAATCTGACACATGGAAAATGCTGTTCAATCTATAGGCAGCATGTTATAGAGCAGGAATTATTGAACAGATAGATATATACACACGAGGACAAAATTGTTGGTACCCCTAGTTTAAATGAAAGAAAAACCCGCAATGGTCAAAGAAATAACTTGAATCTGACAAAAGTAATAATATATAAAAATTCTATGAAAACAAATGAAAGTCAGACATTGCTTTTCAACCATTCTTCAACAGAATTTTTTAAAAAAGAAAACTCATGTAACAGGCCTGGACAGAAATGATGGTTCCCTTAACTTATTTTGTTGCACAACCTTTTGAGGCAATCACTACAATCAAACGATTCCTGTAACTGTCAATGAGACTTCTGCGCCTCTCAACAGGTATTTTGGCCCACTCCTCATGAGCAAACTGCTCCAGTTGTCTCGGGTTTGAAGGGTGCCTTTTCTAGACGGCATGTTTCAGCTCCTTCCAAAGATGCTCAATAGGATTTAGGTCAGGGCTCATAGAAGGCCACTTCAGAATAGTCCAATGTTTTCCTCTTAGCCATTCTTGGGTGTTTTTAGCTGTGTGTTTTGGGTCATTATCCTGTTGCAAGACCCATGACCTGCGACTGAGACTAAGCTTTCTGACACTGGGCAGCACATTTCTCTCTAGAATCCCTTGATAGTCTTAAGATTTCGTTGTACCCTGCACAGATTCAAGACACCCTGTGCCAGATGCAGCTAAGCAGCCCTAGAACATAAAAGAGCCTTTTCCATGTTTCACAGTAGGGACAGTGTTCTTTTCAAGATATGCTTCATTTTTCCGTCTGTGAACATAGAGCTGTTGTGCCTTGCCAAAAATTTTGATTTTTGTCTCCTCTGTCCATAGGACATTCTCCCAGAAGCTTTGTGGCTTGTCAACATGTAGTTTGCCAAATTACTTTTGTCAGATTTATTTCTGTGACCATTGTGGGTTTTTCTTTCATTAAACCCATTTTTTTTTTTTTAAATTAGGCACATAGTTGATCTTTACAATAGGGCAGCTCTGCTTAGAGTTTAGTTCATGGCTCTCAAAAAAGATGTCCCTATGAAACACAAACTCCTCCCCACCAGTTGATATTATGGAAATATCCATCAGGTCAGAATTTTTTGCACCACTAATCTTTGCTTCAGTCATATTATAAACTGATTAAAACCTTAAAGCCCCCTTCATGTAAAAGAGGGAACTGGCAGCTTTAAGAGACACTCTCTCAAATTTCTCCAATGGAAAATTTTGATTGCATTTCTTTATGAAAAAAATTAAACATATTGACAACAAAGGGCATGCTGCATTGTATGCTTTTTAAAGGACTAAAACCAAGAGCTTTTATCCATTTTTACATAAACTGAATATAGATTCTAAACTTACAAGTTTTTATTGTGCTAAATTTATAAAAAGAAAGAACAGGACAACGCTCAACACAACAATGTGAACAATTACAAGACATTGAGTCATGTTTCACTTACAGTATCTTCTCGTGTGTTCCTTTCACTTGGACATCCTTCATTATTGCGGCCCTGTGCAGCTGTCACACCATCAGAGCAGCATCCATACCTACCAAAATACAGATTTATACAGTTTTATATTCTATGTAGCAAGCAGAGGCATAGCCAAAAGCACTTGGGCCCCACTGTGCAAAATCTCCAAAGGTATCCCATTGAATTTAATTTACAATACTAGTTTTCTCATATGCAGAAGAGAGATCATTTGAACCATCTCAGGGCCCTGCAACCCTTGACCCACTGGAGTTAAGCAATACAGGCACAACCCCAATATTTAAGCCGATTTATTTTTTAGTTTACCAATGTAGGCTCTGTGTGCTTACAGTTTTTATTTGCCCATCTCAGGCATATACATTTCTATGATATAGTCAGTGTTCATTTTGCATCAGCAGAAAATAAACTCTTGTTAGCAGGCGAGCCTGTCAGCGAGCAATTAAATGGTCACTTTCATTTCAACAAACTTAATTTTCCATTTTCATAGTCATCATATAAATATAATAGACCAAAAATTAGGTTTTCTGCCTGAAGATCACTCCAAAGTGCCAGCCACTAGTTGTTTCCCCTAGCTTATAATATCCTGTCCAATGCCTGTTTTTCAGTGAAATCTGTCTCTAGCAATAGAGACACTGAGACGGATTACAGGATGCAGGGCGGGTCTCTGGCTGCCTGTGAATGCTACTGTGTATATGCTAGAACACATAAATCTTAGACTTCTTTTTTTTTTTTTTTTTCACACTACAGTTTTTTACACTGCTCCCACTCTTTTCCTCCTATGTGTGCACTGGCCATTAAAAAAAAAAAAAAAAAAAAAAAAAAAACACACACACAGTCCAATGGTTTATAGCTTTGTGTCCTCCATTTAGATTGTCCTATCTGCAATATAGCTATGCAGACCAATGGTCAGCGACAAAGTTTTCTTACTTCTAGCTATCCAGTACTTGTAGCAATAGCTTTGAACTGCATTTATTGAAGCCTTTCCCAACTTGTGTGTAATAAGCAATTTTGAGTGTCCTCTATCTGAGAACAGGAAGAGGTGGAGGTGATATAACAGTGAGTGTGAGGATATTATATAGAGGGAGCATGACTGCAAGTAATGTAAATAAAGTGTCAGTGTGTATAGTGTACACACTCCAGAAACTAAGTGGATAGTGGGAAGCAGTGCAACAAGTATAGGGGGAAAAAGGTAAGAGAGGTGAAACCACTCTATATGCAGTCAGTAGTATGAAAGCTTCAAACAGATGCCCTTCGTTCAAATTTTAGCAAAATGACATCGGTTTTCCAGGATTAGATGAAGATACTTTTTTTTCTTCCAATAACAGTGCCACACCAGTCAATGGGTTGTGTATGGTATTCCAGCTCGGCTCCACTGAAATTAATTAGATTCAATACCATGCAAATCATGTAGACAGATGAAACACTGTTTTTAAGAAGAAGGTAGCCATGTTTTCCCAATCCCTGACAACCTGTTTATGTACATTGTGACATGCCTACCTGCTACGCCTGCAGTCATAGGGATTTATAGGAATAAAGTTATCTTCACTTCTAAAAGGAGGAGTAGGGGCTGGAAACAGACACAGGAGAAAAAAAAATATTTTACATTGAATGCAAAAATCAGCTATTTATACAAATATTACAAAAAACTTTTATTATAGTTTGGTTCTCAAGACAGTTGCAAAATATTATTAGAGGCAAAATGGGGGCTCCATGGTAATACCTTACTTAAAGGGGTTGTCCGGGATAAAATGATACTTCTACAGTAAGCTAAACACCCTCTCCCTGCCTAACTAACTAACTTACTTTACAAAAAAATGTATATTTACCCAGATCGCGGGGGTGGTCATGTGACTGCCCCATGCACATTTTCAGATTTTCCGTTGACGTTCCATTTCGCAGTTTCTGGAAACGGAATGTCACCAATACTAACCTTTTGGGTCTCGACAGACGTCCAGAGTAGGAGGAGCTAGCCCCACAGAACGAAGTGATCTCCCGTGCCCAGAAGATCCAGACAGGAAGACAGATAAGTATGATAGGGTGGGCTGAGTTAGTTAGGAAGGGCTAGTAGTGGGTGGGCTAGCCAGGGAGACAGGGAGGGGGTGTGAGGGAGTGAGAGGGGGAGGTAGTGTGAGGCAGCTTTGAGTGAAGAGCAATGCATCATTGTAGTTGTAGGATAAAAGAACAGGAAGCTATCCATGTAAACAAATGCAGAGGATTGCAGGAACTCCCAGAAATTACTCAAAACACTGCTAAATGTATTTGGGTGCACTTATTAACTCATTAAAAGCACTAGAATTTTTTTTTTTTTTTTTTTTTTTTTTAAAGATTTTTTAGCCTGGAAAACCCCTTTAAAAGAAGGCTGCACAAAAATGATACGTTGTGTCATGCTAATGCAGGGCCTGCAGCAAAATGCAAGACCCACATATTCAAATAACCTCAAGCATACAGTTTCTAGGTTTTATCCTCAGTGTTCCTTTATTTACAAGATACAAATAAAACTATATAAAATAACTATGTTGCACAACACAATGTGGCAGATTTAATAAGACTGGCATTTTGTATGGCAGTCTTAATAAAGACCCTGACAGGCTCTAGGCATGCCTGATTTATTAATATGCCAGAATGGAAATCTATGTCAGTCACAAACTGGCGTAGATTGCCTGTATAACTCACGGCACAAAACGGGCATGAGTTATAACAACTATATGTTGGGCCGAGGCACCCTCCCCATCTGTCCCATTCTCCACCCCACTCTGCCTAGATTCTCCTAAAGTGGCGAGTGAGTCACAGGTATGACACGCACATTTAGTACAAGAAAGGGCCTTTTGCCAAATGTGCACCACAATATCACCCATGTATGCCAGAAAACCTGCATGGTAAATTCCCCCACTCTATATAAAATGCCATGCCTTTGAGAGTTTCACACTTTCTCATCTACTAAAGCTATAACATTTACCCCAACTTAGAATTTCTTACAATGACCTGATTCTAGTTTACTTGTTAAACCGATAAATCATTGAACTGTAAAAATGTAATAATTTGTAGCACTTTTGTATGATTAGTTTGCATATAAATAAATTTGCATATACTTACTGGGCTGCCTGTACCGTGTAAGTGAGAACTGATCTGAATTATCATAGCCCCAAGTGTCCTGCATACTCGGAACCTCTACAACAACATACAATGAACAAAATAGGATTAAGACCAACAATTGTAATACTGGTGCATTTTACTTTGTGTATTACAGCTGTAACCAAAACTCTGCAATTCTATTGATCCAAACTAACATTACTAAAGAACCCTATTTTGTAGGTAAGTGACCAATTTTATAGCTGAATGACCAATTATCCATTCTATATTTTATATAACATAAGGAGGATCATGTGGAGCAGAATTCCACAAAGAATGCAATAATATAGGGTAAGGACACACATATAGATTTTGTTGATGCTGTTTTTTTTTTTTTTTTGTTTTTTTTTAACCTAAAACATAGTGAGAGGGTAAAAACCTATATGGACAAATACTACTTTTTTTTTCAATGCACTCCTGATATTGGCTTTAAAAATTTCACCAAACATCCTGAACATGTGTGCTTACCCTTACACCTCATAGAATGAGAAACCAATGAGGCTGAATTCACATTGTGCTGTATTCACAAAGAACTGCATGCAGTTTTTAATTGCAGTAATGCCTAGGGTAGGTTCAGACTACCATTATATCCATCATAGGATGAGAGCAATGGACATTATTTGTAGATTGCAGATTGTCTTGATGTCTAATTTAGTATGTTATGTGGTATATATTATAATTTCAGCACATAAGTCTGATTATAGTTAGTTAGGATCAGCATAAACTTGGTATATAACCAAGCTCTGCCCAACAACTGTATCACTGGTATAAATCCTTATTCTTGAATCTATGAAAATAGAATACTTAATAAAAAAAAACAAAAAAACACAACTTACGCTGCGGCAGATAACAAGGCTGCATATTACAGCTCTCTATCACAGATGGCTTATCAGGCTCATAGGCTTCACAGGTGTCTGGTTCATAGAAGTTACGATCATTGTCAGCACAGATCACCTGACGTTTTCTAATACCACTATTACAGCTTTTTGAGCACTGGAAAAAAAAAAACAAAAAAAAACAGCAAATGTGAATAATGGATAGTGAGATTTGTAGTCACCAAAATTCAATCGGGGGGGGGGGGGGGGGGGGTGGAGGTTCAACCTAATTACAAACACAACACTATTAAAATAGTGTCCCACTAGACACTGCAAAACGTGTATTGAATTAGTAATGTACAGTATATATGTACAGTGAGTCTTATTCCTGCATTACCATCATGGGCACTTCATCCCATCAGATTCAGGAGGACTGAAGACTACTAGGACATATCCAAGGTGAAAGAGAACCGCCACCATCAGATACATAGCATGCCCCCTCAGTTCTGCACCAGCCCAGGTAGAGAGCTGGAGAAAATTTGGTTGAAATTATTAGCCACTGTGACATGCTACAAGCACTACTACTCTCAGGCTCTGGATTCCCTCCAACAGGTTTCTCTACAAACAGCCCATAGAAGCCAACTAGATACCCATTTTGGAGAATGAAAGTGGCACCTTGACTGGTGTATCTGCAACTGTTGTGTGTGCATTTATGCATATATATCTCCAGTACCATGACTGGTTATTGACAACTGCTGTGTGTGCATATATATCTCAAATAAATAATGAAGTATTTCCTACCAGACCCCATTCACCGATATGCCAGCCAATTTCCTGAACGCAGTTTTCCCCAATGCATAGCTGGTTATCTGCTGGCTTGACTTGGTGCATGCAGGCGGTATCCTGAACAATGGCGCCGGTGTCTGTTTTGCAAGTTACTGATCGTTTCTGAATTCCTTCTCCACACTCGGCTGAGCACTGAAAACAAATAGTTGATCGTTAAATCCTACATACCATCATAGATAATATTTTTCCTTTAATATATTGTGGGATTTTGTACATTTCAGAAGATTGGTAGTAAAGCTCATTTCCACTGTTGTAATATTTTTTTTGGAGCAGTTGTGATATTTATGTGACAACTTCTCAGGAGGTTAAAATTACAGTCATGAGATTCATGTGTCCCCATGATAACACTCCATGGCAGCTCAATGTTATCATAGTCACACTGGGCCTCCTAATTAGGGCTGAATTAACCATAGGACAAACCGTGCATCTGCAGTGGGCCCTATGTTAATGGGGAGCCCCGTCATTCCAGATCCAGCAGGACAGTCCCAAATTTCAGGTGCTGTCTTGTTATTCATTTTTCCGCAATTGTCTGTCTTTGTGTCATTGGGAGTATAGATATCACTGAAGAGATACCAGAGATCACCTGGTAGTAGTCCTTTAATATCACATTTTATTGACAGCAATGGAAAGTTTTACCACGGTGCTACTCACCTGTGTCCACGGCCCAGTGTTCCACTTGGCACATGCCCGGAGATTGCAAACTTGCTGGGTTGTTGGCTTTTCTGTGAATGCTGTGCACTCTGCATCATTCACCGAATGCTGGGAAGTTCTGCCTTCATATGTAACACAGTATACTGAACGGGTCTGAGTGCCTCCCCCACATGTGGCAGAGCATGGACCCCACTCACCAATCTTCCAGCTGAAATTGACAATTAAAGTGACAAAACCAATATAAGCATGTTTACAGTGTTTAAGGCCCTGACACAGAGCATGTAGCACACAAGTGACAATGTCAATATGCAGAAGGCCTTTTAATTGGTCCCAGAAACAGGGTTAATGTAACTATATCAGGAAAAATCTTACTACAATCTGGAAACTGACTTGCACTCATTGGATAAAGTATAACAACATCTTCTATGGTCTTAAACATTGGTCACTTTATTGCAGCATGCTCTGTTCAGTGGTCACTTTATGTTAAGCACAACACCGTCTCCTTTCCACCAGATAAAGCTTTAAGCACAAGCTGCACCAGGACCCACCGCCAATAATAAGCATATATTGAATCACCATAGCCAAAGCCAATACTCAGAGTCATCAACCATTGTATTAGTCTACAGAGTACTCTCATAACACGACTTGAACCAAAACTAAGAGAATCTACTCATTGTAATATTTATTTGGATTACTATCTGTATTGCTTCTGCTGGGTGTTACATGAAGCATGTACACACACAAAAGCTATTATGTGATATATTCGATCTGGTCAGTTATGGTCTAGCTAACTGAACAAATAAGATTACCTAAAGAACCATTAAACTGTATATATTGTACACCTTTAAATCATCTGTTTTATATTGCATTAATATGTACAATAAAATATGATAGCGCTATAAAATAGGGTCAGATTTACTAATACTGTCTGCAAATTAAACAGTGCAAAATTAGACTATACACATTATTAGACTGTCTAGTTTAATTTTACACTGCTATTAGCTGGCTTAGTATACACCAGAAAAATATGCAAAAATGTTAGAGCATGTTTGACGCACACAGTCTTGCAACTCAATCCGCACCCACTTTCTTTGAAGTCACCCCTTGGAGCCATGCCTTTTCTTTGTACAGTTCAGAAGAGTGTCAAAAACACTTGCTAATTTAGAGCAAAGCATGTCAGACAGTGCAAATTACACTAGAGTTCGGAGAATTTTGGTTGGCGCTCTTCATGAAACAATCCATTGTTTTCTGATCATTAGGGTATATAGATGTTATACAGAGGGTCCCCTACTCAAAACCCCACTCCAGTAACTTGAGCCATTAACATGAAGCAGTGCCCATTCTGGCAGACCAAGCCCATCCATGTATTACATGTTGAGTTCTTGAACTTATCTGCATGGCTAACCACAGGGAGACCACACCAGGTGTTTTTGAAGCCAGTCATGTGTCAATTTGCTGATTGTTGGGCCAACTTGCACAGTGTCATACAAATGGGATTGAATACAGATAACCAGACAGGAAACATACTCAAAACGTTGCAAAAATATAGAGGTGGAAATTGGAGTAATTTGAGACTTCAGAAGTCAATTTTATTGCCAGAGCAAAGCACCAAATACAAGTAGTAGGAAGCAATTGTCACCCAAGTATTTTAGGATTATAGTAGGATTCTTTAGAAGACATTTGAGAAGCCGGTTAGTTTATGTAAAGCAGAACCCAATAATTACAACTCTATTTACCTGGTCATTTTTGTGTTCACTATACGACTCCACATTGTCGGCTGATATATGTAAGACATCCTTTCGCACAGAATAAGCACATATTACATTATGCATGTTTATCCATATGTCTATAGTTATAATTCTAATACAATTACAATACAGCTTTAAATTTAAAGGGGTTGTCTGGAATTAGAAAACATGGATTCCTTCTCCCCAATTCATAAGGGTATATTCAAAAAGATTTGTTGCAGAAGTTTGTGTGTATTATTCATCTAAATGGAGCTTGCTTGCAGAAATACACAACTTTCTTTGGTTGGAATGTTAAGTACGTTTCCAGGCAATATATAGATTAAAGAATTTAGACTAAAGAGAAATGTTATAGTGACCAATTTTGGGATCTGAGGTTCTGGGGAAAAAAACAACACTGTTCAGGTTAATGAAAAGCTTAAAGGGTCCATTTTTACCCCGAAACAGCACTACCATTTTCCAGTACTGCAGCTGAGCTAAAATTAGGATGCAGTACAATACCAGACAATAACCCTGGATAAGACTGTCACATTTTCTGGATCTAGGTAGACCATTTTTTTTACTAGTTCAAGACAACCCCTGTAAGAGTCATGAATCCTGAAGTATACACATAAAAGTTAATAAAAGTTCTGTGGTGACTCTGACTCCTATTTTCCTGAGGAGGAGCGCATATCCCTGCGTTTTTTTTGGAGCTTTCCAGCCCCATAAGACGAAATTGTGAAGTATACACATAAGAGCTGTCCTGAAGAACAATATATAATTGTCATGGAAAATGTTGTGTAGTTTAGTATAAATGACTACCTTTTGGTCTGTGGGCATGGCTGGGTGCTACAGGTTCTGTTGCTTGCTGGAACAGGTTTCCCTGCACACATTTCATTTGGATATGCTTCATTATCTATAGTACAGAACACCAAACGGGACTGGTAACCTGTCAAGGGAAAAGTTATGGCATTATAGGAATAGTACTTAGAGAACTGGTCAGGACCATATATGATAAATAATTTTTTCTATTGGGTTGTACCTCCACCACATTCTGCACTGCAGTCAGTCCATGAGCCATAACTCCACTTATAGTCTTCTTCTTCAAGACGATTGGATAGATAGTATTCATATTGAACACCTCTGTTGGGTTCTTGCCCAATGAGCTGAAATTGGAAATTACAAACCACATTCGGGTAACACTCTATTATAACAGTATTGTGCGCTAGACAAACATACTCTATGTGATCCTGCCATATGGTGCATTCACCTTTGGTCAAGTGAGCATGTTAGGGGGCATGACAGGAGGATGCCACTGGCAGAACTTTTTTGGGGAGAGAAAACAATATTAGACAAAAAGATCCAACTTATCCAAAATATGTTTTCCAAAACACATGAATTGGGGAGGCAACTGGCAACCCCAGAAATATATAGATATAGTGTGTACTTCTGTCTCCTATTCTGTCCCTCCAGGTATTTAAAGAACAGTTTGTCTGCCTGATGGATACATACAGGTTTCCTTATGGCACTAGATATCTAAGTAAATCCATGATGTACCTCAATCACTAAAGGCTCAGTAGTAGGTCCTCTTGCAGTCAGTACTTCTGGTGCCAAATCTCCCTCAGAGCCTCGATAGTAATGAAGAACAGTGTTGGCCACATTCAAGGCACGGCTATATTCAATAGTCCAATACCCATTCAGATAATATTCCCCACGTGCATTTTTCACAGCTGTAAAGACAGAAGTTTGTTATAATACTGTCAGACAGAAGGACTGGTAAGCTACTATAAAACAACAAAATTCTCCATTAGACAGCTAGTGCTTTCTCGTATAATCACAATGTGCAGTCTTCTGTTACCTAAAAAGTTCCTTGTTGGTGACACTTCCTTAATCTGAATATTGATGGATCCAATTGGTATAGTGAAGAGCTGGCTGTACCCTGAAACATCAAAACGGCAGAGTCTTAAGATAGAAAATTAAGAGATGTGGCTAATAATAAAACATAATAAATAAAAACAGTATTCTACATCTTCAACCATTTACTATTGAAACCAACCACATACAACATACTTTGTATAATGACAGAGAATACTACTACCTCCATTACAAGTAAGTGATCATTTCTGCCATTTCTAAGGCTCCATCTACAGCATAACATACCTTTGGATAATGTGGGGGAGTCATAAGATCCTTTGACTTCATAGCAGGAACTACCATCTCCTCCACATACCAAACAACGGTCTTCTCTTTTGGATGAATCCAATATGTTATCACAGCCAACCGTCTATTTCATTGGTCCATATAGAGTCACATGTTGTTATGGAAAATGAATACAATAAACACAATTTTAGCCTGAGTTTTTGCCTCACCTATGGTGGTAAGGGTATCTAGAATAACGCTTCAATACTGAATATTTTTTTAACTCAAATTCTGTTATAAATGGATCTAAGATGAGCAATATGTTGTCTTCAAGTAATTTGACAAGAGATTTGACAAGACAAGGTGGCACAAGAAAAGTAAGTAATTAAAAAATAAATAAATAAAAATTGAGTCTTACCTTGCACACACCCTCTACACAGATGTCTCTTCTGCCTGGCTCACATGGAGTTCCATCAACTACAGCCATTTTGTGCCTATAGTAAAAGTTCTCTCCTTTGGGTATACAATTTAACTCACACTTATGTGATGCTTTGAAAAAAAAAAAAAAATGTAGAATATGGTTTGAATAATCAACCAATATCTTAATAATAGACATAAGAAGAGAACATACAAACTCCTTGCAAATACATGTGTGTACAACTTTTAGAGTGCCCCTGAAAGTTCCTCCTGCCATAACCTTGTCCTTGCTGGTTTGTCCACCTTGTGTAAGTTATTCTTTTCTCACTTTTTCTATGTTTCTCCTTGAAAATGAACACCTTTGCTCTTCACAAAAGGAAGACATGTCTAGGCCTTTGCGTTTGGTATATTTCAATCACAAAGTTTAAACAAAAAGTTCAAGAGTCCAACGCTGAAATATAAAGTCAATTTAGAAGAAACATCAGCCTACTCGAAGAGAAAATCAGGGCAGCCGGATCCTGCTAGGTCAGTGCATCGAGAACTTACACAGAAAAAGTGTACAAAGACTCAAGTCATGGTTTCACCATGCACTTGAGGTAGTTTCTGTGCACAGCAGGACTTCACAGAATACCGGTAACAGCTTCTTCAAGACCACGTTCAAGTCATGAGGCCCACAGGAGCACAGCAAGCATTCCTGTTCACCTGGGAAATGCATGCCAAGGTCACATAGACCCTGCTTTTTGGAAATCCTGGACTCACATAGTCACTATGCAAAGATAAGTGGATGGAGGAGACGCTCACAACTACTCGACAACTCCTGAAAGGCACCAGTGTGACAAAAAACATCAAGTCACAGCATGCATAGGCTATACCTTTGGAAGTGTGAAGATACTGCCCACAGCACATCCAATTTGCACAGCACAGTTTTACCTGTGAAGGAATCATCACACTGCCTTTTATCCAGAATATACCAGAACAAGAAGTGGCGTGATGACAATGAACTATCCAATACACAGCAAACACTTTATTGTTACGACACAAAGAGCACATGCAATAATGGAACAAGGTCTATATTGAGTGGGGGCTGCTCACTACGTACCACAAGTTCTCCACCCTAAGGTGTAGAATTGGGTGGCTTCCACCATTTTACAGCCAAGTATTGCTTGAAGCTACGTTTTCTATTGTCCTAAACAACATGAGAAAACAATAGCTCTGACCCTTCGAGTGGAAACATAGTTGATTAAATTATCTCGGACAACTTCACTGTTATATCCCCTACAATGGTACAGTCCCTTTGAAGGCCTATGCCACCACTGAGTAGGCCTGCCTTGGTCTGAACTACTGCTGTTGAACAGGCTGGACCACCCCCTACAATTGTTAAACACTGCAATTTCCCTCCTCCACTTGTTTGTGAGATGCTATCCTCCATTCCTGTGTCATCTACAGATATGCCATTATTTACCTTTTCACTTTTTCCTCATACATCCCCTGTCCTTGCAGTTTGCTTTAAAAGTCTGTGTTATTGGAGTTACCACTAGGAGGAATATAGGAACTTGCTGCTTTATTGTTAAAAGGGGTCAGCCCTCAAAACATGTTTGGCGATTGGTGATAAATGTATTGTGGGTCTGACTTCTGGGACCCTCACAGATTTACTAGAAAAAAGATCCCAAGCCAACCTGTGAGTGTTTCAATAGAGCGATGCTCCATTCAGTGTCTATAGGACTGACAGATATAGCAGGGTGCTGTATTTCGAAGGCCATAAACTCCTCCAGGTGGTGACTGCAGGCAGTCAGAATGTTATCATTTAAGGGGGGCTGAAGATTTGGAACTATGTACAGTGTAAAGAGTGGACATCTGTACAAATCAAGTTATTTAGCAGGAGTTAAAAACGTAGGAATTACTAAGAACTTTATTGACATGGAAGCCACATTATATTTATGTTGAGCCGAAGTAATTGTTCTCTAGGTGTGTGATATTATAAATGAGCACACTCCATACCCACTATGTTAGTTATTTAGTTGTTTTTTTTATAATATTAAAAACTGCATCATTACTCAGTAATGACATTAAGTTAGTAGCTAAATGTAGTTTAACCATAGCTGTATTTCCTTACCTCCATAATAAGGCAGCCACTTGTATCTCTTTCCCTGGAATTCCATCCCATCATACTCTGAACACTGCTCAGCCCGAAAATCTCGGGAGCCTTCGGGGCATACCTGTATAGTGGAACGTAAAGAATTCTACTATCAGCTCTGTGTAATGTGAAAGGGATGGAGGTTCAATGTACAGGCTCTAAAGTACAGTATAAAGTCTATTACTGGATGGAATGACCAAAATAATCCAAAAATCAGACATGTTCTTGGACAGTCAAAGAATTCAGTAATCTTGGAATTTGGTGGCAATCTACCTGTATATAGATTAGTGATGGGCCCAAGTGGTAAACTAAGTGTGACCCCCTTTACTTCTACTGATTAGGAATTAGCACTTCTGTACACTGCATGCTCTGTCCTGTTATGGGAGAAGTATGGTATCTTCGCACCTCTGAAAATTGTGATTTATGTGCTTGTCTATGTACATTTATCTATGTATGGTATGTGTTTTTTTTTTTTTTTTTTGGGTTTTTTTTTAATATATGACCCATATTACTGCAAGTGTTTCTTTCTATGGAGATTTCATGTCTGTTTGCTTGATTTGAGGCACCTATTTGCAATAGGTATGGCTGAACTACCTGAAATCATCAGGATCAGTATACATACACTGTTGGCCATATGGAATATTTTAGGAGTATTCAATAAATAAAAGGGAATCTCACCTGCACATTGCATGAGCGATAGTTTCTGGTTGGTCCAATACAATTTGATCCCCCATCTGGCCTAAGGAATAAGAAATTTCCAAACTACATTTAGAATACTTCACAAAAATAGGCTAATTTAGTGAAAATGTAAATTTATTGTATGTGTGTTCCAATGAATACACAATCACTAGTATAGAATAAAAGGAAATTAATCAATAAGAATATAGAACAACAATATATGGGTTTGCCTTGTCATTTTAAATAACTGTTTGGCCACAAGAGGGCAGTACACAGCATAATTCTAGTTGCTCTGTTATTGGCACTCTTACAGATACTAAAATAATACAGATCTTTCCATTCATTGCTAATGCATTCAAAACATACTCATCACAACATCATAATACTGTAGAATCAACAAATGCATTCCAAAAGGGCACTCGCACAATAAGGGTCTATGGCCATATAAGCGTATAGTATGCACAGTGTGTGAATAGATCATTTATTTGAACATAATTTATATAGCACTATTTTAAATTACTGCGTTTTTGCATCAGTTGACTTTAAGTGATAAAGAAGTTGGATAAAAAAAAAAAAAAAATATATATATATATATATATATATATATATATATATATATATATTGTATTCACAATTTATGTTGCATAATGTGCATTACCAGTGTTCGTATCACAAGAAATAGTTGCCTTGAAAGTCCAGCAAAACATAGCTGCAATTTATTAATTGTTTATATAGCACTTGCATATTGTATGTATAATGCCATACATATATTGTAATCCCTCAGATCAGTCTAGGTATGCAATGGAGCAGCCAGGGTCAGCTTTTGATTATTGGAGAAAGAAAGAAAAAAAAAAAAAAAAAAAAGTGTATCAAGAGAAAACCTATGCAAGCACAAAAAATGTACAGTCTCCAAGTAACGTTTCCCCTGGCCAGAGTTGAACCTAAGGATGGTCACCCATGTTACATGTGTATCTGTCAAACCCACCAATTTCAACCTATGAACATTAACTATTCAATTGTGAACGAGGCCTCCTACACTCTTTAATGCCCAATACTTTAGTTCTTGTGAAGAAAAGCCCTGCTCAGGTCTGGCCATCTTAATACCCCGATGCTGCAAAGCAACAATTATAACCACTGAGCCACCATATAACTGTCTACACCGATAGATCTAGGCATGAAAATATTGTATATGGTCAAGGGGAACCACTGGAAGTTTGAATAAAGGAAAGAAGGAGCTGTGAAATCACGTAGTCTCTTACGTATGCAATTCCTAAAATTTTTGTTATTGCATTTAAAAATTCTACAAGTCATAAAAAAAGTCTCAAGAAATATAAATATCCAGAATCAACAAGGCAGTATTGACAAATCCAATCCTATAGAACTAACCTATGTTCACATAAAATCCTCTGATACCAATTAATTCCATAAAGTCAGGTTAATTCAATGGAAGTGTATGTTACAGTATATGGAGGACATATAGATTACATACAGTACATAAATGCACAGATCTGAATTTATGCCCCACAAAGTAGTTTATGACACATTCACATTATATATACATACACACACACGAATAAATATACAAATCTTTTGTAAAACTTGCTAATCTATGAGCAGAATAGTGGTATAATTTATAAATCTCACATTTGGTAGCCCTGTCCAAGGTCTATTTTTAGCAGACAGCAAGTAAGGACTTGAGAAGATCTGAATTCCTATGTTACAGGTGCAAGTCTACACTAAAGCTACATAAAGTCGAAAATGCTAGTTTAAATACAAAAGGTTTTTGCAGTCATATGTGAGACAAAAAAAAGATAATCTGGTAATTTGGATAAATCAAAGGGTATGAACAGATTTGCAAAATTGCTTTATTTTAGGTGCATTTATTAAAATAAAAATTGTTGTTTTGTTTCTACAGCTCCTGTGGTGACTCATTCCACACTGCAGAATTTTTAAATGGATTTCTGTAAGGTTCCATCACTAAAATCTGTGCGAGACCTGTCCACAAATCACAGAACATTGACCATTTACATAGAGCTGCTGCTGCATTGAGAAAAAAAAAAAAAAAAAACACACACACACACACACACACACACACACACACACACACACACACACACACACGGTCCTTAGTAAATTATCTAAATACAATTTCAGATGAAACACACCACATGACAGATTCCATCGTATCATAATTTATTTAACAAACATTAGGCCAAGATGAAGAAACAGTGTATGAAAAGTACACCCTTACTGCATCCATAAGAATTACGAGGGTAATTAGCAGCCAGATGCTGCAAATCAAAGGCCCTTTATTCCTTGATTATGAGCAAGTGTGACCTCCTCTATAAAAGCAGAAGTTTTCGCAGGTTGTTGGTCTGGAAAATTCAGATGTGTGTTAGCACAAAGCTAAGGAGGAAAGACTTTAGCAATTGTTTAGTCCATCAATCTGGAATGGATTATTCACAAGTGGAAAATATTCAAGACAATATTCAACACAATCTTCCCAAGAGTGGATATCCCAGCAAATTCACCCCAAGGTTAGACTGCACAATGCTTAAAGAAATTGCACAAAAAAAAAAAAAAAAAAAGTAAGCTACATCTCAGACTTTACAGGCCTCACTAAGTATCTTTTTAAAAATAACATGACAGCACAGCTCAAGTCTGCAAAGTTGCATCGAAGATGCAAGACTTCTGGAACAATGACATTTGGACAAGTGGGACCTTGCTACATTTGACACCGCATATTAACACAAACAACTCACACCAACTATCAAACATGGTGGTAGAGGGGTAGATGATTTGGGTTTGTTTTGAAGTCACAGGACATGACATGGCTTGACCAAAACTGGGTCATGCAGCAAAGCAATGTTCCCAAGCACACAAGCTACAACAGAATAGATGGGGAAAAAAAAAAAAAGAAGAATCAAGGTTGCAATGAAAAAGTGCAGACTTCAACCCATTTTAAATGCTGTGACAGGACTTTACGAGAGTTGTGTATAAACAAATGCCCTCAAATCTCAATGAACTGAAGCAACGTTGTAAAGAAGAGTGGGCCAAAGAGACTGATAAATTCATACAGAAAACCATTACATCATGTTATTGTTGGTAAACAGGGGCATAAATAGCATAGACTGGGCCCCATAGCAAACTTTTGACGCAGCCCCCCTGCCCCCACACGGTAAAAGGCCACCTTTACTGGCCCCTGTGTGGAAAAACACTTTACTGGCCCCCACATGGTATAATTCCCCATTTACACACAGTATAATGTCCTATAGTGGCCCCACCACACAGTATAATGCCCCATAGTGGCCTCCATATAGTATAATGTTTCAGAGTGGCCCCTGCACACAATACAATGTATCAAATTGCATGGATTACGCAGATTTTTCACACTTAAAAATCCATTGCATGAACATGCTCATATGACCATTTATTTTGCAGTTTATAAAGTAGTAAGGCAAAATGGATGGCAATACAACCACAGGATCAGACTATATAGCCCATTGAGCTTAACTTCAACAACAGTAGGGACAACACTGGTTCCTCGAAAAGTGTGAAACTCAATGGACACCAGATATTAATTAACCATTTTAATACCTTGACAAACAAGACTTTCAGTACTAAGGATATTACAATTAATCCCTTAACTACTGTAGGCTACCAGGGATATTCTGATCAACTTTTAGCCATCTCAGACCACCAAGATTCAGAAATTCTTATATCCATCCTTGATGTAAAGTAGAGAACTAAACGCATGCAGCATGTACTTGTTTGTGGTATCATGGGCCACAATTCACCATTTAAAGGAATACGATAATTATATTGTAATGCAGAGCTATTAGCAGATCTTTTATCACACACAACCACTGCCTACTCAAGGACAGTACCCAATAATAAAAGCTCATTCTTCCCAGCCTCAGTCAGCCATACAAAACATGGATTTACAAGGATTACTGTTTAGAAGACAGCTGGCATTCCACGACAACCCTACCTTAGGAATGAAGCCTCAGGGGAGTCACAACACAGATATTTTATATGGTACATGGAAAGTATTAAAGTGCTGGAATTAGAGGCAACAAAGCTTCCAATTAAGAAAATCCTCTAAGGTGTATAGATACCCATGGGCATGATGGTTATATATAACAGATGGATGATATCACTCCTGTGCTGAACAATACTATGCGCTCAAATGTTCTAAAGCTATTGTGTGGCCACCTGTATATAGTCCCACAACAAAATTGTAATCTGAAGATCTGGAGTTTTTAGCCGTGACATATCAGATATAATGGATGATATCACTATAACTTTCAGAAGCTACTAGTGCAGGGTGTATCGCCAGTCACTCATTTTATTATCTGCCCACCTTTAGCATCTTATAGCATAGAATCTGTTTCCATTTGTATAGATTTTAAGTGTGCTGGTAAAATACCCAAACCTTTAGATCTAAATATATAAAAGTTCATCTGAAGAAGGAAAAAAGCTACACACTTGTAAATAGTAACTTACCTGCGAGAGTAACATTGACGCTCTCTGAAACTCACTCCCCCACCACAGGAACGACTACAATCTCCCCAGTCACTCCAATTGTCCCAAAAATCACTCTGTCTTTTATGCTTACTAGCCTGTAAAATAATGCATTTGCGTAAGTATGATAGCACACAGAATATTAATAAAAGATCATACTGATAAATAACATTTCCAGAACACAGACGTCTAATAAACCCACACTATGACTGCTACCAATGTGAAAAGGGCATATATCAAATACAATGATGTGCATGGTGGCTGTGGCTGTAATGTGGTGGATAGTGAGGATCATACACATAGCTCAGGTTGGCTTCATCCTGAAAATGTCAATTCAAACGACCCACTAGAATTGCCCACCATCAACTATGCCCAACTATTATAACATCACAACACAAAATGGAAGGAAAAGTTATATCTAGGAGGGAGGTTTCAGTGCCCCCTTCTTTTAAAATGTATGTGCTGCCACAAGGCATCAAGCAGCTCATCTTGGTGCATAGCACTACTATATACCATATTTTTTCAGACGCACCTAGGTTTTAGAGGAGGAAAATAAGGGAAAAAAAAATTTTAAAGCAAAAAATGGTAAAATATTTAAATATATGGGAGTTGTAGTTTTGCAACAGCTGTCAGGCCACATTGACAGGTGACTCTGCAGCTGTATGGGGATGCATAGGGCATCTCTTTTTGTAGGGCCAGATATACTTTTTAGTTGTACCATTTTCGGGAATGTCTATTGCTCAGATCACTTTTTATTGAAATCAGAGGAGAAACAGCGAAAAAAAACAGCGGTTCGGCACTTTTGATTTTTTTTCCTGCTACGACATTCGCCATACAGGAAAAATACTTTCATAAGTTTGTAGACCGGGCATTTTTGGACACAGGGATACTTAATGTGTATGTGTTTCACAGTAATTTTCTACTTTTTATGTATTCTAAGGAAAGGGGGTGATTTAGAACTTTTCGATTTTATTTTTTTTTTTTTTACTATTTTATTAGCCCCCCTAGGGGCTTGAACCTGCAATCATTTGATTGCAAGTCCCATAGACTGCAGTACAAGTGTATTGCAGTCTATGGGAGATTCTGTAAATTACTACTAAGGCTGGTCATAGACCATCCGCAATAGTAATATTACTATGGACAAGCCTGGGAGCCTTCATTAGGCTCCCGGCTGTCACAAAAACAGGTCAGCTCCCACTATCTCGCGGCGCGGGAGCCGGCCTGTAACTTGAAAGATAAGGGGCCGGTGGGGACTGACCTCTGGGGCTACTTTTATACTTTAAGGGAGCTTTCAGATGTGGATCGCAGGCATTAGCTCCGGGTCTGCGCTGTACATTGCAGAGGAGATCTGGTAGCTATGGCGACCGCTCTGCCGTAGTCCCGTAATTGCACGGTGGATGCCAGGATGGATTCGCTTGGACACCCTCTAACCCAAGCACAGGGCCAGCACATCGTGCTACTCCTCCCGCTGCAGGAAGCCCAGCTACAGGAAGCCGACGGTGGCAGGAGTGGGGCAATGTTGCGACCCCGCTCCTCCGTCCCCGCAATGCCCACATTTGGACTATAAGACGCACCCCCATTTTCCTCCCAAATTTGGGGGAAAAAAAAAAAAAAAAGTGCAGTATGGTACTATGAAATAGTTATCCTTTCGCCCCCTGCTTGCTGACAGCTGCAGAGTTACCCACTCCCTCCTACATCCTCTGAGGGCCTTGGTGCCCATCTCGCAAAAGCTTTTCTGGGTCCTGGACAGTTTTGCAGTCCTTTTTTAATACTGCAAGGAAATGCTCTCTCTCTGTATTGTTATTTTGGAGTGTTTGCTAACTAATACTACTGAAATGTAAATGAATATGCCGTAGAGTGCCTTCACCAGCCCTTCATCGGTGTTCATTCCAGACATTAAGGCTGAGGCCCCACGTTGCGGAAACACAGCTTTTTTTGTTGCAGATTTTGTTGCGGTTTTTTGAGCAGCAGTGTCTGAGACATCCCCTTTCATTGTGTAACTGTCTTCTATATACTTCATCTTCTTGCATTTTAGGCTAAAACCCCACATTGCGGAAACGCAGCTTTTTTTGTTGCAGATTTTGCTGCGGTTTTTTGAGCCAAAGCCAGGAGTGGATTGAGCAGAAGGGAGAAGTGTAAGAACTTTCTATACAGTGCCTTGCGAAAATATTCGGCCCCCTTGAACTTTTCAACCTTTTGCCACATTTCAGGCTTCAAACAAAGATATAAAATTTTAATTTTTTGGTGAAGAAACAACAACAAGTGGGACACAATCGTGAAGTGGAACGAAATTTATTGGTTATTTTAAACTTTTGTAAAAAATTAAAAACTGAAAAGTGGGGCATGCAATATTATTCGGCCCCTTTACTTTCAGTGCAGGAAACTCACTCCAGAAGCTCAGTGAGGATCTCTGAATGATCCAATGTTGTCCTAAATGACTGATGATGATAAATATAATCCACCTGTGTGTAATCAAGTCTCCGTATAAATGCACCTGCTCTGTGATAGTCTCAGGGTTCTGTTTAAAGCGCAGAGAGCATCATGAAGACCAAGGAACACACCAGGAAGGTCCGTGATACTGTTGTGGAGAAGTTTAAAGCCAGATTTGGATACAAAAAGATTTCCCAAACTTTAAACATCCCAAGGAGCACTGTGCAAGAGATCATATTGAAATGGAAGGAGTATCAGACCACTGCAAATCTATCAAGACCCGGCCTTCCCTCTAAACCAGGGGTCGGCAACCTTCGGCACTCCAGCTGTTGTGAAACTACAACTCCCAACATGCTCCATTCACTTCCATGTGAGTTCCAAGAACAGCAGAGCAAGTATGCATGCTGGGAATTGTAGTTTTACAACAGCAGGAGTGCCGAAGGTTGCCTACCCCTGCTCTAAACTTTCATCTCAAACAAGGAGAAGACTGATCAGAGATGCGGCCAAGAGGCCCATGGATGAACTGCAGAGATCTACAGCTGAGGTGGGAGAGTCTGTCCATAGGACAACAATCAGTCGTACACTGCACAAATCTGGCCTTTATGGAAGAATGGCAAGAAGAAAGCCATTTCTCAAAGATATCCATAAAAAGTCTCGTTTAAAGTTTGCCACAAGCCACCTGGGAGACACACCAAACATGTGGAAGAAGGTGCTCTGTTCAGATGAAACCAAAATCGAACTTTTTGGCCACAATGCAAAACGATATGTTTGGCGTAAAAGCAACACAGCTCATCACCCTGAACACACCATCCCCACTGTCAAACATGGTGGTGGCAGCATCATGGTTTGGGCCTGCTTTTCTTCAGCAGGGACAGGGAAGATGGTTAAAATTGATGGGAAGATGGATGGAGCCAAATACAGGACCATTTGGAAGAAAACCTGTTGGAGTCTGCAAAAGACCTGAGACTGGGACGGAGATTTATCTTCCAACAAGACAATGATCCCAAATATAAAGCAAAATCTACAATGGAATGGTTCACAAGTAAACTTATCCAGGTGTCAGAATGGCCAAGTCAAAGTCCAGACCTGAATCCAATCGAGAATCTGTGGAAAGAGCTGAAAACTGCTGTTCACAAACGCTCTCCATCCAACCTCACTGAGCTCCAGCTGTTTTCCAAGGAAAAATGGGCAAGAATTTCAGTCTCTCGATGTGCAAAACTGATAGAGACATACCCCAAGCGATTTGCAGCTGTAATCGCAGCAAAAGGTGGCGCTACAAAGTATTAACTTAAGTGGGCCAAATAATTTGGCACGCCCCACTTTTCCAGTTTTTTATTTTTTTACAAAAGTTTAAAATATCCAATAAATTTCGTTCCACTTCACGATTGTGTCCCACTTGTTGATTCTTCACCAAAAAATTAACATTTTATATCCTTATGTTTGAAGCCTGAAATGTGGCAAAAGGTTGAAAAGTTCAAGGGGGCCGAATACTTTCGCAAGGCACTGTATTTCCCATTCCTTTTGTAGCCATTCTTGGCTTTGACTCAAAAGTCATAGCCTTAAACTGATCTCAGCAAATGTACCTGCAAACAACACAGAACAGGAAGGGGGTTAAATGTGATTCCTGGGGGGTCTTTTCACTGGGACCCCAGTGATCATGAGAACAACATACCTCCCAACCATCCCGGATTAGTCATGGGATATCACTTCATCACTGGTACTCTCAAGCCGCTGGCAGTAAAAACCAGATTACACTTCAGGCAAAAAGAGCAAGACAAGTATCTTTTTTTAGTGTTTGTGATTTTTGCTATTGGGGTCACAAGACAGGGAAATAACAGTGTGAGAGTCACAATGAGAGGGCATTACTTATACTGTGTGTGTGGTCCCAATAAGGCGGTATTATACTGTGTTGAGGCCACTTGAGGAACATTATACTGTAGGATGGCCCACTGGAGGAGACGTTATACTGTGTGGATGTACAAAGGGACATGGTGGGAATGGAGGTGTGTATTATTATACATAAGTTTATTGCATCCCTTTACTGGTTCCCTGAAAATTAGGTGTTATGGAACATGGGTCTCCAAGTGCTCTGAGTGAGATTGTGTGACCACTTCTCTTTTCTCTTCCATAGGACTGAGTGAGACAGCTGAGTACAGGGCTCTCTCAGTCTCATTAAAGTAAGTAGGGGTTCCCATTGTACAAAGATTTGGGGATCCTGTTCCTGTAACTGGTGGGGTCCTTGCAGTTGGATCCTCAGCAATTAGACACTTATCCCAAATCCATAGGATAAAAGGTATAAGTGGTATTTATGGGAAAACCGCATTAAAGCAAAATCAGCCAAATGTCATAGCACATGCCAAGCCCAGACAATAACATATGAGCGTCTGCTAGACGCACCCCCACAGATTTTGTATTTACAGTTGAAACACTTGTGGGTATGTAGACATCAATATATACTGTCCAGAGGCAAAATGATCTCATGTTCGGCATCAGATTTAACACCAAAGCAATTATGTGACGTACTGAAATAAAAGGAGATTACACCGTGGGATGTGAAAGCAGTTACGATGGGGCACTGGAAGCTCTAGAAAAAGGTTGGCAAGTTTACCACATTAAAAGCAAGTTTACGTCTGTCAGGTTATTAAGTACAGTTTTTCCTTGAAGCTACAAGATGCTTGTTTCAGCAGATATGTTCGGTATCGAGCTTAGCCAGTCCTACTACCTTTCCAAACAATGCTTGGCATTTGCTTGCAGGGCCACCCTCAGAACGGCAATACAGATAAATCGTCTTGGTCTCATGTGTCCCCACTCACATTAGTTTTAGGACGACTTCACACTGCTTTTTTTGGAGCTGTTTTTGAGGCTTTTCTTCCTTTAAACAGCTCCAAAAGCAGCTTCAAAACACCTAAAAATTCTCCCATTTATTTAAATGGGAGTCAGCTAGCATATTTATTCGGTGATGTTTTTTTCAGCTAGCTGAAAGGACTATCCTGAGGCAAAAAAAAAAATCATTAGGAAGCCTCAAAAAATCCCATTTCCTTGTAGAGGTGATTCCACAGTTTCCAAACACACTTCTGTTATTCCACTTTGGAGGCCCAATTGCATGTAAATCGCCATATTATTCATAGGCAATTGAGGGGAAAAGTGCTTTGCCCATAAATCTAGAAGGGAGACCAAAGCCCAGACAAGTGAAGGCATGTCCCCAAAGCAATTAATGAATTCAATGCAGATTTACATGAAAATGGGGCTCCAATGCTAAACAACAGAGGCATAGTTGGTATCTGTAGAATCACCTCTACAAGGTACTAGGATTAGGTTTATAACAAATTTACTGCTGATAGACTCCCTTTAAGTGCAAATACATATCTGAGTAGAGACCATGATCTCCTAACTTACAGTAAAAACAGTGAGCTATAAAAAAATAAACTTGGGAAATCAGGGTTATTGAAATGTCAGGTTTTGTCAAAATCACATTTTAATCTACATGAAGTAGTATCCTGTAAATGTAATACTTACTGAGTAAGCAGAATCCAGCATCAAAGTAAAGGTAAGAAGCAATAATGGGGTCTTCATTTTACCTGTCAATTAAACGAGATGTAGGCTTAAAGTTAAATCATATACATAACACCCATCTACACCCACCTGGATTGAAAACTGGTCAATGACTGAAGCTCAGACTGGTCCTCTGTTATAAGTGGTGTACCCTAGGGTTCAGTGCTGTGTCCTCTGTTATAAGTGGTGTACCCCAGGGCTTATAAACAGCGGACCCAGCACTAAGTAGTGTACCCCAGGGTTCAGTACTGTGTCCTCTGTTATAAGTGGTGTACCCCAGGGCTTATAAACAGCGGACCCAGCACTAAGCGGTGTACCTCAGGATTCAGTGCTGGGTCCGCTGTTATTTAACATATTAATGATATAGAAGATGAGATTAATAGCACGGTCTCTATTTTTGCAGATGACAACAAGCTATGTAGTACAGTGCAGTCTATGGGGGATGTATGTAGGTTACAAGCAGACTTTGACAGTGAGTGTTTGGGCATCCACATGGCACATGAAGACATGAAGTTCAATATTTATAAATGTAAAGTAATACATCTGGGTAAAAATAATCTGGTGGCCCCATGTGTTCCATATCACGTCGCCTTCAGCAATGTCCTGATGCTGTTCAACGACATGATATGGAACGCAGATGGCCCCCTGGAGGGCAGAAGGGGAAGCCGAGGCAACCATGATTAGGAGTGGGGACAGTAGGTAAACAGGCCTATTTAAAAAAAAAAAAAAAAAAGTAGGGGCCCACCGAGCTGCTATGGCAGTAGTTACACCACTGCGCTTTATAAATCATTGGTGCGGCCCCATCTGGAATATGCAGTTCAGTTCTGGGCACCAGTTTATAGAAAGGATATCCTAGAGTTGGAAGAGGTTCAACAGAGGTCCACGACAGGTTTAATCTCAAGAGCTGACAAGGCTTCTTCACTGTAAGGACTGTGAATCTGTGGAATTTCATGCCCTTTCCCAACCCCTGGTGGAACTTGATGGACTTTTTTTTTTTTTCAGTCGTACTAACTATGTACACATATCTACAGTACAATCTGTAAAATACAAGTACCCTATTTCAACCACAGAGTTGTGGGCTTGAGTAAGACAATTTAGGTCTTAGGCAGCGGCATAACTAGGAATGGATGGGCCCCAAGGAGAACATTTTGACCCCAGAGTATAACGATAGCATTGTTTGTGGGGTTTGCGGGCCTGCGGCCTCACCTTCTGATCCCCGCTCCTGCTCACAGCCGCCTCCACTGCCGCAGAAGGGGAAGCGCAGGCGGCCTTGAGCAGGAGCATGATCGGTAAGTAAATAGGGCCCGTTACCTGCTGATAACGGCCTATTTAAAAAAAAAAAAAAAAAAAAAAAACAACCACCACACACACACACACACACACACACACACACACTAATGTCCCGGGCCCTGTGGCAGCCACTCCCGCTGCTACCCCAGTATTTACACCACTGGTCTTAGGGTAAATTCACACGGAGTAAAATGAATAGGAATTCCTCTTCATTTTCGGCTGCTGTTTTCTCGCCACAGTCTACCTATTCAGTCATGGCCTTCGGCTGTTGATAAGGCCCAGATGCATGGGCCTAACCAGCAGGGAGTCTGTATCAATCAGCCCCAAAATTCACAGCAAATTCCTCCATGAGAACTTACCCTTATAATTCTAGAAAAATGGTTTGATCTTTACTGGTGAACAATTTGTTGCCACCAAGTCAGCCCTACAGGCATCTGAACAAGAAGCTCTCAAGAGTGAGACTCCAACTGGGCAGCAAACCTGATATTGGCTACCTGGGCCCTCCCGAGCCTGACAGAATCAAATATCGTATCATGACATTGCATGTGTATTTAAACCAAAAGTAATGGGTGCACCAGATGCATAATGGCTCGGACAGATCAGTGAGAACTGATGAATGTATTAAACAGCATCATTATTCTCAAAGAGAGAAACCCACTGACACGTATGTGCAAGCTCCTTACCTGTTCTTCCCAAACGTTTGCCTTTGGCTCTGTGTCTGCGCCAACATGCAGAATGGCAGGTCCAATCATGCCAAGCTTTGAGCAAAGACCCACTTTCACAGGCCTGCTAGTTTCAGAAACATTGCTTTTTGGCTTGTATCCAAATTATTTGGTCATGTAAAAAGGCTTCTACAACAAATACAATTGCCAGATGTTTGAGAAACAGATGACTTGAGTCTAAGAAAGGGGGAAAAAAACAAATACACTATTCTAAGCATCCAGTTCATATTACAGAGAGATCAAAAATACACAAGAAATAAACAAAAATAACTGTGTGTAGTCAAACAGTGCAACATACAAGCATAAGATTCCTTTTAACAGTACTATATAGTTTAAGCTCTATTCACAGGTCTGCACTTTGTGGATGTGTGATCTGCGTGACCATCACATGCTATATCTTATACTTTACGCTGTGTGGATGCTTTAAAAAAACAACAACATGTAGGACATGGATGGCAACTGTGTGCTGTGCATGATTTTCATGGATCCATAGACTTTAATGGATCTCTGTGGTCCACAAAATTAACCAAAATGAGTATCTCTCAGTTCTTTTTCCATGGACCAATGGTCATCCATTGGATAATGTGCCCATTAAAAGAAATGGGTTCACATGCAGTGATTATCATGGAGATCACACGTCCTTATTTTGCATATGTGTAAATAAGGCCTCTCTTTACTGTAAGGTTAGATTTGTTCAAAATAGTATTTTTATATGACTTGTGATATGCAGGAATGGATTAGAAGAGAGGCAAGAGCCCTGCAGCAAGTGCCTCAGCCCTCCAATTACAAATCACAGCAGTAGTTTATAAGTCACTGCAGTAGGATCATCACCATAGAGGCCCCAAGCCCTGTTATTTTGGGCAATATGTTGTATGTGCTTATGTATTGACATCACTTCAGAGGATCCTTGTCAGTCAGTTACTTTCAGCCCAACAGGGTTCTCCTTAGAAATGTCCTTAGCACTTGGATGTATGCACTGTATCCAGTGGATGAGATTTACTAAATCTAATGAGCTAGAATAAAAAAGGGAGTGCATGTTGTGCACCATATTTATTATATGTTTTAGACACCTTATACAACGCTTGAAAAAAAGACTTTGTGACTTAGTATGAAAGAAGCATGGTTTAGGTGGAAGGGGATGGCTTAAGATGCCCCAACATGCACCTAAATTTGGCACAATGGTAATAAATGAATAGGTAGTATTTTAGACCAAGTTTACACTATCTCAATATTAGACAGGATTAAGAGTTCTGCCCCAACATTAGAGCATTTCAATAAAGAGTTTTCTATAAATGACTACCATCCATTCTGATTCAGCTAGCAGAAAGGAAACAGTTTTTGCAGCTTAAAGAGAGCTCTAAAACCTTGACCTTTAAAGAGGACCTTTCACATCCTCATGTATATGCTGTTTTACATACCGCTAGAAAGTCGACAGCGCGCTGAATTCAGCGCACTCTCGGCTTTCCTGGTTTGTGCCCCGGGGTCTTAGTTTCACGCTTCACCGTCAGAAGGGCATTCCTGACAGTCTAGCTGAGCTGTGAGGAACGCCCTCCCTGACTGTACTCGTCCATAGACTTGTACTGGGGGCGTTCCTCACAGAGCTCAGCGTCATCACTGGGCTGTAAGGAACACCCCTTCTCTCTGTAGCCTTCCATAGCACTGTACTGTCAGAGGGGGCATTACTTACAGTCCAGTCATGATGCTGAGCTGTAAGGAACGCCTCCCCCCCAAGTACAAGTCTATGAACGAGTACTGTCAGTGAGGGCGTTCCTCACAGCCCAGCTAGACTGTCAGGAACGCCCTTCTGAAGGTGAACCATTAAACTAAGACCCCCGATATCTCCAGCCCCGGGGCACATACCGGGAAAGCCAACAGTGCACTGAATTCAGCGCGCTGTCGGCTTTATAGCGGTATGTAAAACCGCATATACATGAGGACTTGAAAGCTCCTCTTTAAATTGCAAAAAAACAGGAGATGAAGCTCAACAATAGACTGAAGCAGTGAAGCCAAAATAGTCCGAATTGGGAAGAAGATGATTAAATCCAGGCTCTTGAAATGAATGCATGAAACAATCTTCCTCCTTTTTTGGCTGCTGGTGACTGGACGTGCTGGTAGCGTCTGCCCATACCAGTCCCACACTAGTATTGTGTATATGAATAAATTACACATTTAGATGATTTAAATATAATATTTATTCCTTTTGGCACATGCCAATAATTAACAGCCAAAAGTATTTGCTTCCTGATAACAAAATCAGTCCAAGTCCATTTGGCATGGAAATTACCATCTCCTACAGGTGTGCACAGGTATTCTAGATTCTGCTGTACCTAACAAATATCCACGGATATCTGTGCTAGTGATCCCAACCTGAATCAGGGGCAGTTAAATGGGCACTAACTTTTCAGACAGCATAGTCTAATTTCACAGAACATGTGATTCTGGAATAAAATATAATGCACTTTATTTCAAAATGTTGTCTGAAAGTTCCTGCCACTAAGTGTCTCCCTACTTCCTAATTTTCTGTTCACTCCCTGTTACTAGGGAAGGTCCATCTTTAAAAACAAAGAGGCTCAAGGCAGGAACACAGTGAGTGGAGGGGAGGGGCAGGTCTGTCTTCACAGCCTCTGTACATTTCCACACAGGTTTCCCTGACTGTACACTGCACAGAGAGGAGTCTGGAGCTTGTCACTGCACACAGTCTATTTCTGACTAGTTGTATGCCATAATTGTTGATGGGATGTTAGTCATGGACAGCAAGCAGCTTTCCTTATTGTGCTTAGACTTTTCTTTTTCTGTGTCAGGGATCTTTTTAGCTGCATCATAATCTGGATTTGCAGTCTAGTGTCCCTGGGTCTCCTATATTACGTTCACTGGGGCTTTTCTCAGCTATTTTTTTGCAATTTTACAGTTATGTCTGGCAGAATTACATGTAATAGTAAGGGCATATCCACACAGAGTTTTTTTGAAGGCAGCTTTTGAGGTATAATGTACCTCAAAATACACCTCCAGACTCTCCCATTTCATTTCAGTTCAAGCAACAGATTTTTCCTCCAGCTGATTTTTTTTTAATTTTTTTTTTTTTTTTTTTTTTAACTAGAGGAAGAAAAGCATCACGGTTTATATTCAGGCAGATTCCACTTTGCAATTCCCATTGAAATGAATGAGAAGTGGTAAAAACTGTGACACTGGGTAGCCACTTTGCCACATATTCCTTGCGCAGGATGGTCAATGAGGGCAGGATTGTACTATCAACCCTCCTTATAGAAACTGGGACGCACAGTAGAGTCAGAACTTATGAGACCTGAAAAACAGGCAGGTGTTCTTAAATGTTGGTCAACAATTTTTGGATTTGCTGATCAAGGATCAGTTGGGATACAAAACCCCCTCTTTAACAGGTCCATAGCAGTGGACCTATTCAATGGCAGATACAGTCATATGAAAAAGTTTGGGCACCCCTATTAATCTTAATCATTTTTAGTTCTAAATATTTGGGTGTTTGCAACAGCCATTTCAATTTGATATATCTAATAACTGATGGACACAGTAATATTTCAGGATTGAAATGAGGTTTATTGTACTAACAGAAAATGTGCAATATGCATTAAACCAAAATTTGACCGGTGCAAAAGTATGGGCACCTCAACAGAAAAGTGACATTAATATTTAGTAGATCCTCCTTTTGCAAAAATAACAGCCTCTAGTCGCTTCCTGTAGCTTTTAATCAGTTCCTGGATCCTGGATGAAGGTATTTTTGACCATTCCTCTTTACAAAACAATTCCAGTTCAGTTAAGTTTGATGGTCGCCGAGCATGGACAGCCCACTTCAAATTATCCCACAGATGTTCAATGATATTCAGGTCTGGGGACTGGGATGGCCATTCCAGAACATTGTAATTGTTCCTCTGCATGAATGCCTGAGTAGATTTGGAGCTGTGTTTTGGATCATTGTCTTGCTGAAATATCCATCCCCGGCGTAACTTCAAATTCGTCACTGATTCTTGTACATTATTCTCAAGAATCTGCTGATACTGAGTTGAATCCATGCGACCCTCAACTTTAACAAGATTCCCGGTGCCGGCATTGGCCACACAGCCCCAAAGCATGATGGAACCTCCACCAAATTTTACAGTGGATAGCAAGTGTTTTTCTTGGAATGCTGTGTTTTTTTGACGCCATGCATAACGCCTTTTTGTATGACCAAACAACTCAATCTTTGTTTCATCAGTCCACAGGACCTTCTTCCAAAATGAAGCTGGCTTGTCCAAATGTGCTTTTGCATACCTCAGGCGACTCTGTTTGTGGCGTGCTTTCAGAAACGGCTTCTTTCGCATCACTCTCCCATACAGCTTCTCCTTGTGCAAAGTGTGCTGTATTGTTGACCGATGCACAGTGACACCATCTGCAGCAAGATGATGCTGCAGCTCTTTGGAGGTGGTCTGTGGATTGTCCTTGACTGTTCTCACCATTCTTCTTCTCTGCCTTTCTGATATTTTTCTTGGCCTGCCACTTCTGGGCTTAACAAGAACTGTCCCTGTGGTCTTCCATTTCCTTACTATGTTCCTCACAGTGGAAACTGACAGGTTAAATCTCTGAGACAACTTTTTGTATCCTTCCCCTGAACAACTATGTTGAACAATCTTTGTTTTCGGATCATTTGAGAGTTGTTTTGAGGAGCCCATGATGCCACTCTACAGAGGAGATTCAAAAAGGAGAACAACTTGCAACTGGCCACCTTAAATACCTTTTCTCATGATTGGATACACCTGGCTATGAAGTTCAAAGCTCAGTGAGGTTACAAAACCAATTTTGTGCTTCAGTAAGTCAGTAAAAAGTAGTTAGGAGTATTCAAATCAATAAAATGATAAGGGTACCCAAATTTTTGCACCGGTCAAATTTTGGTTTAATGCATATTGCACATTTTCTGTTAGTACAATAAACCTCATTTCAATCCTGAAATATTACTGTGTCCATCAGTTATTAGATATATCAAATTGAAATGGCTGTTGCAAACACCCAAATATTTAGAACTAAAAATGATTAAGATTAATAGGGGTGCCCAAACTTTTTCATATGACTGTAAATCAAACTGTTACATATAAAACCTTATGTTATTTAGAATATATATTTATATTTATTTATAGAAAAATATAGGAATTCTTCAAAAGGTAATGTACAAGAATCAGACCTAGCACTGGGGAGAGCTCCGCAATTTTACTATATTGTGGCCAGATGTGGAAGAGAAACAGATTTACAGTATGAGTACTGAGCTCTACCTACAGCACAGGTGTCAAACAGAAGGCCCGCGGGCCAAATCCGGCCCTCTGCCTTCTGTTATCCGGCCCGGCCTCACGCAATACAAGAGCAATAAAGATGGCGGCCGCTTCACTTCGCCTCATTAGCGGTGCGCCCCTGGGCGGCCGCCATCTTTATTGCCTCAGGCGGCACTGTCCCTCACTGTCTGGGGGGCGGCATTTTTCTAGTCAATGTAAACCAGTCCAGGACAGGCCTCTTAAAAAAAAAAAAAAAAAAAAATCCAGAGCTGAGCGGGGCCTGTCCTGAGCTGGTTTAAGAGACGTCGCATCTCAGCGCAGGCGGCGATACAATGACGTCATCGCGCCGCCTACGCTGAGACACAGAAGAGGAGGCGGCGGCTCCATCAAGGCATCGCAGGTGAGTATAACTTTTTTTTCTTTTATATATAAATAGGCCGTGACCTGCTGGATCCCCAGCAGGTCACGGCCTATTTATTTACCTACCCCGCGTCTGCTCGTGGCCGCCCCCCGCTTCTCCTTCTGCTATGGGACGCAGAAAGGGAAGTGGATGCCGCTGTGAGCGGCCATCGGTAAGTGAGGCCGCGGGCCTCAAATACTACTATTATTATACTTTGGGGTCTTTTCAGACCCCGGAGTATAACAATCGGGGGCCCAGGGGAGGTGAGAGAACATAAAAACATATCCTACTTACCTCTCTTGCGATCGGTGTTACTCCAAGCAGACTTGAGGCCTCTGGTGACGTCATCAGGTCGCTTCGCCGGCCTGATCATGTGACGTGTGCGCGCAATTAAACAAGGTCGAAAGTTGCAAGGAGTGCACCGGTGTCCTGGATAGGTAAGTAACTCTGGTTTTTATGTTTGTCACCTCCCCTGGGTCTCTGTTCATTATACTCTGGGGTCTGAAAAGACCCCAGAGTATAATAATAGTTCATGGTTTGGCCACTATGGGGCATAATTCCCTATGCAGGGACCACTGTGGAGCATAATACCAGTACAGGGGCCACTATGGAGCTTAATACCGTGTGCAGTGGCCACTGTGGAGCATAATACCATGTGCAGGGACCAATATGGAGCATCATACCATGTGCAGGGGCCAATATGGAGCATAATACCGTGTGCAGGGGCCACTAGGAAGCATAATACCATGTATAATACCGTGTGCAGGGGCAGCTGCGAGTCATAATACAGTGTGCAGGGACTGGTGTGGAACATTATAGTGTATGTAAATGGGGCGCTATAAATAGGGGCTGTGGCGCCTGTTTATATTATACGCTGTCTAATAGCTCGCTTAACTGTTAAGGAGAAGTTACTTTTATACATGTGTAAAATAATCTTGGCCCTTCAAGGTACCCCGTGAGGCTGAAGTGGCCCCCGGTGAAAATGAGTTTGACACCCCTGACCTACAGTATACACAAAGAATCATACAATACTTTTTCACATGGAGAAAATTTAAAGGTTCAATGCCCCTGTAAAAATCAAACTACTTCAAAAACTGTACAAGGCTTACATAATAAAAACCAATATCACATCTAATTCATAATAATCTCAAATATTTATTGTTTGATCTCTGACAGATCTACATGATGAACATGGAAATCACAATGGCAGGAAATGTGCTGCCTTTTATCTCAGTTACATATACACAGCTCACACATTAGTTTACTCTTGGACATTCTGTTTGGCGTATTAAAATAATTGAGAACTATGATAAATCTTGTCTTTGGGGTATTTACAGTAAGTACAAGCAACAAAGCTGAAAAAAAAAGCAATTTCATGGGAAATTCATGAAAATATCCATCTGGTTCCTTAAATTAAAGTTAGTTACATGGCAGTTGTTTACTACTACAACACTGCAATTCTTCATGATACACTTTGGAGCCACATTAAACGTCATGTTATAGACTTCGATACACATCTTCATTTTAATGTTAATTATTAACCCTGCCATGTCGAAGACTCTATATACTATATTAACTGCTTAATTTATAACAAAATAGATGGCCATTATCCTTATATGTATTAATTATTGTGTAGACTGATGCATCATTTATGGATGGATTACAAAAATACATATATGATTTCCAATTGCATATCTACTTTGAGATGGATTTTTGTGTGCAAGTCACATTATTCTTATTTTATCCTTAAAACCTATCAGGTGTATTTGGGGCACTAAATGGAAATAGCTATATACTAATGAAAAAGTCTAGATTTGCATGGCTCCTGGTGCCAGCTACACAGTTCTTCTTTAGCAAACCTCTGCTTCACTGTGCATACATCTGACCCAATATTCTTTGGACTCAACTCTAGGTAAATATATAGCGATGGTATAGGGGTATTTGGGATGATGTGTCACAACTCTAGGCGACAGATTGCCCCTTAAAATATTACTAGGATTTACATAACATACATATCAGTATTGAGATACTCATGATTTCTTAAAGGGATTTCCCCATGAACAGGACCATATTACATTTTTAGACAATTAAAAGTAAAACATTTTTGCAAATATAAAAATTCTAACATTTGCAGTCTTGTCTTGATAGGTTGCCAAATGAATGCAGGATCTTTCTAGAGTCTTGGACTTGTCAGATAACCTGTCCACAATAAGGATATCATAACTGGGTATCAGGCAGGTGCACTGCATGCATGAGAAGAAACCCTGGCCACAATAAGGAAATCATGGTTGGGTTATAGAAAATTCCTTCATTCATTGTTGTATCCATTAGCAACTTATCAAGACAATAAAATGGTTAGAGAAAATCTTTAATACTCTGCAAAGTTGATTTAGATTTTCAAAACTATTTAAACTTTTCATTGCCTACAAAGCTAAATATGGTTATGTTCATACAAAACCCCACTGAGGTTCCCTTCAGAAATTCTACTGCACAACAATGCTCACCCACTATACAGAGAACTGTGATGCCGCTTGGATCAGTTGAAGTCCTGGAGATCGTAACCCCCTTATCAGAATATTATGGTATATCCTAGTGATAGACTATGACAAAAGGTGAAAATACCCCCAATGTATAATGTATAAAAGGTGATTGGAGCAAAATATCCTCTTTTCATAAGAAGGAGTCTACGGAGAGAGGAAGGAGGGGGGCTGAGTGAGAGTGAGACAGAGGCGGTTCAGTATCTCACCTCAAGTGCTTTTATACACATCAAACAAAAAAACAGTGCCACACTTGTCCATGGTTGTGTCTGGTATTGCAGCCAAGTGCCTTTGAAGGAAATGGGGTTGAGCTGCAATAACATACAACCTGTGGACAGGTATGGCATGTCTTTTCAAAGAAAACAGTCATGTTTATCTAATACTGCACAACCATTTTGATGCTATCAAACTACATTGAACTATGCCTTTAGTACATAGACTTGACATTCACACAACCGCAATTCTGTCCGACAGATCATGTACTGAAGGACCAAATGAGAAGTACGTTATAGTCTCCTAGAAGTTTATGGACTCTGTATAAGGTTGTACAGAACATTAATGAATAAATAGTAACTTTTTTTCCATTTATGCAGCACTTTACAATCCCCTTATAAAACATCCCATAGGAATATTTAGCACATAAAACATGAAAATACAACCCCAATAAAACATGTTATTTCACAGCTGTATTCTGCCTCCATGTAATCAGGTTCACCTTTATCATTTGCAGGTCTTGTTAAGATCTTTGCATACATACAAAGTTTCAACTTGCCCTTTAGATCATGTAAACATATAACTTTGCTGGAATGTAAATCATATTGTAATTACATTAATGGCAGTTCAGCAGCTCCGAAGTGATGTCATCTAGATCTCAACAAAGGTACGCCTGCAACATCCGTAACATGTTCTTCCTGTAATGATTATTACAGACATTGGAAGGAATATGCTGCAACTTGAAAAACTAAATTCTAGTATAAGTGCAAGCTTTTCCCTATATATTTTAATAGTATTCAGGTCTTGATCTTGATTATATATTAAGTCTGATGACGCAATCTGAGAAACTTTATGGAAAACTATTTTGCTATAACTTATCAGGCTTGTATTAGCAGCAGAATTTTTTTAAATTATGTATTAATTTGGGAGTGGTACTCCGGAACAGGGATGGGGATAGGTATAGCTCCATGTACAGTGCTGCGGAATATTACAGTGATGCGGAATATGTTGGCGCTATATAAATAAAATGTATTTTTATTATTATTATTATTATGTTGACATTTATTGGAATGGGAGACAGTGGTAGTACCATGGTGGGATGCTAGCAGTCAGATCCGCACTGATCTGACCACAGACCACAAAAGGTCTAGACAACTCTCTATGCAGCCCTAGCCCTAACGCTACATTCACATGACCGAGGTGCAAAATGGCTGTGAAAAAAGTCTATTTTTCATGGCCATCTTGCACCCATTTTCTCCAGATCCCCCATACATTTCATCCTATGGAGGGATCCGTGACAAATTGGGGAAAAAAAAAATAATAATTTTTTATATAGAACATGGTCTATATTTTGACAGTGCATTACAGCGGACCATTATAATAACGGTCATGTGAATAGCCCCCGTTCACTTGCTTTGAATATATAGTAAAAAAAAGGAAATGTCACACATATAGCTTAATATACATCAAATGTCTAAAATCAGAAATTTAGTGCCACTTTCAATTGTCTTTAATTTCACCAGTCACACCATGCAAATTGTAAAGACAAGAATGATCCCTGTTGCAGTTATAAAACAAAATTAAAAACACACCACAACAACCAAATGGTAAAGTTGTAAGAAAATACCTAGTTTTTCACAGGAGAAAGCCATGCAAAAACAATTTATTATAGTCCACATAATATATACAGGTCCCAGATGGCATGTTGTAACACAAGCACAGACACTGAACACAGTTATGCCCATTTTATGGCTTTTTAATAGTAAAAAGCACTTTAAAATATTATGCCTATTCAGTAGGTTACCTTATCAACCATGTGATATCTATTTATGCCACTTCAGTGCTTACAAATGATAACACAGCTATCTCTTACACATTGCACCCAATAAAGTCATTGTATAGCTACACAACTGAAGTATTTAGATCATGAAAAGTCCTAACAGTTCACACTATATGTAAGCAATTTCATATCTACTATATCTAAACATACTGGAGCTACAATTGTATCACAAAGGTTAGAAATTACAGTGTTCTGGTTTTGTTCATTTTTCTTTTTGCCATTGAAATGCCATTAAAAATAAAAATAAGACACAATGTACCCGGGGGAGCAGCCGTGGTGAACATTCTGTTCACATTAGTGACCCTAAAATACATTTAATCAAAAGCACAATGGTTTATTCTGATTCATTCATTTAGCAGCCCTGTCTCTTAACACATTACCATAGAGCACAAAAATATTCTCATGGAACAATAATTGTTGTTCTTAAAATTACTTCCAAATGTAGTCACAGAAAACAAGGAATTTCTATGAAGTTAAAAGGTTTTCTAACAAATACATTTACTTCTACCTCTCTCAAATATAAAAGTATCTGGAGACCTTCAAGAATAAAGTCTCACACATACAGCTTAGTTTATACACAGGTTTGACTTTTTTGTTTTTTTCTAACCCCATATCTATTGTGCCTGATGGAGGCTATATGGTAATGTGTAGAGGTTGTACAGTTACTAGAGAAACAATAGGACCTCCATGCGCTGCCATACAAGGTCCATGCCTATGAATCTACTATAGTCATGGGGCCTACTGGTTATACAGTATATGCAGGAAGAATTTACTAAGATGACCTGAATGATACATAGTATGTTAATATATTCATCATAAAATGTATAGAAAGCATGGTTTAGAAAACAAAAAATAAAAATGTAACATAAGAAACATATGTTGTGGATTCATCTTATCTCCCCTGTTATATAATCACCCCAGAGTTGCACACAAATAACCTCCGTACTGAAGTACATCCTTTGTGAACTGTAGAAAGCATGAAGTAGTGACATCAGATATTGGGTTTGTGTAGACACCACAAGGATGTGGTAAAGGTCTTTACCTTCTATAGATATACAAGAAGTTGGCTGCTGCCCAATTGTATGGGCAGGTCAAATGGAAGGAACAGAAGTTTCTAAAATCTCCCAGTTTATTGCATAAATCATAAACAATAGTTTTGAAAAGTTTAGAAAGGATTTGGAATTTTCTGATCTTTTGTATAGATTATAGGAAAGAACAAATGTGAAATTAGTGTTTTCTTTAAAGTGTCCATTATATTTCACTTTAGGATCCACTCCTGTGCCCATTCCTTTTTCTAGGACGGTCTTAGCTGCAACTATATTGCTTTCTTGAACTCAAACCTGCAATATGTTGCTATTGGCCTTCAAAACAGGAACTTTCTTCATTCATTCATTGCCAAATGACTTGCATGTTATAAGTAACTGTTTTGTTAGTAGCCTCATCTTCAGACAATGGATAGAGTACACTCCAGAATTCACTGTTCCGCCAACCATGGTAATTCATCCTGGCTTTATGACGGAAAAACAGCCTCAAGCCATATCATATCATCATCATCATCATCACCACCAAATTTCATAGTTTTTTTTTTTTTTGCATTGGAATGCATTATTTGGTTGTCATATCATAATGTCTCCATTTTCAACCAATTAATCCATAGACATCTTGGTCTTGAATGCGTCCAGCTGTCTTCTCCAGGTGCTCTTAGCCATTTATTCCATTTCACATACGATTGTAGGCTTGTAATTTATCATCAATGGAAGATGTTACAAAAATATACAGAATATGTAAACAGGAGCATCAAAGTTTGCATCACATGATACAGCTTAACAAAGAGATATTATAGAGATAAGATGACATATGTTGGCACAAGTAAAAAGACTGTGCTCAAACAAGTATAGTCACTGTACAAAAACACAAAGATCCCAATACAAATAAGATTTTGTTGACTTGGCACAGAACAATGTTTATTCAACAAACTTGGGCCCAAGTTTTTTCTGAAGCTTTTTGGTTTAGAGAAAATGAAAGGGGTTTCCCACCATACACATTTTTATATCAGTGCCAACAACAGGGCAGTCCAGGTGGTAATCCACAGGAGAAAAAAAAAAAAAAAAAAGGGATGCCCTCTTACTCATTTCAGCTCTTACTTGCAGCTCAGTATTCAAACAGGATCTACACAATTCCCTTATATCTGACACACAATCCCATTAAATAGTGCAGAAGCCTCAAATAGTCTTCTGTTTAGTCCTACCAGGTCATAAGGTCCTGACTCTGATTTCATCAGCTGGGGCATTCGCTGCATCCTTTGAAGGGAACGGTGGTAATACATGTCCTCGGCTGCCTTCATTAAAGGCTATCGGAGTTCCAGTTTTTTCACCTTTCAGAGATCTTTTCTTGTTGGCATTGAATAGCAACATTAATGGTTTACTTCTAAAGGAATATTAACCAAGTGGCAGGTTGACAGAGAAGTACTGGAACACTGTACTTGGCTGGTTTCTCTTCAGCAGTCCCATAAAGTTGTATGGAGTGGCGTTACAGCCTTGTGACCTGCGCCTCCATTTATACAGAGGGCAAGGAATGCCCATTCTCCTGACTGATATATATCCCCCTGACCTAGGAACTATTGTCCATCTGATCGATAGGTGGTATTATAATTATTGAAATACCATTTAAAGGCTACGTTCACACAGAACAGTCTCATTCATTATTTGATACAGTATGAATGGATCCTAAAGAAAATTAGTGGAACCAATTCTGGTTTTGACTGTCCAGACAAATATACTGTGTGAACAAAGCCATATAATCACTGCTGCAAACATCTTTCAACTCAATGTCTGTTCTACAACTACTTCTGAGAAACTTTATTACTGCATGGGCCCACGTGGACTTAGGGGCCAATGGTGACCTAAGTAATCATACTCTATGTTTAGTCAAGCCAAGAGTCTAGTAGATTGGCTGTCTAATAGTACTCTGCTGCTTATGGGCTCACATATACTGGAAGCTGGACCTGATTTTCTTCTAAGACATCAACATGATAGAAGTAAAAAAAAAAATTATTTTACCAGTACATGACCTGCCCTGCAAATGTTTGGCTTACTTTCCCATTAAATAGAAATTAGAAGGTTGCAGCTGCAATAATATATTTTCTTAGACAAACATGGATCTGCGTTTGTTTTCTTAAGATATAAACATTCAGTTTCCTAAGATTGTGATGAACCGTAAAAGTAAATTTGTCATTGCCCTGATAATTCCAGTAGAGGATTAGCTGCTCAATGGGAACACTGGATATGTTAAAACAAAAATCATAAAAAAAATAAATAAAATTTTTTTTTATATGAAACATCACATTTAGTTACATGAATTCACATATTCTTTCATACATAGGGACAATTATCTATAATCTTTATGGTTCCTTTTCCCTTTTCAAAGTTGTCTGTACTGCTTTATGAAGCTGCTCACAAAAAAAAAAAAAAAAAAAAAATTGGGTTCATTGGGTTCCATTATATATTTATTTAGTGTTTAACCTCTTGTTTGTCCTCCACTAGTCAGAGGAGCACATGGCATCCATCATTTCAGCTAAACTGCTTATTATCCAGATGTTTTATGTTGGCAAGAAGGATTTGCCAATATAGCTGTTCTAGCAGAGTAAATATGATTGTACCTATCAAGCTGAATGTACATTAAAATGGTGCTTAGAAGCAAGAAATAATCAGATTTATTAATATATAGTCTTAAATTTAGACAGCTTAGAAATAGATTAGGCCAAATTTATGACAGTGGTTCGTGCTGGGTGATTTGGTAGCCTATAAACACTTCTCTCTAAGTTCATGCAGCCCTTTGGTTGGCTTACTTTAGACCAACTTTTTGAGCTAAAATATTGGGGCATCCCAAGCCAAATTCCCCTGCAAACTGTCAAAATGCAGCACATGGCACATACATAAAAATTGGGACCTTTCCTTAGATTGATCCCCTTGGGGTCTGAGTTTTGGTGGTAGTAATCTTGTCTCATTATTATAACTCCATGTCTTGATAGCAGTTCATATTCTAATAATAACTTTTTCTTATATTTGCCATATCATTTTGCTAAATATGTGAATCCTCACAGATTTGCTTATTTTTTATTTTCTCTTTTTTTTTGTTTTTTCTATGTGTTCTTTTTTAGATTTGTTGCAACATTCCTTACGGCACATACCTTTGGTGGTTTAGGGACAGATTTAGATTTGGGTAACATGGTAGACTTTTTTGTATACACTGCAGCTTTATTATTTATTCACGTGCTAGTACACCACTTTTTTTATGCTATCTTGGACACTATGTATCAGACATGGAGTCGTTATTTTGTACAGTGCTGCGGAATATGTTGGCGCTATATAAATAAAATGTATTATTATTAATGTATCATATTCTTGGCCTCAAGTGGGTCAGTTTATTGTTATTTTAAATTTTTTTTAACTTATTTGTGCCAATAAAGTATTAATTTTTTCTACCTTTTTCTTTATTTTGAGGGTCTCATTTATATGCTTGCATCTTTTTCTTGGCTTGGTACTGGCATTAGATTGGAATGGCATTTTGGGGTGAAGGGGTAGAAAACAAGTCTATAAATATTTGGACCATCTTTGATTTTTGGCCTAACAATCGTATTGTCTATACTGATAACATGTTACATGGCCAGGTTGGCCAATTTTGGCCCACAGAAGTGATGTCACCATGAATAAGATAACCCATATGATCTCAGATTTGTAAAAACAGTCTACAGCTGCTTTGAGGTTTCATGGCCGAGAGAAGTGTATGAACCATAGATCTAGATAATGACATCTCGTCCTCTTTGTTGATTGTTCTCCTAGATGCTTTTACACATTGTGGTTGGTACCAGACATTTTATTTTATGGGAAATGTTATCAGCCATTATACATGCTGCCTTGAGTACTGCAAACAAATTCTGATATCCCAGTTGTATCAACATGTATGCAGTAATGCACCTAAAAGGCCTTACAGAGCACATAACATATTGTTGGATCATGTGTCTTTTAAATGAAAAAAAAATATATAAAACTAAAAAAAAATGCAAAAACATGAATGAATGGGCGATAGATGTAATCCTTGAGGTGAGCTGGCTTTCTGATCTTTCTGCCAACTTGAGTAACATAAGAGGTTTCTTCACTCACGTCTTTTTCTTCTGAATTTAGCAATGTTTTCAGGGATTGTCCCTCTCTGGCCAGACTCTTCACCTCAAAGTGTCCTTGATGACCGTAGTTCTAGTTTTGTTGCTTTGAGTATAAACATACTCCTCAAATGGTCATTCCTTATCTCGTTATTGCATTTTTCACAGATTCTCCAATTTCTCCTTGGCCGCCTTTCTTCTTCTTCTGATACCATTTCATAGGGCCAAGATGGCCATCATGTGTTCATCCAGTTGAGCTTTTGTACAAAGGATCCCACCACTCAACATTTTTTTATATAACTGTAATTTTATTGAAAAATTTTTCATTAACAAGGAATAAAGAAAAAACAAAAAAACAATAATAATCAAACAAACAGGAAGCATTGAGGTAAATAGAGGCTATCTGCCTCCTCCCCCTTAAGCAATATGCATTTAAATTAAGCAGTGAACAAGGGAGGGGGGAATGGAGGGGTTAAGAAGACAAGGGTAGGACCAAAGGGGGGGGGGGGGAGGGAAGGAGAGGACTAGAGATCAGAGACCCTGTGATGTACAATACATGTCCCAGGGTGCCCAAATAGCCCCAAAGGCTTCCCGTGATTTATGTAGGCCAGCAGTCAGGTATTCAAGACTCCTCACATCCTTCATTCTAGCCACAAGCTCAAGACTAGATGGGGGACTCACCTTCTTCCAGTTTCTAGCTATGAGAGTTTTAGCTGCAGTACAAAGATGGAAGAAAAGCCTGGATGACTTATTGCTCAGGTGTCGGGGGGGGAAGGTTCAGGAGATAAAGAAGAGGGTCAAGAGGATCCTCTTGAAAAAAGAGAGCAGTCGTCAGAGTCCTGACCTCCCTCCAAAAACCGAGGATGAGAGGGCACGTCCAAAAGATATGGTGCAGGGTACCCACCGCAGCTCCACAGCGCCAGCACCATGGGGGAACTAATGGGTTTAAAGTATGAAGGAGAGCCGGAGTATGATACCAATGCATCAACAGATTATACTGCATTTCCCTAAACGTAATGCACTGAGATGATTTCTGGGCCCGAGACCATACAATCCGCCATTGTTCCTGGGAGATGGGTTTACCCACCGCCTCCTCCCATTTAAGCATATAGTGATGATTAACAGGAGAGCCTGTAGTTTGTGAGTTAAGAAGTTGGTAAATAGAGGATATAAAGCCCCTAGTGGACGTGCCTGCACGGCAAATCTTTTCAAAAGCGGTGGGGAGTGACACCTTAAGAGACCCATGGAGGGAGCGGACAAAGTGAACCACCTGCAAGTAATGGAACCATTCAGTACCTGGCAGGTTTTGATTAGCTGTAAGATGAGCAAAGGACCTGAGTTCCAAGGTTCCAGGGTCAACCATATCAGCAATCCGGTAAAGGCCAGCTTCAGACCACACTTTAGTCATGGCAGAAGTCAGGCTCTCCGGGAGAAGGGGGTTGTATAGTATGGAGACCATAGATGAGAGCGGGGACATCAGGGAGAATCTAGCACAACAGGTAGACCAGATAGATCTAGTAAACCGAATGGGGCCCAACAGGTACGAGGCAGGGGGGGGGTGGGGGGGGGGGAGCTGACCCACAGAAGCGCGTTAGGATGCATGGGTGCCAGCCATAGCTTCTCTATCTGCACCCATCTGGTGTATGCTGGCATAGCCGCCCAGAATGGGATATGGCGTAAGTGGGCCGCCCAGTAATAATGTAACAGATGTGGGACAGCCATACCCCCAGACCCCCTATCCGCCAGCATAACAGATCTAGGTATTCGGTGTCGTTTTGCTTTCCAGATAAACTGGAAGACAGCTTTCTGTAGGTTCCGTAATTCTCCCCGAGGTATCGCGACTGGGAGTGTCTCGAAAAAATACAGTAGCTTCGGGAGGAGAGTCATCTTGACCGCAGCAATTCTCCCCAAAAGGGAGATAGGCAAGGGTTGCCATTTGTCCAATAGGGCTCTTGGCTCACAAAACAACCGCGGGTAGTTTGCCGAGTAGAGGGTCGCATAGGAGGTGGATATATGGACTCCCAGGTAGCGGATAGAGGACTCCCGCCACTGGAAATCGTAATTACTGCGGAGGAGAAGGAGAAGGTCCCGTGGGATGTTAAGTGGGAGTGCCTCAGTCTTCGCGGGGTTCACCTTATACCCTGAGAGATCACCATAGGTCTCTAGCGAGCGCAGCAAGTTTGGAAGGGTAGTATGAGGGGAGGTGAGAGTGAGGAGTACATCGTCCGCGAAGAGAGATATCTTAAATTCCTTATCTTGGACCATGATCCCCTTGATATTAGGGTCTCGCCTAATCTTGGCCGCTAGCGGTTCAATGCAGAGGGCAAATATGATGGGTGACAGGGGGCAACCCTGCCTAGTGCCATTTCGAATAGGGAAGGAGGGCGAAGATGCATGGGGAAGCTTAATTGCTGCTGAGGGTAAGGAGTAAAGGGCCTGGATAGCTGTGAGAAACGGTCCCGTAAGCCCGAACGCCTTAAGCGTAGTATGCATAAACGACCAATTTATGCGGTCAAAAGCCTTTTCAGCGTCCAAGCTCAAGAGAAGGGCCGGGGTAGAATAATGATTGGCCACCTCCACCAAATCCACAGTCCTCCTGGTGTTGTCACCACCCTGACGACAGGGGATGAATCCCACCTGGTCCTTATGGACAAGCAGAGGGAGCCAAGCATTCAGTCTATTGGCTAAGAGTTTGGTGAAAAGTTTCAGGTCCGTGTTCAGCAAAGCAATCGGTCGGTAGTTAGCACAATCCTGCAAGTCCTTACCCGGTTTAGGGACCAATGTGAGTAGTGAAGAGAGCATAGTCGGGGGTATAGGGGAACCTGAAAGGAAGGAATTGAAGAGGGACAATAGATGAGCAGAGAGTTCACCCTGGAAAACCTTATAATAATTGTAAGTGAACCCATCTGGGCCTGGGGCTTTCCCATTTGGGAGGTCCCTCAGGACCCCTTCTAGTTCCTCCCTGGTGATGGGGGTGTTCAGGGAGGTTAAGGCCTCAGGAGGAAGGCGTGGGAGACAACAATCCTTTAAATAGTCTTCCAGTAGTGTTGAGTCATCCCCAGGGAGTAGTGCTCATGGGGGGGGGGGGGGGTAAGTCATACAGCTTAGAGTAGTAAGAGTGGAACGCCAGCGCCACAGCATCAGGGTGATGTTGAAGAGTACCCGCGGGGTCACGGACAGAGTGTGGTGTGGAAGAGGCCCGATGATCCCTGATGGTTCCTGCCAGGAGGGTATGAGATTTATTACCTCGTTCAAAAAACCTCTGACAGGTATAAAGGAGAAGTCGTTCCACATGGCGGGTCTCCAAATCACGAAGGTCCGCCCGGGCCAGGACCAAACGGCGAAGAACCCCCAGGGATGGATGCGCTGCCAAAGTCGTCGTAAGGGACCGAATACGGGCTTGGAGGAGCTGTTCCTGGGCCTGTCTGTCCCTTTTAAGCCTAGAAGCCAATGCGATACAGCATCCTCTCATGACCGCCTTATGGGCTTCCCAGAGAATGGCAAGAGAGTCTACCGAGCCTAAGTTGTCCCTAAAATAATCTATCAAGTGTGTGCGCAGGGTCTCGAGGGAAGTCGGCGATTTGAGCAGTGTTTCGTTAAGACGCCAATGACATTGGCGAGTAGGCACTGGAGTCGTAGATAAGGTAACCACGACTGGGGCATGATCAGACCAGGTGAGAGGGCCAATGTTCGTGCCCCTAAGCAAACGAAGAGCGGGAGCATTTCCAAAGAAGTAGTCAATGCGGGTGTGAGTGTTATGAGGGTGAGAAAAGAAGGTGTAGGAGCGCGCCGTAGGATTGTCCACTCGCCAAAGGTCATACAAAGAGTGGGCGCGGATCAGCCTGCGGAACTCCCTTGCAAGTTGGGCCAACCTATGGGGGGGTTGGGCCCTGGGGTAACGCCAGACGATCCGCCCGTTCAGAGAAGACCATGTTAAAGTCTCCCCCCACCAGCCAAGCTGATGGTGGGAGAGCGCGCAGACGGGAGAATACCCGGCGCAAGAACGGGATCTGCGCTGAATTGGGGGCATAGACATTGCATAAAACAATCGGGGCACCATAAAGGAGCCCCTTCAAGATAACAAACCGGCCACCTGGGTCTATGTGGGAAGTCGTCACTGTAGTTGGGCAGGATCGAGAAAGAAGGATAGCCACCCCAGCTCTGCGTCGATTGTGGAAGGCCGAAAAAGCTACGGGAAAATAATGCTTAGCGAAGGCAAAAGTACCAGCGCGGTCAAAATGAGTCTCCTGAAGAAACGCCACATCCGCTCGTAAGGAGCGGAGTTCTCTAAGGACATGGCGCCTTTTAATGTTGGAACCCAGGCCCTTGACATTAATTGTCACGCACCTAACCATTGGGACCCAGGATTGGAGGACAGTGGCGGATTGCAATAAGCTCACCCATCTCACATGACGCTGGCAAGTTTCCCTCGGAGAGGCAAAAGGGCAATCCACAAACAGGAACCCAAAGTCGAGGCAGGGTGTCTAGATCAGGGGGGGGGGGGGGGAAAGAGAGGGAGGGAGGGAGGCAAAAGACATCATAAATGACAAAGTAGAAATAAAAACAGTTAAACAATACTTTGTGGGCGAGGCTAAGTCACTCGCCTGGGGACCAATGAGGGCAGCCAGAGGTCCAATCAGGATCAATGGCCGCACAGTCCAAGTATCCCCTTAGGGGGGAGAGCGTGGACAGGAGGTCGGAGGGGAGGCGGTGGATCCCCAACCACCAGTAAAAAGAAGGAAGGAAGGGGAGTCACCGGAACCCCACCCCGCCCCACTCCGCTAAAACAATCCAATAATAAGCATAATAGATGAGACCCGTAGACCTAAAAAAGAAAAAAGAGAAGCAAACATAACATTAAGGCATGCAGATTCCAAAGCACCACCGAGAAAAGGGAGAACGTCTCAAGGGGGGCAGCCTCCTCAGGGATCAGTCTCCAGCCGGGGCCTCCGAGTGGTCACCACCGCGGAGGATGCATGACGTCGTCTGGGCTCCAATCGTTGCCAAACCGGTGGTGGGGGAGGGGGTGGAGAGAATAGCTCCCAGTCTGTTAAATCCGGCAGGGGAACATCCAATAGGTCACAGAAGAGAGGCAAATCCGCAAAGGAGCGAAGCGTAGCGGAGCGACCATCCCTACGAGCAATGAGAGCAAACGGAAATCCCCACCGGTAAGGAATTTGGTGCTCCTGAAGAATCTGGATGAGGGGTCGGAGATGGCGGCGTTTCTGGAGGGTGATTAGCGACAGATCCTGATAGAATTGTAGTGGAGCTCCCTGAAACTCGAAGTCTTTGAGTTTGCGTACTTTGCTCATTATAGCCTCTTTAAGGGTGAAGTCGTGGAGGCAGCAGATGACATCATGGGGTGTGGCGGAAGATCCTCTGGGTCAAAGGGCTCGATGTGCCCTATCAAACTTAATCTTGTGGGACGGGGGCTCCTGCAGCATAGTGTTGAAGACAGCCTCCAGCAGAACAGGCAGATCCTCAGATTGGTCAGCCTCTGGGAGTCCCTTGACGCGTATATTGTTGCGCCGGCCCCTGTTGTCAAGATCCTCCAAGTGGCGTTGCATGTCCCGTATAGCTGAACCCTGTTCAGTGGTAGTATCATGCAGTGAGGCAACATAGTCCCTGGTAGTGTCATGGTCATTCTCCAGCGTGTCCATTCGGTTAGCAATGGAGTGTAAATCAGTGCGGAGGGTAGCAATTTCAGATCGGAAGGATGCTGTGATTTCCGCAACCATACTTTTAAGGTCTTGTTTAGTAGTAAGTTGAGGAAGAAGGTCCGCCATGGATGATGGTGCTGAAGATGGGCCTGGGATACAGCTCTGGGGGTACAGGACTGGAGGGGGGGAGCCATAATCCTTGGGAGTGTGGGGCAGAGGAGCCCCTACGTCAGCGTCCCTCACCACGCCATCCCCCTCTGAGCCATGGAGGGGGGGGGTGATGGGGGAAGATAGTAGCCGGGGGGCCACAGAGACCAGCTCTGTGGCCACAGGCTGCAACTCATCAGCGGTGCAGGAGGGAGCAGAGCCACTGACCTCAGAACTCCTTGAGAAGCTGGAAACATCCGGGGTCCTCTCATGCCGCTCTGCCAGGAGTGCTGGTGAAGCAGAATGTAGTTTCTGGGACATCCCAGGGTGAGGAGACTGTGGGAGTACTCGTGCTGGGGAAACTCTGGGTTGCCCAGGCGCCGACAGGGATCTCTGTTGAAGCGGCGCTCCGCTGGCTGACAGGGGGAGCGCGGGAGGAGAGAAGCTGCGCTGCGACCCCTGTGCCTGGAGAGCGGAGGAAATCCAAGATGGCCGCCCCGCAGCAGCCTGGCCCGGTAGAGAAGGCCGCTGGGCCAGAAAGGCGTCTAGGGTGGCCCCCCAGACCTCTCCACGGGCGCTGGGGTGCCCGGGGCCACCTTCCTCGGCAAGCGCTTGCCCATACTGCGCTTGCTGAGGGGTCCACGGGTCTCAGTAGCGAGCGGAGGAGTGGAGAAGGACCTGCGCGCGTGCTACTCCATGCGCGTCCAGACCACGCCCCTCCACCACTCAACATTAACACCTAAACTGTCCAATCAGGGGGCAGTTTAGTTGTGTAAAAAAAAAAGAAATAAAATAAAAAAAAAAAAAAAAAAGTGCAGAGAGTCCTCACAAGTTCTCTGGTGGAAGGAGAGTATGGTGAGAAATATATTTTTTGTAAGCACTGGAACTCGAACAATTTGTTATTACTTGGGGGGGGGGGGGCAACAGACTATATATAAAAGGTCAGAGCCACCTTGTATGTCTAGGAAAACTGGATTGTTAAAATAAGCACATGAAATGAACTCGCAAGTTTTTTGTAACATAAAACCTAGCGGCATTATTATAGTAATGTAGTATTGTTATAGTAGTTCAAATAACTAATTGATTAATAATAACTTTGTATTGTAGCAAAGGAATGCAGACTGTCAGCTTCAAATTTTTTTCTCTGTGCGGCCCATTTACACATCCAAGTTTGAGGCCCCTGGTCTAGATCTTGTGTATCCCATATAGAATAGTATATATATATATATATATATATATATATATATATATATATATATATATGAGCCTGCCTCTTGTTTTCTGCATGAGTCTGTTGACTCTGCTTTGTTTTTCCTTTGAGGATATCTTGGAGATGACGTTAGCTGAACAAACTCCCACGACTTAAATTTTTAAACACTTCAGATGCAAATTGAGCAGCATTGGCAGAGAACACAATACCCAAAATGCCATATCTTTCTTCTATGCCTAAGGCCAGTTTCACCTAAACATAAAACAGACACACTTAGAGGTGGGTCTGAAGACCTGAACTGACAGTATCTTAGAATCCTATGATGCTTTTAGTCATCAGATCAATGGTTGGGCCTGGATAATCTGCGGTAATATGATTGCAGAAATGAGGCTGCATTACACTAATGTGAGTTTGGCCTGGAATGCATTACTACTCTCATGCCTGATACAATCTCTCAGTATTTGTAGACAGTAGATCTTTTCATTGGTGTTTTTTCTTGATGCTTCTTCAAACAGTGGTTGTATCAGACATACGGTATGGAGAATGTTTCCTACTATAACACATTTATCTGTCCGGTGATCTACAACCAACAAGCTTTAAAATAATAGTTGTACCAATATACAAGAAATAATGATGTATAATGTACTGCTTCTCTTGCCCTGTACAGTCTCTGCTTTTCTTGTCCTGTACAGCAACTGCTCAGCACTACTACTTTTTCCCACATAAAGCCACTGCGCAGAGATGCTTCTCTTACTCTATATAGCCACTGCCTAGCGCTGCTTCTCTTATCCTATATAGCCACTGACCAGCGCCACATCTCTTGCCCCAACTACCCAGCACTGCTTCTTTTGCCCCATATAGACACTGCTCAGTACGATTCTCTTGCCCTGTATAGCCACTACACCACACCAATTCTCTTGCTCTATACAGCCACAGTACTGCACTGCTTCTCTTGGCTCTATATCCACTGCACAGCACCACCTATCTTTCCTTACATAGCTACTGCCCAGCACCACTTCTATTGCCCTATATAGCCACTGCCCAGTACTGCTCTTTTTTCCCCCTGTATAACCACTACCTAATACTGTTTCTCTTGCCCTGTATAGACAATGCACAGCACCACTTCTCTTTCATGTATAGACCAGAACCTCCTATTACTAAACTCCACACATTAAACCCACTATTGCTACTAGCATTCCCATCATTCAGCATTCTCCTCTACCTCTGTACCCCCTGACGGTTTACTATTATTGTCCTTCAGCACTGGGAACTGAGTTCCACCTCTGATCTGGGGTGAAGAGTCACATCTTTATGGGGTTTCTTTACTCTGACTTCTATTATTTCATATCATGCATTATGGCATATCATACATTGGACAGAGTGTGTGGAAGGTTAGATTGTGAATCCTATTATAAATAAATTTGTTATGGCTGTGATTGTGATTTGGTTGGCAAAGGGAGGCATGGTCACAATTTACTTTATTTGCTCAGGGCACCATAATGGCTTGTTCCGACCATGCATATGAAGTATTACTACAACCTTCATCTCTGGACTGGTACCATAATTGACCTTGTCCTCATTATAATAAACACTCTTTCTGCAGGATCCTGCAAAAGATGTGGTGGACAGTAACAACCCCCTGTGTAGCCATTTTAGAGAGGAAGATGACTGTATTACAAGACCCCAGCAAAACGCATCTTACGTTCAGAGTTTAGCAGAATTTAGTGGTTTCTAAAAATAAAACTAAAATATTGCAACCATTTATGTACTTACTCTACAAGACAAAAATGCCCCTAGGACAAACATGTAATGCTCTATTCTAACATCTGCACAAAAATACAAATCAGGACACGACATGAAGCACAACAGTCAGAGATAAGAACTTCAAACACTGGAAGAAGTGGGGAGTGGGATTTATCAACCATGTGCTACAACTGCATATGTTAAGAGCTAATTCTGGGTGTTCTGTAGGTTTGTTTGGACATTTAGGACCTGTCAGCGGTACTGAATGCAAGAGTAACAGAATCATATTAACTAAGATGAATCATATTAAGCAAGACGAAATGACGGCAAGAGAATATTTGAAGCCTTTTACATGTCAACACCTATTGAAAGTCATGCAAGTGTTGACAGAGCTTTTACTCCCCCAACAGAAACAGAATTTCCTGTTATTCCATCTTTCCGATGTCTATAATACCAAAATCCTGAACATAAAGACTGTTCATCTTGTCCATCCGTACTTCAATAAACTGTCCATATAAAAAAAAAAAAAAAAAAAAAAGAGACTGACTAATTATTCTGGAAGTTTTAAAGCAAGTTCATGTGCAGCAGATTTATGTAGAAATTTCCTTGATTGGGGAATAGAATCAAACAAGTCCATTCAGATATGGAAAATATTATTATTTTCAGAAATTTCTGCAAGAAGTCTGCAGTGTGTGAATTTACCCTAAAAAGAAACTTGGCTACTTCTTCAGAAGTTTAAGCACGCAAATTGGTCAGTGGGGCCATACGTAATTCAGTTTAACATGTGGATACAAGGTGAAAAATATTACAGCATGCCCGATTCAATTGTTTCAGCTCAGAAAAGGACCTTTAGGCTACGGCCCCACGTTGTGGAAACGCAGCTTTTTTTGTTGCAGATTTTGTTGCGGTTTTTTGAGCCAAAGCCAGGAGTGGATTTAGTAGCAGGTAGAAGTATAAGAACTTCCTATATATTTCCCATACCTTCTGTAGCCATTCTTGGCTTTGGCTCAAAAAACCTCACCAAAATAAGCTGCGTTTCCGTAACGTGGGGCCTTAGCATTAATGTCCAGTCCAAGGTTTCTTTGGTATGAACAATAAAACTCCTCAGCCTTGCTTTAGTTTTATCCCTCTGTGCTTCCTAGGAGCACACCTGGGGATAAAAACAATGGGCATCTGAAAAAGCCCTTGGACTTTCCCATACTCACAGGAACGGTCACAGTTCTTAGCTATATGGAGGTCATACAGGGAGTCACAGTGTATGAGACCTGGTAGTTCATGGAATTCATTCCTTTTTAATGAGCACATAAAATCACAAAAACAGGTAAAGGAAAAAAAAGCCAGAATGTGTCTGACACTTGACATAAGATCTATACAAGTAACTCCTATTATATACCTTAGGGCTCCATGCACACAAATGTCTAATGGCCCCCATTGGATGCCATATGTATGTTGGTATTGTAGAAGAATTGCATCAAAGAGGAGAACAGCACCTGAACAGCAGCATACAATTTGCACAGCATCTATAGCTGTCCACACATATTAGATATATTCTAACCAAACCCTCTGATCTTGATATCTAGAGTGTATGAGGACCTCCCAACTCTCCCATAACTGCAGATATCAGGGAAGATAAACATCCAACTGCCTAATTCTTTTGTTCTGGGGAAATAAGCCACTGCTAGGACTGTGATAGGGATTTTCTCCCTTCTCCCAGCTCAGCACATATACAGTGACTGGCTGAGGCTAGTATGTATGTGTATGGAGGAAAAGAGCTAGATAGCGGTCTACAGTGTATGGGCATCTTAATCCTTTTAGCAAGATGATCCTGTAACCATTGCAGATAATGTAGGTCTAACAATTACACCTCACTTCACAATCCAGATTCCCATCTCACACATTTATGGCAGTCTCAGCTATTTTCAGAACTCCCATAGACATGAATGAACAGACATGAGCATGTGTGGCCACCGCTCAGTGGCCATGACACAGGAGTTGGGATCTCCATTCTTTAGCTAAATGTGTGGGATGGGAATAACTGGCTAACAACTGCCTCTCCTCCCTTATGGTTTGGGCTGCCTTATTTTCCAGAGAAGAAAAGAAGTGGGCATGTCGAAATACAACTACCTGATCCTTCTCTCCCATAATAGCAGATGTCCAGAAACCACACACACATTAGATGAAAGGCTAGTTCCACCAAAATTAATGTAATGTGTATGGCCACTTTAATACTTCTGCTTCCTACTGTGATCACTTCTAGCTTTGGCTCAAAATAAATAAATAAATTTTGCTTAATGTGTGTTTTCATCCTTAAGGCTAAGGCCCCCGTTGCAGAAACGCAGCTTTTTTGTTGTATTTTTTTGAGCCAAAGCCACGTATGGCTAGAAAAGGAATGTGCTTATACTTCTACCTTCTGCACAATTCACTTCTGGCTTTGGCTCAAAAAACGCTACAAAATCTGCAACAAAAAAAAAAAGCTGCATATCTCCAACATGGTACCTCAGCCGTAAGTGGACCTGTCAGCAAGTACAAAATGGTAAATATCATTCATCATTTGATGCCCGTTGTGCACCTGAACAATTTTTTTTTTTTTTTTTTTTAAAAAACACAATTCACCCAACCATTCCAAAGACCCCTGGAAGATTATATGTAAATTATAATAATAATAAATTTTATTTATATAGCGCCAATATATTCCGCAGCACTGTAAATTAGGCTTTTTACTCCAAGTGGGTGGTAACACTTTCTTTTCTCTAAGTAAAAGGTTACTGTCTACTTGGAGAATAAGAGCTAATTCACATATAACCTTCAAGAGGCCATATCTTTTGAACAGATGGATGGATTTAAAAACATAAAACAAAGCAAAAAAAAAACAAAAAAAACCCTAATTGTTTAGGAACCGAGTGCCAATCAAATGATGTCCACCATTTACTATTTTGGGGACAGGTCTCTTTTAAAGTGCTACAACATCTGGGAGCAGCTTTAATATTTATATTGAGGAATGGTCATATGAGTCATTTTATGGCATGAGGTTATTTGTTATGTATATCCCTCTCCTTACAACCAGTATTAATTGAGATAATGGAGCAGCTAGTAGTCAGACTACACAGAGTAGCTGTCATAATGTGATGGTCATCTGGACAGGTTTTCTGATCAACCCATTCATGGTATATAGTCTAATGTAAATGTGCTGTCTGGCACAGTGCGGTCACCAGATACAGGTGGAATTTATTATGAGAATCACTCTGCTAATAAAGTCCCACATCTGGAGCTTCACAGCTTGTACATCACTGGGAGGCAGAAAAGACAATAAAAGTTCACTATTTTACATAAGTCTTTATATTATATTAGCAACACACACACATATTATATATTACATTATATATATATATATATATATATATATATATATATATATAGTTTTGTCATTATATTCATTGACTATACAGCATACTCTTTTCTCTGAGTTTCCATTTACCACAAGTCTGGTATCCCATAACTTTCCTGACATTGGTATTCACAAAGCAAGCGTCTTACCTTGGGCCTGCCTGGGGGGCGAGTTTTGAAAAGCAGCTGGTAGGTTCCCACTGATTCCAAAGTTCTCAGGCTCCTGTTGCTGCTTAAATCCAAGCGTCTACCAGTAATATGATGTTTGCTTATGTTCCACGCCAGAGATCTGTGAAGTTTCTTCTTTCCCAGTTAGAGCCAACTCTATAGAGCACAGATAAAGGAGGCAGCCAGCTCACTCAGGGCTTTGCAGGAGAGTGGATTCCACTTTGTAGAAAAAGGTGTTTTCACCCCCCAGCTTGGTTTTGCCTTTCCCAGCAGCTCACAAGGTTCATTTCTGGGTGGGACCCACTGCACTAGTTTTATTGTAGCCCAGGGTGAAAAAAAAATCAGAGTGAAACATTAGACAGATGGGACTGAAAGCAGCTCTATACTGTGCAGAGCACACAGGAGAATGAGGAAGTATCTGTGTGACTACAGAGAACACTTCCCTCATCCCAGGACTGACAAAAACAAAAGAAACCCAAATTAGGACCAACTGCGGGGCCGCACCGTATCGGGATTATCAGCACCATCTAGTACAATACAGTCAGTGTGGGTACAGCATTTTACCACAATACTACACAATAAACAATATATAATACCATAACATCATGATATAACCATAAAATATATATTACATACTGAACTCAAAAATACATTTACAGCATATTAATACAGGCTCTTGTTAAGCCTGTCATTATGGTTTGTGGAGGATTTTTGGGTACCTTCACATAGGGCAGTAGCACACAACTATTTTTTTTTGCCAAAAATTTACTATTATTGCAATAAGGCCTTAAGCTGGACACACACATTATATTTTAGACAGTTATCGTTCGCCTGGTTTCTTGATCGTTCTTACAGACGACTATTCCAAACACACAAACAACAATGAACATTTTGACAAACGTTTGTTTATCCCAAACACATATCTTTGCCAGATGAAAACACTGACATTAGAAAGGAAGTGATAGAAGAAATGTTTTACTTAAAGGGGTTGTCCAGACAAAAATGAACAACCCTTTTAATATTTAAATCAGCTGGGGGCAGTGAAACAAATAAAAAAAAATGCATACTCACCTGTCTCCAATGCTCCAGTGTCCTCCCACGTGTCCCGTTTCTTCTGCTCTGGCGGCTTCTCTCGGGACTCTTCCGGAGTTTCGCTGAAGCCACTGATTGGCCTTGGCAGTCTCGTGACCGTCGAGGCCAATCAGTGAAGGGCCTGCAATGTCACTACCTGTGATATCACGGGTCCTCTTCCTGAGGCCAGCGGATCAGTATGTGCTCTGGGTGTTGGACCTCCACTGATCTTTTGCTGATTACCTATACTGAGGGTGGATCATCAATAACAATGAGATGGAATAATCCCTCTATTTAACCTTTAACCTGCCATAATCAGTAGAATGGGACCTATAAAATGGTGTAATAGCTGGATTTGTTGGGGGTGATGAAAGGTCCTCTATAAAAGGGCACACAAAGGCTTTACTAGTTTAAGGGGAACATGGGGACAATATTAATTTAAACATACACATGGGGGTATTGTTCATTTCCAGGGGATTTTTATATTATGTATTTTATATCTTGTTAACAGCAGGATGAGGAAAATGTGGGTCGGATGCCTGGTAAAGTTTGGAGCCAAAGATGTCTGTGTATAAAATTTACAGAGACAAGTCACAGCTGAAAGAAGTGCTCATGGGGGTATAAATGAAAAAGACAGGAAATGTGAATGATTACAGTCAAAAACATCACCTGTAAGTAACTACCGGTATATGTTTCCTGTACTATACTCACTTAATATCTTTATTAATGACCTGGTAGAGGGTTTACAGAGCAGGGTGTCCATATTAGCAGATGATGCTAAACTCTGTAAGGGAGATCTAAGGAAGCTGGAAGCGTGGGCAGAGACTTGGCATATGAAGACAAATGTAAGGTTATGCATTTTGGTCAAAGAAATAAAATGTATGATTATGTACTTAATAGTAAATTACTGGGCAAGACTGCCAATGGAAAAGACTTGGGGATTGTGGTGGATAATAAGCTTACCTTTAGTGACCAGTGCCAGGCAGCTGCTGCCAAGGCAAATAGAATTATGTGATGCATCAAAAGAGGTATAGATTCTCATGACAAGAACATAGTTATGCCTCTATACAAATCACTGGTACGGCTACACTTAGACTATTGTGCACAATTTTGGGCCCCAGTATACAAGAAGGACATAGTCGAAATAGAGAGAGTGCAGAGAAGGGCGTCCAAAATTATTAGGGGAATGGGTGGACTGGAGTACAATGATAGATTGATAAACTTGGGGTTATTAATTTTAGAAAAAAGACGTCTACGGGGAGATCTAATAACAATGTACATGAAGGGATAGCAGAAAGAACTTTCTAATAATCTTTTTACTCCTAGGCCAGTGACAAGGGGACATCCTCTATGTCTGGAGGAGAGAAAATTTAACCAGCAACATAGAAGGGGATTCTTTACTGTAAGAACAGCGAGGCTATGGAACTCTCTGTCCCAGGAAGTGGTGATGGTGGATTCATTGTGCAAGTTCAAAAAGGGCCTAGATGTCTTTCTCAAACAGAAAAATATTACGGGTTATGGGTTCTAGATTTTGTTAAGGACAAGTTGATCCAGAGTTTTATACCGATTTCCAGATTGGAGTCAGGAAGGAATTTCTTCCCATGACATGGGACAAATGGCATAAGCATTCGCAACACATCAACACTTCAACACTGTAGGGTTATAGGTTGGACTTGATGGACCTGTGTCTTCATCCAACCTCATCTACTATGCAACATGGTCTGCAGAACCCTGTGTAGAGTTGGTATCTACCACTATATTGTCACTGCATAATGATAGTCTTGGTCTACCTGGGTAGGGGGCCCACTTGGATATGTTCCCCTTCCCCCCCTGTGCTGGACCCTTTGCTATGCCTCTGCTATGTACACAGTTGGACAAAAAAAAAACTACAAGTACAACTTTTTCATCCAGCGAAGTCACAGAAAAAACGATGGATACCTGATGAACCTCATTATAATCAATGTGGGCATGAGGGAGCCACCTGTGTAACAGATTGGGCATGTCAGTCCAGAACAAGCATACCATACAGCAGGAGCTAGACAAGCTAGGAACCTTTGCTTAGGCAGGGTGTGGCTAGTGAAGTTTGCTTTTAAATACTCAGGCTGAAAGGGATAGGTTGGAAAAGAATTGTACGTGTGCACTGACTCTTTAAAGAGAACCTTTCACTACATCCTGCAGCTATAACTCTTTGCACACTTCAAGCCGCTCCACTTATTCCAGTGCAGGTAGAATTTTTTTTTTCTCTAGCCCTCACCATTCCTGAGCACTTGGTGCTGTTAGTTACAGTACCCAATACACTATTTAGGTTTTCTACTTGTCAGGTGGGCAGTCCCATGCTGGAACAGGCAGACAGGAACTGCCCAGATCACAGTAGAGAGCATAATTGTGCTGAAACTAACTGAAATTTTTACTCGGGATTGGTACAAACAACTGGAGTTGGTAAAAGGTCCTCTTTAAATAACAGAAAGGGAAAGTGCACCTGCCATAGATGTGGATCCAGCAGCAGTAGGAAGTTCATTTGCATAATAGTGTGGGGGAGAAAGGACTGCAGAGTGTGTAGCAAAGGTAATCTGGAGGAGGTGCCTGCTTAGAGTGGCAGTATGCCGGCGGGTGCAGACAGCCAATGTTACAACCTTACAATTACATATGTATTTCTCCTATGATGTTTTGAATGCATGTAACTATTATGTTTACACTCATTTCCATACCAAGGCAAACATTCAAATTTTTCTATAATAATCTGCCCTGAGTCCATGTGTATATAATTACGCTGCAGAATAACATTCATCTCGTGACTAATAAATCATTTCCTTTGCAGTGATGGTGATGTCTGTTTTATTTTACTGGTAGAAGAGACTTGAAGATAAACAATGCTGCATGACAGTAGAATAAGAAAACCCTATGTAATACTCTCTGAAGCTATTCTTCTCGATCTGCTACATTGAGGATTATAGCAAAAGGCAAACATTAAGGCCTCATACCCACATTGCAGATTTGTTCAAAATTTTGCATCTGTTTTTAAAACCAAGACAGGAGTGGATACAAAAAAAAGAGAAAATATATAAAAGTTTCCATTATACTCCCCACTGCAGAAAATTAACCCTGTCCCCTCCCCAAAGGCTCTATGGTCTCTGCTCTCCTGAAATATAGAATCTAGATCAGGGGTAGGCAACCTTTTTTGTTCAGCGAGCCGATTTAAATAAAAAAAATCAAAGATGAAGTACTTGGAGTGCCGGTCAATAATTGTAAGTCTGATGACCCCTATACAAAAGTCATATACCACAAACCATAACACAGAAGTGCTGCCACTAGATGCTTTAGGACACATGCTTACTGCTATTTCCTGGGACGCTCCTGTACTTTCCTATTAGAAGTAATGAAAGTCCATGTGCAGCCCCCAATTAGTGGTAAATGTATGGTATGTGTCCAGGAGCACTGTATGGCAGAATCCTTATGGTGGAAACACACTATGTATCTGGATGCAGCTATATTCTTAGGCCACTGGAACTTTTACTTTGATGTAACACTGCATTCACATGGTGCGTTTTTGCACACAAAAAAAAAATTCCTGCATTTTTTGTGCAAAAACACACCGTTATACAGAATACTGTGCCATAGCGGCCCCTGCACGCGGTATTATGACCCATAGTGGCCCCTGCACACAATATTATGTCCCATAGTGGCCCCTGCACACGATATTATGTTCCATAGTGGCCCCTGCACACAGTATTATGTCCCATAGCGGCCCCTGCACACAGTATTGTGTCCCATAGTGGCCCCTGCACACAGTATTATGTCCCATAGCGGCCCCTGCACACGATATTATGTCCCATAGTGGCCCCTGCACACGGTATTATGTCCCATAGCGGCCCCTGCACACGATATTATGTCCCATAGTGGCCCCTGCACACAGTATTATGTCCCATAGCGGCCCCTGCACACAGTATTATGTCCCATAGTAGCCCCTGCACACGGTATTATGTCCCATAGCTGTCCCTGCACACAATATTATGTCCCATAGTGGCCCCTGCACACGGTATTATGTCCCATAGTGGCCCCTGCACACGGTATTATGTCTCATAGTGGCCCCTGCACACGGTATTATGTCCCATAGCGGCCCCTGCACACGATATTATGTCCCATAGTGGCCCATCCACACAGTATAATTTTCCAACTTTTATAATATTCCAATTGTCGACACTCACTAGCTATTATTATACTGTGGGGTCTCTTCAAACCCCAGAGTATAATAAGTGAAGGGCCAAGAGAGGACTCTGAGGCCCTATCAGCGATCTCTTACTTAGGCAGAAGCACCGAAGACAGCAGGGTGTTGCTCGGGAGCGCAGGGAAGGTGAGTAACATGGGTAACAAAGGGGTGAAACAGTAGGATAACAGCGATGAAGTCGAAGAGAGGGATTTGATACGTCCTTTGCAACACTTTCATAGAGGATCGATGTACTGCCTTTGCTGATCGATGTACAGCAGTCAACCCATTGGGCTGGGGTCAGGGTGATGTTAAGGGCTCGCTTCCAGGCCTCCATAAAGTCAAGCTTACCATCAGGGGGCGGGGTATTAATTAAGCTATATACAAAAGAAAGGGAGCCCTTGTCAGCCGCTCTAAACAGGCATAGTCTCTCAAAGTTGGTAGGGGAAACATCTGGATTGAGGGGTGTGAGAGAACGCAAGAAATGGAATATCTGTGCTATCCGAAAAGCCTCTGCAGGAGGCGGATAAAATGTGCTATTAAAATAATCTTTGGTGAAGATGCTTCAGTTGCAGAGGAAATCATGGAGGTAGCGGAACTAGACATGTCTCCACCAAACAAACACCTCGGGAGAAAGGCCAGGGGGGAAAAGAGGATTATTAAATACCAGAATTAGGGGGGAAACTGGGCTTTGCAATCCATACTGAAAGAGAACCCTCTGCCACAATTGCAACATATAATCATTCACCTTAGCGGTAACCGGAAGAACGCGAGTCATTGACCTAGGGGCCCACAAGAGTGTTTGTAAGGAAGCTGGGGCTACCAATGGAGATTCCAATGTTATCCATTGGGGGTGGTCGTTTTCATTATGGATTGCACTTAGTTGGGAAAGTCTGGTAGCCACATAGTACCGGTAGAGATGGGGAACCAAAAGTCCGTCCAGTCTCTTATGATAGTAAATGACACAGCGTTGTATACAAGGTCTCTTATTGGCCCAAATAAAATTAAAAATCTCAGATTGTAGGGGAGCTAAAGATGCAGAGGACACCGGGGTTGGGAGAGTGCGGAAAAAATACAGAATACGGGGAAGAGTAACCATCTTTACTGAGTGTATACATCCTATACACGAGAGGGAGGGGCAATACCATGAGATCATGTCCTTCAAAAGCTTTGGTAGCAAAATGGTGTAATACCACTTAAAATGTGCATCCAGAGAGTTACAAAGATTGACTCCTAGGTAGGGGAGATACTTATCTCTAGTTTGAAAGCCAAAGTTTAGGGAAATCAGTTTGGCAGTAGTTGGAGGGACACTACAGTGCATCATTTCATATTTAGAGGTATTGAGTTTAAGACCCGATATCTTCGTAAATATAGAAAGTGTATTAATTAAATTTGGGAGGGAGACCAAGGGCTTAATGACGGTTAGTAAAGAGATTGGATTTATACTCCCAATCCCCAATCTGTACGCCACGAATGTCCAGATGTGAGCAGATAGCTATTGACAAGGGTTCAATGGCCAGGGTAAAAAGAGCAGGAGATAATTGGCAAATCTGTTGAGTGACTCGGCAAATATGGATAGGCTTAGGTGAATCTGATGGTAGTATAAGGTATGCGACTGGGTCACAATAGAAAACTTTCATATAAAAGGGAGGTTTTTCTGCTCCTTTAGGTTTCCTGTCCAGACTTTCATTGCTACTGACCTGTGGTTCTGTCCATGTAATGCAATTCCAGAGCTCAGCCTGTGTATACAAAGGCTAGTGTGGCAGATCTGTTGTGTGCCTGAGAATTGGTTACTGTGAGTGTTGAGGGAAGACCCTCAGAACTGGGCAATCGTTGCGTGCGCCACAGGATGGCTGTTCTCATGCTGAAGGAGTTGATTTGTTCCTGTTGTATTGAACTGTTGATGTTGATTCTGGTTGTTCCTTACTGCTGAACAACTGGTGTAAACCTTCAAACTTCATCTACCTCAATAAATGGTGGTAACAACCTACTGTACCTGTGTGAGAAGAATGTGTTTCTTGGCCGCAACACTAGAATAGGGGATCTGGCTGCACTGTTCTTGGGTAGGTCAGAATAGGGGGAAGTGTATCTGCCCCATGTAACAGAGCCTACAAGTGGAATGAATCACATTTCTCTGTCTTAGATGGTAGATGACTGTACAAACCAGTCAATAGCATTGCTGATGGTAGTGACCACTGTAATTTCAGTTAATACGCACACTTGAATGTTCCAAATCCTATACTGATATATAGAAGAGGGGAAAAGGGCACACATTGCAGAAAAGATGTGGTGTTTGGAGCCAAAGCCAAGAGTGGCTTAAAAAGGAATTGAAAAATATAAAGCAAGTACTTTTACTTCTTGTCTCTTCTCCTGTGCTAAATCCACTCCTGTAAATGGCACTCCTGTATGGCACCTATGGATGCAAAATCGGAAAGGTAACCTGCCCAGTTTTGCATCCACAGGTGCCATACACAGAGTCCTTACCCAAGACAGTCTAGCAACCCCCGTGTAGCAGCATCTATCGGTGTACATGTATGGGGTTATTTTTGTTTCTTAATGTTCTGATGTGCCCTGTAGCATTGATGGCACAAGATATATTTTGTTTTGTTTTCTTTGGCAGGCACAAATTGTCCAAGTGGAACTTAGTTTAGCCTAACCCCACATTTACACGACCAAGTTTCTATGCTGCTAGGATTCCCTGTCCCCCACAGTGATATACTGTTCAGGCTAGGGTCTCCTAGCAGCATACTTAACAATACTGTAAGTACTCCCTCTCCAGGCATACTCTTCAGACTGGTAAATCCGGCTAACACACGGACTGAGTTTCACGGCTAAAACTAGGTTGTGTGAATGCAGGGTAGGTGTTGTAACACACAAGAGTTACTTGGGTACATCCCATGGTATGTCTACATCTTATCTGTGGAAAGTAATAATGAGTTGTGCGAATAGACATGTTAGTTTGAGTGCCATTGTTGTATTAGGCTACTATTTGCTTGACTGTGTACCGCCTTTGCATCAGAGTGATTCTTAACATTCTCCTCTAACCCTTTTAATGGACAAGTTGTTTTAATCCATAGAATCCTGTTTCTACACAATGGTAGTAAATTTTTACAAGTTACTCCTGGTAGTCAAGTACCATTGACCATACATCATTTGAAGTCACTCAGTTCGCTCCTGTTCTAGGCTAAGGCCCCACGTTGCAAAAAACGGCTTTTTTGTTGCGGATTTCGCGTTTTTTTGAGCCAAAGCCAGTAGTGGATTGAGCAGAGGGAAGTATGAGTACTTTCTAGACATTTCAAATTCCTTTTGCCGCCACTACTAGGTTTGGCTCAAAAAAATGCAGCAAAATTTGCAATAACAAAAAAAAACAGCGTTTCGGCAACGTGGGGCCTCAGCCTAAGAGCGTCCTATATAATTCCTATTCCTTTTGTAGCCACTCTTAGCTTTGGCAGAAAATAAAACGCAGATAACTGGCTCACTTTATTTTATTCTGCATTCCAGGGTCACACATCTAATCTTCATACAGGGAAGATCCAATTGTGAAACGGCAGGTGTCTCTAATAAAGTGGTCATTCAGCATAGATATGCTATCAGTGCTTGGGATCTACATATCCGACCTGACAATGTGTCAAGAAGTGCAACACTAGCTTGGGTTTTTAATTGAGTTTTTTACCAATTTCTACATAGCTATTGATTGGAAACAGATCTGTTTTAGAACAAAAGATGGGATAAGGCCAGGGCCCTACGTGGCGGAAACGCCACTGAAAAAGATGCAGCGTTTTACAGTCACAGCAAAGTGAATGGGATTCTAGCAAAACCCATCCCTACTTTGTGGTAAAATACCCACAGAGGATACTCTGCGATTTCCTAAACCGTTGCGGTTTTGGAAATGATAGCATGTCAATTATATCAAGGGAAACACTGGCAGTTCCCCTATAGATATAATTGAAGCAGAAAGTCCGCAGAGGAAACCTCTGTGAACTTTCTGTGCAAAGCGCTGCGGGAGGAACCACGAGGTGTTGCCGCTGAGGTTTTTCCCGCAGAGCTTTTTTGCTGCGGGACTCTATGTGGGGACTTAGCCTAATTATGATTTTCTAAACATCACTAGTTCCAAGATGGTATACATATATGCAAAAGGGCAGACATTTAGACATTTTCTGGCTATAGACTTTTTTCATTTTGTGCAGTCATCTGAAATTCCAGTAACATTAGATTTGTGATAATATTTCTCACACCCTGCCCTTTTTCAAAAATGTTCAAAATTTCAAAACTGCAACAAAACGGGTTTGTCTTTTGCAAAAATATATCTGACATATCTGTGATTAATAGATCTGTCATATCAGAAATGCTTTCTTGAATGCTAAATTTCTTTTAGAATCCCTAGTAAGGGTTATATATATATATATATATATATATATATATATATATATATATATATATATATATATATATATATACAGTAGAGACCAAAAGTTTGGACACACCTTCTCATTCCAAGAGTTTTCTGTATTTTCATGACTATAAAAATTGTAGATTCACACTGAAGGCATCAAAACTATGAATTAACACATGTGGAATTATATACTTAACAAAAAAGTGTAAAACAACTGAAAATATGTCTTATATTCTAGGTTCTTCAAAGTAGCCACCTTTTGCTTTGATTACTGCTTTGCACACTCTTGGCATTCTCTTGATGAGCTTCAAGAGGTAGTCACCTGAAATGGTTTTCACTTCATAGGTGTGCCCTGTCAGGTTTAATAAGTGGGATTTCTTGCCTTATAAATGGGGTTGGGACCATCAGTTGTGTTGTTCAGAAGTCAGGTGGATAGATAGAAAATGGAAGACATACAAGACCACTGATAATCTCCTTAGATCAGGGGCTCCACGCAAGATCTCACCCCATGGGGTCAAAATGATTACAAGAACGGTGAGCAAAAATCCCAGAACTACATGGGAGGACCTAGTGAATGACCTGCAGAAAGCTGGGACTAACGTAACAAAGGCTACCGTCAGTAACACACTACGCCGCCAGGGACTCAGATCCTGCAGTGCCAGACGTGTCCCCCTGCTTAAGCCAGTACATATCCGGGCCTGTCTGAAGTTTGCTAGAGCGCATTTGGATGTTTCAGAAGAGTATTGGGAGAATGTCATATGGTCAGATGAAACCAAAGTAGAACTGTTTGGTACAAACACAACTCGTCGTGTTTGGAGGAGAGTGAATGCTGAGTTGCATCCAAAAAACACCATACCTACTGTGAAGCATGGGGGTGGCAACATCATGCTTTGGGGCTGTTTCTCTGCAAAGGAGCCAGGACGACTGATCTGTGTACATGAAAGAATGAATGGGGCCATGTATCGTGAGATTTTGAGTGCAAACCTCCTTCCATCAGCAAGGGCATTGAAGATGAAACATGGCTGGGTCTTTCAGCATATTAAAGATCCCAAGCACACCGCCAGGGCAACGAAGGAGTGGCTTCATATGAAGCATTTCAAGGTCCTGGAGTGGCCTAGCCAGTCTCAAGATCTCAACCCCATAGAAAACCTTTGGAGGGAGTTGAAAGTCCGTGTTGCCCAGCGACAGCCCCAAAACATCCCTGCTCTAGAGGAGATCTGCATGGAGGAATGGGCCAACATACCAGCAACAGCAAATGAAGTGGCTGGAGAAATGATTGTCTGGAGAAGAAAAGGTGTGCACTAACATGAGGCCTGTGTTGTGCCAACATTAAAGCATCCTGAGACCATTCATGTGTGGTGCTGCTTTTCATCCAAGAAAGTGGGCACATTTACAATTTTGCCTATGAACACTGCCATGTGCAACTTCTCCCAACCAACCACGAGCAATTTGGTAATGAACAAGGCTTTTTTTAGCATGATAAGTGATAAGTGGTGCGATGAACAAAACATTGAGATCTGGGAAATTTCCTGGTCATGGACCCAAAATTTCAATCCCATTGAGAACATGTGGTCAACCCTCAAAAAGTGGGTAGAAAAACAAAACACAGAAATTGTAATAAATACCAAGCACTGAATAGACAGGAATGAGTTACTATGAGTCAGGATTTGCCCCAGACATTGAAATCCAGCATGTCAGGGGCAGCCATAGTGGCCATTATGGGGCCTGTGACATTAGGGAACCCGCTGTCCCTATCAATAGTCATTTAATGGCTAGTAGTGCAGATGCAGCACCACTACAGCTGGGGGCCCGCCACCAATGTTTCTTTTAAAGAGGACCTTTCACGTCCTCTGTAACTGGCGGTTTTATATATGAATTCAGCACACTGCCAGCTTTGACAGTACGCGCCCAGGTGCTGGAGATATTGGTGCCGTTATCCCTTCAGTGCTGTTATCCCTTTCGTCACAGATATCCCTTCACCATTAAAAGGGCGGGCATTAATGCTCAGCGTCATCTTGGTAGCAATATGAAGTACAAATTGACGGGCAAAAAAAGAAGCCCTCATACAGCTCTGTGAATGGAAAAAATAAAATGATAGCTTCTGGAAGTTGGAGAGAAAAGAAATGAAAATGCAAAAACTAAAAATGGCTGCTGCAGGAAGGGGTAGTACAAAATTACAAAAATAATTTAGCTTTCTTCAAAAATCAGTGTCAAGCCTGTTCATAGGCTGCGTCTGGTACTGCAGGTTAGCTTCGATGAAGGGAAGTGACTGAGCTGCGATACCTGTAGACAGGTGTGGTGGTGTTTTTATATTAATGTAGCAATGTTTTTAAGAATGGTATTTGCATAATGGTAAAGCCTGCAGCTTGTGATGATTCTGGAGAAGACTGACAACTTCGCTTGCATCATGCTCATGTAGCCCTCTTATGTGGTTAAGATGACTAGTGCATGGCACTTATGCAATGTATCATTGGTGGTCATTCATGCTGACATGTTATACTTCACGTCACTACACATTTTTCATATTCTTCCCAATGATCATACGTTCTGCTATACACAGATATAAATGACACCAGTAAATTTAAATTTTTTTTTGGTCATTTTATTATTTTTATTGGAGAAAAAGCAAAAACATAAGAAGAGACAATTGTCCTCAAGGGACCTTTTCATTAGGGGGGGTTTTCTCTATGACTGAAGTCTCGGTGGTATAAATCTAATATATGGGACATATGGACATCTGGTAAGGGGAAGAAATCTTGGATGAAAGCAAATAATCCTTATTAAACGTGATGGGAGATCTCTTAGAAGCCGATTTTAATCCTTTTACGCAAGATTTGCATCAGAGCTCAATGAGCAGTGATTAAAACTGCAGCCTTAAAGTAAGATGTAATCAGTGAGGCCAAATAATTATATACCTGACACTGCACCCTAAATATTACAACAGTCTTTACAATTACGTACATAGACTATGAGCATGAGATACTGACATGGTTGTATGCTAGACAGTAGTAGGCCAAGATCAACTATTTTTTTAAATTAAACTGTAGTTTTTATTAAATTTCAAAGAATATATCATACACACAAACAAAACGCATAACATAATACACAATAAGACAGTAATTAAAACCCAGAGAGAGAACTAAGAACACATAAACAAAAAGAGAACAAAAGGGAGAAGAAGAGGAAAAAAGGGACAAGAGGGGAAGAGTCAGAGACTATGGAGAGTGCAATACGTATCCCATGGATTCCAGATAGACTGGAAGGCATCCGTAGAATTATTAAGGGTAGCCGTGAGGAATTCTAGGCTGTGCATGTCTTTGAAATGAGCCACAAGGGCAGGGCCAGTAGGAGGAAGCACACTTTTCCAATGAAGGGCTATAAGTGATTTAGCGGCAGTGCAGAGGTACAAGAACAGCTTAGGGTGGGTTCACACTTGTGCCGGAGTCCGTCCGCCATGAATCCAGAAAACTGGATAGGGAAAGGTTTGCGATGCATTGATTAAAGCAATACGTGGGTGTGCGCTTACACCCTCTGTACTGTGAAGCCGTTTTTTTTTTCGCTGGAAACAAAGTCGGACATGCAGGACTTTGTTTCCAGCGAAAAAAAAACGGCTTCGCGGCGCAGAGGGTGTAAGCGCACACCCGTGCATTGCTTTAAAAACCCATTCAAATGAATGGGTTTTTAAGCAATATGTCGCAAACCTTTCCCTATCCAGTCCCTATACAGTTTTCCGAGATTTTCAGTCAGATTCGCGGCGGACGGACTCCGGCGCAAGTGTGAACCCACTCTGAGACGTCTTCCTGCCAAGGTGTTGAGGAGGGAGGTTAAGAAAATAAACAGAAGGATCTAGTGGACACCCTGGAGAAAGAGACCTTCAGCAAGTGCCGCAACCACCGCCGAAAAAGGCCGAATCAAAGAGCAGTTCCAGAAAATGTGAAACAACGTACCCTCCTCGGTGAGTCATCTCCGGGATAGTAGGATTGAGAGTGTGTAATAAGATTGGGGTATGGTACCAAAAAATAAGTAACTTGAACTGAGTCTCCCGTAACATTATGCATGCTGAGGACTTGGCAGCTCGGGACCATATGATCTGCCATTGCACTGGGGAGATCTGCCGACCCAAAGCCTCAGTCTACCTGACCATGTATCTGTGGACAAGGGGTGCCCGTATCTCTGGAGAGGAAAGAATACGGTAAATGCCTGAAATGAGGCCCTTTGTAGAGGTACCAGCACGGCAGATCCTCTCAAAAGGAGTAGGGACAGACACCCTCGGATCCCCAAACAGAGTGGTCACAAAGTGGGATATCTGCCTATAGTGAAGCCATTCAGAGGTTGGCAAGTGCAAATTAGATACAAAGTAGTGAAAGGGCCTGAGCTCCAAGGTTGACGGGTCAATCAGGTCGGCAATGTGAAATAAACCCAGTCTGCTCCAGGGGCGTACCATATCAGGGCCCAGACTTCCTGGGAGGAGAGGGTTATAGAGAAAGGAAGCCATGGACGAGTAGTGGGAAGCGAGCGGGAAAAGTTTGTGACAGGTAATCCAGACATCTCTAGTGAACCAAATAGGTCCTAAAAGAGGGGTGGGTGGGTGGCAGGGGGGACGGACGGACCCACAAGAATGTATTAGGATGGATGTGAGCTAGCCAGAGCTTTTCTATCTCCACCCACTTAGTATAGGCCCAGGCCGACGCCCAGAACGGAGCACAGTGTAAGTGTGCCGCCCAATAATAGTGGAGCAAATGTGGGACCACCAGACCCCCTTCGCTTTACCAGCAATCATAACAGAGCGAAGAATGCGGTGCCGCTTACCATTCCAAATAAATTGAAAGATGGCCTTTTGGAGAGCGTGCAGTTTGGCACGAGGAACAGCCACCGGCAGGGTTTCAAAGAAGTAGAGAAGTTTAGGAAGAAGCGTCATTTTAACAGCAGTAATCCGCCTATCAAGGAAATATGGAGGGGACAAGATCAACTATTTTTAATTGGCCAGGAAAACAACTGAGAGTGGGGATTTAATAAGTTTAGCAAAAGTCAATTTGAAACCTTAAGAAAATTTAGACTTAGTATCCCTGGAGCCTTAATATGAATGTCTACATTTTCTCATCATGCCATTTTTAGTTTAAAATTCTGCACCAATTATTTTTTTGTATATTTTGGCTCTGTTTTTCTGATACTGCGCTCCCGATTCCCTGCACTGATGCAGATCTAAAAGATAACATGACAGATACTTGCAGCCACCACTAGAGGGAATTTTGAAATGAACTGCACCATATGTTATTATAGAATTCTGTAATAACAGTAAATAACTGGGGCTTATGGAGCAGCACAAAAATAGAAATTGGGACAGCAACAGGATGAGATGTTTGTGTACTCTAGGTTACATAATGGTAGGAAGGATAATAGAAAACTTGGATCCAGTGGCGTAAATACCGGGGTAGCAGCGGTAGCGGCTGCCACAGGGCCCGGGACATTAGGGGACCTGGTGGGCCCCTGATGTTTTTTTTTTTTTTTTAATAGGCCGTTACCTGCTGGAGTAACCCTAGCAGTTAATGAGCCCTATTTACTTACCGATCCCCGTTCCTGCTCACGGCCACCTGCGCTTCCCCTTCTGCGGAAGCAGAGGCGGCTGTGAGCAGGAGCGGGGATCGGTAAGTAAGGCCGCAGGCCCGTGAACCCCACAAACACTGCTATCATTATACTCTGGGGTCTTTTCAGACCCCAGAGTATAATGATTGGAGGCCTAGGGGAGATGAGGGAATAGGAAAACAATGTTACTTACCTCTCCTGCACTCCGGCAGTCTTCGGGCCTCTTTGGTGACGTCCCAGATGTCACATGGGCCAGGCGGGGGTCATTATGTGTCGCGACGCTGGCCTAGCTCACGTGAAGTCTGGTCCAACATTGAAGAAGGCCAAAAGTAGCGGGGAGTGTGCCGGAGCCCAGGAGAGGTAAGTAACAGTATAATAATTGTTCATGGGTGGTCCACAATGGAGCATAATACTGTGTGAAAGGGCCACTATGGGGCATAATAGTGTGTGCAGGGGCCACTATGGTACATAATAGTGTGTGCAGAGGCCACTATGGCGCATAATAGTGTGTGCAGGAATGCGGTTTGTGCGGGGGGGGGGCCATGTCAAATGTTTGCCTTGGGGCCCAGCCATTCCTAGTTACGCCACTGCTTTGAGCTAAATATTTCTGTTCTGAAAAGACTGCAGAGACAAGTAGGAGGAGGAAGTCATCAAAGTGGTCTGGGCCAAATGTAAATGATGGAAAAAGTGAATGATGCTACGTGGTGCCCTGACCTAGAGGTATTCTTTGAGATAAAAGCATCATCACTACTGCAAACCATGTTAAATCCAATGTTAGATTGAAAATTATGTAAGAAATAAATAACAAGAAAAGCTTATTGTTTTACTTATTTGATGCTTACAGTTGTGGACCTAGTTTCTACATGAAATAGTTAAAACAAATTCTGGAACATAATGCTGGAACGGAAATAGCAGCTAGTATGAGAAAAAAAAAATCACTGTTTGTTGCCAAAGGTTACAAATTTAATTTGAAACAAGCCATAAAAATGTTACATATTGAATATATTACACTTCATTACTGGTGTATAAGCCACGAGGCAGAAATGTTACAATATATTACATTTGAAAATGCTTAACGTAAAATCATCAGGTAAGCTAATATATGATTAGGCTTCCTTAAAATACTATGAGTTTTTACTAGGGTTTTTCAGGTGACATTTTTTGATGTACCCATTTTTCATGCTTTTTAAACAAGTTCGTGACAAGTCACATTTTGGATTTGTGAGAACATTGGAAAGAATTACCTAATTTTTATATGATGGGATATGCATATGTAAGGATATATAATAGCTCCTAGGCAGACCAAAAATGCAGCAGAGTGAATTCAGCCCATCTAATGCATATGCCCAGCCATGCTTAATACGCAGTGGCTAGATTTGTTCTCTTATTGTATGCTCCTCAAAGGTGGACAAAACTTAACAGGGTAAGGTTTAACAAAATTGTCAGAAATAATTCCCCTGATAATTGTATGCAATTTATCCTAATATAATACTCAATGAGAATTAAAGTTTTTCATTAATTGGAATATATGGGAAGTGAAATTGTAGACTTTATGTCAAGAAGACAACAAATAATATGTAATATGTAAAATTTGTCATTTTTTGCTAAGACCATTTTAGAAATAAATTGTTAATGGAGAAAAAAAATTGGACAATTGACTTGAGAGATTTTCATTAACATAGGAAAAGAATATTTAATTATGATACAGAACAAGTGTCAACATTCTCACAAAATGCGTGTAATGAGTGTCTGCAGCCAGGTTTTCATTAAGTAATTAACGCTTTTAATTAATGTATAAAAGAATGTATGGATATTAATTGACATATTGAAATGTCAAAATGAGAAACAAGCAGAGGCATAGCTAGGGGTTCAGCACATGAAGGGGGGGGGGCAAACATGTCCAAATGGGCCCCCAACTCAGGTATTATCACTATATGGTGACTGCATAGTGGTAAATGCTGGCTATACACAGGGCCCTGCAGACAATTTAGGTGAAGACAGCACAGGAAACATTTAGTGACTTACAGGAGATGTCTCTGACAGTGGCAGAACTACCTCCATAGCTCCATTTTTTATTTATTTATTTTATAATAGGCCATTACCTGCTGGATTACTCAAGCCCGGGGGTTCTAGTCCTGTTCTAGGCCTCAGCAGCCTGTGACATCATGCAGATGCACAAAGACCCACGCTGGTGCCAAGGAGAGGAGAGTAACACTATTGTTTTGTTTCATAACTTCCCCTGGGCCATCACTCATTATACTCTGGGGAATGAAGAAATACGTAGGTGCCACTATGGACATTTTATTGTGTGGAGGAGACACTATGTGATACTATAATGTGGGGTGGTGCTATTGTGGGACATTATACTGTGTGGAGGGGCCAATATGGAGCATTATGCTATGTAGAGGGCTGCTATGAGACATTATACTGTGTGGACGGACAACTGTGGGATATTATATTGTGTGAAGGGGCCACCATGGGACATTCTACTGTTTGGAGGGACCACTGTGGGACATTATACTATGTGAAAGGGCCACTGTGGGATATTATACTGTGTGAAGGGGCCACTATGGGACATTAGTCTTAAAGGGGTTGTCCAGGAATTGGACAAACACCAGCGGTACCTGGGGCAGGTGGTGACCTAAATTGATTAGCATTTACTATATGGGGGGCTGTAAAGGGGGCACTTACTGAATGGGGTCAATTGGGGTTACTATACTCACAGTGCATGCCAGAGCAAATGAGAATCATGAGGTCAAAGGAACTGCCCAAGGAGCTCAGAGACAGAATTGTGGCAAGGTACAGATCTGTCCAAGGTTACAAAAGAATTTCTGCAGCACTCAATGTTCCTAAGAGCACAGTGGCCTCCATAATCCTTAAATGGAAGAAGTTTGGGACGACCAGAACTCTTCCTACACCTGGCCATCCAGTGAAACTGAGCAATCATGGGAGAAGAGCCTTGGTGAGAGAGGTAAAGAAGAACCCAAAGATCACTGTGGCTGAGCTCCAGAGATGCAGTAGGGAGATGGGAGAAAGTTCCACAAAGTCAAAGTCAACTATCACTGCAGCCCTCCACCAGTCGGGGCTTTATGGCAGAGTGGCCCGAAGGAAGCATCTCCTCAGTGCAAGACATATGAAAGCCCGAATAGAATTTGCCAAAAAACACATGAAGGACTCCCAGACTATGAGAACTAAGATTCTCTTGTCTGATGAGACGAAGATTGAACTTTTTGGCATTAATTCTAAGCGGTATATGTGGAGAAAACCAGGCACTGCTCATCACCTGCCCAATACAATCTCAACAGTGAAACATGGTGGTGGCAGAATCATGCTAAGGGGGTGTTTTTCAGATGCAGGGACAGGACGACTGGTTGCAATTGAAGAAAAGATGAATGTGGCCAAGTACAGAGATATCCTGGAAGAAAACCTCTTCCAGAGTTCTCTGGACCTCAGACTGGGCCGAAGGTTCACCTTCCAACAAGACAATGACCCTAAGCACACAGCTAAAATAACAAAGGAGTGGCTTCGGAACAACTCTGTGACCATTCTTGACTGGCCCAGCCAGAGCCCTGATCTCAACCCAATTGAGCATCTCTGGAGAGACCTGAAAATGGCTGTCCACCAACGTTCACCATCCAACCTGACTGAACTGGAGAGAATCTGCAAGGAAGAATGGCAGAGGATCCCCAAATCCAGATGTGAAAAACTTGTTGCATCATTCCCAAGAAGACTCATGGCTGTACTAGCTCAAAAGGGTGCTTCTACTCAATACTGTGTAAGAGACAGCCAATGTTGTCCTAAGCTTCATTTGTCTGTATAAACTGTTAATGTTGAATGTATTTCTGTGATTCTGTTCCTTTAAGACAGCAGCCATTGTAATTGTGACATGATGCTGGAGTGACCCCTCCCCCCTTTTATGTCAGCTTGCCTGTTCTGCAGACAGAATGTGAGCAGAGAAGCAGGAAGTGACGAGACAGAGAGCAGCAGCCATCTTGGCAAGTGTTGTATTGAACTGGTGTGGAGATTTTTCTGTACAGCTAAGCTGTATCTTGGTCCAGAGACAAACAGAGTGTAAAGAGACAACAGGACTAGTGAGTCCACGTGAAAGGAACTGTGCTCAGTGGCTGATCAGTGAGACTGACATTGTGACTGTGTATATGGATACCACAGATAGAGACTCGCAGTGCTGTTGATGTACTGGACGGCACCTGCTAAATCCCGGCTTACATCCCAGCTCAGTGTATGGATTCGGCAGGACTGTCAGTGTGCTGAGTGGAATCTGCTGTTGGATTACATTGCATTCAGTTGGTTTCCCTGTCTGTTAAAGAGGACTTCATTTCTCCCAAGATCCTGATAACCGTGAGGAGAGGACGTTTCGCTATAAAAGAAAGGAACGACTTTGGGCCCCACCGCGCGCTTCTACAGACTGTAAGCGGTCCACCTGGACCACTGGGGAAAAGGGGGTGCACCCAAATGTGAAGTCAGGGTCAGTTAGGGATAGTTTTGAGTATATTGTTCATTCAGTGTCCATACTGCAGAAGTGGACAGAGTAAAAGTAGAAACCATTGCAGAATTTGCCTTGAAATTGTTCATGCTATATTGTATATTTTGCTTGTCTTTAGCCCTGTCATTTTACCTTTAACTAGCCTTTATTAACTTATAGTAAATATATATTTTTTTTTCTTGAACTACCGCGTGTGCGTTAATTTCTGGTTGCGGAGTCCAAACCACCTGCCTTGCTCTCGGTTCACAACTGAGCAAAGGGTCTGAATACTTATGACCATGTGATATTTCAGTTTTTCTTTTTTCATAAATTTGCAAAAATATAAAAATATCTACATTTCTGTTTTTTTTTTCTGTCAAGATGGGGTGCTGAGTGTACATTAATGAGAAATAAAATTAACTTTTTTGCTTTTAGCAAATGGCTGCAATGAAACAGAGTGAAAAATTTAAAGGGGTCTGAATACTTTCCGTACCCACTGTAAATAGTGAACATTAATTGTTCAAAATTATGCCAAATGCAAACTATTACCTTTCAGTACAAAGTTGTTTTGTGTCATTGAAAGCTCTGTAAAGCCCCATTCACACAACCGTATTTTGCGGGTCCGTAATTGTCCATAATTGTGGATCCGCACAGTATTAAGGTTAAATTGCCGTGTTGGCACGTTGCAATAAATTAGTGGGTTTTGGGTTGCAGTTTGGGCACTTGGTTTCTAAAAGATTCGCCATCACGGCTATATACAATGCTACACAATAGCTAAGTAGAATAACAATGCACCAAGTATAGTTAAAATTTATCTCCTTTAGACTAAGGCCCCGAACGCAGCTAAAAAACACAGCAGAAATGCATTGTGTTTTTTCCGCAGCGTTTTTCATTGCATTTTTGCTGCACTTTTTCTCTGTGGATTTTCTTTCCTTATTAAACCTATAAGGAAAACACAAGCGTTTCCGCAGGTATAATTCACATGCTGCGTTCTTCATAAATAAATGCAGTGTTTTTTTTTCCTGATATGTGTGGATGGGACTAGTCAGAATCTCATTGACTTCGCAGGTACCAGTTTTCCTGGTATATGCCCCGGGGATGGAGATATCGGTGCTGTTTGTTTTGGCACCGATCTCTGCCCACTGTCAGAAGGGCATTAATGTGAGGAATACGCTCCCTGACAGAACTTGTCCATAGACTTGTACTGGGGGGGCATTCCTTACAGCTCAGCATCATCGCTGGGAGGTAAAGAACACCCCCTCTGACAGTACAGGGCTATGGACGAGTACTGTCAGGAAGAGCGTTCCTCACAGTCCATATGCATGAGGACATGAAAGGTCCTCTTTAAAGATGCACTTGGGAGTATTATTCATTATGGGGGGGTATATCATATATTTTATAATTGGGGTAGCGGCAGGATGAGGGCTTTGTGTAGGTGAGAACCATGTGTGACAGGTGCCTGGAAAAGTGAGGAGCCAAAGATGTCTGTGTTGCAAACTTTACAGAGACAAGTCACAGCTGGAAGTGGCCATTGTGGTCCAAAGGGAATAGAAGGGAAATGTGAACGAATGGGACGTCACCTGTAAGTCACAAAATGTTACTGCACTGTATTCACCTAAATGATAGAGGATAAATACCTGATTGATGGTGGTCTATCTGCTGAGACCCCCACTGGGCCTGCAAATAGTTTTTTTTTCCCCCTCTGGAAATTCAGCTTGACTGCAGCCACAGCTTGGTGGATGGACGAACCCACGTGGCTCTCATTCGCCTTGATGAGAGTTCCAAAGATAGCCAAAGTACAGTACTCCGCTATCTGCGACACTCCTATTAAAGAGAATGGGGGCCACGTGGGCTCGTCCATCCACCAGGCAAAAGATGTGTTAATTTGCTTTCATTGTTAATGCCGTGGTGTTGATCTCCAATACTGAAGTAATACAGTAAGAAGAATTCTTAAAAACTGTTTTATAACTATGTGTAATGTGTATGTTTATTGTGCAACAATAGCAGCGTGTGAAGCTAGTAGCATGTAAACTCAAATTTTTATTTTTTTTTGGTGGCAGGGGGAAGCCTTTCTATAGTCCGCCTTAGGCAGCAAAGAGGCTAGATTCACCCCTGGGTGTAACTAGGGAAGACTGAGCCCCACCTGCCCCCACACAGTATAACACCCCCTTTACTGGCCCCCACATGGTACAACGCTCCCTTTACTGTTCCCATCACACAGTATATTGCCCCTTTATTCGCCCCATACAATACATTGGCTCCTTTATTTTGACCTCATACAGTATACTGGCTCCCATACAGTAAGGGCCCATGTTACAGGCCCCCATAACGTAAGGGCCCCCCATTACAGGTCCCAATACAGGTAGACCTGCCGATGGTTTTTGTCGCAATGAGAGTCACGTCCAAAGTTGCTGTGTACCCTAACCTAAAGCACAGGTATTGCTATTCCTTTTTTTTCTTCCATCCATTCCTGGCTTTGGCTTCAAAAACTGCATGCAAAAACCTGAACGTGGAACCCAGCCTATGGTTCAGGTCACATTGCAAAAAAGCTGCATTTTTGTTGCAGGTTTTGCTGTGATTTTTTTCAGTCAAAGTCAAGAGTGGCTTCAAAAGGAATGTGAAATATAAAGGAAGTGCACATACTCCTCCCTTCTGCTAAATACAATCCTGGTTTAGGCTAAAGTCTCACATAGCGAAATGCAGCAAAAAAAAACGCTGCGGAAAAAAAATCCGTCAGAATCGCAGGGTTTTTTCCACAGCATTTTTCATTGCATTTTCACAGACTTTTCCTCTGCGGACTTTCTGCCCCTATTATAGCTATACGGAAAGCACCAGCAATTCTGCAGGTATAATTGACATGACATGTTTTTGAAAAGGAATCTTTTCCAGTGCAGATTTTTTTCTGAAATGTATGGATGGGATTAGCTAAAATTCCATCTCCTTTGCAGGTACTGTAAAACGCAATCTTTGAGCGCCAGAGGCTTCTGGAAGCGGGTCAACAGGACCTTGTCGTCAAGAAAACGTCGTGACTGAGTCCTGATCTCCCACGCCCCCAGACTCCACCGACGAATCACTTTCAGGACCAGGGAAGCATAGGCCGGGAGATATCCATGGGGTGCACGAAGATCTTTCACTTGCCCTCCTGACTCCCATTTCTGGAAGAAGGGCCGAAACCACCCCTGGCAGGAGGCTAACCATGAAGAAGCCCCCTCGGAGGAGAGGTTTGGTAAATTGATCTTAAGAAAGGTGTTCATTAAGAACACCACGGGGTTAACCATATTTAATCCCCCTAGCCTCCTTGTGCGGTATGTAACCTCCCTCCTGATTAGGTTGAGCCTGTTCCCCCATAACAGTTGGAAGAACAGGCAACAGATCCTACTCCAACAAGACTCTGGCAAGGCACAGACGCTACCTAGATAGATCACCAACGGGAGCAGGAAGGCTTTGGCAAGGTGAACCCTTTCTCTCAGGGTCAAAGACCAACCCTTCCAGCAATCAACTCTCTGGGCGACATCCTTAAGTCTACCTTCCCAATTTTGGAGTGGGTAATCACCCTGGCCAAAATGGATGCCTAAGATCTTTACAGACCCCTGGGGTTCTGGGAGGGTGTCCGGGAGAGAAAAACCAGGCTCTCCCCCTCCCAGCCAGAGGCTTCCACACTTATTCCTGTTTACAGCTGATCCGGAAGCCTCCGAGTAACTGTCCACTTCAGACATCACCCATTCAAGCTCCTCCCGTGACGAGACAAGAACGGTGACATCATCCGCGTAGGCTACTGTCCTCAAAGGGGAGCCAGTGCCCTCCAGGTCCATCCTGACTCCCGCCACCGGCCCACCGTTAATCCGTCTAATCAGGGGATCAATGGCGAACACATACAGTAGCAGGCTCAAGGGACATCCCTGTCGGACGCCCGACCCCACCTCAAAAGGACGACCAACCCAACCATTCACAAGTGGGAAAGACTCAGCCCCAGCGTATAAGGTCTGCAACCACTGAATGAACCCCGCGGGCAGTCCGTACCTCAAGAGAGTTGACCACAAATACTCATGATTCACCCTGTCAAAGGCCTTAGCCTGATCTAGGGACAGCAAGTACCCCTTCCACCGACCTGCTCTACTCTGCTCCACAGCCTCCCTGACACTCAGGACTGCACTTAAGGTGCTACGACCGGGAACAGAGCAGTGCTGAGCCGGCGAGAGGAGCCGGGGCGCAAACTGTACCAGCCGGTTGAAAAGTACCTTCGCCAAAATCTTCCGTTCCGTATTGAGAAGTGCTATGGGCCGCCAATTCCCAATATGGCTCGGATCCTGACCCTTTGACAGAACTATAAGGGCGGATGTCCTCATTGACTTCGGCAGAGTGCCCGAGGATAGACACTCATTAAGCACGTCAGTCAAGAGGGGAGCCAAAGCTCCTTTAAAGGTCTGATAGAACTCAGATGTTAAGCCATCTGGGCCAGGTGACTTCTTGAGGGCAAGACCCCCAATAGCCCTGACGACTTCCTCTTCCCTTATAGGTTCTATCAAAACACCAAGAGAAGGGTCTTCTGCTGACTCAGGAATGGCTTCAGCCAAGAAACCTGAAATCCGATCCCGATTCAGTTCTTTCTTTGCCAAAAGGGTCGAGTAGAAAGACCTGACGACCTCCAAGATCCCTGACCTGGATCTTGTCAGGGATCCTGTACTGTCAATCAGGCCCGTTACTGTCTTACAAGCCACTGACATCTTACAGTTCCTGTAGGGGTCGGGCGAGCGGTATTTCCCAAAGTCCCTCTCAAGAACCAGAGATGCGTGCCTATCATACTGACACCTTTTAAGCAAAGCCTTCACACCGGAGATATCCTCCTGGCTACCTCCGGTCGAGACCAGATGTTCAAGTCTCTTCCTCAGTGCACTGTACATGCGGTACATGTCCAGTGACCTGAGGCTGGAGATCCGGCGGAAAAATCCCGCCACCCTTTTTTTGAATATCTTTCACCACTCTGACCTAGTACCTTCAAGACCCAGTAATAGTACCTGATCCTGAAGAAACTCCTCAAAGGCTTGTCTTACAGCTGCCTCCTCAAGGAGTGACGAATTCAGCCTCCACAAACCTCTTCCTCTCCGGAGGGTCTCTGAAATATTCAAAGAAAACAAAATTAGACAGTGATCAGAGAACTCCACCTCCACCACGGACACAGGGGTGGTGACGGAATTCTCCTTCAAAAAAAACCTATCTATCCTAGAACTAACACTACCTCTCTGAAAGGTGAACCCACGGTGACCTGGGGAATGCCTGATGTGGATATCCTCCAGGCGAGCTTCACTCACTATGCTATTTAACGCGGCGCCATCATAGGGCAGTCTATCTCTGGTACCTCCTCGGTCTTGGGGTCTAGTTATGGTATTAAAATCCCCACCAAAGATGACTTGTTTGCCCGTAAAAAGAAAAGGCTTAATCTTCATAAAGAGGCTTTTACGGTCCCACTTTGTCTGGGGACCGTAGATGTTAATGAGGCGCAGGCTTTGCCCCTTCATGAAGACGTCTAAGACTAGGCACCTTCCCATTTCGAGCTCGATCAGTCGCTGGCATTTCACCTCTGCGGTAAAAAGCACCGCCACTCCACTATACGGCTCAGCCGCAAGAGACCAGTAGGAGGGCCCCCTGCGCCACTCCCTCCTTGCTCTGTTTATCTCTGATAGAGTACAGAGCCTGGTCTCCTGCAAAAACAAAATGTCAGCTTCAACCCGGCCAAGAAAATCAAAGTCTGCAAACCTAGCCGTATCAGACTTAATGCTGGCCACATTAATGGTGGCCAGCGTCAGTGGAGAGGGGACTGCCATTAAGACCGATTGAGCTCAATGACCTTCAGCTTCCCACCCCCTTTCCTCCTATCACCACCACCCCTAGATGAGTCTGAAGAGGACCCGCGACTTCTCCTCGTCTTGCGGGTCCTCTTCTTACATTGGGATTGGTCCATCACCTCCCCCGGTGCGGTTTGGCCAGAGGAGGGATGGACCTCCCCCGCAACTTCTCCCTGAGGAGTTACAGTGGTCGCAGAGACAGTAGCAACTTCGGCCCTGGGTGCATCATCTCCTCCTCCAGGCTCCAGGCCAGCCTCCCCCCCAGAGGGCAGGGGGCCCCTCCCGGAGGGAGACTCAGCAGCCCCTGACGGCTCCACCTCTCCCTCTGAAGCCTCCCCTGAGGCCGACGCATCCTCACAGAGGGATTGGTACCGGTTGGGACCTACCACTAGAGGGCCGTCGAGTCTGCGTTCCTTCGGTGGGGGGGGGGGGGCAGATGTTTTTGCCCTCACTTTACTCGGTGACTTTCTCCGCTTGACCGTCTCTCCCTCCCCAGCACTGACGTACTGAGAAGAAGACGACTGGTCAGCCTCTTCCTCCCTCTGCAGTCTCCTCATCTCCTCAACCAGGGTCGTGCCCACTGCTGCCTCGGCATTGGGATCCGGCCCAGCAGAGCCAGGGGCAGAAGGAAGGCACATAACTCCCCTCCCTCTGCTCCCTCCTCCTCTCGCGCCTCCTTGCCCTTGATGGTGGCTGGGCCTTCTCCTTTTGCCTTGGCAGACTAGTCTCTCCTCCCCCACTCACCCCCTCCGCAGCAGGGACAGCCTCCTCAACTGCCCCCGCTTGCCGAAGGGTGGTGTTGGCGAAAGACCGTGGACACGCCCCGATCGGGTGCCCAAGGACACCACACAGGTGGCAACGCACCCTGCCACAGGTCGCCGCGAGATGGCCCACCTCCCCACACATGACGCACTTCTGCACACGGCAGGAGGCGCTCAAGTGTGAGGGGTCACCGCACCTGTGACAGAGTTTTGGCTGCCCCTGGTAGAAGACAAGGATCCTGTCTTTCCCAAGGAAGGTTGAGGACGGGATATGCATCACCGAGTTATCCTCGTGTCGCAATTTGACCATGAAGGTCCAGGCCCCCGACCATATCCCGAACTCGTCGAGATTTTTCTTTGGGAAGTCCTTGACCTCCCCAAACCTGTTCAGCCAGGTCATGATGTCCATATAAGAAAGTGACTCGTTACGAGTTAAAACGGTCACTTTCTTAATGTTATCCTGGCGTGACACCGCCCACACCATAAAGTCACGCCAGGCGGGCTCGTCCTTCACCAGCCTATAGTTTCCCCAGAAGGTTTCTAAGCCCTCCGGGGTAACAAAGCTGATGTCAAACTCCGAGGAGCCGACAGGATGAATCAGGGCAAAGATGTCGCTTGCCCTGAAACCCATCCCGAGTAGGAGTTCCACGACCCCCCTCCTCTGGGGACAAGGGCCGGCTCCCCCCCCACACGAGACGGGCCACGTTCCTCCGTGTCGGCCCCCTACGCCCGGGTGTAGGGAGAGTCCATCTGGTCTCACCTCCTTCCTCTCGGAACTTCCCTAGGCCAAAACGCTCGATCCAGAACCTAAGGTCTCTCGACTGCCCATCTATGGTCATTGTGGACTGGCCCGCCCGTAAAGCCTCCAGGAGCTGCCGTTGCAAATCGCCGTCCCTGGAGCCGGGCGGAAGACATGATGCACCCCCAGGGGCCCCAGAAGCGACGCTGGCATAGGAGCGTGGGGGCCCGGAGGCCGCAGCAACCTCCGCTGCCGGAGTACCAGCGCCACTCCCAGGGACCCCCGCAGAACTACTTAGCCCAGCCACGGCAACCGGAGCACCAGAGGCGGCAACAGTCCGCCCTGGCATAGCCGCCGCGGACCGGGTCACTCCAACTGCAGCAGAAGGAACAGCGGCAGAGAGGACAACAGGAGCAACAATATCAGGAACAGTGACAGGAGTAACAACAGGAGCAACGACAGCATCAGGAACAGCATCAGGAACAGCAGCAGAAACAACAGCAGGGACAACAGCAGGGACAACAGCAGAAATACCAGAAACAACAGGGGCCACAACAGAAATATTACCAGCAGTAGAAATACTTTTTTTAGCAGCAATGGTAATAGCCCCTCCTCCCGCAGCCTCCCCGACTACAGGCTCTTGGACCCCCTTGCATACTACACCACCTTCTTCAGGAAGATTACTAATTACCCCTTTTGTCCCTCCCGCTTTCCCCTTTACCTTACCCGTCTGCTTAGCTGGCTTTTCCATTCGTCCATCACTTACACCTGCGGTCTTTCTTCTCACAGTGGGGCCGGCCGCACCATTCGCTGATGGCTTCCCCGCTTTTACCTCGGCCTCCACATCCACAGTCACCCCGTCGCCGGATGTTTTAGGGGGACGCGCCCCCTTAGCGCCGGAAATGACCTCTGCATCATCGGCTTCATCGGCACTGGAGGAGGATGAGCCACGCCCACCTGCCACTCCCCCTTTCCTACGTCTCACTCTGGGGGAAGCCATCGTCATTTTGAGACCTCCTACCAGGGAGGGGGGTTTTCCCACGCCACTCCCCTCCGCAGAGGGGGCCTCCAATTTCCTTCCTTTGCCCTTGTCCGCAGCTATGAGCGCCTTGTCCGCCGCCACCTGAAAGATACTATCAGGCGCCATTTTGACTGCTGGCACCCCGGGCACCCCGCCACTTGGCGTGACCCGAGGTGCCTGCGCCTCCCTTTTCTCTCCTGGAGGCATCGCAACCTGGGCTGAGGTCCCGGCACGATGCTCCCCAGGCAACGACCTGACAAATTTAAATGTCTCTATCTCTCTTTTTTTTTCCTTCCTTGCCTTCTTCCTGGTCTTGGCTCCTTTTCCCGCCTCCTCCCCGTCCAGATCTGACATGCTGAATGCTAATTGGTCCATTCTGGACGGGGACTCTAATTGGTAGATTTGCCTCATCAGCTTCCCCGCCTTCTCCCGAGGCTCCGCCCTCCTCCTCCTCCGTCTCGGGCAGTGGTTGGTTCTCTGGGAGTGTGGGAGGTTGCGTCACTTCCTGTCTTGTCATTCTGACTTCCTGCTTCACTGCCGGCACTGATGCCTGCGTATACGTGGGTATCAGGCTGCCGCTACTAGGGACGGCTGCCCGACTATACTGTACCGCCATGCTGTCATCCGACTCCAGGTCTGACTCACAATAGTCGTCCTCTCCCGAGCTGTCTGAGGACGCGGGGCCATCCTTCAACAACCGCTCCTGCTGTTTGCGGAAGAAGCGGTCATCGTTCAGCAGCTTCTCTCTGAACGGCCCCGCGCCCTCCAGGATCTCCGCACACCTGGCTTCCAGGGTCTTAATCTGCTTTTTGAGGCTCTTTACTTGCCTGCTGAAAACCGGGCGGTCCTTCCTCGAGGCCCTGTCGCTACGGGCACGAGCGCTTTGCAGCTCTCCACCCATAGCGAACAGGGACCTCCGGGCCCGGTCATACTCCTCCAGGACCGCCTCGATCCTCCGGCTGTAGATGGCAACCTCTTCTCCAGCTTTCCGGATGCCCCATCCTGCGGGTGATTGAGGCAGCGATGACGGTAAGGCGTCTTTTCTCCTGCTTGCAGGGACCCTTCCAGAGGAAACCGCATATCCTGCGGCCGTAGCCCCCCTTCGGACCGGCTTCACCCGCCACTGCCGCTGATGTTACCGCCGTGGCTGATGTCGCCGTCTTCACGGATCCACCTGCCGGGACTGCTGACACCCCTGTCGCCACTGCTACCCCTGCTGGCGTCGCCTGCTCCACGGGCATCGCTACTCCCGATGCTGTTCCTGATGCTGCAGCCGCCAATGTCGCTGCTGCTGCTCCCGATGCTGTTGTCCTGGTCGCCAGTCTCATTGAGGCTTGCTGCCTCAGCGACCTCCGCCTGCCCTGCTCTGCTGGTGCTGTGTCGGCAGACATTCTCCTGCCCCCCGCCTGTAAGGTCCGGGGGGCAGGAGCTCCACACTCCATGATAAGGCTCCCTTCCGCACGGGGAAGGGAGTCGGAGCTACGGTCTGTAACAAACAAAGACCGAAAACCACACACAATAAACGGTCTCCAAATATCAAAAGCCACGTAAGCCTCTGAAGCTAGGAGCTCAAACAGACAAGTCTGACTCCCACGGTTGCCCCGAAGGAATTGGAACTATTTTATTATAAAAGTAGAAAAAGTTCACAAACACTGTCACATATGAAAAATACCATACAAAAACCATAAACAGAGACAATACATAAATCCAAAACATAGCATAAATAACATCAAATACAAGAAAACGTCAAGACAAAATTAAAAACTCAAAAACATGCGCAAACCAGCCCCCATCCATTCTGTCTTTCATTCCGCCTTTCACTCCGCCTTTCATTCTGCCTTTCACTCCGCCTTTCATTCTTCTTCAGCCATCCGTCAGTCAAAACTCTAGCTGTCCTAAAAACAAAGAAAAAAAAAACCAAAATGAGCGATGTACAATGAAACATATAACAAAAACATATAACACTAATAAACCCCAACTGAAACTTACTATGAATTTTTTTTTTTTTTTTTTTTTTTTTTCCCCTTCACCACACCCGGCCAGCACCACGCCCCATGTCCTCCCATGTCCGCATAGTCCTGGTGCTGGCACCACCCACCACCGAGCCCCTGAAACCCCGACCTGGCTCTCCGCCTCATGTCCTCTCATGTCCGCATAGTCCAGAGCCAGGCCGGGCACACGAAAACCTATAAACCAAACCCTCCACCCCCAAAAAAGAAACCCCCTCCCAAACAACCTACCCCCCCTAAAAAAACCCTTAACTACTAAAATGGAATTATGAAATGGAATATGGAAAATGAAAATGGGATATGGAAAAAAATGGAAATGGAATGGGAAATGAATATGGGATATGGAAAAATGGAAAATGGGAAAACGGGCACAACACATGACAAACGACAACAACAACACACAACAAGTACCAGACAAATCAATACCAGACAAGCAACAAAACCCACCATCCTACATAACCCACCATCCTACAAAACCTGTTAAGATTACCCTCCCTCCCATGAACCTCCCATGGGCCTAGGGTCGGTTATCCTCAAGCCTCTTACCCTTCTATCCGTTTTTCCAAAACAAAAATGACTATGCAGTGACACGCCAGCCCTCCACCAGGAAGAGAGCACAGGAGGCCTGTCCCTGTCTACTCGCCCTACCACTACGTCCCTATCTATCATTCTGTCCCTACCCTGTCCCTACCTGTCCCTCCCTATCAGAAAATAATAAAACCCACCCCTCGTGCCAACCTTGCCCTACCTGTCCCTATCTGGCCCTAACCTAACTCACCTACTTTGAATTCCTTATTCTAACCCTCAGGGAACAGAAAAGGTGAACCCCCTCCAGAGGGTACCAGCCCTCTCTGCACCCAGCCCCTCATACTCCCGAGAGCGCACCCTCACCAGGTCCACCATGATGTTTTTAACCACCTCCACCTCCGGGAGGATTTTGCCTCTCGTCGATACTAAACACCGTGCTGACCATAGGTGAAACCTGACCACTGCACTAACTACAAAAAGTGTTTGGCAGTCCCTGCCCTCCGGGTGTTTGAATGCCCCATAGGCCCACTCGGCATAGGAAAGGCCAGCCAGCCGCAGCCAACCGGTGGAGGTCCCCACCAATTTGCAAACCCTTATATTGAAGGGGCACTGAAGCAGGAAGTGCTCCATGCTTTCCAGCATGTCGCCACACTCCTCCCGAGGGCAGCCTCGCTCGTCGGAGTTCCGGTACTTCAAGTTCCCCCTCACATATAACTTACCTAGGAGGCAGCGCCAGGTCAGATCCCAAAACTTCCGAGGAAACCTTTTGGAGTTAAGAAAACGCAACCCTCCCTCTAAGGTTTCTCCTGGGCAATCTTTGAGCGCCAGAGGCTTCTGGAAGCGGGTCAACAGGACCTTGTCGTCAAGAAAACGTCTTGACTGAGTCCTGATCTCCCACGCCCCCAGACCCCACCGACGAATCACTTTCAGGACCAGGGAAGCATAGGCCGGGAGATATCCATGGGGTGCACGAAGATCTTTCACTTGCCCTCCTGACTCCCATTTCTGGAAGAAGGGCCGAAACCACCCCTGGCAGGAGGCTACCCACGAAGGAGCCCCCTCGGAGGAGAGGTTTGGTAAATTGATCTTAAGAAAGGTGTTCATTAAGAACACCACGGGGTTAACCATATTTAACCCCCCTAGCCTCCTTGTGCGGTATGTAACCTCCCTCCTGATTAGGTTGAGCCTGTTCCCCCATAACAGTTGGAAGAACAGGCAACAGATCCTACTCCAACAAGACTCTGGCAAGGCACAGACGCTACCTAGATAGATCACCAACGGGAGCAGGAAGGCTTTGGCAAGGTGAACCCTTTCTCTCAGGGTCAAAGACCAACCCTTCCAGCAATCAACTCTCTGGGCGACATCCTTAAGCCTACCTTCCCAATTTTGGAGTGGGTAATCACCCTGGCCAAAATGGATGCCTAAGATCTTTACAGACCCCTGGGGTTCTGGGAGGGTGTCCGGGAGAGAAAAACCAGGCTCTCCCCCTCCCAGCCAGAGGCTTCCACACTTATTCCTGTTTACAGCTGATCCGGAAGCCTCCGAGTAACTGTCCACTTCAGAAATCACCCATTCAAGCTCCTCCCGTGACGAGACAAGAACGGTGACATCATCCGCGTAGGCTACTGTCCTCAAAGGGGAGCCAGTACCCTCCAGGTCCATCCTGACTCCCGCCACCGGCCCACCATTAATCCGTCTAATCAGGGGATCAATGGCGAACACATACAGTAGCGGGCTCAAGGGACATCCCTGTCGGACGCCCGACCCCACCTCAAAAGGACGACCAACCCAACCATTCACAAGCGGGAAAGACTCAGCCCCAGCGTATAAGGTCTGCAGCCACTGAATGAACCCCCCAGGCAGGCCATACCTCGAGAGAGTTGACCACAAATACTCATGATTCACCCTGTCAAAAGCCTTAGCCTGATCTAGGGACAGCAAGTACCCCTTCCACCGACCTGCCCTACTCTGCTCCACAGCCTCCCTGACACTCAGGACCGCACTTAAGGTGCTACGACCGGGAACAGAGCAGTGCTGAGCCGGCGAGAGGAGCCGGGGCGCAAACTGTACCAGCCGGTTGAAAAGTACCTTCGCCAGAATCTTTCGGTCCGTATTGAGAAGTGCTATGGGCCGCCAGTTCTCAATATGGCTCGGATCCTTACCCTTTGACAGAACTATAAGGGCGGACCTCCTCATTGACTTCGGCAGAGTGCCCGAGGATAGACACTCATTAAGCACGTCAGTCAAGAGGGGAGCCAAAGCTCCTTTAAAGGTCCGATAGAACTCAGATGTTAAGCCATCTGGGCCAGGTGACTTCTTGAGGGCAAGACCCTCAATAGCCCTGACGACTTCCTCTTCCCTTATAGGTTCTATCAAAACACCAAGAGAAGGGTCTTCTGCTGACTCAGGAATGGCTTCAGCCAAGAAACCTGAAATCCGATCCCGATTCAGTTCCTTCTTTGCCAAAAGGTTCGAGTAGAAGGACCTGACGACCTCCAAGATCCCTGACCTGGATCTTGTCAGGGATCCTGTACTGTCAATCAGGCCTGTTACTGTCTTACAAGTCACTGACATCTTACAGTTCCTGTAGGGGTCGGGCGAGCGGTATTTCCCGAAATCCCTCTCAAGAACCAAAGATGCGTGCCTATCGTACTGACACCTTTTGAGCAAAGCCTTCACACCGGAGATATCCTCCTGGCTACCTCCGGTCGAGACCAGATGTCCAAGTCTCTTCCTCAGTGCAGTGTACATGCGGTACATGTCCAGTGACCTGAGGCTTGAGAGCCGGCGGAAAAATCCCGCCACCCTTTTTTTGAATATCTCCCACCACTCTGACCTAGTACCTTCAAGACCCAGTAATAGTACCTGATCCTGAAGAAACTCCTCAAAGGCTTGTCTTACAGCTGCCTCCTCAAGGAGTGACGAATTCAGCCTCCACAAACCTCTTCCTCTCCGGAGGGTCTCTGAAATATTCAAAGAAAACAAAATTAGACAGTGATCGGAGAACTCCACCTCCACCACGGACACAGGGGTGGTGACGGAATTCTCCTTAAAAAAAAAACCTATCTATCCTAGACCTAACACTACCTCTCTGAAAGGTGAACCCACGGTGACCTGGGGAATGCCTGATGTGGATATCCTCCAGGCGAGCTTCACTCACTATGCTATTTAACGCGGCGCCATCATAGGGCAGTCTATCTCTGGTACCTCCTCGGTCTTGGGGTCTAGTTATGGTATTAAAATCCCCACCAAAGATGACTTGTTTGCCCGTAAAAAGAAAAGGCTTAATCTTCATAAAGAGGCTTTTACGGTCCCACTTTGTCTGGGGACCGTAGATGTTAATGAGGCGCAGGCTTTGCCCCTTCATGAAGACGTCTAAGACTAGGCACCTTCCCATTTCGAGCTCGATCAGTCGCTGGCATTTCACCTCTGCGGTAAAAAGCACCGCCACTCCACTATACGGCTCAGCCGCAAGAGACCAGTAGGAGGGCCCCCTGCGCCACTCCCTCCTTGCTCTGTTTATCTCTGATAGAGTACAGAGCCTGGTCTCCTGCAAAAACAAAATGTCAGCTTCAACCCGACCAAGAAAATCAAAGTCTGCAAACCTAGCCGTATCAGACTTAATGCTGGCCACATTAATGGTGGCCAGCGTCAGTGGAGAGGGGACTGCCATTAAGACCGATTGAGCTCAATGACCTTCAGCTTCCCACCCCCTTTCCTCCTATCACCACCACCCCTAGATGAGTCTGAAGAGGACCCGCGACTTCTCCTCGTCTTGCGGGTCCTCTTCTTACATTGGGATTGGTCCATCACCTCCCCCGGTGCGGTTTGGCCAGAGGAGGGATGGACCTCCCCCGCAACTTCTCCCTGAGGAGTTACAGTGGTCGCAGAGACAGTAGCAACTTCGGCCCTGGGTGCATCATCTCCTCCTCCAGGCTCCAGGCCAGCCTCCCCCCCAGAGGGCAGGGGGCCCCTCCCGGAGGGAGACTCAGCAGCCCCTGACGGCTCCACCTCTCCCTCTGAAGCCTCCCCTGAGGCCGACGCATCCTCACAGAGGGATTGGTACCGGTTGGGACCTACCACTAGAGGGCCGTCGAGTCTGCGTTCCTTCGTCGGGGGGGGGGGGGCAGATGTTTTTGCCCTCACTTTACTCGGTGACTTTCTCCGCTTGACCGTCTCTCCCTCCCCAGCACTGACGTACTGAGAAGAAGACGACTGGTCAGCCTCTTCCTCCCTCTGCAGTCTCCTCATCTCCTCAACCAGGGTCGTGCCCACTGCTGCCTCGGCATTGGGATCCGGCCCAGCAGAGCCAGGGGCAGAAGGAAGGCACATAACTCCCTCCCTCTGCTCCCTCCTCCTCTCGCGCCTCCTTGCCCTTGATGGTGGCTGGGCCTTCTCCTTTTGCCTTGGCAGACTAGTCTCTCCTCCCCCACTCACCCCCTCCGCAGCAGGGACAGCCTCCTCAACTGCCCCCGCTTGCCGAAGGGTGGTGTTGGCGAAAGACCGTGGACACGCCCCGATCGGGTGCCCAAGGACACCACACAGGTGGCAACGCACCCTGTCACAGGTCGCCGCGAGATGGCCCACCTCCCCACACATGGCGCACTTCTGCACACGGCAGGAGGCGCTCAAGTGTGAGGGGTCACCGCACCTGTGACAGAGTTTTGGCTGCCCCTGGTAGAAGACAAGGATCCTGTCTTTCCCAAGGAAGGTTGAGGACGGGATATGCATCACCGAGTTATCCTCGTGTCGCAATTTGACCATGAAGGTCCAGGCCCCCGACCATATCCCGAACTCGTCGAGATTTTTCTTTGGGAAGTCCTTGACCTCCCCAAACCTGTTCAGCCAGGTCATGATGTCCATATAAGAAAGTGACTCGTTACGAGTTAAAACGGTCACTTTCTTAATGTTATCCTGGCGTGACACCGCCCACACCATAAAGTCACGCCAGGCGGGCTCGTCCTTCACCAGCCTATAGTTTCCCCAGAAGGTTTCTAAGCCCTCCGGGGTAACAAAGCTGATGTCAAACTCCGAGGAGCCGACAGGATGAATCAGGGCAAAGATGTCGCTTGCCCTGAAACCCATCCCGAGTAGGAGTTCCACGACCCCCCTCCTCTGGGGACAAGGGCCGGCTCCCCCCCCCACACGAGACGGGCCACGTTCCTCCGTGTCGGCCCCCCTACGCCTGGGTGTAGGGAGAGTCCATCTGGTCTCACCTCCTTCCTCTCGGAACTTCCCTAGGCCAAAACGCTCGATCCAGAACCTAAGGTCTCTCGACTGCCCATCTATGGTCATTGTGGACTGGCCCGCCCGTAAAGCCTCCAGGAGCTGCCGTTGCAAATCGCCGTCCCTGGAGCCGGGCGGAAGACATGATGCACCCCCAGGGGCCCCAGAAGCGACGCTGGCATAGGAGCGTGGGGGCCCGGAGGCCGCAGCAACCTCCGCTGCCGGAGTACCAGCGCCACTCCCAGGGACCCCCGCAGAACTACTTAGCCCAGCCACGGCAACCGGAGCACCAGAGGCGGCAACAGTCCGCCCTGGCATAGCCGCCGCGGACCGGGTCACTCCAACTGCAGCAGAAGGAACAGCGGCAGAGAGGACAACAGGAGCAACAATATCAGGAACAGTGACAGGAGTAACAACAGGAGCAACGACAGCATCAGGAACAGCATCAGGAACAGCAGCAGAAACAACAGCAGGGACAACAGCAGAAATACCAGAAACAACAGGGGCCACAACAGAAATATTACCAGCAGTAGAAATACTTTTTTTAGCAGCAATGGTAATAGCCCCTCCTCCCGCAGCCTCCCCGACTACAGGCTCTTGGACCCCCATGCATACTACACCACCTTCTTCAGGAATACTACTAATTACCCCTTTTGTCCCACCCGCTTTCCCCTTTACCTTACCTGTCTGCTTAACTAGCTTCTCCACTCGTCCATCATTCACACCTGCAGTCTTCCTTCTTACAGCGGGGCCGGCTGCACCACTCGCTGATGGCTTCCCCGCTTTTACCTCGGCCTCCGCATCCACAGTCACCCCGGCACCTGATGTTGTAGGAGGACACGCCCCCTTAGCCCCGGAAGTGACCTCCGCATCACCGGCTTCATCAGCACTGGAGGAGGATGAGCCACGCCCACCTGCCACTCCCCCTTTCCTACACCTTACTCTGGGGGAAGCCATCGATATTTTAAAACCTCCTACCAGGGAGGGAGGTTTCCCTACGCCACTCCCCTCCGCAGGGGGAGCTTCTTTGCCTTTGCCCTTGTCCGCAACTATGAGCGCCTTGTCTGCAACCATGAGCTCCTTGTCCGCCTCCACCTAAAAGGTACTATCAGGCGCCATTTTGACTGCTGGTACCCCGGGCACCCCGCCACTTGGCGTGACCCGAGGTGCCTGCGCCTCCCTTTTCTCTCCTGGAGGCATCGCAACCTGGGCTGAGGTCCCGGCACGATGCTCCCCAGGCAACGACCTGACAAATTTAAATGTCTCTATTACTCTTTTTTTTTCCTTCCTTGCCTTCTTCCTGGTCTTGGTTCCTTTTCCCTCCTCCTCCCCGTCCAAATCTGACAAGCTGAATGCTAATTGGTCCATTCTGGACGGGGACTCCAATTGGCAGATTTGCCTCATCAGCTTCCCGCCTTCTCCCGAGGCTCCACCCTCCTCCTCCTCCGTCTCGGGCAGTGGTTGGTTCTCTGGGAGTGTGGGAGATTGCGTCACTTCCTGTCCTGTCATTCTGACTTCCTGTCTTGTCATTCTGACTTCCAGTTTCACTGCCGGCGCTGATGCCTGTGTATATGTGGGTATCAGGCTGCTGCTACTAGGGACGGCTACTCGACTATACTGTACCGCCATGCTGTCATCTGACTCCAGGTCTGACTCACAATAGTCGTCCTCTCCCCGAGCTGTCTGAGGACGCGGGGCCATCCTTCAACAACCGCTCCTGCTGTTTGCGGAAGAAGCGGTCATCGTTCAGCAGCTTCTCTCTGAACGGCCCCGCGCCCTCCAGAATCTCCGTGCACCTGGCCTCCAGGGCCTTTATTTGTTTTTTCAGGCTCCTTACCTGCTTACTGAAAACCGGGCGGTCCTTCCTTGAGGCCCTGTCGCTACGGGCGCGAGCACTCTGAAGCTCCCCACTCATTGCGAACAGGGACCTCCGGGCTCGGTCATATTCCTCCAGGACCGCCTCGATCCTCCGGCTGTAGATGGCAACCTCTTCTCCAGCTTTCCGGATGCCCCATCCTGCGGGTGATTGAGGCAGCGATGACGGTAAGGCGTCTTTTCTCCTGCTTGCAGGGACCCTTCCAGAGGAAACCGCATATCCTGCGGCCGTAGCCCCCCTTCGGACCGGCTTCACCTGCCACTGCCGCTGATGTTACCGCCGTGGCTGATGTCGCCGTTTTCACGGATCCACCTGCCGGGACTGCTGACACCCCTGTCGCCACCGCTACTCCTGCCGGCATCGCCCACTCCACGGACGTCGCTGCTCCCGATGCTGTTCCTGATGCTGCAGCCGCCAATGTCGCTGCTGCTGCTCCTGATGCTGCTCCCAATGCTGTTGTCCCGGTCGCCATTCTCATTGAGGCTTGCTGCCTCAGCGACCTCCGCCTGCCCTGCTCTGCTGGTGCTGTGTCGGCAGACATTCTCCTGCCCCCCGCCTGTAAGGTCCGGGGGGCAGGAGCTCCACGCTCCATGATAAGGCTCCCCTCCGCACAGGGAAGGGAGTCGGAGCTACGGTATGTAACACACAAAAGACCGAAAACCACACCCAATAATCGGTCTCCAAGTATCCAAAAAGCCTCTTAAGCCTCTGGACTCAGGAGCTCAAACAAGTGTGTCTGACTCCCACGGCTGCCCCGAAGGAATTGGAGCAACCCATGTAGCTGGCGGGAGGTGTAAAGTAAAAAATAAGTAAATTAAAAAGCATACTGGCTGTCCCCGACGCTCCGTTGTCTGCTGCCAGTGTCCATTCAGTCTCATGCCGGCGACTCCTTGCTGGGAGTCCTGCACCTCATGTGATCGCTAAGACCAATTAGGTACAGGATTTCCAGAAATGAGGCGCCACCATGAGACCGAACAGACACAGGCAGGGGACAACGAGGTGCTGGGGACAGGTGAGTATGCTTTTTTAAAAATTTTCTTATTTTTACACCTCCCTGGCGGCCGACACAGTGGTCGCTCCAGTTTATGGACAACCTCTTTTAAGGGGTTGTCTGGGCCAAATTTTTCTATGGTCACTTCACTGGTCCCCCCACATAGTGGCCTCTTCACTGGTCCCCCATACTGTATGGGGAATAGTGATGGGGTCATTATATTGTGTGGGAGCAGTGATGGGGGCTAACATCCTGTGGGGGGGACATTAAACTGTGTGGGGCATATTAAAGGGGTTGTCCAGGGTTAATCTTTTTTATGGCCTATGCTCTGGATAGGCCATAAATACCTGATCGGTAGAGGGCTGACACACGGCCCCATCAGCTGTTCGGAGCCACTTCCAGCACCTGTTCTGTACACAACACAGGGCCGGAAGCAGAAAGCTTCATCCGCTGTATAGCAGCCCGGCGCCTTCACTGCAGCTCAGCTCCTACTGACTTCAATAAGTGCTGAGATACAGTGAAGGTGCCCGGCTAATATACAGTGGACAGAGCTTTCTGCTTCTGGCACTGTATTGTGTACAGTACGGGCATCAGAAGTGGCTCCATACAGCTGATCGGTCCGGGGTCAGCCCCCTACAGATCAGGTATCTGTGGCCTATCCTGAAGATAAACCATAACAAATTATGCCTGGACAACCCCTTTAATATACACCCCTAATTCACCACACTTTAAAGAGATTGTCCAGTATAATTTTTTTTCTTTTTTATAATTAGTCTGGGGGAGGTGAATCCCCCCCTACCCCCCCCCCCCCAAAAAAAAAAAAACATGCTAAACATACTCACCTGTCTCCGATGCTCCGGTGTCCTCCCAGCACGGTCCGGTCCTGCAGCTCCGCTGTCGTCTTTTTGCCGGAAGTCCTCACTGGCTGTAACGTCCCAGGTCCCTTCCCTTAGGCCGCTGATTGGCCTCAGGGGTCACGTGACGTCACAGGTAGTCACGTGCAGAGGGAACGTCAGCTGGAAGAAAACAACAGAACTGCAGGACCAAACTGCACTGGGAGTCACTGGGGACAGGAGAGAAAGTTTGTGGGGTTTTTTTTGTTTTGGTTTTTTTCACCTGCCCCTGCGTAATTAAAAAAAAAATGAAGGAGCCACTGTATGGAGTATAAGCTCCACAGTGGCCCCCACCCTGTATTATAAGCTCCACAGTGGCCCCCACCCAGTATTATAAGCTCCACAGTGGCCCCCACCCAGTATTATAAGCTCCACAGTGGCCCCCACCCAGTATTATAAGCTCCACAGTGGCCCCCACCCAGTATTATAAGCTCCACAGTGGCCCCCACCCAGTATTATAAGCTCCACAGTGGCCCCACCCAGTATTATAAGCTCCACAGTGGCCCCCACCCAGTATTATAAGCTCCACAGTGGCCCCCACCCAGTATTATAAGCTCCACAGTGGCCCCCACCCAGTATTATAAGCTCCACAGTGGCCCCCACCCAGTATTATAAGCTCCACAGTGGCCCCCACCCAGTATTATAAGCTCCACAGTGGCCCCCACCCAGTATTATAAGCTCCACAGTGGCCCCCACCCAGTATTATAAGCTCCACAGTGGCCCCCACCCAGTATTATAAGCTCCACCGTGGCCCCCACCCAGTATTATAAGCTCCACAGTGGCCCCCACCCAGTATTATAAGCTCCACAGTGGCCCCCACCCAGTATTATAAGCTCCACAGTGGCCCCCATCCAGTATTATAAGCTCCACAGTGGCCCCCACCCAGTATTATAAGCTCCACAGTGGCCCCCACCCAGTATTATAAGCTCCACAGTGGCCCCCACCCAGTATTATAAGCTCCACAGTGGCCCCCACCCAGTATTATAAGCTCCACAGTGGCCCCCACCCAGTATTATAAGCTCCACAGTGGCCCCCACCCAGTATTATAAGCTCCACAGTGGCCCCCACCCAGTATTATAAGCTCCACAGTGGCCCCCACCCAGTATTATAAGCTCCACCGTGGCCCCCACCCAGTATTATAAGCTCCACAGTGGCCCCCACCCAGTATTATAAGCTCCACAGTGGCCCCCACCCAGTATTATAAGCTCCACAGTGGCCCCCACCCAGTATTATAAGCTCCACAGTGGCCCCCACCCAGTATTATAAGCTCCACAGTGGCCCCCACCCAGTATTATAAGCTCCACAGTGGAACCCACCCAGTATTATAAGCTCCACAGTGGCCCCCACCCAGTATTATAAGCTCCACAGTGGCCCCCACCCAGTATTATAAGCTCCACAGTGGCCCCCACCCAGTATTATAAGCTCCACAGTGGCCCCCACCCAGTATTATAAGCTCCACAGTGGCCCCCACCCAGTATTATAAGCTCCACAGTGGCCCCCACCCAGTATTATAAGCTCCACAGTGGCCCCCACACAGTATTATAAGCTCCACCGTGGCCCCCACCCAGTATTATATGCGCCCAATAGCCCTCCTCCTAATCACAGGCCTCAGTCACATGACAGAAGAGCGCCGGAGAGGACGCTGTGCCCAGGAGAGGTGAGAATATGTATTTATTATTTTCAGTCACCTCCCCTGGGCTGCCATCTATTGGAAAAGGGCCTGCAATATGCCAGGGTCCCTTTCCAATAACAGTATGTATAGCGGTCGGGGAACCAGGCTTTCCCCGACCGCTATCATAGTGGTCCGGGGCCCCGGCCATCTCCAGCTGGCCGAGGGCCCCGTACCCTGCCGGGTCCCTCTGGTCAGGGGCCCGATCGGGATGGTCAGGATCCCGATCGGGCCTCCATGACATGAGGACTAATAGTCGGGGCTCGGGGCCCACCGGTGGATTCACTGGTTCCCCGGTGGGCCAGTCTGACGCTGCCTTGAGGTGGTCGTTTCCTTCTGTTGCCGGCCTGCGTTTGTTCTTCTCAGCGCTTCTGTCGGTAATTCTTCGGCCGGCGGTAGGCTTCGGCCTACCTAGAGGTGACGTCGGACTTTGCGACGGCCGGAACTCTTCTCTGTGTCCGGTTTCCCGTGCGGGCGGTTTTCGCCGGACTCCTTCGCGCCTACTTCCGGTTCTCGGAAAAAGTGCGGTAAGTTTGGAAATTTAAAATTTAAAGGCAAAATATAGAATAGATTTTTGCTGCTTGTTGTTTGAGCCTCTGACTTAGGCTTTTGCTCCTCTATGTTTCATTATGGCATTTGACCCGTTTTGGTGCTATAAATCTCAGGAGGGTAAGTAATATTTATTCATTCTTGTTCATATATATTATATGAATTGCCGATTCATATCGCTGGCCTTGCTCTGCATGAATTCCTATGTATTTTTTCATTGTGGATTAGTTTTGTGTTTGGCTCCGCCTCCACTTATGGTTGCCTTTAAAATGTCTCATAGTCCATTTGGGTTGGGCTGTGATTTTCTGGCTCTCCTATTGCTAAGGAGTAGAAATTCTCCTCTGTGATTCAGAGATTACCCTATTTGACTATTGCGTGTGCTGTTGCTACATTTTTTGCGACGACCGACCTCCTTAAGGTACCCCTCTTTTTCTGGTTCTGGTTGCGGTTTGTAATATTGGTATTGTTATTGTCTGTGACTTTTTGTGGTCTTTTTAGATGTCTTCTTCTGCTTCCGGCTCTGGTGATGGAGATTTTAGGAGGAAGAAATCCTCCAAGCGTAAACATTTAACCTGTTTAGATTGTAAGACTCCCTTGCCTGACGGCTACGAATTCACCCGCTGTCACCAGTGTCGTGGCCCCCTTTCTGAGGAGCCATCCATACGTGAGGTTGTGACATGGGTGAAAGAATACATGGAGGACTCTCTCAAGGAGATCCGGAATTCTATCTCCCAGATCGCCAAGAAACCACGTCTTGAAAAACATCCTCTCTTGCGGGTCTCGGACGAAGATTTTCAGGTTGTGGATGAAACTATGTCTTCTGATGACTCCGCTGAAGATACCAGCAGACCTCTCTTCCCACTCGAGAAAGTCAATAGGCTGCTGAAGTCCATCCGGTCTAAAGACCGTGATGTTGATGGGGAAGCCTCCACGTCCACCTATAGAGGGTCCAGGGTCTTCCAAGTGGACGAGACATTAAAAAAGTTAATGTCTTCAGAGTGGAAATTTCCGGAGAAACCCTTTATAACTACTGGTAGGTTTAAGGCCTTGTTCCCCATTGCAGAGTCTCAACTGGATCAGTGGGGTCCTCCCCCTAAGGTGGATATAGCGGTAGCCAAGGTATCTCGCCGCACTCTAGTACCATCTGAGGATGGAGCAAATCTGCAGGATCCTATAGACAGACGCATGGAGAGTACTCTCAAGAAGGCCTACTCAGCGGCCTCTGCTCAGACCACTGTCGCTGTTGCGTCATGTGACGTTTCAGCCAAACTACGGGCTGATTTGCTCCAGCTTGAGAGGGACATCGATTCTGGTGTCTCCAGAGACGAGTTACTTTCCTTCTTAACTTCGACTTCTTTGGCGGCAGAATTCCTAGCTGAGGCCTCCCATTATCAATTAAGGCTGGCGTCAAAGTCCTTGGCGCTTTCCACGGCGGCGAGGAGACCCTTATGGTTAAAACCTTGGAGAGCTGATTTTATCTCCAAGTATAACCTTTGTGCCTTACCATTTGAGCCAAGAAGAGTCTTTGGCAGTAGCCTGGATGAAATTTTAGAAGGCTTGGCTTATAAAAAAGGCAAGACTCTGCCTCAGTCTTTTAGGGGCAGATTTGGCCCTGGCCGCGGCAGAGGTTTTTCACCTCGACGTGGTCAGCAGTCCCGGAGGGGCTCTAGGTATTATTCTAGAGGCTTTGGACGGAGATTTCCCAAAACCGAAGATAGAAAAAAGCCCAGTTTCTGACATGAGAAGCTGTCTTCCTGTGGCCGAAATTCCTGTTGGGGGTCATCTCTCCCTTTTTCTCAGCGCTTGGCAGGAAAAAAATTCAGGACCCTTGGGTCTTACAGTTAATTCAGCGAGGTTATGCAATCGAATTTCTCTGTCCTCCCCGAGATCGGTTCGTCTTGACTCGCCGTCTTCCCTCGTCTCAGCAAGGTATTTTGGAACGCTCCATTCAAGAGTATATCCGCAAAGGAGCTCTAGAAGAAATTCCTTCTCTAGAAGAAGGTTTGGGGGTTTATTTCTAGTACCAAAGCCAGCAGGCAGATGGAGGATGATTATAGATCTGAGGTATCTAAACCGTTTCATCAGAAAAAAACGGTTCCGCATGGAAACCATAAGCTCAGTTTCTTCTTTTCTTCTCCAGGGCGACGTTTTTGTCACCCTAGATCTGAAGGATGCTTATTTGCACGTGCCAATTTACCCTCCGCACAGGAAGTTCCTAAGGATAGCGGTTATAGTTTCCGGCCACAGGAAGCATTATCAGTTCTCGGCCCTCCCTTTTGGGATCTCCTCGGCTCCCCACACCTTTACCAAGGTGGTAGCTCCCATAGTAGCCGCCCTCAGGCTTCAGGGACTCTTTGTGGTCCCTTATCTAGACGACTGGCTGATAAAAGCCCAGTCAGTGTCTGTTCTGCTCCAGCATTTACAGATTGCCATATCCCTGCTTCAAAGCCTGGGATGGCTCATAAATTGGGAGAAGTCAGAAATCGTCCCCTCAACCAAAAGGAAGTTTCTTGGTTACTTCCTAGATTCAGACCGGCTGGAAATCTCCTTGCAAGGAAAGAGAAATTAATTACAGCGGTTCGGCAACTTTTCAGGAGGCCGAGAGCGTCCATCAGAACTTTGATGAAAATCCTAGGTCTGATGTCATCTTCCATCATGGCGATTCCTTGGGCCTTATGGCATCTACGTCCTTTTCAGATGGAAATCCTAGGAATTTGGGATTGCTCTCTGCCCAGTCTCAACAGGAGGATTCGACTCTCCCCCAGGACCCGTCTTTCTCTCAGATGGTGGTTGCACCTCAAGGATGGAAGGTCCATGGTCCAACCTCGTTGGACCCTGTTGACTACAGATGCATCCCTTACGGGATTGGGAGCCCATCTGGACGGAAACTCCATAAAGGGAGTCTGGAGCGCTCCAGAAGGAAGGACGTCGTCCAACTGGAAGGAGCTCAGAGCTGTGTACCGTGCCTTACTCCATTTCTCTCCTCTTCTCAAGGGAAGAGCAGTCAAGATTCGCTCGGACAACATGACGACGGTATTATATGTGAACAGACAGGGAGGCACCAGATCATCATCCCTCCTCAGGGAGGCAGATCTGATTTTTTCCTGGGCAGAGAAAAATCTGACCCATCTATCCGCGGTTCACATCAAGGGCTCCCTGAACTCAGTAGCGGATCGGTTGAGTCGGGGTCGTGCCGTATCAGAATGGTCACTCAATCCAGAAGTGTTTCATCAGATTACCCTGAAATACGGTCTACCGGAGATAGACCTCATGGCAACCCGACTCAATGCCAAGGTGGAGACGTTCTGTTCACCTGCGGTATCTTCTCCTATTCCCCAATGGGACTTTGCGACGGTCCTTTCAGGCCTTTGTGGTCCTCCTTTTGAACCTCTGGAAGCTACGGAGCTAAAATTTTTAGCCTTTAAAACTTCTTTTTTGTTAGCCATCACATCTGCCAAAAGGGTAGGAGAGCTACAGGCGCTCTCCTCCAAAGAACCTTATATTGTATTTTTTTTCGGATAGGGTCCACCTTAGGTTTTTGCCTGGCTTTATCCCTAAGGTTCCTTCACGTAATAACTATAATCAACTGATTTCTTTGCCTGTTTTCCTTCCGGATCCATCTTCAGAAGAGGAGTTAAAACTTCATACTTTGGATGTGGTGAGGTGTCTGCGAATTTGCTTATCGCGGACACAATCTTTCAGGAGAGCTGAAAATCTCCTAATCAATATGTATGGTAAAGACAGAGGTCTTAAAGCTTCCAGACCCTCCTTGTCCAGATGGATTAAGGGGGCAATCAAAATTTCTTTCCTTGCTCAAGGGTTGCTTCCTCCAGTTTTTTGTACCGCCCAATCGACCAGGGCTGTGTCGACTTCTTGAGCTGAGAATCGCTCGCTTCCACTGGATCAAATTTGTGCGGCTGCTTCTTGGTCATCCCAGCTGACTTTCGTCAAACACTATCGTTTGGATGTCCGCAGTTCCGAGGCGACTGCCTTTGGCCAGACAGTTCTTGAGGTTGTAAGGCGAGGAAACCCTCCCTAGGGGAATTACTTGCTATATCCCCATATTGTGCTGCTGTAGGACGTAAGGGAATCGTTGATTATATTGTTAATCTGTTTTCCCTTAGTCCTAACAGCAGCACAAGGCTTCCCTCCCTAAAATCTTGTTTCTTTTACTTTATAATTTACACAGGTGAGGGAGGTCTCTCGTGCCCTCTTATAGGGCAGGTTAGTAAGCACATTTTTGTACTAATTAAAAGTTCCACCTGTCCTAGACAACACACAGGGGGAGAAATACTCCATATTGTGCTGCTGTTAGGACTAAGGGAAAACAGATTAACAATATAATCAACGAGTTTTTAAAACGCATCAAAATTGTATTGGAAAAACTATATGCAGTTTTGGTGCAGCTTTTGTGTGAATGCATCCTAACCACTTCTTTTTACGTCCGGAAGGTGGTTGTCTAGTTCTGCAAGGACATACCGGTACGACCAAGCAGAACTCAGCAGCTGCACGAAATCGTGCAGATACTGAAACGGGGAGCCAGCTATAACTTCAGCGGAACTCTCAGAGAGAAGGCAGGGAAGGTTTGTTACCTTCCCTGACTTCCCGATCGCTGTGTATACAGCGATCAATGAGCGCTGTACACACCACTATGGGCGCCGCCATCTTGCGGCTCCCCTCTGACCCGGTGGTCACGTGATCCGCCGGGTGTAGCGTTTGTAAGAGCTGCTGGGTCATACAGGACCCAGATCAGCTCTATAGTATTGTGTAAGTAACGTGCAGGAGGCTGTATTCCTCCTGCAACTGGCACTAAATGTACCAGCCCTAGTTACAGGGGAAATCAGCCTCCTCAAAAAAAAAAAAAAATAATAATAATAATCAGATGTCCCCAAAGGCCTATTATGACCTTATGGGGAAACAATGTAAAAAAAAAAAAGTTAATAGAAAAGTAAAAAAAAAAAGTAAATAAAATAATTAAAAAAATAAATAAAATAATACGCCAATAAAACGCCATTATTACAAGTTATAGCCCCATGCCCGACTACACTATAAAAAATAAAAATTACCGTAATGGAGAGGAAAAACTATTTTATAAAGCTTTTTAGTAGCACTTTATGTTATTTAATAAAAAAAAATGAAAAGTGAAAAACAGACACGTTTTCCCTCCTCTTTTGTTTATATTTTCCCGGATATACAGTAAAAAAAATGAAAACACATGCAAAAATAAAAACAACATAAAAATAAAGCCCTATGTGACACTGAAAAAATACGCAGAAATTAGTTGAATAATGCAAATGATAAAAAAGTTACAGCCCTCAAAACTGCACATACAGTTGTGCTAAAAAAGTTTACATACTCTGGTAGATTTTTTGTTTTTTTGGCCTTTTTTCAGAGAATATGAACAATAACACAAAAACTTTTTCTCCACTCATGGTTAGTGGTTGGTTGAAGCCATTTATTGTCAAACTTCTGTGTTTTCTATTTTTAAATCATAATGACAACCAAAAACATCAAAATTACCCTGTTCGGGGGGGGCCATGTCAAATGTTCGCCTTGGGGCCCAGGCATTCCTAGTTACGTCACTGGTAAAGGGGTTTTCCGGGCAAAAAATATTTTAAAAAAAAAAGGTCTGTTAGTGCTATTAATGGGTTAATAAATGCACCCAAATACCTTTTGCTGTGTTTTGAGTGATTTCTGGGTGTCTCTGGGAGTCCTGGTATCTTCTGAGGAGACCCCAGAGTATAATAATAGCACCAGCTCTTGGGGGGGGGGGGGGAATTAAGCAGTGATATCTGATCGCTGCTTTAATGGGGGAGGGGGGATTGAAGCAATGATATTCTGATCGCTGCTCCAATAGGTATACGCTGCAATACACATGTATTGAATTGTATAGGAGGTCTCCATTCAAGGCAGGATCAACCAAGTATGCGGAGGGACAGCGATGGGGCAGACCATGCGCACCATGCTTTCGCTGTGGTTTGCGGAAAGTCTTTCCCAGCAGCGCCTTACTATTAGGGCGGGTGTCGGGAAGGGGTTAACGCGATTCGCCGCAAATTAATTCAGATCGAATCGAATTGTTTTGGAAACTTCGGAGAATCGGTCGAATCTCTAATTAGTGGGTTTTGGGTTGCAGTTTGGGCACTCTATCTCTAAAAGGTTCGCCATCACTGTTCTAAAGGAATGTTCTTAATACTAGTGCATATGACTATGAGATCATTTTTGTTATAAATGTATCATTTTGCTATATATCTCAAATTTATCCTGCTTATTTATTGAGTTCCCCATTTGGTTTCTGCTAGACAGGATCACAAGTTACAAGGTTGATCTATTGGGGAACTTAAATCTGGCTTATTCATCAATTTTAAAATCAAAGTCTAGACATAAGATATTTTTTTACTGACAGTTGAAATATCAAAAGTATCACATAAAAGATAAAAGATATAGCAAAATGATCTCCAGTCATTAATCCATTCAATCAACTATCAAAACATCATTTCTTACACAGTTTACTACCTACATTAGGCTGGGATCACACATTTCATAACAAATATGCTACTAAACAAACTTAAAAATGAGCACCAAAATTGTATGAAATGTTGATTTCATACAATCTGCGCAGATATCTGCAACAGATGGCATATTTTAGGCAGACATGCTGCAGAATTTCTGCAACCAAAATTTCTCAACAAATGTGCTATACGTATACACATCCTTCATGTGTAGGTTTGGCTATTGGAGAACCTGTATTAAGCCTCTATCATACGGCGGTATTCTTGTCAGTATTTTGTATCAATACTTGTATGTCAAAACCAGGAGTGCATCCATGGCACAGAAGAGATACAAATATTTCCATTATAGTTTTTCTCGGTTTGTCCACACCTGTCTGTATCTCCAGTTTTATACCACCTAGAAAAATAGTTCTGGTATCACAAGAAAGCTCAGTTAAAGGGTTGCTAAGGAGAATGTTACAACCTGTTTTATAATAAAAAGGAAGTTAGATAGGTTAATATAGTATATTACAAAAAAGGTCACTAAACACCCAATAGTGAAAAAGAAAAAAAAAAAAAAAAAAGGGAATTATACTTCAAAGAAAATCTCATGGCACTGGTAATGGGGTCCACCAGTAAACTTCATTCTAGGGGCCCACTATACAGCTACATGCAGATATTTTCTGACAATTATCAATCCCTCAAATCTTAGCAACATTTATTTTTTCAGTAGTAACTTGTTGCCTAGCCCTTGACTCTGATTCTTTCTGTCCTTTCTGTGTCTATAATATATATAAATAAACTGGGTAGTTTATTAAATAATCTAGCCAGTATATTATACTGACACATAGCATTCTGTATGACAAGTATCTGAATGAAGTACAATAAGTCTACTGTGCCTTGCCAGGATGAGCTGGGCGCCCACTTGGCTCAGAGGCACAACAGGGGATTTACTTATAGGCCAGTCCAACCTGTATGACAATGATAAAAACATGACTCTGCTTTTGTATCCTTATGTGCGGTAGCTGTATATTGTCCTTTTCTTGTATGTTTAGCTGCTTGTCATATAGACTTCTGCCTTCGGAGTATGGTAAAAGAAGAAGCTACTCCATGTCAGCCATATTATCTCCCAGCTGTCTTCTAGTCTGCTTGTAGTTCAAAGCCTAAAATCTAGTCTGGCTAACACCATGCTTCCAACCAATCATTGTAACCCGCACCTCCTTCTTTATCCCTCATACTTTGCAGAGATATACCTGACTGAATATCTGTCCAGAGGTTCTATTGTGCAAGGCTCAGAGCAGTGCATTCTACAATTTACTTACAGAGATACTGGTTATATATATCTACATCAATGATATGTTATCAATTTGGAGGCTACACACACAAAATAATGCATGTGAGCTATTATACAACAACTAATGAATAGAACTTGACCGAGCAAGTGAGCAGACTGGACATTGTAGTTCAGTTGAAGGCAGGGATGTAGATTGTTACTGCGGGGAGATGATTTAGGCTCTGGGTTTAGATTCTATAAATAGCTTAGTGCACATTAGAGACCACATTATATAAAAATTAATGACAAGCCTAAATCCAGCCAAGACAGTTTTAGCCAACAGCTATTTATCCTGTGTACACCATAAACATGCATGTTTTTATCGTGGAATGTGCATAATTATTAATGGGAGAGGGGAATAAGTTGTTTCCAGATCCCTCTGACAGTGGTTTATCTTCTGTGGGAAGATACCACTTTTTCCCTGCCATCACAGGAGATCCCTAAACACATAAGATAAAATATCTGACCCCCATTAAAATAATTCCAAATATTATCTCAAAGTTAACAAGATATAAATTTCTTTACTGTCCTGATTTTTTCTATTCTGACTATGTAGACTTATGTTGTGCAATTCATGTGGCTTTTCAGGCACTTTGTGATGTTTCTTGCTGAATTACAATTTAGTAATTCCCCTTACTTTTCCCACTCTTAAACTGGACAAAAGTAGCTTTGTTTGAAATGAAAAACACAATTTGACACATAATTTTAATCACACAACACAATTTAAGCCATGATTTTGCTGTAATGGCAAAGAGAAATGAAGATATAGGAAAAAAAAAAAAACCTTTGTAAAAAAAAAAAATATATATATATATATATATATATATATAAAATAAAATGTGGTAATGGATAAAAATGTCTGTCCAAATTAACACTCGCAGGAAGACCAAAAACTACTTAGACAATGAGGACAGTCACAGAGTAAGAGCTGTCACTAACAAAGTCATTACAGCTAGAATCATTATGAATAGAATACAAATATAGATTTATAGAAGTAAGCATCAGTGGACAAAGCTTAGTCGTTTCGTCTTTAGAGAGCACAATGGTTCTTTAAGCTGACAGACATCATAATTTCATTCATCTTTGTTCTTGTTCAGATGTCGCAGTAGTTGAAATTCTGAAATGACACCTAAAAAATGTCCCAGGTCATGCAGTCATTGTGCAGTTCTTCAGCACTATCAAAGATATAAACAAGCCTGTCTCTGGGATATGGGATAGACTTCTAGTTTGCCCACCATCCACAGTCCATTCATAAAAGGGATTCAAAAAACCTTGCATCCAGACTAGAATATTTCACATTTCATGGAATGGAAGGGTTAGCTATATGCAGAACTGGACTAGAATCACGTTTCATTCTTCTCATCTTCAGCAACTTCACAGACCCTTAAATTTGCCACAGGGACATCCACTTACTTATTAACACTGGGGTAATTTCCATCTTGTAGGTACTTTAGTTCCTTAGAGCTGTCTGCTTAGTTTCTGAGCTTGCCTCTCCTTGGCCTCAAAGGCAAACTTGGTGTCTTGAAGTTGACCAATAGCTTCCTTGGCTTCCTGCATGTCTTGAATAATTTGAGTGTATTTCTCAGCCATGTCCTTGTTCTCCCTCCGAATTTCTTGTACCAGTTGGTTGACCTCTTCTGTTTGCTTGGTACACTGAGCCTTTAACTGCTCAACCTCAGACAGCATGGCTTCCATGGTCTTCACCAGCGAATCTAGCTTCTCTTTAGACATGGTGTTTTAATTGTTTCAACGGCTACTGTTGTTCAAGGAACCCGTGAGCTTGCAGGGTGATGTATGTCTGGCTATTAAATGTCTGTTAAAGCCATAATTTATACAGTCTGTGCTCTCTGTGCTTTACATCATCACTAAGCTGCTTTCCTTAGATAATCTCTGTCCTCTACTCACAGTGGAATAATCCATTAAGATTTGAGCCTTATGCTGACTGCTACACATGTAGCTCAGTATGGAGATGCAAAAGACATACCATTAGTAATCTTCCCACTATAATAATTATTCCTTTAAGAAGTATGAGGCCAAACAAAACCAAACCTAAAATGATATATTTCATGACTACTCATGATTAATTTTGGCATAAAACCATAAAAAGTCAAGACCGTACAAGATCTTTGAAGGAATATTTATTTTATCATCATCATTTATTATGAAAGCATGCTGACCTTGGGGTTATGTTTGACTCAGACCTTTCCTTTACACCCCATATCCAATAACTTGCATACTTATGTCACCTGCACCTCAAAAACATCTCCAGAATCCACCCTTTCTTTACCATGGAAACATCAAAAACGCTTAATGTCACCCTGATTCACTCTCAAATTGACTACTATAACTCCCTACTAATAGTTTTCCCCTCATTAAAATCTCCCCTCTACAATCTATTCTGAATAGAGCAGCAGCCATGATCATCTATCAGTCTAGATGCTACATCGATGCCTTTGGTCGGTGCCAGTGACTTCACTGGCTGCATAGTCACTATAGAATACAATATAAACTTATCATCCTCATCCACAAAGATCTCTATGGCGCTGCACCGCCCTACTTTTCCTCCCTCATCTCTACCATTCAACCCGTGCTGTCCGTGCTCTCTCTTCAGGCAAGCCTATCACATTTTCCAATCTAAACACTGCAGTTATTCTCCCTCATCCGTTCATGCCTCCATCCCCACATTACCCAATAGGACATGATGCCTTTATCCAAAGTGTAACCCTTTATGTCCACGTAACTTGGATCTCTCCATAAAAGGACGATAGCTGGTGACGGCCCATACAGCTTTATTTATTTGTATAATTATAGTAACCTTTTTCCATAAAAAATGGCTGGTCCACTGTATAAGTACTTCTACCTATTGTGTCACCCCCGTCTATACATTGTAAGTTCTTGTGAGAAGGACCCTCACTCCTATTGTGTGAATTGATTTGTTATCCTGTAATGTCTCATTTTGTCTGTACATGAACCCAATGATTTGTAAAGTGCTGCGGAATATGTTGGTGCTATATAAATAAAATGTATTATTATTATTGCTGATAAATGTAACACTTGGTCTGGCTGCAGTATTAATATCAGTCAAGCACTGCCCTCAAAACACACTGACAAACCACATCCACTCAGCAGAACCACAGGCACTCGCAATCTCCTCAGAAGTTACTGAATTACTACAGGTAAAATTGGTCTTAATCTGACTACCTTCCCCCACCATACACTTTTGTTTAATGGAATTTTTATTGAAAAAAAAAAAAAATTGGAAACAATAAAAAGGGTCAACTTAGTAGTAAAAAAAAAAAATCAAAAAAAAAATCAAGCAGTACTTTACAGTTTAGAACGTAAACAGTAGTGTTAACATCCGTCATAAGTCTGTTATTTTCAGTGGACCATGCGTTTTATAGTCCTGCACCCTACGTTATTATGTCCACTAAAATGACGGACCCATGACAGATTTGGGAAAACGGACACTAATGGACAACAGATCAAAACCCATTTAAATCAGTAGGAGAGAGCCACACCCCACGTGGGAAGGGGGGACAGGTCTGAAAGTGCAGATGAAATCTAGGAGTCGAACGTCACCCAGTAGAGATCTCAGAGTTCCCAAGTTCTGGAGAGAGGCCGTCAAGTATTCCATCCGACAAATATCACATATCTTAGAGGCTATTAAAAGATGGAGAAGCATCCTGAAGGAAAGCATGCCCAGTTCCCAGAAGGTTGACATTAAAAAGTAAGATTAGTGGGAACAGTGGCGTAACTAAGGTCTTGTGGGCCCTGGTGCAAACTTTTGTCCAGAGCCCCCTACCCCCTCCCTAGAGCGAATTCTTGATAGTAACGGTTACGGGTGCTGCAGTGATATCTCAGATACTTGAAAGAGATACAGCTTTAGTTCCCACAACTGCAGTTATCAAGAATACGGTGAGTGAGCAGCACAGCGCAATACTGGGACAGTAGAATATGCTCCACAGTGGCCCTCACACAGTATAATATGCTCCGCAGTGGCCCCCCACAGTATACTATACTCTGCAGTGGCCCCCACACAGCATTATATGCTCCGCAATGGCCCCCACACAGCATTATATCTCCCACAGTGGCTATACCACAGTATTGTATGCCCACAGTGGCCCACACACAGTATTATATGCACCATAGTGGCTCCCACACAGTATTAGGTGCTTCACAGTGGGCCCTCCCTCCTACAGTCGATGCTATTATTATACTTTGGGGTCTCCTTACACCCCAGAATATAATAAGTAGAGGGCCAGGAAAGTGATTAAAAATAAACACTTATACTCACCTTGTCTTACCTCTCCGGGGCATCCTCGCTCTGTCCTGCTCTCTTTCCCATCTTCGTTGGTCCCTACATCCCGTGCCCCAGACGTCACCACTGGGGCCTGTGATTGGACCTCAGTGGTCACGTGGGGTGCGATGACGTCATTATGCCGGCGCGCCCCATATGATCACTGGGGCCTCAGTCAGTGGCCGGAAGACCACCGGAGAGGATGCTAGGCCCAGGACAGGTGAGTATAAGTATTTTTTTTTTATTTGTTTGTCACCTCCCCTGGGCTGGCATCTAATGGGAAGGGGCCCGGCCATAATGGTCTTGGGTCCCCGTAGCCCTCTGGGCCCGGTCGCGGTCGCAACCCCTGCGACCACGATCAATACGCCACTGAGTGGGAATCAGTGTGATTTCCAATGTTAGCACAGAGCGTAAAAGGCCTCAGACTGTAGACCAGTAAGAGCACATATTCCCAGAATATAAGAAAGAGAAGGCCCCTAAATAAGCCACAATAATTTGGAGACCTTGGAGCCAGGAGATTAAAAGTTTGTGACAAGTATTTAAAGGTGTGGAGAGCCAATTTGCGATGGTCAACTATGCCTGCAAAGTGAAAAAGAGGATCAGGGGTGTACCACTGTAGCCAAGAGACTGTCTGGTATAAACAGGTAATAAAGAAATTAAATCCTGTATGAGCAGGGGATGTAAATGGGAAAAGCCATTGGCAGTGCATCCAAATAACTTTGGTGAATTGCACTGGTCCTAGCAGAGGTTGAGACAGAGGAAGTGGGCTGGCATAAAGAAATCAGGTGGAAAGGGGCCATCCTTAGCTTTTCAATAACGTTCCATTTACTGTAAGTTTTGTGAGGCAACCACACTGGTAAATATTGAAGATGAGTAGCCCAATAATTTAGTAAGTCAGGAACAGCCAAGCCCCCCTTACCCTGCAAACCATAAGGGTAGATTTTGCCACTCTGTCACTTATAAAGCAATATAAATTTTATCATCGTTGCCTGCGGGGACACTCAGTAGGACAGGGAAGACCTCTAAGTGATATATGAGCTTTAGCAAAAATGACATTCTGACTGCATATACAGTATACAGCCAAGAAAAGAAAAAGCATGGGACCCCCATTTATTCAGTATAGTCTTCAGTTCTCAAAATAATGTAGGGAAATACTGTATGTATAGAAAGCCATATGTGGTTGTTACATAGATGCCCAGGTATGTTAACTTGTCTGTCTGCTACTAATAGGCAGAACTCTGTTGGAGGGTTAATGCCGTGGTGGAGGATAAGTTAATAGTGAAGACTTCTGTCTTCGAGGTATTTGAAACCATGGAATTGGCTATATTCTGTTAGAAAGGCCTATAAGTCGGGAAGTGACCGATGCTGGGACGACAAAATCAGTAGTGTATTTTTGGCAAATAATGAGATTTTACATTCCATATCCCCTTTACATCTGAAGGCTAAAGAGCTCTATGTGTAGAGCAAACAACAGAAGGGGCATCCCTGTCCTATGCTGTTCTTTATGGGAGAATGTGGGAGTTGGATTGCCATGGAACAGTTTGTGTACAAACCATATATGGCATCCTGGAAAGGGCCTGAAAAGCACAAAATGCAGGAAACTGTGGGCAATGCCACTAATCAGTTAAAACCTGAAAAACTAGTGTCATTTGCTTTTAGAACCTGTATTTTGTGACGGTAGTGAAATTGCTGAAACTGCAACACTAAGAAGGAAAAGTCTTGGAATTATGTAAATCACTGGATGGATAGACATGTTTCTTGTGTGCAAATGATAACAAAATGGAAGCAAAATGTTCAAATCATCTTTTTAGTACCGAGTATGAACACCATGCGCAGAAATATATACAGTTACACATCTTGGCAAGTCATCAATGAGGTTATTAATGCATTGTGCATGCAAATCATCAAGTTTGGCTGATGGCAGCTCTCGTTGCAATTGCTGTCCAATGACATCCCAGATGAAATACTGAAACACTTTGGAGAAATATGAGTACCACTGTTTCCACAACCGAATCAATGTAACGCCGAGCTATTAGTGTACTCAAAATGAAGACTAGAGTGGTCCAGCTAACATACATTATGCCACCCCAAACCATAAACCCAGGAGTAGGACTGATGTGACATTTCCTTGTGTAGACCTCTTCATGGTGCTGCCTGCTAAGTCTCCAGACTGATCTCTAGTGATCATTGTGTCAGAGATAAAAGCAAATCACTGTGGTCTTGCTGTAAACCTTGACATAATTTTGAAAGTGGTGGCATAAGGTCATCAGAACAAATGAATATCAGATGTCGTACAAAAGCCTTCTGATGGTTTGTCTCAACATGGCTTGCCGCCTGAGGCTTCAGATGTGACATCCAAAATCATTTGCAGTGTATAATGGATCACTATACATAATTCTGCCAAACAACGCGTCCATGCAGACTTGCTATCATACCAGTTCGTCATCCTTCTCCCAAATACCAGGACATGCAGTACTGAACAGTGCTGACATCTCAGCCAAGGTGTGTAGTCATCTGCCAGAGTGATAAACCAAGGTCTCGCAGTGCAAGGACTCTGTCCCTCTCAGTTTTTTCATGTGGTTAAAAACTTTGTTTTCAATCTGGCTTGTATGTCCTCCCACACACCAGAGATTGGAGCTAAGTACTCAAAAATTTTTCAATCTGCAGGTTTTAGAGAAACCTGCTTCTTCCTCTATTTGCTTAATCTTATAGCTTGTCCATCTTGGTAATGCAATTTCAATGTTGAGGGTTTTTATTTGACTACTCCTGCATTATCCTTTGCAGAACAACCATACATACAAAAGAGTATAACATAAGAATGCCTTCTTTTAACCTTAATTTTTCAAGTAAATTCCTTCAACTTTTACTCCTGAAATCCCAAAATTTGAGATTTCCAAGGTAAAATCATCAACCTCTACTTTTTTGACTTTGCGTGAGACTGGCCACTAATTTCTGCCTCTTTAGCTGACCTAAAACATATAAGAAACAAACAGTCAGCAAGCAGTCTGGCTACCCCCAAGCCAACCTTTGGGTAGCATGTAGGGCGGCCAGACATCACGGCCAACCGGGTGGAAACGCTCTATGTCTGAATTTTTTTCCATCCTCTCAATGGGGGTTGTTTCTCTGCCCTAGTTTTTTGACTGCCTCTGATGAGCTGGTTTCTTTTTACCAGCAGAAACGCATCAGGATGGTTTATGGGCTCTTATGGATGTATGCTCTTTGTGTTACTACCTAGCTTTGGGAGAGTGTAATGTAAGTTCTCCAGTTAGTGAATAGTCAGCACCTGGGTTGGTCTTTTACTGACCCTCTAGTTAGTGTGTGCGTGTGATTACTGTGTCTCCTATATGTATATGCCGCTATTGTGGCTAAGAGTGACCAGCAATTAAACTACATTATCGTGCTTTTCACTCTTCTATTAGGAGCAGTTTTTCATTGCATCACTGAGGGAGCTATACTTTATGTTGATGAGGTGGGGTATTCTGGGATCCCACAGCAATTTTTTTATGTGGGTTATTTACCACCTAACATTAGTGTTCATAGAAATTGAGCCCTTAATCTGGGACTCGGCATTTATGTTATACTACACACATATTTTTGGCCTCCTGGGTGTCTGTCTATTGGTATAATTCAGACTTTAGGCCTTTGGTCTTTTGGGTTCTTATGGTACTTTTAGAATTACTATTAAAAGTTAGGTTTTAGTGCATTTTTTTCTTTTGTCTTTTTGTGAATTTCTAGTTTGATGCACATATATTATTATCCTCTAGCTCTTTGTATAGCATGTAGGGTGGGCTACTTTTGCTAGGTGGCAGTCCTTCTACAAGGTCATAGATTCCTGTAAAATACACTTTGTTTGTTAGGGAAGAAACCACTTTGCACCAGCTGATTGGTAAAAATAGCACACACCTTGTGGTAGCTTTCAAACGCCAAATGCTTAGCCTCAGAAGGATGGTAAGAGATGTTGCTTGAAGGATTTTATTGTGGGGCCCTGTTCATACTGCGAGAAACTCCCCTAGGGTTGTAGCAGACCATGGTTTATATCAGTGAACCAGGGCAAGTTCTGCCACTCTTGCTTTCCATATACAGCACCAGGAAACAAGTTAGCTTAATGTTCAAATCCCTAAGAGGAGCCTCTGCCATTGAAAAGGAACTAAGGAAAATCAACAGCGTCTCAACATCCCATGTTGACGAATACTTGGTTAAAGAGTGCTTAGACACAACTATCCGTTTTCATAATCACAAATTCACTTTGCTTTCCATTACAAATTGAAAGGTTCAGACCTGGACCAATAAATTTGATGATGTTTGACACCAAAAACAAATTGCATTCTCTGACCTAAACAATTCAGAGCTGGTTCCAAGTCAGGAAAGTCATGTAAAAGCAGATGATTAGTAGAATATAAAATCTTATAAAGTTGCAATAATAGCATTCTATCTACTGCAGATTCTAGGGTTTAAAGGAACAGTTACTCGAGTAATCGGTATAGTTCAGTAATAGTTGGAAGTAGAGTAATATAAAGCAGTCTACCATCCAGCCCAGGGGTCTTGTGACCCTTGGACCTGGGATAAAATGAAGGTAGGGTGGAAAGCATACAAGCTGTTCCATTGCGACCACTAGAATGAGCATCCACTTTCCACGCTCTCAGACCATATCCTGGCCATAATTCTAGGAATTTACATAATCTCCAACACAAAGAATGTGGTCCCTCCCCACAATTCTTAATTTCACCAAAGATCTGAAGTGACAATTCCTGTGCCAGTGCCCACCACCTCGATTAAGTACATGGTGATGTATCGAGCTCTCAAATTTAACTTGTGGTCTATTACTTCGACAATCCTAGCTCCTCTCTGCACAGGTTCAATTCTGTTGATATGCTCCATTTCCTGTGTGTTGCAAGTACAATCTTGGGGCTGTAATTTGTAGTATAATGATATGTATGTTCCACTTACTTCTAAGGTCTAAAAGAAGGTTTCCTTATCTCTTCAGACAAGTACTACATCACAGGGTTCAGCATTACAGGAAAGAGCAATATCTAACCTGAATTTCCTTCATCTCCCTCTGGGATACAGAGGAAAGGTAGGCTTGCCTCTGTGTAATACAGATGCCAGGAAGAACGGCATATGGTGACAGTGGTCTGGAACAGTTCTGAAGATTGGTTGTATAACTACCAGCTTTCCTTTTCCTATTGTCAACTGCTTTAGCTATATTTCCTATACAGCAAATACTCTCTTGAAATGGGCTACATATTTAAACCATTTCCTATGCAGAAGTATCCGGTACAGAAAATTCCAAAGACATTTTGTCGGAGCAAGTACTGATTTCCCATCTAAACTACACAGGCTAGTCCAACTTACCTGAGATACAATAAACACTTTCATGTTCTTCTACTAGAGACTGTCCCTGTATCAGAATTGCAGAAAACAATTTGTGCTTGGGGACTATCAAGATCGCATGAAATGCAACTCCACCTTTGAATGAAGCATGTACCTTTCTAAGAAGCAGCTCAGTTCCCAGAATACCCTCCAAACTGAATTTTTTGGTCTCAGAAAGCTTAAAGCTTTTACATTCAGGCAGGGCCATTTTAACACATTGGCGGGCCCAAGGCAAAGGCTTCACAAGTGGGACCTAAGGATGCCAATGAGTTGAAGTTGGGGCAACCTGGACCCACTGTCCGTAACAGCAGGACATAAATGCAGTACTGTACCGCTGTCCCAAGGAGGTCCCCGCTACCATAGGGCCTGGTGCAAGTGCACTGTTGGCCCTATGGCTAAAGCGGCCCTGCATTCAGGACTGGCTTTACCATGTTGGCCTTTTTTTTTTTTTTTTTTTTGGGGGGGGGGGGGAGTAGGGCTCATGTTCTGGTAAAATGAACAGTCTGGTAAACAATAGGGCTTACAGTAATACTGTTAAATTGCCTTTTGCTGACCTTTCCTCAAACCTTAAGCAAGATATAAGTGCACATGAATTTCCCCCTCTCTATCAAAGCCAGACTGGGGGAAGAATGGAGGGCAAGGGGTTTCACCTGTCTGCTCATTTTTACTTACTTTCCTCAAAGGGCAATGAAGAGAAGCATATAGTAGGCACCATTTCTGAATAGAAGGTGCACTATGCAAGAATTGAGCAGGTGACTTTCTCCACTGCACCTTGAAAAATTCAGAGCGGTACATTGTTACATGACCGGAAATGTTTCTGGCACCTCCCCCCCCCCCCTTCAAACACAAAACAAAAAAACATTATGGGTCTCTGAATATGGCGACAGCAATTTTTTTTACATAACTGCTCTCATAGATTTACATAGAAAAAGGGACTACAGGTTGCTGTGAGAATCAGTAGGTCAGTCATGTGAACTATGGCTCCATTGAAAGCGGTGAGCGTGAAGTGAGTGAACAGACCCTGCTCTAAATTACTGTACCCTGTAATAGTGTACATTATAATAAACACTGGGGATTATCCAGGTACTGGAGTGTAAAAGGTAAAGAGAAGTTAAACATTCATTGTATAATAAAAATACTTTTCTTTTTCATACATTACCATAAAGACTTCTGATTGATGTTAGTGAACAAAAACATTCTTGCCATGTACAGTGTTTAAGGGCACATTACCAGAGCTCTTTAGTTCCTTGGTCTGACAAAGGATACTAGATTATTGGACTTTACTGTAAATCACTTTTAATAAATTTGAACAAATATACTGTATAACAAAATGGCATCGAACACGTACAACACACATCCGTTTTGAGTTAAATGTATGTACTGCTTGAAGCTTAAGTGTCCTCTCCAGAGTTATGATGTTCAGGACCACTTGGTCCTTTGCACTTGACTTCAATCCACAGCTAATGACATCCCAAGGAGAAAGGGGCAGACGTGGTAAATATTACACAATTTTTAGGCAAACAGCAATGCTGGTCAATGGTTCTTTCCCAAAAACTCATTAAATTACAGTCCAGACTAGGGTTTCTAAATATCCTATAATTCAAGTGCCCCTAAGCTACAATTACATCAAACCATCCTCAAAAGGCTATAATTATAACAACTTGGTATTATAGCATCATTCTGGGGATAGGATATGTCTGTATTATCATTTGTGCAGGTGTTATGGTGCAGCAGGAGCATTTGGCTATAAAAAAAAATGCTCCTATGGTGATCCACGCAGTGAGGGTCCAAGCCATATGTAGCTCCTGGGCCACTGGCTGGGGATCACTTGCCCAACACATGGCATGTGTTTTTTTTTTAAAAACCTTAAAGAGAACCTGTCATGTTTTCTAACCCCTACAGTTTTATTGAGACTACCGCTCTGCCACCCCCGATTTTCACAATTCCTTTTTTAAGTAGTCCCCATTCCAAAGGTATCAGTATTCTTGGCTACCAAAGCAAGTATAGAGGACATGACAGATCCTCTTTATCCCAACCACTAAACTCAAATACATTAGGCCCGTTAGGTAAAGAGGCTGCAAATGTCACTTGCTTTAGAGTAAAGGGGTGACGCAAGTTTTGAGCCAGTAGAGATAGCAGGACTTAGCAGACCGGTATGTATATTGGTGGACTTTCCTCTGTTTAACTCTTATACTGTGATATGAACTTTTTACAGTCAATCTCATAGAAACAGACCAAAAATCTTTTATCAACGTATTCCCTTTATAAAAATCATATTTAATGGCAGTCATTCATAGTTTCCAGTGTGACACTTAAAGCAAGCAAATAAAAAAAAAAAAAAAAAAAAAAGACAAAAACAGTAGTTTTGGGAGCCTAGAGAGTGAAGTAAGCATGGTATCATCATCCTCAGTCTGCATAAGAACAGCAGGCATCTGCAATAGAATGGGATGATCTGAGATTTGGGTCAACAGTTAGAGACTCCATCTTTATCATCCTATGTATAGAGTTCTTCTGTGTAGCATAACCTCTGTCAAAAATTTCAGTAATGACCATGAGCCAAAGAACAGTGATAAAAATAAATGAAAAAGACTAAAAACTTGTAGTTAAAGCATAGAAAAGAAAGCAAAATCATATATTTTTCCCCCTGCTGTGCTGAAGGGTGACATCTCACTTTTAGGAAAGGAGGATAAAGTTTATTTCTACAATATCTCACCATAGGCAGTCAGTACATTGATATTTCACGAAAAAATGGCTGAGGCAAGAGTTAACATTAAAGCATTGGTGTTTTCCAATAGTGTTTTATTACAGGAAGATCATATTTGTTCTAAAGAGTATTGCTTTAAATGAGATTATCTGCACCACAAAGTTTTTGGGAATTCCAGCCACAAATAACCACTCTTATTGGCCCTTTGTAGTTGTGGGTGGAAAAAAAACATAAAATACTCATAATGGTATTCACACCATTTTAGCATCCTTTGGTCTTCCCTTTTAATCTTGCTGCTGAAGAAGTTTCGCAGATTTTTGGAAACGGCACACATTTTAACGGGAAATGATTTTGTGTCACCTTGAAAAACTTCTTGAAACTTTTTTTTTTTGAGATGGTAAAAAGGAATGCCATCATTCTGGAAACCTTTGGCCATCAAAAGATCTCGGTTGGATAACTGCATGAAAACTGTCCAGAAGCAACTTATACAAACAGTACACAGGTTTAATGTCTTCTCAGCACTAAGGGAGTAGTTACTCAAACCTTTCGACTTAGGAAAAGAAAATCAGAAGAGTAAAATACCCCTCTTCTCTGCATCCATAAACAGTCGCGTTTAAGGAAATTGTCCAAAACATACAAGTCCAGAGGTTAAACATAAAATTGATGGAATGCCAACTGATCCATAAAAGGCCGCACTAAGTTGTCTGTAGCAAAGTAGAATACAAGTCCAAATGTGATGGAGATGGGAAGTGCAGGTAATGCCTTCTTGAAGATAGCAAGAAGTAAGAGGGTAAGGCACAGGCCCTGTGAAAACAGCCAATTAAACAGTTTTATAAACCAAGTTTAGTAGTCATCTACATTATCTAGCGAAATATTTACCAGTGTCCTGTGGTTCAGAGTGGAGTAATCTGGAACACAGAATTATGAAATGAATTAAAGAGGACCTTTCATGTCCTCTAACATAGTATGTGTTATATACCGCTGAAAAGTTGACAGTGCACTGAATTCAGTTTTGCCAGTTATCTTCCTCAGTAGAAGTGATATCCGTACCAAAACCTCTGTAACTGGAGCAGATACTGGCAAAACTGAATTTGGCGCAAAACTGAAGTCAGCTTTGCAGGGGTATATAACACAAACAATGTTAGAGAATATGAAAGGTTCTTTTTAAGTTATTGGATACGGAGAAGTATTGGCCATATAAAATATGCTACCATATGTCCAATCAGTATACCCCATCAATTTAAAGGGAGTCTTTCAGCATTAAACACACTTTGCTTGAGCTGCAGTCTCTGCTTTAGGGAAAACACTTTTCCTATAATTTTCTTATGAATAAAATGGCATTTTTCCAGGGAATTTAAAGCTGAGTCAGAATTGGCTGCAAAGCTGAACATCAGCAGTATATTTGGAAACTGAAGAAATACCTCTACAAGGTACTGCGAATAGGTTTATAACCAACTTACTGCGGAAAGAGTCCCTTTAAATTCCCAGGCCATCTGAAGTCCTCCAAACATCTCCCCAAAATTTAAAGGGGTATTCCATTCTCGGTATTTCTATCACATTATATGACATGACATAAATATCTAATAAATGTGGGTCCCACACGTGGGAACAGCATCTATCTTGAGAGAATCATCTGTTTCTGAAAGTGAATGGCGTCTGCTTGGCCATTTCTATAACTCCCACTTGTGCAGACCCTCTCCATTCACTTTAGAAAACAGACAGTTCCCCTATTCTCAAGAAATATGTAGATCCCAAAGCTAGGGCCTGCATCCATCATTTATAGCATATCCTATGGACAAACACAAATATTGAGGAATGCACCTTTTAAAGGGTATTTTAAAAGAAAACATGGGAGATATAGTAGAATATGCCTCATAGCAAAACAGGTTTCCATGATCATACCACACCATAGAGACTGAAGACTGAGACTTTCACCTAACACTATATACTGTGACAGAGGCATAACTTGAAGCTTCTAGGCACCTATGTAAAATCTATTACTTGCCCCCTGAACCTACTTTTACTACTTTCTAATATAGTATATAACCAAAAGAAGTTTAGTGGTACTCCCCTTTTTGTTTGCAAACTCTGTGGGCCCTGATGAAGGACAGAACTACATAGGTTAATTTCACAGATGGAGAAGTGGGACATGACCAGCCTGAGTTGGGACTTGGTACTCTATGGGTCCCTCAAAGCACACAACAGCTTGATTGAGAATAGGAGTGCGTGGATGAATTTAGTAAATTAATAAAAAAGGGGGATAGGACTTGTACGTGTTACTCACAATCAGTATGGCAACAAAACAAGCCAGGGTCGTATTCCAGTCTCCACTGGCTGTGGCTGAAGCTTTTCCTACAAGGACACTGTAGAAGATAAAGTCTCCAAGTCCAAGTTTTACTCCTCCTACAGAAGAAATAAACAACAGAAAAAGTGTGAAATATTTAATCAACATTGGGGTTTTAATAACCACTTTCACAGAAACCATTCTAACAGTAAAAAATAACAGTGTAAAAAAAAACCCTCCCTCTTACAATATCTGCTTTATACTTCCTAAGAAAACATTTTACATTCACAAGTGTCCTTTATTACAACAATGCCAAGTACATCTGCAGCTGCACACTCACATCAAACTCATTGTAGATAGACTATCCGCATTAAGCAGATGTCACTGTATGACCTGCCAGAAAACAGAGGTAAGCATGAAGCCAAGAGCATTTGAAGGTCAAGATACAAGGTTAAAGTAAAGTATTGGAGAATCCACAGGTAAAAAATACTTAGCTTTATGAGGATAAGGGACCCTGCTGTAGTGCCCTGATAGTCTCTTCACTACAGCAAAAGAACATTTTTGCCCGATGGAAGAGTCTCTAGATCTGCAGCAATACTACAGTCATGGCCAAAAGTTTTGAGAATGATACAAATATTAATTTTTACAACGTCTACTGCTTCAGTTTTCCTAATGGCAATTTGCATATACTCCAGAATGTTATAAAGAGTGATCAGCTTAACAGCAATTACTTGCAAAGTCAATATTTGCCTAGAAAATGAACTTTATCCCCCAAAACACATTTCAACATCATTGCAGCCCTGCCTTAAAAGGACCACCTAACATCGTTTCAGTGATTGCTCCATTAACACAGGTGTGGGTGTTGATGAGGACAGGGCTGAAGATCAATCTGTCATGATTAAGTAAGAATGACACCACTGGACACTTTAAAAGGAGGCTGATGCTTGCCATCATTGTTTCTGTTCTGTTAACCATGGTTATCTCTAAAGAAACTGCACAAAAATGGCCTAACTGGGAAGAGTATTGCAGCTAGAAAGATTGCACCTCAGTCAACAATCTATCGCATCATCAAGAACTTCAAGGAGAGAGGTTCCATTGGTGCCAAAAAGGCTCCAGGGCGCCCAAGAAAGACCAGCAAGCGGCAGGACCGTCTCTTAAAAGTGTTTCAGCTGCGGGATCGGGCTACCAGCAGTGCAGAGCTTGCTGAGGAATGGCAGCAGGCAGGTGTGAGTGCATCTGCACGCACTGTGAGGCGGAGACTCTTGGAGCAAGGCCTGGTCTCAAGGAGAGCAGCAAAGAAGCCACTTCTCTCCAGAAAAAACATCAGGGACAGACTGATATTCTGCAAAAGGTACAGGGAGTGGACTGCTGAGGACTGGGGTAAAGTCATTTTCTCTGATGAATCCCCTTTTCGATTGTTTGGAACATCTGGAAAACAACTTTTTCGGAGAAGAAGAGGTGAGCGCTACCACCAGTCTTGTCTCATGCCAACTGTAAAGCATCCTGAAACCATTCATGTGTGGGGTTGCTGCTCAGCCAAGGGAATCGGCTCTCTCACAGTCTTGCCTAAAAACACAGCCATGAATAAAGAATGGTACCAGAATGTCCTCCAAGAGCAACTTCTCCCAACCGTCTAAGAGCAGTTTGGCGCTCAACAATGCCTTTTCCAGCATGATGGAGCACCTTGCCATAAAGCAAAGGTGATAACTAAATGGCTCAGGGAACAAAACATAGAGATTTTGGGTCCATGGCCTGGAAACTCCCCAGATCTTAATCCCATTGAGAACTTGTGGTCAATCATCAAGAGACGGGTGGACAAACAAAAACCAACAAATTCAGACAAAATTAAAGCATTGATTCTGCAAGAATGGACTGCTATCAGTCAGGATTTGGTCCAGAAGTTGATTGAGAGCATGCCAGGGAGAATTGCAGAGGTCCTGAAGAAGAAGGGTCAACACTGCAAATATTGACTTGCTGCATTAACTCATTCTAACTGTCAATATAAGCTTCTGTTACTCATAATATGAATGCAATTCTATTTCTGTATGTGATAAAAACATCTGACAAACACACATAAAAACCAGAGGGCAGCAGATCATGTGAAAATATAATATTTGTGTCATTCTCAAAACTTTTGGCCATGACTGTATAGTAGGAATCCAATGCACTAAATTCTACTTGCATTTGATGTACTTGTGTGTCATGTCATAATATCCTTCACATCATTACTAACATAACATATTAAATGCTAATTATAATTCAGGAAGTTTTGGTCCTTGTGGAGCTTGGTCACCAGCATTGAAGCACAGGTTTGAGTTCACCCTGCAATAACGCTGACCAAGGTCCAGGAGGCTCAAAACATCAAGAGGTACTAAATCTAGAAATTACCAAAAGGGTTAAACAATCATTTCAGGAATTTACAAAATGACAGGTACATATTCATGTAGAAATAAGAGTAAGAAGATACAGTCATATGAAAAAGTTTGGGCACCCCTATTAATCTTAATCATTTTTAGTTCTAAATATTTGGGAGTTTGCAACAGCCATTTCAATTTGATATATCTAATAACTGATGGACACAGTAATATTTCAGGATTGAAATGAGGTTTATTGTACTAACAGAAAATGTGCAATATGCATTAAACCAAAATTTGACCGGTGCAAAAGTATGGGCACCTCAACAGAAAAGTGACATTAATATTTAGTAGATCCTCCTTTTGCAAAAATAACAGCCTCTAGTCGCTTCCTGTAGCTTTTAATCAGTTCCTGGATCCTGGATGAAGGTATTTTTGACCATTCCTCTTTACAAAACAATTCCAGTTCAGTTAAGTTTGATGGTCGGCGAGCATGGACAGCCCGCTTCAAATTATCCCACAGATGTTCAATGATATTCAGGTCTGGGGACTGGGATGGCCATTCCAGAACATTGTAATTGTTCCTCTGCATGAATGCCTGAGTAGATTTGGATCATTGTCTTGCTGAAATATCCATCCCCGGCGTAACTTCAAATTCGTCACTGATTCTTGTACATTATTCTCAAGAATCTGCTGATACTGAGTTGAATCCATGCGACCCTCAACTTTAACAAGATTCCCAGTGCCGGCATTGGCCACACAGCCCCAAAGCATGATGGAACCTCCACCAAATTTTACAGTGGGTAGCAAGTGTTTTTCTTGGAATGCTGTGTTTTTTGGACGCCATGCATAACGCCTTTTTGTATGACCAAACAACTCAATCTTTGTTTCATCAGTCCACAGGACCTTCTTCCAAAATGAAGCTGGCTTGTCCAAATGTGCTTTTGCATACCTCAGGCGACTCTGTTTGTGGCGTGCTTTCAGAAACGGCTTCTTTCGCATCACTCTCCCATACAGCTTCTCCTTGTGCAAAGTGTGCTGTATTGTTGACCGATGCACAGTGACACCATCTGCAGCAAGATGATGCTGCAGCTCTTTGGAGGTGGTCTGTGGATTGTCCTTGACTGTTCTCACCATTCTTCTTCTCTGCCTTTCTGATATTTTTCTTGGCCTGCCACTTCTGGGCTTAACAAGAACTGTCCCTGTGGTCTTCCATTTCCTTACTATGTTCCTCACAGTGGAAACTGACAGGTTAAATCTCTGAGACAACTTTTTGTATCCTTCCCCTGAACAACTATGTTGAACAATCTTTGTTTTCAGATCATTTGAGAGTTGTTTTGAGGAGCCCATGATGCCACTCTTCAGAGGAGATTCAAATAGGAGAACAACTTGCAATTGGCCACCGTAAATACCTTTTCTCATGATTGGATACACCTGGCTATAAAGTTCAAAGCTCAGTGAGGTTACAAAACCAATTTTGTGCTTCAGTAAGTCAGTAAAAAGTAGTTAGGAGTATTCAAATCAATAAAATGATAAGGGTACCCAAATTTTTGCACCGGTCAAATTTTGGTTTAATGCATATTGCACATTTTCTGTTAGTACAATAAACCTCATTTCAATCCTGAAATATTACTGTGTCCATCAGTTATTAGATATATCAAATTGAAATGGCTGTTGCAAACACCCAAATATTTAGAACTAAAAATGATTAAGATTAATAGGGGTGCCCAAACTTTTTCATATGACTGTAGGTCTATTTCCTTCAGTTCCCTCTCTATCTTCAGATAAAGAATGACTAAGAGGCAGGATTTAGCTTGCTTGGTTTATATTGGGAAAGTGTCTACAATGAGTTGTCTCACAAGCAGATACATAGTAGCCTCAGGGCATTCCATTTCATCACATATATTGTTTTACATGCATATGCACTATGAATGCTGATTTAGGGGAATAAAGTGGCATAGAGGACACAGCCTTGCCACAGTCCCTGCCAGTCAGCTGACTGCTTGGGGTATGAGGTCTAAGACACCCACTATTCTGATATCGATGACCTAAAAAACATAAGCAAAGTCAGCTCAATTAATCGTTGTGAACTTACTACATCGATTATTTCAATGATTTTGGATCCATTCCATCCTGACATTAGATAAAGGACACGTCACTAACCGTACACTATCCAGGTTTGCTGATATGTGAATAATCCAAACCAAGATTCTGTGGCAAGTAAAAATGGGAGTTTCCTACAATCATCATTTATTAATCGTAATTGAGGTAAACTGCTCAACTAATCGTGACTTTGATTTGGGTCATAATCGCCCAACCCTACGATAACCTACCCTCATTTTTGTATATTTAGTTTCCTTACACTTAAAAGGGAGTCTGTCAGCAATAAATTGATTATAAACCTAATCCCAGTACCCTATACAGGCTATTCTACAGTATCTAACTAGGTCTCTGATATTCAACTTTTGAGTCCCATTTCATGTAAATGGTCTTTTATTCACATGCAAAAATGAGGGGAAGTGCTTTGGGGGTGTTGACGGTATTTTCACGTCTGATATGCAGCACCATTTTGCCCGACAAATCTAATGTGTAGGGCCAACTTAAGTCTATGTGCAGCTGACTGGCATATTTATGGGGACCTCCTGCTGGTAAGAAAATAGAGTTCCTTCCAGAGATGCTCCATCCGAAAACATAGCTAGATAGATAAAACATTGGGTTACGGCTCTTTAGTTTAAGAAATATTAAAGAAACTGTACACATAGGAATGCTCCTTATTTTTGTGTGTTACAGTCACAACCTGCAGGTTAGTTTATATTCCCTGTAGATCCCCTTATTAGTGACTTTTGATTTATATAATTCTCGAATATGGTCTTTAAAATGGCTCCATAACTGGGGCTTTAACTCTTCAGCTGTATATACGTGTGTCTACATAAAGATTTACAATTATAAGGGTTATGCAGGGAAAAATAAAGCTTAGCAGCGCATTCTCTGCACTGGATGAGCTTTAATACTAATATATAAGCAGGTCCCTGAAGCACTGATGATTACATCTGCAGAGTAATCCATCTGGGAAGGCCAGATGTCTTGTTCCTTTGCCTCTCCTGGTGACACTTTGTCTTTCGATTACATGACAGACTCTGCTGTACTCTACGTACCTGGAGCAGGAGTAGAGCAGAGACAGTGATGTCACACAAAGTCATAGCGACACATGGGGAGCACGTACAGATTTCTGGCACCACACTGCACTTTGCACAGGTAGTCACTGGTGCTCCAGAGGACCAGCCTATACATTAGTAATAAAGCTTATCCATTACAGGGAATGAATTTGTAAGATTTATTTTTCCCTGCATAACCCCTTTAAGGTCATAGCCCCTGCAAAAACTGCCACATAAGTGCAGCCTAGGGAAAACAGACAATATACTGAATACACTGCGTGTAATACTGGAGAATTTATGCAGTATAGCCCTTAAGCTGTTCTTCAGTCATAAAGTCATAAGACATCTGCACAGTAACATAGAATAGGTATGTGTCTATCCTTCTCATGAAGAAGTTTGTGCTGCGTTCACTCAGACCTTCTGCACATTCCTGTGAAATGAGCTGGGGGTCATGAGACAGCCCATAAAGAATCTCATTACATGGCCTATAGGGAAAAGTTGTGATAAAAAATGTGTCCTGTAACAGCAGCACACGCCTGGGAGCACTAATCATATTAGACAGTTCTGCTTCGTAGCAAAGTTGAGTGTGGGATACTGGTCTGAAAACGTATGCTATATATGCAATTCCCACAGTGCTTGACCCAGCAATATTACCACTTTCATAGTATAACATAGTTACAATATCTAACAGGGAGTCAAAGTATTGCATTTTTTTCCTTTTCATAACACAGACTATAGAAACAGACTTCTAATATACCATCATGATTTCTCACAATGTTCTATGGCAAAACTGATAATCATCATGTATCCTAGAATAGATTCCATACAATACAACCTACCATTTCTGCTGTCTCTCTCTGCACAACGCTGCCCTGACAGCACAGTTCCATGTACAGTATATGGGACTTAAAGGGAGTCTATCATTTGCAAAAACACTTTTAAGCTAATGCATATTGGAATGGGCTTTAAAAAGGCCATTCTTCTACCTTTCCTTGTTTTCTTCTCCCAGCCGATTCCAAGATAATTTGTTTCTTCATGTATGTAAATGAGCACCACGGAGCACCCGGGGCGTTCCTCCTCTTCTGCGAGCACCCATAGTCATCACTTATCACCACCCCTTCGTCCATTGCGGTGACTCCCCTCTTGGTCTTCTTTCTTCTCAGTTCTCGCCGGCAGCGAATTCTCACGACTGCGCATGTGCAATCGGGCTGCCATTTTCCGGTGGTCTGTCACAAGAGCATGGCAGAGCCAACTGCACATGCGCAGTCACGAGAATTCGCTGCCGGCGAGAACTGAGAAGAAAGACCAAGATGGGAGTCACTGCAACGAATGAAGGGGCAGTGATAGGTGATGACGCGATGGGTGCTTGCAGAGGAGAAGGAATGCCCCGGGTGCTCATTTACATACACGAAGAAACAAATTATCTTGGAATCGGCTGGGAGAAGAAAACAAGGAAATGTAGGAGAAGAATGGCCTTTTTAAAGGCCATTCCAACGTGCCATTAGCTTAAAGAGGACCTTTCACGTCCTCATGTATATGCGGTTTTACATACCGCTAGAAAGCTGACAGCATGCTGAATTCAGCGCACTGTCGGCTTTCCCGTTATATGCCCGGGGGTGGAGATATTCGGGGTCTAAATTTCACCGTTCACTGTCACTGTGCTCGTCCATAGCCCTGTACTGGGGGGCGATCCTCACAGCTCAGCGTCATCACTGGGCTGTAAGGAACGCCCCCTCTGACAGTACTCGGCTATGGACTAGGACAGAGAGAGGGGGTGTTCCTTACCGCCCAGTGAGGACGCTGAGCTCTGTGAGGAACGCCCCCCCAGTACAGGGCTATGGACGAGCACAGTCAAGGAGGGCATTCCTCACAGCGCAGCTAGACTGTCAGGAACGCTCTTCTGACAGTGAACGGTGAAATTTAGACCCCCGATATCTCCAGCCCCGGGGCATATAACGGGAAAGCTGACAATGCGCTGAATTCAGCGCGCTGTCAGCTTTCTAGCAGTATGTAAAACCGCATATACATGAGGACGTGAAAGGTCCTCTTTAAAAGTGTTTTTACGAATCATAGACTCCCTTTAAATCCGGTTTCCTATACAGCTGGGTGGACAGGACCACCACTGTGCAGGAAAAAGGAAACAGTGACTGGGCTGCAGCTCTGAATCAATTGCTGCGTGCCCTAGAGGATAGCCCTCCACCGATCATAAAGTAAAGGTATATTCTAGCAATTTACCATCATTTTACAAAAGGGGGAATAACCCTTAAATGAGCAGCCACATATTAAATTATTAAAAATACAAATATGTACTCCCAATATATATGCATTATAGATGTGACTCCAAACTCAAAGACCCCACCTATTTCAAGACGGAGTCCAAAGAAACCTGTGGTAAAAACAGGTTAGTATTATTTACATAGAGCACTACATCCCAGAGAAGACTTCTGAGCTGTATATTCATAAAGAAACCAGTGTGTATTGCCATGTCAGTGTGAAAGGGGAAGGTCAGAGAAAACACAGGCTAGACTAAAGAGATAGAATACTGAGAAAGAATATACTACATACAAAATGCCCATTGAGATTTGAAACTGCAACTCCACAAGCACAGGCATGTCAAAGAAGGCAGGTCTGCCCGACAATGTATTGCAACATAAGGCAAACAGATACAGATTTTTACAACCTATCCTTTATTATGTCGTGTTATGTAATGCTTTTGGATGTTTTTCTATTTAATTTCTCAATGGTTTTCACTGATAACATAGCTTAACACTTACGTTCTTCAGGATCTTCACTTGGAGGTGCGTTACTAGGCAGAGCTTGCACAGCTGCTCGTGACTCAGCAGTAGAGTTAATTGGGCCAATTCTGTTATCCCTTTGTTCTTCCCAATCAGCATCAAAACCTCCATTATCATCTGGCGTAGCGGCATTACCACCCGACTCTACTGGCACTTTGTGGGTAAAAGAAAAAATTGCTATGGACACATGCTACTGAAATAGCTAAAATGCAAACACAACTCTCACACACACAATTTACAATAAAATTACAGCATGTGTAGGAACCAGACCTATAGTTGTAGGAAATATAATAAAAAAGAAGCTTTACCTATCACCTCTATGACACTTATGCTCTAATATGAGTACATGTCTATATATTTATCTGGAGAGAAGTGTGTATCTATTGATGTCTAATAAGTGGGGTTATGATGACAAATCAGACCATAGACTTGGGTAAACCCAAATAGATTCTGTCAAACCCATTTTCTTCACCAATATCTATGACAAGTCTATGGTCAGCTTTAGACAATACATCAATGCAGAAAGTGGTCACTGCATCCAGTATTTTTTTTAGGCTTTACATAAAGCATTCTCCAGAATGTGACCACAGGCTAATTCCTTTCAAAGGAGAGAACTAAAAAAAATAAAAAAATCAATTGAGAATTCTTAGAATATGCAAACAGTAAGGAGTGTATTTCAATGACAGGTATGTAAAACAAGTAACTGTTTACATGGTCTTGCCTTTCTGAATTATAATGAGTCTTTGTTTGTACTGCTAGAGGCTGCTGATATATCAACATATTTGGTGTTCAACAGAAGTTGTGTATATATCTATAAAACGGAGGTATTCTTGCAATCTAGAAGTCACTAATTCAATCTATGCAAACTTACACTAAATGCCAGATTTATCACAGTAGCTGATGCTGGATGATAGATCTGGGTAGTGTAAGTTTATACCACCTATTAGTTGGCTTTTGCACCAAAATTTTGAGACGCTGGAGCAGATTTATTAAGAATGGTGTATACACCATTGGTCATGGTCATACACCAGTTTTAATAAAGGCCCCGACTGGCACAGGTCCGAGTGATTTATGAAGAGGCTCCAGGCTCTTCGTAAATAAGGCACATGTTCCTGTGCCAGAATGGAGATCTACGCCAGTTAGGAACTGGTGCAGACTGACATCTTAACTCTTGCCAGAAAACTAGTACGAGTTATAAATGAATATGCTGGGCCAAGGTGTCCCTGCCCCTGCTTACATTCGCACAATTTCGCGAACGAGAAACAAAATGGGGGCTGTGGCGCAGAAAAGGGCATTGCGCCAGATACACGCACCAATATCATCACAAAGCCAAGCCACCCTACCTTGTGAATTATATGATGGCTTCTTTGACCCACTCTGTGCAAATCCTGGATCTCCATCTGCCATCTTCACTAGCCAGATCATTGTGGCTGAAGACAAAACAGAAAAAAAAAACTATTTATATATAGTATTGTTAATTGGTTTAAGCAGACAAAGTAACGCAAAGTAAAAGCAACTAGATCAGCCCACTCCCCTAACTACCTATAAACTCACATATGACTTACGTTGACAGTAGGGGTGCATACGGCATATAAAGGTTAGGCTCTAAACACATACCCAAACATATATATGCCAGTGCTGTAGAGTCAGTAGGCCAAACCTCCAATTACAATTTTCCTCATATTTTTCCACACCCTGACTCCTTCATAAGTGTCTGACATCCATATTCAGACACTTTTTTAATTCACGAAAAAAAAAAAGGCAATGACGGAATTCCTATGAAAGTAAATATTAAACTATGCATATGATTATACAATACCAATATTTGTACAATTAAAAATGAATAATTTTATTTTGATGACGAGTCTGTAACTTTGTCACATTTAAAGCGGCAATGTTTGTGTTTCAAATATAAGTGCCAATGGAGGCATTGTTTGTGGTATATGCGTATGCCAACCATTCCTCCAGCCTCCACCAGCATGATAAAAGTTGAGTTATGCCCAAAATATTTCCACTCTATATATTGATCTGGATAACTTACATGCTAATGGCATTTACCTGTGTTATCAATGAAAACTTCATACTACATGTGTATTGTTCAATATACTGAAGCTCCTATCTAACTTTTTCCAATTGACTTCATCCAAAACCGGCCCCAATTCCGACTCTACAACTCCACTGTCCTGATGTACAAACACAAATAAGACACTGACACCACCAAAATATGTTCCTGTTCACAGGAGGGCTTCCAATTTAATTTCCCAATCTCATTCAGCCAATCAAAATGGAAGTCAATTAACCAATGACTATGATTTTACCATGTGGGATAAAACCTATGCAAACAGAAGGACAACACACAAAATCCATGCAGAGGTTAAAGCGGTTACCCTTGGTGGAATTCATGCAAGCCAATAATACTACGCACTGAGCCAGAATGACAATTGTTGCACCTCTGCAAAGTCTTGGCACATTGTTAAAAATAATGTTTGCATTATTTTTGTCTAAAAGATGTGGGATTTCATAAAAACATCAACTGTTAATGACAGTTGTAGGGGTTATAATGCACCCTTCCATAGGCCTTGAACGGCAGAAAAGTAAGGGTAACTGGCCATATGAGATACATGGTGTAATACATTGTACTGTGAAGAGTTACACAGTATCATCATCTAGAAGCAATGATGCAGTTGGAATCATTCTCTGCCACAAAGATGTCAAAAAATGACTTTCTTCCAGGCCTGTAAATAAGGATTTCACTTTTTTTTTTTTTTTTTTTTTTTTTGACAGCAGGAAATAACCAGTGTAATCCCTGTTAATAGAGCATACATACAAGAGTAGATTAAAGCTGGAAAGAGGGTTTCATTTCTCTCTTGAGCAGTTTCCACAAGCATACGGAGGGGTCCCTTCGGACACAGAACAGCTATAAGATCTAAAAAGAAAACAAAGATCAGATTTTGTAAAATCACGATGTTCACATATTTTACAATTTCTCGTATAAATGATCACTTTACATAGCCCTGACAGAATCTATTGTACCTCTTGGCCTTTTAAGGTTTCCATTAATAAAGCTATACAGACATGACTGGCCATTTGAACACCACTGTATTGATAGTTACAGGATATATAAATCGAGACAGTTATTAACCTCCAGTTATAAACAACTTTTCATAAATGAATAGTACATGCGAATATAAGAAACTAATATAGCTTTATTAAGGCTATCTGTTCCCTTCACCACTTATAAAGGTGATCTCCTTCTCCTGATCTACAATCTGACTGGTGGTTTACATAGAGATCCATCTCCGTATTCAGACTAACACAGGCCTCTATGGAGAAGGGAGGGGTGGTGTAGGAGGCTGCTGCCGGCTTGTTAATTTATTTATTACTTTATTTTGTACACTGGTAGCCTCTCATCTACAAACCTAGTAGTGTTAAAAGAGCACAGAATAGAAAAGTAACAGCAGCAATCATTTAAGTGTGTTCACCCAGCCTGAAAAAGGGGAGAAGAAAACATATTCCTTTAATAAGATATATTACAAACTTTCTTGTATTACTTTGTACGATTCCTTTATGCAAAATTGTTTATAACTGAAGGTACGCTGTAAGACAAAGGGAGAGCAAACTATGGACTATAGGGAAAAACACAGCATAGTGAAGTATTGGAGGCTATTCCTAAATTGCCCCTTAGTGAGGGTCACAGATTATCACACTTATATCTGGTCTATCATGTATATCAGACATAACAGTTTGTTTCTAAAATTGGGATATGCAACTTACCACTCTGTACTCACAGACAGAGAAGATCTTCAGCAAGTGATGTGCTGTGATCTAAAACTGTTACATTACTGGAAATATGTCAATCCATAATATACCACACTATGTTTTGGTGTGTTTACTTATCTATTTAGAGCAGAGGTCCCCAACCACCGGTCCGTGGACCAGGCCGTTGGGGGTTCTTTGCTGGTCCGCGGGCTGGCCTCAGTCTTAGATGGATACTTCGCGCTAGGCCATGTTGTTATGGTAACGTTTAAACTATCGGGTAGCGCGGAGTCCTGTAACTGCTGAGGATGCCGTGCTACCCATAGTTTACACGTTACCATAGCAACGTGGTCTAGCGTTAAGTATCCAGCCTCGGTGTTGCTTACCTTACCATCCTGGCGGAGAGTCTTCCCGTCCACATGGTGGAGTAAGCATATAACCCTGCCCCCATATGACCAAAGTCCCACCCCTGCCCCACCCCGCCCTGCAAGGCCATCCTCTACGGCAGCCGGTCCCTGGTGCAAAAAAGGTTGGAGACCACTGATTTAGAGGATTGGGTGACCATCCTAGACAATCAGAGAAATGCTCTATATGGCAAGTCAGTCAGGTTTCTGACATTGGTTCATTAGTTCTCAGTGATTATTACAGTCCGCGTTTCAAAAATAACCAGTTGGCCACTACTGAGTATGGTATTTATATTAAAAGACGCATCATCACTCAATTTTAAGATATGTGGACCGTGTGGCAGGATCTAATTGGCACCATTCTCCTCAAAGGGTAGACTGTTTACGTTAAACAATTAGCATACCACATGTAGGCAATTTGAATGAAGCCATCCAAACTCTACTTGCAGCAACTCCTTAGATTCTACAGGGTGGGCCATAAGTATGGATACACCCGGGTGGTCCATAATTATGGATACACACAGATAAAATGGAAGTGGTTGCTGATATTACCTTACAGTTTGTGGCATATTATTCAATGGGAAGGGGGTCATGTGACACATCAAACACATGGAGAATTGCACAAGAAAAACAATGGTATCTGGGTGTATCCATACTTATGTCCCACCCGGGTGTATCCATACTTATGGCACACCCTGTATATATTTAGAACGATTTTCTATGTAAAAGTAAAAAACAATTAATAGTACACCACAGTGCTGAAATTGAATTTTTATACTACACTTACCGTAAACTGATATAACAGCAAGAATAAGCCAGGCTGTCCATTCTGGAAGGTATTTGATAAACACCAAAGCCATCAATGCACTGATCATAATGAGATAAGCCTGCTGTAGGAGAAGCGGTCCCTTCCAGTGAATGCAGATCATACCGACTACTCCAAAATTCCAGATCATCAAGGCAAGAGTGATGTAATCCATAGCCACATTGTATGTCTTGAACACTTCGCTGGAAAGTTGATTATTAAAGGTTATGGAATTGAATTGAAATGTGAATTCACCCAACATTTAAATTACTCTTTTACCAAAACCAAGTTCACCATCTTGCTCAGGCTGGGTTCACACCTGTGCCTGCATTCCGTTTGGGGATTCCATTCACAAATCAGTTTGAAAAATGATTTTCAAACTGTGTTTTTCCGGCGGAAACCCGATGGACCCCACTATAGTTTAAACCCAAGCGGACCCGAACAACGGAAACCCGAACGCAGGTGTGAACCTAGTGTAAGAGTTCGTGCAAAGATCCAAAAAGCAGAGATTTGGGCTCCTGTATGTAGGGTCCTTGTACTAATGGACTGATGGGACCTGTCACTTTGAACATTGTGTCTGATCTTTAGGCAACAGGGTATCGAACTGGTTACTGAAATGATTGCTCAGGAAAAGTGGCGGCTAGACAAAAAATTCCACCTGTGCTGTATTCAATGGAGTGGTGTCAATGAAGGATGCCATGAGTTGGAAGAGGTGGTGAAACACCCTCTTTAAATCTCTACTTATTCTGGGTTTAAGAGTTCAGTACACATTTCTACATAGTCACTGACATCCTTCCCTATCACTGAATAGGGTCACCTACTCAGCTTCTAAGCCCCCAGCGAGAAGGGATGTCCTAAAAAAAAACCAAAAAACCTATCAATCATTATCAATTACGTTATCACTTAATCTCCTTCTGTTTACCATGTTGTTCACAGATGAAACAGTTGTCCTGTCAAGATGGCCTTTGGTATGAACTTCCAACTACAAGCTGCTCACATCTATAATATGGCTGCAAATTGACATGACATATCAATCTGCATTCTCCATTAAAACACAGTACTAGTTTCCTGGGTACCATGTAGAGTAAAGGATGTGGATTGGCTATTTTAGGGATGGAAGCAGTGTGCAGTTGGAAAATATGGCCTTCATAACAAAAGAATGTAGCTTCACAATGAGAGAAAATCGTGCCAAACCAAAGACATAATAGTTTTAGACAAAATTCATATTTCCATATCATTTCTTTAGGTTTAATGGGTTGCCAAACCCATAAAGTCTTCAGTCAAGTTATTAAAATTTTTTCCCAAATGTGACCATCATTAGTGGCTGCTAAAAGTATTATAGCAGTTACCTCCTCACAACTGTCTATTTATTCAGTGATATGGGTAGGTAAATGTACTGCTGCAAAACTACACAAAATTACCATTAAGGAAGATGAGAAAACACAATGAGGATCTGTCACACCACTAGTACTGCTTTTATAGGGGTTTTCAACAGCTGTACAGAATAACACTCAAGAGACAGAGTTTTTACTTCTACACATTCAGAAACTGATGGTAAACCATGTCACTTTGTGGACTACTTCAATCATCAGGACATTTAAGTCCGATGACATTAGTAACCCCTGATATAATGTAAGACATATCATTACTACAACAAGGAGGAAAGGTCATTGCAACTGAATAATATCTACTTACCCCAAGTAGATGAAAGAGAAAAAAAAGAGTAGCAACAAGGACGAAATGATGAGCCAGCCATGAATGACCTACACAGACAAAACATATGTTTAAGAGAACCACAAACTGTATCGTGAGAATTAGCCCTGAAAAAAGCTCAATGCACTAGCACATATTAGCTAAGTGGAAGAAAGGGCATATAGCAGTTTTATCATAGGGAATTTTCCACCATTACAGCATAGCTGCAAATATTACAAGATGAAGAGAGCACTGTCCCTTCCATTCTCAGGAGAGGCAGGGGTCCCAGAGGTTAAATCCCCTCTCCACCAATCTTGTTAGGTCATATCCTAGCAATCTGCTGTAACACTGAAGATTTGGAATTCCCCATTTAAATACCTTGTGATACAGACCCTGGTTGTTTCGACATCATTGAAATTCTACTTTAAACAATTTCTGCATTTTTTTCTTTTTTTAAAGAGAAGTCAGCACAGTGAGAGGGTGAACTTATCAGGCACCTAGGTACATCTATGCAAGTTCAAAGCCTATTCCATAAACTTCAATTGTGGGCCTAAAGTATCCAATCTTATTTGCAGCACTAAAGTCTTTGGCACCTTAGTATAACAATGCTGTTAACAGTTTAACAATGCTGGATCTAATGCATCATACATTAGCGGTCAGCTGAACGCTTCAGTCGACAGCTATTCCTCCCAACTTCTCCATATCTATGCATACTTGGATTGACTAAGTAAAAATGTTCTAAATAGTGATGGGGAAAAAACACTACAAGAGACCTTGGAGACAGCTTAACTCCTGTAAGAACAAAGAACCAGATGAGATCAGGACACCAACATACACATTAGGCTTAAGTTCACATCTGCTGCAGAAACCGCCAGATATCAGCGGAAAGGAAAGTCCTGCATAGAGGACATTTCTCTCCGTGATTTTCATACTGAAAGTGGCGGACCCCATTATAGTCAATGGGTTCCGGGGGTAACCCCTGTTTCAGCGGTCTGTCTCTCCTTCATTTGGGTCCGCCAGAGGAGAGCCCTGCACAGACGTGAATCTAGCCTAAAGATAGTTTAGACAGTCCTGCCAAAAATCGGCAAGTTCAGTCAACGTTTCCCTTTTGGGCACCTTATCACAATCCGTTCTCTACCCTGTACAGAGTCCCTTTTCTTCAGTCTAACAATGGTCATCAGGTATATGATGACTGGTAAACATGGTTTCTAAGCATACTCAGCAATGTGCTACGTGACATTACTAATTGTTACACAAGAGCATATTTGTTGAATAAAGTATCTGGAACATCTGATGTTCAATACCTGGAGTAACAGGTGTCCAAGGCCTGACAAATTGAAAAACAAACAAGAGGATGCTTGGCATTTTTTCTGTGAGTCAGGTTTTTCACATGTCAAAAATTAAATTATTGGCAGATTTCAAAGATACAGATAAGACCTCTGAAATGTAAGATAAAATACAAAAAATGTCTATTGCTGGGGTCACATGTAGGACACATTTTCTCCCAATATTTGATCAGATCTTTCTTCCATGTTCAGAGTCTTAGACATTTCTTTCTGGTAGGATCCAAATGTCAATTTGTCAAAATCCCTAAGGGTGTCTGGCAGCAGGGCTAGTGTCAAACAGTGACATGTTTGCTCATGCTGCCAGGCCATAATTTTTTTTTTCCATTGGAATCTTTGTAGAGGAAACATGGTGGGATGTATCTACTTAGCAGTTAGGACTCTAGCACCAGGTTCTGTCCTCACAAGGGCAACCAGGGACAGACCTGATCCAGTGTGTCTATAGGGATACCATTTCAGGATTGCAGTATCCTGGGTCTGTCTTTTTTTAGGACAACCAGGATTAGAGAGACAGATTTGTACAGGGATTGGAAGGCCTATAGAAACTTTAGTTGCCTAGTCCATCTTTTCACAATGGGGGTGGGAGGCCGTTTGTTACACTGTACTCTAGACATACTACCTGTGACGCCTTCCTATACACATACCAATTATAATAGAGCTGCCATAGCATTGCAACCACTTGCTGGCTATGGCTAGCTTCACAGTGGACCATACCTTTATTACAGAATACCCTGTATAGGAGATTTAGCCCATCTATTCAGGTGGGCAGGTAGCTACACCGTACCTTAGACCGGGGTTGGCCACTTTCAAACCAATGTTATGTTTTTTTTTAGAATAAAAAGTTGTACAATTTTCCAATATACTTTGTGTCAATTCCTCCTGGTTTTCTAGATCTCTGTTTGCTGTCATTCATTCTGCTTACTCCCAGTGGATACAAATCAGTCCATGGTCATGTAATGGCCACTCAGGTTCACAGTTCGTTACTAGGCAGATGTCTGATTACTGTGCTGTGACTATAATGAGCTGTGCACCTGTGTGTTCATCACATGACCAGGGACTGTATATCGCATGACCATGGACTGATTTTTATCCACTGGGAACATGAATGAATGAATGAATGAAGAGCAAGCAGAGATCTAAAAAAAAACAAAAAAAAATAAACAAAAAAACGTGAGGAATTGATATAGAATGTATATTGGAAAAAAATCTGTACAACTTTTTATTTTACAAGCAAAAACATTTGTCTCTCAATATTGGTTTGAAAGTTGCCAAACCCTTCAATAGAAGAGACCATAGCATGACCACCACATGTTAGCTGTGGTTAGTCTCACAGTGGGTCGGAGAACCATTGTCTTCTTACATAATACTCTATATAGTCTAGCAATTCTGGGCTAGGAACTCCCTCCTTAGATTTCAAATAGATGTTGTCCATGGTGGGACCCAAGGTGCTTAGTCACAATTTGGCCCTTTTGCCTTTTTCCCATATATTAGTATGGAATAAATGTTTTAATAAGCCATCTTTTTTGCTGTGAATCAATGCTCGATCTTGGAGTTTTCTTTTTTTTGGTTTGAGGGAAACCCACTTTGCTCTTAGAACAATAAACTACTCCCTAATCCAGTGAATTAATAGGCAAACCATATATGCCTGGGCTCAAAGGGTTTGATGCACACATGGCCTTTTGGGTAAACATGTTCTACACCTGTCACACACTAGACCTATGTGTAAATTTAAACAAAGTCTGCCAAAAGATGTACGGCTATGTTTATGAACTATCTTACACATCTATGGAATATGCAAAGGTCTGTGAGATGTAGGTTCCATGTCAGAGATCCTTTCCCATTTCCAGAACAGGGATCCACTGACCAATAACCTGACAGGTGCTACTGCAGCTGAGAACTGACAGGTGGCCGTGCATGCACAACTCTCTCTGTTCATTTATATGGGAGTTCCAATAACACATGTGTGCCCTTGTTCAGCTGTATTTGGAAAAGAGAGAGATGAACATGTGCAGCCACCTCTCCATTCAAAGCAGGTGTGGCACCTTTAAGGATCTGGAGATGGGCACAGGTTACAGGAGGTGAAAATGGCATCTTTCGGACATTTACAACAGATCCTGTGGATATGCCATAAAGATGGGAAAACTCTCCTTTTATCCATCCTCACACCCCAAAGCATGTTTAGATTGGCCTGTGTATGGTTATTTCAAATCAGTAGTATGGAGTCAGTAGGCCAATCCCCCGACTCAGATTCCTATTTTTCCACAGACTTTGACTCCTGCTTTAAAGAGGACCTTTCACGTCCTCATGTATATGCGGTTTTACATACCGCTAGAAAGCTGACAGTGCGCTGAATTCAGCACACTGTCAGCTTTCCTGTTATGTGCCCCGCGACTGGAGATATCGAGGGGTCTAAATTTCACAGTTCACTGTCAGAAGGGCATTCCTGACAGTCTAGCTGCGCTGTGAGGAACGCCCTCCCTGACAGTACTAGTCCATAGACTTGTACTGGGGGGGGTGCTCCTTATAGCTCAGCGTCATCACTGGGCTGCAAGGAACGCCCCCTCTGACAGTACTCGGCTATGGATGAGGACAGAGAGAGGGGGCGTTCCTTACTGCCCAGCGATGACGCTGAGCTGTGAGGAACGCCCCCCCCCCCCAGTACAAGTGTAAGGACTAGTACAGTCAGGGAGGGCATTCCTCACAGCGCAGCTAGACTGTCAGAAACACCCTTCTGACAGTGAACGGTGAAATTTAGACCCCCGATATCTCCAGCCCCGGGGCAAATATCGGTAAAAGCCGACAGTGTGCTGAATTCAGCGCGCTGTCAGCTTTCTACCGGTATGTAAAACCGCACATACATGAGGACGTGAAAGGTCCTCTTTAACTCAGACTCTTTCATAAATGGTTGACAGCTGTGGTTAGAAAGAAGCAGTAAAGCTCTAACTTTCATATATTCATCTAATTAACTGTACAATATTAATAATTGTATAATATAATTGAAGTCATTATTTACTATCAGTAACTTTATTCTGACTCCACAGCCTTGATTTCAATAAGAAAATATGTTGCTGCCAGTGGTGCCTGACATTGGCTCATCTCCTGCAGGAACAAGAAATCAGGTATCTTGAGATACAACAGGCCTGATTCTTGAACTGCCAAGGGTTAATCACACTGACCCTTATTCACATTAGAATAGGTGACAATCTACTGTAGCTGGCGGGTTCAGATGTGGGCGGCTGTATAGTGATGTATGAAAGGACCAGCAGACCAATTATTGCATAGCAACAGAAATAGCAAACAAAACCCCACAACGCCCCATTAGATCATTACAACGGACTAAAAAGAGAAAAATGAACGTAAATTCATAAAATGTGACCTGGGTCGTCCTTGGACTTTACATTAACTTGTTTTCATCTTGTTACTGTCATCGCCAAGCACACACTTTGATAGACTGCTAGCACTGTGACAAACTGCTCTGAGCCAGAACCTTACTCACCACCCCATATGGCAGTCTAAGGCCAAGCACACAATACAATGTTCATCTGCATTTTTCCTGTAGGCTCATTTCAGTGTGGTCACATTTGTTATGTACTGTATTCAACTTTGAAAAAGGGTTTTTCCTCCATAAAGTGGTTTTACAGCATTTTTACATAACAAGTCTTTAAGATCTTGTGAAACCCTAAGGGGGAAGGCAGGACAAATTTTTGATGAAAATGCTGTAAGGTTTCAAGATAATTTATATGCCGCTATACTCCACTAAGCTTCCTGAAAATACTAAACACTTAGTACAAAATTCTTGTTCAAAGTTATGGAGACCCCTTACTAGCATACTCGCATAGTGGTACACAGGGCAGCTCTAAATTCAGAAATCTGATATTAGGTTGTTCAGATCTAAATATTTCCATGACACCCCCCCCCTTCCCCACTAAATCCCACCTTACAGCCTATACAAAGCAGTAGGACTGCAGTCAGTCAATAGTTTCCTTCACCGTTTACAAGTGGACAAAGATTTGTCCTGGTCATATGAGGACAGCATGGTCACCATCGCTGAGCACTTCTACTTCCATCACATGGCCAGGATAGATTTCTAACCCCTGGAAGTAATCAAAGGATTTCAATGAAGGAATACGAGATCGGATCTATTACTAGGACAACTGTGTTTGAATGTTCGTTACACAAATGTTCGCCACAATTTACAGGGTTTCTGTCCAGAATGTTTGTAGGTTTATGCACGAATGACTGTTTGCTGAATGTTCAAAATCTGCAACTCCAGCAGTCTAAAATCTAATGTGTATAGCCAGATTTATTTTGCACTAAAACTTACACAATATTAGACAGTGGGGCACATTTACTTTCATTCAGTGACACGTTGATAAAATACATACAAATATTAGATTCCTAACGTACTGCTCCATTACTGGTCCTCCAAGCATAATACCAACTAATTTACGACTATAGTCTGAAGCTCAATGACAATACAATTAAGGAGACTTCCCATTCCCCTATGCCACTTTAGGGGGAGTTCACACTACAGTTGCTGTCTTCCGTCATAGATGACAGCAACGGACAATAAACTGTCACAGACCGATTCTTTGTCCATTCCCAATTGACGCCAATATAAACAACATGATGAACGCCATCTTCCGTCACGTTTGTTTACTTTTGTAACGGAAGATAAAGTCGTGCATGCAGGTCTTTATCTTCCGCTACAAAAGTAAAAAAACATGACAGAAGATAGTTTCTGTCATGTTGTTTACATTAGTGTCAATGGGAATGGAAACAGAATCAGTCTGACAGTTTAATATCCGTTGCAGTCATCCTATGACAGAAGACAGCAACGGACATTAGTAACAACTCTCAAACCAGCGTGCAACCTTTTAAACACCATTTGTAGAAAAGTTTTACGCCATACACTTCCTTGTCAACACTTTCTGAAAAGTGGCATGGCAAGGCAGTGATGTGGGCTGTTCCAGTGGCAATTTATACCAATTTTCTGACGTAAGTGATGACTGAAATCTATGCCAGCGATGAGCTGGCACAGATTTCAGTCTAGGCGCATGGTCTTCCGGAGGATGTACTTAAGGGCAAGGTGCAAGGGTTGTTAATACCAGTGTACAAAATAACTGCTCCAACATGCTCTCACACACAGATCTGCGTCACTCCTGTCAAACGAGTGTTACTGTCAGGTCCCTTGCTGTTGCAGCACTGTTTCGCTGCAGCCAAGTGTAGAAGTTGGCTCCTCTGGGCGACTGGAAACAGCCACAACGCTTGGGCGTGGAGTGATGCCAGCAGGACTACCCGATCTGTGTGTGAGAGCCCGGCACTACCAGTAGTCAACCCTTATGGTTGTGGAGAACTCTCTCACTAATGCAATATTGCACAGATTGCTCCCTTAAAGTCAATGTTCAATTTTTCTGGGGATGTCTGCTTTCCTTGGTGAAAAGTCTACAGTATCTTTTCTGCTGTATTCTATTTACTTTTTTTTTTTTTTTTTTTTTACATGTATAGCTGCTTGAACCCTTTTTAATGAACTGTAACTAGGGCTTATTTTTGGAGTAGGGCTTATATTTCAAGCATACTCCAAAAATCCTGAAAAAACATACTAGGGGAAACACGGTACATATTATGGGGCTGCATCACTAACATTATTAAATATACTGTTTTATCTTATCGAATATTTTTCGACACCACCACTTCTATTCGATGTTCCTTTGCAAAAGCCTGCAAGTTGGCACTTTGTTATTACCAGTACAGGACCATGCAATGCCAATTTGCATTCTGTAGCTAACAAGCAAATAAGAGAACTGGAAATGGAATGCATTCATAGCTACAACCTGTATTCTGGTAAATAAAATAGCAGGAACATTACTGAACATTCATGTAGCTGCAACACAGAACATACATGCGTGTATACAGTAGTAAATGGCCAGTCACCTTATAACACCTATACTTGTAGAGTACCACCAGGAGGATGGTCATGACAATGATAACGCTGATCATAATCGCAGTATTGAGGATAGAGTTCAGGGCTCTTTGTCCAACTGTTTCTGTATCTTCTGTAAAAGGGGTGTAGATACTGGAAGAAAATAAGCAAAAATTCAGAAAAATATGACACATCAATGTGTCAAAATGACAGCAAAGACCAACCACACCCAAAATTCTAGAAATGTTCACGTTTGAAACCATTGTGTAACATACACGCAACATACATAACACTGCTCATTATTAAAAAAACATTGCAACATGTTTGAAGGGTCAAACATGTAATAGTTTAGTATTGTATAACTGCTAGCAATTGTTAATCCCTTTAAAGGACCTGGCCGATTCTCGTTTCCGTTGACATACCTGTATAGGGCTTACATGTTTTAATGACACCATTTAATGTTCTTTAGATGTAGTGTCCCATTCCAAAGCACTACAAAAGGTTTACATATATAGCTGCCTGTAAAAACTAGTCTTCACATTGACATGCATGTATGCCTCTTAATGGTGCAAACCATTAGAGAATGGGTGTTGAGTTGATGGTATGACCATGAGTTAAGAGTTCTGGGTAGAGAAGGGGTAGAGGCAATTGGTCTCTTCCTTCCTCAACTGCAAAAGAAAGTAGCATGTGTGGAGTAGAAGTTGGGAGACTGAGCTATAACCCCGAATTAGGCTTGAAGATACCAGCTCTAAGATAGTCGTGTGTTCTACAGTCAGGAGATGGGATATATCCCTGGTCACTTTGTGACCAGTACATGATGATAAAGTTATATGGGCCTCAAAGCTACGACCCTGCCTGTAGCCGCACGTCAGAATAGACAACCCTTAGAATCTACACCCCGCGGCATGGAAATTGTAGAAAACTTGTGCAGTAGCAAGTGTGCAGAGTATAGCACACTGTATAAGGAGGAAGACTTCTATAGCAAGTGAGATTCCGACTGTCATCGGGAAGTGACATCAACCAGTTTCATTACCCCTGTTCTTCAGTAAACACTGTGAGCTACTTTGTTCTGCAAAATTACTGCACAACCACCATGGGCACTCCAACCACCAACAAGCTTAGCGAGGTTTACAACTATTTGGATGTGTTTCGGGGAAAAAAAAAAACAAAACACTACCACCAACGCCAGGTCACCTTAGAATTGTACCAGCCTACAGAGGTGGAGGATTTAGTTGCCACCGTAACCACTGTGATGACTATTACTCCCAATGTCCTTGGTACCCCAACCCCCAATGGGCTGCTCTCTCTCATAGTGTATCAGTGATGGGGGAGGGGGGATAATTGGAGCTTCTGCATACCTCACCACTGAGTAAAACAAGACTGTACTGGCAAGACAGATGACCCTCCCCTCTGCCCTGCAACATTTTCATTAAATCATGAAGAAAAACGAAAGCACTAAGGTATATGGATAACTTTATACTTTTCCAACTACTCAGATTATACAGTTGTGTCTAAACATACATCTTGCTAAGTATATCCTCCTTAAAGCTTGACACGAGAGGACGTAAATCAAAGCAATCCTCAGCTTGTAAATCATTCTAGATATGTTAAAAGCTATATCAGCATGTAACAGAGAGATTAATGTGTTATTTGGCACAAGCCCATAAGAACACATACTGTACTTTGTATAACCAAATCTTGGCAAGGCTGCCATATAGCTGTCAAACTGAACATCTACATATACTAGAGCAGCAATGGCGAACCTTTTAGATACCGAGTGCCCAAACTGCAGCCCAAAACCCACTAATTTATCGCTAAGTGCCAACACGGAAATTTAACCTAAATACTGTGTGGATCCACAATTGCGGACTCGTGAATGGGGCTTTACAGAGCTTTCAATGATACAAAACAACTTTGTACTGAAAGGTAAAACTTTGAATTTGACATAATTTTGAACAATTAATGTTCACTAGTTACATCGCGCAGGATCTGTTTTATAGTGACCGTGCAATGTTATTATAGCCTGTAATAATATCACTTGTCTGCTATAAAACAGATATTGTGGGAGATAAATAATGAAGGGCCCACACACAGTACAATCTGCTCCACAGTAATCCCCACACAGTACAATCGGTTCCACAGTGTCCCCCATACAGTACAATCTACTGCAAAGTGGCCCCCACCCAATATAACCTGTTCTACAGATGGGTGCCCACAGAGAGGGCAATGAGTGCCACCTCTGGTATGTCCCAACATGGCTGTCTAACAATTAACTCTAGTAGGTTACGTACAACAAATACATGAAACGACAGCACCAAGAACTTTCTAATGATCTTTTTACTCCTAGGCCAGTGATAGTGACAAGTGGACATCCTCTACGTCTGGAGGAGAGAGCGTTTCACCAACAACGAAGAAGGGAATTCTTTACTGTAAGAGCAGCGAGGCTACGAAACTTACTGCCCTAGGAAGTGGCAATGGTGGAGTCATTGAGCAAGTTGAATGAGGTCCTGGATGCCTTTCTCGAACAGAACAATATTACAGGTCATGGGTTCTAGATTTTGTTAACCACTTCAGTATCAGTCCAATTTCTGGTCCAGAACCAGACACATTTTCTGGGTTTTTGTATATGCAGTGACGGCTATAACATTTTTATCATTTGGGTTATTCAACTAATTTCTGCGTCTTTTTTCGGACACATAGGGCTTTATTTTTAGGTTTTTATTTTTGCATGTTCAATTTTTTTTTTTTTTATATCCAGTACCCAGCAGCTCTAACCGACTCTGATACCGGCGGATCACTTGACCGCTGGGTCAGAGGGGAGCTGCATCATGGCAACTCCCATAGCTGTGTATACAGCGCTCATTGAGCACTGTGTATACACCCGATCGGGAAGGCAGGGATGGCAATAAACCTTTCCCTGACTTCTCTAGGGGAGCTCCGACTGTAGTTACAGGATTTCGTGCAGCTGCTGAAAACTGCAAGGACGTACCGCTACGTCCTTGTAGAACAAGACAACAACTTCCGGACATATATACTCTATGGGAGGTCTGTAAGTGGTTAAGGACAAGTTGATCCAGGGTTTTATACTGATTTCCAGATTGGATTCGGGAAGGAATTTTTTTTCCCCTTGACATGGAGCAATAGGCATAAGCCTAATGGATTTTCTTTTGCCTTCCTCTGGATCACCACTATAGGGTTATAGGTTGGACTTGATGAACTTGTATCTTCATCCAACCTCATAATGTGTGTGCAATGTCCCACCACAGTCCTCTATGTGGGGGAAACGGGGCAGAGACTTAGTCAGCGAATGAACTCACACAGATCCAACATTAATAACAGCAGAACAGATCTCCCAGTGGCTGCACATTTCTCCGGAGAAAACTACTCTATTGAAGATTTGCGGGTTGTGGTTTTAATGGGACAGTTTAAGACGCAGGAGGAGAGGAAACAATAGGAGTACAAGTTTATGCAAAAATTTAAAACTCTGCAATTTGGACTTAATATTCATGCCAGCTTCATGTCACACTATGTATAAACTGTGAGGGTCACGAATCATCTCCTGATAGCAAACAGATAACAGATCCCTCTGTCACGCACCACAACTTTACAGATTGTTTTTTGACCGGTTGTAAATAACTTCTCTACTTAGATTGCATTTTGTTTTGTTTTTTTTAAGGACTCTAAAACCCTTTGAAGACCATGTGTATATGGTATAAAAAAATCTGTGAATTTTCAGTTCTTGTATAATGTCTGATGAAGGAAGTTAGTCTTCTGAAAGCTTACTTATCAAATATACTCAGTTAGCCTCTAAAAGGTATCGCCTGATTTCTTCACACTTCCACTTCATCCAAACTCATCTACAATATAACATGTGTATACTGTTTATGTTGTACTAGTAAATAAAATCTGACCATCTGTGACATCTAGTGGCAAAAGTGAGAACTACATAGATTTCATACAGCACAGAGAGCGTGGTTAAAAAGGACCTTAAAGGGAGTCTATCATTCAGAAAACACATTTTTCACTAACCCTACGTTGGAATAGCCTTTATAAAGGCTATTCTAGTCCTACCTTTGTTTCTGTTTTCCAGGCAGCGGTTTTTGTGTAAATTCATTTTTTGCAGATATGCAAATGAAGATCACGTTTTATCCCAGTGCTCCGAGCACCGCACTGTCGGCTCTGCCCGAACTAGAAGTGGCAGAGCTGACAGTGCATGCGCGAGATTGTGATCTCGCTGAAGACTGATGCTGCTGACGCAGCAGAAGAGGAGGCAGAACAAGGGAACTCATCATTGGAGGGGACGTGAATACAACGGCCAAGAGGAGGGAGCGAACGTACTGAAGGCTACGCTGTGGTGCTCGGAGCACTGGGGTGCTCCTTGATCTTCATTTGCATATATGCAAAAAACTAATTTACAAAAAAACTGCTGCCTGGAAAACAGAAACAAAGGTAGGACTAGAACAGCCTTTATAAAGGCTATGCCAACGTAGGGTTAGTGAAAAATGTGTTTTCTGAATGATAAACTCCCTTTAAAGTCCTCATCAATGTGTGGTATTATATACTGCTAGAAAGCCGACTGAATTCAGCGCACTGTTGGCTTTCCCGATATGCCCCCCGGTGCGGAAGATATCGGTTTCGTTCATTTTGGCGCCGATATCTCCCCACTGTAAGAAGGGCAAGTGTTACATGCCAGCATCATCGCTGGGCTGTGAGGAACATCGCCCCCCCCCTCCCGATTGTACTCTCTCTTAGCCTTGTACTGTCAGAGGGGGCATTCCTCTCCCAGTGATGACACTGAACTGTAAGGAATGCAGCCTCTGACAGTACAAGGCTATGGAAGAGTACCGTCAGAGGAGGAGGTTCCTCACAGCCCAGCGATGACGCTAGGCTGTAAGGCCTGCCCTTCTGACAGTGGGGAGATATCATAGCTAGAATTAACGGCACTGATATCTCCGACACCGGGGCACATACTGGGAAAGCTGAATTTAGCTTTCTAGCGGAATATAATACCGCTCATCGTTGAGGACATGAAAGGTCCTCTTTAAAAAGTCTGCAACCAAAATAACTATAAGTACCCCGTGCTTAAATTGTACAATCAATTATTATATATACACATGGAAAAATCATTGGACTACAATTACTTAAAAAAAAACAAAAAAAAAAACAAAAAAAAAACTTTACACTGCAGTATGTAGTAGTTCAATGAGGGGAATACAATTTCCAGGTACCTGTCTTTTAGTTTTGGAACATTCTTGCTGCTTGTTAGTAAAAATTTATAAGGAATACTGTGGACAAAAACGGATATAACAAGGCAGATTTACTATTGTCTAAGTTTTAAGGCTGCCACAGATTTTTTGAGTGCCCGTATTATGGCTCTGCGTCCTTGCCTGACGATGGGTGAAAGCACTTTGACAAATCTGGCAGAATTTTAAGACTAAGGCAGTGTTTCCCAACCTTTTTAGACTTGAAGAAAAGCCTTGGAAAATAAATAAAAAATCCTCAGGGGACCCCTACCAAATATACTTTGCCAAAAGACACAATAAGGGCAGTTTAGATGCAGTATTTAGCACAGTTTTTGCATTTACAGCTCAAACAAGTTAAATACATTTGCTTCACTTGTAAAATTAGGAATCCTCAGCAAAAGCTGCATCAAAACTGCATTCATTTTCCTGATGCAGATTTAACTGCACCATGTGAATGCACCTGCTTCCTGCTCACCTCTGCATTCAACTATATTGGTATCCTAAGGAAGGCTGATATAGCTCAATGATGGCATGCAGCCATCTTCCCTCCAGAGTCGCTAGCACTCAGGTAGGTTTTCCATGGAACCCGCTGTCACATCTTAAAGCGTAAGTAAACTTATTTATATATTTTTTTTCTCAGTTTTTCAGTGTACGTCACTAAAAAAAAAAGTGCCTGTGGTTTTAACTATTACTTCTGCCTTTAGCACTGATCTAAGTGATTTTGTCCATACTCCGTACACAAGCAGATTAGTTTACAATGAAGTCTATAGATTGGAGGGGGGAGGGGAAGGAGAGACACAAAGATGAAGTCGTCTACATGGTTAAATGAGCCATTTTTGTCAGAAGAAGAGGCTGGATAGTAATTCAATAACAATAACTCACATGTGTTGTGAAAGTAAACTGTCTCTTTGTAGTGCACTCCTCTTCCTCTACCCTTCCCTCTCTATAGACCTCTACTGTACACTTTTGACCAGTAGCAGTAAGAGGCAAATTATTAAAGAAAAGTGCCTGTTTCTTTACTTAACTATATTACAAAGTCTGTTATCTTCACATGCACTATATATTAAAAAAATAGCTATATTATAAAGTGCAACTAAACTTTTGAACAACTTTTTTATTTTCTGGCAGCATTTTTGTCATTAATACATTTTGTAATATACTCTATTAATGAATTTTGGTTTCTTTCTGTGAAATCCCATTCTACTTTATTCTTTTCCTGCCTCTATGTGCAGAAATATGTACACAGAGGCAGACTCTTGTATATTGCAGGAAAACGGAGGCTAGCAGGTAACTTCAAACAGTTACATCTCAGGAATTATAAAAAAACAAACAAAAAAAGGACAAAAACATAGAACACTGCTTCTGGTGTCATATGAAAGAAGAGATTCTTAGCATATTTATATGCTGCAATTTCTCAGTATTTTCAACTGGTAATGTCTCTGGTCTCATTTCACAGAAAGGAGCCAAGATTCATTCATAAAAGTATTTTGTATAATTAAATTTATTGAGAGTTCTGGGACATTTTCATTTGTAAATCAGCCCCAATGTATTCTGCTTAGTATGGGGATGAGGGGGGTGCAGGCAGATTACTGCAATTTAAATGGACGTCCAGGGTTTTAAATAATGTTAAAAAAAAAAAAAAGAAAAGAAAAAAAAAACAAAAAACACTATTATACATCTGGTAAATCACCAGTGCAGTGCTGGTGGTCCCAGCCGATAATTCCTTGTCCCTCAGCGACGACATCACAAATATCTATATGATCGTCGCAGCCAACAACTGGCCTCTGCAGTCTCATGTACAGCTGTCAAGTGCATGCATGCGATGTTATTTTGCGATACGTACAAATGAGTGGCAGTGTATTTGCCATTATTCAACTACGCCAAACTATGTAATTACCTTCAATAAAAGAAATAAATAATTTAGCACAATCCAGTCCATACATGAAGCTATACTCACAGCTGTCCATCCTTCCTTGTGTAGAAGCTGACCGACTTTATTGTTGCTACAACGACCACCATACAGAGCGTTACTGGCACAAAAAGCATAATCACATGCTTGGCACCATATCTCAAGGTAAGCTCTTCGTCTTCTTCCTCGTCTTGTTCCAGTACTTGCTGTGAACTGTTTTGCGTCTGTCCATTGCTCTGAGATTCAGTGCGCTCATTGTTTCTCCGCTCACTATTGTCATTCTGGAAAGTTCAAAATAATATTCAAAATATGAGCAATAAGAAATGTTTGGCTTTGCAGAAATGAAACATTTACATATACACATCACATATACCTTTGCTCTGTCATCTTACAACCAAAGATCGCAATTTCACCATGTTACATTGTAGCACAATGGAAGTGAGTGGGGACGTGTTGTAAAGTGCAGGATGCTGCAAATGTAACACTACAGCAGGGATGGATTTCTTCAAACTGTAGTGTCTTGTTCACTGCAATCTGAGTCGCAATGTGACTCCATTCAGTTTTATTATGCTGTGGATTGGCATCGTCATAGTGAGATTTTTGTTTGCATGATGGGTACTGTGGCCACAATCAATGTGTAGCCCTGAGCAATCCTTCCTACGTTAGCTTTCAGAAGAAAGATGTCTCTCCAGCAGTCAGTGGCAGTCTATGCTCACTCAACTGCACTATAGTTCCATGCAACATGTGAGTTGTATGAGACTATAAAATTGGTTCCCATAGAAGTCTATGGTGAAAAAGTGTATGTCTGTGTACCTAGTTTCATATAAAGGCAAATGGGGAGAATTTACTAATCCATCGATGCCAGTTTTTTTGGTGTTTGGTCCTTTTTTGTACCAAAGATGCACTGCATTGTTAGTTCTGTGCTCCATTTGCCACTTTTTTTTTTTTTAAAACAAAAGTAGCTGAGCCAGGCAGATACCAAGGCAGGCTGGAGGCGGGGGGGGGGGGGGGGTATTTTGGTCTGACAGAATTCACACCAGAAACTGGCTTGAGTTATGCCAGAAACGTATTGCAGTCCCTAACTAGCCACAGCCACTTAATAATTCAACCGCATCTTGTGCTGGAATTGATCAAGACTGCATAGTTAATGCCAGTCTTAATAAATTCACACCATAGGTATTTTTTATCTATTTATTTTATTTTTTCAGATGCCATATCTGGCAAAAAAATTTATTCTGGCAAGTTCTATCAGGGCACAGCATGAAGGGGCGGGGATTCTGTAGAGCTCTGCTGTATATATGAAGTCTTGCTGAATGCAATAACATCACAATGTGGCAATGGCAATGTGTACATAGGCCTTCTGCTAGTATCCATATCTATGGTTTGTCTCCAATAACAAGAATCTAATTTAATGTGCAGAGAATCAATCATAAAAAGTAGAAACATAAGAATGCAGTTGTCCAATGACCACGTACATTAATATATTAAGTGGCAATAGGCGAATCACGTACATTAATATATCCAGTGACAACAGGCGATCTTACATACATGACAGACTCTAATATACTAACATAAAACAAGCTATTAAGCCATTAAACAGCCTTGGGCAGATGGTTGGCTAACAGACATGTGGATTATAATACTTCCTGTTGTTTCTAGCATTCATTACATAATATCCTCCAGAGATGAGGACGCTCAACAGCCAAAATCATCAGTGCATGAGCGCTGCGGAGATGGGGAAGTGGGCTTCTAAATTATTACAGGATATCACAAATTAAAAGAGGAAATGCTGCACTAAAACGGTTCCTGGTATCTATAGCAAGGAGCTATAAATTATACTCAATTCATTAAAGCGTACCACCAGTTATAAACAACTTTACATAAAGGAATAGTGCAGGTGCATATAAGAAACTTTGTAATATAACTTATTAAGGAGATCTGTTTCCTTCACCACTTATTAAGCTGTATTCCTTATCTTCAGGTTCATGGCTTGCTTACATTATATATGGCTCAATATTAAATGTCACACATAAAACTCTATGGAGAAGGTTGAGGGCTGGTTGATTGATTTATTGCCTCATTCTGTGTATTATCAGCTTCTTATCTACAACCTAGCAGCGTTACACTTTGTTCACATCTGCACTGTGTGTCCGCCCATTGTGAATCTGTCTAAAAAAACTGGAAACAACAGTTACCCAAGGCATACCATAAGCCGTCATTATTGACGGATCTGCCAAATTTGGACACTTTTTTGACTGATACCAGTTGATGGTATCCATTGGTAATCTGATTGTGTCTGCCTCCCATAGATCTCAATGTAAAAAAAAAAAAAAAAAAGAAAGTCTTGGTGCGATCTGTCGTGTATCCTTATTTTTTGGAAAAACCAAAAGTGCTTCAAGTACGACTATTGTCTCCATCCAAAAGAGCAGATACATGGAGGAAATGCTCCAAACTCATACCGGCAGATGTTAACAACACTCTCTAATCAGTTTTTATGATTTTTTTTTTTTTTTTTTTGACAGAACACATAAACTGATTATCTTGGATGCAGATATAAAAAAGCAAGGAATAGCAGAGTGCAACAGCAGCAATTATTTGAGTGTCTTTTCTATCCCCCTCCCCTCTTCAAAGACTAATATGGAGAAAGAAACTGCCTGAAAAGTGGAGAAGAAAACATATTTATTTAGTAAAGCTATATTACAAAGTTTCATATTTTAACCTGTACTATTCATTTATGGAAAGTTGTGGAAAATCAAAAAATAAGGAGTGGGACTGCCACTCTTACAATTGCTGGGGGTTCTAGCATTCAGCCCTCTAGGGATCAGACACTAGAATAGGGGATAATTACTGTTTAAGGGAAAATCCCTTTGGCAATCACAATTAATGGCCATGTAGTTTTGCAGGAAAGTATAATGGTAAACATGCTCTCTTCGCTGTGGTGTGCTCCAAGTATTTAACATACCACCTACTGCTGTACAAATTAGACATTGGGGACATTTATCAATTCTTGCATTTAATTTTTCTGATTTTTAAAAATGTTTTATGCAGTTTGTGCAAAATTTATCACATTCACAACTACTTTAAAGGCTTTTACACAAGGCTGGTCACTTTGTGCACATGGTTTATTTGCAGTAACATTAGAACTAGAACTTCAGTATATGGACAGTCAAATTTTCTTTGAGGTGAATTGGTAACACTTTTAACCAGAGATGTTTATCTAGTGCAACTGAATGGCCTTATTACCTACAGAACTTTTATATTTAAGGGACATTTAACATTACAACATATCACAATGAGAAACAAATCAGAACATGAATAAAGAAATGTGTTCTGTTAACATATTGACTATTTTTATGATTTTGTACAGCATGAGCAAAATGTAAAATTATAATTATATGGCAAGACAAAATTAAAGAATTCAATTGGATTCATTTCCATGAATCTACCATCAATGCCATGTATCTGTAGTTAAAACACGTGTTTCAGGGTATATTTACAGCTGCAGGTTTTGATGCATGTTTTTTGATACAGTTCGTGAAACCAAAATCAAGAGTGTAGAGTAAAAAAACAAATGTAAATGTTAATGCTGTTCCATATCCCTCATGTGAAATATCTAATTTGCCTTTCAGACTGACTTCGTAAAAAGCTATTGAAAGTTTAAAAAAAAAAACCAAACCATCATGCTCTATCAAAAATCCTGAACAAAAACCTGCATGTGTGAATATCAACTAAATGTGGTACTGTAGTTCACACAGTTTTCAATACAAACCAGTACTTGTAAAATTGAGGATAAAGCATGATTCTCTCTCTGACAATGTGAAAAGGTTATAAAAACATATTTCCTAGGTTTTCTGTATTATTGAAACAGGATTCGCACCCCCAATACTCACAGGCTGGAGAACAAGCAGAGGTATGGACTCCTCGTCCTCCGACATATCTGTACATGTGGTTTGTAAGGAAGTCACAGCCCCAGTCTAGTGCATAACACCCTGACAACCACCCTGATAACAAAGCGCGCAGGGATATTGCTCTCTAGTTATGTATTAACCACAGAACAAGTCTGTGAAATCTACACTCCAGAAGAGATAAAAGAATAATAAGGGTAACCACCTGCTATAATACAGACTGCTACAGAAATATTTTTATCAATTATTAAATGGTCATAGATATAATAGTTGCAACAAGAGTTACTTTTAGCATTTGTTTTAGCAAAAAAACAACAAAACAACACACAGGACCATCACTGTCTACAGGTTGTATGTGGGACTTCAGTCCAGCCCCATTCAATTCAATGGAGTTGAGCTGCAATAACACACAAAACGTGTGGACAAGTGTGGCACTGAAGAAAGAAACCATGTTTATCTAATTCTGGACAATCCCTTTAAACTGAAGCTGCATGGTGAGTTACTGCAAACTTGCTGGCAGCGAATCAGCTGTAAACTACAGCTTGAACAAATCTTATCCGCATACTATGATATTTAGAAGGTTTGTTAATCCAAACCCTAAACCCTGTCAGTGTTGATACAAATTAGGGAATACTAGCCAAGTGGGCGGTAACACTGTGGTTTTTCTGTGGCCGGAGTCTGTGTGTATTGTATGGCAGCATTATCACTCACTTGGCTAGTATATTCTAATTTGTATGAACACTAACAGGGCTTATATCTTTGGAATGGATGAACAAATCTGAACAAAACAACTCTTAAAGGTTCAGGGTGACAACATCTTTCAGAAAATTGGGCTTTTCAGACCTGGTAACGGGTCCTCTTTAAGAGGTAGTTGTAATAGCTCTGTATTCCACAGAATCCTTGTATAGAAAAAATGTAAAATCAGGATTTGTGAAAGGCCTCACAGTCATGCACTTGGACTGTCAGGTCTTCCATATAGCAATTGATTTCACTCACTGATAAGTGATAGTTTTAGCATAGTTTTGTGCTCTTAAACACAATTCTCATTACATCACCACAAGGCATTTCCATAAGTGGCCATATACATGTGACTGTACATTAGGACTTTGTCACTTGGTACGGCATGTTACCATGTATCTAAGAATATACTACACTTCCTGTGCATGGTAAAGAACCACAGCGCCCTCTATTGATTGTAGTGAATTATAGCAGGCATGATGGTAAATGCAGATGGTAGAATACTACCTGATTTTACAAGTCTATATTACAGTAGTGGATTTTTGATTTTCCATGGTCAGACAATACATTTCTTGAAGACCAATATAATATGTACGTCTCTGGAGGAAAATAATTAAAGACAATCCCACAGATGAAAAAACAAACGCGGATGTGTGAATAAGACTTAAGTAAGACAGATGCACAAATAGAAAAGATCATTAAAGGTCATTAAGACTTGTTAACTTGTTGATATGGAACCTGCTCAGCTATGCAGCAGTGGCAACTCTGAAACTCTATGTGTTGTGGTTGCTTGGCACTGGAGGATCCTTTGTGCAGGATCACAGTGGGAACTGCCAAGGAGATTTTACGGTCTCTTGCAATGTAGTTTTCAGCTGTGTGTCGTTCTCAGCCACACAGCACCAAAGATATGTGATCAGGCACGCCAAGGAAACTATTTCTTTATACTGACACCTGGAACTCCCATAAAAGGTCTACTATGTTTACTGAATTGCATTGAGCTTTCACTGCAGTAGATGTGTCTGGTACAGCAGGTCAACCTATTTAATTGAAAGGTGCTAATCTGTATTACCACTTAAGCTCCATTCCGATCATGTTTTTTTTTTTTTTTTTTTTACATCTGTTTAGCATATTTGTTTAATGGATGCAAAACATGGACGCAAACGGATGGCCATCTGTTTGCATAGACATCAATGTTAAAAAACATGGATGTCGGTTTCAGCCCGATTTTTAAAGGATACAAAAAAATAGTATACCATATTTTTCTGTCCATTTTTTTTATTTATTTATGTCTATGTAAACGGATGGCCATCCATTTGCATCCGTTAAACTGATGTTTTAAGAATAAAACCCCCCCCCCAAAAAAAAACCCCCCAAAAAACCCACGTTATCTGAACAGAGCCTTACAGACACAGAGAGCGCCATATTGGTTACTGCAGCAAGGGTTGTGGTCCTCCAATTCTGTTCACCTGTGTCCAGGTTCCTTGGGATCAGAAGCCCACAAACACACATGCTTTGGTATCCCAGAATACCAATTTAATACAGGGATGTGCTGCTATAGTTGGGGATACATTAAACTATATTCTCCAGAAGCAAGCAAAGCAATGTAGCATTATATGAATTAGTGCATACATTTATAGTAATTAAAGTTACATTATAATACATTTATCTTTGCTAAAATAATTATAGGGTAAAAAAAAAATATATATACATATATTGTTACCATAGTTGCAGTGTGACTGTCAGCAAAGTCTTCCGGCACCTGTCCCTGCTGCAGCTGAGTAAGTGATGCAGATAATTCAGTCATTCGGGCTCAGGGCAGAGTAATACTATTCAAATCTGACTGAAGCTGTGAAGAAAAAAACACAAAAAAAGTCACAAATTGAGAAAGAAAAAAAAACCCCAAAAAAAACAAAACAGACTACATACACAGAAAGTATATAGATCAAATCAGCAACCTCTGATTAGAAAATAATTTTCTAATATGAGAGGCTAGCACATTGGTGAACTTTGTCGCAGACCATCAGGGACTTCCAAAATGAAGGGGCTCTGTAGGTCAATTGAACCCCCATTAGCACATGTACTATTGCAAGGATTAACAGTATTCCATCAAAACTGGGCCAGTTTTCAAGCGGATCCATGGCAGTGTATGCATATAAATCCGTCATGTGAACATAGCCTTAGACCATACATTATGTATATTTATTTTAAAAGGGAGTCTACCACTTCCCTCCAGCATATTCAACTGCTACTACCATCTTACAAAGGACATTACAGTGATAAACAACAGCACTCAGACCCCTATCATCTCTTGTCTGTGCCACTCCATGCAGTAAGAGTTGACCCTCCCACTGCTATGACATCACTCATCCTAACTGAGCAGCTGAGAGGTGTTCCTATTACTGAAGGCCCGCCCCCAGTGCACAAATTGCCTTACTTGCATAAAACATCAAAATCAGTTTTCTCCAAATCTATAAAAGTGACACTCATAATAAAGGTATGTTTATCGCTTTAATGTGATCTGTAACATGGAGGTGGTAGACTCCCTTTAATGAATATATCTAAGAAGCAAATGCTCAGACTTTAAAAGGAGTTGTACCAAAAACTAAAGATATAATGTTTATGATCAGTGGTTCGGAGGTATATATCCGGCTCCCGAAAAGCCCTCAGCATCTCTTAGTGTTCTATGGATATTTATCCCTTATTCTGTAGATACAGAATTCATGGTACAACCAACATCTACAGCACACCATGACCATGCTATACCACTTTTTACAGTTTTCAGTGTGTCCATAACTTCAAACTCAGCTACTGAAAAGACTGAAGCAGGCACACACACCAGGTTCCCAATAGTGAGCCCTATAATTTGTTGGTTACATAACTAGGGCTATTACTGCTCTGCTTTCCTCGCAACCACTCCAATAAATGCAACTGGAGATCCAATCAGAGAAACGTATTGTGACATTGTGATTTAAGCAAAAAGTCCATTTATATACATTGCCTCTTTGCATGTGAGAAGCTTGAACAAGGTGTTCTTGGCAATAGTCTTAAGTAGGTAAAACACTGATTTATTACATCTATTTTTCATTACTGGTCACGTAGTAACAGCAAAACCGCACACCCAGTAATGAGTAATAGCCTAAAATTTATTTTACTTACAAAGAAAGCACCTTTGGCCCCAGCTATGACTGCAATGAAAACAATGTGTGTTGCAGCAGCCTCATTCAGATTAGCTCCAATCTCTTTGCAATAGACCCAAGTGGATTGAACTGATGATAAACTACACCTAGACTTTTTAACACACACACACACACACACACACACACACACACACACACACACAATGACCTGTGAATCACTGTCCCTGTGCCTCTCAATACCTGGCACATCTGACGCTGGCAGACACATTAAAGGGGCTGACTAGCTTAATTGAAAATACAGCTAAAGGCAGAAGATGGGTTAAAAAGACATAATGGAGAGTTACGTTTATTATTGTCACAAATGCCACCAGGAAATCAAAAGTTGTTGGAAAGCTCAGGTTAGGTTCACACTTGGCCAGGCTCTCTGTCGTTCGGGTCTGCCAGGTGACCCAATCAATGGAGAGCCGGTCTGCTAAAAGAGCGGTTTAGCAGACTATAGGCTACAATGGGGGCCGCAGGTCTGTCGTTTTTTCACTGAAACTGGCAGAGAGAAAAGTTCTCTGTGCAGGACTTTTTCCTACGCCGATTTTCGGAGACTACAAGGCAGATGTGAACCTAGCATCAGTTATACTTTAAAAGGTGTTTTCCAACCCCAAATGGATTTTTCATACTAATGACCGGTGCACAGACTAGCTGTTCCAGAAGCCTTCAGGCAGCATGCCCCGTCCTCTGCATAGAAGAGGTTCCTGGAAATTGCAGCGCACCTCCTATTACTTAAATAAGAGCAGCCTGCACGCGCCCCATGCCCACTGCACCAATGCCTGGAGGCTGCTGGAGCAGATCTGCGCAGGGTCCAGGTATCGGACCACCCATAGGTCACATTCTGATGCTCTATGGGGATCAAAGTATTTGTGTAATGTATAATGCAACTTCTGTAACATATTTTTGGTTTCAATTCCTTACAATTTTCAAGATCTTTGCTTGTTGTATATGAAACATTCACCTTTTACAAACACAGGCTGAAAAAATAACCTGACCATTTCCTGCTGACATAGTAGCACAGTTCAATACTAGAGAGCTACATCACACTGAAAAAGCAATACACTTGAGTCAGCAAAACCTATTTTTAGCCTATGTAAACTAGGTTTCCATTCACTGACTGCAAGCAGAAAAAATGGATCACACAATATGACCATTCAGATGACCATTGGAATGGAAATAGGATAGAGTACAGGGAATTCCTTGTACACCTGCTGTGCCTATAAGGCTGTGTTCACAGAGTACAGATTTGGTGAATTTTTATAGAACCAAGAGTGAAGATTTAAAGAATTTTAAGTTTTTAGTTTACACTTATGCTTTTGTCTTGACTCCACTGGGTCCTGGCTGCAAAAAAACAGGAAAAAAAAAAAGCATTAAACCTGCTTGGGGTGAACAAGGCCTAAAGTTGCAACGATGGAGTCCCTGGTATTGTTTCCATTCAGTTCCTTGGTAAAGTTCATTGGTAAAGTTACTAAGTACTGATGATACTTACAAACTTTCAGTGAAGAGATCAGCGGTCCCCTTTAGGGTTCCTCTTCTAGATCTTTAGGTTTGGCTGCACAACATAACAGCAAGAAGCCACGAGTAAGAAATACAAGTAAAATAAATCTAAAAGACATAAGAAAAGAAGACTGACTAACACCACGACTATAAAACAGCATAAGAATTAGTTATACTATTAGGCTGGAGATACACGTAGGCTTTTTCCTTCGACAACCAGACATAGCATTGGGTGTACACACAAATACATTATAGATTTGACGGCTTGCTATTCCCTATTGCAAAACATACACAAGCTTAGATTTGCACACATACTTCTGAAATGCAGCAATATCACAAAAGATATCATATTATGTTAACCCGCTTCCTGGTTCTCATCATTCTGTAAGAGAAATATCCATTGTCGCATGCGTGTACAAATGTACAAGTAACAGTGTTGAAATTATTGTTTGTTTCTTTTGTACATTGTGATAGGAAAGGTGATGTTATGTCAGTGCAGGGTTAGTTTGATAGCTTAAGCGCCCAACAATGTAACAAGCCTGTATACAGCCAACGTGGTGAGGAGTGGCTGCACAAATGTAGGGAGATGCGCAAAAATTTAGCATTTTCGTATGTTTGCCATCTTCAGGTCATGTTCACACAGCAGTATAATTGACAGTATTTAGCATCAGTAATTGTAAGCAAAACCAGAAGCGGATCCCATGAATCAGTAACTGATTTGTGACTACGTAAACGGATCAGTTTACATCCGTTTTTCGCATCTTTTTTTGTCTCTGCAAAACTGATCATCAAAATGTGATGTGAATGGCCCCATAGAAAGATTTGCTCTTTCATGTTTTGGATCCGCTCTTGGTTTTATTTTACAAATATGACAATACTGCAGCTATGTGAGAGTGGCCTGTGACATCATGGCAAGCTGTTCCAAATGACTAACCAAACTCTGTAAAGTCCCAATTCACATGAGTGTATGGAAATTCATCCCAGCTGCATCTACAGAAAACCGTGTAGTCTGTCCATATGTAGGATCCTATAGTGATCTAAAGTTGACGGCCTATCTTAAAGATGGGTACACCTCGGCTTCAGTGCACATGCCCCGCAATTACGCAATGAAGCCAGGGTGTCCATCTTTGGCTTCACTGAAGAACAGTGCAGGCACCGGGAGGCGTGCCTACGAAGAATCTCATGAATAAGCTGGACAGTTTTCACCAAACAGCGTCGATCGGACCCTTATCTAGGTAAGTATAAAGGTTTTTCATTTTTAATGCGCCTGCGGATTGCATTACAACAGGGCGATTTGGGACACTAAACCCCAGGTCTATAAGGACCTGTGGATGGTTTAGTGTCCCAGATTGACCTGACAGATTCCCTTTAAAGGATGGCTTTTTTCAATAAGTGGCACTAGAGAGCAACTTCTGTCCTCCTGGATGACAGCTAATTTGAAGGACTATTTTTAAGGACTATATACAAATATGCTTATAAACAGGCTGATATAAATTATCAGGTTGGGACAAGTACTCTTCTGTGCAAAAATCAATACATAGCTCTTGGTAGTGAAAGTAAAAGACAGCCTTTAGCTGTAGGGGATTAGAATTGCTTCTCTCAAAAAAAATTTTTTTAATGTTATTTAGTAGAAAAATTATATGTATATATGTAATTATAATATTATTAACAAAACATTCACAGGTCAAAGGGAGGAGATAGAGAGGGCACAGTGCCTCTGCCACATAAAGTGTTTAGAGAGAGAGAGAGCCAGTAAGTAAGACCCATTTACACTGCACCACCAATTGTGAATGTAAGTTAGTTTTACTAACCCTAACCATTTTACAAGATTCGTCTGGAGCCTGAAAAATAAGACCTACTCTGAAAATAAGCCTTAGCCCTTTTTTCAAGCGAAAAAATAGCATAAGACCCCATCTTATTTTCGGAGAAACACGGTAGTAAAGAAGGTGAAACTCGTCCAATCGTTGCGGTCTTTTCAAACAGCTGATCGTGGGAAGTGCATGAGTAAGCCCCCCCCACTGATCTGATATTGGTGATCTATCCTAAAAGTCAATCAATATTTTCTCAGAAAACCCCTCTAAAATTATAAAATGTTCCAATCCTATCCTGACTAAATGATAAATGGCTCAGATTGTAAGCTCTTGCGAGCAGGGCCCTCAGTCCCATTGTGTGATACAATGGGACTGAGATACATTCTTTGTAATGTATCTTTTTTTGTCTGTACTTGAACCCTACAAATTGTACAAGGCTGCAGAATATGTTGGCACTATATAAATAAAATGTATTATTATTATGATTGATTACTACAATTGATGAAGACAGATCCAGCACCTTAGAAAGGATCTGATTAATACATAATTTTTAATTCCATGTTAAAAACAAGTTGTGGAGACCTCAAACACTTACGCGTTTCGAGCAGGAAGCTCTTAATCATAGCACTATTGTTAAGAGCTTCCAGCTCGAGAAGCGCAAGTGATGGAGGTCAACACAACATTTGGTCTGCTGACCAGCAGACACGATCCGTTGCACTTCACTATTGTGCCTGGAATATTCATGAATTATCTACTAGTGAGATGTTATTTCTGCTTCTGTTAATGGATGGATTATTATAGGTATATTCTAGCATGTTTCTCAAAATAGAGGAAAGAAACTAACCAATAAAAGAAGATATCCAAAATCTGCTCACCTTAGGGAAAAAAAACAATTGTAGGAAATGTTCTAGCCGAGGCCTCAGCAGACCCAGATCAAGAAATGCTGCTACTGTTGAATTCTATTTCAGTAGGTGCAACTTGGTGCTTTGCAATTTCAGTAAGAGCAATATAAGTATACAAGCACAAACTAAGGAAGAATAATTGATATAGCAAGCCTGAGGGACAAGTGACAAAGTCCACAATAACAAGCACTCCCTGGATATTCAGATGAGTTATTAAGAAATCAAACAGGTTTCTGTAGAATAAGACATGACAGTAATGGAGGTCTATATTTTATATTTTCTTTTCAAAAACCTTCCTAACTCCGGCCACTGGGACCTATCTCTTAAACACCCAAAAATGTTACGGTAGCAGCCATCCAACACCTATATACCATACACAGGGTGGTCCGGCTTATAAAATTGTAAGACTACTCTCTTTATATACATTATACAAGCAACTGTGGAAAGAGATATCAAGGGACTTCATCAACCATAACATAAAAGTATCTGTCAGGCTGGGTTCACATCTGCATTTGGCTCTGTGCACAAAATCAGATTTTGGAACAGTGTCAAAATCATTAAAAAAGGATTTTGAACGTTTCAATGGGTTGTGAAAACCATCTGCTGGTGTGTGCTTGGAGCATTTTCGTCTGGTATCCGCTCTTTTGGGTGGAGAAAAAAGTCGGACTTGTACGACTTTTTCTCCGTCCAAAAAATAAGGATACCACAGGCAGCAACAAATCCAGGTTTTTTTTTGTTTTGTTTTTTTTAACATTGAGGTCTATGGAAGGCGGACACAAACAGATAATAATAAGTTTGTGACCGTTTTGCAATCCGTTTTCCCTCTACGCATGCTCAGAATGAAGAAGTGGGAAAAAAAAAAATGATCTGTCCAAAAACAGACACAAATGGACAGTTTTTTTTGACAGACACCCATTGACTAATCCATCTAAAAATCCGGATTTGGGTATCCGCTGTGTAATTGTTTGGAATTCTTTTTGGACCAATCCATTTTTTATTTATTTTTTTTAAACAGTTTGCCAACGGACGGATACCAGGCGCAAGTGTGAACCTAGCGTTAGAAAAAATGTCCAGCTCATTGTACACATAGCTCAACGGGTGGAATTTGTCTCTTACAAATAGGAAAAGAGGCAATCCTCCAGCTAACGCTGTATATGGCTGCCAGTATAGAAATGCAAGCAGCCGAATGAGCAACTACAACTGTTTACCTCCAACATGATACAGGTACAAACAGCTGATTTGCTCAGGGTAAGCATCAGTCAGAAAGATAATGTAGTAGTGCACTGCACCCATAAAGAGGATCGTTCACCACCCCTAACAAGTCCAGCTCATTATATCAATTAATAGCTGCTGCTCCACTGATTCCAGCATAGTTAGAATTTTTTCTCTAGCCCCCACCATTCCCGAGCAATCAATAATGCTAATTTTGGTACCTGATATGGTATTTACGATCTGTATTGTTAGGAGGGCAGTGTCAGGCAGGAGCAGGCATGGGGTTTGAGTCTGAGCTCTGATACTGGTTGCCTCTAATTGGAGCTCTGAATTACACCCTCTGCCTGATACCGCCCTTCTGACATAACAGAGCCTAAATAACACATCATGCACCTAACTGCGCTTGTTGCTCAGGAACGGTGGAGGCTAGACAGGAAACTCCAATCAGTGGAATGGCAACTATTAACAGATGCTAAGAACTGGAATTGGTGACAAGTCCCCTTTAAAGGGGTTATCCAACTCCCCTCCCTTCTTCACTCTACCCTGCAATGAAGTCACAGGTAATAAATAACTCTCACATCCGAGGTCACATGATGCTGTGATGTTTCATTTGCAAGTTCACTCTCCTCCCCATGAACAGCAAATACAGAGAGTGAGAGTAAGCAGATGAATCATGGGAACTGTAGTTTGTTCACACATTCACTGCATGTAAATTACAGTGATACAAGGAGCAAAAAGTAAAATAATGCCAAGCAAAGGTTGCACAAGGGAACAGTGAGTATTTAGCACTGCTGTGGCTGTGTTTGCAGATAATTTTTGGAAGCTGGATAACTCTTTTAAAGATCGACAGTGCAGCTCTCTGTTCTTGCTCATAGAAAAGGGGTCTTGAATGGGAGATCCTCTTTTCAACATTGGCATGACTTACTCTACTGACTTGGGTCCAACACGATTTTTTTTTTTTTTTTTTTTTAACTAAACAGAATACTGCAACTGACACTACGTTCACATATGTACCTGTGTCCATTGTTCTGGTTCATCAGAGGACCAGAACAGTGGACACACAGACTCCTAAATAGCGGACACCAACGGTGTTGGCAGACCCCATTGACTATAAAGGGAGAAGTCAGGTGTCTGTTCTTTTAAACTGAAACAGCCAGATGAAAAAGTTGAACTTGCAGCACTTTTTGTCTGGCGATTTTTGGGGGCCAGTGCAATGGAGTTTCCAACGTACTGTAGATGTGAACCCCGCCTTATTTTTCTGCTTTACCATCAAGGCATGATAGGAGTTTTAGTTTTACAACAGCTCAAGTACAATGTAGACTATATATAGACTAGTGATATAAACGAAGACAACATATGCCCCACAACAGACACCATATAGTTGTAACCCCACCAAAGCCGTCTACCATAAAACAGCTGAAAACGAAGGCTTAAAACTAAGGCTCAAGGACAGGGTCGGCCTGGACTACCGAGGGACCGGTGAATCCCCAGGTGGGCCCCGTGCCAGTAGGGGGCTCTACCGGACCCCCACTGATATTTTATAATAGGCAGTGGAGGTGCGTTAACGGCACCTACTCACTTACCTCTCCCTGCTCCTGCCAGGGGGCCTCCTCATACGCCGCACAGTACGTCATCGCGGCGCACGGGGCCCAGGCTGAAGCGGGAAGAGGAGAAGTTGCGAGCAGGAGTGGGGTGAGGAAAGTGATGCAGCCAGGTTCTCCCCAGTTTTGTGATCCGGTTTTAAGAACCAGATCGTAAAACTGGGGAGAAATGGCGCCGCCGACCCGGTCCTGCTACTAGAACAGAAAGCCACAAGCTTCCTGCTCTATCACTCACTGAGCCTGTGGTCTACAAGCTAAGCACCGATACTTACGAGCAATCCGGCGTCTCCATGCCATGACGTCACAACAGTGCGCCTGGAGCAAGGAGGAGCAGGACCGGGGAGCAGACAGGTAAGTAATCACCCAATAGATGGATGCCAATAGCCTGGGGGACATTAAAAGGGTTGATCAGGATAACTTTTTTTTTTTTTTTTTTTTTTATTATGCTGGGGCAGGTGAAAAAAACCCAAACTTTCTGTCCTGTCCCCAGTGTGTCCCAGCACGGTTTAGTCCTGCACCTCTGTTGTTTTCTTCTAGCGGAAGTTCCCTCTGCACGTGACTGCCTGTGATGTCACACGACCACCGAAGCCAATCAGCGGCCTAAGGGAAGGGACCTACGATGTCACAGCCAGTGAGGACTTCCGGCAAAAGAAGACAGCGGAGCAGCAGGACTGGACCGTGCTGGGAGGACACCAGAGCACCGGGGACAGGTGTTTTTTTTTTTTTTTGGGGTGGGGTTCACCTCCCTCTGGACTAATTATGAAAAAGAAAAAAAAATGATACTGGACAACCTATTTAAAGACGACCTTTCACGTCCTCATGTATATGCGGTTTTACATACCGCTAGAAAGCCGACAGCTAGACTGTCAGGACACTTCTGACACTGAACAGTGTAATTTAGACCCCCAATATCTCCAGCCCCGGGGCATATAACGGGAAAGCCGACAGAGAGCTGAAATCAGCGCGCTGTCGGCTTTCTAGCCGTATATAAAACCGCATATACATATGGACATGAAAGGTCCTCTTTAAAGTGTGGTGCATTAGGGGGTTTATTAAAGGCGTTGTCCAGGCATAATTTGTTATAGTTTATCCTCAGGATAGGCCATAGATACCTGATCTGTAGGGAGCCGACCCTGGACCAATCAGCTGTACGGAGCCACTTCTGGCGTCTGTCCTGTACACAATACAGGCCAGAAGCAGAAAGCTCTGTCCACTGTGTATTAGCCGGGCAACTTCTCTGCATCTCAGCACTTATTCAAGTCAGTAGGAGCTGAGCTGCAGTGAAGGTGCCGGGCGACTAAACAGCGGATGGAGATTTCTGCTTCCGGCCCTGTGTTGTGTACAGAACGGGCACCAGAAGTGGCTCCGTACAGCTGATGGGGCCGTGTGTCAACTTCCCTACCGATCAGGTATTGATGTCCTATCCTGAGCACAGGCCATAAAAAGATTAACCCTGGACAACCCCTTTAATATGCCCCACACAGTTTAATGTCCCTCGCACAGGATGTTAGCCCCCATCACTGCTCCCACACACAAAAAATGGCTCCATCACTGTTCCCCATACAGTATGGGGGACCAGTGAAGAGGCCACTGTATGGAGGGACCAGTGAAGTGGCCATAAAAAATTTGGCCCAGACAACCCCTTAAAAGAGGTTGTCCAAAAGCCTGTGTCTGTTTGGTCTCACAATGCCCCTCATTTCTGGAAGTCCTGTACCTAATTGGTCTTAGCAGTCACATGAGGTGCAGGACTCCCAGCAAGGAGTCACTGACATGAGACTGAATGGACACTGGCAGCGGAAAACGGAACACCGGGGACAGGTGAGTATGCTTTTTTTATTTATTTATTTTTTATTTTACACCTCCCGCCCGACACATGGGTTGCTCCAATTCCTGGACAACCTCTTTAAAGGATTTATCCATCTTTCTAAGATTGATGTCCTGTCCTTAGGATAGGCTATCAATATTACATATGCGGGGAAAACAACAGCCAGTACCTCTGCAGATCAGCTTTTCCAGGACAGAGCGGCTACAGGTAATGGTAACAATTCTATGAGCCACGCTGTTCACTTGCCATACAGGGTGTAGCAGTGGATTTAGGTAGTGCAGTGGTGCACATCGTATGGTGGTTGAGCAGCATGGCTCCCGACATGTTATTACCTTTAGCCGCCCTGTCTCGGTACTGCTGATCTGAAGGGGCCTGGCGGTGGACCTCTAGAAACAATTCCACTGGTGGGCCCTAGACATGCCAGTCCGACACTGTTCAAGGACATTTTTGACTTCCATTACACGTACATGACCATAGTGGTTTTACTGTCTGCAAAAAAACAAGTCCACATTGCATTAGTACAGGGGTAGGCAACCTTCAGCACTCCAGCTGTTGTAAAACTACAACTCCCAGCATGCATACTTGCTCTGCTGTTCTTGAAACTCCCATGGAAGTGAATGGAGTATGTTGGGAGTTGTAGTTTCACAGCAGCTGAAGTGCCGAAGGTTGCTGATCCCTGCATTAGTATGTCATCCATAATCACCAATCTGCATAAAGACATGCAGGATCCACCAGACTTGTATAGGAGAGTCTGTGCCGCAACTATGGACGGAAATTGCACCAGCTCTATATTTTGCAGATGGTTTCTACAGCCTGAACATAGATCTATAAAAACTACAGACATGCATGGAGCCATAGAAATGAATGGGTCCATATACTATTCACAATTGTGGATCCATAATTTTGGATAATATACTGAAAACAACTACAGTTTTGTGTATTGTGCCTATGAGATCACATCCTGTAATAAATATACGGTTTACTGGCTGCAAATGTGAAAAAAACAAAAAAAAAAACCCACCTCTGACCCCACGCCAATCTAGCACAGAAGGGCTGGCGGCCCTTCCTGGTCTTTGTTTATAAGCGGCTTGCACGTGATCACTGTAGCCAATGGTGATCATATGCCATATTACTAGCATCACCACTCTGCAATGGGAGCCGTGATACATACCTTGATATATAGCACAACTTGGCAACACACCAGAAGGATGCCAGGGATAGATGGGTTTGTGAAAATATATGTGCAAAGCACAACTGTACCATTAGCCCATAGTAGCCACTATGTCAATGCCTCTTCTAAGACACATTAGAGGGAGAAGAAAGCAGGGTTGATTGTTAAATACAACAGTTTCAGCTGTCCTTTGTGCTAGTGTGTCTGTGTATTATATATCTCTATAGTCATATATATTACACACACTTATGTGGCCACCACAGGCAGTCTCACATCTGCCAGCCTGGAGTGGCACTGTCAGGGGACAGATTGTGTCATACACCACAGGTAGTCAGTCATTTGTGGTGTCATCATATCCTATGACAGAGCCTTATTTAATTACTATGCTTACTTATATAGCGCCATCATATTCCACAGCGCATTACAGACATTGACAGTCACTGTCCCATATAGGGCTCACAATCTACATTCCCTATCAGTATGTCTTTGGAGTGTGGGAGGAAATTCACACAAACACGGGGAGAGCATGTCCTAATACAAGGACTAGACTTCCCACAAAGCAGTCGCACAGTGAGCAGTGCTGCCCAAGCTGGGCACCAGCTCCTGCCCTGTACACTACATGGCTAGTAAGGGGTAGGTTATCATGTATGGCAGAGCAGCCCCATAGGAACAATAGGATCCTGCCAATAAGTATTTGGGAGCATTGGAGCAGCGCTGGCCGCCGGGGAGGCACAGCTTCCGGTGCACGGCTGCTGAGACATTTAAAAGGGATGTCAACGAGAAACATGGAGGCGCCATGTGCTCTGCTCGGTGTATATAGTGTAACGAGCCGGGTCACCACTCACCTCCCGCAGTGTCCGTACACCCCGCCTTTCCCGCTAATAACCTCTCTTTAACGACTGCGGGAATCTCTAATCAGGTGTCTCGGTGTCCAGCACACACATCCGGGTCATGACCCTCCCACACAAACGTCACATGTCCGAATTTCGCCGCCATATTGGGATGGGAATTAGCGGGAAAACACACACTCTGTAATACTCGGCAAGGTGTATGGTCCTGGTAGTTGCTTTACATAACATACCTTCAGGAACCATATTTATGACTAAGACTAGCAGCTCTTCCTCTGTACCAGTCTGATACTCATTTAGTGTACATTTTCTATATTTGTGCTAGAAGGGGTGTTCCCAGACCAGAATTAGGGTCTCCAGCTGCCTTGTGTGAATGAAGTAGTGCACATGCTTGGTCACTGCTCATTTTACTTTTACACTAGAGCTACAGCGTGATTTTGGCTCAGTGTCCAAAGATCATTGCATTACACTGTAATTCTTTTGTGAATGTATACAAAAGGAGTCACATTGTAACCTACAGAAAGTTTGGACCACAACTTAAAAGTCAAAAGAAAAACACGATTTGTTTGTGTCCAGTAGTTACAGTAACAACATTCCCTGGGTCACAACATGACTATTTACTGACAATGGTGAAGGAGTCGCGACCGAAGTTGTTGTGTAGTCCTAGTCTTATGGGACATCTGGATCTGTTCCTGTATGAAGCAGCGATCAAGCATTGTTCACATGTGGAGCATTATTCTGATCTGAGAGAAATCCCAGTGATCACACATACTTATCCCCTAACTGTTGGAACATCAGTTGCAGGCTACGGCCCCCACAAAACAGCAGGTGGACAAGGCAGCGCAGGATTTTTCCTTCCACTATTAAATAAATAATAATACTACATTTTATTTATATAGCGCCAACATATTCCACAGCACTGTACAATTTGTAGGGTTCAAGTACTGACAAAAAAGATACAAAGAAATAGTCAATTCACACACTGGGACTGAGGGCCCTGCTTGCAAGAGCTTACAATCTATGAGGTAGAGGGGGTGACACAAGAGGTAGCAGTGGCGGCAACAGACGTAGAATTGCTTATACAATGGTCAGACAATTTTGTAATAGAGGTTACTGTCATTACACATATATAAAGCTGTATGAGCCGTCATCCGTCGTGTCCTTTAACATGCAGATGGTGCCTGGACATATAAAGCTAGTCCGATAAGGCATCATATCCTGTGAGGTAATGTTGAAGCATAAACAGAGGAGGGTATGTTTTAGGGATTCTAACTACAGAAGGGTTTACATTAGGAGTTGTGATAGGCCTGTCTGAAAAGATAAGTCTTTAGTTTACGCTTGAAGCTGTGGAAATTGGGGGTTAATCTGACAGTCTGGGATAGAGCATTCCAGAGAAGTGGTGCAACTCGGGAGAAGTCTTGTATACGAGCGTGGGAGGTTCTGATAATAGAGGATGTTAGTCTTAGGTCATTGAGTGAATGGAGAGTATGGGTTGGGCGATAGACAGAGATGAGGGAGGAAATGTAGGGAGGTGCAGCATTATGGAGAGCCTTGTGAATGAGGGTGATACGTTTATATTGTATTCTGTATTGAATAGGCAGCCAATGTAGTGACCGGCACAGACCGGAGGCATCGCTGTAGCGTCTAGACTGATAGATGAGCCTGGCCGCCGCATTCAGAATAGATTGTAGAGGGGAGAGTTTAGTAAGGGGAAGACCGATTAGTAAGGAGTTACAGTAGACAAGGCGAGAGTGAATCAGGGCAACAATAAGTGTCTTTAGTGTATCTGTGGTAAGGAAAGGGCGGATTCTGGAGATGTTTTTGAGGTGGAGATGACAAGAGCGTGCGAGTGATTGGATATGGGGGGTGAATATATAGGGAAAACTGCTAAAATTAACATGCTACAGTCTTCAAAAATGCATGCATTTTTGAAAACACAACTTTTCCACAGATTTCCCCCACCCCACCATGTGTGGATGAGATTAACCAAAATCACTTTTCTGATACTGTAAAATGCAATTTCTTTTATCACTGTGTTTCTAACAACATGGAGCCTTAGCCTAAGGCTGGTTGCACACGACGGTCGTGATTCAACGGCACACGGATGACATCCGTTTGCAGCCAGTGCTTCTGCGGCCCCATTCATTCAATAAACAGGAGCTGTGGAAGCATGGCCGCAAAACCTGATAGGAATAGGACCTGTCCTGAGTTTTGAAGCCCGGCCTGTCGGCATGCACACAGGACAGTGTAATTCACGGTCATGTGCGTGGGCCGATAGAAATGAATGGGTCAGTGTGCTATTCGGGGAAAAACCTGGATAGCACACTGAACCACACCATGGTAGTCTGCAAGGGGCCTAAAGGAGTTTTCCTATGAATATAATCATATTTAAGCATGTAGACAATAATGTGTTAAACATTTTTGCAAATATAATTAAAAACTTTGCAAAGCTGTAAAGATTTTTCTCTAACCATCTCAGTGGTGACAGTATTTTGTCTTGATAGGTTGCAAGTGGATATGACCAAGCATGCAGAAAATTTCTATGGTCTGGCACTTGTCAGAAACCTTGCCACAATTTCCTTATTGAGGCAATTGTGGTTGTACCATTGGCAACTGATCAAGACAAAAGATTGTCACCACTAAGATGGTAAGAGAAAATCTTTAAAAACTCTACAAAATTTTAAAATTACTTACATTTGCAAAAATGTAAACAAAAAAATTTGTAGACAAAAGTTAAATATAGTTATGTTCATAGGAAAACTCCATTATCCTTCCACCACATTTACAGTAGAGGTTTATTAAAAGAAAAACAATTCAACATGCAAGAAAAACCAGTTTTAATGTGAATGAGGTATAGCTGTAATACCAGATATAGTCAAAGAACCGGAATGGTACTGTCTTAGGGTGAAAGGTGGCAGACAAGAATAATCACTGCCTCAGTGCAACAGGCAGGATGCTTTGAATGGGGCTGTGCTGCAGTTCTCTGCACAGAGCAGTCTTGCTGGGAAGTCCAGAGGCCAAAAGGTTTTGATCATACACTATTTACTTACATCATTTACAAGTACCAGTGAATAGTTAGGGGTGGGGGAGAGGCACCACATGGCTACTTTTCCAAGTGTATTAACAAACCCAGAGGAATGTGAGCACATTCTGTCAGGATACAGGCATAGAATCCACACCAAAATCCTCACGGAATTCTTAACATGAATTATGGGTACCTTTAAGGGAATTATAAGAGGGAGGGTGAGCACATAGAAATTTTTTTTTTCATCATAGATGCATTGGAGCAGAAAAAACATACAGCCGAAATATTCTTCAGTAATAAACATAATTATAAAGGTTTTTTGGGCAAACCATATAGATGACTGATCCTTATTATCAGAAGAAACCTGACACCTAGGACCCCTCCACCAAACAGCAGTTCTCCATAGATCAAAGCTGGAAGCAGATAGTTCTGTTCTGTGTAGCAACTGTGCTGAGTTACTGTAGCTGTTGAGCAACAGTAATTCAGTAAAGCTGCAACACACAGCAGAGATATCTGCTTCCAGCTCTGTTCTCACTATAATGCATGATTGGTGGGGGTCCTGGCTGTCAGACCTCCACCTATCTGATATAGATGGTTAGGTCATCAATATCATTTGCGCAAAAAAACCCTTTAATGTGCAAAGATAGTAAATGCACATGAAGCCTTACATTGATGTTCAAGTACATTTTTATTTTGCACAGAGGCCTCACCTGTGTTTGACTGGGGATCTAGCAGAGGATCTCCCGGCCTGACCTTGTGCTTGCAGAGGAACATGTCAGCCAACCAGTGGCTTCTCAGTGATGTTTTGTTCAAACTGAGAATCAGGAGGAGTCACTTATTGGCTAAAGCAGTCCAGGGTCCCGACTTAACTTGATTAGTTAAAAGTCTGGGGACCCGAGCAGAGACTCTCTGCTGAATCCCCTGCCAGATGGGCTGGTGAATATATACCTTGTTTTATACTAATATTAAAAAAAAATAAAATTATATATATATATATATGTTTTCTGTCTTCTAAAATTCATTACTTCTGTTGATATAACTATGTGAGTGCTCATTCTTTGCACAAGTTGAACTTTCATTTGGCACCATTTTGGGGTACATTTTTGGGAGGTCCATGTGAAAACGCCTACAATTATATAAATTTTTCACATTTTGTTTTTACGGCATCCCCTTTGCATTAAAAATGGCATGGCAACTTCGTCCAGCGGGTCATTACCATTAAGGCAATACTATATTCATATTGGTTTTAATGTTTTACTAAATAAAATATGTTAAAAAAAAAAACAAAAAAAACCCTATTTGCCTGGGGTCATCGTATTCTTATGTCTGTAACTTTATGGTTTTGTTGACAGAGCTTTGTCAGGACTCTGTATTTGAAGGGAGAGTTGTTTTTATTGGTACCAATTTTTGTCTGTATGTTTTTACTACTTTTTGTTGCTATTTTTATGTGAGGAGTCCAAAATACATTAATTTGGGGTATTTTTAAACTAATTTTTTTTTCCTGTGCCACAAGGAAAGGACTTGAACCTGGGATCTTGTGATCCTCAGTGCACTGTACCACAATACACTGTATTTGCAGTGCACAGCACATAGTATCCCTATTCACTTGTACTATTGATTTATGCACCATGTAATATCTACTTATATGAGCAAATTTGAACTCTAAGGAGAAAACATGCAGGATAATTACTTCATGCTATGTTTGATAGACAATGTGAATTTCCAAACGTATTTAACCAATCATCTTCTACCTTACTTCAGTTAAAGGAAAAAGGCCAGTTTCACATGGGTATTTTTAGTCCTCAAAATACAGACTGTATGTCAGCTGTATTTCCCCAGAGTGAACACTGTCCGGGATGACCCGGTCTGACAGCATCATAGTAATTATGATCCTGTAAGTCACTGCCTCACCACAGGACTACTGTTCCATACTGAAAGCATGATTGCAGAATGTAATCCCTCAGTGATGCACCAAGATCAGTCCCTGGACAGTGTTCTGTTGGAGAAATACAGTCTACATTTAAGACGGAATATGCTAGTCTAAAAGTCTAATACGTGCACATTTCTGTAACCGTTTATGTATTTTTGTTGCAGATTTTGCTGCAATTTTTGAGCCAAAGCCAAGAATGGCTACAAAATTAATGGGAAATAGATAGGAAGTTCTTATACATCTACCTTCTGCTCAATCCATTCCTAGCTTTGGCTCAGAAAACTGCAGCAAAATCTGCAACAAAAAAGCTGCACTTTTGCAACGTGGGGGGCTTCAGCCTTAAGGTCACAAACCATGGCCCATACTTTCTGTATTTCTGGCAGCTATAGTCACGGTCACAGCAACTTGCAGCAGTACACTGTGCTCTTTTAGCCATGCAATCTATGCGAAGTTCAAAGTCACCATATAGCCCTAGCCTAAAATGTTAAAAATAATTGCTGTAACTTTAGTAAATTTCAGGAATTACATTGAAATGGAAGCCTACCAGGATATCAAATATATACATTTTAATGTTTGGATTATTTACAGAATAAGCCTTCAATGGCTCGACACAGTTTCCAAATGCACGTTGTCTGGCAATTAGATCACAGTTTCCACATTTTAGACAAACCAATGCTTTAAATACAATAACTGATATTGCAGCAGTTTTACAAAAAAACAGCAGTTCAGGTTCCATTGTTAACCAGTCCCAATACAAAATAAATATTGGCCAGCTGTACATGACGACTACATATAATATAGCGAGATCTAGCAATTTGGAGCTCATCTCTGTGAATTGGGATTACAGTGTTTAACCCTAGCACATGCTGATGAACTTAAGTAGAGAACTGACAATGGACATTCCCCAAAAGGCAACTGCTCCAAAAGAGAATGCCACTGGATTTAACAATAAGGTTGTTTAATAGACACTGCGATCTCTGCCTTTTGTGTGGATGAGTCAAGTGGCTGTATTTGAACAGTCTCTCCCATTGCTCATGCTCATCTTCCTTTCACGGGTCGGATGAGATGAAATAAAAATGTGCTTATCTGTTCCACAATTATTGCCAAAACACATCAAATGGAAATCTGTGACTGTATTGATTTGATGTATTAAAATGAAAATAAAAAAAAATTATTTTTGGACAAAATATTTTCTTGATTGCAAACTTTTTGTTTGGCTAGTCATGTTAAATAATGGACGTTAAAAAAGAGAGTAAAAATTTAGAGCGAGAAATGTTGATATCAGACAATACGTTGCAGCCCTTTACAAAAGGTATTACAACTGAAGAGGTGTCCACGAGAAGCTAAAGATCCTGCTCCACTGCATAGTTTTGGTGCAACCTTTTAATATGTGCTTTTCTTTAACTGAAAGCTGTACAAAAACTGCATCAAAGCAACACTGTGTGAGCGAGACCTTAAGGATATGGCTTAAAACATTAGGTGAAACGTTAGACATAAGGTGATATGTATCACAACCACAAAGTGGTGTCAGAAGCAGTAGAATATAGACGCACAAGGGAGAGAAAACCTCAGTGATGGTGGGCTGCATTGTGTGCACTCCATAGCCACTGACAACAGTGTCCTCCTTAATACCAGACATGAAGTAATAAGGGGTCTGGAGCCAATATTCCTCTGCTATGTACGATTTACACAAAGTAAAGCAGAGTTCATTTAAATTAGGAAAGCCGACCCGTCTTCAAATCCTAAAAGCCACAAGTGAGTCAAAATGTCTGTTCTTCGTATGTACAACAGGCATGGACCATAAGTGCAAACAGTTTGCAAAAATTGGAAATTTTAATATGTACAGCACAGACTTGAAAAACACCAGGAGATGCCATTGTAGAGTAGCTTCAGTTTTTAAACCGTACCAGCTGCCACACTGGTTAACTCGTGTGCCTAAATACTGTGACGATCTCTAAGAGTTCAATTAAGAGTCACTATTAATAAAAAGGGGAGAAAAAAAAAAATATCACATTGTCTACACATAAATCCAGATTTTACATGTGTCTGATGACTGGAGTTATGAACAACTTTGCAGGAATCTGGGGCTGCAACATATTGTTCATATTGTTTAGTGACCCTACTGACAGCAAAGATGTAATGGTGCTGTATGCATTTTTTTTTTTTTTTTTTTTTTAGTTAAGCCAATGTGCTTTATTTCACAAGACCAATTTTCTTCGCTTCGGTTTCGTATATTAGTAACCTCCACATTTTTACTATGAATACTTCTGCTTCTTCATCCAGTACCTGTAGGAGAAAAAAAAATGCATCATGATATAATACACACATAAAGTCTGCAAAAAGAGATCACTACAATTTCTACGTTTTGAGAAAATTATGAATGTTGATAATTATTTGATTTTAAATAAAACTTACAAATTCATACTAAGGGGACGTTCACACTACTGTTGGTGACTGTCAGTAGTGTCCGTTGCTATTGTCCGTTACAAGACTTCAGCATTGGACACTAGCTGAACCGTCAGAAATCCGTTAAAATTTCCATTCATTTCAATGGGTTCTTATATTGTGTCCAAATCAGTCAGAAGTCCGTTTTTTTTTTTTTTGGACAAAAAACCCTACATGCAGGACTTTTTGTCCGTTTGGAAAAAAAAAACCAAAAAAACAAATTCTTGACGGACAGCAAGTGTCCGTTATTATTTTTTTTAACATTGAAGTCTATGGGTAACGGACTTATAACGGACAGTAACTGATAGCCATCAGTTACTGTCCGTTATTTTATGTCCGTTTTTTTCCTGCGCATGCTCAAAAAGGAGAAAAAAACAAACAAAAAAAAAACAACCGCACACTAACTGATGCTAATGTGTCCGTTTTTTTTTAACTGAACTGGATCAGTTAAAAAAATGGACACATTAACATCAGTTAGTGTCCGTTATGATAGGTGTCCGTTTTTTTTTTTTTTTTTTTTAAAGGACACCTTCATAACGGACTCCAACAGTAGTGTGAACCCTGCCTAAGGGTATGTTCACATGACAGAATTTGGACATAAAGTTTACTGGAATCTACCTCTCATTGTTTTTAATGAAAGGTAGGTAGCTTCTCTTTCAGATCACTGAAAAAAAAAGTAATTTCTTGCGCGAATGTGTCGCAGTTTCCACGACTGAATCACCACTGAAAACGTGGTGCGAGGCTCATGCTTGATTAACCACATTGTATGAGGCTAATCACGCAAGCAAACCCATGGTGGAAAGCCAAACCTCAGCTCTCTGTCACAGATTCCACAAGGTTGGTTTCTGAGGCAAAAGACTGTCTTAAATTACTCCCAATTCTGCTATACCCAAACAATAAAAATACCTTCACATCCGTTTCACATGTGCACACAAACATCCTGCTCTTGTGATCAGTGAAGATCCCAGCAGATACCTCCACCCCCCAATCACTTATTTCCCTAATCCTGTTGTACTAAGATAAGTTTTTTTTTTTTTTTCCATGGGACAACCTCTTGAAGTATATTTCAGATTTTATATTGAAAATCTGTCTTAACCCTTTCAGACCAGACACATTTTCGGGTTTTTTTGTATGTGCGGTTTTGAGGGCTGTAACATTTGTGTTGTTCAACTAATTTCTGCGTCTTTTTTCGGTGACACATAGGGCTTTATTTTTATGTTTTTAATTTTGCATGTGTTTTAATTTTTTTTTTTTTTTTTATTTCTGGGAAAATCTAAATAAAAGAAGGAAAACGTGTCCGTTTTTCACTTTGTTTATTTATTTTTTTAGTTAACACAAAGTGCTACTAAAAAACTTTTTAAGATAGTTTTTACTTTCCATTACAGTAATTTTTATTTTGTATGGTGTCGTCGTGGAAGGGGCTATAACCTTTAATAAGGGCGTGTTATTGGCGTATTATTTTATTTATTTTTCTAATTATTTATTTATTTATTTATTTTTTACACTTTTCTTTTCACTTTTTTTTTTTTTTTACATTGTGTCCCCATAAGGTCATAATAGACCTTTGGGGACATCTGATGACTTTCTTTTTTGTTGGGGATGCTGATTTCCCCTGTACCTGGTACATTTAGCCCCAGTTGCAGGAGGAATACAGCCTCCTGCACATTACTATAGAGCTGATCTGGGTCCTGTAGGACCCATCAACTCTAACACACGCTGATCCCAGCGGATCACATGACAGCCGGGTCAGAGGGCAGCTGCAAGATGGTGGCGCCCATAGCGGTGTATACAGTGCTCATTCAGCACTGTATACACAGCGATCGGGATGGCAGAGAAGGTAATAAACCTTCCCTGTCTTCTCTCTGGGAGCTCTGGCTGAAGTTACAACCGGCACCCCGTTTCAGTAGCTGCACGATTTCGTGCAGCTGCTGAAAACCGCTTGGACGTATATAGTCTGTGGGTGGTACGGAAGTGGTTAAAGGGACATTCGAAAATCAGTGACTGTCATAACAAATAATCAGTTAATAGCGCAAAATTATTGGGTGTGACATTTGAGGAAAAACCAACAAAAACTATAGAGAGAAAAACAAACAAAAACAAAAACAAAAAAAAACTTACCATAGCAACATCATCTAAAATGCTCTGCGGGGAACTGTGGGCCATTACCTATCATGCAAAAAATAAAAAAAGGCAAATGAAAAACTGTTACACTGTTCCTATTTACATTTCTATGAAAGGCTTATTTAGCCCTTAATATATTAAAACTGTACTCCAAACCTATCTTCCTTGTTAATCTAACATTAGAAGATGATTTTGTAGCTGAAATACTGTAAACTGACCTAAGGGAGTTTGCATGCCTGAATGCCACTAAAGGCTCAAACATAAGTGTGGGCTTACAAAAATGACATACAGTGGTGCTCCTCATGAATATTCATAGGCACACTTTAAAATACATTGATAAAAGACCACAGAAAATATACTAAAAGAACCATCCAAAAATGTTAGGTGGAAATACATAACACATGGTGGGAGAGGTTATGTATATAGGAATTCAACCTAAAAGACTCAGTCAGAATGTCGGCACTATAGCCTAACAACAAATGAAGCAGCAGAGTTTCGGCATTCCTTGTGCACAAGTAGTAATATGGAACTTCATGGTGATCTAACCAATCCACTATGACACATGGATGTCAAGGAAAGCTGCTAAGAGTACAAGGGTTGAAAAGAGCCCATAAGAGTGTCTCAGCAACCAGAAACCCAGGTAGACAGATAAAACAAATTAAATACACATTGGCCAATATCACCAATTTGACATGCATTCCACCAAACATATAGATCCAGCAAAGTATGTCACATATCTCACTCTCACCGTAAAAATAAACACAAATGCTTGGCTGATCCTAGCACCAGGCTCACACTATTAACACTTCTCCTTTGCTTGTATAAGGGAAAATGGACCACTAAAACAGCAGTTATACATGGACCTCATTGACTACAGCCTAAACCAACAGCTACTTTGTGCATATAGAAATGGCCTAAGTTATAAAGGTGAACATTCCAGTTGTTCTATAATAGCCTAGGCAAATGTAAAAGCTTGTTTCTATATTTTACTTACCTTTGAACACACAAAATCAACTAAAGTAGCTTCTTCTTCACCTATATATTCAATGATCTTCTTATTGATCCACGGCCTAATTCTTCGCTCCATTAATGTCTAAGAGGACGAGAGTGGGGAGAAATTGTTTAACAAGTCAAAAAAACATTTGACAAAATCACAACAATGTATACAGAACAGTGAATTTGCACCAAACGTTTAGCACATTTTGCCAAAAAACTATAACAGCTAATAAGCGTCGTAAAAGTTAGACTAGACAATCTAAAGATACTCCAGACAGCATCTGTCATTTTGATAAAAGTCGCACAGTTTAAGACTGTCTAGTCTATGTTTGCGCCGTCAAACTTAGATGGCATTAATAAATCTGCCCTATAGAGTTTATGAATTATCTGAGCAGAGTCTAAAGTACACATTTGCTTTAATGTTTCTCTTAAGCCAGTTGCACACGGCCATGTGCTTCAACAGCTCCTATTCATTGAATGAACGGGGCTGCAGAAGCACGGCCGCAAAATTGGACAGGAATAGGACCAGTTCCATATTTTGTGGCCGGACTGTCGGCCTGCACACGGGACCGTGTAATTCCTGGTCATGTGTACAGGCCCATAGAAATGAATGGGTCAGTGTGCTATCCGGGAAAAACCTGCACACTCATCAGTCATACGGTCGTCTGCAAGGGGGCTTAAAGTAACATTGCTTCCAAACCTGCCAAATATTTAAAGCGCACTTATGCTTTAATTTATGTAATAATCATCTTTATAAATGTAAGACATTGATAACTACATCCTGGACTGTATGACGATAAAAACCATTGTTATAATCAGCATGTGGGACTCCTCAAGTGCGTCTAGCAGGGGAGGCATAATACTAAACCTCACCAGAACTCCTAGACTTTTGTAATGTAATCTTTGCAAAGGGTTTGGTATTGCACATTTGAAATGGCCATCAATACAAGTCACTGAAAGCTATAAAATTGTACTCACAGTATCTACAATAGACCAGTCTAAAGGATAAGCAAACAGCTCTGGTTTGGCTGTGGGGATTTTCTCTATAAGACTCTTGATATGTTTGCGTTTCTCTTCAGTGTTCACATTATTTTTGGCAGAGGATTTGTCATCATCGCCATAATCCAATGGCACCAGTTTCCTTTTCCGAGGCACCTCATCGCTATCTTCATCCTCAAATTTATTGAAAACACTATCTACTGGCAGTTTCTTCCTTTTAGCAGCATTTGTTTGGCTGGGACTACTGGAAGCACCTATATTTACAAGACAAAAAAAAAAAAAACATTGTATAATAACACACAAGAAAAATAGCTACTACTGCTACAATGTTTTAAATGGTCACCAACTTTTTAGACAATTTAATCTCTTAATAGGTCATGTGATTCTGGACCAAAATGTAAAGAACTTTAAAAAAATGGCAGTTTTCTACCTGAAAAACCTCTCAAAGTTTTTGCTACTAGGAGTCTTCCTTCTAGCCAATTTGCAGTTCACTCAGTTACTAAGCAAGTCCCAGTCCATACGTACCATCAAAAAAGCAAGATGGTTTCACAGTGAGTGGAAGGAGGAGGGACTGGTCTCTTCACACAATGAATGCAGAGAGGAGGAGTTTTTCCTCACAGTATATGGACTGACTGCTTTCTCTTTACACTGGACTGAACATTCTGTACTTCTCAGTGTACAGTGTACGAAAAGTTCACTTATGTATTGTATCCTCTTCTGGTGGCTTGTGTGATTACAGATTGTATATTATTCACAGACAGCAAGCTTTGCTGACTGTGCTCATAGATTGCTATTTTCTTGTGTCAGGGATCTTTTTAGCTGCATCATGCCTGCATGTATTTGCAGTTCAGTGTTCCTGGATCTCCTACATTTTGTTCATTTAGGCTTTTCTCAGCAATTTGTTTGATATTGTACAGTTACTCCTGACAGAATGAAATGGTAAGAAACCAATAGTAATGGATAGGGGATTGGGGGGTCAGATGGTCCTAACTGTACATGCCCACAGCCTCAGAGACAAATGTAAACCATGCTGCATTCATAATGGGGATTTAGCAGGAGAAAACTTGATAGGACACAATGTATGAAGGGTTCACAGTCATAACAGACTACCTACCTAGGACTGCAGATATTTCATCTTTTCATAAAAACTCAAGTACCCTTTTAACTAATTATGTTGTTACTGTGCTGTTAGAAAGTAGTAATATTTAATGCTTACCTAATTTGAGACTAAGACCTATTTTTGGTCTGTATTCCTCTTGTGGCTGCTGTTCTGGTGAATTTTCATGCGGGATAATAATACCACAAGGAGATTCATCCCCAGGGGAGTTAGGTGTGGCATGGCCACTGCCAGAAGAGACAGATGGGGCAGAGCTAATAGGCCGCATGGTAGGCTTAAGGCAGGGTTTTGGTTCAGGCTCTTCCTCCTCCTCAATTGGCTCCTCATGTTTTTCCTCTTTGATTGGTTTTTCCTCTTCTTCCTCTTCAGATTCTGGCTGTGGTTTAATCTGTGGCGGTTGCCTTCGCCTTTCTGCCTCTTGTTCCATCTGCATTTAACAGAATGATCATTTCAGAGTGTAAAATAAACAAATATGGATTTTGCAGGCTGATTTTGGAGGTGGATCTCATTCATTTAATTTTTTTTCCTCTAGCTGATTTTTTTTTTTTTTTTTTTTTTTTAAAGGGAAGATCGATACAGTGTGCTTAACAAAAAAAAACAATGACAAAAAAATGCAACGAAAAACGCGTCAAAAGACAGTTTCCTAATGCCTGAAGCAGATTTTTTCAGCCTGGAAAAAACTCAGTGTGAAGATACCCTAAAAGTAACAGTATGTGTCAGTAATGTCAGATATTAAATTAGTATGTAACCAAATCATAAGACTTTTAATCCAAAAAAAAAAAAAAAAAAAAAAAAAAAAAATCGCAAATTATAAATGAATGAATATATATATATATATATATATATATATATATATATATATATATATATATATATATATATATATATATATATATGTGTGTGTGTGTGTGTGTGTGTGTGTGTGTGTGTGTGTGTGTGTGTTCAACACAGACCCTCTGAAGCTCAGCATCTGGGTCTGGATGCCCCTCTGCTAATAACCGCTGCCTGATTTCCTCAAGCTCTTCTTTTTCTCGTTTACGGTCACGTTCATCTGCTTCAATTTCTTTTTCTCTGTCCCTTAATCTTTTCTGGAGTGCACTGCCTCTGAAAGATAAAAAATATTGCACATTAGCAAACTGCAATCACTACAACAATTACAACTTATGTCTTAATATAGTAAATTGGTTATGCATTAATAGAAAACTGTAAAAATACCTGTAATACTTGGGATCATCTCTGTCATCATCATAATCTTCCAAAAATTCTTTTAATCTTTTTGCTTCTTTTGCCTGTTGAGATGACATGAAATTTATTTATTTATTTATTTTTAAATGTGTTCCCCCAGCACAAGAAATAGATGGATATTTGTGGCGGAATAGACAAAATCATAGAAAAACATACCATATCTCTGCGTTTTTCTTCCTCTCGCTCAGCTTCCTTTTCATAGTCTCTTGCTTTTTTTCGCTCTCTGATCTCCCAATTTTTAAGACGCTATATAGGAAGAAATCCAGTTTAAATGTAGGCGGCATTTAGTGAAAGTCAAAACTAATTGTTTTTTGTAATCTGAAGACAAAATGAGAACGCAGTATTAAAAGGACTTAACTGATGACCTATCCTAGGGATAGGTCATCAATTGAAGATCTGCGGCGGGCCAACAATCCTGTGGATCAGTTATCTGAACCAGTAGCCACGGTCTCTCAAGTGAATGGGCCTGACTGTGATCCCAAGCAGTCGCTGTACAAGGATAGGTCATAAATTATTGACCCTGGTAAACCCCTTTGAAGTGGTCGAACCCCAATAGATATAGCAGTTCTCTCCCATCTACTCGATAGGAGAGAACTGCTATATCTATTGCAGTTCTCTCCCATCTACTCGATAGGAGAGAACTGCAATAGATATAGCAGTTCTCTCCTATCGAGTAGATGGGGACAACTTGGTATTACTGGAACGCCCTTTAAAAACAAAAGATGCCTCCCTTGAAACAAACATTTACCTCTTGGTATGCAGCTTCTTTTTCACGCAGTTTTCTTTCAAGTTTTCGTCGCTCGTAAGTTTCTTCTTCATCTTCTTCTCTGTCCCTTTTTTTTTCTTTTTCTCTGTCCCTTTCTCTGTCTCTTTCCCGCTCACGTTCACGGTCTCTATCCCTGTCTCTACTTTTCTCCCTGAGGAAAAAAAAAAAAAAAAGTGTTAACTATAAGTAAGTGTAATGAGTCAACAGTCTTTGCTTTCATATTTTAGCTAAACTGTTGACACATTTGTAGGAAAATTTTCTGAGAATGAAAAATATTTTCCATGCATTAGAATGGGGTTTTCTGCAGCCAAATGCCTACAATTTCGCTATTCATAATGAATAGGATACTACTGGGGTACCAATATATATTTTATTTACTGTATTTTTCAGACTAATAGATGCACTCTCCCCCCCAAGTTGGGAGAAAAATGGGGGAGCGCTTTATAGTCTGAATTTAGTGGGTGGGGCGACAATGGTATGGGGCTCGCGACCAGCTGGATATGGCCGGGGCCCCCGAAGGACCATGCTAGAGATCAGGAAAAGCCTGGTTCCACGACCGCTATACAACACAGTCTGCCCGGGAAGGTGAATAAAAAAAAACAAACAAAAAAAAACACTTATACTCCCCTCTCCTGAGCTTCTGATGATCCCCAACATCTTATTAGGGGCTCTTCTGGCCTCTGCTTGAGGTCACGCTTCACTGCTGGGGTCTGTAATCAGGCCCCAGTCGTCACATGGGGCATGCCGACATAATAACATCAACGCACCCCATGTGACCGCTGAGGCCCAATAACAGGCACCAGCAGTGAAGTCTGGCAGGCAGAAGAGGACCGAAGAAGATGCTGAAGAGTGCCGGATGGAGCGAGGATGCCCAGGAGAGGTGAGTATATACATACGTGGACAAAATTGTTGGTACCCCTCGATTAATGAAAGAAAAACCCGCAACGGTCACAGAAATAACTTGAATCTGACAAAAATAATAATATATAAAAATTCGATGAAAATGAACACATGAAAGTCAGACATTTATTTTCAACCATGCTTCAACAGAATTTTTAAAAAAAGAAAAAACTCATGAAACAGGCCTGGGCAGAAATGATGGTTCCCTTAACTTAATATTGTGTTGCACAACCTTTTGAGGCAATCACTGCAATCAAACGATTCCTGTAACTGTCAATGAGACTTCTGCACCTCTCAAAAGGTATTTTGGCCACTCCTCAAGAGCAAACTGCTCCAGTTGTCTCGGGTTTGAAGGGTGCCTTTTCCAGACGGCATGTTTCAGCTCCTTCCAAAGATGCTCAATAGGATTTAGATCAGGGCTCATAGAAGGCCACTTCAGAATAGTTCAATGTTTTCCTCTTAGCCATTTTTGGGTATTTTTAGCTGTGTTTTTTGGGTCATTATCCTGTTGCAAGACCCATGACCTGCAACAGAGACCAAGCTTTCTGACACTGGGCAGCACATTTCTCTCTAGAATCCCTTGATAGTCTTGAGATTTCATTGTACCCTGCACAGATTCAAGACACCCTGTGCCAGATGCAGCAAAGCAGCCCCAGAACATAACAGAGCCTCCTCCATGTTTCACAGTAGGGACAGTGTTCTTTTCAAGATATGCTTTATTTTTCCGTCTGTGAACATAGAGCTTATGTGCCTTGCCAAAAATTTTGATTTTTGTCTCCTCTGTCCATAGGACATTCTCCCAGAAGCTTTGTGGCTTGTCAACATGTAGTTAGGCAAATTATTTTGGTCAGATTCAAGTTATTTCTGTGACCATTGTGGGTTTTTCTTTCATTAAACAATGGGTACCAACAATTTTGTCCACGTGTGTAAGTGTTTGTTATTATCCATCACCTCCCCTGGGCCTCCGATTATTATACACTTGAGTCTGAGGAGACTTTTTTTCCCTATTCTACTCTTCTAAAGCCTAGGTGCATCTTATAGTCCAAAAATATGGTGTGTGTGTGTGTGTGTGTGAGATATCTAGATATATTTATTTTTAATTTTTGCAAGCAACCTAAATAGAGACATACTTCACCTACCAAATCACAGTGCATAAAGAACCCAACAATATATCTCAATATTAGCAAAATGCAATGCAAGGTTACAGTTAACATATATAAGCGGAGCCAAACAAGAATTAGGAAACCTTGAATTCAGGAATAATTTAAGGCTACAAATAAAAGGAAATGGAGGAAAAAAAAAAAAAAAAATCACTGCCTATACAAACTAAAAACATAAGCATAAACATACCTTGATCGACTTCGATCCTTGCTATGATCTCTCCCACGGTCTCTATCCTTGTCACGATCTCTGTCTCTATCACGGTCCCGATCTCTGTCCCTGTCTCTATCTTTGTTTCTTTCACGATCCCGCTCTCTCTCTTTCTCCTTCTCGCGCTCTTTGTCTTGTTCCCGCTCTCGCTCTCTTCTCTCTCGCTCACGTTCCCTCTGCCTTTCCCTCCGTTCTTTCTCAATCTCTTGTCTCTCCTTTTCCTTTTTTCCCTTCTCCTCTTCCAGTTTCTACAAAAAGAGACAGGATATATTAATGCTAAATTATCTAACACATTCAAAATAAAAATGAAAATAAAAAAAAAAATAAAAAATAAGGACAATCAAAATGTGTAGCAAAAAAATAAAAAAGGCACAAGACTAGATTCCGTGCAAGTATATAGCTACAAGGACCAGCAATCTCCAACCATGGTTTCTAAGGGATCCAGTGCTCAAGGTAAAGCAGCACTTCATATCCATTAAAAAAAAAAAGCTAGAAAAATAAATGACATTGGGATACATAGTGACTGAGATACATGACAAACATACCAAATTTTCAATTAGTTGACCTTAAAGGAGTTTTCCAGAACTTTACTACTACTGCCCTACCCTAAAGATAGGTAATCAATATCAGATCTGTATGACCCCCACCAATCATCTATTTGAAGGGACTGCTGCCTTTTCATTACCAGACACAGGAATATTCAATAGTGGCTGTGCCTGGTACTACCATAGCAGCAAACCATTCACTTAATGGGACACAGAGGAGAACAATAAGCTGCAGAACCAAGCACAGCTGTTACAAAACATATGGCACTGTGCCTGTTAAATAATGAAGAGACTGCAGCAATGGTCCAAGCACTTCAGCTGGTTGGTGGAGGTGTTAGAAACCTGACCCGCACCGATCTTTTACTGATGTCCTATTCCAAGGATAGGCCCATCCCTATTAAAGTCCTGAAACACCCCTTTAATCCCAGTAACAGAATCTACCAATAAGTATTTTACCTCTGGCAATGCCATGAAAGGTACGGCAATAATAAAAAAAAAATATATATAATGATACAGACACCCCAAATCACAGCTATAGCTAGGGGTGGTAATAGTAGTAAAGGCTTATTGCTCAAGAGATTGCTGAAGTAAGTAGGAGTCCAAACAGGCGGTGACAAGATGGGGCAGATGCCAATCATTCAGAGTCATCTTTTTGAATGGTATTCTTTGCTAAAAACTAAAAGCAAATCTGCAAACATGAAATGCTGCTTTTGAGCAAAACACAAGAGTAAGAAAATGGAGAGTGTACTAGTGGACTTTTAAAAGCTTTAAGTACACCATCTGAGGGCAAATTCTACTGGCACAAATTGGTGGGCATGTTGATTAAATGCAATGGCAACGTTTACCTACAACAAGACTAGGAATGTCAGCAAACTTACAAATGTTGGTTTAGCTCTTCACAGAATGGTGCTAAACATAGAAACTGCAGGAAGGTTGGAAATCACTTGCGACATGGAATCTACAGGGATATCCATTCGTTCCATAGCAATGGCCAAAAAAATATCAATTATTTTATTGTGGGAAAAAAAAAAAAAAAAGTGTGTCTATGCCCAAAATACCTTGAACACATTGGAAATAAGACATCCACAGATCATATATCCATCCTGGTTAGCAATTGTTTTGAATTAACTTACAGATGATGTGCTAGGACATGGCTCTCCAACACGGGATTAACTTTGCCTACAAGCTATGATTCTGGGAGGAAGAGCAAGTACATTTTCAAAGACAGACAAGACCATTCTAGGTGCACAAATGTCTACGCATCACATAGTTTAGATTTTTTTCGCATTTACCAACAAATGACTTTTCACCCCTTCAATCTCATGTTATAGATATTTATACTACAACGATACAAACATTGCATTTAGCGGAAAAAAAAAAAAAAACATCCAAATAAATCATTAAATGATATCTTACCTTTACACCCAGCTGCCTTTGGATCCCGGGGAAGAGTGTGGACAGGTAAGAAGGAATAGAGCAAAGACGCAGACAGAAGGGAAGGCATTCACAATGCAAATGCAGGAGGTCAAGACTCAATGGGATTAGCCTAGCGTGTTTTAGCAATACAAGCATGGAAGGAAGTAAAAAGGAATAAAAACACACAAAGTGCATCACACAGAGGACAAATGTATATATATGTATATACACATAATGTCATGGATTGAGTCAAAACTACTTTTGGAGCTGTACTGTGTATCTTTGGAAACTTACCTCTTTCAGACATTACAACTGTAAAGTATCTCCACCAAAATTAATACTTACATTTTAATTTCTAGAAGTTCCAAGTGATGATCCAAAACAATACATGAAAGGATTATATAAATCCTACGACTAGGGGTTATACTATATAATGTATGTGTAAGGAAATAAAAGCTACATCTTCGGCTTAGTGAGAGTGATTTATATCAATCAAAATGTGTTCATATTGATGTGTAGTTATATTTGCACTTTGTTAGTATTCGGGGGGGGGGGGGGACATTGGAAAAAAGATAGGGTAAACAGAAATAACAGCATAGACAGACAGAGATGGTAAATAGGAAAAAAAAAAATCTTACCTTAATGTCTTCAGATTCATCAGTGCTGCAAATGGACACCCCCTACGTTACTCATACCCTGACAGCCATAAGAAGGCTGCAGTGTTATTTTAGAAATCCCTACCAAACATGCAAAGGTTCACTGTGCTACATTCGCTCTGCAAAAATACAGCAGAGCCTGTACACCTTAATTTAGGTGCCAGAACGGAAGGCAATACCTTTGCATCCATTTCATTTACACAGATGAAATACTCAAGAATTTTAAAGCACGTTTTAATGCACTTTAACAAGAAGGTATAGTACACATATATATATGTATATTGATATGCGCAATGTTGGGAAGGAAGACTTGCATGTCAAACTGGCCCTCTAGTTCACAAATTCATAACACATAGTTATAATACCTGGGACCTGCTTTTTAATTGTTTTGATGCAGTTCCTCCAATTCCCTGTTTGCTCTTAGTTTCTGTTAAATGGCCATCAACATCCCAGATTATTACACTGTGCTTTGGTATTCTAAATCACAAACCCCTTACTCTTTTATGGACTGACCAAGACCATTGGGGGAAAGGGGTGGTGACCACTAACGCAAACTGTGCAGGATGGTCCGAGAAGCTGGTTGCCATTTTATATAAATTAATTGAGGACTGGGAATCTGAGGAAGTGACATACAAAATTTAAAAAGGAAGGCACCGGGTATTTTAATTATGCATTACACATTTAGGGTGAAATTTTTATTGTGAACTCAACGGTCACTAAGTGTGCCTATACTTATACAGTCCAAATTATATAATCTTCTAAAGCTAAAACTATGGCTTGTATTATTACTGCAATAAAGTAAATGGCTATCATACGTATTATTTCCAAAACCCACACAGCACAGCCACTAAGACCCCTTGAATAAAATGCTTCAATAAACCAAGCCAGTTGCCACTTTGCACATTTTTCAGAGGGGGTATCCGAAAAAATATAGTGAAAAAAACAGGAGCTCATACTTACATTCTTATTCCATGTTACTTTCCAAGCTGAGTTTCATCTTGCATTAGTCACCATATGATCTCTATCATAATGGTGGGGGTCAATGAATAGATTAGCTTTATAGGGAATTTACAAATCTTCCATGCATCTTAACTGTGGCACATGTGGAAACCACTGATCTAGTTTGACTCACTAAAAGCATGTAGAAAGCTTTTTAACTCATTTAGCTCTTCAAAACATTAAGTGTGATGTTAAAGGTATGGCTGTATATGCTGGTGAGGCAGCTATAAATGTTTTAATGTTCTTAGCTTTCATTTGATGACAAAAGTTTAAGTTTTTTTTTTGCTGCTGAGCACAACCAGCGGAAAACTCAAGTGATAACTGCGCATTACAATGGTTAATACCAAACACTATGTAGGAATGATACAACGCTGAATTTCATTGTCTACATTCATCTTCTCTGACAAATTAGGCATCAAGCTTGTGTTAAAACTATGTGGTTCTCGAATCTGTAGGGAGCACATTTTAGCAGTAAAGAAGAAATAAAAACAAACATTACCTTGTGCGTATCTCTGAATTTACTGATCTCGCGTGATATCAGGTCTCTCTTATCTTCTTCCATTTCGATTGCATTTATGTCTTCCTGCTATAAATGAATTAGCAAAATTTCAGCATTCAAGACCTCCATTTAAATGGAATAATTTTGGGCAAGTTCATATGCATCAGATTTGTTTTAGAAATCTGAGACAGAAAATCAGTTCTATTCAACTGAATGGGGTTTTGGCAGCAACACATGGATTTCTGCAAGCTACATTCAGATGTATAGGTTAGTTGCAGAATGTTTAGCAAAAACTTCAGTGTAAATAAACCCTACACAAACAAAAACATTTGTGCAAATCCCTCTCAGGGTATGTTCACACGGCAAAATTTGCCGCGGATTTCGCTCCCGAATCAAGGGCAGATTCCGCTCGCGATCCACCTCCCATTGTTTTCAAGGGGAGGAAGAGATCTCAGCAGGACTGATTCAGCCACGGAGTCCGCAGCTCGAGACTCCCTGCTGATTAGGCCAATTCTTCTGTGCCTAATCAGCAGAGGGGAGCTGTGACGGAATGCCCATGCATCAGCATCCCATCGCGGCTAGACCACGGGCGAAAATACTGGCGCCAAAAATTAAGAGAATTCCTCTTCATTTTCCGCCATGTGAACCTACCCTTGGGTCACCAATTCTTAAAAACTGACAGTAGTCTGCAGGTAAGGCTATGTTCACATCTATCAAATAACAAGAAAAAAAGAAGAGCTGCAGCCTATGACAGCAAAGTTGCAGCCAAAATCCAACAGTGCTAGGCTTTATGACACAGTCCTGTACATCGTTTAGGCTGAGTGGTCAAAATTTAATTCCATTGACAATCATTAGATACGATGTTGCAATGGACATCATTGTGTAGTCCTAGCCTTTACTATGACACTTCTCTACAAACATAACTATACTTACCGACAACTCTTCCTTTTTGTCTTTTCTTTTCTTTTTAGGGTGTGATTCAGAGTCTAGAGATGGAGCATTCAGCTCACTGGAATACTCTTTTATTAGAAGCTCAATTGCACCTTTAATAACACTATCCCGTCTTTTAGTTTCTTCATCAAGGTCATCATCTTCATCGGCAGCTGACTCAGGGCGGGCGTTCTAAAAAATTATTTATAATTATAACAACAACAACAACAACAACAAAAAAACAAAAACAAAACCACACAAAGCTAGCTTCAAAAGTTAGAGCTTTCTAAAAGGATACTTCACTTTACACCAAAGGCTAAAAAAAAAAAAAAAAAAATACATGTAATGAATTTTTCTTTGTAAGGAGAACCACTCTTTATATGGTCGCTAAATGACTATACGAAGGAAGGGGTCATGGTTATACGTATTAAAAAAAATATATACACATACTGTGCACACATACACATGTGCATATAAAACACTTATGTGCTACTCACTCCATTGGAAGCCCTTCTGCCCGCTTTCCATTCATCCAGTTGGGCTTTAGTTTTAGCATCTACTTTTACAAGTAGTTTCTTTTCGCCAATCTGCAGATCATGGAGTAAACGCAATGCACGCAGGGTAGATTCAGGCTCTTTATACTCACAAAATCCAAAAGCTGTATGGGAAGATTAAAAAAAATGCCTTTCAAATCTCTTAAATTCACCAAATGTGAAATGTACATCTTGGAAACAGAAATAAAAGCACCTAATGTCACCAAGAGAATTCACTGGGAAAGATTTACTAATGAAAATGAGAAAAATCTGAATTTTGGTATAACTTGCACCAAAAAAAAAAAAAAAAAAAAAAACTAGAGTATATACCTTGCACCACAGGTATGTGTCTTAGACTTCTCTAACAAGAGGGAGGAGTGGGACCTTCAACGTGTCAATGTGCACCAAGAAAATGCAAAAAAATTTTTTTTTATCCAAAACTAAAAACATACAAATAATTAGACCAGACAGTAAAAAGAAAACAGATTTATTATTGAAAAATATCAATATCTCATAAATCTAGTAGTTTAACCACTTCCGTACCACCCATAGACTATATACATCCGGAAGGTGGTTGTCTAGTTCTGCAAGGACGTACCGGTACGTCCAAGCAAAATTCAGCAGCTGCACAAAATTGTGCAGCTGCTGAAACAGGGAGCCGGCTGTAACTTCAGCCGGAGCTCCCAGAGAGTAGGCAGGGAAGGTTTATTACCTTCCCTGCCATCCCGATCACTGTGTATACAGCGCTCAATGAGTAAAAAAAAAAAAAAAAAAAAAAAAACGCCAATAACAAGCCCTTATTAAAGGTTATAGCCCCACCACTGACAACACCACACAAAATAAAAATTACCGTAATGGAGAGTAAAAACTATTTTATAAAGTTTTTTAGTAGCACTGTGTTATTAAATAAATAAAAAAATAAAAAAAAAATAAAAAATGAAAAGGTGAAAAACAGACACGTTTTCCCTCCTCTTTTGTTTAGATTTTCCCAGATATAAAAACAACATAAAAAAAAGCCTTATGTGTCACCGAAAAGAGACGCAGAAATTAGTTGAATAATGCATATGATAAAAATGTTATAGCCCTCAAAACCGCACATACAAAAAACCCGAAAATGTGCCTGGTCTGGAAGGGGGGGGGGGGGGGAGGTGTTAAAGTATCTAGTATGGAAGTGGTTAAGATGGTCTACTCCAAGTTTGCACTCATTTTTAGACTATTAGTAAATCTGCCACACAGTTTTGACATTTTCAAGCTATGAACTAAAGCTGGCCACAGGAACACATAGATGTATTATTTCAAAATACACAAATGAGCAGTCTGGAGCAGTGAAGGCAGCTCCATTGCTCTAAACTGCTAAGCTCCACACTGCTTTAATATGTCCTCATTCGAGGAAGGGAAGGACAAGGCCAGGGAGCCATGTTGAAATCTCAGCTGGGCCTGTGTTCATGCTGGCATATTACAGCAGTGTTGGGCGTAGAAGTTTAGAGCAATGGAGCCTCCTTCGGTGGTCCACACTGCTCATTTCCATATAGCGAAATAAATAAACTTTAAAGAGGACCAGTCACCAGGTATGAAAAGCACAATTACAGACATCTGATAATAGTTTTCACCCTGAGAATTTGGTGTTTTATCCAAATCAGTTCAGCCATTCCAAACTAAATCTAGTATTGAAGGCATATAAGGGTATTCTGGCCAAGTGACACTGTGTAACATACAGCACACAGAACCACAGCATTACCACACACTTGGTCAGCGGTCAGTAGATGAGGTATATCAATGGGCTTTTCATACAAATCCACTTTCAAATAATATAGTGATTTTGCAGTATAATAAAATCGTGTCCAAGAAAATGTTGTGTATCTCAATATACCCTTTTCAAGTTTATAGGACCAACACTGGCTGATAACTGGGAATCAAGAGTAGTTCACCCAATCAGCAGCCTGTGTAAATACACCCCCCCATTAGCTGACAAACAAGTAAATAGTTGTTGAGTGGTTAACCTTTTCGATGCAGTGGTAAATTCTTTTAGTTACCATATACAAAGAAGATGACCACATTATGATCTACTCTGCATTCTGTTGGACTTGTGACACCAACTGTCACAAGCAAGGCAAAATTAACCCTCAGTGCTTACTTTTGCTTAAAATTAATGATGCTGGGGTTCAAGGTTTGAATCCGACCAAGGACAAATCTGCAAGGAGTTTGTATGTTCACTCCAAAGACATAGTGATAGGAAAGTGGGATTTTTGTGTACTCACCGTAAAATCCTTTTCTCGTTGTATTCACTGGGGGACACAGCACCATGGGGTATAGACCTGGTCACTAGGAGACAAGACACTAGGAAAAAGCAAAAGCTGTTGGCTCCGCCTCCAGGCTATACCCTGCCACAGCCACTGTGCATGAATCAGTTTGTACCGTAGCAGTAGGAGAGAGAGACACAAAGGAACATGGAACCACCAACCACCAACAATGCCTGAACCCAAAAAGGAACCAACACAGTTCGGGCAGGAACACTGAAAAAAACAAGGGAGGGATCTGTGTCCCCCAGTGAATACAACGAGAAAAGGATTTTACGGTGAGTACACAAAAATCCCACTTTCTCGTCTACTTCACTGGGGGACACAGCACCATGGGATGTCCTAAAGCAGTCCCAGAGGGTGGGAATAACACGGCCATGCAAACCCGTAATACTCAACCGCTTCCAGAAACTTACAACCCAAATTGGCATCAGCAGAGGCCACATAATGAATCTGGAGAAACTTAGAGAAAAAGGATGGAGGCCCAGTGGGATACTTACAGACCTGGGAAGCATAAGCCTGATGCCGGAGGCCCCGGGAACTCCAACAGCTCTAGAGGAGAGAGCCGTCACACGGGAGGCAGAGCCGTACTCTTAAATCGATAGGTCTCCCTAATCTCAGACCAAAGCCATCGGAAGATGGGAGCTCTAGAAGCAGGCAGGCCCTGGCAAGGGCACTCAGGGAGAATGAGCAAAGCGTCCGAACAAGAGAAAGGATCCGTGAGGGACAGTATACACGCAAATTGCCCGGGCAACAACCGGGCAGGGAAGAGCAAGCACTCACGTGGACGCCTGGGGACCGAGCAGAAGGAGGGCAAGACCAAGTCCTCGAAGTGGAAGCAGGAAAAACACCCTAAGAAAAAAAGACTGTGGCAGACAGAGGAAAACCTTATCCTTGTGGAGGACCAGAAAGGGAGACTGCCGAAAAAAAAAGGGGCAGCCAATTAGGGACCCCTGCGGATGGAGGTAATGGCCACCAGAAACTCATTCTACCAGGACAGAAGGCAAAAAAAGGGATATCATAGGCTCGAAGGGGAGAACCTGAAGCACCCTAAAGATGAGGTTAAGATCCCACGGATCCAAGGGTTCCAAAGGAGCACAGAGTGGCACTCCTGTAGGAAAGTCTTTTAAAAAGAAAGAAGACTAAGACCTTGATCCAGACCAGACTGGAGAAGATCCGATGAGAATCGTTACTCTTCCAACGGTGGACGTAAGCCTTCCACGTTTGATGGCAGATCTAAGCTATCTGGAATTTCCGGGCCTTGAGTATGTTAGAATAACAAACTCCGAAAAAACCACGATGCCTCAAACCTCGGATTGAACAGCCACGCCGTGAACGCAGCTGAGTCAAGGTGGGAGTCCCTGAGACAGCAGGTCGACCAGCAGAGGAAGAGGCCAGGAGCATCCGCCAACAGGAAAATGAGATCCACATACCAGACCCGGCAGGGCCAATCTGGTGCCACCAGGATAGCTTGAACCCCCTTGGTCTTGAGATTCTGGAGGACCCAAGGGAGAAGAGGAAGTGAAAAACCGAACTTACAAGAGCGCCAGCGGTGATGGCTCGAGGATCCAGAGACCTGGCAATTTAGCCGGGGACCTTGTGGTTCCGGCGGAGGCTAAAAATGTCGACGTTTGTCACACCACAGCGGGAGCACAGTGGATGGAAGATCTGCAGATAAAGAGACCCTCGCCCGGAGCAATATTTTCTCGACTCAAGTAGTCTGTCACCCAGAAAAAGGTTGACCACCGAAAGAGCTGGAACAAGGCACTCCACCCAAGGAAGAAATTGTGAGGCTTCTAGTAAGGCCGCACGGCTCCTGGTGCCACGCTGAGGGTTCAAGTAGGCGACCATGGAGGAGAGGTCAGTCAGGACTGTAACAGATGTCCTTGGAGAAGAGAGGTCCAAGGAGTAAGGGCAAATAAGATAGCCCTGGATCCAGCAGGTTGAACCAGAGGGAGGAATAAGCCCTGGACCACAGGCCCTGAACAATCAAAGCATCGAGGACCACTCCCCAGCCGGGGAAATTGGCGGCAGTGGGAATCACTTACCAACAGAGGGGAAGAAGGACTTCCCTTGAGAAATTCCTGGGGAGGAATATACACTAAAGAATCTCTCAGTGAACCAAGGTGGAAAGAGAACCAAGCAGATGAGGCTGTCCGCAGATTTGTTCCAGCAGGCCGTAATCTTCAAGAGGAGAGAACGACAGAGTGAATGAAAGGTAAAGCCTAGATGGTTGAGGCGATCGTGCGCAGGACCCACATGCCGATTCAAAGACAGCAAGGAGAGTACCTCCAAAGGTGGGACACTCAGGATCTTGGCCTCTGGAGGGAGAATCACACCCTGGAGCGAGCAGAGGATCATGTCCCGGATTCCATGTGCTTAGAGGACACGAGACATCCTCATAGATGAGCCAGCAGAACCGGCGAAGAACATCCAAGGTGAACCACAAGCTGGTCAGATTGTCTGACCTGGAGGGGCTTCACCAGGAGGTCGTCAAAGTCTGAAAACACGGCAGCACCTCTGGCGCAGAGGATGGCCATGAGAGACGCCATCACTGAGGGAAAAAAACCCCAGGTGGCAGAGGCCAGCCTGAAGGGGAGAGAGACAACTGGAAAGGTCAAGGATCCACAGCAAAACGAAGAAACCGCTGACGGCACAGCGAGATGATGTAGATGGACGAAGAATTCGCCCATCTCCAGGGATGCCACCACAGACTGCATAGACTACAACGGAGCCTGCAGGCATGGAAGAACCTGTGGAGCCCTTTCAGGTCCATGATGGGACAGAGGAAGCCGTCCTTCTAGGCGAATGGAGAACAGGTAGGAATAGTAACCCCAGATACACTCTGCAACGGGAACAGGGACGCTGACTCCCTGCCGCTGGAGACAACCTGGATTGTCCGACATAGCGAAGGCAAAGAGACTCCAGCGAAAACTGGAGTAGCCGGACGACACCGCCTCTCAGGCCCAGGCTCCAGACGTCCCGCCATTTGAGATGCCCAGAGAGGGGAAAAAACTTCATGCCGAGGAGGCTAGGAAGAGGAAGACCTGGACGACCTAGTGCAGAACCGCCAGGGAGGCCTGGACTTGAAAGAAGCTTTCTGGAGCAGGAGAACGGCTGACACATAGGACGCCTCTGAGGGAGGAAGAATCTATTCCCCCGTGGCCTCAGGGATAAGCTTCTCGACGCCCTTAACAAAAATTTTTGGCCCAGGACGACCTGGAAAGGGAGAAGGGCTGCGTTCGCCTTCTTGGAGGCGGGCCCAGTATTCCACAACGGATCCCAACGGTATGGCAGATAATCACTGCATTGGCGGCCGCCTTAGCAGATTTGGGAGGCATCTCCAGTTATTGGGAAGCGTTCAGGATCTCAGACGAGCGGCTGGAGGGAAACTGCATCAGGGAGGTTTGACTGAAGCTGTTTGGCCCAGGAAAAGAAGACCTTGATGACCCAAGAGGCAGCGAAGGAGAGCCGCAGGGAGAAACCAGCCACTACGAAGGCCACCCTGGTGAGGGAAGCCACCTTCTTGCAGCAATGCAATAGCCAGCATTTAGGGCAATGCAATGTATCAGTTCTGCATTGCAAACAATACAACAGATGCGATCCGATCTCACTCCGAGGGATCACTGAGGTAGGCAAAAACCGCTGAAGGCAGACTAGAAGCCTTGGAGAGCCTAGCTATCATGGGATCCACCGTGGGAGGCTCTTAGTGATAGGAAGGGACACATGGTGCGGCTCGCTGACAAAATGTCAAAACAGGCCAGCTTGCGCTCACTAGTTACTGATATCTAAGTACCGTGCGCTAACCGATTGCACCACTGGAGCAACCTGCTTCCCTTGCCTCGGATGTTCATCATTGCCAGCCAGGGAGAGCTAGAGACGTGTGTCACAGCATAGCCTGGCAGAACTGCCCGAGCTCACCTTCCACTTAGAGACACACAGGTCAAGGGAAGGGATGTCCGATTTCCTAGTCGAAGACAGAGGATAGTCCAGGGAGAAGTCACTGTGCCCTCAAGATGATATCAAACATCCAGTGGCAGAAAGAGATGTCCACTTGAGAGGATGAGTCCGGGTCCTCAGAGATCTGTAGGGTCTCTATCGCATAGATGACTCCCGCGTAGCAGCAGATATAGATGAGCCTAGCTGAAGCTCCGAGTCGGAGTCAGAGGCGTCCCCAGTTAAATAGACCGAGCAGAGGGAGGGAGGTATCCGCCTGTCGGAGTGGAGCCGTGAGCTGAGTTCCTATCTGGGGAGTACCCAGAGGAAGGGGTGGCGGACCGTGAACCATAGGAAGACTTCCTGGTCCTTTTGAGGCTCCTGGAGCTGCGACGGGAACTATGAGGGTGTCCAGGGAGATCCCTAGAAGCAGCCGACTGAGCGGCGATCTGGGAAAGCAGCCATTCCAAGTTTCCAGCACTGACTAGTTAAGTCTGGTAAGGACACCATGGCCAAGGTTAGGGAGGCCGCCCAATCCGGGGGATGGAAAAACCGGAGAGGGGCCAGGAGGTTACTGACTGGCTGAGGCGGAAGGCAGAGAGAGCACATGGGCTCGGGCTGTCCGCATGGCAACTGTTTTTGATACAGCAGGTGCACGTATAAAAACGTGACGCAACCAGAGGGGCCGGAGGGTGAGAGAGGGAGCCCAAGAAAATTAGGGGTAACCCAGGGGGTTAGCCTACCAAACTGCAAAAGATGGCCGCTCACAAACTGCTGCAGCAAGGGTTCCGCAGGTGCAATGTCTCCCAGGGAACTGGGAAGAATCCCTGCTGTCCCAGCAAGCCAAAAAATAATAAATAAGCCAATAGATAAATAAATTGAGAATATGAGGAGAGCAAAGCTCTTCCCCTGGTAAAAACAGGCTCAGTAGCTACTGGGCAGGCTGGATGGCTTGCCAGGACAGCCCCCTAGCCAATGGAAGGCCCTAGGCGGAGTCTGGGTACCAGAAAAGCCCGGGAAAGGGACGGGCCCGTTGCGGCCTAGTTGCCGGCCAGGCCTCGGACTCGCGTACAACGCGGCCGACCGCAAGACACCGTTGGCGGCGCGTCGCGACCGCGAACTCCAGAGGTTCCGCGGAGGCCTGGGAAAAGGTACCGGGGGGGCCAGGAAAGGGGGTCCCCACACGAGCGGGGGGGGGGGGAACCGGGTGCCCCCCCCCCCCTGACGGGGGCCGCTCGGTAGGAGCGACCAGAAAGCCCAAAAACGCCCCAGAAAAAAGGGGCTTATTTACTAAGATTTAAGGCCCAGTTCAGGGGAACCCTGTGATGCCCCCCCCTAAACAGGACCCATACTATTGTCCCCCTGGGAAATGGCACTAAGGGGCTGAGAGGGCCTGAAGGGGAGGTGGAGAGGGCCTGAAGGGGAGATGGAGAGGGGCTGAGGTAACTTACTCACCAGCCTTCTATTCTTCTCATACTCACCAGTCTGGCGACTTCAGGCGCCGCAGGGTCACCCCCTCGGTAGGACCTCGCACGTGGGAGTGGGGTCACCGGTACTCCGGCCGCTTTCGGGGTGCGGCGAATGGTGAGTGGGGACTGGGTGACCGGCGAGGCTGCTCTTTTGCAGAGCGCTGCGCCCGCAGGAGGGTATGACTAGTGAAAGAAAGGTAAAAATAAAAACGATGCAAGACAGAAGACCTGAGTCAGGTCGTGTCTGCCTCCTATGACACTAGGTTTCAAACTGATTCATGCACAGTGGCTGTGGCAGGGTATAGCCTGGAGGCGGAGCCAACAGCTTTTGCTTTTTCCTAGTGTCTTGTCTCCTAGTGACCAGGTCTATACCCATGGTGCTGTGTCCCCCAGTGAAGTAGACGAGAAATGTAGATTGTGAGCCCTATATGGGACAGTGAATGACAAGGTCTATAAAGTGATGCAGAATATATTGGCGCTATACGAGAAAGGTAAATACACAATTAGTCTATACCTCAATATAAAGGTTTATGTAATTACTAGATTCATAGATTGTAAGCCCTTGCGGGCAGGGCCCTCAATCCCACTCTGCCAGTTGGTCACTGTTAGTATTGTACTTGTTTTATATATTTTGTGTACTGTATGTAAATCCTCAAATGTACAGCAACATGAAATTAATGGCGCTCTATAAACAAACAATAATAATAATAAATTCAGTATAAAAGCAATAAAGATTTACATACCACACTTACCTTGAAGCTTCCCCGATGCCCCCTGAACTCTCTTCCAGCTCAAAACCAAACCACATTTCTAAAGGAAGAACAAAACAAATGTAGAGGCATAGTAATCACTGCAACCCCCACATTTTATAAACTGGGAACAGTTACAATGGAAAAAAAACACAAAAAAAAAAAAACCCTTCACAATAAAGTAAGTCAAAATTAACTTAAAGAAGCACTCCAGTAACGTACTTCTATGCAACACCCTTCCACACCCAGTTTGAAAACAAATCTGATTGTAATAATATCAGTGAATAACTTACTGACAGCTTTATTGAGAAGTTATGCGCTTCCCTTTGGAGCACTGACCTCTCTACTAGTCAGGAAGTCAAACTCAATGCAGGTCTATGGAAGTAAGATCAAGGCTCTAATAGACGAACTGTAAGTAAGACAACCTGCAGTAGTGACCCTTTCCCCTCACACCTTCTCCAGTCTCTGTCACGACTTACCTTACTAAAATATTTAACCTCTTTCGCTCTTCTGGAATTTTTCCATCCTCTTTCAAACACACTGTCATAACCCCGCTATTGAAGAAATCCTCCCTTGACCCATACTGTGCTGCTAACTATCAACCTGTCTCTAACCTCCCCTTCATTTCGAAAATCTTGGAACGCTTGGTCTATTCTCGTTTAATCCGCTATCTTTCCGCTAACTCTTCTTGCCCCCGTACAATCTGGCTTCCGCACTCTGCACTCTACTGAAACGGCCCTCACAAAAGTCTCCAATGAGCTCCTGACGGCTAAATCTAATGGCGACCTCTCTTCTTATTCTTCTGGCTCTCTCGGCAGCATCTGACACTGTTGACCATCAACTACTCCTCACTATGCTCCGTTCTGTCGGCCTCACGGACACAGCGCTCTCTTGGTTCTCCTCTTATCTCTCAGACCGCACTTCCAGTGTATCATTTGCGGGCTCTGTTTCTTCCCCTTGCCATCGGGGTTCTCTCTCTACACGGCCCCCATTGGACAAACCATTACCAGATTTGGCTTCTGATACCATCTTTATGCTGACGACACTCAATTATGCACATCTTCCCGTGACATAACCCCTGCACTAATACAGAACACCAGTGACTGTCTCAAACATCATGTCTTCGCTCTATCTGAAACTGAATCTCTCAAAGACTGAACTACTGCCGTTTCCACCATCTAATAGATCTGTCCCTGATATCTCCATGGCAGTCTCCGGCTTTACCATAACTCCAAGGCAGTATGCCCGCTGCCTTGGGATTTTGTTTGACTCAGACCTTTCTTTCACCCCCCATATCCAGTCATCTCCACCTCAAAAACATCTCCAGAATCCGCCCTTTCCTTACCACAAATACACTAAAGACATTTATTGCCCTGATTCACTCTCGCCTTGTCTACTGTAACTCCTTACTAATCGGTCTTCCCCTTACTAAACTTTCCCCTCTACAATCTATTCTAAATGCGGCGGCCAGGCTCATCTATCAGTCTAGACGCTACAGCAATGCCTCCGGTCTGTGCTGGCCACTACATTGGCTGCCTATTCAATACAGAATACAATATAAACTTATCACCCTCATTCACAAGGCTCTCCATAATGCTGCACCTCCCTACATTTCCTCCCTCATCTCTGTCTATCGCCCAACCCGTGCCCTCCGTTCACTCAATGACTTAAGACTAACATCCTCTATTATCAGAACCTCCCACTCCCACATCCAAGACTTCCCCCGAGTTGCACCACTTCTCTGGAATGCTCTACCCCGGACAATCAGATTAACACTCAATTTCTACAGCTTCAAGCGCAAACTAAAGACACTTCTTTTCAGACAGGCCTATCAAAATTCCTAATGTAAACCCTTCAGCAGTTAGTTTTCCCTAAAACAAACCCTCCTCTGTTCACACTCCCACATTACCCCACAGGATATGATGCTGTATCAGACTAACTTTATATGTCCAGACACCATCTTCATGTTAAAGCTCATGACTGGTGACGGCTCATAGAGCTTTATTGATGCGTAAGGACAGTAACCGCTATCACAAAAATGTCTAGACCACTGTATAAGCAATGCTATCTTTGATGCCGCCCCTGCAACCTCTTGTGTCACCTGCTCTACCTCATAGACTGTAAGCTCTTGTGAGCAAGGCCCTCAGTCCCATTGTGTGACTTGACTATTTCTCTGTAATGTATCTTTTTTGTCTGTACTTGAACCCTACAATTTGTAAAGTGCTGCGGAATATGTTGGCGCTATATAAATAAAGTGTATTATTATTATTATTATTAGTCTGTCTCCTGTTTATACAGGAAACACTGTGTACATCAATTAAAGGGGTATTCCAGGGTGTATTTATTTACGTACCTGGTCCAGTGTAATGCTTCTGACGGACCTGTGAGTTCCGGTGACATCATGACCCCCGATCATTTGTTTGGAAGCAGCATTTGGCTTGGGTTGCCTGTGATATGGGGGCTGGCTGTCTACAGTAAAGCAGAGGAGGAGAGGGCAGAGCGACCCAGGGAGACACTGCATCCGATCATGACCCAGGGTTGTGACATCTCCAGAACACCCAGGTCCATCAAAAACATTCCGCCGGACCAGGTAAGTGAAACTTTTAAGCAGAAAGGAGGACAGTGCTCCAGAGAAGGGCACATAATGTCACAATATCATCAATAATAGCATAAAAAATGGTTTCCAACTTGGGGTGGGGTGGCGCTTTATTTAAAAGTGACAAACATTTGTGATGGATGGATGGATGGATGGATAGATAAAAAAATGAATATGGAGAAATATATACTTACAGCTAGTAGCTGCCTGATAAGCATGTCTGAGGCCTTTTCTGAAATATTTCCTACAAAAACAGTGGTTGTGGGGCCACTGTTCTCATCATTTTCCTTGTTTTTCATGCCCATTAAATCTTTTCGAGGACCCATGTGTTTCCCAACCATAGGTACAGTTGGTAACAAAACCTGGTAATTGGAAATGGTATGAAAAAAAAAATAAAAATTAAGGATTAAAACTTATAATTTTTGAATGAGCATGAACACATTGTAGTTATTATGGGAATAAACTTTTGCATGTACCCGTAGTCACTTTTTTCAGAAGGGTTTACAAAATCAAAATGTAATTTTTCACACAAATACCTAATTTTTTTTTTTTCACTGTATTTTTCTTCTTCATTTGAACCATACACAAAACAATAAATTATACAAAAATAGAGGTCAGAAGGAATTCAGCACTCCCATTAAAGTGTAACTAAACTTTCGGACACATTTGATTTTCTGGCAGTATGTGTGTCATAATTAAAATTTTCTAAGATTCTTTATTAACAAAGTTTGGATCCTTTCTGTGAAATGTTACATTTTTTCACTCTTGTCCCTTGTTTCTGTATTGAGAGCAATTTCTGTCCCTCACTGAATGTTACTGTGTATGGGGCTGTGTAACATGTACAGAAAATAAGGGAAGGGCAAAGTCAATTCAAACAGTTATATCTCGGACATTATAAAACATACAAACTTGCTTTTAGTGTCATATAAAAGAGGAGGTTCTCATCTTTCATATGCCACTAAGATTGTAGTGATGTTATTTCCAGAGATAGCACTGGTTGAAAAGCCATAAATGTCAGAGAGTATATTAAGTATTACCATACATAATTTAAAATTGTACAAAGCACACTTACAGCTGGTCCTGGGGCCATTAAACCCATCGGTACAGGAATCATTGGAGTACCTAGAAAATAAAATTTAGAGTAAAAAAAGAAAAATTAGACCAGCAAAAAGAAGCAAAGAAATATTTAATGTTATTAGTCAAAATGCAGGCACTAATTACAGGAATCGCATATGGTATAAAAATTATTAGACTTAACAAAAGAAAGTAAATTCAGTTTAAATACAGTCAGAAAGTTGCAGAGAAACTCGCTTTTTTCTGGAAGAAGCAATATCCACCATAGAAAGTGACTGCATATCACTAATACTGCTTGTTTATGGCAATGAAAGGTACTTTTTGGTGACAGTTTTGTGATGTGACAAACTTGGGGTGCACCACCTTTTAGGTATTCAATTTGCAGTACACAACGCTATTAGCAATGTCTTTGTGCACCATAGCACCACTTACTTTGAGTCTAGGCTACGCAAAGACATTCTGTAGCACTACTGATTGATTTAAACAAGTAGAGACAGCTGCACCCCATAAGACTGCACACTACTCAATGTAATCCTATGGCCTGCAGATGCATCTTGATAGTCAAAATCAATCAGCAGCACTACAAAATGTCCCTGTCTAGTGCTGGCCTAAAAAAAAACCAAAACAAAAACACATCACAATCACCGCTTACCAGGAGGGGGAGGAAAACCTGGAAACTGTGGAGGAGGAATGCCTGGAGGGAGAGTTGGAATCCCCATAGGAGGACGGTTAAGATGTGGTGGGTAAGACATGTTTTCAGTACCAACCTGTTAAAAAAAAAAATTAATAAAATACAGTCGAACCTGAAATTAAAATCAATGGACTAGTATAAAAGACTTAATCTGCAAAACTCAATTCAAGCTGGGGTCCTAAATCTGTATAGTACACGTCTTATGTACTGACATAACATATCCAAAAGGCAAGTATAACTATCCCATACAGAAGATATGGAGAATGGCTGTCCCATGTAAAATCCCCTCGAAAAGACAAGGTGGCACTTCCTTCTTCTGCAGAAAAAAGGTTTAATCTGTAGAGGTGACAAGGCTTCTTCACTGTAAAAGACTGTGAATCTATGGAATAGCCTACCCCAAGAGCTGGTCACAGAAGCAACGTGCTGACAGCTTCAAAAACAGCTTAGATGCCTTTTTACAGAAAAATAGGATTGATGCTTATAGAAAATTATAGAATGCTTATTTCCTTCACTCATCCCTTTAGTCATGCCATTTCCGATGCCTAGGTGAACTTGATGGACAGTTGTCTTTTTAAAACCGTACTATGAATACAGACGGACGCCAGACCAGTCAGAGGGGGCTTCATCTCCATTCTACAATTAATGTCAACTGCGTTCATCCTATGACTGATGAGAGCAATGGACATTAATAAGAGTAGTGTGAACCTACCCTTATCACTTTTTTTTTCCTTTAAAGATAATGAGGGAGATTAATGAGGTAAATTTTTTAAATCAATTTTGCTGGAGTCCGATTTGCCATAACATGCACCAAATGTTGCACAAAGTGTATGTATACCAAGATGAAGACTAGCCAGCATCAGAATCAGAGGATTGGTGAGAGGAAGGTATGGCTTTGCTAAAATATCCTACAGCTTATAGGGTACTTTTTAATCATAAAAGTGGTTGTCTTATCAGAAAATTTCCCCAAACACAATGCGACTGCAGAGGTGATTATTCATTCTGGGTCCTACCCTAGCCAGCCGCTGACTTATCCAGAGAAGTTGTGGCAATGCAAGTCTTTTCCATGCAGTATCTGTTGCAGGGGAAACAATGCATTACATGGGATGGCACAAATCCACCATAACAGGAGCCACTCAGAGAGGTTCTAGCTTATAAGGTGCAACCCCGAGCAGGGCCACACTCTGACAGCAACATGTCCAAAATGGACAAGAACAGCCTCTTTAGCATTAGAGGTAAACATACAACCAATTACCGTATTTTTAGGACTATAAGGCACACTCCCCCCCCCCCCCAAAAAAAATCTGCTGCAGAGCGGTTGTCATAGCTACCGGGTCTCCGCCGTAATGTACAGCGGAGACCCGGAGCTAATGCCCTTGATCAGAGTCCACTCTGATCGCGGGCATTACTACTTGTAAGATCCCCCCAAACTGCCCCCGGGCCGGTGGCTACCTTGTTTGTCGCAGACCAGCTCCTGCGTGCCGAGATCGCAGGAGCCAACCTGTTCCTGTGACAGCCGGGAGCCTAATGAAGGCTCCCAGGCCTGTCATAGGAATATTACTATTGTGGCTGTTCTATAACCAGCCACAATAGTAATGTACAGAATATCCCATAGACTGCAATACTGTTGAATTAATAAAAAACTAATAACTATAAAAAACTAAAAACTATAAGCATCAACTAATAAAATAGTTTAAAAAAAAGTTTTAAAAATATATATAAAAAACCAAAAAAGTTCAAAATCACCCTCTTTCCCTAGAATACATATAAAAGTAGAAAATGACTGTGAAACACATACACCTTAGGTATCCGTGTACAAAAATACCCAGTCTACAAAATATTTTTCCCGTAGGGTGAACGTCGTAGCGGGAAAAAGAATCAAAAGTGCCAAACTGCCGTTTTTTTCACTGTTTCGCCTCTGATTTGAATAAAAAGTGATCAAAGCAATAGACATTCCCCATAATGGTATAACTAAAAAGTACACCTGACCCCACCAAAAAAAAAAAAAAAGACGCCCTGTCAATGTGGCCTTGCAGCTGTTGTTGCAAAACTACAACTCCCATATATTAAATATTTTACATTTTTTTCTTTAAATTATTTCCCCTATTTTCCTCTTAAAACCTAGGTGCGTCTTATGGTCTGATGCATCTTATAGTCCGAAAAACACGGTATATTATGTAAAAAAAAAAAATTCTTTCTACATACAATGAGAAACCAGAGAGGAATCAAACATTGGTAACTGAGGGTACAGATTGTCTATTGGGCCATCTCTTCTGAAATGTCCATTTTGGTAAAGATTTTCCATGAAATTATTCTGAAGCAGGCCTGGTAACTTTTAGATGTCAGATTAGTCAAAATCCAAAAAAATACATGCTCCAAAACTGTTACTGCATAGGAAATCAAAGTTCTGGAAAAACATGTCAGTAGAGGTGATGTGTGACATACCCTAATGGAGGACCTTTTACAATGCCAATGTGTTGTCAAAAGATGTAGAGCAGACTAATCTGTTCAAAGGCCTACCAAAATTACCTTGATGGAAGATGTCAGAAAAGTTATAATAAAAAATATTAAAGAACTATGGTACATGGAAATATAGGAACAAAAAAATGGTACATAGAAATATAGAAAAGTTAAAGGTGTCAGAATATGGCAGCTCAAAGAAGTTTTTTTATTTTCCAAAGTTTAGTGTTTTCCTAACGTTATTACAATGGGGTTACTATGGCTACATAGTCAACGCGGTAAAAACAAAACCCATACGAAGATATCACAAATGCACTTTTTTGCTAATTCCACTCCATTCAGAATTTTTCCAGCTTCCCAATATAACATAAAGAACATTAAATGGTACTATTATGAAGAACAATTAGTAATGCAAAGTAACGCTCAAGTGAGCACTTCGGCAGCCTCATCATCTACATGGATACCATACAAGTAGCAGCAATGGTGCAGGGTACTGTCTATATGAATGGGATGAAGCTACAATACGCTGCTACTAAGTGGATGGCACGCATGTAATATGGACAGACCGGAGTGCTGCAGCCACCTCAAACAAGTAATTTTCTGGGGTGCCAAGAGTTGACCCCTACCAATTGGATAGTGATGGTCTATCCTAAGGCTTGACCACCAATAAACTGACCCAGGACATCCACACATTTTCACATTTTGGGCAAGGTTAGTATTGCAGCAGTTGCCAGCTCTCATTTGTCAACAGTGCCCTGAAAGATAAGAGCTGGTTGCTATAGGCAACTAATCCATTTTGCAGTATGCGGTGTGTGCCCCTAAATGGCAGGCCCCGCACACCCTCCTCCCAGCGGCCCGCACACACGGTATGACCTCTACTTCCGGCCGCACTGTGCATACAAAGACGAAGGACGTGGAGAGAACAGGCTCCAGCGGCACCGTACACCTCCAGTCCTGGAAAGATTCCCGCCACGACCCCCGTCTGTCCCTGCACATGAGCCGGAGGCCGAGACACTGGCCCCAGACTATGGCGGAATATGTAAGGAGCCAAGGACTCTGCTTCCTAGTGTAGCCCTCATTGTATTACCTGTCCATAAGATACGAGCAGAACCCACTACACCAACCGCCACACCGAGCCCTGCATTGCAGTGTGGAGAGCCCGTGTGAGGGCCGCCGTACTCACCCACCCCCGTTGGGTAGGGGTCTCCTCGCCAGAGGTACAAGTTACCGCTTCTTCGCTTTCTAGAAGGTGAAGGAAATGTCGCCTCGTCCGGTGCGGCTCAGGCGCCCGTGCCCCGTCGGTGTCTGTACGAGAGGGAAGGGATTACACTCCACTACTAGGCCGCACTCACGCCGCAGAGCCGCTCGATTGCCCCAGCATGCACCGCGGTTCTAAGAGGCGGAGACTGCTCTCTCAGTCAATCTGGAAGGATAACTGATGACGTCATGATGGTGGGGTCGCAGTAGCGGCGGGCTGGTCGGTGGGCGGGTATTGAGTAGCTGTGCTTTACCTCAGACATATTCACATGTGCACTGTTATCATAACAAGCCGCAGCAACCCAGAACAAAGACAGATACTGAAAGCTATAAAAGTGCTGGTCATGTGGCCCAAAACGGTCCCCTCTTAACGCTAGTTTGCCAGGGCGTGCGAGCATTTTGCTATGTAAATATAAATCATATATGGGATTTATGCAGGAGTGAATCTATCCTCTCTGCTGCCTGAGGCAAACTATAGAAAGGCTCAACTCAGCTATCTTTGGTTGTGTGCCCCACTAATTAAAAGGGCACATGCCCCCCATTTGCAGGTTACAAAATCCCCATATTTGGTCCCACATGTTACACAACCCCTTTTTTTTTTTTTTTGGCCCCCCACACGGTACATAACCACCTTTCTCCTCACTTATTTCATTGGTGGATACAACATCATGGTTATAGACCTGGCCAATATAAGGCTAACACTAGGAAAAGCAAAAGATGTCAGCTATACTCTCTCCACAGACACTATGCTAGCCAGTTTTAGCCTAGTGTCCAAAATAGGCAGATATTACCTGACTCAGGTCTTCCTGTCTTGCATTATTTTTATTTTTTTCTTTATTTTTCAGGTGCAGGGAGGTCTTCAGCGTGTATGCCACACTAGTCTGCGGGCGCTGCGCTCTGTCAAGAATACCTTGCCGGCCGCCCAGTCCCCACTACCACATCGGCAGCTAGAATGCCGGTGACCACACTACCATGAGCGAGGTCCATTGAAGGGGTGACCCTGCGGCACCTGAAGATGGCGGTCTTTTAAGAACCTGAAGAGTCTTCCCTCCGCAACCCCCATTCCACAGGCATGGCTGTTGAAGCCTGTTATCCAGACCATGCTCAAGACCCGAAAAGCCCAGTCTGCAAAAATCTATCATCACACGTGGAAGGCCTACATACGGTTGTGTGAGAGTAATGACTGCCGTCCGCTTTTCTTATCTCCTTTCCTAGAATCCTGGCTTTTCTCCAGTCTGTTCTGGACCAAGGACTTGGTCTTTCTTCTCTTAAGGGGCAGATTTCTGCCCTGTCTATTCTTTTTTTTTTTTTTTTTTTTTTTTAGAAGACCCTGGCCTTCCGGCCTCAGGTGAAGACCTTCCTGCAGAGAGTGGTACACTGTGCTCCTCCCTACCATCCTCCCATGGAACCGTAATCTCCTTCTTGAGGTGCTTCAGGCTCCCCCTTTGAGTGATATCTCTCTTCGCCTTCTGTTATGGAAGGTTGCCTTCCTGTTGGCCATATACTTCCATCTTCAAACTGGCTGCCCTGTCCCGGAAGCATCCCTTTCTGGTTCTCCACAAGGACAAGGTTGTCCTTTGTCCACCACCTTATTTTCTGCCTAAGGTGGTTTCTTCCTTCTACATGAATGAGGACTGTCTGCTTTTCTGCCCAGACCCCAATCACCCACGTGAATGCGCTCTTCTCTGCCTGGATGTGGTCCAGACAATCCAGGTCTATCCGTCTCTCACAGACCCCTTCCGTTGTTCGGATACCTTGTTTGTTCATTCATTCTTGCAATGGCCTGGCTGCTTCCAAGGATTCCATCTCCAGATGGATTCTGTCTGCTATCAGGGAGGTCTATCAGCTCAAGGATTGGCCGCCGCCTCATTCCACGAGAGCTGTCAGAGCCTCTTGGGCTGTTTGGTATCAGGCTTCCACCGCCCAGGTCTGCAAGGCTGCCACCTGGGCCTCTGTTTTAGCTTTCACTACCAGATCCTTCTGTGGCCTCTGCCAATGCCAGCTTGGGTCATAAGATTCTTCAAGCGACTGTGCGCTAGGTTGCTCGCGTGGCTGTGTAATTCCGACCCTCTGGGATTGCTTTAGGACATCCCATGGTCCTATGTCCCCCAATGAAATAAGTGAAAAAATTTGATTTTTGTACTCACTGTAAAATCCTTTTCTTGTATTCATTTATTGTTCCTGCCTCAGTTTTGGTTCGTTTTGTGGTTCAGGACATGTTGGTGGTGTTGGTTCCATTTTCTGTTTTTGTTTATTTGTGTCTGTTTCCTACTGCTGCGGTATAAACTGGCTAGCATAGTGACTGTGGAGAAGTTATAGCACCAGAGGCGGAGCTGACATCTTTCTCGTCTACTTCACTGGGGGAAACAGCACCATGGGTATAGACCTGGTCACTAGGAGACAAGACACTAGGAAAAAGCAAAAGCTGTTGGCTCCGCCTCCAGGCTATACCCTGCCACAGCCAATGTGCATGAATCAGTTTGAAACCTAGTGTCATAGGAGGCAGACACGACCTGACTCAGGTCTTCTGTCTTGCATCGTTTTTATTTTTACCTTTCTTTCAGGTGCAGGGGGTAGTCAGCGTGTACGCCACACTAGTCATACCCTCCTGCGGGCGCAGCGCTCTGCAAAAGAGCAGCCTCGCCGGTCACCCAGTCCCCACTCACCATTCGCCGCACCCCGAAAGCGGCCGGAGTACCGGTGACCCCACTCCCACGTGCGAGGTCCTACCGAGGGGGTGACCCTGCGGCGCCTGAAGTCGCCAGACTGGTGAGTATGAGAAGAATAGAAGGCAGGTGAGTATGAAAGTTACTTCAGCCCCTCTCCATCTCCCCTTCAGGCCCTCTCCACCTCCCCTCAGCCCCTCTCAGCCCCTTAGTGCCATTTCCCAGGGGGAGAATAGCATGGGTCCTGTTTAGGGGGGGCATCACAGGGTTCCCCTGAACTGGGCCTTAAATCTTAGTAAATAAGCCCCTTTTTTCTGGGGCGTTTTTGGGTTTTCTGGTCGCTCCTACCGAGCGGCCCCCGTCGGGGGGGGGCACCCGGTTCCACCCCCGCTCGTGTGGGGACCCCCTTTCCTGGCCCCCCGGTACCTTTTCCCAGGCCTCCGCGGAACCTCCGGAGTTCGCACCGCGCCGCCGACGGTGCCTCGCAGTCGGCCGCGTTGTATGCGAGTCCGAGGCCTGGCCGGGAACTAGGCCGCAACGGGCCCGTCCCTTTCCCGGGCTTTTCTGGTACCCAGACTCCGCCTAGGGCCTTCCATTGGCCAGGGGGCTGTCCTGGCAAGACATCCAGCCTGCCCAGTAGCTACTGAGCCTGTTTTTACCAGGGGAAGAGCTTTGCTCTCCTCATATTCTCAATTTATTTATTTATTGGCTTATTTATTATTTTTTGGCTTGCTGGGACAGCAGGGATTCTTCCCAGTTCCCTGGGAGACATTGCACCTGCGGAACCCTTGCTGCAGCAGTTTGTGAGCGGCCATCTTTTGCAGTCTGATAGGCTAACCCCCTGGGTTACCCTAATTTTCTTGGGCTCCCCCTCCGGCCCCTCTGGTTGCGTCACGTTTTTATACGTGCAACCGCTGTATCAAAAACAGTTGCCATGCGGACAGCCCGAGCCCATGTGCTCTCTCTGCCTTCCGCCTCAGCCAGTCAGTAACCTCCTGGCCCCTCTTCGGTTCTTCCATCCCCCGGATTGGGCGGCCTCCCTAACCTTGGCCATGGTGTCCTTACCAGACTTAACTAGTCAGTGCTGGAAACTTGGAATGGCTGCTTTCCCAGATCGCCGCTCAGTCGGCTGCTTCTAGGGATCTCCCTGGACACCCTCATAGTTCCCGTCGCAGCTCCAGGAGCCTCAAAAGGACCAGGAAGTCTTCCTACGGTTGACGGTCCGCCACCCCTTCCTCTGGGTACTCCCCAGATAGGAACTCAGCTCACAGCTCCACTCCGACAGGCGGATACCTCCCTCCCTCTGCTCGGTCTGTTTAACTGGGGACGCCTCTGACTCCGACTCGGAGCTTCAGCTAGGCTCATCTATATCTGCTGCTACGCGGGAGTCATCTATGCGATAGAGACCCTACAGATCTCTGAGGACCCGGACTCATCCTCTCAAGTGGACATCTCTTTCTGCCACTGGATGTTTGATCTCATCTTGAGGGCACAGTGACTTCTCCCTGGACCATCCTCTGTCTTCGACTAGGAAATCGGACATCCCTTCCCTTGACCTGTGTGTCTCCAAGTGGAAGGTGAGCTCGGGCAGTTCTGCCAGGCTATGCTGTGACACACGTCTCTAGCTCTCCCTGGCTGGCAATGATGAACATCTGAGGTAAGGGAAGCAGGTTGCTCCAGTGGTGCAATCGGTTAGCGCACGGTACTTAGATATCAGTAACTAGTGAGCGCAAGCTGGCCTGTCTTGACATTTTGTCAGCGAGCCGCCCCATGTGTCCCTTCCTATCACTAAGAGCCTCCCACGGTGGATCCCATGATAGCTAGGCTCTCCAAGGCTTCTAGTCTGCCTTCAGCGGATTTTGCCTACCTCAGTGATCCCTCGGAGTGAGATCGGATCGCATCTGTTGTATTGTTTGCAATGCAGAACTGATACATTGCATTGCCCTAAATGCTGGCTATTGTATTGCTGCAAGAAGGTGGCTTCCCTCACCAGGGTGGCCTTCGTAGTGGCTGGTTTCTCCCTGCGGCTCTCCTTCGCTGCCTCTTGGGTCATCAAGGCCTTCTTTTCCTGGGCCAAACAGCTTCAGTCAAACCTCCCTGATGCAGTTTCCCTCCAGCCGCTCGTCTCTGAGATCCTGAACGCTTTCCAATAACTAGAGATGCCTCCCAAATCTGCTAAGGTGGCCGCCAATGCAGTGATTATCTGCCATACCGTTGGGATCCGTTGTGGAATACTGGGTCCGCCTCCAAGAAGGCGAACGTAGCCCTTCTCCCTTTCCAGGTCGTCCTGGGCCAAATTTTTTGTTAAGGGCGTCGAGAAGCTTATCCCTGAGGCCACGGGGGAAAAGATTCTTCCTCCCTCAGAGGTGTCCTATGTGTCAGCCGTTCTCCTGCTCCAGAAAGCTTCTTTCAAGTCCAGGCCTCCGTGGCGGTTCTGCACTAGGTCGTCCAGGTCTTCCTCTTCCTAGCCTCCTCGGCATGAAGTTTTTTCCCCTCTCTGGGCATCTCAAATGGCGGGACGTCTGGAGCCTGGGCCTGAGAGGCGGTGTCGTCCGGCTACTCCAGTTTTCGCTGGAGTCTCTTTGCCTTTGCTATGTCGGACAATCCAGGTTGTCTCCAGCGGCAGGGAGTCAGCGTCCCTGTTCCCGTTGCAGAGTGTATCTGGGGTTACTATTCCTACCTGTTCTCCATTCGCCTAGAAGGACGGCTTCCTCTGTCCCATCATGGACCTGAAAGGGCTCCACAGGTTCTTCCATGCCTGCAGGCTCCGTTGTAGTCTATGCAGTCTGTGGTGGCATCCCTGGAGATGGGCGAATTCTTCGTCCATCTACATCATCTCGCTGTGCCGTCAGCGGTTTCTTCGTTTTGCTGTGGATCCTTGACCTTTCCAGTTGTCTCTCTCCCCTTCAGGCTGGCCTCTGCCACCTGGGGTTTTTTCCCTCAGTGATGGTGTCTCTCATGGCCATCCTCTGCGCCAGAGGTGCTGCCGTGTTTTCAGACTTTGACGACCTCCTGGTGAAGCCCCTCCAGGTCAGACAATCTGACCAGCTTGTGGTTCACCTTGGATGTTCTTCGCCGGTTCTGCTGGCTCATCTATGAGGATGTCTCGTGTCCTCTAAGCACATGGAATCCGGGACATGATCCTCTGCTCGCTCCAGGGTGTGATTCTCCCTCCGGAGGCCAAGATCCTGAGTGTCCCACCTTTGGAGGTACTCTCCTTGCTGTCTTTGAATCGGCATGTGGGTCCTGCACACGATCGCCTCAACCTTCTAGGCTGTACCTTTCATTCACTCTGTCGTTCTCTCCTCTTGAAGATTACGGCCTGCTGGGACAAATCCCCGGACAGCCTCATCTGCTTGGTTCTCTTTCCACCTTGGTTCACTGAGAGATTCTTTAGTGTATATTCCTCCCCAGGAATTTCTCAAGGGAAGTCCTTCTTCCCCTCTGTTGGTAAGTGATTCCCACTGCCGCCAATTTCCCCGGCTGGGGAGTGGTCCTCGATGCTTTGATAGTTCAGGGCCTGTGGTCCAGTGCCGATTCCTCCCTCTGGTTCAACTTGCTGGATCCCAGGGCTATCTTATTTGCCCTTACTCCTTGGACCTCTCTTCTCCAAGGACATCTGTCACAGTCCAGACTGACCTCTCCTCCATGGTCGCCTACTTGAACCCTCAGCTTGGCACCAGGAGCCGTGCGGCCTTACTAGAAGCCTCACAATTTCTTCCTTGGGTGGAGCGCCTTGTTCCAGCTCTTTCGGTGGTCAACCTTTTTCTGGGTGACAGACTACTTGAGTCGAGAAAATATTACTGTATTTTCATGACTATAAAAATTGTAGATTCACACTGAAGGCATCAAAACTATGAATTAACACATGTGGAATTATATACTTAACAAAAAAGTGTGAAACAACTGAAAATATGTCTTGGGGAGCCCACTGGACCCAGTGCAGGTGGTGGGTGATAGAAGGATACTGTCCGTGGTGAGCTCCATGCAGAAGAAGAAGTCCCATCCCATGCATGAGACTGTGATCGCGCTGAGCAGTACTGTCAGTGACCGACTGCTCCACCCTAGGTGTGAGAAGGAGCGCTATCGGAAGTCTTTCCTCCCCACCACGGTTAGGCTGTACAACCAACACCGACCTAAGCGGAGATCATTACATACAGAGAACTGAAATATCTCTCTGCCTGTTAAATCCCCCCCCCCCCCTCTGCTACGTCCTATCTGTCTGTCTGCTATTAATGTAATGCCTCTCACCTTGGAACATTCCTGTACAGGTTGTATTTGTATTTGTATCTGCTTATCTTTGCTGCTGTAACACACTGAATTTCCCCATTGTGGGACTATTAAAGGAGTATTATTATTATTATTATTATTATATTCTAGGTTCTTCAAAGTAGCCACCTTTTGCTTTGATTACTGCGTTGCACACTCTTGGCATTCTCTTGATGAGCTTCAAGAGGTAGTCACCTGAAATGGTTTTCACTTCACAGGTGTGTCAGGTTTAATAAGTGGGATTTCTTGCCTTATAAATGGGGTTGGGACCATCAGTTGTGTTCAGAAGTCAGGTGGATACACAGCTGATAGGCCTACTGAATAGAGTGTTAGAATTTGTATTATGGCAAGAAAAAAGCAGCTAAGTAAAGAAAAACGAGTGGCCATCATTACTTTAAGAAATGAAGGTCAGTCAGTCCGAAAAATTGGGAAAACTTTGAAAGTGTCCCCAAGTGCAGTGGCCAAAACCATCAAGCGCTACAAAGAAACTGGCTCACATAAGGACCGCCCCAGGAAAGGAAGACCAAGAGTCACCTCTGCTGCAGAGGATAAGTTCATCCAAGTCACCAGCCTCAGAAATCGCAGGTTAACAGCAGCTCAGATTAGAGACCAGGTCAATGCCACACAGAGTTCTAGCAGCAGACACATCTCTACAACAACTGTTAAGAGGAGACTGTGTGCAGCAGGCCTTCATGGTAAAATAGCTGCTAGGAAACCACTGCTAAGGACAGGCAACAAGCAGAAGAGACTTGTTTGAGCTAAAGAACACAAGGAATGGACATTAGACCTGTGGAAATCTGTGCTTTGGTCTGATTAGTCCAAATTTGAGATTTGGTTCCAACCACAGTGTCTTTGTGCGATGTAGAAAAGGTGAACGAATGGACTCTACATGCCTGGTTCCCACCGTGAAGCATGGAGGAGGAGGTGTGATGGTGTGGGGGTGCTTTGCTGGTGACACTGTTGGGGATTTATTCAAAATTGAAGGAATACTGAACCAGCATGGTTACCACAGCATCTTGCAGCGGCATGCTATTCCATCCGGTTTGCGTTTAGTTGGACCATCATTTATTTTTCAACAGGACAATGACCCCAAACACACCTCCAGACTGTGTAAGGGCTATTTGACCAAGAAGGAGAGTGATGGTATGCTACACCAGATGACCTGGCCTCCACAGTCACCAGACCTGAACCCAATCGAGATGGTTTGGGGTGAGCTGGACCGCAGAGTGAAGGCAAAAGGGCCAACAAGTGCTAAGCATCTCTGGGAACTCCTTCTAGACTGATGGAAGACCATTTCAGGTGACTACCTCTTGAAGCTCATCAAGAGAATGCCAAGAGTGTGCACAGCAGTAATCAAAGCAAAAGGTGGCTACTTTGAAGAACCTAGAATATAAGACATATTTTCAGTTGTTTCACACTTTTTTGTTAAGTATATAATTCCACATGTGTTAATTCATAGTTTTGATGCCTTCAGTGTGAATCTACAATTTTTATAGTCATGAAAATACAGAAAACTCTTGGAATGTGAAGGTGTGTCCAAACTTTTGGTCTGTACTGTATATTCCCAAAAATCCTTTAAGGCTTCGGTCACACCTGCTTTAGGTGACTGTTCGGGGACTTTTCTCTTTGCCGATTTTGGGCGGAAACGCAGTGGACCCCATTATAGTCTATGGGGTCCACGGGTAACCGCTTCTTAAGTGGATTGGGTTTCCATTTTTCTGGTCCCCAAGCGGACCCGAATTAAGGAAACCCCGACGCTACTGTGAACCTAGTGTAAGTTGGGTTGATATCTGCATTGTGATTTATAGTTTTCTGCTCTGAAATAGGAGCAGGAAAGCAAATGAGTGCTGGATTCATCACTAGTATATAACTAGTATAATACCAAATGTGATGTGTTTTTTTCAACATACAGCATATGACAAAATGACATCAAGCGCTTTACGCACCCTTTTCTCTCTTGCTTCATCCACTGCTCATTTCTTTTTGGAAAGTATCTTTGAGGCAGAATAATCAATGTACCCCTTGATACATTTTTTTGAGGGGTTTCCAAAATGAGGTCACTTTTTGGTACTCGCCCCTGCACTCCAGTTATGTGCTCTGTAAATGTGTCATGGCACCTGAAAATAACCCCCCCCCCCAAGCCTAATGGTGCTCCTCACCTCACCAGCAGTTTTCATCCACATGTAGGATATTTCCGTACTTGGGAGAAATTGCGTATCAAATTGTGGTGCACATTTTCTCCTTTAACCCCTTGTGAAAATGAAGTATTTGGGGTTAAAGTGATGTTTTAATGGGAAAAAAGTATTTTTTTTCATTTCACCTCGCAATGTTGCAATGCAATCTGTGAAACAGCTGTGAGGTCAAATGCTCACTATACTCCTTGATAAATTCCGTAAAGTGTGATTTTGAAAATAGGGTCACTTTTTTTTTTTTTTTTAGAGGTTTTCGTTGTACCACTTAACCAAACGTTACCAAATTGAGTGTTCAAGTGTATGAGAGAGCTGGTAGAAATGGCTGTCAACCAAATGCCTTTTTGACTTACAGCTACTGCTCCCAACCCTCCCACACAGATGAAGGTGTATGGGAACCTCAAAGTCTTCCAACTATTCTTTTAGTATCTTTTCCTGGTATTGGTCTAAAAATATATTAAACACTTCACCAAATGCCTCTCTTTGAATCTTTGCAAAAATCTGGTCACTGAGCACTTCTTTTGTGGAGTACGACTGCAGAGAAACGCTGATGACCTACATACACTAGGAACACAGATGTGGCATACATCATTACAAATCTATGCATGAGACATATATAAACAAAAAGCATCAGGGGTATAGTTACAGCAGGTACACATATAGTAGTGGCACCTACTATAAATCAGTTCTTTTCAAAGAGGCAGGCCAAACGGGAAGCAAAGAGGAGACCGGACAAAGGAGCAAAGTGTGCTATTTTAGAATCCCGGTACTTCCTGATACCTCAGGGAGCTAAAAGGCCCCTCTTCCAAAATATTCAGGCGTGGCAAGATGTTGCTGAAGTTTTTGCCACTTCCCCATTCATCTAAATGGGGCTTAGATATGCTTTCCTCTAAAAATACCCATTTAAATGAAAAGAATTGGGGCAGCACGGTGGCTCAGTGGTTAGCACTGCAGCCTTGCAGCGCTGGAGTCCTGGGTTCGAATCCTGCCAAGGACAACATCTGCAAAGAATTTGTATGTTCTCCCCGTGTTTGCGTGGGTTTCCTCTGGTTTCCTCCCACACTCCAAAGGCATGCTGATAGGGAATGTAGATTGTGAGCCCTATATGGGACAGTGACTGTCAATGTCTGTAAAGCGCTGCAGAATATGATGGCGCTATATAAGTAAGCATAATAATAATAATTGGTTTTCAGTTGTGGAAATTTCTGCAAGAAATCTGCCACATGTGAAAACACACTGAGCAGATGCAAGTAGCATAATTCACTGAGTTCTTTTATTCACTGCACATATTCATTGTTTATTACTTATTAGCAACCACAGGGTTTAGCGGGTAACGCTGCAAAACACTGCTGGCATTAAATTGTCAGCAAATGGTTTAACACAGGGTTTTGACTATCCTCTGTGTTACACACTGCCATTATTAATGTAATATAAAGGCATTTATAACACAACAAAAGTGGGATAATAAACTGAAATAAACATAAAAGAAAAATATCCACACCAATATAAAATTCATAAATATTTATTAGTATCCAATAAAAAATACATACATGGACACTACAATAACATCACAAGAATATAACAATACATATATAAGGGGTAAGACTTGTAAAGTCAAATGGTGTACCAGTATACCAAATAAATTACATGGCACCGTATATGAAAGATTGAAATGTGAAAAACCAAATATCAATACAATGAAAATGTTAATAACATTGAGCATAAGGGTATATCAAAAAAATGAAGTTCAAGAAACATAGTTCTTATCAGAAAAAAATAAAAATGCCCAAAATGCCAAACAAACACCTATAAGTGCTAGGACATAGCAAAAAATAGGCCATAGAAAAAATGTATATGATAAACTGGTTGTTACAAATAATCTTTAGCTACAGACCATGCGACCACCCGACGCGCGTTTCGCCTACAACAAAAGGCTTCGTGAAGGGACTGGTCTGTAGCTAAAGATTATTTGTAACAACCAGTTTATCATATACATTTTTTCTATGGCCTATTTTTTGCTATGTCCTAGCACTTATAGGTGTTTGTTTGGCATTTTTATTGTTTTTTTCTGATAAGAACTATGTTTCTTGAACTTCATTTTTTTGATATACCCTTATGCTCAATGTTATTAACATTTTCATTGTATTGATATCTGGTTTTTCACATTTCAATGCTTCATATACGGTGCCATGTAATTTATTTGGTATACTGGTACACCATTTGACTTTACAAGTCTTACTCCTTCTATATGTATTGTTATATTCTTGTGATGTTATTGTAGTGTCCATGTATGTATTTTTTATTGGATATTAATAAATATTTATGAATTTTATATTGGTGTGGATATTTTTCTTTTATGTTTACACTGCCATTATTGAAGTAGACTAAGTTGATAACTGGATGGAGATCAATCCTCAATCCACAGTACATGTAGTCTATGACTATGTGAGAACAGAATCTAATATTCCTGGCATGATTCCTTTGCTCAGCTGGGTTATGGGATATGAACTCTGTCTTGTAACTAAGCCAATAGCTTACAGAGCAGAAAGTCTTGAGCTCTGCCTCCCCATGAAGTCAATGTTGTGTAATTCTATCAGGGTACATAAGACAACATTCAGCCTGATCAGCTGGTTATGTTTAGAATGGGGTCATATTTGTACCAACTAGCAGCAGAAACTCTAACCTAGCAGGGCCACTGCAGAACATTGATGGCAACTTTGTGTAGTAAGTAAAATTGATTTACAGTTTAAAGCGTACCTCCAGTTATAAACAACTCTTCATAAATGAATTGTGCATTTAAATATTTAAATGAAACTTTGTAATATATCTTATTAAAGAGATCTGTTTCCTTCTTCACTTATTAAAGGGGTTATCTAACTTTATAAAAATGATCTGCAAATACTTCCACAGCAGAGCTAAATACTCACTGTTCCCTTGTGCATCTTTGCTTGGCTTTATTTTACTTGCTGCTCCTTGTATCACTGTTATTTACATGCAGTGAATCCGTGGACAAACTACATTTCCTATGATTCATCAGCCTGCTCTCACTCTCTGTATACCCCTCCCTTCTCCAATTTCCCCTGCAATGAAATCACAGGTAATAAATCACTCCCACATCTGAGGTCACATGCTGCTGTGATGTTTCATTTGCAAGCTCACTTGCCTCCCCCCACCCCCACCGATGAGCAACAAACTGATAGTGAGAGCAGGATGATGAGTCATGGGAAATGTAGTTTGTCCACATATTCACTGCATGGAAATAACAGTGATACAAGGAGAAGCAATAAAGCCAAGCAAAGCTGCTCAAGGAAACAGTTATTTAGCACTTCTGTGGATGTATTAGCAGATAACGTTTGGAAGCTGGATAGCCCCTTTAAGCTGTTCTCCTGCTCTTTATATTCAATCACACTGCTTTGTTTACATTAGATTCAGTCTCACATATACAACTGTATGGAGCAGAGAGGGACTGAGCAGAATTCTCCTGCTGGCTTAATTAATTTATTGTCTCATTTTGTTTATTATCAGCTTCTCATCTACAACTTAGCAGCAATTATTTGAGTGTCTTCATAGACTAATATGGAGAAAGCAACTGCAGAAAAGTGGAGAAGAAAACAGATTTCTTTAATAAGATATATTACAAAGTTTATTATTTTCACCTGTACTATTCATTTATGTAAAGTTGTCTGTAACTGGAGGTACACTTTAATAGTACAGCAGCTGAGTAGTTATGACAGTAGTTTAAGTGAAACCTTGGTGTCATGGGTTCATATTTGATAAAAGCCAACATCTGCAGGGAATGTGTATGTCTTCAGGTACTCTGGATTTCTGAAACGTTCCAAAAACATTTTGCTTTCAAGAAGCTGGACTTGAGTTGAACTCCTCTGTTTGAGACAATGTACTGAGGAAGGCTATGCAGATGGATGATATGCGGGACAAAAAGGGAAGGTAAAGCGGGAAGCAGAGGAAAGATCAAACAAAAGAGCAAAGTGTGCTATCTTAGAAATCTGGTCCAGAGCCACCCACATAAATAACATAAATTGCATCAATTACATGCAGGGTTCCTTCAATTGAATTGAATTTATTCTGGAATCAATACATTTTATATTACCCACAATGTGTTCACATTTAATAACAAAATATACAAGCAGATATGGAGGACCACTACAAGTACCTGTTTTGCTAACCTCTACATGGGGTGCTTTGAGGATGAAAGGATTTACAATGCCTCAGAATGGGCCACACATATCATGTTTTATAAAAGATATATTGACAACTTGATTCTCATATGGAGGGGTATTCCTGAGTCAATTACCAGTTTTGTAGAATACCTCAACACTAATGATTGGGGTTCAACTTTTAGAACCACTAATTCCCACTCAGGAATTGAATATCTGGATTTGGTCCCATTTCATGAAGGTTTTTTTTTTTTTTTTAAAAAAAACAGCTACTTAGACATCCAAAGTGCTCATTATAGGAAGTAGATTGAAAATATTCCCTTCAGACGCATCAGAAGAAACTGCACTAAAACCATGGACTTTGAACATCAAAGCGCCACTATGAAAGCCAACTTTAGATCGAAGAAACATCCAAATAAACTCATCAATGGTGCTTTCAGCAGGGTTTATGCACTTACACAGGAAGAGTGTTGGAAACCAAAAAACAAGTCGACAAATAGCCAAAATTGTTTTACCAACAATTTTAATCCGACATTTAATATTAATCATGGTACCATCGTCAAAACCTTGAGAAACACTGGCCCATTCTGTTAGACAGCCCATTCCTCCATAAACAGCTAAATAGAAGACTGGGGATTAAAACTTTAAAAAATCTTACCCCCAGTAGACTGAGGAACCCAGCACATACTGTAGGTAATTCAATCAAAACTATGTTCCCCCAACTCACTGGATGCGGACATAAGGGCTGGAAGTGCTGTCATAACATCAACCACAGACAATTGACATTTTGCAGCAATACCACCAGGGAGAGAACTTACATAGAACTTACTTCAAGGTTACGATACATGGGGTGAACCACTCAACACCTCCGCTCATGCATCAATAACCACATGTGCAAAGTCCTAAAAGTCCAAACATGCTCTCCAAGTACACACTTGTTCCTTCTTAGATTTCAAGTTAACACCAATTGAACAGATTCCTAACACAATCCTAGATACAGTTAGGTCCATATATATTTGGACACTGACAATTTTTTTTTTACTTGTTTACTGAAACATATTCAAATTATAGTTATATAATGGACATAAAGTCCAAACTTTCAGCTGTCATTTGAGGGTATCCACATTAAAATTGGATGAAGGGTTTAGGAGTTTCAGCTCCTTAACATGTGCCATCCTGTTTCTAAAGGGACCAAAAGTAATTGGACAATTGACTCAAAGGTTGTTTCATGGGCAGGTGTGGGCAATTCCTTCGTTATATCATGCTCAATTAAGCAGATAAAAGGCCTGGAGTTGATTTGAGGTGTGGTGCTTGCATTTGGAAGATTTTGCTGTGAAGAAAACATGCGGTCGAAGGAGCTCTCCATGCAGGTGAAACAAGCCATCATTAAGCTTCAAAAATAGAAAAAAAAAAAATCTGAGAAATTGCTACAATATTAGGAGTGGCAAAATCTACAGTTTGGTACATCCTGGGAAAGAAAGAAATCACTGGTGAACTCTTCAATGCAAAAAGACCTCGATGCCCGCGGAAGACAACAGTGGTGGATGACCGCAAAATAATTTCCATGGTGAAGAGAAACCCCTTCACAACAGCCAACCAAGTGAACCACACTCTCCAGGATGTAGGCGTATCAATATCCAAATCTACCATAAAGATAAAACTGCATGAAAGTAAATACAGAGGGTTCACTGCACGGTACAAGCCACTCATAAGCCTCAAGAATAAGAAGGCTAGATTTGACTTTGCTAAAAAAAAAAAAAAATCTATAAAAGTCAGCACCATTCTGGAAGAACATTCTTTGGACAGATGAAACAAACATCAACCTCTACCAGAATGATGGAAAGAAAAAGTATGGCGAAGGCGTGGTACAGCTCATGATCCAAAGTATACCACATCATCTGTAATACACGGTGGAGGCAGTGTGATGGCTTGGGCATGCATGGCTACCAGTGGCACTGGGTCACTAGTGTTTATTGATGATGTGACACAAGACAGAAGCAGCCAAATGAATTCTGAGGTGTTCAGAAACATACTGTGTGCTCAAATCCAGCCAAACTGATTGGTCGGCGTATCATAATATAGAAGGACAATGACCCAAAACATAAAGCCAAAGCAATCCAGGAGTTTATTAAAGCAAAGAAGTGGAATATTCTTGAATGGCCAAGTCAGTCACCTGATCTCAACCCAATTGAGCAGCATTTCACTTGTTAAAGACTAAACTTCAGACAGAAAGACCCACAAACAGCAACTGAAAACCGCTGCAGTAAAGGCCTGGCAGAGCATTAAAAAGAAGGAAACACAACCAAGTATTAGAAATGAACATTTTATTTAGAATTATTTAATTTGTACAATTACTTTTGAGCCCCTGAAATGAAGGGAATGTGTGTAATAAATGCTTTTAGTTCCTCACATTTTTATGCAATAATGTTGTTCAACCCACTAAATTAAAGCTGAACGTCTTTATTAGATGCTAGCTACTCCAGGAGATAAAGGTTTTTTAAGTGATTCATTTTGTATGTTTCCAGTAGTCTTTGTAAACTGGTATGTATTTGTTTTATCACAGATATCAGTTTCATTATACTTTTGGTTTTCTATGCCTTTTCCTTTCCCCTCCCCCAGGTTATCCTTTTAATAACTTTTAGCCTATTTAAACGCTCAATGGGTTTGACCCTGTATGCATCACTCTAATTTGGTTAAAAAAGGAGTCTGTGTACCCTGAAACATGCTCCTTTGTGAGGTTTGCTATTTATATTACATTACATTTCAAATAAAGGCCTTGTAATTCCTACTGAAGAGGCTGAGTGGTCAGGTGTCCATCTGCATTATTGTGATGGTATAACTCCTGGAAGTGTGATTGTGGGTTTCCCTGCCCCCCTGCCTATCATCCTCTTATAGAGTCAATGGACTGGAAGAGGGCATCAGCTTTGATGTTTTTGTCTTCAGATTGGAAATGGAGTCAGAAGTTAAAGTGCAAAAAATAGCGATTATGCAGCCTGATGTGGGTTCAGACACTGAGCAGACTGCAGGTAGATTGGGTTCTTGTGAACTATCAATATGATTACCAGATACAAGACTCCCACACCGAATAATTCCACCCAAAAATAAAAATGCTGTCATAGATGTAGGATGCACACAGGAAACTCCTTCCTTGCTCCAACATAATGACACTGACAGCAGCAGAAACGCTGATTTCCCAACGACTGCACCTTTTGTATTGTACCAGAGAAGAAGCAGGAGGGATCGGCACTTGAATCTGCTGCCTGCACAGCAGTGCAGTCTTTTTTGGGATACTTCTATTTAGGTTGCAGTAACAATGCTGCTGATACTGTGATAAAGTGCAAACGGGACAGTGGTCGTGAGATAAAATGTTTCTCCTCACTTTTGTCTGTCAATATGCTGGATCAAGAAGGCACGGGTCCAGGTTCCGAGCATTACCACTTCTTTTGAATGAATCAGTATAATCAGCTGTGGGCCAGGGGAGGTTAGGAAACATAAAATAGTGTTACTCACCTCTCCTGAGCGAGTACCTGCTGTCTTTAGCACTTCTGGCTGACATCAGGGACTGCTGATTGAGCCGCAGCGTCACATGGCGTTGTGACATTATGATGCCACATGACATCAGCCAGAAGAGCCGAAGACAGCAGGCAGTCACTCAAGAGAGTTGAATAACACTATTTTTTATGTTTCCTCACCTCCCCTGGCCCTCCACTTATTATACTGTGAGGTCTGAACGAAACTGCAAATATTGTAATAACCTAACCAAAATAACATTGTGATTTTGTTATCCTGGTTGATGTTCGGTTTCGGTTATTTTTCAATTACAGTAATTGCCCAGCCCTACTAAAGGGGCAGTAGATTTTTATGGTCTGCTTCAGTCACTGTATCTGCTTCCAGCTCTATCTGTATAGCAGATGCTCAAAACATCTTATCTGTAGGGGTCCTTAGGGTCAGGGTCCCTATCGATCTGATATTGATGACCTATCCTAAGGATAGGTTATCAATATTGTTTACCTGGAAAGGCCCTTTAAATTAGTGGTGTATAACATCATTGTTTCTCACTATCCTTTGAACCGATCATAAAACTGAATTGAATACTAACCCAGTGACCTAACAGTCATTGTTCCCTGGCATTAGCAAGAAGGGTCAGCTCTGCAGATGAGGTTCAACCCAGTGTTTAATATCTGAAGGTTAGAGATTATCAGATCTCCACATTCCCACCAGGGCCGGCTCCAGATTTGTGTGGGCCCTTGGGCGACAAAGCCTCAGTGGGCCCCTTTTGGAGCAACCCATGCGCACCTCAGCAAAAAAGCTACCGAAATTGGGTGTTTTTTTTGCTGAGGCAAACCTGCTGGAGTGGACTGTAATACAGTCCATTCCATACAAGTAGACAGAACCAGGAAGTAAAGAGGAATGTTAGGCAGACATCTGTCCCGGATTCCTTATTTTCTGCCCCCCCCCCCCCCCGACTCACGGTGGTGGAGACAGAGCATCAGCATGCCCTTGCGGCTTTCCACCGCTGATCAGGCCCAAATAAATGGGTCTAATCAGTGGGGAGTCTCAAGCTGTGGCCTCCGAATCAGCTGCAGAATCCGCGGCAAGATCCAGCAGGACACTTTTTTTTTTTTTTCAGCGTCCTGCACTAATTGTTTTCAGTGGGAGGCAGAATGAGGGAATAATCTGCCACTGATTTGGGGCCAAAATCCGCTCAAGATTCCACTGTGTGAACAAGGCCTGATTCTGTTAACAGTGCAATGAACGCTTTCATCTGTATTAATGGAAGTGATCAATGCAGAAACTGAGTTGGCCCTCACAGATACATATATAAATATATACACAGACAGGGTATAATAAATATATACAGGGACATAACTAGCAAATGCTGGGCCCCATAGCATAATTTTGACTTGGGTCCCCCCATAGCACCCGCTTTCCTGGCCTCCATACAGCATAACGCCCCATTTAAACACACTATAATGTCCCATAGTGGCCCCTTCACAAGGCATAATGTCCCATAGTGGCCCCTTCACACGGTATAATGTCCTACAGTGGCCCCTTCACATAGTATAATGTCCCATAGTGGCCCCTGCACACAGTATAATGTCCCATAGTGGCCCCTGCACACAGTATAATGTCCCATAGTGGTCTTTGCAAATATTGGAAAAGTTTCGGGTTCACCAGAACCCTAAATTTTTGGGGTTCACGACCCACAAACTATTATACTCGGGGTCTTTTCAAGCCCCCGAGTATAACGATCGAAGGCCTAGGGGAGGTGACAAACATAAAAAATCATGTTAATTACTTCTCCCGAGCTTTGGCGTCTCTCTCTGCTCAGTCTTCAGCTCTCTTCGATGACTTTAGAGACGTGAGTTACGCCGGCATCATTATGCGTCACGACTTCGGCCTTACCCACGTGAGATCATTGAAGAGGGCTGAAGATAGTACGGAGTTGCATCGGCGCTTACCTCCCCTTGACCTCCGATCATCAAACTTCAGGGTCTGAAGAGACCCCGAAGTATGATAATAGCATTTTCGGTTTGGACCTATTTGGTTGCCCCCACAGTTTTATGTTCCCCGCTGTATATAATCAAAGAAAAAAAAAACAAACCTTAATACTCACCTTTCTCCATTCACTCTCTCTAGCCCGGGAGTCTTCTAGGAGTGACGTCACTACATCGCGCCTCCTGCTCTCAGGAGAATCCAAGCAAAGATAGCAGCTGGATGATGAAGCAGGGAGCGGATGGCTCCCTATTTCATCACTGGCATCAACTCATCGGTGTCCTCTGGACGCCGATGAGTTGGAGCAGCCCGCACCCACTGTCCTGGACAGTGTGACAGAAAATGCAGGACTGTCCCGCTGTCCAAAGGGGGGCCCCAGCTACCATAGGGCCCGATGCAAGTGCACCATTGGCCCTATGGTTAAAACGGCCCTTCGCCAGCCCCGGAGCTTGCTCCGGGTGCTGGCGATCCCCGGCAAAATGTCAGCGCCTGCGCGCCGCCGGTAAAATGGCGCCTCAGTCAGCTTTGACCGAGATACCAGAGGAATTAATGCCCATGATCAATGCAGACACCGATCACGGGCATTAGCTATGGTGGCCACACGACTCCCGAGTGGCCGCCATCTTTAAACACCCGGCATCCGCTGTACTATTATGGCGGATGTCGGGAAAAAGTAAAAAAAAACAAAACAAAACAAAACAAAACAAAAAAAAAAAAAAAAAAACACACAAGACAAAAAGCAGTCAGCACCCGGCAGCCCAGAGGGCCCCCTCAGGAGCGTGGGGCCCCGGGTACGCCGGGTTCTGACGCCAGCCCTGATTCCTACACAAGCCATGCTTTTTTGTACTCAGATAATTTTGCATTGCATTGTAAAGACATTTTCGTTTCAATAAATGTTATTGAGTATATTAAAAAGGGAAACAGGCACAATCTGCCCAACATCCCCTCAGAGTGGGGTCCAGTAGAGAGTAAAACAGAATATAAGTATGTGTAATAGAGAGAATAACGTTGGCAAAGATACAATGTCATGTAGAGTGGTTGGAGCAAACATGACTAGAGATACAATATGAGGAACTGGAACAACCCAGTAATTAGGTAGGGTTCTAACAGTACCACCCAAAATAGAGGATTCAAATCAGGTAGTCATAGCAGAAATTAGTCCCTTTGTTTCCAGGAAAGTAATCCATTGCTGCCATGTTTTACAAAAAGCCTCCTTGGAGACATTTCATATAGCTGATGTGTTTTCACAAGTCATCATCTTAGTAAATCTGGCTTTAAGAGATGGATAGGTTAGGTGATTTCAAGTTAGCAGCAATATGGATATGGGTGGCCATACAGATGTATTGGGCCAATTTGTATTGTTGGTTCACGCAATTGGGGGGGGGGGGTGTTATCCGCTAGCAGAAGAATAGATGGCTTCTCTGGAAAGCTGCGGGCAGTCACTTGGGAGATAAGGAAGGTATTGTGTGTCCAGAAGGTGGTCACCAATGGAGCAGGGTGCCAATAGCTGCACAGCCCTTAAAACAAAATGGAGAGGCAGTTGGGTATAAGGAGTAGCGGATGTGTGGACCCGATGTGCCACCTACCGGAGTGGTACTGGGATAGGTGGCTGCTGACCAAGGACCAACTCTGGTTTGAGGCACCAGAGAGTACAGACAAAGAGATAGTCAGGCATAGGGTGAAGGTCAGTGGCAGGAAGCAGTTAAACAAGGTCATAGACAAGCCAATGGGTCAGGGCAGACAACGCATATTCAGTAGTCCAAGACAGGCCACGGTCATAAACAGGTAGGCAGCAGAACAGAATCATGATCAGAAGCATTGTCAATAAACAAGCTGAAGTCAATAAACAATAATCCAGAAACAAACCAGTATGGAACCCTCACAGCAGATTCAGTATTGCTTGGGCATGGTTGAGAGGGCTGAGCAGTCTAATATAGGCCGAAGCCTTCAGGGATTGGCTGAGGAGTGCACACAGGTGAGTTTGTTAGGCCTTCAGGGATAGACAAGGTTCTACATATACTACATAGAAGGGAACACACAGCAGCAGGGAGTGTCAGAAACCGCATGGTGAACTGCACACAAACCGGTGACTGCGTTTGTTAAGAGAGAGACAACGACAACAGGCATTGACTGTTACAGTATATATGATGGATTCAGGAAGGGACTAGGTTAGTTCTGTGCAAGATTCGAGGTTTCAGCAAGAGTCACCTGATGGCTACCCCTTGCTACAGTAGTACAAAAATGATGTCATCTAGGCAAATACATCTTAAACCCCAGTTCTCTCTTTCCCTGAATCATAAGTAGTAGTATAATAAAGGCATTTTACATTAACTGTATCTGTTTTCATCTGTAGAAATTGTGACTCACAAAATGTGGAGCATAATAACTAGGAGGAACATACTCCTTGAAATTACTCTATTTCATCTAACTCAGTGCACCACTAACTAGAAAATATAGGGAAGAACACTTCCACTACAGATATCACTAAAATAAGCATATTTAATAACATCTGCTGTAGCTTTCTTCCCGGATATGACATAGTAATCACCAGTAATGAATATTCTCTTACTATAACTATAGCATCAGAACCCCAATAAATTCTAGCAGCAGTCTCAACCCACCACACATAAACTCCACTACCATCAGGAGCCTTTATACAAATGATAACACAAATACCTCAACACTTTACAGATGCAAAGTAACATATTAATCCACCTTTGTAACATGCTCTCTGTATAAATTGGGGATTTGGTCTGGCATCTGTATAATTGGGAGATCAGATGTGGAATCTGTGACTGGATCTGGTCTGGATTCAGTGTAAATGGGGTATCTGGTCTACAGTTTGCATAAATGGGGGATCTGGTCTGCAGTCTGTATAATGCCAAGGCCACAGGTTGCGGACAGTGTTTTTGGCTGTTGTGGAAACTCAGCAGAAAAAATGCTGCATTTTACAGTACTAGAAAAATTGCGGGGGGGAAAAAAAAATGCTGATACCCAGCATGTTAAATTTCCCTTCAGAAAGGCTACATCTCTCCAACAGACTTATATGGGGTGGGGAAGGCAAAAAAGAAATGCAGCAGAAAAGCAGCTTCTTTTTTTGCATATTGTGTTTAACTACGTGTGGCCTAAGTCTAAATAACCGATCTAGTCTGGAATCTGTATATATGGGGGATCTGATCTGGAGTCTATATAACTGGATCTAGTGTGGGATCTGTATAACTAGGGGATCCAATCTGGAATCTGTATAACTGGGGGATCTAGTCTGGAATCTGTATAACTAGGGGATCCAATCTGGAATCTGTATAACTGGGGGATCTAGTCTGGAATCTGTATAACTGGGGGATCCAATCTGGAATCTGTATAACTGGGGGATCTAGTCTGGAATTTCTATAACTAGGGGATCCAATCTGGAATCTGTATAACTGGGGGATCTAGTCTATAATCTGTATAGATGGAGGATCTAGTCTGCAATCTGTATAGATGGGGGATCTAGTCTGCAATCTGTATAGATGGGGGATCTAGTCTGCAATCTGTATAGATGGGGGATCTTTTCTGAAATCTGTATAGACAGGGGATCTGCTCTGGTGTCTATATTTCTTTAGGATGTCTGGTGTGTGGACTGTAATAGATGTGTATTTATTTTGGGGTGTGATGACAGGGTCATGTGTACCATCTGTTACTGAAATACTGTAAGTTACAGACATGTCCTATGTACACAGTGGTGGATAAGGAAATAAAACTCTACACTATTTTCTGAATCTGTTTGCTCTCAAATATTATAGTGCAAAATACTAAGGCTATAGCTGGAGAATACAGTACACTGTATGTGATCCCTGTCCAGTTGACATGAGGACACGTACCGTGCAACAATTGCCGCAACATCAAGCCCCTGTACACACCTCACACACCAGAGCTCAGAAGCTAACACATTAACCCCTCCAGCACCACCACATCGAAGGAATTAGCCAGTCTATCACCGCACACATTAATTTTACATGATCCTACATTGTTAACCCCTCCATCGCCAGCCCCTCCCCCACACATTGTTTACTATCTAGTGACAACCAGGGCCGCTCTGTAGGGAGTGCGCGGAGCAGCAAGGAAATTGCAGAGGAGTCATGTGACCGCCTATAACATGTGACTCCTACGTCATCAGACCTACAAGGAGCAACTCCATTCTAGGCACGACCGTGTCAGGAGTCACCGGGGAGCTGACCCGGGAGCGGTGGGAACCCACTTGTCAGGACAGTCTCCGCGGGGCACGGCTGACACCGGATGTCTGGTCTGTAGAGCTGTCCGGGGTCCGGGAGGAGCTGCCGAGTGATTCCTGAGTCACTGCCGGATGCCGGCTTGTATTGTAAACAATAGATGCCTGTAGTGTCTTCCTGAGCAGGTACCTGAGCCTCCTGTCCTCCGGCCTTCCCTGTACATGTCTCCTGGCCTCCTGCGTCAGAACCTGCAGACTGTGCCTTCTGTGTCCAGCAACCTAAGCCTGGCCTCTACCCTGGACCCCTAACAGTATGAAGATTGGTGGGCTCCTCCAGCACAGGATACCTCTGACAGCCTGGTGATCTGGAACATTGTCTCCAGAAGGTCCCTTAGATCATCCCCTTAGAAAACAATTGAATCCAGAAGATCCCTACAACGCTCAGTAGACCTTTGTTTGGAACAGGGACCACAAAACCATTCCCATTGGGATCACTGAGTTGATCCCTTGTGTAACACAAGAAGATCCCTACTGCTTAGTGTATGACTTTGAATGATCCCTGTTGTTACAGTGTGACACAAGAAGATCCCTCCTAGGTAGTGTATGACTCAAGATGACCCCAATTGTTACAGTGTAACACCAGAGGATCTCTCCTGTATAGTGTATGACTCGGAATGATCCCTACTATTATAGTTTGACATCAGAAGATTCTCCTTACAAAGATTGTAATTTTGGATGATCCCAGTTTGATTCCAGAAGATCCTTCTTCCGAAGATTTTAACTCTGGATGAACCCATAGATATCTCTTATAAAGTTTTGACTTCGGATGTTCCCGATCCTCCACCCTTAAGATTCTCATAGGTTCAGTTTCCTATCCTTAGAAAATTTGGTACTTTTGACAATTTCCTTAGAATATAATTTCTTTAGTATCAACTACAACAGGAGACGTTCTCCTCTGAAGAACATTGATCTCATTTAGTCCAGTGATACTGGATTTGTAGACTGTCTTCTGGAGGAGGCGCTCTTGGGCACATTCATAAACCAGTTTTATGTTTAACCTCAAGTAACCTTTGTAGTTTTGCATTACTTTGTTCTGATGTCTTAATTCACATACATGATTGTTTACATGGAGAAAGACGGGTCTGGGAGGGAGGCCTAGATGACTATTATTCTTCCTGGTCACACTGGAATAGCCAACCGGTGACACATTCACTGATATAACTACAGGAAGCTGTATCTCAGGTGGCAAGATTTGTTTTTACCAGATGCAATCTTTGTCTAACGTGCCAGTAGGATATAGAAAACCTATTTTATTCCTTGTTGTGCTAGATAACAGGTGGGCATTTACTATTACTAGGCCACATCATATGAAGTATCTCCATAGACCCTACATTACTACTGGTTTATTTTAATGGAAATTCTGTGCAATAAACCTAATTTATAGCATTATTAAGTATATTTTTATTAGAGTAGATTTCTTTTGGAATAATATTTAGCTCCTTAGTAAATTGAACCATAGCTTGTAAAGATTTAAAACGGAATTTAGCTTTTAGCTTATAGATATAAGATGAGCAGCCAGGGTCCAGCTGGGGATAAAGCTATGATGACGGGTTTGATGTGCCAGGAGAATTTTGCATGTTCTGGAGGTGAAGAAGCTGTGTTTGAGTGTGATGAGTGTAAGACGTTACAGTGCCAGCACTGTGAGGAAGTTCTGCACAAGCAAGAGAGACTTCAGGACCATGAGCGGACACGGATACCACCTGGCTATATCCCTTATTGCTCCTCATGTAAGGGGGCAAACAATGGCGGTGCCACAGGAGCTAAACCTCGGGCAGTTGTAAGGTGTCTCTCTTGCAAAATTGATCTCTGTGCTGACTGTCAGAAGCGTACTCACTCTGGGGGGAACAAAAGAAAGCATCAAGTAACCTTTTACCAAACCATAAAGAGCCCCGAACCTCAGGAAGGTCCAAAAGTGGATGACGAGATCCGGAAAAAGAAGATGACCGAGAAAGTTGTCAGTTTCCTACTTGTGGATGAAACAGAGCAAATTCAGGTATTTCTATTTTGATGCTTTTGTTTTAATATGTTTCAGTGTTGTGCTCAGTTTGTATTCACTCACATCAGTCTAAGGATTATCCTTTCAGCACCTGCAGGGGGCGATGTCATGACTGCACTGTCATGCATGTTGTTATATTTCCTGTACTTGATATGACAGGTTCCAGCAGAGGGAGTATACAGAACATATATGTGACCTTTGTATTCATGATTTAGCATTGAGAACAGATAGATGAGAGTATCTTAACCTGAAAGAATCAGCCAGGGGATATCATAGGACCCCATATAAATAAGGCTGGAATTAGGTGTAGTATGTAAGACACAATATTTCTAGCATTTACATGGGGAAATATTTCTTCATCTCTGATCTCTGTATCAAGGTGGGGGGTTGGAATCTTAACATCTATGGCCAGCTTTAGATATTTGCACCACCAGCATACCATGTAATGGTGTATGAGGTTGCCTTGATTTTTTCATGAATTAGTAGTGGATTTTGGGGTCAGGATGGGGAGGAGCTGGCTGTCAAAGTTCAACACACCTAATACTTTTTTCTTCATGGGAGTCACCACTGGAGGTGTTTGGCAGTGGCTTAAAGGGAGTCTGTCAGGGCCACTTGGGACACTAAACCCCAGGTCTGTAAGGTCCTGGGGGTGGTTTAGTCTCCCAAATCAACCTGACTTTTTCCCTTTAAGGGGGTTTTCTGTCTCCCAGTTGTTTTTCATACTTATGCTCTATCCCACAGGATAGTTCATCAGTATCTGATTGGTGGGGGTACAACACTTGGACGCCACACATCTATCAGCTGATATGGTGGTCATCTGGCACTTGAAGCCACTGCAAGGGACTGAACCAAAAGCAGCTCTGCTCCTACTAAATTTATTAAGAAAAAAGTTGCAGGCTCTGTCGACTGTATAGTTGGAGGCACCTGGTACTGCAGTTCTGCTCCTATTGATTGAATGGAATAGAGCTGAAGGCCCTGTCCTTCCCTGTAGCTTCCAGCCCCCAGAGGCAGTAGGTTCATCTGATTGATGCATGGTCTGGGCTTTGGTCCCCCACTGATCAGATACTGATTATAGGTTATCAGTATGAAAAACAAGTGGGGGAGGGGTGGAAAACTGATTGGCTTGCTGATTGGCCTCAGATACAATGGGGCTAATCAGTGTGAGCCTCTCCACACAGGTTCTTGCAGCTGTCTCAGCTGGGAATCCATGGCAAGGTTGAGGAGGGTGCTTCAATATTTTAATGGGAAGCAGATTACTCTCAAAATCAGCTCCAAATCCCACCGTGTGAACCAGCCCTAAATTGTCCATAGACATGAGATGGCCTCTGAGAGCATTTTTATAGGGCAGCAGGGGAAGCACTTTTACACCCTCTTGTGGAAAGACCCAATGTCTAATCCGATCACGCCGGTAATCATTTACACATCTGCCTGAGACATAACTGCATGCCAAACTTTGCAACAATCCAACATTTCTATCTTGTTGCATTAGTATTATAATAATAATAATAATATCAGTGAGTGTACTTGACTAGGCTGTATATCATGACACTTCTGTAGGTGGTGAAAGTATTATGACATGAAAAATGTAAAAAAAAACAACCTCTTCCTTCATTAAATTACATTTAGCATTTGGGATAGGCCATCATTGCTTGCAGGGCCTATCCCAACCCCTCTTCTTCTTCCTTCCCTTTTTTTTTTTTTTTTTAATCACAGCCAACTCTTTCTCCGCCTCTGACTCCTTCATAAATGGCTGATAGCCATGGTCAGTCAAAAGCAGTAAAGATCCTCTAATTCATTAAAAAAAACTAGTGAGTGAATTCCTATGAAAGTAAAATGTAGCAAAATATACATCTAATTATTTATACATTCTTAATAACGTGTAATATAATTAAAAATAATCATTTCATTTTGAAGCTGGAGTCTAAGTAACTTCTTCTGACTCAATGCTCCAACTCCACAGTTTTGATTGCATGAAGGGTGGAAAGGACTCGGAGCCCCACCGATCACAATATTCCTTCACTATAGGCCATCAGTGTCAAAACCCCTTTATAATAACACTTTTATTTCGGATAAATGGGTTCACCTTGAGCTGTTGTCTCCTAACTACAATTACACAAAAAAGATCTAGGTCTCTTTAGTGAAGAGTGCCAAGATGTCCCACAGGTAAAGTGTAGATATTGTTTGGTTGTTATGCGTGCAAGCTTTGTGCATCATGGTAACTCCGCTGTAGATGGCAGATAAGAGCATTTGACTAGATGATGAAATACTCCCTTATATGTCGATGTGAGTAGAGTGGGGATTATCAAGTCCAGTTTAGCACCAACATGGCATCCAGTATACAGAAGTCTTCAGTCACCATGCAAATCAAGTGTTTGTAAGATATGTACATGCAGGTTTTGTGTGGGGGTTGCCAAAATGTATGCAGAATCATGTCCAAAAACAGAATGGTTTTACATAACTGCATCATTATCTTGTACAAATTGCACCATATAAACCACAAAAGATAATTTGTAAATATACCATAATCTGAGCACAACAGAGGTTAGTACAAGTTAAAATTATTAGTAGCTTAAAACTGAAATATCTCAGTCATTAGGAATTTCCCTGAACTCTTGGTGGCTAGGAAAGCTCAGCAGAATTCCCTCAGTCACCAAATTGCTCTGGTTCCAAAATTCCTTTCTTCAAATTTTAAGGATATTAGTTGGCTACCAATGAGCGAAACTCTTAGGTGAGATTAGGACCAGATATCTACCCCCTGGATGTAAGTGAAAGTGTCCTTTTACTGACAGCAAACTTACTGTAGGTTCACACTAGCGTTCGGGACCCAGACGGAGACATTGTCAGCTTAGACTATAATGGTGTCTGCCAGGTTCCTGCCCAGTTTCTGACGGTTTTATACTTAAACCAGCAGAAAGAAAAGTCTTGCAGGACTTTTCTTTCCGCCGATTTTAGGCGGAATCTGCGGCAGAGTCTCCTACTCACATGTGCAGCAGTGGGTACATGGGAAAACAGCATGAACTGCACATAGATGATATCCGTGTCCTGCCCCGGTTGCAAAAGAGACAAAAAGAGGACCTGACCTGAATTTTGCCCCAGGCTAACGGTCCCCTACATGGACCCATGATAATATAAGGGTGTGTGTATGAGCCCATAGAAAATGACGGGACAGTGTCCTAGCTGTTAAAAGGGGTAATATTGAGAGCTCTTGACTAACAGAAAATGATTGCTGTGTTATATGTTGCTGGAGCTCCCTGGCATCAGTGGTTTTCAGTGTAGGCATTACTAAGCCAGTCTTAGAACTTATTCACATGCCAGTGATTCCCATCAATGTGGAGCCCGAGTCAGAACGGACTAGACTTGGGCTATCAGGGACAACCTTTCTAAGATGACTAAACCAGCATTTAAAACATCTGGTGCTGGAGAATTAGTAAAAACTAGTGTAAAGGAAAAGTGGTAGGGTGTAATTTTTCAGAGGACATTTGGAAAATAAAATAAGCAGTCTGATTGGTTGATATTACTACCATCATTAACCTTTTGCCTCTTGATCTTTTTGAAATTATAGGTAGAAGATGAAGAGGAATTCTTGAGAAAACTGGATTGCAGTCCTGAAGATTTACTAAAAGTTGTCTCAATTTTTGGAAACACCGGTGATGGAAAATCTCACACTCTTAACCACACGTTCTTCTATGGACGTGAGGTTTTTAAAACCTCTCCTGCTCAAGAGTCTTGCACAGTTGGTGTTTGGGCAGCATTTGATCCCGTCCATAAAGTTGTAGTCATTGACACAGAAGGACTTCTTGGAGCCACTGTTAACCTGAGTCAGAGAACTCGGTTGCTTCTTAAAGTCTTAGCCATTTCAGATCTAGTTATCTATAGAACTCACGCAGATCGTTTGCACAATGATCTGTTCAAGTTCCTTGGTGATGCTTCTGAAGCCTACTTGAAACATTTTACTAAGGAGCTGAAAGCGACCACTGCACGCTGCGGTTTAGATGTGCCACTTTCCACTTTGGGACCTGGAGTCATCATCTTCCATGAAACTGTACACACCAAACTATTGGGATCAGGTAAATAATTCCATTCTAGATACAAGGTAAAATGATTCCGTTACTTAGTTATTTGGTTAGTTGTTAAAGAGGACCTTTCACGTCCTCATGCACATGTGATTTTATATACCGCTAGAAAGCCGACAGTGTGCTGAATTTGGCACACTGTCGGCTTTTCCATTATGTGCCCCAGGGCTGGAGATATTGGTGCCATTATTTTTGGCACCGATCTCTGCCCACTGTCAGAAAAATGTTCCTGACAGTCTAGCTGGGCTGTGAGGAACGTCCCTCCCTGACAGTACTCATCCATAGACTTGTACTTGGGGGGGGGGGGCGTTCCTCACAGCTCAGCGTCATCGCTTGGCGTTAAAGAACGCCCCCTCTGACAGTACAGGGCTATGGACGAGTACTGTTGGGGGGTGGGGGGCGTTAATCACAGCCCAGCTAGACAGTGGGCAGAGATTGGTCCCGAAACTAACGGCACCGATATCTCCAGCCCTGGGGCTTTCTAGCGGTATATAAAACCGCATGTGCATGAGGACGTGAAAGGTCCTCTTTAACCGAATTTAGAAGGTGAAATGCTATATTTGTCTAACTTTACACCACCTATTATTTGGATTCCTTTGCATTGTAGATCATAGTTGACCGAAGATCAACAAGTGTTTTAAAAAAAAAAAAAAAAAAAATGCAACACCATGTATGCCAGTTTCTTGGTGCAAATTAAGGGTGGATTCACACTTGCGCCAGAGTCCTTCCGCCCCGAATCCGAATGAAAATCTCGGAAAACTGGATAGGGAAAGGTTTGCGACGCATTGCTTAAAAACCCATTCATTTGAATGGGTTTTTAAAGCAATGCGCGGGTGTGTGCTGCGAATCCAGTTTTTTTCGTCGGAAACAAAGCCGGACATGCAGGACTTTGTTTTCGATGAAAAAAACTGGATTCGCGGCGCAGAGGGTGTAAGCGCACACCCACGCATTGCTTTAAAAACCCATTCAAATGAATGGGTTTTTAAGCAATGCGTCGCAAACCTTTCCCTATCCAGTCCCTATACAGTTTTCCGAGACATTCAGTCGGATTCGCGGTGGACGGACTCGGTGCAAGTGTGAACCTACCCTAAACCAGAATCCTGGTGCGTGTAGCTTTAGTAAATCTACTCTTATGTGTTCTTATGTCACTTTGAAAAAGTATTTTGAGAGTTTACACTAAGCTTAGAGGTGGCTGAATAGCATGTTTGGTAACTAAATAAAGAGAACTCCACGATTTTTATTTACTGGTGATTTTGTTTAATTTATTTTGTCTTTTTTATTTCTTTTTGTTTTAGGTTTAGATTTGGGTATTATTTTGTAATAGAGTGTTTGGACATGGCTTTGTTTACATCTTGTCTCATCTCTTTTGTAGCACAAGAGTAATGTGGATGAAAGTTTCACTACTGACAGTAAAGGAAATGACTAACTATAGCACCATGTCAGTGAAACATAACATCAGCTTGTTTACTCCAACCTCAGATATATGAAATAACTTTACATCCTCCACTAGGTTGTTGCTTCATCAAATAAGCGAGTAGACTGCAAGAGCAGCTATGTAAAATTAGACTTTATACTGCTATCTGATATGCTGTTGATATCCTCTGCTATATATGAAGTGTCTGGCCTCATGGGCACTTCTCAAATCCATCGACTAGACAACCCTACCCCCACATAAACAAGCACACACTACTGCAGCTGTGACCCTGAGATCATCGACTCCACAAAGTTGTCTTGTCTATTGATCTTTTAGTTTAGTCATAGTTAATAAATGTATGAAACCTAGATATTTGCAAGTGATGGTCTAAGATAAAGGAAACGTCACATGTCTAATTTTAATGTTATTACAGAGGATCTGTCAACTAAATATTCTGCCATATGTAAGGTGCTCTTTTATTAGCTCAAAAAGCACAAAAAAGTGTCCTCTGGCTAATGGGAGTGATCACAGAATACAGCGGACTTTTCTTTGTGACGAGGGCTGATAGAGTGGAACAGACCCTGTACAATTCTGTCCTTGCTCTGCATATTCAACTGCTGTAGTTATGTATGTATAGGAGAAATGTGTGTTTTTTTTTTTGTTTTTTTTAACGATGCAGGTTATTTATTTTTATTTTTAAACTTCTCTAGAGTGGTCATATTGGAAACACACACTGCCATTCTATATTGTTTATGTAGTCCAGGGGTCTCAAACTCAGCTGGGCAAATGAGCCATACATATTCTATACAATACAAATTTATTGTTAAATAACCCCTGCAGTGGCCCCACATAGTTCGATGTTCCAGACCAGTGGCCCCATATAGTATTTCATCACCCCCAGCAGTGACTTCACAGTTTAATATTCCTCCAAAGTGGTCCCATACATTTTAATGTCCCCCGCAAAGGCCCCACACATTTTAATGTCCTCTGACATTAAACCCCACTTATTGTAATGTCCCCCAGCAGTGGCTCCAGTACTTACCTCACTGCTTCCAGGTGTGCTCTCTTCTCCTGCTCCAGGCGCATATATGTTACAGCAGTGCACCTGTAGCATGGGAAGAGAGCGGGAGGTGCCGGGAAGCAAAGCGGAAGCTGTCCTGAGCTTGTAGGCTGCAGGCTTGTGGCCTACAGGTTTGGGAAGCTCCAAAACCAGGCTGAGGGCTCTTTTCTCTCCAGTTCTTCTGATCCAGCTAGATTGGCAGAAGGCCGGGGGCTGCAGATTGCAGTCTTGGGGGGCCGTATGCAGTCTGCGGACCACGTGTTTGAGACCCCTGATGTAGACAGTGCATCAGGATGTGTGTGCTAAAATGGCAGCTGAAATTAATAAGAGTCAATAGATTAATAGTCTCTTAGGAGAAATAAAGTACAAACCTTTTTTCCCCAGTTACTCTTTAAAGGAGATGCATACAGGGCATATTGTGTGTCTGGATAATCTTCTGCCTTATCTTGACCTCCAGCAGTAAAACTTGTATAAACATGCCCCTTCATTTAATGATAATGATGACTCTGCCTATTCTATCCCAGTCCTATAGCAAAGCTGAAAAGTAATGCTGGATTTACATTTGCGCTGAATTCTCCATTCTGAGTATTCGGTTCAAATCCATCAGAAATCACCGAACGAAAAAGTCTCGCAAGCCTGGCTTTTTCATATGGCAATTTCCATTGAAAAGAATAGATATCTAAAGGACCCTCTTACAATAAATGGGGATCTGTTTTTGTCCATCATAGAGTGGATCCATTTTTCCATTGACTGACCAGAGGAACGGAACCACTTACGCAGGTGTGAACATAGCGCAAGTTGGAAGTGTCAGCCAATTGTATCTGCTCTTGTGGATTTTTTGAGGGAATATTTCAAGTCTGCTATGTGATAGACATATAAAAGAATATTAAAAAGAACACCACCAAAATGTGTTTTACTACAAGTCTTAATTTAAACAACCATTTTGGATGATATTTTCCTTTTAAAGGGATTGTCTCATGAAGACAAGTCTCCCATGGTAGATTACTGTAGCCTATACATGTCGCTTATGTATTACACAATGGATATGTAATACATGGACAGTTTGAGTCTACAGAGCAAGAGAAGCTGTTTCTTAGCTGCTCTCTGCCCTGGCTTATAGAGGAAAATGTGGAATATATGGACAGAGAATGACTTTGTAAAAAGATCCCTTTAATTTGTAATTGAATCTTTTTTCATATGATTCTGGTTTTATTTTTTTAGGTTGTTTTTTTTTTTTTCTTTCTGTAAACAGTTTGATCCATAATGGTATACCATAACTGGAATGCTGTTTTTCCGACCATAATTTTATTCTTGTGCCTGGTTAGACTGCAGGCTATCATTATGTCCTAAAATAAATTGGATTCTTATGCCATTCAGTTAGCTCTTGTCAGATTAGGAAATTCTGTCTAAATGAAGAACTTTTCTTTACTACCATACATTTATATAAGCTGAAACTTCTAGACCTATGATGACCTATACAACTCACATTCATTGTTTGGTAGTGAAGTCTTAATAATTATTTTACTGAGCTATTAATGACAATATAAAGTATTTTCCCATCTGATATACAGTACAGACCAAAAGTTTGGACACACCTTCTCATTCCAAGAGTTTTCTGTATTTTCATGACTATAAAAATTGTAGATTCACACTGAAGGCATCAAAACTATGAATTAACACATGTGGAATTATATACTTAACAAAAAAGTGTGAAACAACTGAAAATATGTCTTATATTCTAGGTTCTTCAAAGTAGCCACCTTTTGCTTTGATTACTGCTTTGCACACTCTTGGCATTCTCTTGATGAGCTTCAAGAGGTAGTCACCTGAAATGGTCTTCCAACAGTCTTGAAGGAGTTCCCAGAGATGCTTAGCACTTGTTGGCCCTTTTGCCTTCACTCTGCGGTCCAGCTCACCCCAAACCATTTCGATTGGGTTCAGGTCTGGAGACTGTGGAGGCCAGGTCATCTGGCGTAGCGCCCCATCACTCTCCTTCTTGGTCAAATAGCCCTTACACAGTCTGGAGGTGTGTTTGGGGTCATTGTCCTGTTGAAAAATAAATGATGGTCCAACTAAACACAAACCGGATGGAATAGCATGCCGCTGCAAGATGCTGTGGTAACCATGCTGGTTCAGTATTCCTTCAATTTTGAATAAATCCCCAACAGTGTCACCAGCAAAGCACCCCCACACCATCACACCTCCTCCTCCATGCTTCACGGTGGGAACCAGGCATGTAGAGTCCATTCGTTCACCTTTTCTGCGTCGCACAAAGACATGGTGTTTGGAACCAAAGATCTCAAATTTGGACTCATCAGACCAAAGCACAGATTTCCACAGGTCTAATGTCCATTCCTTGTGTTCTTTAGCCCAAACAAGTCTCTTCTGCTTGTTGCCTGTCCTTAGCAGTGGTTTCCTAGCAGCTATTTTACCATGAAGGCCTGCTGCACACAGTCTCCTCTTAACAGTTGTTGTAGAGATGTGTCTGCTGCTAGAACTCTGTGTGGCATTGACCTGGTCTCTAATCTGAGCTGCTGTTAACCTGCGATTTCTGAGGCTGGTGACTCGGATGAACTTATCCTCCGAGTCACCAGAGGTGACTCTTGGTCTTCCTTTCCTGGGGCGGTCCTCATGTGAACCAGTTTCTTTGTAGCGCTTGATGGTTTTGGCCACTGCACATGGGGACACTTTCAAAGTTTTCCCAATTTTTCGGACTGACTGACCTTCATTTCTTAAAGTAATGATGGCCACTTGTTTTTCTTTACTTAGCTGCTTTTTTTCTTGCCATAATACAAATTCTAACACTCCATTCAGTAGGACTATCAGCTGTGTATCCACCTGACTTCTGAACAACACAACTGATGGTCCCAACCCCATTTATAAGGCAAAAAATCCCACTTATTAAACCTGACAGGGCACACCTGTGAAGCGAAAACCATTTCAGGTGACTACCTCTTGAAGCTCATCAAGAGAATGCCAAGAGTATGCAAAGCAGTAATCAAAGCAAAAGGTGGCTACTTTGAAGAACCTAGAATATAAGACATATTTTCAGTTGTTTCACACTTTTTTGTTAAGTATATAATTCCACATGTGTTAATTCATAGTTTTGATGCCTTCAGTGTGAATCTACAATTTTTATAGTCATGAAAATACAGAAAACTCTCGGAATGAGAAGGTGTGTCCAAACTTTTGGTCTGTACTGTATATGTCATAACAATAGGATAAATTAGATAATTTAATGTTGATAAATATCATATCCATGGGGGTTCAACACTCAGCACCTCCACAGCTATTTTCAGCCCAGTGTACAGACCTGGGGTTTAGTGTCCCAGATCTCCCTGTTTTAATGCAATCCGCAGATGCATTAAAAATAAAAAACCTTTATACTTACCTAGAGAAGGGTCCAATGTACGCTGTTCCGCCGAGAACAGTTCGGTTTATTCATGAGCTTCTTTGTTGGCACGCCTCCCGGCGCCTGCGCTGTTCTTCACTGAAGCCAAAGATGGACGTCCCGGCTTCACTGCGAAATTGCCGGAGGTATGAGACATGCACACTGAAGCCGAGGTGTACTCCTCTGGCTTCATTGAACAACTGCGCAGGCGCGGGGAGTACAGCGGCAGGGTGAGTATAAAAGCTTTTTTTATTTTTAATGCGGCCATGGATTGCGTTATAACAGGGTGATTTGGGACACGAAACCCCAGGTCCATATGGACGTGTGGGTGGTTTAGTGTCCCAAATTGCCCTGACAGATTCACTTCAAATTCATTTGTTTCTGGCTCTATATACTATTGGTCTGATGCCATTAATATCTAATCTTCAGTTACCCCTTTAAGCTTCCATGTCCACTCCAACATACATTCATAGACTAAATCAAGTTCTGCGACTACTGATCACTGACACATATAGCATACAGGCGCATCACTAACATTCTTTACAGAATCTCAATTATCTCAAATCATACCTTACTTTCCTGTACATTGTGACCTTGTCACATGTTGCCTACATTCCATGCTGTCCTTGTCACTTGTTATGACCATTAGAGTCCTGAAATAATTACTTGTCTATTATTTAACAACAAGGTTTTAGTTTCCAGTATTAACAAACCATTGAAGACTATTAAGCCTAAGCTTTGTGGAGCTGTTAAGATCATTATTTCTTAACATGGATGTATCTTGAGGGGGTACATGTTTTAGGTAGTATGTTTCTACGTGGTCTCAAGTCACAAATAATCCATGTATAAAATGTGATCTGCATTCATGATTTACTCCATTTCATTTGCAACCTTTTTTTGCTAGCTTGTAGACTGTACATAATATGTAGACAGGATTTGGTCTTCTAAAAGAGATCAAATCCCTTATTCTTTTTCCCAGGGAGAATTGCCTGGTCTATAAGACAGCCTATGGTGTTCTGGCACTCTCAAGGATAAACCATAAACCATGAAACCAGCACTACTAGAGTAATTTATTAGATTTGTCCAAGTTTTAGATCTACAAAAAAAATTCTATATATTTAAGTTTTCACACAAACCACTAGAGCACACATAACAGGTTGATATTTTCTGTAACGCACCTGTAAGCTTTGCTGTGTAGATTGAGAGAAGTTAAGCAAAGTAATGTATTTTAACATTAGATGGGTAAGTGGGTTAACAGCTCTATTGCAGTGCTGGATGTCTAGATAAAGCAGGATAGAGACTCTATACACACAAGTAAGGCTCTCTGCTGCCACTATCTAGTCCCCGGGGTATAGGATACTATCCCATTTTTACATGGAGACTGTAATAGTCCATGACCTTTCCCTGTTAACTCCCATTCGCTTCAGCTGCCATAACATGCACACACACTGCGGCACTGTCTCAATATAAAGGAAGGGAATGCCTTAAATATGGTTGCACCAGGTAAGTTTTTATATTTGAGTTCTCATCCTAAAAATAGAAAAAAAAATATTATTTTCTGTATATTTAATCTTTTTAATAAAACTAAATTGAATAGAGGATACATTCCTATTAAACCAGTGATCATGTAGGTTATTTTTATTTAGCTTTTGGCTGAGAAATCGATGAAGCAGTTATCTCTTGGCATATATATTATATTTTCTACTACTTTTTATGTGCCTCTTGTAGAAAAGGCCTCTGAAATACCAGAGAAGGTAATTCAGGACCGCTTCCGTAGGCTTGGTCGATTCCCAGAAGCCTTCAGCTCCATACATTATAAAGGAACTCGTACCTATAACCCACCCACTGACTTCTCAGGCCTTAGACGTTCAATTGAGCAGCAGCTGGAAAACAACACCACACGATCATCCCGTCATCCTGGGGTCATCTACAAGGCTTTAAAGGTAAATGTATGAAGAAATGGGTGTCTGATGAATGTTAATAGTTGTCAATGGGTCTTATTTTTATTATTATTATGGTTACTTGTATAGCGCCATCATATTCCGCAGCGCTTTACAGACATTGTCAGTCACTGTCCCATATAGGGCTCACAATCTATATTCCCTATCAGTATGTCTTTGGACTCTGTCACTATCATTAATTCTGCCTGACCTCTTGTAAATGACAAATAGATCATATCTGTAGTATAGTTTTACTACATCATTTTCTCTTTTCTTGCTCTTTTGTGGACTCCTTCAGTGATTATGGTGTCACAAATATTTGTTAATGGGAGCCTATCACCACTATGTAGTAATATTGCTAGGGTTTAATGTCCTAAACGTGTCTCTCTCGAACTACTCATTTTAGCATTCTGTCTAATAAAGCAAGAGTTGCATATACATTACTGGAGCAGAATCTTGAGATCAGTTCAGTAGCATCTGGCGCAAGCACAGTGAAGTGAGGTGGACAGCCTCACTTGACTCACTGCACATGCGCTTGTTGCTGTTTGCTTTGTCTCAGGACTCTTCTTGGGTAAGTTATTGTGTATGCTGTATTATAACTTATTTGACACTATCCTGATTAAGGAATATGCAAATAAGACGTTATTGGTGAAAAAAAGGAATTTCCTCCTAGAGCCACCTATTGGAACATACGTAGCTCCGTATAGATTAATACCTGGCTTTAAGAGAGGGCTTGGAATAGACCGCATACTTGTGTACTTTTTTAGTGTGACACACCCCACTTTTTGGCACATGGGTGGCAGACAGCACAATCTTGAGCTTTCAAAAAAAGCTGTTGGTTTAGTGTCCTAAGATCTGGTGACATTTTCCCTTTAAGTTGTATTATCTCCAGGACCCGATTATCCAGTGACAATAACTAATTTGGCTACAATGAAACATTTGACCACATTAAAGGGGTGTTCTGGTAATTTATCCACTGGATAGGGACCCCACAGATCAAGAGAATGGGAGTCTCTGGTGCCCACTTATGAATTGTGTGGATGGAGTGGGTGATCACTCATGTACAGCGCCTTCATTTACTTCTGTGGGACTGCTGGAAATAGCAGAGTGCTGTGCTTGGCTGTCTCCTGCAGTCCATTAGAGAATCACACCATTCAGTCCATTATTCCCTATCCAGTGGATAGGGGATAGCTTTTAAATACAGGAATACCCCTTTAATGTAGTAGTGCACTAAACAGCTTCATTAAATGAATCAAAGCAATGATCTAGTTTGGAGAAGCACGGAACGCAGACAGAGTACAGAAGTTGGTAGAGGAATATAGAGACAGTGAGGTGTCCATTCTGTTTGTTGGACAATTCTAAAAACCACCACAATCTCTGAAGAACCCAAGAATCAGCCAAGGACAAGTGAAGGTCTAATGATCAGAAGAACATTTCATGTTGTGATTCAGTCTAGTAGAACCAGTAGTGGAAACTAAAAGGATTTTGTCTGTAAATGTAAATCAAATGTACTTGCAATGTATATGTATATGTATACCTCTTTCTTAGTGCAGTACAAGTGCAGCAATTGGTTGTGTTTATATACACACACACACACAGTGGGGAAAAGAAGTATTTAGTCAGCCACCAATTGTGCAAGTTCTCCCATTTCAAAAGTTGAGGCCGGCCTGTAATTGACATCATAGGTAGACCTCAACTATGAGAGACAAAATGAGAAAACATATCTAGAAAATCACATTGTCTGATTTTTAAAGAATTTATTTGCAAATTATGGTGGAAAATAAGTATTTGGTCAATAACAAAAGTTCATCTCAATACTTTGTTATATATCCTTTGTTGGCAATGACAGAGGTGAAACGTTTTCTGTAAGTCTTCACAAGGTTGGCACACACTGTTGCTGGTATGTTGGCCCATTCCTCCATGCAGATCTCCTCTAGAGCACTGATGTTTTGGGGCTGTCGCTGGGCAACACGGACTTTCAACTCCCTTCAAAGGTTTTCTATGGGGTTGAGATCTGGAGACTGGTTAGGCCACTCCAGGACCTTGAAATGCTTCTTACGAAGCCACTCCTTCGTTACCCTGGCGGTGTGCTTAGTATCATTATCACGCTGAAAGACCCAGCCATGTTTCATCTTCAATGCCCTTGCTGATGGAAGGAGGTTTGCACTCAAAATCTCACGATACATGGCCCCATTTATTCCTTCATGTACACGGATCAGTCGTCATGGTCCCTTTGCAGAGAAATAGCCCCAAAGCATGATGTTGCCACCCCCATGCTTCACAGTAAGTATGGTGCTCTTTGGATGCAACTCAGCATTCACTCTCCTCCAAACACCACGAGTTGTGTTTCTACCAAACAGTTCTACTTTGGTTTCATCTGACCATATGACATTCTCCCAATACTCTTCTGGAACATCCAAATGCTCTCTAGCAAACTTCAGACAGGCCCGGATGTGTACTGGCTTAAGCAGGGGGACACGTCTGGCACTTCAGGATCTGAGTCCCTGGCGGCGTAGTGTGTTACTGACGGTAGCCTTTGTTATGTTAGTCTCAGCTTTCTGCAGGTCATTCACTAGGTCCCCCCCGTGTGGTTCTGGGATTTTTGCTCACCGTTCTTGTGATCATTTTGACCCCATGGGGTGAGATCTTGCGTGGAGCCCCTGATCGAGGGAGATTATCAGTGGTCTTGTATGTCTTCCATTTTCTAATTATTGCTCCCACAGTTGATTTCTTCACACCAAGCTGTTTAACTATTGCAGATTCAGTCTTCCCAGCCTGGTGCAGGTCTACAATTTTGTTTCTGGTGTCCTTCCACAGCTCTTTGGTCTTCACCATAGTGGAGTATGAAGTGTGACTGTTTGAGGTTGTGGACAGGTGTCTTTTATACTGATAACAATGTCAAACAGGAGCCATTACTACAGGTAATGAGTGGAGGACAGAGGAGCCTCTTAAAGAAGAAGTTACAGGTCTGTGAGAGCCAGAAACCTTGCTTGTTTGTAGGTGACCAAATACTTATTTTCCACCATAATTTGCAAATAAATTCTTAAAAAATCAGACTGTGATTTTCTGGATTTGTTTTCTCATTTTATCTCTCATAGTTGAGGTCTACCTATGATGACAATTACAGGCCGGCCTCATCTTTTTAAGTGGGAGAACTTGCACAATTGGTGGCTGACTAAATACTTTTTTTCCCCACTGTATGTATGTATGTAATATATATATAGTGTGTGTGTGTGTGTGTGTGTATGTATGTGTATATATATATATATATATATATATATATATATGTGTGTGTGTGTGTGTATTATTGAAGTTATACAGTGTGTGTTTATAATATATCTAGATATCTATATAATCTTCTTCTATATGTTGCTTTAACCTTTTTGAAGACATGTCTTTTATTTTTAGATATGGAATTAAGAGTAGGGTTTTAGTTCTTGTTTTACCGTAACACTTGAATATCACTTTGAAATCTATATTTACAGGCTATGGGGAAAATAATTATTTTAGTTACCATGGTAACCAAGGTCAAGGTCTGTGTTGTGACAACCATTCTGGGTCCTGCTATGTCTTCATGAATGATCCTAGGAAAATGCAATAAGATCTCCATTTCTAATAAGTACAGAGGACAGTTAGTGAATCAGTTTGCACACAGAGGGAAAAGGAATATGGTTAGAAATAAGGAGACAGTCATATAGTGTATTAAGACAGAAATTATGTATAAACAAGGAAGATCCTGTATGTGGTGCTTTCAAGAGTTAAAGGGGTGGAAATTCTGTATCAAACCAGCCACAGTGCACTGTAGGGGACATTATGCTGAGCACCATCATTCCTTTAAATTGTCCAGTAGATGCACCATTGGCTTCAAAAAGGTGTTTATAGAGAAATGCAAATGGGGCTCAAGTGCAGTGGCCGTGCCAGAGCCTCCAAGGGCTCTGCATTCAGGTCTGAAAATTTAAGACTCTGTAACATCCCCTCTGCTCTTGAGCCTTATTTGCATATATTTCAAGGTAATGGTGACTCTACTGGACTATCTAAAGATATGGGGGCACTCAGCATAATGTCCTCTACAGTGCACTGGCTGCTTTGATATTGAGTTTCCTGGTGACAGGCTCCCTGTTAACAAAACCTTTTGCTTTGCTGGTACTGTGAAACACAATTTTTTTTTTCTGCTCTGTTTCCGCAGCAGCCAAAATTGCTGTTTTTCTGCAGTGTGCGGTCTTTGCCTAAAGGGATTGTGCAGGATTAGAAAAACATAGCTGCTTTATTCAACTCTTTGGTTGTGCATGGTATTGTAACCCAGCTCTTTTGAAGTGAATAGTAACAAACTTCAATATCACATGCAACCTGTGGACAGGTGTGGCACGGTTTCTGAAAAAAGCAGTCATCTTTTTTAATCCCACACAACTGTTTTAAATTTGGAAAGGAGCTATAGGTGAAGTTCACAAATTACTTTGCTATGAGAAAAACACAAGAGAACTAAAGCAAGTAATGGCATCACCCACGTAAGTAGCAGAAGTAATGTACTTTGTAATGGAAACCAATTTGTGACTCTCCATTTCCAGATGAGGTAATACGTATAATGCATGTACAATGCTTTTATTTAGACCATGTCAGTATTAATGCACATAAGCAATGCATTATTGGTTGTGCTAACACCATTAGTATATATATGCACACTTAGAATTTATGGTTGAAGTAAAATAAAAGGCAATTACCCCTTTTTTCCAGAACAATACTTTTTACCGTAAAGACCACAGTAGTCTGAGTTTTATAGGGTTAATGGAGCACAATGTACATACTGTGTTTTAAGTTTAGATGACTTCTCTTTGCACACGATAAAGTAGTATTACATTTACAATAAATCGTATTTTCTTTGTAAGACGCACTTTTTTTTTTCCATCCAAAGTGTGTGTGTGTGTGGTGGGTGGAATCCATGCGTTTTATAAAGCAAATGTGGCAAAAATCGCCACGCATGAACTATTATAAACATAATAAACAGTGTTACTCTCCTCTGCTAGGCTCCGTCGCCAATCTCCCAGCCTCTTCTGGTCACAGAGACGTAATGAATGACGTCAGAGGCCCTATCACAGGCCCAATCAGTGTCTTGATGCAAAATGATGCCAGCGTAACGTCACGTGGGTTACACCACCGTCATTTTGTTTAATCACCTTTTCTAAAGAGACCCCAGAGTATAATAATGGTTCGTGGGTGGCACACATGCTATATATTTTCTGTCCAAGTATAGTAAATTGCATGTGAATAGGAAAAACAATGCAGTTAGGCTTGCCACTTCTTTAAAAAAATCTGTCGTGGATTTTTGCAGAATTTTTTATTTTTTTTTGCTAAATTTGTATATTGCAATACAAAATATGCAGATTTCACAGCTATTTCCCATGCAGTTTTACAGTAGAATGTTTTGCCATTTGGTTCTTTGATCTCATACATGCATTTGTTCCCTCTGAGTAAAAAGCAGAGTAAGTCCAAACAGGACTTCTATGAGAGATAGTGAGAGTCCTGCTTACCCTGTCCACCATGATTGATATCCTTCTGCAGTCTCCTAGAGATGAATGAAGCAGAGACGTGTGTCCATCACTCCGTTCATCTAAAAAGCAACAGGACCCTTGTTCTCAAGATTGGTGGGGGTCCAAGCCATGGTTTCCTATAGCTCTTATCCTGTGGATAGGGGATAAGAGTCTATAGGAAGGCAACCACTTTAAAATCTACATAAACTGTTGGATATCTTTGCAGACACTTTGCTTCAGATATATTGTACTGGATTTTAATTATGTGATGTTTCTTGCTCATCTAGACCGATTACTAAATTAAAAATTCCAGGGGATTTTTGATACCATTGTACTTTACATTCTCTTGTCGGTTTGTCATCTTTTTATTCTCTTTTATATCACATTATTTTACCAGTACTGAATGCCTTTTGGGTCTGTTCTGTGAATGAGACAGCCATTACGGTGAATAACAGATCACTGCTTATATTGTGTCTGAACACTTTAACACATAAACTATATACATTTATATATAACTCATCATATTGCTTTCCAGGCATTGAGCGATCGCTTTAGTGGTGAAATACCTGATGACCAAATGGCACATAGTTGTTTCTTCCCTGATGAGTACTTTACCTGCTCTGCACTGTGTCATAGCTGTGGGTAAGTGTCCCCCACATTAATGGTGACTGGATTCCCACAAGAAAAAAATAATGTAACTGTATATGCTTATGGTTTAATAGGAAATACTTGAGGGGGGGCATTTAAAGGGGGTCATTTGATATAATATATATATATATATATATATATATATATATATTATATCTCAATCCTTTTTTTTTTTTTTAAATATATAATAGTATATCATTCCTCCAGTAGGTTGGTCTTATGTTTACAGGCTCCCCATCTGACATCAGCAGTGACATCCCATTTGTGCTAGGTGACCACTGTGGCCAACCTTAGTGGTGACTTCTTTGCAAATGACTTCTTTTATCCTTTGGTGCTGTTAGTTTCAGCTCTCAATATGCTAATTAGGCTCTCTACTGTCAGGGGGTGGTCCTGAGCTGTGTGCTCCAGCCAAGGGCCGCCCACCTGAGAACCTGAATAGCAGGTTGGGTGCTGAAACTAACATTATTGACTACTCAGGAACAGTGGGGGGCTAAAGAAACAATAGTAACTGTACTGGAATCAGTGGAGCAGAGCCTATTGAAGGATGCATAGAGGTGGTGAAAGTTCCTTTTTAAGTTTTATATAGCTAAAATGGTGGCATTGAAAAAATACAACTCCCATTCTGCAGAAAGGAACTTCTTATGCAGCTATATCAATGGAAAAATAAAATAGTTATTTTTCCTAAAAGTCCTAATTGGGCTCATCCTAAAGGGGTTAATTTCTCCTTTGTTATTCTGTACAAGTTTCTTCATACTGCTGTCTTATTCTGGTCTCCTGTTCTCTAGAGCAGGATGTAAGAACAGTATGAATCACTGCAAGGAAGGAATTCCTCATGAGGCGTCAAGACGCTGCAGATACTCCCACCAGTTTGACAACAGAGTGTTTACTTGTAAGGTAAAAAAAAAAAAAAGTAATTAGGGTCATTATCAGGTATGTATGATTGTACATGTACCATTTTTTTGCCTCTGTTAAAAGACTTGGGTTTGTCATCTTGGAGAGGAGTCCATCCTGTTGTGTTTTTACTTTGTACATGAACTTTGTCACTGAGTCATTCTCTTTTTTTCAGGCCTGCTATGAAAGTGGAAGAGAGATGAATGTGGTACCCAAAACCTCTGCATCCACCGACTCACCTTGGCTAGGCCTTGCCAAGTATGCCTGGTCTGGGTAAGTCATGTAATTGAGTTAGATCATTATCTACAATGCTTAATTCAGATGGCTCTACATACTAATACCTGTTTCCTGCATCTTCATATAGGTATGTGATTGAGTGTCCAAACTGTGGGGTGATTTATCGTAGTCGCCAGTACTGGTTTGGAAATCAGGATCCAGTTGATACTGTTGTGCGCACAGAGATACAACATGTCTGGCCAGACGTAAGTGATTCCTTTCCTAATCTCTACGAGACATTCTCGTAATTTCTGCATGTATGTTCAGTAAACAGAAGAAAAACTTGCCAGCAGAGTTAGCCACTGTGCATGTTTATTTTTGCATTAAAGGGGTTTTCCAGGCAAATGATATTGATGACCTAACCTTAGGTCATCAATATCAACTGATCAGCAGGGGTATCGGGTGTTTGACCTCTACTGATCTAATGATCTTTTCTAAGGACAGATACTCAACATAATTTGCTGGATAAATCCCTTTAGAGGTTGAATGTCAGAGTTGTATTAGGTATAAATGTCCCATAGTGCAAAGCTGCTGGGAGAAGATCTGTAGTCAAGGGCTAGATTAGGATGGTGGGAAGGGACACTACATATGAAAATGAACTTTACTTTTCTTACAATTCTTTAGTCTGATGGATTCTTAAAAGATAACAACAATGCAGCACAGCGACTTCTGGATGGTATGAACTTTATGGCCCAGTCTGTGACTGAACTAAGTATTGGACCCACAAAAGCGGTGACATCTTGGTTGACGGATCAGATTGCCCCAGCCTACTGGAAACCAAATTCCCAAATTATGGTAGGATTAGGATTATGATGATTCAGCTTTTCATGCTCTCATGTTTGTTTTGAAGCTTTTAGTCTGTATTCCCAAATGGTTCATGGTGCGTTTAAGTGCAGTATCTAATACAAAATTGAGAGAGAGAGAACATTTTCCTTCCATAGTTAGATATAGATTAACAATTCGAAAAGCTGGAGATGTCTCACCACAGTAAGTGATAGAATATTACTAGGAACTTATAATTTATTCATCAATTGTGATCCTTGGTGAATGAAGTTGAGTTGCAAAACCTACACAGGACTAGTACACTTGAGAATAGTGATGGGAAATGTTAATTTTGGAGATTGGTTCCTTATGATCTAGTTCATTCCAAAAGATTAGTTCACTTAGTTCATTTAGTTCAATATTTCTCTGGTTCTGGAATACTGCTGAGAACATGGATCTAACCTGGTATTCAAAGTCACTACTAGTTCCTTGGATGAGTTAAAGTTCTGCTAAAATAATCAGATGTATTTAATATACATCTTTATTAAGGACATTTTTATTGTCAACCCTTAGCTTGAAATTATTGTTTAGCAGTTAGGGGACAGACTGTATAGTAAACCATGAGATTTTAGTAAGAACAAGATGATATGGGGTGGAGTAAACAGATCTAAAGTACAACCTATAGGATGCTATGCAGCACCTAGCTCTTCATCCTAAGGAGGCTGATAGGGATTGTATCATGTGACTTGTGAACTAATATTCTAGGAAAATCATGGCGGTCTAGTTTAATCAGATGCATATGGCTGAGCACAGCAGTGACACTTTAGCAGTTTAATGGTACAGACTTGTGGTGAATGTGTATGTGATTGCTGAAAAGCAGTGCAGCAGAACCTAGCATATTAGATAGACTGGACCTCTGGATTGAAGAGGGTGATTTTATCACAAAAACAGTTGTTACCTCTTTTTACTCGCATGAGTTTTCTGCTTTGCCTTTTCAGCATTAGGAACTAAAAAGCAGCTAGCAGTCTACCAGTGAGTGAGTCTGCAGGAGCGGCTGCTGTACTGTATCACTACCTCCTCCCATCTACTCCTACCACTTTCTTTAGTTCCTGGTGAGCTAATGTTTGCCAGGAATGTGAATTAAATGAGTTACTTAAGTCTGAACATAAGTTAATTTTGAACTAACTATTCATGAACTACCTATCACTACTTGGGTCAGTGAAGGGGCTAGTGTAGTTTATCCTTGCACAGCGTCGCCCACTGTGCTGCACTTCCCTGCACAGCTGTTTGGACAGGGGCTCTGCCATAAGGGGACACCGTGCTAAAGTAGCACTGCAGGCCTTAGTATTGTAGGGATCCCAGCAGTCAGACTCCCACTGATCATATCCTAGGAATATGCCATTACTTTGTGAGATGAAAATAACCCTTTAACTTCTGTCCTAACTTATTGTGGTGGAAAACCTGTCCAAGCCTGCAACCTTTTTCATTAAAGGGGTTTTTCCAGGCTTTTGATATTAAAGACCTATCCATATCAGTTTAGGCAGCGCCAGATTACACAGGATGGAAATGGAAGCAGATGGTTCTGTACACTGAGTAGTGGCTGTTCTCTGTTACTGCAGATCAGCTCCCGCTCAAGTGTTAGCTTGTTAGCCTTTAGACCACAGCTACAAACATATAATATATGGAGATGAAAGGTGTATGTCCCATTTTTGTTACTATCAATTGGCTATATTGCTTTTCACTTTTACAGGAATGTACAAAATGCAGAAACCCTTTTAAAGAGAATGACACCAAACATCATTGCCGGGCCTGCGGAGAAGGCTTCTGTGATAGCTGCTCATCTAAAAGCCGTCCAGTGCCTGAGCGAGGTTGGGGACTGTCTCCAGTTCGTGTTTGTGACTGCTGCTATGACCTGAGAGGAACACACATTGGTGAGACTGTCACTACCTGTCCCCGTATATACATTTCCACTGAAACTCCCTATATTATTTAAGTGGTAATAAATTGGAATTAACAAGACATTAAAGGGATATTCCATCATCAGTGGGCTGGCTATTTACTGACTATTCAGTTGAGGGGCAGTGCTGCTGTGGAGCAGTGTTTGTGTGACGTGCCCAATTTGGAGCATTATCACTGGTGGGCAGGCTCCATCTGGTATTTAAAGCAGGGGGTGTAGGGCAGGCGCTGTTTAGGAATATCATGACTGCAGGGCGGGGAAGTCCGAAGTGTGAAGGAGCAGGGACATGGTCTATCCTCAGCTTGACAGCACGCATATAAGGCATCTGCATAGGATGCTGTGTATGTGAGCTGTCACATCATCATTCAATGTACCTGCAATGCTGATAGCAAAGGCTGATGATGAAGTAGATGTGCTACAGTATCAGTCAATGAATCTAGCATGTCAACCGGAGTGTGGAGAAGCAGGGGGCATGGTCTATATTCACTTTGACAACACACATGCAAGGCATCTGCAGTGATATATCCGAACCGGGAATGCCCCACAACCCCTGCTCCTATACACTCTGGATGAAGCCTGCCCACCAGTGATGAGTCTCTGAGCTGGGCCCATCCCACAAACCCTGCTCAACAGCCATACTGCAGTAAATAGGCAGCCCGCTGATGATGCGACAGCGAAGACATCCCATTTGGCTTCTGACCCCACTAGCAGAAAATCATTAGTTAATTATAAACCGCAATATGGAAAAGGGGAAATGATGCAAAATTGAAACAGTAATCCAATTTGAAAATGAATAAAGGTCATCTCCAGTGTTGGATTGCACAATAAAAGATTATCTGGAGTATCCCTTTAACCCCTTAACGACCTTGGACGTACTATTACGTCCTGGGCGCTAGGTACTTCGCTATCTGAGCGGGCGGTATCGGAACCGGGTGTTAGCTGTATCTGACAGCTAACACCCTGCTCCATAACCCCCGGTCGGAACTGAGTTCCGATCCGCGGTTTTAACCCCTTGGATGCCGCGGTCAAACATCCAAGGGGTTCCGCCGTCTTGCCGCCCCCCCCCCCCCCCGGCACCCACCGCAGTGAGATCAGGGGGTGCCGATATCTCTAATCTGTAGCCCGGGGTCTGCCCAGTGACCCCAGGCTGCCTGGAGCCCCCAGTACCTGGTTGATCCTGCCGAGACCTCAGGAAGTCAGCGCTGTGTTTCCATAGCGCTGACTTCCTGTATAGGCTGCAAGACACGTGTATGCTCCTGTCTTGCAGTCTATAGTACTGAGCCAGAGATCAAAGCATCTCTGGCTCAGGTGTCCTAATGGGACACAAGAAAAAGTAAAAAAAAAGTGAAAAAAATAATAATAAAGTATGTGAAAAAAAATTAATAAAAGAATAAAGCCCCAAAAATTCCCTTTTCCTATATAAAATGAATTCTATAAAAAATAAACCTAAAAATTAATAAAAACAATACATATTTGGTATCGTTGCGTTCGTAACAACCTGTGCAATAAAACTGAAACCATATTTAATGTACACGGTGAAAGTCGGGGGAAAAAAAACGGAAAAAACCCGCCAAAAGTAACGATTTTTCGCCATCTCACCTTACAAAATATGCCATAAAAAGTGATCAAAAAGTCATATGTACCCCAAAACAGTACCAATAAAAAGCACAGGTTGTCCCGCAAAAAATAAGCCCTAAACCAACTCTCTAAACTGAAAAATAAAAATGCTACGCATCTTAGAAGATGGCGATGCAAAAAAAAAATTGATTTATGTCCCCAAATGTGTTTTTGTTCTGCAAAACTGGTATTGCATAAAAAAACAGTATAAATGAGGTATCGCCGTAATCGTACTGACCCGCAGAATAAAGGTAAAATGTTACTTACGCTCTACGCTGCATGGTGAAAAATGTAAAAGATAAAACGCAGTGCCAGAATTGATGGGGTTGTTTTTTAATCCACCAAGAAAGAGTTAATAAAATTTATTTAATAAGTTGTAAGCACCTAAAAATGATGTCATTAAAAAATACATCTCATCCTGCAAACAACAAGCCCTCATATGGCTACATCACCAGAGAAATAAAGAAAATATAGCTCTTACAATGTGAAGACAAAAACCCCAAAAATCGCCAAATCATTAGAACATAACTGGCTGCGGCAGGAAGGGAATGTATAAGCTGTGCGAGCGTATATTAGGGTACAAACCAGATTTAGAGCTTACGAGGGATAATAAACCAGAAGTGACCCCCAGAGTGACCTCCCCAATAATAGGAACTACTGGGGAAATAGTAGGGAATTTAGTGTACAGCTTACATATTCATTCACTTTTCCCCATCCGCTGTGCAGTCACGTCTGGGATACTAATGCTCACTACACCCCTTGATAAATTCTTTGAGGGGTGCACTTTTCAAAATGGGGGTCATTCCCTAGGGGATTCCACTTTACTGGTACTTTAGAGGCTCTGCAAACATGACATGGCATCCAGATCCCAAACATCTGAATCTGCGCTCCAAAAGCCACATAGCGCTCCTTCCCTTCTGCGCCCTACTGTGTGCCCAAACCGCAGTTTATACCCACATGTATGACACTGGTGTACCCAGGATAAGGTACTTAATGTCATATATGGGTATAAACTCCTGTTTGGGCACAGCCGGGCACAGAAGGGAAGGAGCGCTATTTGGTTTTTGGAGCACAGACTTGGACGGTTTGGTTTTTGGACGCCATTGCACTTTTGCAGAGCTGAAATGCCAGTACAGTGGAATCCCCTGACATGTTGCCCCATTTTGGAAACTGCACCCCTGAAGGAATTTATCCAGGGGTACAGTGAGCATTTCTAACCCCCAAGTGTTGCTATAATTTATTATCCGTAAATGAATACGCAGCTGATGATGAAAGGTGAAAATGACAATTATTCCAGGAATACATAATTTCAGTGCGTAATATGTTGTGCCCGGCTTGTATCAGAGATAAACGCTCCAAAAGCTGTTGTGCTCAGGATCCCCGCTCACCAGTTTTTGGAGTGTGTGTCTGTGTAGACATAAACTGGGCACAACATATTGGGCACTGAAATGGTGTATCTATAGAAAAATTTCATTTTTAACTTTTCATTATCAGCTGCGCATTCATTTTTGGAAATTAAAAGAATGCAACACTTAAGGGTTAATAATGCTCGCTACCCCACTTGATAAATCCCTTGAAGGGTATAGTTTCCAAAATTGGGTGACATGTCTGCGGATTCCACTTTACTGACAATTCATGGGCTCTGCAAAAGTGGCATGGTGTGCAAAAAGCAAACTGTGCTCTAAAAACCAAAATAGCGCTCTTTCCCTTCTGTGCCTGGCTGTGCCGAAACAGCAGTTTATATCCACATATGGCATTGTTAAGTACGTTATCCTGGGTACACCAGTGTCATACATGTGGGCATAAACTGTCATTTGGGCACCCAGCAGGGCGCAAATGTGAAGGAGCGCTATGTGCTTTTGGAGCGCATATTTAGATTGTTGTTTTTTTGGACGCCATGTCACATTTGCAGAGACCCTAAAATTGCCCCTACAAAATGGGGTCACTTCTTGGGGAATTCCAATTTACTGGCACCTCCAGGGCTCTGCAAAAATATCATGGCGACCAGAAAGTCCCTCTAAATCTGTACTCCAAAAGCTAAAAAAAACCACAGTGCTCCTTCCCTTCTGAGCCTTGCCGTGTGCCCAAGCAGCAGTTTATACCCACATATATAATTTTTTTGTCCCCGGGATAGCCCACTTAATAGTTTTAGGAGTTCATGTCTCTGATGCCACAAAGTGGCCGCAACGTATTAGGCACTGAAATTGGATATTTCTTTAAAAACTTTAATTTTCACTTTGTACATAAATTTTTGGGAAGCATTTTTAGGCTCTAAATCAGGGGTCCCCAAACTACGGCCCGCGGGCCGCATCCGGCCTCCGGAGGCCATTTACCCGGCCCGCGTCGCAATTTCCTTGTGTTATTTCAATTGTGAGCGCACAGGCGGAGCTTACAATTGAAATAACCCGCCGAGCGCTACACGGGAAGTCTCGTTCTTGTGTAGACGCTCGGCGCTCGTCGTCCGGACCTAGAATGATCACGTCATGACGCACAACGTGCTCTTCTAGGCCTTACAGCCGAAGACAGAGGAGCCGGGACCACAGCGCGGGAGCGGCTGCAGTGCTAGGTAAAGTATATTTTCACTTTTTTTTTTTTTTTTTACTGGGCATGGAGGGGGATCAGAGAGCTGGATCTATATGGGGGATTGATGGAACCTATATGGGGGATTGATGGGACCTATATGGGGGAGACCTGGACCTATATGGGGGAGAGAGCTGGCCCTATATGAGGGAGACTGCATGGGACCTATATGGGGGGGGGGGCATGGGACCTATATGGGGGAAAGAGCTGGCCCTATATGGGGGAGACTGCATGGGACCTATATGGGGGAGACTGCATGGGACCTATATGGGGGAGACTGCATGGGACCTATATGGGGGAGACTGCATGGGACCTATATGGGGGAGACTGCATGGGACCTATATGAGGGAAAGAGCTGGACCTATTTGCAAATATGGAACTGGACATTGACCATCTCATTAGCCAAAAGCAGGCCCATACTTCACATTGAAATAATGGTGAGTTTGTTGACTTAAATTTACTATTTCTTTATTTTGAATGTTGTATTTGTTCCCTTTTTGTTTTACTTTAAAATGAGATACGTGTAGTGTGCATAGGGATTTTCATAGTTTTTCTTATAGTCCGGCCCTCCAACGGTCTGAGGGACAGTGAAGTGGCCCCCTGTGTAAAAAGTTTGGGGACCCCTGCTCTAAATGATAATACCCCTTGATACATTCCTTGAGGGGTGTAGTTTCTAAAATGGGGTCACTTTTGAGAGGTTTCCATTATATTGGTACTTTAGGGGTTCTGCAAATGCGACATGGCATCCAAAAACTATTCCAGCAAAATCTGCCCTCCAAAAGCTAAATAGCGCTCTTTCCATTTTGAGCCCTGCCATTTACCCATGCAGCAGATTACAACCACATATGGGGCATTTCTGTGTTCAGGAGAAATTGTGTAACGAACTTTGGGGTGCTTTTTCTCCTTTGTCCTCTTGTGAAAATGAAAAATTTGGGGCTAAATTGACGGTTTATTGGAAAAAAAGTAATTTTTCATTTTAATGTCCCAATGTTAATAAAATCTGTGAAACAGCTGTAGGGTCAAAATGCTCACTATACCCCTTGATATGTTCTGTGAGGGGTCTAGTTTCCAAAATGGGGTCACTTTTAGGGGGTTTCCACTGTATTGGTACTTTGGGGGCTCTGCAAATGCGACATGGTACCTGAAAACTATTCCAGCAAAATCTGCTCTCCAAAAGCTAAATAGCGCTCTTTCCATTCTGAGCCCTGCCATGTACCCATACAGCAGATTAGGACCACATATGGGGTATTGCTGTGTTTAGGAGCAATTATTTTGCAAACTGTGGGGTGCTTTTTCTCCTTTAACCCCTTGTGAAAATGAAAACTTTGGGGATAAAGTGACATTTTAGTAATGTTTCATTTATAAATCCCAGTGTTAGCAAAATCTGTGAAACGACTGTAAGGTCAAAATGCTCACTATACCCCTATATGAATTCTGTGAGGGGTGTAGTTTCCAAAATGGGGTCACTTTTTGGGGTTTTCCTTTGTATTGGTACTCTGGGGGCTTTGCAAATGAGACATGGCACCTGAAAACTATTCCAGCAAAATCTGCTTTTCAGACGCCCAGTGTCGCTCCTTCCCTTCCGTGCGCTGCCATTCGCCCAAACATCAGTTTACACCCACTTGTGGGGTATTTCCGTGCTCGGGAGAAATTGCATAACAAACTGTGAGATGCATTTTCTCTTTTAACCCTTTGTGAATGTGTTAATTTTAGGGCTAAATTAAGGAATTAGTGGGAAAAAATTAAATGTCTAAATTTCACCTCCATATTGTTTTAATTCCAGTGAAATGCTTAAAGGGTTAACAAACTTCCCAAATATTATTTTGAATTATTTGAGGGGTGCAGTTTTGAAAATGGGGTGATTTATGGGGGTTTCTAATATATAGTCCATTATAATCCTCTTCAGAACTGAAGTGGTCCCTAAAAAATTAGTTTGGGAAATTTTCTTGTAAATCTGCAAAATCGCTTACACTTGTAAGCCTTCTAACATCTAAAATAAATTACAGGACGATCAAAAGATGATGCCGATATAAAGCAGAGATATGGTAGATAATATGTATTAATGTATTTGGGTGGTATGACCATCTATCTGAAAAGCAGAGCATTTCACATTTTGAAAATTGCGATTTTTTTTTTTTTCCAAATTTCCATCAAATTTCCTATTTTTTTTATAAATAAATGCAAAAATATTCATTAGTGTTTACCACTAACATGAAGTACAATGTGTCACGAAAAAACAATCTCAAAATCACTTGTGTAAATTAAGACGTCTCAAAGTTATTGCCATATAAAGTGACACATGTCAGTTTTGAAAAACGAGGCCTGGTCCTTAACGCACTTTTGGGCTGAGTCCTTAAGGGGTTAATGGTGTTCATTTAGGAGTTTGATATTGATAACGTTTTTGCGGGGTCAGGCTCCTGGCAACCCCACTAATTAGCTGATAGCAGGAGCATTGAATGCAATGTACACAGAGCCGAACCATCCACAAAAGATGTTATGATAAGGTGTTGATAAAGTAATTTGCTGTATAACTAATTTTTCACATTAACTTCTTGTAGTTCTAGTTGTTGTGGTATAGTAGTCCTTTACTGGATATAAAAAGCATTGTGTTACTACTGTACTCAAGGCTTCTGGGACTACAAGATGAGGTTTGATGGTAAAGTCTGGGTGACAGCTTTCTATTTGCATTTTAGTAGCTGATAGCAATGAAGATGATGAAGGAGGTACTGTAATTGCAAGAAAGGTCGGTGAAGCTGTACAGAACACATTAGGAGCAGTGGCAACCGCTATCGACATTCCTTTAGGTAAGAAATTATGCCATAAAATAAGCTTTGGAGAAATAATTAGGAAAATGCTGAATGTGCCCATATACATTAAGTAAATGTTGGCTGAATCTTCTGATTTTAGTGGAACCTCCAGATTACCTAGTGTGTATGGAGGGTTAGCAGAGTCTTTATTGACTGGATATATGGAGATGGGGGCAAGAAAAGAAAGGGTGAGCATGATGGATTTTAACATGCCCTATTCTTTGTCCCCAAATGTTTATGGGGTTGTTGGTAGGAATAGCTATTGGCTGATAGCTGTTTTAAAGCTTAAAGAGGACCTTTCATGTTCTCATGAAAGTGCGGTTTTATATACCGCTAGAAAGCCGACAGTGTGGTAAATTCAGTGGTGGAAATATCGGTGCAGTTAGTTTCGGAATCAGGCATGTTGTTCCCACAGGAGATAAGCCAGTGACAGAGGAGGTGCCTGGTAGTAGTTTATTTGCCTCATCACATTAAAATAAACATGCATGTCAATGGTAGAGTCATGAGAACAGCTGCCAGCCAAATGAATTTCATACGTGTGGCTGTGCTTGGGGTGGACCATGGAGAAAAAGTACATAACCAGATGGGTCATGTGTTTCTTTCTGAATACTACATTGCTTGTCTGTCTCCACATTAGGACACATTCTCATTGCTGTATTATTGCTCTGTTTTCCCATGTTAAAGGGGTTATCTGCTTTCTAGTATTAATGGTTTCTCTTTGGCATACGTCATCAATATTAGATCTGCCAGGGTCCAGCACCCTGGATCTTCACACATCAGCTCTTCTAGTACATTGCAGCTTTCAGTAATGTTTACATCCCGGGAGCCTGCTGCCCACTCATTGTACGAAGTGTAGTGGCGGCTTTAGGTACTGCATTGCTGCCCCTTGAGACAAGGGAGTCTTTTTAGTTTGTGTACAGTAGGGTATCTTTAGGTGATCCAAATAATTTTTGTATCTTTTTAAACATGATATACATAGGGCTTTAGTTTGACCATTTTTTAAAATAAATATTTATTATTTTTATGTTGTAATGGGGTTGAACAGCTATTTTTTTGTTTTTAAAATGGGTTACTGTTGCAATTTGGGCTAGTGGTGGTCTTTTTGCCAGTCTTTTTGTATTTTTACAAATTTTTATTTCCCACTGATGGAGCATTTTGACTTCAAGGTTATTTTTATACACCTGAAATACAGCCTCACTACCAGCATTACAGAGCTGGATCCATGCCAGTCAAGAGGGCAATATAGCAGGCTGTATTCAATTTTTTTCATTTACTAAATCAAAAACCCTTAAAGGGCGCAGATTTGCAATGGCTACACCGCCAGCATTTGCACTTACATGTATTGATTATAGCTTGTACACTTATTGGCTGTACTTTTTGCACATGGCCAACAGTATAATTAATAAATGCAAGTGTTAACTCCGGCAGCCTGCCCTGGCAAATGGGTAATCTTATACTGTAAATGACATGTATCCTTTTAACAATAATTTTTCCCTTTTTTTTTGCTTTCAATTTTTTTTTTTTTTTTTACTGAAATTTAGGCTTAATGAAAGATGCAGCAAGACCTGCATACTGGATTCCAGACCATGAGATCACAAATTGCTTCAACTGCAGGAAAGAATTTAACATCAAAATCTCCAAACACCATTGTCGGGCTTGTGGACAAGGCTTCTGCGGTGACTGTTCAAGTGATAAAAGGCCAGTACCCTCTCGGGGCTGGGATCATCCTGTTCGTGTCTGTATTAACTGCAATAAGAAACCTGGTGATCTATAACCATACCCCATTACCATGTTTCACAATTCAGTACCTACTCAGGGCTAGATAATAATGGAACCTATCTTCATCTATAGGCTTCTTTACCAATGCATGCTCTGACCTATCCGCTGTGGTCTCTTATCATCATCATCATCCTCATCACCCTTTTATTACGATCATTATCATATTAAACAAGATGGCACCAAATGTGCTCTGTTTAGGAGACTGAAAAGCATATAACCTGCACTTTGTAACATTGGAATAAAATCAACTTTGTATGCACCTTGCTGCTCCACCACAGTAGGACTTTTTTATTTTTTGCTTTTATTTTCTGGATATCTTCAGCAGTGGCTTTTTGGGGCTGCGAACCTCTCTTCTTCCGGAGAATATTTTTATTTCAGCACCTTTTAATATGAGGAAAAGGGCATTTTCCCAACGTTTTCAACAATATGTTTCTGCTCTTACTTAGTTCCTATTACTACTTAAGAATTCATGTACATATGTTAATTTATATATGAAAATGTTAAAATGTGTTAAAGAGATACTGCTACCATCTCCGCCATGTCCAGCTCTTTGCATCATTCAATAAGCACTGATTCTGACACTGTCCACCTCTGACTGAAGCTTAGAATCACACCCCTTTTCCTGCTCCTGCCTGACACTGTCCACCTGACAGTACAGAGCCTAAGTATATCAGGTGCCAAAACTAACAGCATTGATTGTTCAGGAACGGTGGGGGCTAGAGAAAAAAGTCCAGCTGTGCCAGAATCAGTGGAGTGGCCATTATTAACAGATGATAAGAACTGGAACTGGTGGAGGTGGTTAAAGATCCTCTTTATAGCGTTCCTCCCAGTTATAAAACTTTTCATAAATTAATAATACATTTTAAATATGACAAACTTAGTAATATATCTTATTGAAGAAACGTTTCCTTCTCCAGTTATTAGGCTGCTCTCCTTATTTTTACCAAGACTTTTTTTTTATTTGATATAATCTGTCTTTTACTCAACTTATACACAAGTCTATGGAGAACTGAGAGGAGGAGGAGGATGCTGATTGATTTGAATGACCTTTTTCTGTGCAATGGGTAGCGTGTTATCTTCGATATAGCAGTGTCAGAAGAGTTCTCCCTCACTCAGAGTGTAGCAGCTGCCGTTATTTGTGTCTCTTTTCCAACATATTCCTCCTCCTTCCCCACCCCATTTCATAGACTTCTATGTACTAAGGATACACATTTCTTTAATAAAGTATAATACAAAGTTTTTATATTTACCTTTTACTATTCACTTATGAAAAGTTTTTATAAATGAAAGTATACTTTTTTCCACTGTCACCTCACCTTTGACCTCTAAATAAAAGATTCTGTACTGTCGTTTTTTTTTTTTTCCTAATATCTTTTACTGAATATGTGTAACTTATATATGGCTGCTTGATTGACAACCATGTTCATCCTCTCTTTAAATCGATAGCCCCATTTACCTAAATATAACTAAGCTGCATTACCAGGCACAATATATGGACAGTTTTCCATAAAGCCAAAGGGGGTGAGAGGGGTCTGGTACTGCTGAGCGTACATGCGTCGTCTTGTCAAAAAAAATGCAGTATATATTACAGCTGACAATAAATATAAATGAATATGAATTGTAAAGTGGTACAAGTGAAGCTGATGCCACCTTTTACCTTACAAAATGAAGTATGCACAGGTCCTATGTACGGTACTACAATTTGCTTCTTAAATTTGTTGTATAAAAGACCGGAGCCCAAAAGTATTTTCTATTGCCAATGCAAAATGTGACTACAGGAGTGCCAGACTACAGGAGTGCCAGGCTCAGAGGAGCCTAACTTTGCCTATGGTATGTATGGCTGCGTGTATAGTTTACATTGGCAACAGGAGAGGTGTAGCCCAGAGCTCTACAGTCCCCTGTATTGATTTCAAGCTGTAAAAGTGATTCTTTGTTGGGCGCTTGGTATAACAGTTTGTATTTTATTAATCTCATCCATTTGCTTATGTCACAAATGTTTCTGGATCCATTTTCGACTTCTTCCGTTTTAAAAGGTGTAACTTTCTCATATAAATAAAACAAATGTAATCCTCTAAAAAATATATATATAGATTATATACCCCCATGATTTATGCTCTTGCCTACTCCCAAAGGGAAAAACTTGCAAACACAGTATTCTTTTCTGTTATGAGTGACCGAAATGTTGCCTGGTTTTAATTTGTCTGTTCTATGATGATATATACGGGACTAGTAACTTATTTGATCTGTAAGTGCCTTTTTCGAGTTTGTAAAAGAACTGCATTTTTTGTTTTTTTTTCCCTCCTTTTTCTCAGCGGTACTTTATAAATGTGGTAATTGCTTTGTCTTACGACTTGACTTCATAGATTGTCTCTGGTCACAATCACTTCTGTTACGGTGCTTGGTAACTTTTTTTTTAATAGTCACCTGATTTCTTACAAAAAAACAAAACAAAATGAACAACAAAAAAAACCATGTGGTTGTACTGCTGCTCAGAGAAAATTCAGCTGAGGTATGGAGTTTTATAGGCATTACTTAAAGGGGTGTTTCAGTTTTTATTTTTACAGCATACAGAGGCATAAAGGAAATCTGTCAGGGTGATTTGGGACACTAAACCATCCACAGGTCCTTATGGCCTAGTGGTTTAGTGTCCCACATTGCCCTGTTATAAAGCAATCTGTGCTTGCAATAAAATTAAAAAGAGCTGCTCCTTCCCTTCCTCCTCCCTTTTCCCTCCTCTTCTTGTCAAACTTTGAATTAAAAAAAAAATAAATAAATAAAAATTTATACTGACCATAGGTTCACACCAGCGCTTGGGTGTCCGTTCTAACCAATCAGTTTAAAAAGCGGTTACCTGCGGACCACAAACTGTAATGGGGTCTGCAGGGTTTCCTCCTGAAAAATACGGAGTGAAATGTCCTGCTTGTAGAACTTTTCTCTCTGCGTTTTTCAAGCGGAATGGGGGACGGAGTCCCTGAACAGAAACAGAGCGCAGATGTGAACCTAGTCTTACCCTGCCACTGTACTCCCCACACCAGTGAAGTTCTTCACTGAAGTCCAAGGAGAACACCCTGGCTTCAGAGTGCATGCCCCATAACTCCGCCACAATGTGCATTAGCTCTCCTCTAGAAGGAAGACTGATTCTCTGCCTCCTATAAACAATTTTCTACCTTCTGGAGAAGATCATTGCTGCCATGGATAAAATTGAAGAATAATAAAATTCAGGCTTGTGTCTCGTTCATCCTTCTCATCCCTTAAGTCATACTTGCAGGGATGAAAGAACCAAAGATCTGAACTGATTAAATGACCATTCTTGTAAGCACTCTATCCCACTGTGCCAGTTGGTCACTGTTACTATTATATTTGTTTGGTATATTTTGTGTACCGTATGTAAACCCTCAAATGTACAGCACCATGGAATTAATGCTCTATGAATAAATAATAATTCTTGCCCTAAAAATATTTTAAAGGGAGCCTGTCAGCAGCAATTTTATTATCAATCTGAGAAGGGCTTTAGGTGCATTTCTTTTCCTGCTAGGACCTAACACTCTGCTCTGGATAACCACCCCAAATTCCGCCAAGTTTCCCCCCCCGCTGCCCCAATTGCATGAGTTACATCTATCACTTGCCTGACTTATCCCAGGCCGGGCTGCTTCTATATGCTCCCAAAGATACACAAAGATGGCAACCCTGGGAGGCCTATCATTTCTGGCATTGGGACACTGACAGAAAACATCTCAGGTTTGGTGGAAAATCTCCTAAAACCCCTTGTCAGGGATACTCCAAGCTATATCCAGGACACCACTGACCTTCTTAACAAACTGAATGCCCTGGGCCCTCTACCTGAGGGTACCATTTTGGCCACCATGGATGTGGAATCCCTGTATACCAACATTCCCCACAAGGATGGAGTTGCAGCATGTCGGGTACACCTGGCAAAACAAAACCTTCCAACAGAACCAGTAACGCAGCTCATACAATTCATCCTTAGCCACAACCATTTTACCTTTGGAGAGGATCTATATCTACAGCGAATGGGAACTTCAATGGGGACTAGATGTGCACCCCAATATGCAAATCTCTTTATGGCAGAACTGGAAGGAGCATATTTATCAACATGCACCACCAAACCTATGATTTACCTTCGTTATATCGATGATATCCTTGTCATCTGGACTGCAGGTGAGGAGACCCTACTTCAATTCCATAATGACTTTCACCCTACCATCAACCTTAAACTTAGCTATTCAGGGACTGAAATTCACTTTCTTGACACCACAATATACATCAAAGACCACCGGCTACTCACATCGATATACCACAAACCCACAGACAGAACAGCCTACCTGAGAAATGACAGCTTCCACCCCAAGCACACAAGACAATCTATTATCTACAGCCAGGCTATACAATATAATCGTATTTGCTCCGACAAAACAGACCTGGACAAGCACCTCCTGGATCTGAGGATGAAATTTCTCAGACTGGGATACAAACCAAAAGTAACAGACAACCAATTAAACAAAGCAGCAGCCATTAACAGAGACAGCCTGCTCACATATAAAAAGACCCAGAAAGAAGCCCGAGTGCCCCTAGTTGTCACCTACAACCCACAGCTGGAGATCCTACGAAGGATTGCCAAGGAGCTCCAACCTGTGCTACATAGGGACAACAGACTCAAGGACATATTTCCAGTCCCCCCTCTCCTTTCCTTTCGACAACCACCAAACCTGAGGCGTATTATCGTCTGGAGTGCCCTGAAGGCCCCAACTGAAAATGGCACCTCACCTTGCCTACATAAAAGGTGCATGACCTGCAAGCACATCTACACCGCTGACAGTGTACCTATCCCACAGTCACAACAGGTGCACAGAATTAGGGGGACATTTTCCTGCAGGTCTTCCAATGTGGTGTACCTCATAATGTGTACGCAATGTCCCACCACAGGCCTCTATGTGGGGGAAACAGGGCAGAGACTCAGTCAACGAATGAACTCACACAGATCCACCATTACTAACAGCAGAACCGATCTCCCAGTGGCCGCACATTTCTCCGGAGAAAAACCACTCTATTGAAGATTTGCGGGTTGTGGTTTTAATGGGACATTTTAAGACGCAGGAGGCGAGAAAACAATGTGAGTACAAATTTATGCAAAAATTTCAAACTCTGCAATTTGGACTTAATATTCATGCCAGCTTCATGTCACACTATGTATGAACCATGAACTGAGCTCAATATTCATGCCAGCTTCATGTCACACTATGTATGAACTGTGAGGGTCACAAATCACCTCCTGATAGCAAACAGATAACAGATCCCTCTGTCACGCACCACAACTTTCCAGATTGTTTTTTTTGACCTGTTGTAAATAACTTCTCTACTTAGATTGCATTTTGTTTGGGTTTTTTTAAGGACTCTAAAATTCTTTGAAACCCATGTGTATAAAAATCTGTGAATTTTCAGTTCTTGTATCACACCATGTCTGATGAAGGGAGCTAGCTAGTACTTCTGAAAGCTTACTTATAAATATACTCAGTTATCCTCTAAAAGGTATCGCCTGATTTCTTCACTCTTCCATTACATCTATCACTGTCACACTTGTCAGCGGTTATCTGGAGTGGAGAAAGCCCCAGCAGGAGAAGAAACTCCACTAAAGTCCTTTTCATCTAATTTGCATAAGAATAAAATACTAGTTTTCATGAAAATTGAGCTGTAATGCAGAATAAGAAAGGCATCTTTTAGAAAGTGTAGAAGCTGCTCTACAAGGTACTGTCATTAGTTTGATAAAGATTTCCCTGATGACAGATTCACTTTAAGGTCCAATGCATACAGCCATATTTCCAGTTATTGTTTTACAGTGCTGATAGACCACTATAGTTGCATACTGTACCTACATATACACATTTGATTTTATAGCTTTTATTTTAATTATAAGTATGGAAATCTTGTGATTGAAGCATAGTAGGCATCATCTATAATAAAAGCTTAGGGCTAATTTAGATGGCCATATTATATAAACCGTAATACAGCAGCCCCATCCTGACCATGGGTCTATTGACCCAGAATAGCTGCATTATAGGAATCTATGATGCAGCTAGTTATTAAACATGAGCTTGGGATGACACTTTTTTTTTTCTACCATGTAGTCTTGTAGGGCTAGCGCCTTACTAGTCAATGATAGAGTTAATGGTGACTTTTCTTTCCACCTCACTCCAGCCAACAAATTGTGTTTAGACAGAAACCACAAATGTATAAGAAAAAATGGTATACAAGTTTTATTCAATGGCTAATGTATTTAAATATTCATGAATTGATAATTTCTGCAGTTAAAATAAATATGCTCTTCCCAAAATGCTTGGTTGGCAGTTATCAGGATTGTAGTGCAGTAGATGCAAGTTGGATTTCTGTCACTGCACAATAGGTTCTTCACTGTGTATTAAATGTCATTTGAGTCATAAGTAAAGTGATACAAGTCTTTCTTGACAGCCATTAGTAACCCAGGAACTGGTCTTTTCCCTCCTTGGTAGGATGAGAATACAACACTTGGTATAGAATCCCTGGCCACTGTATGTGGTGATGGGATTGTCCTCAGAAGCCGGCCGTCCTGGAAGTTCCATATCCTTGTGTAGCAGTCTTCTCCAACTGCATGGGAAATGAGATGAATCAACATTAATTATATTTAAAGGATTATTCCCATGTCTGCAAATCACTGCTCAGATAGGAATAACTGCTCGTAAAGGCCGAGCAGTGCTGCTCTATGCGGTTTCCATAACTCCTATAGAGGTGAATAGGAACTATGGAAATAGTGAATCTTGAAAACAAGGTTGCTTACACTAGCTTCACACTAGTGTTTGGCGTTCTTTTCCTCAGGTCCACTTAGGGACCCAAGAAATGAAAACCTAATCCTCTTAAAAAGCAGTTACCTGTGGACCCCATAGTCCTGCTTGCAAGACTTTTTTCTCATTTTTCAGGCATATTCGGGGACGGAATCCCCGAACGGAGAGCAGGCGCAGGTGTGAACCTAGCCTTAGCTGTACTACACTGTTTCCGTAGTGTGCACTAACCTCTATACGAGAACAATGTAAAGCAGCACTACTCGGCTGTTCCCGTAAAGTCCGCCTTGGTGGTCAGGATTTACGAGCAATTATTCCCATCTCGGCAGCAATTTGCCAAGATAGTAATAGCCTTTAATAGTCACTACAAAGTGAAAAGGTGACATAAAAGCTAGTTACAGTTCTTACTGTAACACCATAGTCACTGCTGACACAAGTGCTGCCCAAAGGACAATTAGAATGAACACATTTGTAAAGTAGAAATAAACATTTCTTTTAATATACTTATATGTGTGTAACACTGTGACAAATACATTGACACAGGGACTGGGAGCTGCAGCTCATCTAACTGTAATAACCATGAAATTTATATGAATTTAATAAACTAAATGGGTCATTCTGTTCTTTTCTGCATCTATATTTAGTTATAGTGCCTATTCATAGCAATATATAGCCCTGCAACCAACATTAAATGTACTGTAACGGTTCCTAGGAGTTTGTTATTCAGGACTTTGATGACCTATACTAAGGATAATAAACAATATCAATGTGAGATCAGTGAGGGTCTGACATTTGAAACCCCCACGATCAGCTGGAAGTAGTACAATGTATCGAGTTGTACTTGTGGAAAGTACACAGTCCCTGGTTATGTCAGCTCATCAGCCACTCAAATGGACATTCATGGTTACTGCACCAGAGTTCCCAGTCAAGTGAAATGTAACCTAGTGGCTGTAACTTTGTATGGCTACTACACAGTGAATGGAGCGGTTTTCTCCCAGGGAGTGTCTTTAGTTGACTGGCAGTCATCTACACCCAGAAAACTTAATATCTACTTTTTAACACTTTTTACCATTACCAAATTGACTCTCACTGTAAATTCCTATTGATATGTTGTCAGAGTAAGGAAATCCAGGCAAACATGGACAGATATACAAACTGCATGCAGCTGTTTGTACTGCACATATTTCCAAGCACAGAATGAACCACTCTAACTGGTAATGGAGAGGTTACAGTACCAACTACCACAGACCCTGTCATCAGCCAACTGGTGGTGTCCCAGGAATCGGACCTCCTTCAGTTGCTATTGCTGGTCTATCCTACAGAAAAGACCATGAATTGTAAAGTCATAGACCCCCCATTAAACAAATTTAGGTACAGTTACAGCTCATGCTATATAATACATACCACTTTTTCATAACATTACACCACTTTTTTTTTTCTTGGCTTACTTTGCACTAAACTTTTGGCAATTCAAGTCATGTCCCTTTCCTGTTAAAGGGGTATTCCCATGAACATAACGAAATCTATATTTGTAGATAATTAAAAGTTAAACATTTTTGCAAATATAAGTAGTTAAAAATTGTGCAGAGTTTAAGATTTTATCTAACTATCTTCTTAGTGGTGACAGTCTGTTATCTTGATTGGTTGTCAACGGATACGACCACGAATGCAGAAACTTTCTATGGTCTGGGACTTGTCAAAAACCATGATCATCTTATTGTGGGCAGGTTATCAAGCAGGGACACTACATGTATGAAGAGATAACCCGGTCACAGAAAGGACATCATTGCTGATTTTATGACCTTAGAAAGGTCCTGCATTCGTGGTCGTATCCATTGGCAACCGAACATGACAACAAGACTGTGTTCACAAGATATTAGAGAAAATCTTTAAAACTCTGCAAAATATTTAATTAATTTATTATATTTGAAAAAATGTTAAACTTTTTATTATCTACAAATTTGAAAAAGGTTTTGTTCGTGGGAATACCCCTTTAAGCCATGACCCCTTGCAAAGTGAGACAGAAAAATATTGTGCAAGCATAATTGACACTTTGGTGCAAACCGAGTCAGAATTTTGATGCATTTCCCTTAGTAAATCTGTCCCATTTTGTTAACAAGGTGTACCAGCTAGATGTCAGAGGCAGTTTTTAGAAAGAATACAAATTGTTCAACCCAGACAAACCTTCAAACAAAGATTTAGAATTTTATGTATGGATTCTTCCACAAATTCCATACCTGCAAGCAGCAAGCCTTCATCTTCCTTCACATGCACAGGTAAGTAAGTGTAACTGTTAACATGTCCTTCATAGTTCTGCACACATTTCACCATCCGCAGATCCCACAGCTTAATCTAGAATTCACAATTGTAATCAAATAAAATCTAAAGAAAAATCTGTAACCACCTACCATAAATCTGAAATAAAAACTACCTTCTTTCATCGTATGTTGATTTACATTCTCCATTATTGATCTTGGTTTCAAGAGCGGCCAAAAGGACCACATTAAAAGTATGTTATTACATTTTAAAGGAATTGTTCCAAGAGTTTAAACTTAAGACCTATCCATAGTTGAGATTTTTGGGTACAGCCCCAAATCTATTCATTTTAAATGAGTGGCAAGTGAGCATGCTTGCTGTGGCTCCATTCATTTTTGTGGTACTGCCAAAAAGAGGCTGAGTACCATTGGCTATCTGTAGCAGTCCTGCAGATTTGAATAGGTATTAATGCTTGACTATAAGTCAGTTCAAAAGGATGGGACAATCCAGGATCTACATGCTTGTGGGAGATCCCCCACATGAATGGAGGGACGCACTTATGTGCAACCAGCCCTCCCTTCACTGCAACCACAAAACGGGTGTGACCACTGTATATTAAACTTTAATGGCATATCATGGAGTAGGTATTTAAGGCTTTAGTTCTTGACATACCTGCCCAGACACATCGGACACCACAAGGTAGTTCTCATCTTTGAGAAGACGCAGACATGTGATGCTGGAGCCTTGTGAGAATGATACCTCTTTCTTCCAGTCATCAGGAGATCGAGAGAAGGCACGTAGATCAATAGAGAACACTTCTCCAGAGCGACAGCCGTTATACAGCAGTAAGGACTGTAAGTATAGTACCTGTTTTTGTTATATACTAAAATGACTCTCAAATCCAATATCTTTGATGTGACCTTAGTTTAGCTCTAATTGAGTAAATGTAGTCTGAGCCCACGAAATGAGTCGCTGCCACAATTTCTATATGGAGTGTTAAATGTGAATGAAAAGGACAATATTTGTATCATATATCATTTGTTACATCAATTATTTGAACAACTAAGTTGCTCAACAATTTACAATAATTTTAACTGAGACATTGCAAGGATGTATAAACAGAAATGGGCTCTAAATAGCAAAACAGGCAGACAAACCCAAACTAATTTGATGCTAGGTTCAGACCTGCGTTCGGGTTTCTGCTTGTGGGGTCCGATGGGGACCCCACGAACGGAAACCTAATCTACTTAGAAAAGCGGTTACCCGCAGACCCCATAGACTATAATGGGGTCCGCCGGGTTTCCGCCTGAAAAAGGTGGAAAAATGCAGAAATAAAAGCGCTGCTTGCAGGACTTTTCTCTGCGCATTTTTAATGCGGAATGGGGAATGGAATCCCCGAGCGGAGATCAGACGCAGGTGTGAACCTAGCCTTAGTCAGGTTGTTTCTACATACTGCGTACATTTGTATAACTAAAGGTGAAGTACCTGTGTGGCAAACTGCTGAGCCAAGACATCACTCCTAGTACGAAAAATGTGCCGAACATCTGTAGCAGCGTTTAGAATCAGGACTTGATTCCGAAGACCTTCCAAGTTGAGACGTAAAAGAAAGGTGAATAACTTGTTAAAACTAATACAACTAATGACTGAGTTTAAAGGGTTAATCTAATCTTACATAGTGATAACATATAGTTAGTTTGTGGTATATGGGACTTAACCTCTGGGCAAGTGAAGTATCCTGTGTGAGTAGTGACACTGATATTATTGGTAAAATTGCTAAATTATCACTGCAACCCCTTCCTTCTGAAGATCAGAGGAGGATCTCAGAGGTCAAAGGAAATTCCAAAGCAATGGCAAATAAGACAGATATAGCATCCTTTAATACATTGCAAATGAGACACTTCTTTTAAACATTATAACACACACAAGAGAAACCTGAATGCTCTGTCAGCATTCAGAGCATACAAGAGCAAGGGTCCTTCCCCCTCCATTCATCACCAGAATCATGGTCCCATGCAACTTATCCTGTTCAAGAAAATGGGACTAAGATGCAGTACCAAGCACAGCCACTGTGTGAGAAACCGCTGTGTCAAGATAAACACTGAATGTGGCTGCAACCCTCCAGATGGGCATGTAAATTATGAAGATCTGACTGATTTTTTTTTTTTTTTTTAAAGAAAGTTGTCTCTATAGATTCATAGGACTAAAAATAATGGCTATATCAATTCTGAAAACAGAAATAAAAAAGGGATGAAAAGATACAAGAACAAACCTGCTGCATAAGAACAATCCAATTGAGGGTTAAGGCACCATGCACAAGACCAGGCGTTAGAGATTCTGATATTGTAGACCACTTCTGGACGGACATCATCTATAAAAAGGTAGTCATTTGTTACTTTAACTGATATGTTCTTGAACAAAACTGCTAAAATTTGGAGGCAAAATCTTACACTACTTCAGCACCTATGAAATCTCCTCCAATGAAGATATATACTTTTGAGGAGTTTAAAAGAGAGTCTGTCACCAGAACGCAACCATGCAGATAGGGTCACCTGGATTGAATGTTGTTTTTAACCTTGTGAATCTGTGGCTCGGTTGCTGATATATAGACATTTTTGTAAATCTGTAGATGAGCTCTTTGGAGCAATAAGGGTGTTGCCGTTTCTCCAAAGAGGTAAGTCACAATGCCCTTGTTGCTCATTTGCATAATTACAAAAACAGCTAAATCTCAACAACAAGGGCACCCATTCACAAGGGGAAAATACCATTTGTTTCAGGTGACCATGTCTGATGTATCTGCAAGGTTGGGTTTATATGCTGGGTTCTGTTGACACGCTCCTTTAAAGATAATTAAATACAAGATGAGAGTACCATAGTCTGCGGCCAAGTTCCTAAAACGGCATGCTGGAATAAGACTGACACAGCCTGGAGCCTCAGGTTTTCCAAGAAGACAGACTCTGAATGACCATTAAGGATTAGCAACTCAATAGGTCACAGATGCAATATCCTGATACAGGAGATCAGACTTATATCAGTGACAACTTAGTCAGCAGAGTAAAAGGATACAGGACATGGGAGTCTGGAGAATTTATTGAAGCCCAACATGCAGTAATCACCTTTGGAAAGAATAAAATGTTCCAATAAATGACTAAGTAATTAATAAATCTACTAAAGATATTAAACATAACCATTTCAAGCAAGAAATTTTAGAGACTTTGCAGTGGGATATTGGTAAAATGAGTTCTTTTATGTTTTAAACCAATTCTGAGTCAGTTTTAAGACGTTTTTTCCTAGTAAACTGTAAGCACAGTCAGAGAGATGAGGTTCACATGAATAAAACACATTTTTCTGCTTCTGGATCAGTGCCTCATTTGATGAGATATTAACTTTTTTTTCCTGATGTGCTAATAAATTGTTTGAGACAATGAGGGGGATCACCATTCCTCTCATCACACCAAAGAGCTATGCTTTCCAGTACACAATCCTTACATCCCTCCCTGCTATGACTGACATTTACACTGCCTGGCCCTATCAATTATAGCTGGAAGGTGGCTCTTTGGTGTGAAGAGAGCAATGGTGATGCCCTCATAGTACCAAACAGCTTATTAGCATATCAGGAAAAAGATGATATTTCGGCAATAGAGGTACCAATCGGGAAGCAGAAAAAAAGAAGAGTTTTGTTCACTTGAACCTCAACTATTTGACTGTGCTTATAGTTCAAAAGGACATATTCTGGTGGAAGACTCAGTTTAAGGAAGCCAATGTGTTACCTTCTGGTTGGTGAAATATGGATTATCATCATGACTCTCTATTGTCGGCACATCTTTCCACAGCCCATTAAGATTTAATAGACCATATTTACAAAATCCATTCTCCATGTCATTCACCACAAATAACCTTTCACAGGAAGAGTCGGCCTAGAGGATATACAGAATAAACTTTACGTCCAAGATGGTGACCAAGGTAATACATGCTTGTAAAATATGACGCATTAGAAATAGTCACTATATGCAGACTACTATAGCTGTAAATCCAAAACACAAATATACTCTGCATTCTCTCTTTAAGAAGTGCATGTAATGAGCTACACTATTCCTATGAATAATACATGATTGGCTTCAATAAATAAATTATAGTTTTATAAAGTATTGTTATTTTATTGTAATCAAAAATTTAAAGAAATATAGTAAGAGAGTAGCTGAAAACATCGAACAAGACTAAAGTTTTGATCCTCTCTCGCTCTCTCTATACATATATATATATATTTACTATAGTTGTAGCATTAATTAATTCCAACACCATAGACTTACCAGAATTAATTCATACTTATGTGTCCCAGCACCAACAGATTCAGGATTTACAATAGTCACTTCCTTCCTTTGCATACAGGTCACTTTCAGTTCATGAATACGTCTACAGGGGAAGAAAAAGAATGAAGAAGCATGTACAGGTATAATCTGTGGTTCTTTAATACTTGCTAAATGATGCCACAATTGATGGCTGTACTGTGAAAATAAGAAGGATGTAAACTCGAGACTGTAATCCACTGGAGGGATTCCCCTCCCCCCAAGGAGAAAAAAAAAATGGGAAGAATTTTTTTTTTATAATAATAATAATACATTTTATTTATATAGCGCCAACATATTCCGCAGCACTGTACAATGCAAATTTGCTGCAGGTTTTTATTAGATTTTTTCTAGTGAAAATAAGAAACCGCTGTCAATTCAAATGGCTAATTTTTTCAGAAAGTGTTGTGGGCAAGCTCTGTGCTTGTGCTGTCATCACTGAGAGGAAGCGAGCTGTCCCCACATCTATTATCAATGGTGTGATCCTGTATCACCCACCTCCAGCTTCATAATAGAGGTGTTACTTTTTACTGTGACGATATCAGATGACTGCTGAAAAGTGATCTTTATAGAACAGAAAGTGTCAACCATTCTGAGACTCAGTGTTAACCTGCAAGATCTATTAAAGGGTTTTTCCAGCTCCAGAAAACTAAGTGTAATATTGCCTAATAGGAGCATATTAAAATAAGAAAAGTACCCAACCTTTCATAATTCTGCTACTCCAGTTCACAATCTGCTGAGTCCCTGCTGAGCGCTGTTGTCTGGTCTTTCCTAACACCACAACGAATGCTCTGAGATACCCATCCATTGATCATTGACCTGTCTCAACCAGTCTTTGGATGTACAGGAATCTGCCTGGACCCAGCAGCCTTTGAACCAGAGCAGCATGGAATCATGGAAGGTAAATGGAGCTAAGATGGGACTCGGGAAGCCTGTGAACCAGCACATTAGGGGATTATATAGGCGTTAGTAACCTATCTGTATTTTGAAATGCCCCTATTGGGCACTTTACACTTAGTTTTCTGGAGTTGGAAAACCCTTTTAATTTATAATTTTAAAGACATTAAAAGGGGTTTCCAGGAATTAGTGCAACCTGTGTGGCAGTAGAGGTGCGGGGACGTGTACAATAAAAAAAAATAAAGCGTACTCACCTGTCCCCAGAGCTCCATTGTTCGCGGCCATCTCATTCTGGGGCATAATGAACATACTCTTTTTCTCCAAAGTGCAATCTTGCTGGTGAGAAAATCAACTTTTAATCCGTATGGAAATTAGCTGATGTGTACACCTGGGGCATGGGCATGTCTGCTGAAGTACCTGTGGTTGGCATTAAGCACCAACCCTTACAGACACGTTCCAATGTTTAGCAACCACAGGCAAATGAGTGCACTAGGAGACAAAGACATGCCCCAGGTCCTCTGAACAGCTAGTCGGCATACAGATTGCATTTTTTTCAGCAACAAGATTGCACTTTGACACAAAAAGTTATATTTACTATGTGTCAATAAGCAGTCCTGCAACAGCATGTAAGTGATTTGAAGCAATTTTGGCAGTGGTTGACTCCCTTTTACATCGTTTCTCAAATGTAATAGTTAGATAGTACATATGTGAGTGTGCCCTAACTGGAATTTACCAATTAAGTCCTTGACTTTCAGCTATGCCCATGGTTTATAATAACAGCATAACACATCTAGTAACATTATGCATATTTTTTCACACCTGCAGTAGGTTGTAGAGGGCAGCAGTCCAAGCTGTTGTTTATGAAGCAGCAATGAGGCGTTTAATCCAAGTCTGCTCGATTTCTGCATAAAACGACAAACAGATGTCAGGCAGTTTACACATTAAAAGAGTATAGGTACATATAAATAAGGTAGTATGACAGCAAAAAGTCAAAATAAAAAAAACTTCTCTGTAGAGTTTATGCACATGGCAGAGCTCTCTGCATCCAATGCATACATAGAAGTCCTATGGAACATGCCATCATTTTTTTTTTGGGTACGTATGAAATCCAACAAACCAAAAACCTTTATATTAAATTAGAGTTATGTGGAGCTACATTACAGAACTTATGCACTACATGTAAACCCTATAATGGCACCATATAAAATTGAGCTGTATCCACTCAATGTGGTGTGACAATTTGGGGGGACTAGTCTCAAATGGCGGCAGACTCCTGGTCTGGACAGCGGTGGTTCGTGGTACTGGGCGCCGGATAGATAGCGTTCAGACGGTCCAAGTGTAAAATAAAACTGGCTTTATTCAGCTTAACTTCAACATAACAAAACAACAAAAAACCTATGCCACAGTTAGGGCACTAACTGACTCCTTGAGCCCCTAACTGGCCTGACTACTGCTCAGCTCTAGCAAAAGTCCCCTGTGGACCCCAGCCCTCCTGGCACAGACTGTCCGGCTGGTTCCACAGTTCCTGCTTCCTGCAGATTTCTCCAGCCTTCTGGAGAGACACGCCCCCCCCCCCCAAAGGTGTGGCTGAGAGCCTTTTCTGGCCTGGGCCTGGGTCGCTCAATAGCGCCCTCTGGTTCACATACTCACAGTGGATAATATGTGTCTTTACCAACAAGAGGAAATGGATGTCAGGGAGAGACAGCACTGGAATAAATAGGAGCACACATATACTTTTAATATACAGAATCTGTTTTGCCCTATTTGGAAGCCATACAACTATAATATTATATGCAGTGCAATTCCTATAATTTGACGTTCAATAACCCAAAAGAGTTATACTAATAGTCCAGCATGTGTTTCTGTTACAGAAATGCAATATAGTTCACAAGATAAGACTGATCTGGGATAATCAATTAAAAATTACTCTAGTTATTGCACATATCTATAGGTGGAAATAGCAAAGACATCGCTATACCAGACGAATACAGTGCTGGCCAAAAGTATTGACACCCCTGCAATTCTGTCAGATAATACTCAATTTCTTCCAGAAAATGATTGCAATCACAAATGCTTTGGTAATAATATCTTCATTTAATTTGTCGTCAATGGAAAACCACAAAAAGAATTGTCAAAAAGCCAAATTGGACATAATTCCACACCAAACATAAAAAAGGGGGTGGACAAAAGTATTGGTACCCTTTGAAAAATTATGTGATGCTTCTCTAATTTGTGTAATTAACAGCACCTTTTACTTACCTGTGGCACATAGGTGGTGGCAATAACTAAATCACACTTGCAGCCAGTTGAAATGGATTAAAGTTGACTCAACCTCTGTCCTGTGTCCTTGTGTGTACCACATTGAGCATGGAGAAAAGAAAGAAGACCAAAGAACTGTCTGAGGACTTGAGAAGCAAAATTGTGAGGAAGCATGAGCAATCTCAAGGCTACAAGTCCATCTCCAAAGACCTGAATGTTCCTGTGTCTATCGTGCGCAGTGTCATCAAGAAGTTTAAAGCCCATGGCACTGTGGCTAACCTCCCTAGATGTGGACGGAAAAGAAAAATTGACGAGAGATTTCAACGAAAGATTGTGCGGATGGTGGCTAAAGAACCTCGACTAACATCCAAACAAGTTCTAGCTGCCCTGCAGTCCGAGGGTACAACAGTGTCAATCCGTACTATCCGTCGGCGTCTGAATGAAAAGGGACTCTATGGTAGGATACCCAGGAAGACCCCACTTCTGACCCAGAGACATAAAAAAGCCAGGCTGGAGTTTTCCAAAACTTACCTGAGAAAGCCAAAAACTTTTTGGAAGAATGTTCTCTGGTCAGATGTGTCAAAAGTAGATCTTTTTGGGAAAAGGCATCAACATAGAGTTTACAGGAAAAAAAAAAAAAAAAAGAGGCCTTCAAAGAAAAGAACACGGTCCCTACAGTCAAACATGGCGGAGGTTCCCTGATGTTTTGGGGTTGCTTTGCTGCCTCTGGCACTGGACTGCTTGACCGTGTGCATGGCATTATGAAGTCTGAAGACTACCAACAAATTTTGCAGCATAATGTAGGGCCCAGTGTGAGAAAGCTGGGTCTCCCTCAGAGGTCATGGGTCTTCCAGCAGGACAATGACCCAAAATACACTTCAAAAAGCACTAGAAAATGGTTTGAGAGAAAGCACTGGAGACTTCTAAAGTGGCCAGCAATGGGTCCAGACCTGAATCCCATAGAACACCTGTGGAGAGATCTCAAAATGGCAGTTTGGAGAAGGCACCCTTCAAATCTCAGGGACCTGGAGAAATTTGCCAAAGAAGAATGGTCTAAAATTCCAGCAGAGCATTGTAAGAAACTCATTGATGGTTACCGGAAGCGGTTGTTCGCAGTTATTTTGTCTAAAGGTTGTGGTACCAAGTATTAGGCTGAGGGTGCCAATACTTTTGTCCGGCCCATTTTTGGAGTTTTGTGTAAAATGATCAATGATTTGACTTTTTTTTTTCATTCTCTTTTGTGTTTTTTCATTGCAAGCAAAATAAATAAAGATATTATTACCAAAGCATTTGTGATTGCAATCATTTTCTGGAAGAAATTGAGTATTATCTGACAGAATTGCAGGGGTGCCAATACTTTTGGCCAGCACTGTACATACAGTACAGATCAAAAGTTTGGACACACCTTCTCATTCCAAGAGTTTTCTGTATTTTCATGACTATAAAAATTGTAGATTCACACTGAAGGCATCAAAACTATGAATTAACACATGTGGAATTATATACTTAACAAAAAAGTGTGAAACAACTGAAAATATGTCTTATATTCTAGGTTCTTCAAAGTAGCCACCTTTTGCTTTTGATTACTGCTTTGCACACTCTTGGCATTCTCTTGATGAGCTTCAAGAGGTAGTCACCTGAAATGGTCTTCCAACAGTCTTGAAGGAGTTCCCAGAGATGCTTAGCACTTGTTGGCCCTTTTGCCTTCACTCTGCAGTCCAGCTCACCCCAAACCATCTCGATTGGGTTCAGGTCTGGTGACTGTGGAGGCCAGGTCATCTAGCGTAGCACCCCATCACTCTCCTTCTTGGTCAAATAGCCCTTACACAGTCTGGAGGTGTGTTTGGGGTCATTGTCCTGTTGAAAAATAAATGATGGTCCAACTAAACGCAAACCGGATGGAATAGCATGCCGCTGCAAGATGCTGTGGTAACCATGCTGGTTCAGTATTCCTTCAATTTTGAATAAATCCCCAACAGTGTCACCAGCAAAGCACCCCCACACCATCACACCTCCTCCTCCATGCCTCACGGTGGGAACCAGGCATGTAGAGTCCATTCGTTCACCTTTTCTGCGTCGCACAAAGACACGGTGGTTGGAACCAAAGATCTCAAATTTGGACTCATCAGACCAAAGCACAGATTTCCACAGGTCTAATGTCCATTCCTTGTGTTCTTTAGCCCAAACAAGTCTCTTCTGCTTGTTGCCTGTCCTTAGCAGTGGTTTCCTAGCAGCTATTTTACCATGAAGGCCTGCTGCACACAGTCTCCTCTTAACAGTTGTTGTAGAGATGTCTGCTGCTAGAACTCTGTGTGGCATTGACCTGGTCTCTAATCTGAGCTGCTGTTAACCTGCGATTTCTGAGGCTGGTGACTTGGATGAACTTATCCTCCGCAGCAGAAGTGACTCTTGGTCTTGCTTTCCTGGGGTGGTCCCCATGTGAGTCAGTTTCTTTGTAGCGCTTGATGGTTTTGGCTACTGCACTTGGGGACACTTTCAAAGTTTTCCCAATTTTTCGGACTGACTGACCTTCATTTCTTAAAGTAATGATGGCCACTCGTTTTTCTTTACTTAGCTGCATTTTTCTTGCCATAATACTAATTCTAACACTCCACTCAGTAGGACTATCAGCTGTGTATCCACCTGACTTCTGAACAACACAACTGATGGTTACAACCCCATTTATAAGGCAAGAAATCCCACTTATTAAACCTGACAGGGCACACCTGTGAAGTGAAAACCATTTCAGGTGACTACCTCTTGAAGCTCATCAAGAGAATGCCAAGAGTGTGCAAAGCAGTAATCAAAGCAAAAGGTGGCTACTTTGAAGAACCTAGAATATAAGACATATTTTCAGTTGTTTCACACTTTTTTGTTAAGTATATAATTCCACATGTGTCAATTCATAGTCTTGATGCCTTCAGTGTGAATCTACAATTTTTATAGTCATGAAAATACAGAAAACTCTTTGGAATGAGAAGGTGTGTCCAAACTTTTGGTCTGTACTGTATATGTATAAAACCATAGAAAGAGTCACCTTTCTGTTTTTATCTTCTTCAAGATGCTGTAGCCTCTTCATCTCCATTTCTTTCTTCATTATCCCCTCCTTTGTCAGCGGGTTACAGTTATTGTGCCCTGGTAGCAAGCGGAAGTATCTGTTCTTTTCAGGGTCATAGTAAAATCCAGGAAGTTCTTAACAGAGACCAGAAAAGTCATGCATATGTTTTATTAGCCAAGCAGAACAGGATGCTCATACAATCGATATCTGTATACTTCATCATAAAATCGATGAAGAATGTATATTTCTATGTGCAAGCAATACAATTTCCTGATATAACTCGTTTGCCTGAATTACTCCTTTCACATGAGTATTTTCTGTACATAGGGGGAGACCTATCGATCAAGCTGGGGCACAAAAAAAAAAAAAAAAAAAAAGGGGAGGTGAATCATCAGACACATCTCCCTATGCCAAGCTTTAATTTATATTCTCTTAAAAGCTGTTGTTAAGGTAGCATGAATCGTCTGACAGGTTTGCATTTATATGTTTAAAACAACAAACACACTATACCTTAAAGGGGTTGTCCACTTTTGACAATTGTTCTTTGCTTTAAGGGCGTTCTGCTGCTGAGACATCCAGCAATCACTCTTTTACAGTAAGACTACATTCAAACCTACATCTTAAATCCATTCGGCTGGTCCATTGCCAGACCAGAAGAATGAACTATACAATAAAAAGAGTCCAACTAATGGCAGACAACAATGTATTTATGTTGGCTATTCATTATTTTCTCCCTGACATTGCTAGATAGAAATAAAAAAAAAAAAAAAAAAAAAATCAGGCTTGCAGGACTTTTTGTCCATGATTTCAGACAGACTCTGAATACAGATGTTGAATATCGCCTAATTAATAGCGGTCCCAAATGAAGGACACCCTGCTATTGAGGTAGAAGAGACACACAGTGGTTCTGGCCAAATGCCGGAGTTTTCACTTCACAAAGTGAGGCATTTATTGATTTCTGGATAATACTTCTTACTAGCTACACAGCAACCTGAAAATCTGCGTGGCCAGTAACAAGTACCAGCCAATAATCAATAAATGTTTACCTTGTAGAGTGAAAACACTAGAGGACTGGCTCGGCATGCATGTGCGTCTTCACCCTCACCAAAAAAAAAAAAAAAAAAAACTTCATAAGCAGACAGCTCCTAAAAGTACTTACCAGGCACTGAAGATGATTGGGCTGAACCAGATGAAGAACCTGCTGAGGTGCCTGAGCTGGAATACTCTGATGATGCTCCTGACCTATACCTTCAAGAATGAAAAAAAAAAAAAAAAAGTGATTCAGATATAAACTGCGTGTACCTCAGGGTCAACCTGATCTGTGAGCGTGCTCAACTCTTGGCCACTTCAAAACACACAATAGACAGTGATGTGAACGAACTAGTGGCAAACACGGAAACATTCTGACCTCACCTTTCACTGTTGAGCCAGCGTGAATTCCTTCTCCAGCAGTTATTACTTCTTCTGTATCCCAGTCCTTCTGGTTTGTAGTTTCGTCTCATTCTAGCTGTATTTAAACAAAATTAATAGATTTACAACCTTCACAACGTCCAAAAAAAGTAAGATTTAAAGTCTGCGCCCAGCCCCCCAAACAACAACATACACAGCATAGGTGATAAATGTGTTATAATTGGAAGTTCAACCTACAAAATCCTCACCGATCACGAGAACACATGCTGATGGGATTGCTGAACAGAAGCCAAGTACAGTGTTGCTGTTCCATTCAGATGGGGGGAGTGATCCATGTTCTTGTTATTGGTGGGGGTCATCGTAGTCAGACCCTCACTGATCAGAAGCTTATCACCTATCCTCTAGACCAGGGGTAGGCAACCTTCGGCACTCCAGCTGTTGTAAAACTACAATTCCCAGCATGCATACTTGCTCTGCTGTTCTTGGAACTCCCATGGAAGTGAATGGAGCATGTTGGGAGTTGTAGTTTCACAGCAGCTGGAGTGCCGAAGGTTGCTGATCCCTGCTCTAGACAAGTGCTCCGGCTCTCCTCCGGAACTGCCCCTTTAGCCTGTGCCTGTTTGATGACTGTAGGAAATCAGACCCCGCCCCCTTTGCACTTCCTGGCTGATTTACACATCCATAAAAAGATGATTATCTCTGCATGGCTTTATCCATTGCTGGCCATAAAGGTATGTTTCTTCTCCTACATGGCAGGTTCACAGAAGTAAAAGAATTAAAATCAATTATAAAATATAACTTTTATTTCTGATTGGTTAAAAGCAAATAAATACTTGTTGCCGCCCATCTCATTATAAACCATATCAGGACAAAATTAGGTGATTACTATGCAATTCCTGATTTGGTCCAAATGCCCTACTAGGCATTACATAATCATCCAGACACTGCTACTCAGCTATGGTACGTAGCCTTATAGACCCAATGTGACTTCCTATGCAGTGATCTTGAGCAGTATTGTAATGCAGCTCTCGGTTTACTAATCAGGAGTAATATTAAGGTGAAGGTGGCTCATACCAAAGGAAGCCTAATATGTCCTAGTAAACAGTTATGGACCCAGGTTTAAATGGTCCTATGAACCAAATAAAAATTCTCAGTCTCTATGTTTTTCACCCACAGCTCAACAAGAGACAATCTTTAAAGTGTGTTAACAAGGACTGTCCAAATATGCAGTTTAAAAGTGTAATTCCAGGGACCTGATGGTGGACGCCATTACTTAGTGTGCATGGCAGAATTATTTGATTGGGAAGTATTTTGGACCCGACAGACTCAACTTAATGTTATTTTAAAACTGCAGTCCATACATTTCTCCTGACTCCAAGTCAGACTTATAGAGTCTTGTGATTTAGGCGTTAGCTGGACTGTATTTTGTATGTGTGAGGTCTGTGTGTGCGCAATAGACAAGCTGCAATATACATGACGTTCCATACACCGACTAACAGTCTCTGTGAAAAGATATAGCAGCATACTGATGTACTGGGGACAGCATGGACTTGGAGATCACTGGAGGCAACTGTCCCCTATGGCCTCCAGGAAAGTCTACTCTGCAGACATGTGGACTGCACAAAAGAATTTTTTATTTTTTTGTAAACCTATCCTAAGACATGCCAGAAATGGGAAAATTACCATAGACCATAGCAGGCAAGTTTTTTTTTTTTTTTTTTTTTAAAGAGGTCCCAACCTAAGACATCAATACAAAAAGTTAGGCACTAGAAGCAAATTTCTATTTCTGAAAGTGGGTGTTTGGTCACATGTTGCCTGGAGAAGGTAGCTGCACAATTGCAGGTACATTTTATTAAGAAATTTTAGTTTTAGAAAGCTATTGATGTCATGGTGACACTTAAGAAGATTTGATCAGTGCAAGTGTGTGTACGTGGGGGAAGTAGTGGGAGGAGGTTCTGAGGTCACTGAAACAAAATGGCAGAAGTGCTCTGCTCAGGTCTCCACAGAGGCAGGTTAGCCACGCGCAGACTTATAGACTTGTATGAACCTGTACACTACACTACTAACTCCTACCAATGGTTAGCTGAGCAAACACAATATCATAATCAGTGCCTCTTTATTTCAGTGATCAATGAGGACCCCCACCAATCAGAACTTGTCAAATATTTTATAAGAATACAGTTTTGCTTTGTTTTTTTTGTTAGGTATATTCACACATGGCAGATTTGTTGTTGACAATTCTGCAACTCAGTGAGGGTTATTTTTTTTTTTTTAATCGTTTGCAGGTGCGCCTGTTTTTTAGACCAATCTTACTGTGGTGTATACCTCCTTGTTAGTTTAGATGGACCTTTATAAGCTATGTACACTTTGCCCCCCTTTTTTTTTTTTTTAAACAAAAAAGTGCAATTGCCTTGCAGTCTGATGGGCTTTAAAAAGGCGCAAGTCATACATACAGCGTGAAAAGGGATCTCCATTTAGACCATGCGCCCTTTTCTGACAAAATGCAAAAGTGGCAAGGGCAACATAACATCTGGAAAAAAGGCGCAAATACTTCATCAATGAAGTGCAGAGCAGGAAAATACCACAATTTACACATGAATATCTTTCTGTAGTATGTGCATGGATTTCTGCAATCCTCTTTTTACAGAAATCTTTTCCTACATAAGGTCTTAATTCCCCTGCCGCAACAAAGATTTTCTGGCAGTATTTGTGCCATTAATAAATTTTGTAACATACTTTATAAACACATTTTTGCTTCTTTCTGTGAAATCCTACATTTTTTACCTTACTTCTCATTTACTCATTGGGGAACATTTATCCACGTAATTTCACCTTTACAGTATTTGGCATGTGCTGCGCCTTTTTTGCTGTTATGTCGAATTTATGAAGTGTTTGTGCCGTTTTTCTACGTGAGAATTCCCTATCTGCCACTTTGTGATTTTGATGAGAAAAGTAGGCGTGGCCGCTCGAGTGAACATGTGTTCACCGGATTTATTATTTGCGCCTTTTTTTTTTTTTTTTTTAAACGGTACATAAAAAGGCGCAAAATCACTTTACTCTGGAAGTCACGTACAAAACAGTGCAGACTACAGACCACAATTGTACAAGCATAAGACACACACAAAAATATGCAAAGTTAACACAATTGACATTTACATCAATTTTCTAAATCATATTCAATTACTTGTGTCAAATCCTAAAATGCATTGCAAACCTAAGAGCATGGCTGCATCAAGAATGCAGAGCAGAGGAGTAGCTAGCGGGGGCAGAGGGTGCGGCGGATCTGGCCACACTCTTCTTTTAAGAAATTATTTTTCTTTTTGGATTTTGTGGGCAAATTTTTCTCCAAGACAGAGAAATCAGAGGAGCTCTCTTCATTGGATAAGATGAAGGGATTTGAAGCCATCTTTGCAGATCCAGAGAAGTCACTTGTTTCTGCTTCTTTAAAAACCTTTCTGTTCTGTGTCTGCGCCGTATTTAGTATATAGGCTCAAAAAAAAAAAAAAAAAGGAGTAAGACACATGGTGAGGACACGTACATGTAATTTATCAACAGCTTGCGCCCGAATGGTAAATCACGCCAGAAATTGGAAGGGCGCAGAAAAGGTGCAACTGCGCAAAATTTCACTGAAAAGAGGCGCATATGATAAATAACCCCCATTGTGTACAAAGTATGGGCTATATGAAGTGAAGAGAAAATGAGGGGAGAGGAGGGTCACTTCAAACAGCTATAACTCAGGCATTTTGAAACACAGAAACTTGCTCCTGGAGTCATATGAAAAATTATACTCATCTTTCATATGATACTAAGGGTGCAGTTCTACCTGTATGATTTCCAGAGATATCACTGGTTGAAAATACAGTCAGCTATACATATTCCAATCCCAACTGTATTTTCAACCAGTGATATCTCTGGAAATCTTCAATGTACAGTGTCATATGAAAAATGAGAATCTTCTGTGTCATATGACACCAAAAGCAAATTTCTACATTTTATAATGCTTGAGGTATAGCCATTTGAAGTTACCCTCCCCCACACTCATTTTCTCTTTATTTCACAGAGCCCATACACAATAAGAGACAGGAACATCCCTCAACTAAGGGACAGAGTGAAAAAGTGCAGGATTTCACAGAAAGGAGCCAAAATGTGTTAATAAAGTATATTACAAAATTTATTAATGACACAAATACTGACAGAAAATCAAAAGTTGACCCTAAGTTTATTTACGCTTTTTGGGAGGGTCCCCTAGTTGCATTCTAGAATTTGCGCAAGTAGATCCTCTATATCTCATGAATTCTGTTATTTTAAGTTTATACATAGGTATGTTGTATGTTTATAGACCACATTCTATGTATTTTATAACTGTTAATGATGTTTCTTTCTTGCGGTATACTTGTTAGTGACTGATTGTATTTCTTCCTTATAAGCCAATAAACATTTAAAAAAAACAAACAAACCTCACCAAACTTAAAGGAATTGACCAAACCACAGAGGAAGGAGTAAAATTCATACTCACCTGTCCTCTGCACAATCGTACCCCTCAGCTGCTGCAGAAAAAGATTCAGTGACGTATTTGAGTGATAGCAATGGGTCCTTTCCAGATTTAAAGCAGCAAAGGCATGGCGTTGCACCCAAACAGAAAGTGAAGACCAGACACCAGATTGCTGAGGACAGGCAATTATGATTTATTTATTTATTAATATGCTACACCTTCCTCTGCGATTTGTCCAATTCTTGGACAACCCCTTTAAATCTATGACCTTCAGGCAGGGACTGGTTTAGATTTCATATATAACAGTTTTCTGACATGAGTTGTTGTAAATGTCAGGCCAACATTGGTCTCCACCCAGCTCTGTCCACATTAGTGGAAAGTGGTCCACAAAAGAGGAAAGTAGCACATTTTTAGTGCAAAGAGCCATGCACCACATTTCCGCTCATCTACACTAGTATATATGGGTTAGTAGTAACAAGAGTACTTTGAGGCAGCACAGGCTCATATACAGCACATGGGTTTCTGCAATCTTCACTAAAATGAATGGGGCACTCCTAAATTTTCTGCAACAAATCTGCAATGTGTGAATATACCCTGCCTTTTAGTTGTTTCTCCCATTCACTATGATGGAGATTGACTGCATACCCACAGACACCTCTCTTGTGGGGACCACCAAACCATTCCCAGTGCCAGACATGAATGACATACATGACTAGTACCCCATATATGTGTATTAGTTCATGTCAAATTTGGTGGGAAACCCCTGTGTCCTACAATAATATGAAGCATAGTCCAACTACGGAAGTAACAGTAAAGCTTTATTACATGACACATGACCGACTACTACTATAAGCTCCTGTAATGCAAGACAACTTCCCAATATGATCCTGACGCAATAGATATCTAAAGAGTGACACTTAGTAGTGACGGCATAAAGTGTGACGTCACAACCCTGCAGCGACACAGACAGTATAAAAAGTGACAGACCGTCATATACTTACAGCAGGAAGATCTGTTTTTACACGTGGAAGACAATCATCATAGAGTCACCAAAATGAAAGCAAGAGCGGCGATTCAGTTCATCATACTGACATCTAGTGGCGACAGCTGAGATTACCATCCACTAATGAAGCTGTGGGGCGCCTGCAAACGTTTATGTTCCTCATACTGACATCTAGTGGTAACAACCGGGATTACGTGCAATGAGAGAAATGGGACAAGTGAAAACCGCTTCTCACTACGACCCACTACAGAGCCATGTTATACAGACCAGGAGTGTGAACGTGAGGAGAAAAATTAATAATAATGACAGAAACCTCAACCAAAATGAATAAGAAAATTGATATGTAAGTCATTCTCTTCATTATGTTGTAATTTCTAAATGGCAGGCCATTTTATGTCTTCACCTCAGCAGACAGACAGAAATGGTCAAAGCAAACAGAGAGTGGAAATTTCCATGGTATAGTAATAGAAGTAAGATTTCTATATGTTAAATCTTTTGGGACTTATTCTCTCATTGTGAGCGTATAAATTGTCAGGGATGTAGATTGTTGGAGTTTTAGTGTTTTAAAAAGGCGTCTATATCTGCGCCATATGAGCTCTTTGAGACGTTCACACTTTTTTTTTTTTTTCAGTACATTTTCCACATAGGAATCAGAATGAAAAACACTTGCAGCTACTTCCCATTGTTTCCAATTGGAGCCCCTGCCGTAGTTCAGATGGTGTGTATTTTCCTCACACAAGTTTTAATTCCCTATATGCACCAGAATTCTGGAGTAAATTGAACCAAAAAGCTGGTATATATGGTTTATACCTCATTTTCTATGTATTCCAGACACTTTGGGGCAAATTTATTAAGACTGGCGTATCGTTCATCGCCCTTAATAAACTGCCTGACTGACACAGAGGCCAAGAGATTTCCAAACTCCATGCATATGTTGTTCTTGGTTGGATTTGAATCCAGCACCTCAGTGTTGCAAGGCTTACAGTGACTAGATTTCCATTCTAACAAAGGCTAGGAAACTGGTGTGAGTTTTAGTAAATCAGCTGGGCTGAGGTGTCCGCACCTCGGCCTACCCTGATCCCCACCCCTGCAGGTCACGGATGAGGGCTTGAGGTGCATGTTTGGTGCAGTATAAGGCTAAGGCCCCACGTAGCGGACTGCAGCGAAAAGGCGCTGTGGGAAAAACTGCAGCGGAAACGCATTGCAGTTTTTCCCACAGCACTTTTCACAGAAGGTCCACAGAGTTTTCCTCTGCTGACTTTCTAATTCAATTATTCTTATAGGGAAACCGCTGGTATTTTGGTATAATTGACATGCTGCGATTTCCAAAATGCAACGATTTTGGAAATCTCAGCATTTCCGCTAGACGTGTTTTCAGCTATGTGTGGATAGGATTCGGTAGAATCCCATCCACTTTGCATACATTGGGACCGGCCTAAGACTGTCTAAAAGTTAGGCTACATACAGTACACAGAACCATAGTGGTTTTTACTGTCCGCAAAAACAGATATGCATTTCACAAAAGCATGGCAACAGATATGCATTTCACAAAAAGCATGTCTGCTGTGCATCTCTGTCATCCGCAATCACAAGTCTGCAAAAAAAGACTGTATGATGAGTCTGTGCTGAAAATGCGGTCATGGAATAGGCCCTGCTCCATATTTTGCAGATGTTTTCCACGGCCTGGACAATGATCAGTGAAAACTACAGAGGTGTGCATGGGGTCATAGATATGAATGGGTCCATATACTATCCACAATTGCGGACAATTATACTGAAGACAACTACGGAGGTGAACATGAGGCCTTAGACAGTTTTCATTTATCTACCCCATTATGTCCTTTCTTTTTGCAGTTTCAGCACCAAAACAGCAATGAATAACCAGCTTGCACCGCAAATTGCGACATGCATTTCCACCAAGTGAATGTAACCAAAGAGTCTTTTAGGAAGTAGTGGTTTTTGAGGCAATTTTTCTTGCAATTTTTTGTGACAATACAGACACACAGGAAAATTAACATTTAATTACTTTTTGCTGGATCCACTTCTTGTTTTGGCTCAAACTGCAGTTTCGTCTTTCCAAAAGATATTGGGGCAGATTTACTAACAGTTTCTAATTTAGACTAGATAGAAGACAGTCCAAAACTGGCTAATGCCATTTGATAAACCTGGCATAATGTTAGATTGTCTAGTCTAACATGACATTACTTTTTAGTTGACTTAACAAATTTTGGTGTGTGGTTTTGCAACTTAGACCACACCCCTTTCCAATAAGGCCACACCCTTTTCCTGATAGACAAGCCCTAAAGATGTCTAAAAAGTGTGTAAAACACTTGTTAAAAGTGGCTTCACAGCATGTTGGACAGGTTTTTTTTAGTGCAAATTATGCCAAAATTTGGTGCATTTTGCTTGATAAATTTCCCCTGCTGTGTGTGAAACTACCCTAAGGCTAAGGCACCTCGTAGCGGGCCGCAGCCAAAATGCGTTGCGGAAAAAACTGTGATGGAAATGCATCACGGTTTTTCCCTCAGCGCTTTTCACAGAAAGTCTGTAGAGTTTTCCACTGCGGACCTTCTGCTTCAATTATACCTATACAGAAAACTCCAGTGTTTCCATTGGTATAATTGACATGCTACGATTTACAAAAATGCAATGTTTTTTGAAATCGTAGCATGTCTGCTGTGGATATTTCTCTACAATGTGTGGATGGGATTAGACAGAATCCCATCCACTTTGCAGGTACTGTAAAATCCCATGGCATTTATGCTACGTGGGGGCCCAGGCCTTAGCCTGAGGCTCCATGTTGCAGAAAAGCTGCTTTTTTTTGTTGCAGATTTTGCTATGTTTTTTTGAGCCAAAGCCAAGAGCGGCTACAAAAGGAATGAAAAATATATAGGAAGTTCTTATACTTCTCCCATCTTCTCAACCCACTCCTGAATTTGGCTCCAAAAACTGCAGAGAAATGTGCATCAAAAAAAGCTGCTTTTCCACAATGTTGGCCCCAGGTAGCAGGTCGCTGCAAAAAAGGACTTTCTGCTTTTATTGTATCTATAGGGAAACCACCGGCATTTCCATAGGTATAATTGACATGCTGCGACTTCCAAAACTGCAACAGTTTTGAAAATGGCAGCATGTCCGCTGTGGATATTTTCCTGCAATTTGTGGATGGGATTCGCTAGACAGAAATGACAGGGCTGACAGAAATGAATGGGTCAATGTGCTGAACCACGTCATGGTCGTCTGCAAGGGGCCTTAGGCTGAGGCTGCCCATTGCAGAAATGCAGCATTTTTGGCAGTTTAAGAAATGCAGTGGAATAAAAGCGCTATGTAATACAGTCCTGGGAAAGTGAATGAGATTTTATTTAATCTCCTCTCCATAGTGTGGGAAACCGCTGTGGAAAATATACTGTAGTGTTTTCAGAGACACAGCATGTTAATCTTACCTGCAAAAATGTTGCGTTTTTTTCCCATAGGTTTATATTGGAGGGAGCTAAAAATGCAAAACACAGCGGAAAAGCTGTGGAAAGGCAAGAGTTGTTGGGATTGTGTATTCTGCTGCATTTTCACTGCAGTTTTTTCTGAAGCATTTTTTAGCTGTGTTTTACTATTTGTGGCTTTGACCTCATCAGGGTTGGCCACTTTCAGACCAATATTGAGAGAAAAATTATACAATTTACCAATATATTTTCTGTATCAATTCCTCACGGTTTTCTAGATCTCTGCTTGCTGTCATTCATTCTGCTTACCTCTAGTGGATAAGAATCAGTGCACACAGGTGCACAGCTCGTTATAGACACAGCACAGTAATTAGACATCTGCCTGGTAACGAGCTATGCACATGTGTGTCCATCACATGACCATGGACTGATTTTTATCCACTAGACTAGAGGTAAGCAGAATGAATGACAGCAAGCAGAGATCTAGAAAACTTTGAGGAATTGATACAGAAAGTATATTGGAAAATTGTATATTTTTTTATTATACAAACACTAACATTTGTCTCTCAATATTAGTCCAAAAGTGGACCACCCTTTTAGGCTAAGGCCCCATGTAGCGAGCTGCAGCCAAAAAGCACTGCAGAAAAAACTGTGGCAGATTTTTTTCTGCAGTGTTCTTCATAGAAAGTCTGCAGTTTTCCTCTGCAGTTGGGAAATTGTGAAAAGGAGATTTTAGGTAGTCCCCTTAAAGCCCTCACTATAGTTCCTTCCTGTGACTTTCAGTATTCTATAGCTATCCATAGTTGTCTTGATGTAGGTAAGGAATATTCAAATAAAACTTCATTTGTGAAATTGAGGAAATTGCTCTTAGCGCCACCTTTTAGAAGGTGCATATGTCTGTATATTGCATATTTCTTACCCAGAATTCTTAGCGGGGTAGGCATGGTCTGATAAGTCCCTGTACCGTTGTCTCTCCCTAATGAGACATGACTCCTCATACACTTGTTTTTGTGCACTATGTCGGTTTGCCACTAGGTGTCGCATGGATTCTCCTTAATAGGAGCAGCAGATGCAGTGTGTTGGTATGTAAGGCGATTAAACAACCAATACTACGGTACTAGCCTGTCTTACCTTACATTTGCAGCTATTTGACACACTGCATTAGCTTTCCAGCACCATTGGCTATTACTGTTAAACGCATCGAACATCATAGAATTGTTTTTTATTACAATATTATTGTTATTTATTTACAATTTATTGCAATATGCTATTTTTCTCTCTGGTTGTTTTTTTTTCTGAGCACTTCTCAGGATTATAGGGAAAGTTAAGGGACTCCATGCCTGGTAGTCATAAATGCTTGGTGTGGGGAACACACAGCTGTACAATTAAATACCCTGCAGATTCTAGAGAAGTCTGGCTTCTGTTTCATACACGTCTTGCTGGATGAATAGAGCTTTTCAGCTTGCACTTTCGGTGGGCTGGGAGTAGGCACTGATACCGCCTGTTCCCAGAAATAAATACCTTCAACTGTAAGACAATGTTAGGACTTCTAAAAAAGTATCCATGTAGCATGGGAAAAGCAAGCGACACACAAGTATGGTGTTTGTGTTGTTATAGCACAGGGACAGGATGAAATCTCATGAGAACCCGGGAGACCTTTCAGTGAGAAGTGAGTCGCTCCCTCTGTAATGTGATCATCTAACTTGGCTTCTACATTGTGGGTTTCCTCTCAAGGCCGATTTGGCTTCTTCATTTGAATTTTTTGTTTTGTCTGCCATATAGCCACATAAGCTATTAAAGGGGTTTCCCAGCTCTAAGAAGGTCTGTCACTATAATATACTACTACTCTATTTTAGGGTTACATAGTGAGGGGGCTGGTCTAGACAGCGCAAAGGTAGTGTGGCATTAGACTGACAGCTTTCAAAGAAATACAGCAGACTGCATGAGACTGTGCAATATTCATTGGGGGAGAGTTCCTGCTACCACCACCCCTTCCCTGGTGGCAGCTGTGATTGATGGATGCCGTGTTGCCATGCAGAATCACAGAAGCGCCCAGCACTCCCCTTAGGAATACAGTGGACTCATAGCTATAAGGGTGCAGCAAAAACCTGCTGATTTTGGTTGTTTTTTGCTACAGCCTTGGTTCATTGCAGGATGTCTGCAAACAAAATCCTGCAGAGCACCTGTCCTGTGTGGTCTTAGCCTAAGTGATTTGTATGATTTCATAGCAACTATTAGACAAACCACACAATGGGAGGATGTTTATCATGCCTTGTACCCCAGTTTTCTAGTGTACCAGGCATGAAAAAGTTGCTTATTTTGTGCAAGTCAGATTTTTTTTTTTTCTTTTATGCAGCCATTGCCACTTTCCTGAAAGGGGCTTGGTGTGAAATGTGCCACAGGCTCCATCAGAATTATGATAATTTATGCCAGCTTACTGGCGTTAATGTTGCTTGAAACTTACATTAGCTATGAGCTGGTGTTCTTCGTCATAAAAGAGGCACATCCTCCATCGGTGCAGGGATTATCAAGATCAGCATACTAAACATCGGTCTTGATAAATCTGCCCCAATATTTTTTGTAACCTATGGGCTAATAGTGCACAGGCCCTATCTCTATAGAAGTCTGAGAACCAGTGGCGTAACTATCGCGGTTGAAGGGGGTGCGACCGGGTCCGGCAGGGTATGGGGCCCGTGGCCAGCTGGAGATGGCCGTGCCCCGGACCACTATGATAGCCTGGTTCCCCAACCGCTATACATACTGTTATTGGAAAGGGGCCCAGGCATATTTCCAGGCCCCTTTCCAATAGATGGCAGGGCAGGGCACCCAGGGGAGGTGACTGAAAACAATAAATACATATTCTCACCTCTCCTGGGCACAGCGTTCTCTCTGGCGCTCTTCTGGCCTGTGATTAGGGCCCAGCGGTCACATGGGGCGTGGCAGCGTAATGACGTCAGTATGCCCCCACGTGACCACTGAGGCCCAATCACAGGCCTCAGCAGTGACGTTGGAAGAGGGCCTGAAGACAGCAGGATGGAGCGAGGATGCCAAGGAAAGGTGAGGCAAGGTGAGTATCAGTGTTTGTTATTTTTCATCACCTTCCCTGGGCCTCCGATTATTATACTCTGGGGTCTGAGGAGACCCCAGAGTATAATAATAGCACTGGAGCGGAGGGGGCTGTTGGGAGCATATAATACTGAATGGAGGGCCACTGTGGAGCATATACTACTGGGTGGGGACCACTGTGGGGGGCATATACTACTGGGTGGGGACCACTGTGGGGGGCATATAATACTGTGTGGGGCCATATAATATTAGGTGGGGACCACTGTGGGGGGCATATAATACTGGGTGGGGGCCGCTGTGGTGAGCATATTATACTGTGTGTGGGGGGAGCAATGTGGAGCGTATAATACTGTGTGTGGGGGGAGCACTGTGGAGCATATAATACTGTGTGTGGGGGGAGCAATGTGGAGCATATAATACTGTGTGTGGGGGGAGCAATGTGGAGCATATAATACTGTGTGTGGGGGGAGCAATGTGGAGCATATTATACTGATTGGGGCCCCGAAACCGTCACTATGAAGAAGTTGGTGTAGGGAGGGGGTAAGGGGCCCCGGACAATAGTTTGTAGCAGGGCCCACAAGACTTTAGTTATGCCACTGCTGAGAACCACATATGCGTGACCACCTCTCCATTAACCACCACTGCAAGGCATAAGTCAGGTGATTTCCCCCATTCTTGAGATGGGTGCAAATCCCACCTGCCAGATATTTGTTGCATATCTTTTGATTAGTCTACAAGTTATAACAGAAAGACGCTGAATTTTGTGAACGTCGGTAAATAGGATTCATGTCACATGTTATCTTCTTCCCAAGAGACGTTCACCTCTGACTTACTGATATTGTCTGGAAGGAAAACTGTTTACAAACTGGAAGCTACTGTATCTTAATAGCACTGCGTAGTGTAGTTAGTCAATAAGTAACCATATTGAAGGTATACTGTTCATATCCACTACTATTTTTATATATGTGCATTAAAGCCTACCTCCAATTATATAACAGCTTTTCATAAATGAATAGTACAAGTGAAAGTAAGAAACTCTGTAATGTTTCCTTCTCTAAATATTAGGTTGCTCTTCTCATCCTTCTATGGAGCGAGAAGTGGGTTAGAGCCCTAGCAATTAATTTTCTGCCTCGTTCTGTACAGTGGTAGAGCTTTATCTTACTAGATATGGAAGAGTCCAAAGACCTATGTTAATTCCTGAGTATAGCAGAGCTTAGCAGCCACAGTATGTTCAAGGGTATGTGTCTTTTTCGGGAGCCTCCTTCTCCCTCTCTCCTCATCATAGACTTCTATGTTAGCAGTAACTCAGCCTAATAAATGGAGAATGAAGAATTTAATAAGATATATTACTATGTTTCTTATATTCACCTGTACTATTCATTTATGGAAAGTTTGTTTTATAATTGGAGGTAGGCTTTAAATCCATTTTCCAGGCATTGCCGGGGGACTTGCATGTATGTGTGCAGCTCTTGCAAGCATATTCACTCTTTAATTAACATATGCTTGTAATCTCTTGAGCATACAGACATGTTCCTAGATGTTTCTGTGACATCTGATATAAGTGTACATGCTTGTATCTGCCATGCCCTTTATTCCACATCCTTGCTTGACCATGACTGACTATGGACTTTTCCCCAGTGCTTCTCACCTCTGACCTGAACTGGCCTGCACTTTGCTGTTTGTTCATGACCTGGATCACAGCTGTTCCTGTCAACTATTTTTATTCCAAACTAATCAAAAGGACAGAATCTGCAATGTCATGCAGACACCAGCATTTGTAGTGCTGTATAAAAGTTTATTCCAGAAAAACGCCTTTCCCTGTCCAATAGTAACAGCATGTGGATGTTGAAGGTTGAGGTCTGTAACTTGGCTTCTACTGTATTATACTTGCTCCTGCTCCTTGTCAGCTTGGGGTTATAACTTGATATTGGTAATGTTAGTGTTGAAATACAAGTTACCTTTCTCCCAGGGAGCATTGTCTGGCCTATAAGGTTCCTTACACCTTCTTTGGCACTCTCCACAAGGAAAAACAATCCTCCTGAGACAAGTTAGTGTTGAGGCCGATGTAGATTTTTAGGTATTTCTAAATTAAGCTCATTCTGGTATTCTTAAATTAAACATACAAGGCAATTAATCTACTGTACATCTCAGGGGTCTTGCATGCCCTTGGGTGTCATAAGGAATGCCCTTCTCAAAGTTTGATTACCCAAGATTGAATCTGTTCTTCTTTTTCTGAAACTAAATATATGGCTCGCACATGGTCCTGCATTACAACTGTTTGCATGAGCATTATATCCTGGAAATCTTATCAATCCAAGGATTACCAAGGGGTATCAAAGACCTCAATGATTGAAGGGGCTATCCACCTGAAAAGCATCTTCGAATAGCATAAAATAACAAAATGAATCTATACTCTCTTCTCCTTTCTCCCGGCAATCCAGTGAGGGCTCTTGGCTAGTTCTCCTGGTTTCTGTTTATGTGTGGGCAACATGTGATTGCTGCAGCAGTGGTCATATGTCTACTACTGCCATCATGGCAGGGCTAGGCAATTCATTGCAAAATAACCGAAACTAAAAGTCAACTCAAGTCAAGTCAAGTTAATGGATGTGAACTTCTTATTTCACATCCAAACCATCCTGTCTCACACTGCCATTGGCTAATGGATATGTCACTAATTGTACACTATCCAATCAGGATTTCTGATATGTGAATAACCAAAAACAAAATTCAGTGGCATGCAGGGCCGGCGTTAGGGGGGGGGGGCAAACTGGGCAATTGCCCAGGGCCCCGTCACAAAAGGGGCCCCTGAGATCCGGAACCTGATCTTGTGTCCGACGTCATCTTCTAGCGTTCCGGACATCACTGCTGAGGCCAGGCCTCAGCCTTAGCGTTCACGTGGGGCGTGCTGACAGCGTGCCTCACGTAATCGCTGAGGCCCAATCACAGGCCTCAGCCGTGACGTCAGCCGCAGAGAAAAAGAAGCCAGCGCCGGCAGGGATAGCGGAGCAGCGCGTGGAGGCCCAGCAGAGGTAAGACAAGGTGAGTATAACTGTTTGTTATTTTCTCTCACCTCCCCCGGGCCTTCGCTTATTATACTCTGGGGTCTGGGGGCTTTTCGAGAGCATATGATACTCTGTGGGGCCATTGTAGAGCATTATACTGGGGGGGACTGTGGGGAACATATTATACTGTGGGGGACCACTGTGGAGCATTATACTGGGGGAACCCCTCTGGGGAGTATATTATACTGTGTGGAGGTCATTATGGAGCATGTTATACTGTGTTAGGCCACTGGAGCATTATACTGGGGAGGCATTGTGAGGTGCATATTATACTGTATGGAGCATATTATATTGTGTGGGGCTGCTGGGGAGCATATTGCACTGTCTCGGGCCACTAAGGGGTAGTATACTGTATGGGCCACTGTGGAGTATTATACTGTGGAGCCTTACATACCATGTGGGGCCACTATGGGGGGCTCAGGGGAGCATTTTATACTGTGTGGGGTCACTGTGGAGCATTATATACCATGTGGGGAAACTGGAGGGCTCAGGAGAGCATTTTATACTGTGGAGCATTATATACCATGTGGAGCATTATACTGTGGGGGGGGGGGGCTCACAATTCCTGCTGGCAGCCCTGTGTGCTATGTCTGCATCACAGCTCCCTCACTATAATCTTGCACATACGTGTAGTGCCCCATGGCCATGTCATTCCCCATACAGTACTGTGCATGAACTGGCCATGGAGTTATTGGGACCTGCACAGTACTATAGGGGCTGACTATGCTGGGAACATACTCAGTAACACCAGATAGTCAGCACATATGTAAGACTTCAGTGAAGGAGCCGTGGTGTAGGCTATTAGCAGGAAGCTGTTAGGTGCCCCCAGAACAAGATCCTCTGGTGGGCCTAAGGCCCTTCCGTCCGACACTGTATAACGGAGAACTATTATATATAAGGATGGGTTACTATATATAATTTGGAAACTTAAGTATGAGGGGTCTATTATAAGGGGGAACTATTATTTATAAGATGGGCTATTATTTATAAGGGGGGAACTATTATATATAAGGCATCCATTATAAGGGAGAGCTATTATTTATAAGAGGGGAACTTTTTATAAGGGGGGTATAATTGTTAAGTGGGCTTATTTATAAAGGGGGCTATTAGTGATAATGGGGACTATTATTTATAAGGGTAACTATTATTTATGAGGGGGCTATTATTTATAAGGGAGCAGTATTATTTTTACGGGATGTCTGTTACAGATAAGGGGGAATATTACTGATACAGGGCACTATTTATCATTTATAAGGGAGCTATTATTGATAAAGGTGTAATATTATTTATAAGGAGGCGCTATAATAACTGATGACTGGGTGCAAAAATCTATTAGGTGGTAAAAGGTGCTCATTTGAATTGTGTGTGGTAAAATGGGGCTTGTTATTACTTTTTTGTTGGCAGAAAGGAGGCGTTATTATAGGGGCTGCCACTGGAAGATGATGGTGTTGTTTGCATACCAGCATTTGGGGCCCCGCTTTTAATTTTGCCCAGGACCCCACTTTGTCTAAAACCGGCCCTGGTGGCATGGTATATAAATAGGTGGGGTCATGGTGTGAAATAATCTTTCATAAATCGTAATTGAGGTAAAATCTTCAATTAATTGTGATTTTGATTTAGATCATAATCGCCCAGTCTTACATCATGGCTCCCATATCTTAGTCACAGTGCCAGTAGATTGCCATGTGACCACTGCGGGCATTGAATGGAGTGGTGAGTACTGATTATTTTTTTTTATTTTATGCTATTTGCGTAGTGTAGCTTTCAGTGTAGAGATCTTTGAACACAGGTAGCCCAGGAAAACTAGTGACACGTATATCGCTGCTGATTCTCCTCATTCATGATTACTGGTCACTAGAGGAGAGTAGTGTGGGAGTGTGGAGTCATGGCACTATCTTAAAGGGACTACAGCTGTGGCCACTATTGTGATAGGAACTGTGGCTGTGGACTGGCTGTGAATATGGTATACTATGGCCTCTATGTCGGGGCATCAGAGCACTGTGGTTATTCTAGGGCACTGCAACTAAGATCGACATAATTGTTACTGTTAACACTATTATAATAATAGAAAATAACTATGACTTTGGTGGCCAGCATTGTGGGAAGATATTTAGAGGCTTTGTAGATACTTGATCTATTATTATGTGGGTACTATGGTTCTGGCTCTTAAAGCTTACATCATATGGTGTTTTAGAGAAACACTTCAACTGGTTTTATGTGGGCTCTTTGACTGGTAGGTATTATATGGGCATTTACTACAATTGAAAATTTCATGAATGCAGTATGGCTAATGTACAGTATATCCACTACAGTTATTGGCACATGTGATATTGCTCATTGGCTAGTGCAGGGTGATAAGACAAAACTACCATCAACCAATTTACTAGTGCATCATGTGTGCCCCGCATTGAGAAACCCATATATTTGTTTTCCAAGGCATCTCGTTTTATACAATGTACTATCGTCCCATTGAAGAATCTTGTCCTTTACCAAACCCTCATAGGCCAGCACTGTACAAAATATTGTTGATGGATGTTATTCAAAAACATCTAAAAAGGTTGACACCAATTTCTACGACTGTTGGTCACCTGGCATAAACAGGTCAAATAAATTAGACTTTAGTTGGCTGAAATGGGCAATTTTGGCTATCGATCATTTTTAAAATACTGCGAACAGCTGTTTACGATGGCAGAGTGTTGTAAAATTATCGGATGTGTTTGGAAATTTTTGGCCGTTGGTTATTTATACAGTAACTTAACTATTACAGTTGCTTGCAGTGAAGTTTACCTGTTTAGTAGTCATTCTAATTTAAAAATAAAATTCACTCGAATGGGAAGTGAGCCACTGCAACTCAGCATGGCCACTACACAGTGGACAGAGCTGTGGACTTCTGGCTCCGTGCACCACACTACTTCTGGCGCCATGACTCCTGTTTTCAACTGATTGATGGGTGTCAGAGACCCAGCACCTCCATCACTATGTAAATCTATTATTAATATTATTATTATTATTATTATATAGCACCATTAATTCCATGGTGCTTTACACTTGCGGATTTACATACGGTACACCAGATATACAAAACAGATAATGCTAACAGAGACCAACTGGCACAGTGGGATAGAGGGCCCTGCCCGCAAGGGCTTACAATCTATGAGGGAAGAGGGATAGAGACAGAAGGTGAGGGGAGAGACTGTACAGATGGTGGTGTGGTGACAGTAGCGTTATTGGAGGTTGTAGGCCTTCCTGAATAGGTGAGTCTTCAGAGCCTTCTTGAAGCTTGTGATTGTGGGGGACAGTCTTATGTGTCTTGGTAATGAGTTCCAGAGTATGGGGGATGCATGGGAGAAGTCTTGGAGACGATTGTGTGAAGAGCGGATAAGAGCAGAGCGGAGTAGGAGGTCTTTGGAGGATCGGAGGTTACGTGTGGGCAGGTAGCGGGAGATTAGGTCGGAGATATATGGAGGGGACAGGCTGTGGATGGCTTTGTATGTCAGCATTAGTAATTTGACTCGATTCGCTGGGCAACAGGTAGACAGTGAAGGGATTGGCAGAGGGGGCGGCCGATGAAGAACGGGGGGAGAGGTGTATTAGGCGAACAGCACAGTTTAAGGTGGACTGGAGGGGACTGGAGGAGTGTTAGCTGGGAAGCCATGGAGAAGGGTGTTACAGTAGTCTAGGCGGGAGATTATGAGGGCGTGGACTAGCATCTTTGTAGTTTCAGGGGTGAGGAAGGAGCGGTTTCGATGGATGTTCTTGAGTTGGAGGAGGCAGGAGGTGTTGAGGGTTTGAATATGCGGCTTGAAGGATAGGTCAGAGTTTAAGGTTATCCCAAGGCAGCGGGCTTGTGGGACTGGGGTGAGAGTGGTTCCATTAATTTTGATAGATGGGTCAGGTAGGGGGATCGTGCGTGGAGGGGTGAAGATTATGAACTCTGTTTTCTCCATGTTGAGTTTGAGAAAGCGGGAGGAGAGAAAGGAGGCTACGGCTGCTAGACATACTGGGACTCTGGACAACAGGGAGGTAATGTCTGGTCCAGAGAGATATATTTGGGTGTCGTCAGCATAGCAATGGTAATGGAAACCGTGGGATTCTATGAGTTGGCCAAGGCCTAGGGTGTAGATTGAGAACAGGAGGGGTCCTAGGACGGAGCCTTGTGGGACACCTACAGAAAGAGGGCGTGGCAGGGAGGTGGTCTGCAAGTGGAAGACGCTGAATGTGCGGTTGGTGAGGTATGAGGAGATCCAGAAAAGGGCCAGGTCTGAGATGCCAAGGGATGAGAGAGTTTCTAACAGGAGGGAATGGTCGACCGTGTCAAAGGCAGAGGAGGGGTCGAGGAGGTGTTATGCCAAGGGAAAAAGATTCTTTGGATTCTGTGTAATAGAATAAAGTTATAGAATAAAACACTGGACTATCAACAATAGCTTAACATTTTATTAAGAAAGGTATAACAAGATATCAAACTGTGGTCTAATCAACACTTACAATAAAGAAAGGTATAAAAAGATAGCAAAGTTAATAAAAAGGTAATCAAATCAACACTTACAACACTGCCAAGCTTCATTGATGAATTCCGATAAGGGTAGCTTCAGGAAATATCACCAAGCCGTTGTGACAGGACTCATCATGCAGCATCAGGCGTCCCCAATAATCTGAAGTCAAGGTTGCAACAACGGCCAGGAGATATCACCCATCTTATATACCCTTTGTGTGCGTCATAAGAGTGGGCGGTTACAGAAGTGTATACACCTCTGTAAGGCTTTTACTCGTCTCCAAGCTCACATTCCTGTGAAAGGGGCCAACTTCCACTGGAATGTTTCCTGGGACACGTGCACTTCACACAGATTTAAACTTTAAGCTGGCTTTTATGTTCATGTAAACATCACCTCAAACAGATGTGAACTTTGAGCTGGCTTTATATCAGTGTAGACATAGCCTCATACAGCATTAAACTTTAAGCTGGCTTTTATGTCCATGTAGACATTACCTCATACAGAGTTGAAATTAAGGTTACTATGAGCTGGCTTTATGTTCATCTTGTCAGGGGCAGCCATTTTATCAAGGGCAGCCATTTTGGGTTTTTTTTCATTACAGGAGTCCGAGGGCAGAATAGTGACGTTTGACTTTGGCAGTTAGAAGGTCGTTAGTGACCTTGGTTAGGGCAGTTTCTGTGGAGTGATGGGGTCTGAAGCCTGACTGTAGTCTGTCAAAGAGCATATTGGACGAGAGATAGGAGGATAGTTCAGAGTGGACGTGTTGCTCCAGTAATTTTGAGGCGTTCGGGAGCATTGAGATGGGGCGATAGTTGGCTGGAGAGGACGGGTCCAGGGAGGGTTTCTTAAGTATAGGTGTGACAGTAGCATGTTTGAAGGCGGAAGGGAAGGATCCATTGGTTAGGGATAGGTTGAAGAGATGGGTTAGGGCAGGAGTAATGTCTTCTGAGAGTTTTGGGATGAGATGTGACTGGATTGGTTCTAGTGCACAGGAGGTAAGGTGGGATTTAGAGATTAGGGTGGAGAGCTTTTCATCAGTGACGGTGGAGAAACAGGTTAAAGATGAAGAGCACTGAGCAGTTGGATAGAGTGGTTGTTGGGGGTGTAGGGTGAGACTGTCTCTGATGGTGTCAATTTTTCTTTTGAAATAAGAGGTAAAGTCGTCGGCTGTGATAAGTGATGTCGGAGGGGGCACAGGAGGACGGAGAAGGGAGTTGAAGGTAGTGAATAGCTGTTTGGGGTTGCGGAATAGGGCAGATATTAGTGTGGTGAAGTAGACCTGCTTTGCAGAGGTGAGTGCGTTCTTGAATGTGAGAACTGCCTCTTTATACCTAAGGAAGTCTTCCTGGGAGTGGCTTGGAAAACCCCTTTAAGTCCAAGCTGCCTTTCCAGCTGTACCTCACAAACAGCTAGAGGACACTTTACATCGAGAAACTCTGTTGTATAGGAAGGATTCATGGCAATAAGGAGATGTATAAATCTGTTCTGGGTACTGTTATGAATGCACTATAGCCAATTCTTTGTGGGAGTACTGACTTTTACAGAGGACTTAAAACCAGGAAATGCCCCTTCTTAGCCTCACAAATTCTAAATACGTTTAAATACGTTCTCTCTATCTATCTGTCTGTCTGTGTGCTTTTTTTGAGAATGCACCTGTTATGCAAATAGAATTAGGGCAAAATGGAAGCTGCCAGAGAGGAATACACGTGCCAACTCCTGTGGTCAGTCACTTATTTGCATAAGAGGTGCGCTATGTAAAAATGCCTTTTAAGAAAAAAATAAAAACAATTTTCATATATTTAGAGTTTTTTTTGTGGTGGTTCTGTTGGTCACCTTACATGGCCATATTGTTTTTCGGCCTATAAATACAGTATATGTTGCCAAAATCTTTAACAAAAAACTTTAGCCCAGTGATGTAAAAAAAATAACTGCATTGGAGAAAGATGTCCTTAATTCTCCTGCATCCAAGCATATTCCATGATGTATATATACTATCTATTGTCTTCACCTTGGCCCAATGTGATATGTGGCTTCGTATGGAGTTGAGAGCTGCATGAATGGTCCAGTTTATAGCACGGTGTTAGATTTGAGCATCCATGTTTGCTTTACTGTTGAGATGGAAATCAGTTTAGGACTACCAACAAAAAAGGAGACGGACAATTAATGTATCAGGAACTGTTTGTTGCAAAGCAAATATGAGAACATTGCTTTTTGATTACATTATGGGCCATATGGTTCAAAGTATGTCATTATTTGTGTGATGCATAAACAGCGCTTCATGTCAATGCAGCTTTATTAGTCCTTATTATAGGATTATGAGCAAATAAATCGCTGTCTTTCTCATTTCACTTCAAGTATAACATTTCTTTGCACGGAACTAAGGAAGAGAAATACTGATAAATAATAAAAAAATATAATGTGCTAATCCTGAAAATCCTGGACTCTCAGAACAGAAATGCTGCTTTTCTGACACCTCAGAAATTCTGCAAAGTGGATGAGATTTTAGTAACTGTCATAAACACTTTGCTGAAAAAATCTGCGGCAGAATTTTGGTGTGAATTTCAAATCTGCAGAATGTCTATTTTATACTGTGGGTTTTCATGTCAGATTTTACCCTTTGCAAATAGGAAATCTTCAGCAATTCCTAAATGAAATCCGCCACAACGTTTGGTGCGTTTTTCTTTACTGTTGTAGAATTCCTGCAGAAACTCTGTATGGTTTGCTGTTTCAGAGTGTGTGCCCATCACACCCATGTGCATGAACTGGGTCTGCAGTGAACGATATCCCTGTGCCGCCCAGGCCTCCACAGACCAATTCATTTACTCCAGTGATTACAGCCCGGGTCATAAAATGGAAAGGAATAGGACCTGTCCTGAGTTTTGCCCCATGCTCACGGGCCCATGAAAATACAATTATGTTTATGCGGCCATAGAAATGAGTCCGTGTGCTAGCTTTGACAAACACGACAAGTACACTGAAAATACACACTCTGCATGAGGCCTTAGTCAGATGTTTCTGTGGTATACTGAAGTACAAATATAAGCATTTCATAAGGTTTTACACTTTTATTGGCAAATCAAATTTATGCAAAGACTCAATATTTCCAGTGTTGACCCTTAATCCTGACTGATGACAACCCTTTCTTACCTATCAGTTTATCACAATTTCTGTGATTTTGTTTGTTCGCCCACTTTGAGGATTGACCACAGCTTCTATGTGGGATTTTTACCTGGGCAGATTCCTGGCTATGGGCCAAAATTTCAATGTTTGTTCACCGAGCCGGGATGGAATGCTGGGATAAGTATTGTTCGTCACCAAATTGCTTCTGGATGGTTGGGAGAAGTTGCTCTTGAAGGATGTTTAGATGCCATTCTTTATTTATGGCAGTGTTCACTGGCAAAACTGTGAGCGAGTCTACTTCTTTGGATGAAAAAAACTCCACGCTTGAATGGCCTCAGGATGCTTTACTGTTGGCATGATACAGGATTCATGGTAGTGCTCACATTACTTGTCCAAACTATCATTCTTCCAAATGTCCCATACAGTCTAAAGGAGGCTTCATCAGAGAAAATAACTTTACCCCAGTACTCTGCACTCCATTGCCTGTTCTTCTTGCAAAATGTGACTTTCCTTGATTTTTTATTTTTTTTTTTTCTTGGAAAAAAATGGATTTTTTGCTGCCTGTCTTGACATCAGGCCAGCCTTCAAAATGCTTTGCCTCACTGTGTGTGCAGATTCCTACCTGCTGCCATTCCTGAGCAAGCTCTGCACTGGTGTTGAACCAATCCAGTAGTTGGATTCTCTTTAGAAGACAGTCCTGTCACTCGTAAATATCCTCCAAGAGTAACTTTTTCCAACTTAGGCTAATGCCCTACGTGGCGTCCCGCAGCAAAAAAGCGCTGGTAGAAAAATGCGGCAGCAGCACATCGCTGTTCTTTCCACTGGGTGTTTGACAGAAAGTTCGCAGAGTTTTCCTCTGCGGACTTTCTTCTTCAATTATACCTATAGGGAAACTGCCGGTATTTCCGTAGGTATAATTGACATGATGTGATTTCCAAACCCACAACGGTTTTGGAAATCGCCGCATGTCTGCAGTGCATACTTTAACGCAAAGTGGGGATGGATTAGAATCCCATCCACTTTGCTGTGACTGTAAAACACCACAGGCAAATTGCAGCGTTTACGCCATGTGGGGCCCCACCCTAAAGATCTGAAGCCACAGTATACCATGTAAACATCTGATTAAAAGATCTAAAACACTGAAGCCACAAATTTTGTGAAAGCTGCAATTTACCTGTTGCAGAAAATCTGCAGCGTGTTACGACCTCACCCATTCGAACTCCTGCACTGTCCTCTGGACACCTTGTACTGTGCAGGAGGCGTGTCCGTTCATGATTCCCTGCTCCCGGACTCTTGTCTTCTGTGTCAGCACTGTTAGGGTTAACGTTTGTGTGTGTGACAGATTATCTAGCAATCAAACCTGGGGCGGGTTCTGGTCTTCCTTTAACTGGCCATCAGCCCACACATGGTTGCTGGCTATTGTGTCTCTGACCTTGCTAAGCGTTTGTCCTTGCTCTTGTTTTGTATTTACTGACCTTTGCATTTTGTCTTTTGACTACTCTTTTTGGATTGTGATTTGGTACCGTTTTGTCTCTCTGGCTTGACCCTTGGCTTGCTGACTCCTCTTCTGTGTTGTGTTGTCTTGTCCTAGTCTTTATAGCACTTATCCAGAGTAGGGTTTGTCATCCAGTTGTCCCTGTCATTAGGACAGTTGCGGCAAATAGGTAGGGACACGAGGTGGGCCTAGTTTTAGGGCTCACTGTCTGTCTTCCATTTCTCTAGCAGCCGCTATTGGGAATTACTTACGGGCAATTTTAACACAGCGTTTCAGTCCTGTGTATCTTTACCATTAGGCCAGGGACACACAGAATGGGTCTGCAGCTAGTTATATGTAGTGGACATCCCAGAGTGGACCTAGCTGTGGCAATAAAAAAAAAACTGCTGAAATGGACCGGTTTTCACTGCGACTTTTAGCCACGATTCCCAGACAAATGGCCCAGCTTTTAGCCTTTGCATTGCAGAAGTTGAAATCCGCTGCCAAAGTTGCAGCAGTAATTGACACTATGCACTGCAGGTTTTTTTTTTCTGCAGTGTGTAGATAGCATTTGTTTAAATATGCACTTTGTGCAGACGCATATATATAATTCATGTGATCACAGCAGCCAGTCATTTGTCTCAGTAGTCATGCGCTGTACATGCCAGTGATTGAATGGGGTGGTCACTTGAATGATACAAGTCCATCACTGCATGGCAAGCAGAAACCACCAGAATCGCATGCTGGAGCAATTGGGGAATTAGATAAGCAGTTAATATTTAGTTTGTTTGTTTTTTTATTTTATTTTATTTTGTCACATTAGCTAGAATTTTAGTTTCAAAGGTATTTATTGAAAAGCATCATACGAATATAAAGATCACCAACGAAGAGAAAGATACAAAAAACCAAAATGATGCACATAAAGTACACGGAGACAGTGATAATTATCAAATAATAACCAAGTAATAAAACATTACATACGATAAAAAGGTATATAAACCAAGAACCAGGGATTAACATAGGGAGAAGGAGAGGTTCCAGCGCCACAATGTTAAGAAATAAGGGTGGGGGACCCTGCTCAAGGGGAGGATAATAGGCACCCCACTGAATCTCTTAAAGTAATTAGAGCTGGAGACAGTATGGCAGGCCTGGGATATTGGACAGACTAATCCAAGGCGCCCAAACATTATTGAAGATTGGGCGCGTGTCAAAAATGGTGGCATTAAATTTTTCATGAAGCATAATGGAATTAACTCTGCGCCCAACATTGGTGTTAGCCAGAATTTTACGGGGGTTGTTCAGCCCCATATTTTCATACTGATATCCTGTCCACAGGTGGATAGGCTAGTGGACGGTTGGCGTGTGTAGTTCTCCTGAACCACTCAGAGGCTGCTGGAACAGATGATCTATGTGGTCTGGGTGTCAGACAGATCACATGCTGATGAACTATCCATAGGATAGTTTGAAAATTCGACTTGGGGCCGGACAACCCCTTTAAAAATCCGGGAAACCCATTTAACTTAAAATATCTCTTTAAAGGGGCTTTTCAGCTCTTTTTTTTTTTTTTTTTTTTTTTTTTTATTGATGGCCTAACTTCAGGATAGGTCATCAATTAAAGATCAGTGGGGGGGTCTGCCAGCAAGGACCCCTGCTGATCAGTTGTTTAAAGGGGATGCACTGCTTGGGTGGGTGCTGTGACCTTTTCACTGTCTTACAGTGCCTTGCAAAAGTATTCGGCCCCCTTGAACTTTTCAACCTTTTGCCACATTTCAGGCTTCAAACATAAGGATATAAAATTTTAATTTTTTGGTGAAGAATCAACAACAAGTGGGACACAATCGTGAAGTGGAACGAAATTTATTGGTTATTTTAAACTTTTGTAAAAAATAAAAAACTGAAAAGTAGGGCGTGCCAAATTATTCGGCCCCCTTAAGTTAATACTTTGTAGCGCCACCTTTTGCTGCGATTACAGCTGTAAGTTGCTTGGGGTATGTCTCTATCAGTTTTGCACATCGAGAGACTGAAATTCTTGCCCATTCTTCCTTGGAAAACAGCTGGAGCTCAGTGAGGTTGGATGGAGAGCGTTTGTGAACAGCAGTTTTCAGCTCTTTCCACAGATTCTCGATTGAATTCAGGTCTGGACTTTGACTTGGCCATTCTAACACCTGGATACGTTTATTTGTGAACCATTCCATTGTAGATTTTGCTTTATGTTTGGGATCATTGTCTTGTTGGAAGATAAATCTCCGTCCCAGTCTCAGGTCTTTTGCAGACTCCAACAGGTTTTCTTCCAGAATGGTCCTGTATTTGGCTCCATCGATCTTCCCATCAATTTTAACCATCTTCCCCTGTCCCTGCTAAAGAAAAGCAGGCCCAAACCATGATGCTGCCACCACCATGCTTGATAGTGGCGATGGTGTGTTCAGTGTGATGAGCTGTGTTGCTTTTACGCCAAAAAAATCGTTTTGCATTGTGGCCAAAAAGTTGGATTTTGGTTTCATCTGACCAGAGCACCTTCTTCCACATGTTTGGTGAGTCTCCCAGGTGGCTTGTGGCAAACTTTAAACGAGACTTTTTATGGATATCTTTGAGAAATGGCTTTCTTCTTGCGACTCTTCCATAAAGGCCAGATTTGTGCAGTTTAAGACTGATTGTTGTCCTATGGACAGACTCTCCCACCTCAGCTGTAGATCTCTGCAGTTCATCCAGAGTGATCATGGGCCTCTTGGCTGCATCTCTGATCAGTCTTCTCCTTGTTTGAGATGAAAGTTTAGAGGGACGGCCGGGTCTTGGTAGATTTGCAGTGGTCTGATACTCCTTCCATTTCAATATGATCGCTTGTACAGTGCTCCTTAGGATGTTTAAAGTTTGGGAAATCTTTTTGTATCCAAATCCGGCTTTAAACTTCTCCACAACAGTATCACGGACCTGCCTGGTGTGTTCCTTGGTCTTCATGATGCTCTCTGCGCTTTAAACAGAACCCTGAGACTATCACAGAGCAGGTGCATTTATACGGAGACTTGATTACACACAGGTGGATTATATTTATCATCATCAGTCATTTAGGACAACATTGGATCATTCAGAGATCCTCACTGAACTTCTGGACTGAGTTTTCTGCACTGAAAGTAAAGAGGCCGAATAATATTGCACGCCCCACTTTTCAGTTTTTTATTTTTTACAAAAGTTTAAAATAACCAATAAATTTCGTTCCACTTCACAATTGTGTCCCACTTGTTGTTGATTCTAAACCAAAAAATTTAAATTTTATATCCTTATGTTTGAAGCCTGAAATGTGGCAAAAGGTTGAAAAGTTCAAGGGGGCCGAATACTTTCGCAAGGCACTGTATATCCCATGCCTTTTGTTTCATAGCAGCCGTTGTGCTGTTACAGCCTTGTCCCATTCACTTCTGTATTACATGAGACCGTATGCAATGTAAACAGTGAAGAGGTCCCAGAGCTTGTACAATTATCTTCAGTCACAACTTGGACAACCCCTTTAAAATGAAGATAGGATGTGTTGGGGGAAATGTCAAACGAATACTTAAAGGGGTATTCCCATGAACATAATCATATTTATATTTGTAGAGAATTAAAAGTTAAGCATTTTTGCAAATATAAGTAGTTAAAAATTCTGCAGAGTTTTAAACATTTTCTCTAATTTTCTTAGTGGTGACAGTCTGTTGTCTTGATCGGTTGCCAATGGATACGACCACAAATGCAGAAACTTTCTGTGGTCTGGGACTTGTCAGGAACCCGGCCATGATTTTCTTATTGTAGCTGGGTTATCATCCAGGAAAACTACATGTATCAGAAGATATCCTGGCTACAATAAGGAAATCATGGCTGATTTTCTGACTTTAGAAAGGTCCTGCATTCGTGGTCGTATCCACTGGCAACCGATCAAGACAACAACTTGTGACTACAAGATATTTAGAGAAAATCTTTAAAACTCTGCAAAATGTTTAATTATATTTGCAAAAATGTTTAACTTTTAATTATCTGCAAATTTAAAAATAGTTATGTTCATGGGAATACCCCTTTAAGTCAAAAGTAATACACTAGGTTATGCATAGTTTAGGGCATAAAGGTGACGGTGCATGACACAAGGACTAGCTCTGACGCTTTGCAAATGCATGTTCCATACAGAACTCCTTCAGTTTTCTTTAAATGGAATCTGTCAGGTCAATCTGGGACACTAAACCACCCACAGGTCTTTATAGAACTGGGATTTAGTGCCCCAAATCGCCCTGTTGTAATGCAATTCGCAGGCGCATTAAAAATAGAAAAACCTTTATACTTGCCTAGAGAAGGGTCCGATCAACGCTGTTCGGCGAGAACAGTCCGGCTTATTCATGAGCTTGGGGACCACTGCTCTAAAGTGCCATAAAAAAGGAAACTAGCATTGGTTGCCCTGGCTAACAATGCTTCATGCACCACTGTTGATAGGCGCAAGGCATTCAAACGTTGAGAATTTCCTTTATAGTTTCAGCACATTAGATATCTTCCACTTTCTAGATGTTTATTTCTCTAAGAAAATGCCAATACATTCAAGTAAAGTCGTGAATGTATCATAAGTCTCTTAGCAAGAAGGAAAATCCATCAGTTCACAGACTTGTATCTTTTCCAACATGACCTGAAAATACAATTACAAACTGTTACCAGACAGATATTTGTGCGATATTATACATTTTAGAATTTTACTTTTTTTGTCACATAATTACTTGAATACCAAGTGATGGCTGTTTTAAAAACACATTGTTTTCATTGGATCTGTTCAGACCGTCAGACTGTTTAACAGAATGTAAAAAAATAGGACATCTCCAAGGCCTTTTTTTTTTTACTGATCCCTTATAGACTCCATGAGGGATCTGTGAAAACGGGAGCCCCACAAATACGAATCAAAATTGCGGAATTTACGTTATGCAGGGCCTGGCCTAAAAGTGACAAAACTATTAAAGGGAGTCTGTCGCCAGGGTAAAGCATATTAAACCAGCAACACAGATAGGACAGGCTCAACTGAATGTAACACCTTTTCCCAATGATAATTTTGTACATTTGTTGCTGAAATATTTATTTTTCACAATATGCAAATGAGCAGTCTAGAGCACACTGCTCTAATATATTCTCCTTCCCTTCTCTCTTCTTTGAGTGACAGGGCCAGGGAGCTATGCTGAAATATAGCCAGGCCGTGATTTCTTGTGTTCATGCCAGCTTATTAGTGCAGTGTGGGGCATAGCAGTTTGGAGCAATGAAGCCGCCCCTGGTGCTCCAGATTGCTTTTTTGCATATTGTGAAATAAATTAATATCTTGGCAATAGAGACACACATTTTCATGGGAAAAAAGCCTGACCTATCTAAGTGTTTTACTGGTTTAATATGCGTTGCCCTGGTGACTCCCTTTAATACATAAACTTTTGAATGTATTAAATATTTGAATGTATTGTTCAAAAAACAAAAAAAGAGGATTTCTCCCTTCTATCAGCTTTCATTTTTCGGATGGAAGAAAAACTGCAGTTAAAAGTATATAAATCAGTCAATAAATACCTTATTTATAATCATTGTACCGACATCCCTGTTTCGATGAATGACAGACTAACGTTTTGTCTTTGTCGTTCAATCACTAGACACCTTTACTAGAAGTAATGATGGGAAATGAATGATCATTTAGCTGACTAGGGCTCTTAAGGCTAAGGCCTCACATAGCGAGACGCAGCAAAAATAATGCTGTAGAAAAAAACGCAGTGGAAACAAATTGCATTTTTTTCGCAGCGTTTTTCATTGCATTTTTGCAGAGTTTTCCTCAGCGGACTTTTTGCCCCTAGTATATCTATACGGAAAATGCCAGCGTTTCCACAGGTATAATTGACATGCTGTGATTTTCAAAAACGTGAGCGTTCTTGAAAACGCAGCTTTTCCGCTGCATATTTTATTTTCTGCAATAAGAACATGGGATTATCCAGAATCCCATCCACTTTGCCAGTACTGTAAAATGCAGCTTTTTTGCTGCGGTGTCTCTGCAACGTGGGACCCGGTCTAATGGTGTGTTTTGATTATTACTACTAATAGCAAGGCAAATAAAAACATAACTTTTACTTCAGTTATCTAAAAATGGCCTCCACAAATAGTCATAAAAACAAATTTAAGATTAAAAAGGTATGTCAAAGGTGCACAGGATATTCTCCACCTTGGACGCCCTACGTAATAGAACAATCTGGTGCTAGGTTCACACAAGTGCTTGCTCTCCGTTGTTGAGGTTCGTCAAGGGCAAACAGCAGTTACACACGGAGCCCGATGGACCCCATTGGCTATAATGGGGTCCGTTGGGTGTCCCTTGTTTTTAAACCTAAACCAGCGGAGGAAAAAGACCTTTATGCAGGACTTTTTCCTGCTGATTTTCAGCGGACGCTGCAACGGAGTCTGCAGATGTGAACTCAGCCTTACCAGTGCAATCAAACGATCAGCAAACAATTTTAGTACATTCTGGTCTGGTTGCCTGTGAGTGTGACACACCACTTGGTCATACTTCTTATTCGGAGAGGCCTGTAGGTGCCTTACCTATGATATTAATCACACATGGTGCCACAACTCAGCAGAAATTTTATCATGATAATTGTTGCCCAGTGACCAAACAATAGTAATAATAAATAGTAATAATAATAAAAATAAACACTAGCTTATATGTACCAGAAAGTGCCTAAAATGACACCTCATCCTGTAAAAATCAAGACCACATAATACTGGGCCGATGTAGTAATTCAGTTGAAACTGCTGGTTTGTAGAAGGTAAATCCTGATAGCGTGTTCTGCTGACAGCTATACCACAAATGTATTCTTTACTCTAGTATTATTACTGCTACAGTGGGGGAAAAAAAGTATTTAGTCAGCCACCAATTGTGCAAGTTCTCCAACTTAAAAAGATGAGGCCGGCCTGTAATTGTCATCATAGGTAGACCTCAACTATGAGAGACAAAATGATAAAATCACATTGTCTGATTTTTTAAGAATTTATTTGCAAATTATGGTGGAAAATAAGTATTTGGTCAATAACAAAAGTTCATCTCAATACTTTGTTATATATCCTTTGTTGGCAATGACAGAGGTCAAACGTTTTCTGTAAGTCTTCACAAGGTTGGCACACACTGTTGCTGGTATGTTGGCCCATTCCTCCATGCAGATCTCCTCTAGAGCAGTGATGTTTTGGGGCTGTCGCTGGGCAACACGGACTTTCAACTCCCTCCAAAGGTTTTCTATGGTGTTGAGATCTGGAGACTGGCTAGGCCACTCCAGGACCTTGAAATGCTTCTTACGAAGCCACTCCTTCGTTGCCCTGGTGGTGTGCTTGGGATCATTGTCATGCTGAAAGACCCAGCCACGTTTCATCTTCAATGTCCTTGCTGATGGAACGAGGTTTGCACTCAATATCTCACAATACATGGCCCCATTCATTCTTTCCTGTACACGGATCAGTCGTCCTGGTCCCATTGCAGAGAAACAGCCCCAGAGTATGATGTTGCAATCCCCATGCTTCACAGTAGGTATGGTGTTCTTTGGATACAACTCAGCATTCACTCTCCTCCAAACACGATGAGTTGTGTTTCTACCAAACAGTTCTACTTTGATTTCATCTGACCATATGACATTCTCCCAATACTCTTCTGGAACATCCAAATGCTCTCTAGCAAACTTCAGACGGGCCCGGATATGTACTGGCTTAAGCAGGGGGACACATCTGGCACTGCAGGATATGAGTCCCTGGCGGCGTAGTGTGTTACTGACGGTAGCCTTTGTTACGTTAGTCCCAGCTTTCTGCAGGTCATTCACTAGGTCCCCCCGTGTGGTTCTGGGATTTTTGCTCACCGTTCTTGTGATCATTTTGACCCCACGGGGTGAGATCTTGCGTGGAGCCCCTGATCGAGGGAGATTATCAGTGGTCTTGTATGTCTTCCATTTTCTAATTATTTCTCCCACAGTTGATTTCTTCACACCAAGCTGCTTGCCTATTGCAGATTCAGTCTTCCCAGCCTGGTGCAAGTCTACAATTTTGTTTCTGGTGTCCTTCCACAGCTCTTTGGTCTTCACCATAGTGGAGTTTGGAGTGTGACTGTTTGAGGTTGTGGACAGGTGTCTTTTATACTGATAACAATGTCAAACAGGAGCCATTACTACAGGTAATGAGTGGAGGACAGAGGAGCCTCTTAAAGAAGAAGTTACAGGTCTGTGAGAGCCAGAAATCTTGCTTGTTTGTAGGTGACCAAATACTTATTTTCCACCATAATTTGCAAATAAATTCTTAACAAATCAGACAATGTGATTTTATCATTTTGTCTCTCATAGTTGAGGTCTACCTATGATGACAATTACAGGCCGGCCTCATCTTTTTAAATGGAGAACTTGCACAATTGGTGGCTGACTATATAGTTTTTTTCCCCACTGTATGTTTCCAGTTATATGGTAGACATAGGATTAACATTAGCACAGCTTAATAGAAACTCTAGACCATTTATTACTACAGTTGTATTTTGTACTAGATTTTGCTTTTGGGTATATTTACAATGGCATAGAAATCTATTGAGTTGGATTTGACTGTATTCCAGTTGAACTAGAACTATGCAGTTATTTGAGTATATGATATCTTTTGGAGTGAAGTGTTCGATTCAAAGTTCATTGTTGTGATGAGACATCACAATCTCCAATAGGTTTTATTTCTTTTACATACATTATTTTTTATTGTTTATTCCCTTAATTGCAATTTAAAATTTTAATATGTAGATTGAAGTAAGACCAGTTTTAGACAAGTCTAAAATTGTGTCATAATAATAATAATACATTTTATTTATATAGCGCCAACATATTCCGCAGCACTGTACAATTTGTAGGGTTCAAGTACAGACAAAAAAGATACATTACAAAGAAAGTCAATTCACACAACGAGACTGAGGGCCCTGCTCACAAGAGCTTACAATCTATGAGGTAGAGGGGGTGACACAAGAGGTAGCAGGGGTGGAAACAGACGTAGCATTGCTTATACAATGGTCAGTCAATTTCGTAATAGAGGTTACTGTCATTACACATATATAAAGCTGTAGGAGCCATCACCAGTCGTGTCCTTTAACGTGCAGATGGTGCATGGATATGTACAGTTAGTCTGATACGGCATCATATCCTGTGAGGTAATGTGGTAGCGTAAACAGAGGAGGGTACGTTTTAGGGATTCTAACTACAGAAGGGTTTGCATTAGGAGTTGTGATAGGCCTGTCTGAAAAGATATGTCTTTAGTTTGCGCTTGAAGCTGTAGAAATTGGGGGTTAATCTGATTGTCCTGGATAGAGCATTCCAGAGAAGTGGTGCAACTTGGGAGAAGTCTTGTATACGAGCGTGGGAGGTTCTGATAATAGAGGATGTTAGTCTTAGATCATTGAGTGAACGGAGAGTACGGGATGGGCGATAGACAGAGATGAGGGAGGAAATGTAGGGAGGTGCAGCATTATGGAGAGCCTTGTGAATGAGGGTGATACGTTTATATTGTATTCTGTATTGAATAGGCAGCCAATGTAGTGGCTGACACAGACTGGAGGCATAGCTGTAGAGTCTAGACCAGGGGTCGGCAACCCCTGGCACATGTGGCTTATTTCCCTGGCACGGCAGCCCAAGTTCTCACCCAGAAACTTCGATTGGATCAAACACGGCCGAAACGAAATTGCTGTTATTATACTCGGTGGGGGGGGGGGGTCTCTTTAGACCCCCGAGTATAATAAGCGGAGACTTAGGAGAAGTGATGAAACATAAAAAACAATAATACTCACCTTGTTCCCTGCGCTACGCAGCGGCTGTGCGATCTGCAGGCGCTTCTGACAGCTGACAGGGCCTCAGGGGTCACGTCCAGCGTCATTACGCATAATGACGCGACGTGACCCCAGAGACCCAATCAGCAGTCGCTAACTACAGGCAGAAGCACCGAAGAGAACAGAGCGGCTGCGGAGCGCAGAAAAAGGTGAGTAGCATTGTTTTTTTTATGTTTGTCACCTCTCTTGGTCCTGCACTTATTATACTCGGGGGTCTGAAGAGAGCTATGGGACCTAATACCGTGTGCAGGGGCGGCTATGGGACCTAATACCGTGTGCAGGGACCGCTATGGGACCTAATACCGTGTGCAGGGACCGCTATGGGACCTAATACCGTGTGCAGGGACCGCTATGGGACCTAATACCGTGTGCAGGGACCGCTATGGGACCTAATACCGTGTGCAGGGACCGCTATGGGACCTAATACCGTGTGCAGGGACTGCTATGGGATATTATTCTGTATAACGGTGTGTTTTCTGTATTAAGGATGTGTTTTTGCACAGAAAACACAGGCATTTTTTTTGTGCAAAAATGCACCATGTGAACGCAGTTTTACATTGAAGTAAAAGTTCCAGTCGCCTAAGACTATATCTGCATCCAGATACATAGTGTGTCACCACCCTGAGGGTGCTGCCATACGGTGCTCCTGGACACATTTACCACTAATTGGGGGCTGTACATGGACTTTCATTGCTTCTAATAGGAAAGTACAGGAGCGTCCCAAGAAATAGCAATAAACGCATGCATCCTAAAGCATCTGGTGGCAGCACTTCTGTGTTATGGTTTGTGGTATATGACTTTAGTTTAGGGGTCGTCAGACTTCCAATTATTGACCGGCACTCCGAGTACCTCATCTTTGATTCTTTAATTAAAATCGGCACGCCGAACAAAAAAGGTTGCCTACCCCTGATCTAGACTGATAGATGAGCCTGGCCGCTGCATTCAGAATAGATTGTAGAGGGGAGAATTTATTAAGGGGAAGACCAATTAGTAAGGAGTTACAGTAGTCAAGGCGAGAGTGAATCAGAGCAACAATAAGTGTCTTTAGTGTATCTCTGGTAAGGAAAGGGCATATTCTGGAGATGTTTTTGAGGTAGAGATGACATGAGCGTGTGAGTGATTGGATATGGGGGGTGAAGGAAAGGTCTGAGTCAAACAAAACCCCGAGGCAGCGGGCATACTGCCTAGGAGTTATGGTAAGGCCAGAGACTGCAATAGAGATATCAGGGACAGATCTATTAGATGGTGGAAACAGCAGTAGTTCAGTCTTTGAGAGATTCAGTTTCAGATAAAGCGAAGACCTGATATTTGAGAGAGCAGAGAGACAGCCACTGGTGTTCTGTATTAGTGCAGGGGTGATGTCACGGGATGACATATATGATTGGGTGTCATCAGCATAAAGATGGTGTAATTCGATGGTACCGGAAGCTAAATCTGGTGATGGTTTGTCCAATGGAGGCCGTGTAGAGGGAGAAGAGCAGGAGACCTAGGACCGAGCCCTGAGGAACCCCAACGGCAAGGGGAAGAAACCGAGCCGCAAATGATATACAGAAAGTGCGGTCAGAGAGATAAAACTGGCATTAAAGAGGACCGTTCATGTCCTCATGAAAGTGCGGTTTTATATAGTTCTAGAAATCCGACTGTGCTCTGAATTCAGCACAATCTCACCTTTCCCAGTATGTGCCCCGGTAGAGGAGATATCAGTGCTGTTAGTTTCGGCACCGATATCGCCCCACTGTCAGAAAAGCGTTCCTCATAGCTCAGTGTCATCATTGGGCTTTGAGGAACGCCCCCCCCCACAGCTCCGCGTCATTGTGTTTTTCCCTGCACAGCTGAGTGTCTGAGAGTGCCATTGTGCAAGGAAAATTTTGAAGGGTGCTAAAAACCAAAGCTACAAACATTCAGTTTTCAGGATCTTTTTGGATCTGTTAAGTTGGACCTACCACCAATCTTAAAGCGATTGCATATCTTATAGACAGCAATGCCCCTTTGAGAAACAAATTAAATTTACAAGAAGTAAACACAATATCATCGTGTCAAGCTTAAGCTAGCTTTACACAGTGATTTTGGCTGCGACTTCTGTTGCGTGACCAAATATTACCAGGTCGCCTTTTAACTACTTTACTCATGTTAGTGAATGGAGTCACATTGTGACCCAAAGGGTGCTGCAGTCACAACTTCAAGTCACAAAATAGTTGAGCAATGTTCCACATGAAATCACAGTTGTGACACTCTGTCGCAATGCAACTCCATTCATTAACATGAGTGAAGGAGTCACAAGCCGACAGGGCTATCTTTGGTCGGGAGTTATGGCCAAAATCATTGTGTAGTCCTAGCTTAATAATTTCTTTGTGCATACATCTTAAAACTTTGTGGTGCAGAGTACTGTTGAAAGTTACAGTGCAAACTTAAACTACTGTAGACAGTCTACCAGACAGCCAAAACCAGACTAAACTAGACAGTTGGGTTCACACTAGCGTTGTTCCCTCCATTGTTCGGATCTGCTGACAGAGAGCCGGACCGCTAAAACAGCGGTTACACATGGACATTGGTGGACCCCTATCACTATAATGGGGTCCACTGTTTCAAAACTGAAACCGACAGGGAGTAAAGTCCTCCGTACAGGACTTTTGTCACTGCTGATTTTAGGCGGTTTTTGTGACTGTGACGCCAACGCATATGTGAACCCATCGTTAAACTGCGCCAGATTTATCAAAGTGTTCGATACAGTTTGATACATTAGTTACGTTATTAGACTGTCTAGTCTAACTTTACACCTTTCATTAGTTGGCTTAGTTTATGCCAGAAAGATGCATCAAATTTTGTGCAATTTTGGTACATTGTCATGTCCATTTTCCATGAAGCCGCTCCCCTTTCTCCCTAAAAGTGTCTAAAACACTTCATAACTATGGCGCAAGTCACATTAGACAGTTTTTTTGGTGCAAATTCCAACAGAATTCTGGGTGCTTTAATACATTGCTGTAAAGTTCATATTATAACTGGTTTGCTGCAGTTTTTAACGCATTGTGGTTTTTTTAAAGCCAAAAAAGGCTTGTTTTAAAAAAACAGACAAATTATGGAAGAATTGCTGTTTTTTTTTGTTCATCCTGTCTCCCAAAAAAAATTTAAATAAAAAGTGATAAAAAAGCATATGTAACCAAAAATACTACCATTGTAAATACAAGTTGTTGACCCCCCCCCCCCCCCCCCAAAAAAAAAAAAAAAAAAGCCTGCAGCTCTTGACATTTTCCAAATGTGGAGATTGGGGGAAAAAAGCTGCGTCCTTTAAAGGAAACCTATTGACTTTGTTCTGCTGCCCTCTCTAAGCAGCTGGCCATCTATGTGTACTTGCACAGTCGTTTTTGAGCACTGTTATCTCAATGTTTGCAGCGTGCTGCCTGTGAGAAGTCTTATGGTATTCATGATATGCCTGCTCCCTTGCCTTTGATTGACAGATTTCTCTCTATGCACAGCATAATAACACTGACAGGTTCTCTCCAAATGTTGCGCACACTGCACATCCCCCTTTCTCACAGCTCCTATTACAGCAGGCTAAGCAAAGGATGGATGTAGCTGCCAGTTATCGGGGTGAAAGGTTCCAAGTCTCCTCTTCTGGAGAAAAGCATCGGATCTGTTCTCCCCAAACAACGGCAGACATATCCTCTACTCAGCAAAGTCTGTTGTACTGTACATCAGGGGTCTGAAACACGTGGCCCCTGAGGCTATGATCTGTGGCCCCCAGGTTCTAAAGCTTGCTGAGCTTGTAGGTCGCAAAACTACAGATAATCAGGATATAATAATAAAACCAGCTGACAAAGGGGGCGCAATAGTCATAATGAACACCTCAGACTATATCCAGGAAGCAAACAGGCAACTGTCAAATCCCATCCATTACTCCAAACTTGGAAGTGATTCCACAGAGGCCTATATGAAAGAACTAAAGAGCATGATCAAGGAGTTTCCAGTCCAGATCCAGAATCAGGTAAAAGGACTTATCCCCCAAGATCCCAGGCCGGGCTGCTTCTATATGCTCCCAAAGATACACAAAGATGGCAACCCTGGGAGGCCTATCATTTCTGGCATTGGGACACTGACAGAAAACATCTCAGGTTGGGTGGAAAATCTCCTAAAACCCCTTGTCAGGGATACTCCAAGCTATATCCAGGACACCACTGACCTTCTTAACAAACTGAATGCCCTGGGCCCTCTACCTGAGGGTACCATTTTGGCCACCATGGATGTGGAATCCCTGTATACCAACATTCCCCACAAGGATGGAGTTGCAGCATGTCGGGTACACCTGGAAAAACAAAACCTCCCAACAGAACCAGTAACGCAGCTCATACAATTCATCCTTAGCCACAACCATTTTACCTTTGGAGAGGATCTATATCTACAGCGAATGGGAACTTCAATGGGGACCAGATGTGCACCCCAATATGCAAATCTCTTTATGGCAGAAATGGAAGGAACATATTTATCAACATGCACCACCAAACCTATGATTTACCTTCGTTATATCGATGATATCCTTGTCATCTGGACTGCAGGTGAGGAGGCCCTACTTCAATTTCATAATGACTTCAATGACTTTCACCCGACCATCAACCTTAAACTTAGCTATTCAGGGAGTGAAATTCACTTTCTGGATACCACGATATACATTAAAGACCACCGGCTACTCACATCAATATACCACAAACCCACAGACAGAACGACCTACCTGAGAAACGACAGCTTCCACCCCAAGCACACAAGACAATCTATAATCTACAGCCAGGCTATACGATACAATCGTATTTGCTCCGACAAAACAGACCTGGACAAGCACCTCCTGGATCTGAGGATGAAATTTCTCAGATTGGGATACAAACCAAAAGTGACAGACAACCAATTAAACAAAGCAGCAGCCATTAACAGAGACAGTCTGCTCACATATAGAGAGACCCAGAAAGAAGCCCGAGTGCCCCTAGTTGTCACCTACAACCCACAGCTGGAGATCCTACGAAGGATTGCCAAGGAGCTCCAACCTGTACTACATAGGGACAACAGACTCAAGGACATATTTCCAGTCCCCCCTCTCCTCTCCTTTCGACAACCACCAAACCTGAGGCGCATTATCGTCCGGAGTGCCCTGAAGGCCCCAACTGAAAATGGCACCTTACCTTGCCTACATAAATGGTGCATGACCTGCAAGCACATCCACACCGCTGACAGTGTACCTATCCCACAGTCACAACAGGTGCACAGAATTAGGGGGACATTTTCCTGCAGGTCTTCCAATGTGGTGTACCTCATAATGTGTGTGCAATGTCCCACCACAGGCCTCTATGTGGGGGAAACAGGGCAGAGACTCAGTCAGTGAATGAACTCACACAGATCCACCATTAATAACAGCAGAACCGATCTCCCAGTGGCCGCACATTTCTCCGGAGAAAACCACTCTATTGAAGATTTGCGGGTTGTGGTTTTAATGGGACATTTTAAGACACAGGAGAAAAGAAAAGAAATGGAGTACAAATTTATGCAAAAATTTCAAACTCTGCAATTTGGACTTAATATTCATGCCAGCTTCATGTCACACTATGTTTGAACCATGAACTGAACTCAATATTCATGCCAGCTTCAAATCACACTATGTATGACCTGTGAGGGACACAAATCACCTCCTGATAGCAAACAGATAACAGCAAGAATTACTGATCCCTCCGTCATGCACCACAAGTTTCCAGACTGTTTTTTTGACCTGTTGTAAATAACTTCTCTACTTAGATTGCAATTTTTTTTAAGGACTCTAAAATGCTTTGAAAACCATGTGTATAAAAATCTGTTAATTTTCAGTTCTTGTATCACACCATGTCTGATGAAGGGAGCGAGCACTCCTGAAAGCTTACCTCCCATTCTCTTCCCCTGCTCCATGCGCACTACTGTGATGTATGTACACATGGGGCAAGGGAAGAGAGCGCACCTGGGAGCAATGAGGCAAGTACTGACTGGGAGCCACTGGTGGGGGACATTAAATTGTGTGGGTATAATAAATTGTGCGGGGCAACTCCTGTTACGGACATTAAAGTATATGGGGCCACTGCTGTGGTTATTTCACAATAAATTTGTATTATATAGAATTTGGAAGGAATGTGGCCCATTTGCCTGGCCCAGTTTCATATTTGTGCTGTACATCCCCATACTGCTGTGCCTAGTGCACTTGCCAGCAGTTGTAGTCTGCCTGCCCTAGTGTTCTTTCCTAGTACTGAGACAGGGAGGGCAGGCTGTACAGTACAGCAAACGCTTTGCCCAGAGGATGTGGCTTTTTGTGTTTGCAGTGCAGAGGATGCATCTGCTTTTTCTCCCAGAGTCTGGTATACAGCCTTCAAATTATACAGTCATACAGTTATCATTTAGTATTACTATATAAGAGCCAGGTAGTACAGCCACACCATGACCTTTAAAATTACCACCACATTGCATCTGCTCAGTTTGGACTCCTTTACTCCAAGGACTGCCATGACAACTTGACATCACTTGTCTCTGCAGTTTGCTGTCCAGACATCTTTAGATTCTCACTTTTTTTCAGCACCTTCCTCACCTATTCTCTCCCTCTACACAAAATTTCTATCCTGACCCCTCGTTAACAATACAACCCTGCTACTTATCTTTAGTTACCCCCAAAACATTAGTGCCAAATAGATAGTGCTCCACACATTAAAAGTGCCCCCAATGTACTCTGCACATTAATAGTGTCATTCTTTCTGACCCACACTGTAGTGCACCCCTACTGACACATAAACACGTGGACAAAATGGTTGGTACCCCTCGTTTAATGAAAGAAAAACCCACAGAAATAACTTAAATCTGACAGACTGGAATTTGACAAACTACATATTGACAAGCCACAAAGCTTCTGGGAGAATGAGACATGGACAGATGAGACAAAAATCAAAATTTTTGGCAAGGCACATCAGCTCTATGTTCACAGACGGAAAAATGAAGCATATCTTGAAAAGAACACTGTCCCTACTGTGAAACATGGAGGAGGCTCTGTTATGTTCTGGGGCTGCTTTGCTGCATCTGGCACAGGGTGTCTTGAATCTGTGCAGGGTACAATGAAATCTCAAGACTATCAAGGGATTCTAGAGAGAAATGTGCTGCTCAGTGTCAGAAAGCTTTGTCTCATTCGCAGGTCATGGGTCTTGCAACAGGATAATGACCCAAAACACACCGCTAAAAACACCCAAGAATGGCTAAGAGGAAAACATCTGACTATTCTGAAGTGGCCTTCTATAATCCCTGACCTAAATCCTATTGAGCATCTTTGGAAGGAGCTGAAACATGCCGTCTGGAAAAGGCACCCTTCAAACCCAAGACAGCTCGAGCAGTTTGCTCATGAGGCGTGGCCAAAATACTTGTTGAGAGGTGCAGAAGTCTCATTGACAGTTACAGGAATCGTTTGATTGCAGTGATTGCCTCAAAAGGTTGTGCAACAAAATATTAAGTTAAGGGAACCATCATTTCTGCCCAGGCCTGTTTCATGAGTTTTCTTTTTTTTAAAATTCTGTTGAAGCATGGTTGAAAAGCAATGTCTGACTTTCATGTGTTCATTTTCATAGAATTTTTATATACAGTGCCTTGCGAAAGTATTCGGCCCCCTTGAACTTTTCAACCTTTTGCCACATTTCAGGCTTCAAACATAAGGATATAAAATTTTAATTTTTTGGTGAAGAATCAACAAGTGGGACACAGTCGTGAAGTGGAACGAAATTTATTGGATATTTTAAACTTTTGTAAAAAATAAAAAACTGAAAAGTGGGGCGTGCCAAATTATTCGGCCCCTTTACTTTCAGTGCAGCAAACTCAGTCCAGAAGTTCAGTGAGGATCTCTGAAAGATCCAATGTTGTCCTAAATGACTGATGATGATAAATATAATCCACATGTGTGTAATCAAGTCTCCGTATAAATGCACCTGCTCTGTGATAGTCTCAGGGTTCTGTTTAAACAAAGGAGAGGCGGAATGCTAAAACCGTGGTAACACACAGAGCCCGGCATACCCCCCCGACCAAGTTTTGTGGGCCCCGCAGCAAACTCTTGACTGGGGCTCCCTACTCCCTCCCTACAGTGAATTCTTGATAGTGACAGTTATGAGTGCTGCAGTGGTGTCTCAGATACTTGAAAGGGATATAGTTTTAGTACCCACAGTGAGTGAGTGGTGCATCGCCCAGCATTTAAATAATAATGGGAGGTGCATGCTGTGGGAAACAGCTGATCTGCATGGTCCTAACGGGCTAAGAAATCTATGAGATCAGTGGGGGTCCAACAGCCAGGGCCCCTGCTGATCAACTGTTTGAAGATACTGTGGTGCTTTTGCAAGCGCCGTGACTTCTTCACTATTTACATTGCATAGCATCACCATGCAATTTTATTACAGCCTGTAATAATCGTGCACGGCTGCTATAAAACACATGGTGTGTGATGTGAATAGTAAAGGGGCCCCACACAGTATAATGTGCTCCACCGCGGCCCCCACAGAATAATGTGCTCCCAAGAGCCACTTCTGGTGAGCTTTGGTGCTATTTTTAAACTCTGGGTTCTCCTCACACCAGAATATAATAACTAGAGTCCCAGGGGAAGTGATTAAAAATAACAAACACTTATATTCACCTTGCCTCACTTTTCCTGGGCATCCTCACTCTTTCCAGCTTTCTTCAGCATCTTCTTCGGTCCTCTTCTGCCTGCGACTGAGGTGATGCGCCCCAGACGTCACTGCTGGGGTCTGTGATTAGGCCTCAGCGGTCACGTAGGGCGCTCTGATGTAATTACGCTGGCGTTCCCCATGTGACCACTGGGGCTCAATCACACAATCACAGGCCCCAGCAGTGACGTCTGGGGCCCATCACCTCAGTAACACTGAGAAGACAGTATCCTCTCCAGACTGGAAGAGCCCTGGAGAGGATGCTGTGGAGTGTAAGAAGTCCAGGAGAGGTGAGTATAAGTATTTGTTATTTTTAGTCGCCTCCTCTGGACTGGCATTTATTGGAAAGGGACCCGGCGACATGCAGTCAGGGAACCAGGCTTTCCCTAACCGCTATCATGGTGGTCCAGGGCCCCTGCCGTCTTCAGCTGCTATGGGGCACAACACATAATGGGGCCCATTTCCACTGAAATCTAGGGGGCAATTAGTGATAACTATGGATGATGGGAGGGGATTTGGAAAACTGACTGCAGCTCCATTACTTTGCTGGGTCATCATAATGCTTGCATGTGACATCTTTATTACGACTTTCTTCATATGCTGTGATGTCACAGTGCACACAGTGAACTTTGTGTGTGTACATATCCTGTACTATGATATAGTGGGAATTTTCCTGTACTGTAACATCACTGTGTACTTTATTCCTGTATGGTAAAATCACTATTGTTTGTATTGTCTTTGAAAAGTGAAGGCTGCTATGGGCAACTAAGACACTTGTTCTTTAGGCTAAGGCCCCATGTGGCGTCCCGCAGCAAAAAAAGTGTTGCAGGAAAAGCCACGGCAGCAACGCATCGCGGTTCTTCCCACAGCGCTTTGCACAGAAAGCTTGCAGAGGTTTTGCGGAAAACGCTGCTTTTTTTGTTGCAGATTTTGCTGCGGTTTTTTTTTTTTTTTTTGAGCCAAAGCCAAAAATGTCTATAAAAGGAATGGGAAATATATAGGAAGTTCTTATACTTCTACATTCTGCTCAATCCACTCCTGGCTTTGGCTCAAAAAGCACAATAAAATCTGCAACAACAAAAAAACAAAAAGCTGCGTTTGCGCAAAATGAGGCCTCAGCCATAGAAAGGAGCCCCATTCTGAGTTTTGATATAGAGCCCCATGTTTACTTGCTACACACCTGACTGTATAACTGTTCCTTTGTATATGCCCCTGGCCTCCTGACACTACTGCTTGTCTTTCTCCCTTGGTAAGTGATGCACACACCTACCAGTCCACATGTTAATAAACTGTAATCCATCGGACCAGGCCACCTTTCTCTGCCGCTCTTTGGTTCATTTCTGATGCTCTTGTACCTATTGTAGGCACTTTGAGCAGTGAACAGAAAGGGTGCACTGCTATGACGGTGGCTGTGTAACCCCAAATGCAGCAAGCACTGTGCGTTCTGATACTTTACTATCATAGCCATCAACTTTTTCAGCAATTTGTGCTACAGTAGCTCTCTGTGGAATCGGACCACCTTCGCTCCCCCACTCAGCAAACCTTGTGTGCCCATGAGCCTGCCGCTAGTTCTCAGTTGTTTTTTGCGTTGACCACTTTTGGTAGGTACTCGCCACTACTACAAGACCTGCTGTTTTGGAGATACAATTTGGTCCTTGTCATATCGCTCAGATTACGCCAGGTTCACACCTTGCCTGTATTTGCTGCTTCCAACATATCTACCTAAAGAAATGACCACTTCACTTACTTCCTAATATACCCCACCCTTGATAGGTGCCATTGTCACTAGATTATCAATATCATTCACATCACCTGTCACCAGTTTTAATGTTATGGCTGTTCAGTGTAGCTATTTCCCTTTCCTCCAGTGTTTACCAATTGCCTAATTTTCATCATGCTTTCCAAAGTCTAACCTAAACTACACCATCTGCAAGGTCTGTGTTTTTCAGTTCCATTACCAAAATATTGGCGCCTCTGACACATTTGCCCTTCCATGCAAATGCCTGCCGATGTTGCTTCTGTCTGTACTCTGTAGAAACATCTAAACAAAACTGTATCTGGTGCTTCATTTCACCTGTGAAAATAATGTGATTTCCTAGGCAAAGTATGTGGCAGGCGCAGGAGACGTGCAGGGTTAATATTTAGTAGGGTGACATCTAGTCTCCAGTCACCTTGTTTTGTAGCTGACAACATGAAGTGACCTCTTAGTGCATCCTGATGCTGGAGCAGCCACTGCAGGATATTAGCTGACACTGAGAAATCCAGGGGCCAGAGGTGGGAGGAGGAGGAGTGTGACTGTGTTTCTGTGTGTGGAGGGGTGAAGGAGGGGGTTCATATATCATTGCCAAAGAGCCCATCGGAGGAAACTGGAGAGAAGTGGGGGAGGGCTGAGGCAAGATAAAGCTATGGGCACGGAAAGAAATGTCAGCCACATGCAGCCTGTGTTGTTGGAGGAGATGGCTGGAGTCCAGGGTGCATGACGGGCAGCAAGTGCAATGCAAGCAGACAGTGAGCGCTGCTTTAATTAGTTCCCACCTCCTGTAAAGTGCCCAAACGTTGCCCACTCAGTTTTAACCCGTCTGACTCTGGGCAAAGATTGCACTTTGGGCACAGCCGACTCCTCCAGCAGCTAGTAAAATGCTGAGTCCCCTCCTCCTCCTCCCCTACTGCTCCCTGTCCGGCCACCCAAGGGAGTGACCTCTGGTGCTTTGACAGCTCTCTAATACCTAGCAGAACAACCCTTCCACGGCACGCCCCCCCGACAACCATTGGCTGCGACGCCGGTACGGCTGCCGCCGATTGGTCCGTCTCTTCACCCCCCTCCCTTATCGAACGTTCAGAACTCCGAGACAGACAATATTCTGTTACATTGTAGCAAGATGGCGACTGTCATTCACAACCCCCTGAAACCGTGAGTACAAATGTGCACAATCCGCGTGTTTCCATATGAAAAAAAAGGCGCCTTTCTCAGCTGGAGCTGTGCGCATATAGAGACAAGTGCACACTTCTGCAGGCACCGCGCCGCCTCCTCTCAGCGCACGGCTCCCAGCACTGCCTTCCACTTTACCTCTTATTACTGGGGATCAGATTTTTAGGAAATGTTTTAGGTAGCGGAGCTGGAAACTAGCGAGATGATGGCAGCTCGGTGCAGGGCATGGTTGGTTGCACTCCGCAGGGCAGGATTAGCTGTGGGCACTGCAAGCAGGAGGCATGACAGCGGTTTACACACAGTTTGAGAACTTGGGGATTGAGCTGAGGCAGTGGTGACAAATGGGACTGTCACCTCGTCTTTTATCATCCACCACCCACTTCATTGATTGATATGTAGATTGTCTCCAAGGAGGAACCGATCGAGGACTTATGGAAATAGAGCCGCACGTTGTACCAGCTGAGACCACCAGCCTCTTCTCAGTGACAGCTCAGACGACTACACGACTTTTTAAGCTGGCAGCAAAGATCTGATCAATTTTGGCAGAATGCACGAATTCAGCAAATATATTTAGTATTATTACTGATTGTTGTCAGATGGTTGTCATCTCAAATCTAGTTTGTCGAAAACTATCTTTCATTTTTGAATCTGACTAGTTCAGTTTGTGCATGGTAGTATAGCATACATTTATCATATATGGTTCTGTAGATCATATTATATAAGCTTGTTATGCCTTTGGCCAAAAGTACTGTTCTGCTGTATTTGCACATTGAGGATACGTTCACATCTGTGTTGCAGGAACAGAATAACAGATTAATCAATAAAACGGATCCATTCTATGACCGACAAGAACAGATCCCAAGGGACCCCATTGACTAAATTAGGGTCCTTTGGGAATCTGTTTTCTCCCTACAATGCCAGATGAAAAATTCAGATTTGCAGGACTTTTTTGTCCACGATTTTAGACAGACTTTGCACTAGAGGCTCCGACTGGAGTCTGCGACACAGATCTGAACGTTGCCTTAAGTGCCCATCTGAAATTTCTGTGGTTTTATGGATTATTTTAATAGATACCCCTTAGTGGCACCTGTGACCCATAGGTACCCATGTTAAATGCAGTATATTTATGGTATACATTTTTTTTTTGTTTTTTATTACTGGACACTTCTATAGGGAATAGCAGAATCTGCAGTAACATTAAATAAACCCTGGCATATACCCTGGTGGTCCATAGGCCTGTTTAAAATACGTGCCAGGACCTTTTCAAGTGTTTTTAGAAAATGTACCCTGCAGATGCCATGGGTAAAGGTGAATGATCAATTGTCCAACCACCTTCCAGCTCATGTCAATAGGGAGGTTTTATGTTTTGGTTCACAATGACTGAAGTGATTCAGTAACCAAGCAGTGCTAGTTTGTACACTCTGTATTGAGTAGTGAAAACCTATGACCAGTATTAAGTGCCATTGCTTCCAATTTTTAATTGTCATTTATTAAAAACGCATCTGAAATATTTTCCAACACTGTTTAATTTGCATGTATTTGATTTGTTAGCATAAAATGATTGTCAGCCTCCCTCAGTATTGTTCCTGATTTGTTTCCAATAATTAAAGCGGTATTCCGAGTCATACATATCGATGACCTATCCCTAGGATAGCTCATCAATATGTGATCAGTGGGGGCCTGACACCCAGGACCCTCACAGATCCGCCGGCTGAATAAGGCCACAGTGTGAATACCAAGCACAGTGCATAGATATTGCAGGAGTTGTGCTCAGTATTGCATCTCACACTCATTCACTTAAAGGGAACTTGTCACCTCCTTTTTAGACTCCAAAGTAAATACATTACCGCCAAAAAGTGAAAAGTTACAGATCCCACAAAATTATGTCTGAAAGAGCACCTCTTATTTTTCATTTTTTACCCTAACTATTCCCGCCTTGTATGTAAATTAGATGAGGTCCGATGAGCACTATTCAGCTGAGAACAGTCCGACTTCTTCATGAGTTTCAGTCAGGGCACGCCTCTCCCCTGTGTAAAAGTCGGCCTCTTTTTGATTTTAGCAGGCTAGAAATCCTGCGATGCTACGTCACTGTAGAATTCAGGCTGGTCTCTAATGTGCATGCTCACGATTTCGTACGAGACCACAGCCAGAAGGGGCTGGCAGAGATGTAACCGCTGAATAAGGAGGCGAAATAACAAGTGGCGAACATGGCGTAAAAGATTCATTTACATAGCCGGACCGGATTACAAAAAATGAGATTACAAGGTAACCCGTGGGCGAATCTTTTTGAAAAAAGCGGGCTTTGTTGGCTTCACAATATTGCATCTTGTGGGACTGCTGGTTTGAGGGAGGGAAACTTTACGACAGATTCCCTTTAAACGGGACCGAGCTGCTGCTGTGCTATGAGACTGATGAACATGACATCATTGGCACAGGGAAGAGGTCTCATCCTCTGAAAGCAGCTGATTGGCAGGGGTCCCAGGTGTCAGACCCCCACTAATCAAATATTGGTGACCTTCCCCTCAGTATGTAAGTCCTGAAAAATTCCTTTAAAGGGAATTTGTCACCAACATTTACCCCACCAAACCAGCACTACCACACAATACTATGGGGCCAATCCATGATATCTTCCGTTTATTAAAAAATTTCGCCCATGCGTTATTTTAAAAATTGAGTTTTTAAGATTTTCTCCAGCTATGTAAATGAGCAGCGTGACATCACACGCGCCACTTGTATCACCGCCTCTGTACTCAATTGTTGACACCTCCTCCATCCCCTTTAACTTGTATGTTCCTTGGTAATCCCACACATGCGCAGACTGCCCCATCGACCAGACATCAGCAACTGTTATTCAATGCCTGCATGTTTGATTGCGCAGTCACGGGATTTCGGAGCTCTGTACAACAGAAAGAGGCTGGCATTCACAGAAGGGGGGTGTGGCTGGACTGTTCCTCATGAATAAGCCGGACTGTTCTCTACAGAACAGCGCTCATCGGACCTTTCTCTGGATATCTTCAGGTACAGTTGATTATAAATAACCAGGGGCTCATTGAAATCACATTTTGGAAGATTTAGAATCTACTTTTCAACATGTTTGCGGTCATGTCTTTACTTAGGGGTCAAAATCTGAGGTGACAGGTTCCCTTTAAGATTAATTTAATACAAGCAACGAGCTGCACGACCTAAGGCTACTTGTTTATTATAGCAGGTTAGCAACTTTCCCTCCACTGTTCCTTCCAATCTATATTCCCCGTTGATAATATGTCACCTCTCCTGACCTCTCTATTGTAGCAAATTCTTGTATTCCCCGTGAAATAATTCTTGATCATCTTTTCTTATAACTCTGTGCAGTACATTTCTATTATTCCTCTTAGACAATTATGATTTAATTGACAATTTCTTTTGTCAAAGGGGTGTGTCCCAACAGTCCACCACCACGAGCACTGATTGTACAGTGTTAGAGTGTGTAGTGGTAACAGCCAGTTGTCAATCAATGTATAAACCTGTAGGAGGAATAACAAAGAGATGGCGCACAATAAGACATCTAAGAAAACGTACTCCAGAATTGTTGTCTAAGGCGGAATACAATATGTTGTTTCAGGAGTGGAGATGTTCCTTTTAACAGGCTATGGTGTTTTGTTTTTTTTAATGGCTCTGGATGGTATGAAATAAAAGACCGACTTCACCTCACTACGTACCACTGCTACCATTCTAGTGATCACCGATTTTCAATTCCTGCAGAAATGATGATGTCCTGACACAGGGACATGTGACTGATCACAATGTTGACCTGCAGCAGTGATAATGCCCCTGTGTGAGATGTCATCACTGCAGCCAAGATCAGCAGGGAGCAGGCAATGTCAGAATAGATGTGGTGGATTGGTGAGGCGAGTATGTCTCAGTTCATTTTTTTTAATACCATTGTGAGCTGTTTCAAAAATTCATTTTATTGACCCTTTTAGTGCTGACTTTATAATCTTCACTGACTTTAGGGTAGCTACCTATAGGTGGCACTAGAGAGAATGTATATAATTATATTTAGCATAGATGTAGATGGATGTGTATTATTTTGAAACTTTTATATCTTCCTTAAATATATTTTTAAAACAAATTAATCAACTAAAATTGTGCGCACACTGGGAGTATTCATGTATCAGTCCGTGTCACCAAAAGACGACTTTTTGCTGTTCTGCATGAACAGAAGTAACCCATAGAAGCTTTTGATCAAATGCCTTCTTTGTTGGGTTGTTTTCATTTTTAGAACATACTAAAATATATGTGTGATTGTATATATGGAACAGGAAAAATGTCTTTGTACAGTATTAACCAGTAGATATAAAAGATAAAACTTCAGTAGATTCTTCAATAGTTTATACCTTTTTAATAGTTAATTGAAAAGATGATGACAAATCGCAAGCTTTCGAGACTACTTAGGTCTCTTCATCGGGCATTGTATAACACAATGCAAACATTTGTATGTGCTCTTCTCTCCAAGGGACCTTTGTGGAGTTAGTCGCTGCCATACAGGCGCTGTTCCTCAACACCCACAAGGGTCAGTTTTAATTGGAAGCCAATTTACCTATCCGCATATTTTTGGCATAAGGAAGGAAACCCACGCTAACACTGGGAAAGCATACAAACTTCATGCAGATGTTGCCCTTGAATCCAGGACACCAGCTCTGCAAGGCAACCATACTAACCACTGAGCCACATATTAATACATGACAGGACATAGTAATACTGTGGCAAAGGAGATAAGTGATGTAAAACAGTGCTAAAGCATTAACTAGTGGAGCAGTTCCTAGATAAGGAGTGTGAAAGTGTTGTGTTTTTTTTTTTGTTTTTTTTTGTCCTCTCTCTGAGATCTGGTTTAGTCTGATGTCACATTTTAACCACTGCCATCAATGTTTTTTACTTGTGGGTGGGGCTAAACATATTACAAAGGTTACTTGCGGTCATTGGTTGATGACCATGAGTGCACCTTTCTAGCGAGGGGACTTCAGTGTCCCCTTGTTGGGCAACCAGGGTCAAATGATAAATCATGTTGTCGTGGTTGCTTTATAACACTTAGATTGACCAAAGACAAAACAATAGCACTCTCCTCTCTTACCCACCTGCAGCGCTGGGGGGGGGGGGGCCTGACTGGTGCTGCTGATGCATTATTTGGAGGAAATAGTTGGTGATGGCTACATTTGTATTTAAAAATTTTGCAGAGTTTTAATGATTTTCTCTAACCCTCTTAGTGGTGACAGTCTGTCGTGATCAGTTGCCAATAGATACAGCCATGAATACAGGAAATTTTTATGGTCTGGTACTTATCAGAAGCCCAGTCATAATTTCCTTATTCTGGACAGGTTATCAGACAGGGACTCTACATGCATAAGATGATAACCCAGCTACAATAAGAAGATCATGGCTGGGTTTCTGAAAAGTCCCAGACCGTAGAAAGTTCCTGCATTCATGGTCATATCCATTGGCAACAAAAGACCGTGATGACTAAAGAGGTTAGAGAAAATATTTAAAACTCTGCAAAATTTTTAATTTATATTTGCAAAATGTTTAACTTTTAATTGCCTTTAAGTTTAAATATGTTTATGGAAAAACCCCTTTAAGTGATGTAGACTGACATGAATCCATTAAGCACATTCATCCCAGTTCTGAATGCATCAAAGGTTGTCATTAGTTTGTCCTTCCAGACTATCCAGTCTTCCTGAGATAAAACTCCCAGACCCTTCTACCTCTTTGAGACTTCAAGTTGCCTTATAACATCGATATTTTTATGTTGTCATGAAATCTACAGAAAGGTTTTGTCCCAGGCAGATCTGTCCTCTTCTCTTTTACTGTATGATGATGAGAGTTCATCCTCATTCCCTGTTTCTGCAGTACATATACATTTGGTGTAGTGCATGTGAAGGTACCTTGGATTTTGTAATCTTCATTTGCGTTAGGAATCTTTATCTTGTCAGTGATCATTACATTTAGGCACGTTTTACATTTATTTTGGTTGCAGGAAAATGTTCCTGTTGTCATGGGGGGGGGGGTGTTCCAGTGAGCTCCTGATGAGGATGTGCCTCACATTTAGGGGCTGCCTATAACACTGAGGGGGACTTCCAAATATTGATTTTAAATGGTCATCTTTTTGTAGTGTAGGTTGTAGTTTCTGTGCAGTGCCTTTCAATAAGGTGTGACTAGTTAAAAGCAATATTTCCAGACCCCCTCCCCTCATGTGTTATAGGCAGCCCCTGGATCTGTTAGAAAAAAAAATCAAATGGACATTTGTGAAGAATAACCAAACATAATATGAGCAGGCCCTAACTGTATTTTACATGCATGTAATAGCTTGTGATGCTAGTTTGGATGATCAGACTTGTGGTAGGAGAAGTCGATAGATTGCTTCTTAGCTATGAATGTTAAAGGGGTTGCACTATGTTTACACTTTTTTCCCTATACACAGGATAAGGGATAATTTGTAGATCACTGAGAGCCCAACTGCTGTCTCCCATACCGATCATGAGGAAGGGCAATGAATGGAGGTGGCCATCTAAATGAAGCAGTTGTTGTACAGATGTCCTGTATTCAGCTCTTTGGGGCTGCTGAAGATAAGCCATGTATGGCGCTCAGCTATCTGTGGTAGTCCTATGGAGTTAAATAGAGCATCCTCGGCAGGACTGGTGCTCCATTCTGATGGGGGTACAAAGAACACCCATTCTCACGTGGATTGGGGATATGATGTAAACTTGGAACACCTTATTTAAACCAGACTTAAAGATCACAAAAGTGTATAACCCCCGAAATAATGCAAATAAAGAAAGACTAGCTCGGCAGTTTTAATGGCAAACATGGAAACTTGCTCTGCACTACACTATAATTATAATGTCATGGGGGGGGGGGGGCTGCAGTTCCTGCATCCCTGTGTATTACAGATGAATTGTATAACTAGTGGAAATTCTCATACATGCATACTTCTGTATACACACGTACCCATGCAGCACACTTATAGTCTGATCACACTTCCATACTTGACTTGGTGTGGGAAGAATGTGTCAGTGAGAGTGGGTGATGGCAAGCAGGACAGGAAGCAGCTGCTGCATCATAGGAGAGAACCAGAGATCCGGTCCTGCAACCTAAGCATTGCATAAAGCCAGTATGCTGGCCCCTAATGGCTGTATAATACACCAGCACTCTGGCTTTATGGAAACTTGGGCTAGTGGGCTGGATTTCAGTTTATACTGATACAGTTTTGGCTTCAAAAATAAATGACAGTATTGGTCAAATACTAAAGTGTGAATGAGGTCTAGGGCTATGTTCAGAACCAAAGTGCTAGAAAGCATTTATACGCTGGTTACTCAGCTTTTCAAGGGATTCAAAGTGTATTGGTGTCTGTGGTGTATACCTGGCTATACCTATATATGACTTAACTGTTTTATTTATTTATTATGCTTACTTCTATAGCGCCATCATATTCCGCAGCACTTTACAGACATTGACAGTCACTGTCCCACATAGGGCTCACAATCTACATTCCCTATCAGTATGTCTTTGGAGTGTGGGAGAAACCGGAGGAAACCCACACAAACACGGGGAGAACATACAAACTCCTTGCAGATGTTGTCCTTGGCAGGATTCGAACCCAGGACTCCAGCGCTGCAAGCCTGCAATACTAACCACTGAGCCACGTGTTTTTTGTGTAATTCATATCTTTATTTAAAAAACTTCATTTGCCATTGACTTCCAGTCTGCTTTAGTTCTTGTAGCCTCTAGAAATATGTAAATGGATGTGATCATGTATTCCTTGTAGCTGTGTATAGTCCATTGACCATATTGGTCCAAATTTTGGCAGAGCAACCTATCCAAGACTGGGAGGAGTTGTATTTGCTTTGGCTATCATATTGTTGCTTTCTATAGAACCTCCCTTTAACTGATAAGATAATGGTGCACAGTACTGTATTTGTGCCTGCACCTAAACACTATATGGAGTAAAGTATTGTTACCCAGCTTTTAATCATTGGATTCAGGTGTTTAATTCAGTCCCACTGCCACATGTGTATAAAATCCAGCACCTACCTATTTAGTCTGCCTATACAAACATTTGTGGCTTGTTCTAAAGAGCTCTCTGAACTCGCACCTGATGCCACCGCTGCAACAAGTCAGTTTGTGAAATATCTTACCTTCTAGATAATCGATGATCAACTGTGAGAAGTATTATAGAAAAGTGTTTCCAAAACCACCACAACTTAGCTGCGAAACTGCAGGGGTCACTGAGTGATAAGAAGTATAGCACGTAAAAGTCACCAATGCTCTACTGACTCAATAACTGCAGAGCTCCAAACCTCCTCTGGCTTTTGCACAAAAACTATGCACTAGGAGCTTTGTGGCATGGGTTTTCATGGGCAGGCCGATGAATGCGAGCTCAATGCCAAGTGTAGATGGAGTGGTGTGAAGGACAGTGCCCCTGGACTCTGGAGCAGTAGAAACTTGTTCTGTGGACTCATGAATCATACTGCTCTAGGCATCTGATGGACAAGTATGGATTTTGCAAGTGCCTGGAGAACATTACCTGCCTAACTGCATTGTGTCAGCTGTAATGTTTGGTGAAGGGGGATCATTCTATGGATCGTTTTGAGGAGTTGGCCTAGGCCCTTTGTTCCAGTGAAAGGAAATCTTAATGCTTCAGCATACCAAACACTTAGAAAAATTGTATGCCTTCAGCTTTGTGTTAACAGTTTGTGCCCTAGTGTACTAAGCAAGGTCCATAAAGGCATGGTTGGGTGAGTTTGGTGTAAAAGATCTTGACTGGGCCACACATAACCCTGCCCTGAAACCCATCGAAAACAGACTTTGAGCCATTGCCAATACTCTTTTGGATGAATGGGTAAAAAATTCTTGTAGAAAACCTTCCCAGAAGAGTGGAAGTTGTATTAACTGAAATGTGGGGCCAACTATGAATGCCTATGAATTTAGAATGGGATGTCATAAAATCTCCAGTAGGTGTAATTCACTGACAAAGTAGAAAAACGTTTGATGTCCAGTTTACTATAAATTTGCTGAATATTGGAGGACATCTTATGAACAGAAAAGAAAAAGTTAAAACTCCACATAGTATGCTTTTGAAAAGCTATAGTCTCAGCTTACTTATAAAGGGAACATGTCACCAGAGAATGGAAAAGTGGATTTCCTGAACCAGATGGACTTTTCATACTGATGAGCTATCCACACGGTAGGTCATCAGTATCTGATCTGTGGGGGTCTGACACTCGGATCCCACACAGATCATCTGTTGTGACAGCCTCAGGGCACTGAAACCTCTGCAGTGGATGGGGGGGGGGGGGGGATAGGATAGTAGCTGCAATTCCTCAGACCACAACAGGTCAGATACTGATGACCTATCTGGTGATGAAAAGTTCATTTGGGGCTGGAAAAAAAAAACCCTTTAAACATATTTTTGAAGAATTTTCTTTATTTTTTTGTATTTAATTTTGCATGTCGTTATCTATATTAAAAAATACTATTGAATACTAATTTTACTATGACCACTAAGCCTTATAATACACTGATACTTGCCAATTCCGTATGGTTTTTTTTGCAGCAGTTACCTCATTTACATCACATACAGTATTACAATAGAAGATAACAACTCTATAGATAACACCACTAGCACATTATTGCATCCACGACTGACTCATCCAGTAGATGATGTCATAGATTATCTACTCCCCTTCCCCGTACATAGCATGTCTAGACCTCAATGTATTGAAAGTGTATTGTGAAATGTATACATTTGGTAAGCTTTTCTAGGGATGCCTATAGTAGGAGTATTAGTGCTAATCTTGGGGCATTACTTTCATAATAATCTACAACAGCCCTATCTGGTTCATGACCTAGGCTATGAGTGAGAGACCCTCTCCCTACCCTGGCACTTTCCCTAATACCTCTTGGAAATACAAGACCCTACATATTTCAACTGTACACCATTCATCAGGGGGCGCAGTATACACAGTCAGTAGCTAATATGTACTTAGACTTGCATTCCTGTATTCTGGTAGGTGTAATGTGTAGATGTCTAGATCTATAGTGTATATAAAGATTAGTATATAATCTATTTTATGTGTGGCATGTGTGTTTGATTGGAATCAAAACAGTAAAATATCCGTCACAATTATAGGATTTCATCATATCACTGCACTAGTACAATCTTCTACTTAAAGTGGTATTCCCAGCATCCCCACCGATCAGCTGATTGAAGGTGTCGCTGTTCCTCAGAATAAGCTCAGCTCCACACCTTATGCAGTGGTCATGAGCCTTCTGCCGATTGATAGGGATGCTAACAATTAGACATCCTCTGCTAAAGTAATCAGAGTTTTAAAGGGAACCTATCATCCAATGTGACAGATTGTACAGGGATAGCTCAGTCACTGATAGGACCGCCTCCTTGTCATCTTGGCATAGTTAAAGAAGAGATTTCAATTGATAAATGTGATACCGAATTTTACCCCGCAATTTTTTTTTTTTTTTTAGCAGTTTGCTCAGGTCCTCCTGCGCTATAACACAGTTGTCCAGTTTCTGACAAATGTTATTGCTTGTACATAGAATGTTCTACAATTTTCCAATATACTTTCTGTATCAATTCCTCACAGTTTTCTAGATCTCTGCTTGCTGTCATTCATTCTGTTACTTCTAGTGGATAAAGATCAGTTCATGGTCATGTGATGGACACACAGGTGCCCAGCTCGTTACAGTAACAGCACAGTAATCAGACATCTGCCTGGTAACGAGCTGGGCACCTGTGTGCTCATCACATGACCATGGACTGATTTTTATCCACTAGAAGTAACAGAATGAATGACAGCAAGCAGAGATCTAGAAAACCGTGAGAAATTGATACAGAAAGTACATTTGAAAATTGTAGAACTTTTCATTATACAAACAATAACACTTATTTGTTGAAACTGGACAAATCCTTTAAGTTGGCAGTTATTTGTAAGTATAGATTGGCATTATAAAGCTTATAGACATGAAAATTAGCTATTTAAACCTCTTCTTGCTACAATGTTCATATACAGTAGTGTGCAAAAGTTTTAGGCATGAGAAATGCTGCAAAGTAAGAATGCTCTCAAAAATCAAAGTGTTAATAGTTTATTTTTGCCAATGAGCAAAATGAATGAACAAAAAAGAAATCTAAATCACATCAATATTTGGGGTGACTGCCCTTTGGAGGAGTCCTGGAAGTGATTATATGGCCACCACAGAACTTGGATCTCAACATCATCCAGTCTGTTTGGGATTACATGAAGAGACAGAAGGATTGGAGCAAGCCTACATCCACAGAAGATCTGTGCTTAGTTCTCCAAGATGTTTGGAACAACCTCCCTGCCAAGTACCTTCAAAAACTAGCTGCAAGTGTACCGAGAAGAATTTATACAGTTTTGAAGGCAAAGGGGATCACACCAAATATTAATATGACTTAGATGTCTCTCCTCTTCATCCACTTTGCATTTTGCAAATGACAAGAACAAACTATTAACACTTTTATTTTTGAAAGTTTTTACTGTACATCTTTGGATAATAAGATTTTCCATAACCGGAAGTACTTGTAGGTTTTAGTGATTGTGTGGACAGAGTTCATGTGAACATCAGGGGGACTGCAGCGGTGTTTGGTATTGCGGCACAGTTGCAACTCTACTTCATTTACTTGACTGGTCTTAGGCTATAGTATCAGACATAGCACAGGGACATAAAACCACTGACTACTGCAGGACCTTTGTACCTGTAATTCAGGTGCATTGTCTTAAGAATCATGACTACAACCAACAGTGTAATCACATACCGGTGTCCTAATGGGCAGTACATCGGTATTAGAAAAGTCGCCAGATTAAGTTGTTGAGCTGCTGTTTTGTAACACCTTGACAAACACAGTGTGCTATACTGTACTGTATATCCATAATAATGTCCTCAGTACCAGATTTTCCCTGTGACCCCTTTAAGCAGTGACTGTAACATGTGTAGCACCAAAACCTACGTTGATTTGCATACTGCTAATTGCATTTGCTTGAAGATCATGTCTTCTCTTCCTGAAATATGATCATGTCGTCATAAATACTTTTCTGTCTTCAGTCCTGATGTTTGAAGCTATAAATAGAACTATCCCCAGGATGGACATGGTTGGCATCAGGGGCAATGCTTGACTTTCTGACACCTGCAGTAAATCAAGACATAATTCTGCTGTAAATGGAAAATGTGTAGGTATACATCGTATTGCCAAAAGTATGTTTACCCCTCCCCTTATATATTTTTTCAGGTGTTCTATATGAAAGCCAGCTGCATAAAATCAAGCACACAGATATGTCATCTCTATTGATCAGCAAAAAAAGGATTACAAGTCTCATAATATACAAAAATTAGGGAGCTCCAAATCAGTAATACTCAATGATGAATAATCATTCCTCAAAACACAATAATCAATAATCAAATGAAATATAAGCAACATAATCTGTATTAATCAATCCATCAACATATCAAGTTGTAAGACTAATTAAAAACAAAGTAAATTAAAAACACAAACGATGGTGTGGTACAAATGGATATCTGATAGATTCATCATATAAATACAAGACTGGTCTAAATATTTCATCAATAAACACACCCCACACATTATATAAATAAACTCCCATCCCCAATCTACAGTATATACATATACATAAAATAAATCCGTACACCAACAATTCTAAATCCCCAAATAAATATGCAAGTAATAAATAAGCAAAATTCAATACCAAAATAAAAGCTACTTAAATATCCAAAAGTATTTCATACTCCAACAGAGAAAACCGTATATAATGTATGTATCACCAAAATAAATATTAACCCCCCCCCCCCCCCAAAAAAAAAAAAGAATGATGGCTAGTTAGGGGATTAAAGGATAAATAACCAACCAGCCGTGAATTTTAATACCCATAACCACATTGTCCAGCATTGTAATATTTCTATTGACGGTATAGAATATTTCTATTGGTGGTATAGAAGAGCTTAGTTACTTTAAACTTGGCACTGCCTAATGGTGGATTCACACAATGCAGTTAAAACATGCATACAGTTTTGGTATGATTTTTGGTCCACACTGTTTTTTTTTAATCTACAGGTATAACATGTTGAATATTGTTATTTCACCTGCGAAAATCAAAAGGGATCAAAACTGCATGCAGTTTATCCCAGTGTAGATTTGATTAGGACTGTGGAGTCCGAGTAGAAGTCGGATAGTTTGGATAGAATTGGAAAAAAAGATTGACTCTGGCTTCAAAATAAAATGATTATTTTTAATTATATTATATAGATGTGTGGCATGTTATTTTCATAGGAATCCAATCACTGACTTTTCAATGAATGAAAAAGATATTTACTGCTTCTAACTGATCATGGCTGTCAGCCATTTTTGAAGGAGTTGGAATTGGGTTGTAAAAATTGAGTTGTCTGAGTTGGCGGCTTGGTCGACTGACTCCATTGCCCTGCTTTTGATGCAGTTTTAGCTGTACCTAACTACACCATGTTAATGTACCCAAAAGTTAGCACTTTTCGCAAAGTCAGTTTGGAATTTCTCCTCTGCTAAATCTGCTCCATTCATGGGTAAGTGCTGTTAATATGAAGTGGACACTACAGCAACCAGTTGGTAGACCATGCAAACTGCTGAATGCTGAAGCCTGTGGCAGTAAAAATGGTCTGTAATCTGTAGAATCACTCACTATAGAGTCCTCTGTTGCCCCTGGAAATGACATGCTCACAAGAACTGTGTCAGGAGCTCCATGCAGAGAGGCCTAGGGATACAATGTGCACTGTAGACTTAGAGTGGTGTAAGCACTCCGCCACTAGACTCTGTTACAGCAGAAATGTGTCTCTCAAGTGATAAGTCATACTTCATATCTGCCAGTCTCCTAGATGAATCTGGGTTTGGTGGAAGCCCAGAGAGCACTACATACCCCAGAGAATAGCACATACTATAAAATTTGGTAAAGGAGGGAAAATATGGGACCGTATTTTTGCTTTCTTTTTTTTTCCAATGGTGGATAAGGTTAATACTACAGCATAAAAGAATATTTCAGACAGTTATATGCTTCTAACTCTTTGGCAAGAGGCTGTGCCCTTGAGCTCAAAGTGAGGTCTGTAAAGACATGGTGTGATGAGTGTTGATGGCATTGCTTTACTGTCGTTCTAGCCCAGTGACATGAGCCGTGATGCCAGGAATAGGGCACGTGACCATTGCGGCCATTGATTGACTGCAGCGATCACATGCCATCTGCATGTAAACAAAGACCAGAAGGACTGTCTAAGATCAGGCGCTGAATCAGCAGGGGAACGGACAGGTGAGTAATGATTATTTTTTTTAGTGTAGGCTGTTTCCAGCTGGCTTTATGTATTTATTTTTTAGAACCCGGACAACCCCTTTTAGGGTCTACATCAGACCATTCTGTTACTTTTACACAACAAAAATGACATCTCACCACACTGCTCACTTTATGACAAAGCCGGCACAGATATACAGTAACTTACACTTGCAATCTATTTCCTGCTGGCTGAATCACTTAGGGATTGTTTGTACAAATCTTTGCTCATATGTGCTGTGCTAGCGCTTTAATCCACTTTTACATGTAAAATGTTTGGTAAAGCTGTGAAATTGCCCTAGCAATGCCTAAGCATGGACAACAATCTTTTACATCTCCTAATCATAAAACTTCTTTGTATACTGATAGAAGATTTATGAAGCTGCAGTTGTAGGTGGTTGCATCCATCTTACTCAATATGTGCCTATTAAAAGTGATGCTGACCCAGCAGATAACCACACACGATAAAGAATGCAGCTGTAATGCATCTTCCAAAAATCAACCCATCATTAACCATCTTAGTCAGGTACACTGCCCTTGTCCGTCTGTAAATGACACGTATTAAATTAATCATTGTCCATCACTTTTCTTAGATGTTAAGTGTAGGATTTCCTATTGGAATGTTTAAGGCTCGCTTAAAAACATAAACATACACTGTAAGTCAGATGACAGAGGCATCCATATGTCCTACAAGTTATGGTATACAGCAAGTACAGTAAGGTTATGTTCACACTGTGAAAATCTGCACCATATTACAGTAGCATCAAAGTTTTAAAAAAATTTCACCGAGGTGCTGCAGAGAAGAATCTGTGTGTAGATCGACATGCGGGTTTCAAATCTGTAGTATATCTGATTTCTACCGCAGAATCCACAGGTGTGTGGATTTTGCTTGAGATTTACAGAGGAAATTTCCGATAAATGTGGACTTACCTTTTAAGTGCTTCGATGGCACGTGATTCCCTGGGGATTCAGGTCCTAAGCAACCAAGTATGGCGATTCGCCTTTTGAATGGTCAAATAGGAAGCATTTAACAAAGACATGAAATAGCTATAAAGTCTCGCTCTGCTTTGTTTAGCCGGTATTCCATCATTCTGCATCACTAGTTTATGGATTGAGAATGTTCTGTTTGTTTCTGAATGCTAAAAAGCTGTAATGAACAATTGTATATTGGCAGAGGGCATGAGTTGTAGAGTTTGTAGAGCTGTTTTCATGAGTGCGGGCGCATTAACAAGGACAAGTAAGGTACAGCACACCTCAAACATGATGGTCACATCCAGCATGTCCAGTAATAGACGGGGCCATGAATCACTGTGTGTTTCTATACTACAGGCTGCACACTTAAAGGATGTCGACTATTTTTCAGTGTGTCTTAGTAAGATATATGAACATCATAGACACAGACATATGAACAGCATAGACACTATGACAAGAAGCTTCTTTTGTTGGCCTTATCCCAGTTCATCCATGTACAGTATTATATGGGTGGCCAGACAGTTCCTCTGTTGCCAGTATTGAAGGGTGAAAGGGCAGCCGATGACAGCCTTATTAAAAGCAGCTGTGTGGCTAGGAGCTTTTGGGCGCTGGGCAAGTTTCGATCCTTGCTGGTTTTATGTATCCTCTATGGAGCAGCCTGTATAGATGGCCCACAGTAAGTGAATATTATGGTAACATTACTTATCCTGCAGCCTCTGCTCTATCGTACATGTACTGTATTGTATGCGCTTTGCCATATAGAGTTCTCTGTTCTTGTATGGTCATACACTGCCCTCTAGTATATGGTGCAGATATGCAGTGCATCAAGACAAGAAGATAAAGCTGTATACTGTCTGTGTGTAGATTTTTGTCATAGACAACGGGATCTGCCATAAGTGTTTGGTGGGTACCTCAGCAGTCTCCAGAACAGAGCCTCCTAGACTCCCTGTTTGCAATAAAGAGATGTCACCCTCATCTGTAATACTAGTAAACATAGGTTACACATGTTTCCATGTCTTTATGGATTATATTGTAGAGTTCCCCAGTGTTTGTGGCTGTGTGCTGCAGGTCATTGAATGTAATGTACAGTACCTAGATTGAGTCAAGGAAATACAGCCACCCCTGAGGCAAACAAACAGTGCCCCCTAAAGGTTAGTGTCAGGGTCTCTATTTCAGTGGGAAGTATTTAGACTGCATGTAGTTCATTCCCCCATGGTTTTGTGTAGTCCTGTACATTTTATTTCTTCTGTGTTACTGTGGAATAAGGGTTTTTTCCATAAATCCAGCATGCCCCAATACAGCGTTCAGCGTTCGTCTTTATCTGCTGTGAAGGGTCTTTTTACATTTAACTCTCAACCAATTAAAAATGCAAACATGGGGTCCCTGCAATCCCTTACTGTAGACGTGCACTTTGGCTTGCTTCCCTGTAGGACAGCATCAACTTTATCAAACTGGAAGACTTTCAAGGGTACCGGTTGCTTAGCAGCGAGAGCGCAGTGTCTAATACTGGTCATCTCAAGGTTGAGTGTCGAGATAATTCACCACAGTGTCGAAACATCTGAATAGAAAATTCTTCTGGAAAGTGTGAGGAGGAGACCTGATTAAAGAAGCCGAATCTACTCCGAGCTGTAATTACAGAGAAGCTTCTGAGGAAACCATCATTGCACCGACTTGTGTGACAAACTTTTAATATTCCTTTCATCCCTGTGGTGCACCTCCCATAATTCATAAGCCTGCTTTACTCTTTGTTGTGGCTGTATAGGTATTAAAGGGGCACTTACAGCTTAAACTTTTATGAGTGACATGCAGGATAGTTATAATGGTGTTACAATTCATCTTCCCAATCGCACTGATCATCTCACCTTTCAGTACGAGTGACACTCAGGGTCTGGACACACTGAGGCAGATCTGCTAATACTGTGTAATATTTAGGCAGTGTAAACAAGGACTAGACAGTCTAAAGATGTGTTCAGTTTATTATAGTGGCTGGTGGGTAATAAATATGGTACTTCTTGATAAACACTTTACAGCACTCCTTTCAAATCACACACCTTTGTTTTTTTTAGCTAAAGTCAAGAGTGGCTTGAAAAGGATGGGAAATATAAAGGAAGCACTTACATTTTTCCCTTCTGTTAAATCTACTCCTGGATTTGGCTCAAAAAACCGTAGCAAAATCTGCAACAAAAAAAAGGTGCTTTTCCACAACAGGTGGCCGCAGCCTAAAACACATAATACATATGGGGCAAGGCATTTACTTTTTTTTTTAAAGCAAATATGATACAGAATTCTGACACATTCAGATTAGTTCTTCTACAACATGCCTTTATGGACCCTGCTTTGTACATCGGGACACGGATATGCAGAAAAAAAAAGAAAAGGCCCTCACTAAAATCTCACAAAGTTGGAGGCATTCAATTGTCCGAAATGTCCTGGTATGATGAAGCATTCAGATTTCCCTTCACTTGAACTAAGGGATCTAGGCCAACTCCTGTAAAACAACTCCATAGCATTATCTCTCCTCCACCAAACTTTACAGTTGATATAATGCAGTAAGGCTACATTCACATTTGAGCAAGGATGTCCATTGTTCTACTCTGAAGACCAGAATAATGGACGAACAGAGTGCTAAAATAGCGGACACATACTAAGCCCGACGGACCACATTGGCTATAATGGGTTAGGTCGATATCATTTTAATTGAAAGCACCGAACTAAAGAGATGTGTGCAGGAATTTTTTGTCCTGCGATCTAGGCTGACACTGCAAACGAGTCCACGAACAGGGAATCTGAAGCCTGAAGCACATAACGTTCTGGCATTTGCCAAATCCACACTTCAAATCCACACTTCAAATCCACAAGTCCATAGACTGTCAGAGAAGCATGAATTGTAAAGGCAATAAAGAAATAGCACTGCTCCATTCAGCAGGCTTCACATATGTATAATAGCCTAGATCAGTGATGGCGAACCTTTTAGAGACCGAGTGCCCAAACTGCAACCCAAAACCCACTAAATTATCGCAAAGTGCCAACACGGCAATTTAACCTTAAATTAACCAGGATCTGTTTTATAGTGACCGTGCAATGTTATTACAGCCTGTAATAATATCACATGTCTGCTATAAAACAGATACTGTGTGATATAAATAGTGAAGGGCCCCAGACAATACATTTCACTCTGAAGTGGCCTCCAGACAATATTATATGCTCCAGAATGGCCCCCACACAGTATTATATGCTCCAGAGTGGCCCCCGCACAGTATTATATGCTCCACTTTGGGCCTCCACCCACATTATATGCTTCACAATAAGCCCCCACACACAGCTGTATATGCTTCACAGTGGGCCCCCACACAGTAGTATATGCTTCACAGTGGGGCACCACACAGTAGTATATGCTTCACAGTGGTGCACCACACAGTAGTATATGATTCACAGTGGGCCCCCAAACAGTAGTATATGCTTCACAGTGGGGCACCACAGAGTAGTATATGCTTCACAGTGGGCCCCCACACAGTAGTATATGCTTCACAGTGGGGCACCACACAGTAGTATATGATTCACAGTGGGCCCCCACACAGTAGTATATGCTTCACAGTGGGACACCACACAGTAGTATATGCTTCACAGTGGGCCCCCACACAGTAGTATATGCTTCACAGTGGGGCACCACACAGTAGTATATGATTCACAGTGGGGCACCACACAGTAGTATATGCTTCACCGTGTCCCCCATACAGTAGTATATGCTTCAGTGTCCTCCACGCAGTATTAGATGCTTCACAGTGTTCCCCATACAGTAGTATATGCACCACAGAAGGCCCCCACACAGTAGTTTGTTACTTACCTTGTCCCACGAAGACCGTCCTCCTTCTTCTGTTCGCAGGCGCTGATGATTTACGTCATCGTGCCTGCGTCGGGGCAGAGGTCACACTCTGCAGTCAGTGTAGGCCACGAACCCCGGCCTATACTGACAACTTTCAGCTATATGTGCATTTGCACATACAGCTGAAAGAAACGATCGCTCACCAACGTGGAATCCTGTACCGGATACCCCGTTAGTGAGCGATCATGGCGACGGCGCGCGTGCTAACTGAGAGGGCTCTGTGTGCCCTCTCTGGCACGCGTGTCATAGGTTCGCCATCATGGGCCTAGATCATGCAGACCACCACTCATAACAGGGGCTCACTCCCATCATGTACAGCAACATCCAAATGAGAAAATAAAGAGGGCGGTACACTTACTCTATATCCCGATCTTTATTCAAGTAGTGCAGGTAAAGGTAGGCATCACTGATCACAACACACAGCAATGGACCTTTTCGCACTTACACGCACTTCTACAGGCTGAAGCGTGATTTCTCACTCCATGTTTTCACTGCTCCAGAGTCCAGTAGCGACATGCTTCACACAACTCCATCTGACACTTGGCGTTGTACTTGGTGATGTAAGTCTTGCATGCAGCTGCTAGGCCATGAAAACTTACAGTATGCAGTGATGCTCCTGGCGCACAGTTTTTGTGTTGATGTTAATGCCAGAGGAGCATTTGTGGCGCTGCAGTTACTGAGTCAGTAGAGTGTTGGAAACTTTTATGCACTATGTGCCTCAGCACCTGACATCTCTAACTTTTTGTGGTCTGCCTGCACTTTGGTTCTGACTTGCTGTGGTTCCTAAATGCATCCACTTCTCAATAATAACACTCGCAGTTGATGTTGGATTATCTAGTAAGGAAGACATTTCACAAACTGACTTGCGGAACTCTGGAGTTTAGTGAGCTCTTTAGAACTAGCCATTCTTTCACAAATATTTGTAAAGGCAATCACAAGGCTACGTGCTGGATTTTATACATGTGGCAATGGGACTGAATGAAACAAAACTGTGGAATAGCCTACTTTAGCTGACCACTTTAATGCTTTCCTGAAGGAAGGTAACAAACACTAACGCTAGGTTCACACCTGTGTTTGGGTTTCTGTTCGGGGGTCTGCTTGGGGACCCCCCGGACGGAAACCTAATCCACTTAAAAAAGCGATTACCTGCTGCTAGAACCTTCATTCCCAGGCATTGACAGAGCACTGTTGCACCTTCCTTGGTTGAATTTCTCCAGGAGCTTCTCCTTATAAGGAGAATGGAGGCCCTGTTGTTAGAGGATTCCCCCGATCCTTCTAAATTTGACGCTCTCTGGTGGCCTTGGGTGGTGTTTCAGGAATCACCTGAGTTCTCCTCTTTCTTCTACTGATATGGAATTACCTTGATATTCTTCCTTTTAGGAGGTTATTGGTTGTTCTTTTCTCCCCCTGTTGTCCCCTCCCCTTTCTCCCGTATGTGTTTTCCTGATTGCAGCTTCCAGTGTGTGCCCCCTTTGTCTGTTTGCTCATCCCCCATTTCCTTGAAGATGTTGTTCTTACAACTCCAAATAAATGGGCCTATTGTTTCTCTTTGTTCATCTACTATGTTCTGAAGCATTGGGCGGGCCCCCCCCCCCCCCAGCCGCCTTCGCACCATTTGTTCAGTCATGTTGTTCTTGCCCCCTTTGTTATAAAATCTTCAATAAAATTTGATTAAACATAAAAAAAACGGTTACCTGCGGAAACCCGCAGACTATAATGGGGTCCGCTGGGTTTCCGCCCGAAAAGGATGAAAAATGTGGAGAGAAAAGCGCTGCTTGCAGCGCTTTTCTCTCCGCATTTTTCAAGTGGAATGGGGAACGGAATCCCTCAGCGGAGAGCAGGCGCAGGTGTGAACCTAGCCTAAGTGTATAAAACTTCTTGCTTGAATGTTATCTAATCCCTAGTAGCCCCATGTTACCAGTTGAACTAAATAAATTAATAACCAGGAAACTTGTCATGTAACTATAAAATACTATGCCACAATTTCAGGCTTAATAATACAAACTATTTTATCAGTTTGGAAACAAACCAACTTACAAAATTTCTATGGCTCTTGGACTTCATCCGAAGTCTGAAATCCTTGTTTCTTACTGAGGAACAATGGTGAATCTTCCCAGGAGTGGCTGGCCTTGAAGATTACAATAGTGGACACCATGAGGTCAGACTTCCAACGACTGCCAGCAAAAGTAATTAAGAAAGGGCTCATTCACAGGACTGTGTTCTTGAGCTGTGTGCTAGCCATTACATTACCAGCTAGCACACAGCCCCATAGCATTTAATGGATCTCTTCACTCCATTGTTCTAATGGTCCATGTGAACGATCCAAAAAAGGTAGAATGTGCAGTTTCTCGGGCCGAGTTCACGGATCCCTCAACAGACTCTTATATATGAAGGATCTATGATTACCCTCAGGAATGTCCTTGGCAATAAAAAAACGGGCTCTTTTGTATGAATGTAGTCGAACACTCACAGATCCATCACAGGAAATCTCTGACACAACTTTCTAAACTAAAGACTATTCAAGTCAGTGGTGAATGGCTTAGAATGTCATATGCAGCTATGGCACCTGACATACTTTGGTGGGATTCTCCTTTTAAAGATAATTCCACAACATAGGTGATAAGTGTTTGATCCATGGGGGTCCCACCAATATAATAAGCAGGGCTGTAGCTATAGGAGATTCAGAGGTAGTAATTGCTACTGGGCCCTCTAGCCTGGCCCAAAAGGTCTCTCTGCAACATTACACCAGTATTGTAGACCGCACATGGTAAGTGGTCAGCCACATTACAGGTTTTACATTGGGGTCCAGGAGCTTCAAGCTATGCCTCTAGGGACAGCTGATGTTTGTTATGGTGGGACAATTTGTTTAATATTACATACAGAGTTTTGTAAGTTGACCTGATGTGGTTAGGGAATGTATGATTCATAACTAATAGTAAAAAAAATAAAATAAACATTTGATTTATATGATATCATTTTTGGTTGTGCTGCAGAATCTAATTCTTTGTTACACTATCCCCAGTGCTTGTTCCTGTGTGTTTGGTAAAAAACGAGTTAAAAAGATTAGGATCCTGAGGATTAATAATCTAGAACCATTAATAATGCACAGCTATTGAGCCATGGATAGCTGCCATTATATCTATCTAGTGGCTGACTCCCACCTTAGCTGACTGTAATGAGATCGCTGCCAGCAATGCGTGGGGTGTTCGAGATGACAGTGAAACTATGGGGAGCAGAAAACTGTTCAACCTTCTTCATTTATATGACATTGGCCAGAGATACACCACAGTGTGTTCTGCTCTGTGCAATGCACAATTTTTTGGTAGTTTTTGTTGCTCCTTTTTGTATATAATGTATATTTATGGATCATAATCAATACTTAAATGCCTGCCTACTTGCAGGGTGAACGTAGGTGGTTTTGGACACTGATATTTTCCATTGTGTGGTGTTGAAATTTTACAGTGTTTACACAGAGGTTGTTATGTGCAGTCATGTCTCAAATGTCTTAAAGGGGTTGTTCAGCAATTAGACAAATGACGATGGTGTCTGGGGCAGGTGTAACATGAAAAAAACAAAAAAAAAAAAATATACTCGCCTGTCCCTGACACTCTGTTATCCACCACTGTAGACCGTTCAGTTATGTGCAGTCCCCGGAAGCCCTGTGCTCTATGTGACCGTTGAGACCAATCAGTGGCCTCAGTGGTCACATACATCACCAGTCTCTTTCCAGTGTTCCCAGACCCCTCCGTAATTTGTCCTTGACAACCCCTTTAACTGTGTAACATCTTTTAAGCCTACAATGCCATAGACAATGCCAATGTGCTGTGCATTGCTTATTGTTGGTTGACATTTTGGTGGTTTTAGAACCTGTATACATAGTTATGGTTGCAAGTTACAATGACCAAGAGTGAAATAATGTCATAATTTGAGGGAGCATTGTATGAGGAATATGAAACCAATACTACAGTGGAGTTTGAAAGAATTATTTTTTTCCTGCCGGTACTTGGCAAATGGCACCTGGCATTATTGGGGGTATCTCTTTCTTCCTTTGGATCAGCACTGCAGGATAATAGGCTAAACTTAATGGAACCACTAAACCATGTTACGAAATGCCTTATGGTAGGATACGTCTTAACATTTTAAAGACCTTTTTATTTTTGTTTTTTTTTCTTTATACAACTAAGGCCTAAAGGGGTATTCCCATGTTGGATATCTATGGCCGATCCACAGAATATACTATAAATGTCTGATAGATGTGGCTTCCATCTTATCTTCTATGTTACTTGGGGGGGAGTTTCCCAAATCCTGTCTCATGACTGCTTTGAGGTGGTCACACGTGTGTGCCACTTCTATGGGATTTCCGAAAATAGCCAAGCAATAAACATTAGCATGTAAACTGGAGTGTTCTGATTGCCTACAACAAACAAAGCTTTAAAATGGCGAGGAATTGAAACCTAAGGTACCATGGAAAGTTCCATAACCTTTCATTTTTATAGGGATTAACCAGTTATTAAATGAATTTTCCAGCACTTTGATGTTGATGACCTTTGGATAGGTCTTCAATATCTGATGAGCAGAAGTCCACCACCCGGCAGCCTCAAAGATTAACTGTTTCAAGAAACCCAAGTGCTCACATGAGTTCTGTGGCCTCTTCATTTGATATCAAGCACTATACATTGTATAGCGATTATACTTGGCATTGCAGCTCAGTCTCATTCACATGGGGCTTACGCTAGGGTCACACTAGCCTAGTTGCTCTCTGTCGTTCGGGTCTGCAGGGGACCTGTACGATGGAGAGCCGGACTGCGAACATAGCGGTTACACACGGACACAGGCGGGCCCCATTGACTATAATGGGGACCTCTGGGTGTCCACTGTTTTCAAATTGATCTGACACCCAAAATCGCCCCCCAATTTGATATTGATGACTTTAAGGTGTATTCCCATGAACACAAACACAGTTATATTTGTAGATAATTAAAAATGAAAATTTTTGCAAATATAATTAAACATTGTCTCTAACTATCTCAGTATCTCAGTCGTGACATCTGTTGTCTTTATCGGTTGCCAATGGATACGACCATGAATGCAGAAACTTTCTATGGTCTGGGACTTGTCAGAAAACTGGCCATGATTTCTTTACTGTAGCTGGGTTATCAGGCAAGGTCACTACATGTATGAGAAGATATCCCGGCCACAATAAGGAAATCATAGCTGATTTTCTGACCTTAGAAAGGTCCTGCATTCATGGTCGTATCCACTGGCAATCGATAAAGAGAACAGATGTCACTACTGAGATAGATAGAGAAAATCTTTAAAACTCTGCAAAATTTTTAATTACTTATATTTGCAAAAATGTTTAACTTTTAATTATCTGCAAATTTAAAAATGGTTATGTTCATGGGAATACTTCTTTAAGGATAGGTCATCAACATGAAACGTCTGAAAAATTTCTTTAACCTAAAACCAGAAAACGTTTTGAATGGAGTTTAATACAGTACAGTAAATACAGTAAGCTTCATAACAAAAGGTACATTTCTATATGAGGCGAAGTTCACATTTGTGCATAAACCGCCAGAAATCGGTGGAGAGAAAAGTCCTGTACAGATTATAGTCTATATGGCGTCTGTCCACGGGTAACCACTGTTTTGGCAGTTGAACCCAGCGCTGATGTGAACCTAGCCTGACAAAGTATACACACTTCTAATATACTTTGCATTGCAATTCTTTCATTTCTGTCATGATCTTTGCTTAAAATCTGTGAATAAAATGGTGGTTATTGTTAGCATTTACTGGCTGAAAAATCTATTTTATCTATTCCTACGATTTCACAGCTGCAGTTTGCTCCTGTTTAGATCAATACATTGTAACAATCAGCCTAGAGTTTGAGACAGAGTGTTTAGTGTTTTTAGACTGACACATTGTAACAAGCCCTTATCTGTGTGGGCATACATTTATCATTTATGTTGCATTTAATCTCACTTCCTTCAACTGGATGTTTAGTCTTATAACATAAGCAGCACCGCCAGAATGTTCTCATACTTGCTTACTGTAGGTTCTTATCTGCGTCTGCCTTCCTGGAACGCTCATCTAAGGAAAAGGGAGGAGACTTTAGTTAAAAAGTTGTTGCTTCTTAAGTATAAGTATCGGAGTATACACTTAATGACATTGTTCAATTTAATGGCTGACATTCACTACACAATGTATAACTAGAATTTAGTGGTCATCCTGCATAACTTTTGTGCCTGCAAGTTATCCCAAACAGTATGGCAAATCTACCAACATTTGGATTCACACCTGCGCTCATTGCCTGTTCACAAAATCCGTCCCCCATTCTGCTTGAAAAATGCGGAGAGAAAAGTCCTGCAAGCAGTACTTTTCTCTCCACATTTTTCGGGCGGGAATCAGGCAGACCCCAGTATAGTCTGTGGGTCTGCGGGTTTCCGTGGGTAACTGCTTTTTAAGCGGATTGGGTTTCCGTTTTTCAGGTCCCCAAGCGGACCCAAAGAACGGAAACCCAAGCACAGATGTGAACATAGAGTAACAGGAGTAAAACAAGTTATCAAAGGACCACAAGCACCCTTTTATGTAATACATGCGCTGACCCACATATACAGTAAAATAAATGAAAAAAAAACAAAAACAATGACAAAGAGTCGTAATGCACTTTTCTCAGACAAGGGAATCAAAGCATGCAGGGAGCGTTCTGCAGTAAAGGAGTTAGTAGCTGCCATACAGACGTTCATCCCCAACACCCACAAGGGTCATTTGTTTTACGGGAAGCCAATTTACAAATCAGTATATTTTTGGCATGTGGAAGGTAACCAGGTTACCTGAAGGAAACCAATGCAAATATACAAACTCCTTGCAGATTTTGCCCTTGGTCGAATTCGAACCTGGGACCCCAGCTGTGCCAACAATGAAACAGTGATACTATTTGTAACCACAGCTGTAAGGTTGGGGAGACACAGACAATAATCGCAGAGGGTTATCCACTGAAAATTCACCAGCAGGTAACCCACTGCAATATACAGTATTGGCAAAGTGGATGAGTGTGTGTGTGTGTTTTTTTTTTATTTTGTTTGTTTTTTTTTGTTTTTTTATACAGGGGGTTGACCTGGATTAGGAAAAATGGTCTTTCTGCTTTGGTTTTGTCTGGTATTACACCTAAGCTGCTTTTACTTGTATAGGGAAAAGCTGCAGCACCACACACATCCCATTGACAAAATGGGACAAAATGACATTGTTCTAGGGGAAAAATAAGAGACTTTTATTTTTCCTCCAATTCTATTCTGAACAGTTTTATTAAAGGGGGCTCCTTTGCAAAATATATTGGTAACCTAATAGGTCATCAATATCAGATGGATGGGAATCCGAAACCCAGCACCCCCACTGAACAGTTGGTCTCAGTACCGGATAGATAGTGAATGGATCCGGAAGCAGACATCTCTCTTTTCTTTGTAGTAGTTGTACAGAATCACTGCAGCTTCGCTCCAATTCGGGTTATTGGTAGCTGATCTGCAGTACCTGATCTGACCACTATACAGAGAACAGCACTTTCTGCTTCCTGTTCCATTCCTGTGTATCAGTTTCTTTAAACATCTGAGCAATGGGTGTCCCGGGTATTGAACCCCCTCTGATCTGATGTTGTTTAGTTCTTTAGAGTAGATTCATATTTGTACCCCAGGAAACCTCTTTAACCATTATCATAAGTAGACATAGTAAAAAAATAAGTAAGATTCTTGTATAATAGGTGTATATATACATCATTGAGCTACTGTATATACGGGGTGATCTGCTTCAGTGAAACAGTATGCCTATCCATGTCTGCGGACTACAAAATATAAACTATTTATCAAATTGGCTCTGTGGGATGTAAATACATTCATTTTCTATACTGTATTTACTAATGCTTTGAAGTTTCTACATAGTTCTGGATGATTTCCTTGTTTAGAGTTTGGTAAATACACATATCAGTGTATAAGTAGTGTATATAGTGTAACTTTGAGCAATAACTGAAAGTCTGTAGAGCTTTACTTGCTCCCGGCATTTCACTTATCTGAGTGGTGTTTTTATAGAGATCCTCTGTGGTCCTCTGCAAGGTCATGGGTAAAGCCTGCTCTGACTGTCCTATCATTACCAACTAGCCTTGTTGACATAAGCCATCCAATAACTTTTGTAGGAAACACTTGTCCTACCAATGACCACATTTTTATAACTTGTATAGCATGTGGGTAGCAATTTAGGTCACTGACTGCTAAAGAGGAGGCGGATATAAGAACATTTGTTAATTTAAGTGGAAACTGCACAGCAGCACGTTTTATGGTTTGTTGGTATTTGGAGCCCTGTTGCAAATGGAGTTACAGGGGTTTGCCCAGCAAACTGGAAAACCCAGGGGGTGGGAGGAGTTTGTTTAAAATAAAGAAGCGATTCTCGCCTTACCCTGGGCCTATGTTTCAGTGTCAGGTCCCCCGTCCCATTCATTGTCCACACTGGTGGGACCAAAAGTGAAGTGGCTCAGAATACTGCCAATCACTGGTCACATGTTGGGTGCTGATGTATTAACAGTCACATGACTGGTACACAATCCTCCTATCTCTAGTGAAAATGTCTACACATGAGCATGCTTTTGAATGGGAAAGTAATTTTTGAAAGTGAATTGGCAACTTTAGACTTTTGCTAATTAAATCTTTGTCAGCAAGCAACAAGTGGACTGTTATGGGTAGGACAGGTCAATTAAACAAAACCAAACATCAACCTGGATAACCGACGGGATTTTGTTCAGTTTATTTTTTCGTTTCAGTTATTACAATAGTCATGAGGTGCTACCTGCAGTTTCGTTCAGACCGAACACATCTGAACTGAAACTATTGTTATATTCTGGGGTTTCTTCAGACCCCAGAGTATAATTTGCTGAGGCCCAGGTAGGACTGGGCGATTCATTGAAAAAAAACGAAACTGAACATCAACCTGGATAACCAACTTGATTTTGTTCACATCGTTAATTTCGGATAGGTTATTACAATATTTGCTGAGGTCTTGTGGCTTCATGACACTTGCCACGGGGCCTACGACCCTTCCTTTTAAAAAAAAAAAAAAAAAAAATAGGCCATCACCTGCTGGAGTTAGTTCATCAGGTAACATGCCCTGTTAACTTACCGATCCTTAATCCTGCCTTAGATCGCCTCCAGGGGGCCCTGTGCGTCCCATATCACATTGCTGACAGGGACGTGAAATGGGACAATGTGGGGAAAATTCCAAATCCTTATCAAGTTATGACATCACTGATCCTCTAAAACAAAATAAGATTAGTTTTATTTGTTAACAAATAGGAACACACACCTAACAAGCTATAGTGTGTCTACCCACAGACTTCCAATATACACCAATTTTTATACCTTACTGGTCACATGATTTTATGGGTTGGCTTTTTCACAATATACAGAAAAATATGCTGACATCATATAACATATATCAAACAGGAGACAGACAAAAATTAGAGAGGAATAGAGTAATTTATTAGCTCTCTTATCTTTTTATACACCATAACTGTGTGTTCAACATATATAAATAGCAAAACTAAGTTTACAGAGATGAGGGGAGTTCTTCATCCTCTGTCAGACTGACTGATTACTTACTGTCTCATTCTAGTACTTAATATCAATCATTACAAATACTTATATGATGTAATGTAAAACAAAACATTCCCAACAGACACACAGGACCCCCTGGAGGGCTGAACGGGATGTGAAGATGGCCGTGGGCAGGAGTGTGGATCGGTAAGTAGGGCCACAGCAAGAGTATTTGTTGGGTTATTGCTAGTTTTGCAAGGTTCGCTTGGTTGTTTCATTAGGACCGAATATGTCTGAACCGAAACTACTATTATTATACTCTAGGGTCTCTTCAGACTCCAGCGGAGGGGATCAATATAAAAATAAGTGTTACTCACCTCTCCTGAGCTCCAGCACAGGTCTTCGGCCTCTTCAATGACATCACAGACACTTTTTTTGGGTCAGACCATTGTTACAACTCATGCTGTCATAACTCGCATCTGTGACATCGTTGAAGAGGTCTGAAGACTGGCATCAGAGCCTAGGAGAGGTGAGTAACATTGTTTTTTATGTTTGATCACCTCCACTGGGCCTCTGCTCATTATTGTATGGGGTCTGAAGAGACCCCCCTCCCCCTTCCCCCAAGTATAATAATAGTTCGTAGGAGCCAAACCTGAAATTTTTGCAATATTTGTAACGAACACCGTAGGGGCCACTGTGACACATTATTACTGTGTGTAAAGGCCGCTATGGAACATTATACAGTCATGGCCAAAAGTTTTGAGAATGACACAAATATTATATTTTCACATGATCTGCTGCCCTCTGGTTTTTATGTGTGTTAGTTAGATGTTTTTATCACATACAGAAATATAATTGCATTCATATTATGAGTAACAGAAGCTTATATTGACAGTTAGAATGAGTTAATGCAGCAAGTCAATATTTGCAGTGTTGACCCTTCTTCTTCAGGACCTCTGCAATTCTCCCTGGCATGCTCTCAATCAACTTCTGGACCAAATCCTGACTGATAGCAGTCCATTCTTGCAGAATCAATGCTTTAATTTTGTCTGAATTTGTTGGTTTTTGTTTGTCCACCCGTCTCTTGATGATTGACCACAAGTTCTCAATGGGATTAAGATCTGGGGAGTTTCCAGGCCATGGACCCAAAATCTCTATGTTTTGTTCCCTGAGCCATTTAGTTATCATCTTTGCTTTATGGCAAGGTGCTCCATCATGCTGGAAAAGGCATTGTTGAGCGCCAAACTGCTCTTGGACGGTTGGGAGAAGTTGCTCTTGGAGGACATTCTGGTACCATTCTTTATTCATGGCTGTGTTTTTAGGCAAGACTGAGAGAGAGCCGATTCCCTTGGCTGAGAAGCAACCCCACACATGAATGGTTTCAGGATGCTTTACAGTTGGCATGAGACAAGACTGGTGGTAGCGCTCACCTCTTCTTCTCCGAATAAGCTGTTTTCCAGATGTTCCAAACAATCGAAAAGGGGATTCATCAGAGAAAATGACTTTACCCCAGTCCTCAGCAGTCCACTCCCTGTACCTTTTGCAGAATATCAGTCTGTCCCTGATGTTTTTTCTGGAGAGAAGTGGCTTCTTTGCTGCCCTCCTTGAGACCAGGCCTTGCTCCAAGAGTCTCCGCCTCACAGTGCGTGCAGATGCACTCACACCTGCCTGCTGCCATTCCTCAGCAAGCTCTGCACTGCTGGTAGCCCGATCCCGCAGCTGAAACACTTTTAAGAGATGGTCCTGCCGCTTGCTGGTCTTTCTTGGGGCGCCCTGGAGCCTTTTTGGCACCAATGAAACCTCTCTCCTTGAAGTTCTTGATGATGCGATAGATTGTTGACTGAGGTGCAATCTTTCTAGCTGCAATACTCTTCCCAGTTAGGCCATTTTTGTGCAGTGCAATGATGACTGCACGTGTTTCTTTAGAGATAACCATGGTTAACAGAAGAGAAACAATGATGGCAAGCACCAGCCTCCTTTTAAAGTGTCCAGTGGTGTCATTCTTACTTAATCATGACAGATTGATCTCCAGCCCTGTCCTCATCAACACCCACACCTGTGTTAATGGAGCAATCACTGAAACGATGTTAGGTGGTCCTTTTAAGGCAGGGCTGCAATGATGTTGAAATGTGTTTTGGGGGATAAAGTTCATTTTCTAGGCAAATATTGACTTTGCAAGTAATTGCTGTTAAGCTGATCACTCTTTATAACATTCTGGAGTATATGCAAATTGCCATTAGAAAAACTGAAGCAGTAGACTTTGTAAAAATTAATATTTGTATCATTCTCAAAACTTTTGGCCATGACTGTACTATGTGAAGGGGCCACTATGGGAAATTATACTGTATGGAGGGCCACTGTGGGATATTATAGTATGTTTAAATGGGGCGTTACACCGTGCGGGGACCAGGGAAGGTGGTGCTATGCCATGTGGGGGTGGGGCCCAGTCAAAAGTTTGCTATGGAGTCCAGTCTTTGCTATTTACGCCCCTGGTCTGAACAAAGCCACTGGGCGCGAGGTTTGCCCAACATTGTCATACTGTAAAAGGGGTGTGGTTTAAAAGGGGTGTGACCTAAATAATCGCCATTAATTTAAGTATGGTGAAATGCCCAATTAATGCGGATTTTGATTTAAGTCATAATCTCCCAGCCCTAAGCCCAGGCAGGGTAAGCAAACAAAAAAAAAAAAAACAGTGTTACTCAGCTCTGCAATGCAACTCCCTGTTCCCAGGCATTCAGAAGTCACGTGGTTACTCATAGATGCAAGAGTCTCAACACCAACTCAGTGGTCACTGACATCAATCAGAAGGCCAAAAGAGAACAGAAAGTCTCACTGGAGCCCAGGAGAGGAGAATTACCCTTTTTTTTATTTTATTTTTTTTTATTTTGGATTCAGCATCGTAATCAAGGCAAAATGCCCGATTAATCATGATTTTGATTTCGGCCCTAAGCATACTGCTCTAGTTGTTTGAATACTCTGATATGTGAAGAGGGAGTGATGTCGAAGTAAATTATGTCCATCACCTGTTGTTAGCAATCCTGCCTGTTATGATACTGATATGACTGCAGTAAAGTGATCTCTACAGAACAGGAAGTGTCAGCCAATTATAAATCTTAGTGTCTGATGTGAAAATTGCACTTTTTTTTTATTATTAATATGAATAAATTAAAAGACTCCATCAATCAGCTGGCTACTAAAAAACTGGCTTCTAAACACCTGATGATACATTCCCTTTATTTATTACTTCCCTAACATTTTATTTCTTCAGATAAATATATGTGGCATTCGGGGCCCCTTAACAATAACTTGGATAGATTGTCTCTGAAAGAGCCGCCGCTTCTGCGTTTCCCAGGCTGGAGTGCTTGTTAATTCTCTGTAAGCTTGTGTAATTCACCAGAATGATTAAAATATTGTTTGAAGCTTTTATTGTATAAATATTTTCTGCAACGCAAATGCCTGTTAAGAGCTAAATTTGTAAGGATGTGTTTAAACATTAGCGCAGCCAGACGTGACCGCAACAACATAGTCATTTAATGTTCTGATTCGTACAAGTGTTTAGACAACTGGCTGGTAGCAGGGTTTTGCATGTGAGCTAGTGAAGGCAGCACAAAGATCTCCACTCGTGCTTCACTTACTTGACAAGTCGCTTGTGTTCCATTCTCTGCAGAAAGTCTCCTAGGGACTCGGGTTGCATCAGCTCAAAATATTTTTCGCGGCTGGAGCTCCTCTCAATCCTCCTTCACACTTCACAGCTTGGCTGATGCAGCTCAGGGAGGGACGGAGAGCCAGAATTCCAATTTTATCTCTTCAATATTCAGATGACTGTTTCCAGTCTGTCTAAGCTGTCACCCCACTGTGTCCTTACTGCTTACTGACCTGATGCACCTGATTTTATTTTCTCTAACAAGAAACTTCTGGGTCTCTTACTTTTTTATTTTTTTGCTAATTCTGCGTGGTTTCTTGATGGCGCGGTTTTAGATTACATCTTCGGATAGCAGATTTGATTGTGGCGTCAGTATCATTTTTGAGATTTAGTTTGTGTTTTGGATTAACTGTTTAAGCTCTGAAACAAAATGAATGATATTAAGAGGATTATAATATGTACTGCAATAATTCAAAAGTCTACAAAAAAAAAATGGCCCGGTTTTGTGACCTTCATCAAAACCCTAGGTGGATTTAGTATGTTGTCATCTTGTTAGTATGCCTACTCAAGTAAATATGGGTACCTCAGAGTTTTGGTTAGTGTAAATCTAAGATAAATTTATTTCAAGAACTCTTAAGTGAAAAGAATTGCTCAAGTTGGGCTAAATCTAAGATAATGAAGGGAATCAAATATGTTCGGAATGGCTGTAGAGGATAGCAGCCAAGTACTCCACTATTATGCCATTTTATTACCTTTTTGATTGATTGGTAGGGACTCAGTTACGTCCATAACCTTGAATTAAACATAAACTTTCTGTACTTTACCTAATAGATAAAGGAGGGAATTAAAATATTCCTAAAATGGCTAAACATGGGGGCTCTAACATAACAAAATGTTACTCCCCTCTCCATGATCTCCTGCACCTCTGGTTCTTGCTGCTCTCCTCTCCGCTTCCGAGTGTCCGAAAAAGAAAAAAATGTGGAGATGTCTACTTAGTGACTGAGGCAGGTCCCTGCAACCAGTCAGTCATTGGCTGAGCGGTCATCTCCAAGCATTTACTGTGTGTTGGGGATATCAGAGAGGATTGGAGTGTTATTGGGGAGGGGGGAGAGGTGAGTTACTTTTTATTTAAGGGCTCAACTTGCTCGAAAGAGCACCTTCAGCCAAAGTGTAAAACTACTGAAAGTGCTCATGTGGGCAAAGTTGTTGTCAGTGGTTAGCACTGTTGCTTTGCAGTGCTAGAGTCCTAGGCTCAAATCTGACCAAAGACGACAATTACAAAGAGTTGTATGTTTTTGTGTATGTGTTTGCATAGGTTTCCCCTGGGTACTTTGGTGTCATCCCGCTCAAGGTACTTTAGATTGTGAGCCCTATATGTGCTGGTGACTGACAATGTCTCTAAAACACTGCAGAACATGTTGGTGTTATACAATTAATGTAGAAATAACTATTAACTAATAAATATTTAATGAGAAATAACTAGATGTTCCTATCAGGAAGACTCATGCTTTGCTCCTCTTGACTTGATTGACAATTCCCTGGCCTCCATGCGCTACCAGCCATCTCACCCATGGAAGGGCTAGGTTGAAGGCAGAACTGCATGACTATTCCTTATCTGGAATTCTATGTGGTAATTTGCACATGTTGTTTTATAAAGTAATTTCTGAAACACTTGACAACATTAACATTGCAACAAGGAAACCCTGCAAGAAGGAAAATTCTTGGAATAATAGCACATCTGCGCTGGGCTCTCCATTGTTCGGGTCTGCTGGGGGTCCTGAACAACGGAGAGCCCGTCTGCTAAAACAGTGGTGACCTGCGAACACCGCCAGGCCCCATAGACTATAGTGGGGTCCGCTGGTGTCCGTTAGCTTTACTCTGGTTATATCGAAACCGGCGGAGAGAGAAGTCCTCCATGGAAGACTTTTCTCTCCACCGATTTTTGGCGGTTTTCACCGCAGATGCGAACCTAGCTTCACAGGATCTATAGACATGTTAATGACATGCAAGTGATTAAAAAAAAAAAAAAGGAAACAAAATATTTAAAACATCTCAGTTTATTCCGTGTCGAGCATGAGCACCACCAGCTCCCTTTGCAATTGACCAATGACATCCCAGACGTGCTCGATTGGAGACAAGTCCAGAGATGCTGCAGGCCATGGTAGCATGTTTAGGCTACGCAGGCTGCTTACAATAGCATGAGCAACATGCGGCCTGACGTTGTCCTATTGATAAACAGCTCCTGGGACACTTTTGCAGAAATGGCTATACCACTGGTTCTTTGACCAAATCAATGTATCTCCGAGCTGTTAGTATATCTGAAATGAAGACTAGAGGGGTCCAACCATTATACAATACACCATCACACACAATTTTGGTGTGATATTCCTTTGTGAAGGCTTCTTCCCACATGGTCTCCAGACCAATTCCAGGTATCATTGTGTCCAAGAAATCGGGGTTCTCGCAGAAGAGGATAGACCACCATTCCAGCCTCTATTGCCGTCTTGCTGTGCACTATAACAGCCTTTGAGAGCAGTGTGTGAAGTCAGCAGAACATCTATAGCTGGACGTCTTGCTCATAGTCCAATGTCGGACAGATACCTTTTGATGGTTATGTTGACACTGTTTGGCACCCTATGCTTGGGATGTGACATCCAGTTTCACTGACAGTACAGAATGGATCACTACACACCATTCTTAACCTCTGTGCACTTCTTGCTGCCATTCCAGTTTTTTGTCATTCTCCCATCTACTGGGGACATGCGCATAGCAATGTAATAGAGAGATAAACCAAGGTCTCTCAGATCGAAGGTTTCTGTCCCTCTCAGTTTGCGACAAGTCCTATTTTCCCCATAACTGCTTAGTCTGGCAACCCGTCACTATGGGACACCCTGTTCCTATCCCTTTTACACTGCGCAGATATAAATGATTGATTGGACATCTTTGGCTGTAAAGCTATGAAAATTTCAGGCTGACCACTAACTATATAGGCAACATCTTGCACATTTTTAAAGTGATGTGAACAAACCCCAATGCATGTTACCATAAGTATTGGAATGGATATGCCTTCTACATGTGCATCATTTTAATCTGAAACCTATGGCTCTAACCATAGGTCCCAGCATGCCTTGAATGCTGCATATGTTTACAACAGCTGAAGAGCCACTGGTTGTAGAGTATTGAGAATGTATAAAGTCAATCTATGCACGAAAAGTTAAATATATGCAAAGTACATAAATAATGCACCTGCATTGAAAGAGCACACTGAATAATGTATAGGCAGATATTGATAGCTGTCCAGTGAAGTATCCAGTAGTAAAGCATGCTTGGCAATGTAGTTCACAGAAGCTCATTGAGTAGAAAGGTAATGCGTGCAGGGCAGCGTAGCTGCTTTTCACAGACCTCAGTGGCATTTGCAGTCTAATGTATTACAAGTAGAAAAAAAAAAATTAAATAAGAAATTTACTCTTCCTCCCCAAAAAACCCAGAAAAGGAAATATCTACATCTCTTATTGTACATTATATTCAGTCTATCTGTCCTTGGGACGTCGTTAGTGGTTTACAGTGTGGCTTTGCACCTGCCATATCTTGCCTTTCACACCTCTCTATACAGAGAAAAATACTTTTTTTTTTTTTTCCTGGTAAAAATCCAAGTATTCAATCAGAAAACAGCAATGCTCTTAGTAAAAGATCATCTCTCTGCACAAAACAGTGGCTGGGTTTTGATGAATACTGAGTTTAGGATTGCAGGCTGCAATATATGACACTTCTGTGTTTTGGGTGGCGAGGTGGCTGGCAATTTATTTCAATGGGGTGACCAGAGGAAGCTATTTAGGCCCTTTGTTCCAGTCTGCCAGCCTGAATATAAAGCAGGAGAGCTGATTCCCTCACCTAATAGGTGTGAACTCTACAATCTCCATCATTGCCAGTTGGATATTAAGACCATGAACTGGACTGTGCACATCATGCTGCTTTTGACAATTAAGTGTTGTGACTGTCCAGTACAGACCCCATTCTAGTGCTGGGTATGTCAGCCCATTTTCTTGTAAGTGAACAAATTGCTGGCTGTAAAGAAAATTCATTTAACCCTTAATTTGCTAATGTTGTCTAGCATTTAGCCATTCTGCACACCACTGTGCATGTATGGATCTATTCACTTCATGATCAGTGAACATCATGGTTGTGTGTGCGGGGCCACAGAAATTAATAGATCCGTTAAAACAATGGAAAGCACATAGAACCCATAATAAATAGTCATTTACATTAGCCCTTACACAGAATAAATGGAGACAGGAGAGTCAGACAGTGTGCCAGATCTATCACTGTGGTGCATACTGTTTGATAGATTTGGTGCTGTTATCATGTTTAGGCCACCTCTTGGGTACTGTAATTTACAACAGTAATAAATCTGGCGCGTTTTGGAACTTGACACAGTTGCTTTCCCTTAAAGAGTACCTAAACTTTCCAACAGTTTGATTTTCTAACAGCTTTTGTGTGGATACATTTTGTCATATTCCTTATTATCAGGTTTTGGCTCATTTCTATGAAACCCTAAACTGAAATCCACTTTCCGATCCTTCCTTATGATCTTCGGTTTCTCTTGGCTAACAGTACATAGGCTAGGTTTGCTGATCACTGCGATTACAGGTGGGTGGCTCTGATACACCGCTGAGATTATGATGCTGGAGACAGGAAATGGCAGGAGAGGAGATCTCTTCAGATAGACGTAACTCGTGTTTTATAGTGCCTAGAACAGAGGTTCTGATGCCATATTAAAGATAACACCAGAAATGTCACCAGAAGAAAACACAATCTTGAATGAGAGCTGCATGTACAGACATATATACAGCAGCCATTCCCTACTGTATTTTTAATTGGTGATATCTTCATTTTTTTTGCAGCTAGACCTGCGCAAACTTATATGAAAACCTTATTTTTAAAATGACAAAAGAATTACTGTTCTAGGTGCCATAAAGCCTAAGGTACAACTAGTTGAAGTGACTCCACCCTTCCCAGCCTTCTATGCAGCATGATACGTCAGTGCTATAAAAGAGACTCTCATAATCACAGTGATAAGCAAACCTTCCGCATGTGCTGCTAGCAAGACAGGAACAGGGCATCGCAAAGAAGGGCCAGAAAGTGGATTTCAGCGTGGGATTTTATAGAAAGGAGCCAAAATTTGTTAGAGGACATTTCACCACCTCCACCAATTCAAGTTCTTATCATCTGTTAATAAGTGCCGCTCTAGTGATTCCAGCACAGTTGGAATTTTCTGTCTAAACTTCATGGTTTCTGAGTAACTAGCTCAGGTAGTTTTGGTGCCTGATGTGCTATTTAAACTCTATAATGTCAGAAGGGCAGTGTCAGGCAGGGGGTGTGATTCAGAGCTCCAATCAGAGACAGTCGGTGTCAGAGCTCAGAATCACACCCCTTGTCTGCTCCTGCCTGACACCGCCCTCTGACAGTACAGAGCCTAAATAGAATATCAGACCCCAAAACTAACAGCATCGATTGCTCAGAAATGGTGGGGGATAGAGGCATAATTCCAACTGTGCCAGAATCAGTAGAGTGCTGCCTAATAATTGGTGTCAAGAACTGGACTTGTTGGAGGTGGTGAAAGGCACAAAAACCTGACATGCCTCACGTTGTGTATAGTATGGACATCAGAAGCAACCCTATACAGCTGATCAATGGGCTGGCTGTCTGCCTCCTAGATATCAGATAAAGGATAGGCCATACAATCCAATATCTTGGATATACCCTTTAATGTGACCATTCCAGGCTGGAAAAAATGAAATCTTCCATAACCTTATTTTTGAACATGTTCTTTCTACATTGAGTCCTGATTTGGTGGTGAAGATGTTAAACGGTAAAGCTTCTAATATATTTTTTTTTTTTTTTGCCTTGGCACAAAAGGGGAGTGTGGAGACTGAGTGATGGGTACAGGCAGTTGTCTAACCTCTCGGCTAACCTCAGGAGAAGGAAATTAATTGCTCTGTCAGAGCCACTGGAAGCCCCGGAGAGCTGCTGCTACTGCAGCCCCATTCAGCTGCCAATGCAGAGGATTCCAGAGGAGAAGCTAAAGCAATGCAGCAGGACACAATCATGACAAACATGCAGCATTCGCTGCTCCAAAATGAACAATTGTAAAATACTACCAAAAATAAGCAGAGCTCATGGAGAGTGCAGCCTTTCTTCTGACTTCCGTCAAAGCTTTTGTATTTTTCCTTTTGTCTGTGGAAATAGAAGAGCAAGCCAAACACTGATCTGTGCAAAAAGCAGAAGGTGACATTTCATTGTTTAATTTGTTCTTCGAGATAAAGAGAACTTCTTAGAAAGGAAAGGAAAATTAAGAGTGCAGAAACTATATTAAATTGACCTGTGTATTTGACAGAGTATTTTCTGGCTTTTTACTACATCAAAGGCCCAGTTACATTTTAAGGTTATTATTGATTTGCAAAGGTTTGGCTGGGATAACTACATCTTGTAAGTTTCTATTAGTCACAACTGAGAGCCGTGTCTCGGCTCAGAGCAGCCTGTGGCATCTGATGAATGCAAGGAGCTGGATTTCTAATGACTGGAATTGATCTAAAGGTTTTTTTTTTTTTAACTCCTCAAAGCATCACATGAATTTTAGACCATGGTGCACATGTATGATTTTGGGGCAGAACTACCAATACTTGGTGACCGGAATGATTCTATAGTAGCAGAACATTATGGGACCAATTTATCGAGGTTGGCATTTTCTGTGCTACTATATAAAAAAAAAAAGTGCCCAATTTATAAAAAGCATCCACATAATAATGAAATTGGTGCATTTTTTTCCAGTCCAAAAATCAGAACATAAGCAGGCAGCCCAGAGTTGCACAAACATTTGCACTTTTTTTGGGTTTGGTAATAATAAACTGATCTACAAGTTTTAGTGCAGAAGTGCAATTTTTAGCTTTTAGTAAGAATAAGAATACATTTTAATTATACTGTATAGCGCCAACTTATTCTTTACAAATCATTGGGTTCATGTACGGACAGGATGATACATTAGAGGGTAATAAATCAGTTCACATAGTAGGAGTGAGGGCCCTGCTCACAAGAGCTTACAGTTTGGATGAGTACCCAGTTCGCGCCAAATCAAATGTGCATATAAATGTAGGCCATACTGCCTGTCAGTACATCTGTGATTCCAGGAGTCTATACAGACACTCCCAATAGTCTGTTATATTAAAATACGCCAAATATAGAGAGAGCCTATAAATCATACATTTTAATATTTATTTGAATGCTGCCTGCTTTAAAAAGTCACTGTTTTAAATAAAGCTGAATGCTGCCACATTGTGGCAAAAACATAGAAACCTAAAACACAGTTGCTTATAACTATTACACACAAGTCCACATTTATTTTTTAGTTTATGCCAGATTTTGGCAGAAATTAGTCAGGTTAAAAAGATACATTTAGGCCGAGGCCCCCATGGCATAAACCGCTGCGTTTTACATTCTCTGAAAAGTGGATGGGATTCTAGCGGAAAAAAATTACAGAAAAATACCTGCAGCGGTACTGTGATTTCCAAAACCGTCACTTTTTTGGAAATCGCAGCATGTCAGTTATACTTACAGAAACACTGGCAGTTCCCCTATAGGTTTAATTGAAGCAGAAAGTCCGCAAAGGAAAACCCTGTGAACTTTCTGTGAAAAGCGCTGCAGGAAATACTGCAATGCGTTTTCGCCACAGTTTTTCCCACATCGCTTTTTCGCTGCGGCCCGCTACGCATTAGCCTAAAAATTGTTCTAAACTTTAAGACCCCATTTTAGTTTCTAAGCATTTTATGTACTGAAACAATTGACATAGCACCCATACCAAACATTAGTTTTCAAAAGCAATAATGAGACTTTTGCAGCCCTTTTCTTCCCATCAAAAATATCAGAAATGCTGTGGCTTTCCATGCAGTGCATCTATAGCAAGTTACAGAAATTGACCCATTGGCAGAGGGTTTTTTTTTTTTTTTCAATTCAAAGTTTATTGATTTTCAGGAAAATAAAGAACAAGGACAAACGGAAGTGTACATAAGTCAAAAACTAATACAAACATTGTACCTTGGCAGCTTCAGGGTCAAGGCAGGAGGGCCCAAGTCAAAAGTTTGCTGAGGGGCTCAACCTTTGCAAGTTACGCCCCTGGGTAGGAGTATTACGTCTGTGTGTGCTGCCAGGTATAGCTACACCGGAGGAGCTCAGATACGTAAAATAATTTCAATTATTCCTGCAGGTCTGTCTGTGTTTTTCATGCTGCAGTAGTTGAAAGCTGGGCCAGTTGCCCAGAAATTGCAGCTGAAAGCTGTGGCAGAAACCAATCGATTTTGGCCATTTTTTGCTGCGGCAGGATGTCTGCCACAGACATACCACAACAGAGCCATCCCTAGACTATGTCAGTAGAAGTCATTTTCTGTCACAGATTCGTTTTGTATTTCTTCATGGAGTTCAGTGGAGAAGTCTTAGTCCACAAAAGAACCCACTTGCTGCAGATATAGCTACAGATCCACAAAATAAATTCTCCATTGTTTACTGAACAGATATAGGTGGTCTACACAATGTATGCTTATCAGGAGAGGTATTTACAGCCCAATTGTTGACTTTGTACTGTACAGGCTATTAGCTGAGGTCGGGAATCTAAACCATGTTGGGCTCCCATGGTGCTGTTGTGACCAAAATTTAAAGGGTTTTTGAGGGACTTAATGCTACATTCACATCTTCGAGGCGGACGGATAAACAGTGGTTACACGGAGCCCAGTGGACTCCATTAACTACAATGGTGCCTGTCTGGTGTCCGTTGTTTTTAATCTGAAACTAACGGACTCTGCGGAGCGGAAGATTCTGCGATGGAGATGCGCAGATGTGATTGACTGAGTGTGTTGTTCTGGTCTGTTGCAGGACCAGAAGAATAGGAAAATGACTTGTCTAATGATGAAAGGACCCCATTGACTATAAATGGGTCTGTCAGGTGTCCTTTTGTTTCCTATGAAATCGCCAGATGAAAAATTCGGATTTGCAAGACTTTTTTATTTGGGATTTCTGACAGAACCTTAATATTGATGACCTATACTTAGGATAGGTCATCAATGGTAGATAGGTGGGAGTACAGCACCTGAACAAAAGCTGCATGAGGGTGGCTTCTACGTTACAGGCCATTTATATCACTATCCTTTAAAGGATTTTTATTTCATGATTTTCAGTGAAAACATTGTATTAAGTAAGAGTGGTTTCACACTACCATTATTTAATGTCCATTGCTCTCATCCATCACAAAATGAGGGCAACAAACATTAAATGACAAATGCAGACAGAGCCCTCTCCATCTGGTGTTCGTCTGCATTCATGTTTTGGGGTTTTTTTTCTGCATGTAGGACCACTATTGCCATTACTGTACTTTGCTACTATAGATCTTACATATTCAGGACTAGTCCCCAGACTTGCATTCAATAGTCTTACAATGGCTCAGTGCTTTTATCCTCTGGCTCCCTTGAACACTTCCCAATTAAATACTTGGCATTGTTAGTTACTTAGAAGTATCTGTATTTCAAGCTGTCCATGCATAACGCACTCCATCTTTGTGGATATTTTTGTTTTCCACGTCTTATTCTCAGGGCTGTAAATTATCGGTACATGCAGCTTGCCTGAATTTACCTCCTTATCTTTCCTTTTGCCTGTGGATTGCTGCTATCGTTTCCACACAAGGTGATTTTTGTTACATTACTGTAGCATTGCTTTATTCAGTGTCCTAATTATAACAAAGATTTTTTTTTTTTTAATAAATAAATATCATAATAGAAGTCACATATGATGGAAGCTAATGACGGAAATCATTGACTTTTAGAATGGGGTCTGTCAGGTTTTGGCATGGGGTCTATCATTTCCTGTGGAATATGAACAGAGTGTTGCTGACAATGCATCTCTGTGGATATGAGCTACCTATTTTAAGGGTGCCCTCATACATAGCGGTAGTGTGCCACACTACTGAGAACTGCACAGTAGTAAATCCACTTTAGTTCTGTAGAGTCGTATCACATATTACATGATCCCTCTCAACTAGTCAGCAGCTCCGAGAAGTCTCATGTGATACAAACGCTATGACTTTAGAAATTGTCACAACTGCATCACTTGGTCCTTATTACAGCAGCTGACTAAGGCTAAGGTTAGGTTCACACTTGCGCCATTGGTGGAACCGAACGACGGAGAGCCAGACCATTAAAACAAAGGTTACCGAAGAACCCATAGACTATAATGGGGTCTGACTGGTATCCATCCGGTTTCTGTCGTTTTTATACTGAGACCGGCGGACCATGCAGGACTTTTCTCTATCCGCCAAGACTATGGCACAGATGTGAACCTAGCCTAAGAGAAAGCATGACACCATTAGGAAATTTTTTTATTTGGCTCTTTGTGGGTTGTTTAGTCTGTGTTAAAGTATTTATTAGTATAGTATAAGGCTGTGTTCACACAAACTTGAAAAATGGCTGTATGACGACCGTCCTTTTAACAGTCATCAAGCGGCTGCACTAAAATCAATGAAAGCCTATGGACCTGTTCACACAACTATTATTTTAATGAAGTATGCAGACCGTTCTATTTTTACCCTTTTTCACATCCAAAAAAAAAAAAAAATGCGAAACAGCCATGAAGAGCTGACCGATTTGTCAGTTTCACAGCTAACTGCCTACGGTTGTGTGAATACAGCTTAACACTTTTCGGGAAACATATGTCCTTCTTTAATATTTTTGCCATATTCGGTGGAGATCCCATAAATGTCTGTATACATGTGAGTCCCATCTCTGGGGTCCACACCTATCTTAAGAACATGTTTCAGAGACCCCCATCCAGCTGTTGCTAGGACTGGTGAGGTGACTGCAAATGTCTGCATTATTTTCTGAGGGTTCTACAAAAATGCTGAGTAAGTGCAATCTCCATTCACAATGGCCACCGAATGGCCATCTCTCCTTTCACAATGGCCATGGAACAGGAGTCCTGGCCTCCATTCTTGAGCTTGGTGTAAGTTCTTTAGGTGGGACCTGGCGCTTGTTGATGTGTATGAGAGTATAAACTGCACAGTATATCAGCCTCTGACACTTCACGCATACAGTATACAACTACTTGTGTATTAGCCCCTCATACCTTGGTGTGGAATATAACCAATTTTGAGGCTGGCAATACAGTGTCATATAATCAAGGTGATATGATGGAGGGAGGAACCAGAGAAAGTCATGATGTGCTTGGTCATAACATGTAAGCTGTTACGTATAGTGATCATCTATGGCTTCTAAACATAGCTTCTGAGAGCTTGTTTCAGCAGTAGCTGTAGGAGCTTGACCTACTTTCCTGTACTCTTACTGTGACTAAAATCCTTGTGGTAAAGCTGCTAATGAGACTTGTGTTAAAGCCACCAGTGTGATCTTGTTTGTACAACCTAGGGGACTGCTGGAATTACAGAAAGCAGAACAGTTGTATGTTACATGTCACCCTTTACATTATGGGAATTGTTGTATCTGGGGAGGTTTTAGTACTTCTTATGATGTATGCATTGGTTGAAATCTGCAAAAGAAGCTAGTTATATGTGAAACAGCCATTTTGGGAAAACTCCAAGGTGTGGGATTCCTTCGCTTTTTTGTTCCAAGACATAGTCATGATACTGTAATGTGTTTTTGCAGATTTTGCATATTCCTTTTTTTGTACCCAAGTACAAATGGATCTGTACAGATGTAGCCTGCCCTACCTTTATACATCTAGGAGGGCTTTAAAATTGTAGCTATGCTTGAGTTCCATCATTTTATGTCACTGTCTTGCAGCCTACAGACACTATTATCTACTTGATATCTTAAAAATGGCAGACTTGTTGAGGCTGTATCTGGGGACTATAGATATGACTGTCAAGGCCTTGAGAGACATGAACCCAACAAAATATTTTCTGTCTATTTCTATTATTGCTCTTAGTGATAAATGATTCCAGAGGTGTCTTGGGCAGTCATTTAATACCCTCAAATATTTATGTATTGAAGCGGTTTTCTGGGCTTTTTTGCTATAAATGATCTATCCTTAGGATATCACATTAATGGCAGATCAGTGGAAGTCCAACACCAAATACCCCCACCAGTCAACTGTTCTGGGTTGCCTCTGGTGCTGACCTTTACAATGTAGCGAGTGGGAAGCAGAAGGCACCGAACACTGTGTAGTGAATGTATATAGTAGTGCAGCTCAGCTCTCATTCACTTTGGTCATTGGAAGGAGCCCCCTCCTTCTAAATGATCTCTCAGTTGTCATGGTTGCAAAGTCTGGAGTTCTCTCTGAGCATGGACACTGCTGGTGGATGTCTGCTTTGTAAAGAGATGGCACCCACTGACTGTTGCACTGACACCATATTTAAACACCTGACATCTGTTAACGTAGATAACCTTTTTAAGGATACGTTCACATGGATGCGTCAGAGTTTACATTCAGAATATTTGATGCAGAGTCTGGCAGAAATTCCAGACGAAAAAGTCAATGGGTTCCCCTGAGATTGCTGCATCAGACCAGAAGAACAGATAGAGCGACACAGTTGTGAATGTAGAATAATTTGTACCTAAGGTATCTGGTACAATAAATATTATAGTATACTTTTGTACACTTTTTTTCAGAATACAAACAAATGAGAAAGTCCCACAGAAGTGAAAGTACTTGTTGTCAATGTCGCCCACTTCTACATCATCATAGAAGTGGTCTCTGTAGGAACTCTGCAACACTGGAACGCTATGCTAGTTCTCAAGGTTAATTCACTGAAAGAGTACGTAATATTACAAGCCCTATAATGTACTAGAAGATTACTGGAAATAGGGGTCTCTTCAGACCCCAGAGTATAATAAGCGGAGGCCCAAAGAAGGTAAGCCTGGGCTCCAGCGTCACTCCGTCTTGTCTTCTGACTGACGTCACGGATCACTGTGATTGGGCCTCAGCGGTCAATGCCGCATCACCACTGAGTCCCAATCACAGCTGCCTTCTGCCTGCCGTTAAGGACACTGGAGGCCTGTTTTTATGTTTCATCGCCTCCGCTTATTATACTCGGGGGTCTGAAGAGACCCCAGACTATAATGGCAGTTTTTATTTGGACATGTTTGGTCCAAACAAAATCGACAGGCAAACCTTGAGGTTTGCCCAGCACATACTCATAATTTAAAAGGGGCGTGACCTAAATAATATGCCTGATTAATCGCTATTATGATGTAGGTTATAATCACCCAAACTTTAATTTAACACCACTAAAATAGCCGCAAGTGTTGTTTCTGCATCGAGTTCACCACTCTGCGAACGTTGGCAGGGCCAATGCCCACACAATATTCTTCAACATTTAGACTACAAAAGTAGTGTACTTGTCGGCAGAATCTACGGTAAAATATCTTGGACTTGAGAATTCACCCCCGACTCCCCCCCAACCCCCCCCCCCCCCCACGCCAAAAAAAGAAATTGCAGATTTGGGGCAGTGTGTTCATGCAATATGTTTGTAAAACAGCAAATGGATCTTCTACGTAAAAGAAAGCATGTTCATTCATTGATGTAAAGGGTATCTAAATTATGATATAAGTTACTTTAAAATAGCAAACAAATACATCAGAAAAGACCAATTCAACATAATAGAGGAGATCCAGGGACACTGGACTGCAAATATAGGGCAAAATGTAGTTAAATGATCCCTAACACAGCAAAATAGAAATCTGAGCACAATAAGCAAAACTGCCTGCTGTCTATGATGTATACAGTATATCCCATCAGTAATAGCAAGCACCTAGAGAGGAGTAGATAGACTCTTCTTACCCTGACTATGAGCTGTGACAAGCTGCAGACTCCTCTCTGAGCACTGTACTGTGCAAGCAGGGATCACAGAGCAGCAGATCTGTATAAAAACATGCAGAGGCTGTGAAGAGAGACCTGTCCCTCCGCTTCTTGGGTTCCATCTTGAGTTTGTTGGTTTGTAAAGACTAAGGTCTTCCTTAGTAAAGTTCAATCTGTGCAATCTGATGCTGATTTTGAGGCAGATTCCATGTAAAAATCAGCATCAGATTCTGCAGAGATCAAAGCAGAATGCTGAAAAAATAAGTGTCAATTGCTTTGCATGTCATGAATTCTTGCGTTGCTACAGTCAGTTTCTAAATGAGTGAATTTTTTTTTTCTGAAGAAATTAAAAACTTTTACCTTTTGATATGTGTTCTATGTTCTATTGTGAATAAAATATGGTTAGAAGACCTTTCCAAATCATTGTATTCTTATTTTCTTTACATTTTACACAGTGTCACAGCTTTTTAGGAATTGGTTGTATGTACCCAGAGGCCCTCCATTCCGCTTCTCGTGAATCTGGCATTAATTTAACAATAATAAAAAAAAAAAACCAAATACAAAAACAACCTTGCGCAGCTGACCGTGCCTTTTAGTCCACTGCAAATGACCAGTGGTACTTCTATTAGTTGACATCTTATAATAAGGCTGTGAAATACTGCATGTATGAGTCTTCTCAGCCATCCACTGGTTCTCGCAGCAGCATAGTCTTCTATGATGTGAGCCCCTGCCTTTATGAGGGACTACTATTCTGCATTGAAAACTTAATTACAGAACTGAACAGTTGTCTTGCAGTGAGGCAGTGACTATAGAGGACTATGATGCTGTGAGAGAATGTCCTCAGTGTTCAGTCAATAGATGGTCAGATTCATGGACTGAATGTGCCTGTATAAAGCTGGCTATTAGCTGTATTTAAACATTGCAGCCAAAGACTAAAAAATACATTTCATGCCAGGTTCACACCTGCGTTCGAGTTTCCATTCGTGGGGTCCTAATCCACTTACAAAAAGCGGTTACCCATGGAAACCCGCGGACCCCATAGACTATAATAGGGTCCGCCGGGTTTCTGCCCAAAAGGGTGGAAAAATGCGGAGAGAAAAGTCCTGCTTGCAGAACTTTTCTCTACGCATTTTTAAAACGGAATAGGCAACAGAATCCCCAAGCGGAGATCAGGCGCAGGGGTGAACCTAGCCTGACTTGATCATGTGAATGTAGTCTTAAAGTATCTGTTGATTTCTCAAACTAGAGACTCTAATGTACTTGGCTTATTGCTCAGTTGTGCAGCGGGGCCTCCCACTTCTCTTTCTACTCTGGTTAGAGCCTGTTTGTGCTGTCCTCTGAAGGGAGTAGTACACACTGTTGTAGGAAATATTCAGTTTCTTGGCAATTTCTCGCATGGAATAGCCTTCATTCCTAAGAACAAGAATAGACTGTCGAGTTTCACATGAAAGTTCTCTTTTTCTGGCCATTTTCAGAGTTTAATCGAACCAACAAATGTAATGCTCCAGATTCTCAACTAGCTCAAAGGAAGGTCAGTTTTATAGCTTCTCTAACCAGCAAAACTGTTTTCAGCTGTGCTAACATACTTGCACAAGGGTTTTCAAGGGTTTTCTAAACATCCATTAGCCTTCTTACACAGTTAGCAAACACAATGTACCATTAGAACACTGGAGTGATGGTTGCTGGAAATGGGCCTCTATACACCTATGTAGATATTGCATTAAAAACCAGACGTTTGCAGCTAGAATAGCCATTTACCACATTAACAATATATAAAGTGTATTTCTGATTCACTTAATGTTATCTTCATTGAAAAAAACTGCTTTTCTTTCAAAAATAAGGAAATTTCTAAGTGACCCTAAACTTTTGAACGGTAGTGTAAAAGGGAAACAAACAGGTTCACAACATTACAACTTCTATGGCTGGATCTTGTTTGTCACTAATAATAATAATAATTTAAAGAAAAGGCATATAAAATGCAAATTAGATTCCTTTCACATTTTGCATGTGAAGTTTGAGGTGCAGTGTACGTACACATACATGTGGGCAGTTTTACCTACATTGAGAAAGGTGACTGTTTTGCCACATCCTCTGCTTTAACCACATAGGAGCTCAATACAACTGTCATTTAATGTCTGTAGTGTTCAGTATGGGATTCAGTGATCTTGTCTTCAATATCTGTACCCTCATGGACACCTTTTGTGTATTGCTCTTGATTTTCTTTCACATCACTCAGATATTTCTCACTAATGTCTGTTATAATTGACATTGACAGCGCTGCAATCTATACAATCCTGCTGTTATAGGATAAATGATACATACTGTATCCTTATTACACATACTGTATGTAGTAAACGATGATAATACAGTATTTATGCAGTAAATACAAATTCAAGAAACTTTATAGCCACTTGGTTATCATTGGAAACATACAGTATGTGACTGTGATCTAGATGTATAGTGTAAACATAGGTTAAAATTTGCCATGAAGGTGATTTTTAGGCCGGGGCCCCATGTTGCGTACACTCAGCCTTTTGGCTGCGGCAAAAATGCTGCATTTTACAGTACCTTCAAAGCGGATGGGTAATCCCATCCACACATTGCAGAAAAATATCTGCAGTGGAAAAGCTGGATGTCAGTTATACCTGCGGAAACGCTGGCATTTTCAGTATTGGTATAATAGGGGCAGAAAGTTTCTGTGAAAAACGCTTCAGCTGCAGTGTTGTTTTGCTCATTACATAGGGACTTAGCCTTAAAGTCAGTTTTTCTGGACTTTGCATTGCTGTAATGTGCACCAAATTTGTTAAATGTTGCACTCTGTTGGATAAATTTAGCACATATTTAAGCCTAATGCATCTGTCATGGGATGTTACGCCACTCTCTACGCCATCCTCTTACTGGAGTGAGATTGGAATTGGTGTGAAAATGTAAAATTTTTTATTTTTTTTTTGCAAATAAGCTCATAAAGTCATAAATTTCTGTTTTGCAACTTTTTTTTTTTTTTTTTTTATTCCCCATAGTATATGAAACAAAGCTGGTAGAGGATAAAGCATCACATGGACTATTGACACTTAGCTATATGAGATTCTTGCTTGTGACTACCGCGGTGACTGTGGTAGCCAAATACAGAGTGCTTAGGTGATATACAGTCCATACTAATATTACTGCCAGTCTCCTATAGCAATCTGCTTTTTGTGTTATTTTGAAAAATTTCTTCACCTTTCATTGTATGTCCCTTTTTATTGTGGCTCTAAAGGTGTTAAATTTTATAGGTATTTTATACCTTGTTGTTTTTTTCATGTGATGCTGCTCGTACACACAGGAAATACAAAGATCTCTTACCTCATCACTACTTTTTGCAAAAAAATAAAAAATTCTGGTCATTTTCGCCTTTCATCAATTATGGGTCTCCTTCACTATCTGAGGAATATATAGCCATTTGGTCACAACTGTTGGTACACCTGATGCCAGATTTTACTTTCAAGAAGCAGCTCTTTGGTCTTGGGCTAATCAGCAACATATAGTCGCATGACATACAGTGCTGGCCAAAAGTATTGGCACCCCTGCAATTCTGTCACATAATACTCAATTTCTTCCAGAAAATGATTGCAATCACAAATGCTTTGGTAATAATATCTTCATTTAATTTGTCGTCAGTGGAAAACCACAAAAAGAATTGTCAAAAAGCCAAATTGGATATAATTCCACACCAAACATAAAAAAGGGGGTGGACAAAAGTATTGGCACCCTTTGAAAAATCATGTGATGCTTCTCTAATTTGTGTATTTAACAGCACCTGTTACTTACCTGTGGCACATAACAGGTGGTGGCAATAACTAAATCACACTTGCAGCCAGTTGAAATGGATTAAAGTTGACTCAACCTCTGTCCTGTGTCCTTGTGTGTACCACATTGAGCATGGAGAAAAGAAAGAAGACCAAAGAACTGTCTGAGGACTTGAGAAGCAAAATTGTGAGGAAGCATGAGCAATCTCAAGGCTACAAGTCCATCTCCAAAGACCTGAATGTTCCTGTGTCTACCGTGCGCAGTGTCATCAAGAAGTTTAAAGCCCATGGCACTGTGGCTAACCTCCCTAGATGTGGACGGAAAAGAAAAATTGACGAGAGATTTCAACGAAAGATTGTGCGGATGGTGGCTAAAGAACCTCGACTAACATCCAAACAAGTTCTAGCTGCCCTGCAGTCCGAGGGTACAACAGTGTCAACCCGTACTATCCGTCGGCGTCTGAATGAAAAGGGACTCTATGGTAGGATACCCAGGAAGACCCCACTTCTGAGCCAGAGACATAAAAAAGCCAGGCTGGAGTTTGCCAAAACTTTCCTGAGAAAGCCAAAAACTTTTTGGAAGAATGTTCTCTGGTCAGATGAGAAAAAAGTAGAGCTTTTTGGGAAAAGGTATCAACATAGAGTTTACAGGAAAAAAAAAAAAGAGGCCTTCAAAGAAAAGAACACGGTCCCTACAGTCAAACATGGCGGAGGTTCCCTGATGTTTTGGGGTTGCTTTGCTGCCTCTGGCACTGGACTGCTTGACCATGTGCATGGCATTATGAAGTCTGAAGACTACCAACAAATTTTGCAGCATAATGTAGGGCCCAGTGTGAGAAAGCTGGGTCTCCCTCAGAGGTCATGGGTCTTCCAGCAGGACAATGACCCAAAACACACTTCAAAAAGCACTAGAAAATGGTTTGAGAGAAAGCACTGGAGACTTCTAAAGTGGCCAGCAATGAGTCCAGACCTGAATCCCATAGAACACCTGTGGAGAGATCTCAAAATGGCAGTTTGGAGAAGGCACCCTTCAAATCTCAGGGACCTGGAGATATTGGCCAAAGAAGAATGGTCTAAAATTCCAGCAGAGCATTGTAAGAAACTCATTGATGGTTACCGGAAGCGGTTGTTCGCAGTTATTTTGTCTAAAGGTTGTGCTACCAAGCATTAGGCTGAGGGTGCCAATACTTTTGACCGGCCCATTTTTGGAGTTTTGTGTAAAATGATCAATGATTTGACTTTTTTTTCATTCTCTTTTGTGTTTTTTCATTGCAAGCAAAATAAATAAAGATATTATTACCAAAGCATTTGTGATTGCAATCATTTTCTGGAAGAAATTGAGTATTATCTGACAGAATTGCAGGGGTGCCAATACTTTTGGCCAGCACTGTAAGATCATAGTGTTGCACTACTACATCACACTGAATGATAGTAAATGTGGTCATTTTGTTCTCTGCAAGGTGATTCATTCAATTCAACCATCAGCAGAAATCCAACACAACCACATTTAGTAGCATTAGGTGCAACTTGCAGCGTGACATCTATATTCTTAATGTCGCCTAGCAAGAAGTCACTGTGTAGCCCAAGCTCTGTGGAGTCAGCTAAATTACATATTTTAGATTGAGACTTTTCAACTTGGTAGCAAACAAGATCAGGGTAGGTTCACATGTGCATGGAGCCTTTGCTGAAGATTTAGTCAAAAGGAAAGGACAAAATAGTGTAGCATGCTGCATTATTCTGTCTGGTAAAATGCCAGTGCCAATTATAGGCAGCAGGACACGATCGGTCATAACACAGTTCTTGCACTCCTATTATTTGCTTCTATTATGCAGCAGAAAAACAGAAGCCATACTTGGTATGTGTTAGATAATATTTTGAAAAAGTAAGGTTTCCTTCACATGACAGTGTTCAGGTCAGTGAAAACGGCACAAATGACACATGGTATTTGTGTATTATCCGTGCTTTTCACTAACCCATACATTGAACTGAATGGAACAAGCCACAAATACAGACAGACCCACAAAAACTACGGCTTTGTGTATTGGCCCCTTAGAAATGCATGTGTCCATTCTTTGATCTGCAAATGGAGGCTTCCTGTAATCTTTTGCCAAAACTTCTACCGAGGTCTGGAGTAAATTGCACTCTTGAAAGAGAGACCACAGTAGGGTGAAGAACCCAATGGTCATTCACACTACTCTAGATTAACGTGCCCCTTTGGTAGGGCTGTATAATTGAAGCAGAACGTCCACAGAGAAAACCTCTGAGAACTTTCTGTGCAAAGCTCTGCGGGAAGAACTGCGATGCGTTGCCGCCGTGGTTTTTCCCACACCGCTTTTTGCTGCAGGACGCCACATGGGGCCTTAGCCTTTATAATTTTTGTGTTTGAGTTGATCAGGCTCACTGACCTACGTTTCCATAACTTCCACAGAAGTGATTGGGAGCTACAAGACCTCCATAGAACAGTGAGGTATACTTATATTGTAACTTCTGAGTTCGCTGTTCCTTTGGGAATTAGAGACGGCAGAGTTTTTTTAAACCGAACCACTGCCTGGATTTGGCTGTTAGCAGTGGGACCAGTGTTTATCAGAAACTTATGGCATATCCTGAGGATATGCCCCAAATGTCTATTGTGCTATAACCCCTTTAATAAAGGTGCCTGCATCAGTAGCATTCACTTGTGTTATACATAACAGGTAGGTCTGCAGTGCCCAGTATGTACAGACCATGAATGCACGGATCCAGCAGATAACCACATTAGGCAGAACAGTTTCTTTCAGATGTCTTCAGACCGTGTATTAGACATCGGTGTCATGCTTACAATTTGTAATTTGATCGAAATTCTGTGCAAAAAAAAAAAGACATAATTGGCATACCTGGTGGTACCCTTGACAACATCCCTGGGTACTTGTGTCCCCTGAGTCATCTCTAATGATGCTTCCTGGCCACCGGCCAGATGTCTCTGTACGATCCATAATTTCCAGACCTGTCTGGAAACGCAGGACATGTGCGAAGGGTAAAAGTGCAAAAACAAGTAGGCGTCCCAGCATCAGAGCATGTCTTTGTCTATTGCAGTCAGTGGTGTGATGTTGTGCAGGTGGCTTTCATTTTTTCATTGATAGGTAAACCTATTGTTGTATTCCGATATATATAAAAGGTATAAAAAACATGTTTTCTATGTTTCATTTCCACTTCCTTTCCAGTTTTGATGTGTGAGCTGGATGTATAGAGATGTAGATGAAACCATTTTATTTTCAAATCAACTAACACATGAACCCCCAGCAGGGGGCGTGCAAAGATTTTTGTGTTCTAACATTTAGTTTAAGCCAAAAAAACAAACATAATTGTAAACATGGCTTTGTTCAGAGTAAAACTATATAAAATGGAGTGGCTGCACATCATGTATATTTTCTGTAATATTAGTTTCTGTAGCGCCAATGTGCATGGCCATTTTTAGGGATCTGTATCACGCAGCTCCAAGATACAGTGCTCTTAGAAATCTGTGGGCCCACAAGAATCTGTGCTATGCTTCATTGCACGTATTACAGGGGAAACATTGCTGCATTGAGGTAGCATATGGCTGCACACAGAGTTCCTACTAAACTAATTTATCTCCCCTACAGAGGCAATGTAGTGTTACATTCAAGCCATGTGAATGAATGGCCATCCATGTAAAATATAGACTGGCGAGACCTGCAAAATAGTCTTTCTTTGCTTGCCGTCCTCTGTTTTGGCTCATGGCGTTGGATTCTCAGTTGTGACAACCCTTTCATGATGTCCATATGCCCTAAAAAGGCATATACGTATAAAAAAAAATGTTTACATGTGATAGTAACTATCATTCATTCTACCTGCCTTTTTGACACAGGGATATGAAATAATTTCTATGTATGGGAATGAAAATTGTCTATAGAGCAGCCCAGCAAAAACACGCTTTCCATCTCTGCACCTCTGACCTGGTTGTCTATCAAACTCTTGACTTCTTTTATGTATATTACACTCTTTTTCCTTGCGGTTCGACCTCCTGTCTATTTCTGACCAACATCATCTTGATTCTTCATCTCTTTCTTTTGTGCTCAACTACAGTCCTATGATGTCTCAGTACAGCATTACATGTGCATCTAAAGAAAGTACAATATCTGCCTGTTGCAGCATGGTGTAAGAAATCTTCTCTATATAGTCTGTTAAAAATGAATATATATATATGAATATACAGTCAGGGATGTTGAACTGTAGTCTTCATTATAACTGTGTGACAGGAACCTGTCTATTCATCAGCAGTAACTGTGATTGGAGTTTAACCCCCCTCCCCACCCCATCATTCCTAGGAGAAACAACAGAGAAACAGTTATAAGAAAAGATGATCCAGAATTATTATTTAGTGGAGTGGTGGTGGCAGGTCCCCTTTAAAGTGAAGTAGTACATACTTCTACAAAGGGTAGAAGCCCTGGTAATACTCATGATGTACATTTGAAAATGTAGTTACATTGGTGAGACTTTGAAAACGCACATGTATTGTAATGTCACTGTTGCAAATGTTTGGTGTGGCATCTGCATGTAAAATCCACAACAGTTCCACCTCTGAACTTCTGAACCCACCTACCCCCCCAGTCCTAAAGTTGTTGTGACTGCTGTGCTCAAGTGATCTCACACATCATTTCTGGTATTGATTTCAGATAAAGGAACACTAAATATAGAAAATTCCTCCACAAAATTAGCTGGTCAGTGAGGGTGCTGGGATATTAATGGTGTATCCGAAGGATTAGTCATCTAAGATCAGTGGTTCCCAAACTTTCTGAAGGTAGGATCTATTTTGGGGAAAGAATTTTGTTTGTGACCCCCTTCTACTGTAGTTAGCTCCATTCTTCCTCTATTCTGCTTTTCAGCTCTATTCTGTCTCTGCTCTGCGATGTGTATTTTTATGCACACTCCTCACAGTGTAGCTGTGTACTGTACTTCATTTGACACCAGCGCCAATGGCCGCTCATGTGTGCAGGACAAGGCATCCATCACGGATGTGTGATGACAGTGTTGACTATTTTATCTCGGTGAAAGGTATTCCAGTTCACCGGAGACTCCATTAAAGACACTGCCTGTACTACAATTCCCAGAGGGCCCAATTAAGTGAGTGACCATATCTAGAGCCATTAAACGTCCTCAATGTCCTGAATGTTTATCGACCCAGGAAGGCAATGTAGAGCATGTGATAGGTGACATATTCTGTTCTGGCTATGTGGTGCTACATTCCTGATATGGCTGTTGATGGAGAGTCATGTGACCTGGCCTATCCATATTGGGACAGCATGATGCACAGTGTGAACACTGGCAGCCCACAGAGGTGTTTACACAGCCCCCCAGGGAGTTGGGACCCACAGTTTGGGGAAGGGTAATCTATATCATAATCCCAGAAAACCCAGGGATTATGTGGATCACAGTTATCCACACCTAGAATTTCCACCATTTGCATCAAAAATGCTGTGCAACTGCCATATGTGAATATACTCTTAAAGCCAGTTAGCAAGGACATTCATTTCCATTGGCACAATGTCCTCCGCCTTGTCCACCCACCCCCTTCATTTTCATGCATACTAAAGGTAGGGCCTCATGTAGTCTTTCAGCTTCTCCTTTTAAGTTTAAATGAATACAGATACTAAAATAAAAAATAGTGGTCATAGAAAATGGAAAGGCAGGAACTACAAGCCATGCCAACAACCACAACCAACCAGCCGGAAAACATATGATCACAGTAATCAAATGTAACTCTGTGAGCAGGAAACCTACATATAAGCCAAGGCCTTTGGGAGTGGAACGGGGATAAAATGCCTTTTCTTCTGTTACAAACAGGAGTACAAACCAGAGTGAGAATACTTATTCTGTAGCCACATGGGATGAACACTCTGCAGGGTATATGTCGGGGACATTGTGCAACATGTTCCTCTGCAAGAAAAAAACACCTGAAATCGTATGGTTTTTGCTGCAGCTCACCTACAGATTTCCTTGCAAGCCATAGTAGTCATTGGCATGCTACAGGCTTATAACTGGTAGTGCAGGTCACTTTCCCCTACAGTTTTTCTTCACAGCACCAGCATGTGGGTGAGATGTATTTAAAGGGAACTTGTCAGCAGATTTTTGGTACTGAAACCAAACAAAGTACCTGGCAGTGCATCTCATGTCTTCTCCAGCAATGTCCTGATAAGGCCTTACCGATGTGGCATCCTCAATAAAATAACTTATATTCTTTATATATTCTTTATATATATCAGTTGCATAAAGTCATCGGGGGGGAGACCTTGCAATAAAAGTCAAGGTAACCCCTCCGCTGAATGGAGTCACTCTCTATTAAAATATGGAACCTGTTGAATGACTGCAGTTTTTAAGAACAACCAGATTCACCCATCCAATTTATCTGCCCTACCTTTCTGTGAAAATGTCTCAGATAGCCCTATGATTCCCCTCTGCCACATACTGCTCAGGTCACTATGCCCCCATCACCTTCCCCAGTGTGATCAGCAGCACTTTGCGCAGATTTCTGGACCTGTGGAGACTTCAGTCTCACAGTGTAAGGCCCTGGCAGGTATACGGTATTATGAGCGCTGCAGTATTTTGCAGAAACAGGATATAGACATGGCTACAGGTACTAGACATAGGTGACAGCATCAGCAATAGCAGACTTTGATTCTACAAACAAAAGCACTGGAGTGTCACTTTAGTGCAGCATGCTGTGTATTTTACAGGGGATTTTACCATGGTTTTTCATATGCAGGCTTTCTTTACTATAGTGTTCATGATAGATGATCACATCCAATAACCGCCTTTCCCCTGTCTTAATCCACGCTGCCCCTTTTGGAAAACATAAACCGGATTGTCTGTTTACACTTTAGCATTTAGAAACGTGGCGTGACTGTCTTAGATTTATCGTGCACAAGTCGTAGACATGGTGCCACTGCTTATTTCATTAATCTCAGACTGAGGTTTTTACTGTTGTGCCTACGGACTTGCCTGCTTTCTAGCAGTTTAATACCAGTCTCCCTGATCTCTTCGTGAGGCTTCTGTTTAAACTCCATATCATGAGGTGACAGCGGAGCACAGTGATATTTATACATTGTTCCCAAACTCTGCCTTCTTGTAGTCTCATTATTTTAACCCTTGTGTGGTCTGAAGGTAGTCTGTGGACACCACATCCAGTTTTTCTTTCTTTTCATAATTCCTGCTCTGCCAGTTGCCTGGAATCTTGCAGAGGAAGTAATTATCTCTTGGACAGCAGGGTCCTTCTGTGGATCATTTGCTGTCTGTAGGAGCGATGGGGGAAATTTATGAGCCAAATTATCTTTTCAATAAAGCCCTGCAGACAGCGCTTGGGAATCTGTGACAGCTAGAATGTAAAGGTGTGCTACTGCCTCCTCGCACTGGCTGAGTCACTGCTATTGTCTCATTAACCCCTCCGTTAACATTTTCAGTTCCACAATGGTGGTTAAATGTCTGCAGTGCCTGCAGCTAGCTTTCTAGGGGATGTCCAAGCAATAGGAAATCAATGACCATTACTGGGTGGGGTCCCAATACTAGGGAATCTGAGAAACCAAATACTTTTCCAGAAGTTCCTCCTGAATAGAAAGCCTTGGAAGCGTGGTTTAGGCATTTGTAAGATTAAGCAGTACTTTGTACACTTGTGAAGTATATTAAACTGACTGGATTTGCACTTTCTTCCATATAAACAGGGGATGTGCCATTGACAAAAGCTAGCTGTATCGGAACGATTATATGGACAATTGATTGTCCTTGTACAGTAAGATTGCCACATATAAGATGGCAGTGAACAACTTGCTGTCATTTAAAATTTGCGTCAATTTTAACTGAACTTTTGCAGTTTGAACAAGGCCCAAAAGATGTAAATTACATTTTCATGGTTTCATTGTCTGTAGATTATTCAGGGTTAGTATCTCGCTTATCCTTTTGTGTTATGTGTGCTGCATAACAAGCATTAATTTTAGACTGAAGGAATATCTGGAGATGAGGTGGCTGCAGTAGTGTAATGCATGGCAGTACATCACACATACCAAGGTATGGACTGTATCTATTTAGGGAAACCTCAGAGCAGCGGGTTAAAGCTGCTTCATATTTAGTCATAGGCTTTAACCCCTTTCTCATGAAAGACTCAATTATTTCCTAAATTTTTATGCACATGTTCTTCGAGATACTTCACGGATACTTTTACATCCCCTGTGCCTATACAGTTACCCATGGGAAGGTAGGTGAGTGATGTTCTTACTCTAACATTAATGGTTAACCGCTTAAGCATTACAATTATGGTGAAGACAAAGGGTTTTCCATTAGCTCTCCTACAGTGAACACCATTATCGGGACTTTCTGAAAGCAAGGTGCGATAGAGGCAGAGAAGGGGAGCTCTATGATAAATAGGTTTATATCATTTGGAGCAGGATTTTTGATTAAGAAGCAGAGTAAATCCTGGCAGGACTCCTAAGAGAGAGAGTGAGAGTCCTGTTTACCCTGCCCACACGCAATGATTGACAGTATTCCGTGTATCAGTGTGCCTACATCACTGTGTGGGTGGAATAAGCAGGATCCTCTTTGTGGTTCTATACATTGATGTTTACGGGTTATTATTTATGTGTAACTCTTGTAAAATCCTGCCACAGCATCTCTGGGATTGAGCTCTGGACTTTACCTTGGCCATTTGCTTCTTCTCTAGACATTCAGATGTTGATTTGCTGGCCTGCTTAATATCATTGTCCTGTTACATGACCCAATTTCAGCCTAGCTTAAGCAGATGGACAGATGGTCTCACATTTGCCTCTAGAATATTCTGCCATAAAGTGAAGTTAGTCTTGGTGACTGCAATTGTCCTGTGACTGCTGAACAAGCCCCAGTCATCATCTCTCCACGGCCTTGCTTGACATTTGGTATGAGGCGTTTGCCAACACTGGCATAGTTGGAAAAACCAAGTTTTCTCCTTTAGTTTAATCATTCTAAGGCTACATCCAAGTGTGTCTGAAAGCAGAGTACTCCCCTATGTCCTTTCAGAATACATGCATGCTTGGCTGTATGGGAGGAAAAACTTTCAATTGTGCTGCCATTTATTGTACTTACAAAAGCCTGCAGATTAGTTGAGTAAGCCTTTGGTGAATTTCCAGTTGGTTGGAGATGACCTTTATAATGGTGAATTCACATGTGGCAGATTTTGTATACATATCAGCACTGCTGGGTATGTCACATGATTTGACGCTAACATGCCTGACAGACCCTATTGACTATAATAGGGTCCAACAGATTTGGATCATTTTACAGGACAAAATAGTGCTGCATGATGTGTTGTTTTGTCTTGTATTTTTGACAGAATCTGCAATGGAGGCTCCTGACGGACTTCAGAAGCAGGTGTGAACCTAAGCCTATAAGAAATTGCCTGATTTGTGTCCCCTGATATCATGTGACATTGCCAAAACGCCACGTTTAACGCTTTATTTTGGTTATAGAAGGGTCAGAATTAGGGGACCAACTCGGCAAGTGTTTATTGGGTATATGAAAAGGTTGTCTGTAGCACAGTCCCTGACGTTATGGCCGGGCAGTTAATAGAGAAATAACTCAAAACGAAATTCAGCCCCATATAGCAACGTAAACTTGCCCATGTTGGTTATTTTGGTTTGGTTACTGTGCCACTCTAAACTGACCCGCAAAGGATACCTGATCACTTGACATTACAGATGGGAACAAAACAAAGGAGGCCGAGCCAATAAGCTTGAACAGTTTGGCCAGTGTAGAGGACGTTGGTATTACAATAGAGGGAAGCATTAATGTCTATTTTATCCTTTTTGGGGAACTTGCTCTTTACATATATACTAATATGTGACTGTTTTTATAAGGCGATGTATAAAACATCTGACGACATAAGAAAGCATCAAACTTATGTATGTTTTGTCAATTGTTGATATGAATGAAGATCTTCCGTTTTTCATTAGAAAACTTGTCCCAGCTTTAATATTTGAGCATCTGTACACCCCACATTGTTGTCAGTGAACTGTAAGGTCAAGAAAAAAACTAAATCTTTGTGTTTTTCCTTAGACTTGGGGACCAGTTTTACAAAGAAGCAATTGAGCACTGTCGCAACTACAACTCAAGGCTATGTGCTGAACGCAGTGTCCGCCTCCCCCTTTCTCGACTCACAAACTGGTGTAGCCCAGAACAACTGCTACATATGGATGGAGAAAAGACACAGAGGACCAGGTATCGTGCTAGTCACAAAATGCAAATAAAACAGAAAATTCTATGAATGCAGAGTTAAAGGGTCTTGCCGTTAATGGCATTGATTCCCTATGAACAGGTGGAGGATAAATGCATACCACAGCTCCAGTCACACAGAGCACTAAGGGCAACTTGCGGTTTTCATGATCGCTGGAGGTCCCAGTGGTTGGACCCAAAGCAATTAGACAGTCGGGGATAGATAGATAGAGAGATATTTATCTATCTAATATAAAATCTATATCATCTATATTTACATACCTCCCAACCGTCCAGGATTGCGGCGGGAGGTATGACGCAGATGAGTTGAATACAATTATGAAGCAGGAGCCGTCCACAGACAGTTCCTGCCTCACCACTGAGTCCCTGCGTGCTCCAGCCCCAGAAGCTGTAGGCACGATGTGATGACATCACTCACATCGCACGTACAGCTCCCTGAACACTCCGGGAGAAGAGACTGCAGAGACAACAGCAGGGGATCAAGGAGAGGTGAGTATCTGTAGTTTTATTATGTTAAACTTTGGAGGCAAATGTAGGGGGAACATTAAACTGGTGGCAGATGAAGGGGGGCTTTAAACTGGGGGCAGATGGAGGGGGACATTAAACTGGGGGCAGCTGGAGGGGGACATTAAATAGTGGGGGTCGCTGGACGGGGACATTAAACTGGGGGCAACTGGAGGAGGACATTAAACTGTGGGAGTAGTTGGAGGGGGACATGTCCCCCTCTAGTTGCCCCAGTTTAATGTCCCCCTCCAACTACCCACATGGTTTAATGTCACCCTCCATCTTCTCCAATTTAATGTCCCCCTCTAGTTTCCCCCAGTTTAAACTGGGGCACCAGGAGAGGGACTTCATACTGTGGGGCAATTGGAGGGGAATACTATAATGTTAGGGTGACTGTAGGACCATTATACTGTGTGGGGGCACATGGAAAAATGGATGAAAATGGGCGTGAATGCAGAGTTGGGTGGAGCTAAATTCTGTCTCTTTCTGTCTTTTGAAAGTTGAAAGTTCTATATGGAAATATAGAAACTTTTGTCATGTCATAGTAATGTCAGACGTTTTGATCATTGGGGTCTGGGTACATCATTGCTGATCACACAGGTACAACAGCTGTTTAACCCCTTAGCAGGGAGGGACTCCCTTTGTTCTCCATCCTGCCTGCATCTTTGCTGTCCAGCAGCTGCTATTTGTGGCCTTGCTGAATGTGGTAAAGTAGTATTATCCAAAGTGATACAATGCAATAGTAACTAATCTATTTCAGATTAATACTGAGTAAACCTAATGTTCTGTGTACACAGGCGTGGCTCCGGGACAGTTGTACACATATCCTGCTCGATGTTGGAGAAAGAAGAGACGTTTGCATCACCCTGAAGACCCAAGGTTAAGACTCCTGGAGATTAAAGCCGGTGGGTATATATATAGTCCAGACAACTACAATTCACAAACAATTTATACATGCGCGGCCGGGCCCTCCCCCCTAACCCCCCCCCCCTCCTTTTCTTCCCCCCCCACCTTTCCCCCCCCCTCCCCTCCCCCATTTTTAAGTGGGGTCACGGACGGAAACCCCGAACGGAGTTCAAGCGCTGGTGTGAACTTAGCCATAGATTTGTTTCAGCATTTTCTGCAACTGGAAATCCATTCCTCTGTATAGTTAGCTACATTTCTTTACTTCTGATGTACTAGTGCATATATTTTTGGCACTAATACTGTATATTGGTATGAGGGTATATTCAGACGGTGCATTTACAATCGCATGTAAAAAGTATGTGGTTTTTGCCACATTTTACAGTGCAGTATTTTGATTGTAATAAATAAATGTTTCACCTGTACATACTCAATGAAAACTGTAGCAAAAAGCATGCTTTTTTTAATATTTTTTTATATCTATGAAAATCAGTTTTACCTGCACCCTACCACAACCAGTGTCTGATTTCACCCTAACCATATACTTATATGTCTAATGTTAATGTTTCCAGAATAGACTGAGGCCCAAGGCTTCCATGTAGATAATGGTGTCTAAAACTGTTCTGACCCACTAAGCAGCAGTAATGAGCCTCACTTTGTATATTCCAAATACATTAATATTTTCTGGTTTTGTACATTTTTATGTGGCCTCTGTGAAACGATTCTCCGTCCTCCTTCATATCCCTAATATTAGGAGCTGCATTAAACTGGTAAAATGTAGCCCGTGCGCAGATGAACAGAACAGTCTGCTATCTGGGTGATTTATGGCGTCGTCCGTGTTGCTGGCTGTACTTAATGGGCTTAATGAGTAGTGTTTGGTTCCATCTGTGCGATCAGCTTAAATGAAAAAGTGCCAGTGCTAAATCCATTTTAATTTGCTAGGAGCACGGCTACCCACTTTCTCCACAATCCGGGTTTTTAAATGGAACTTTAAAGTCTCTTTCTTTGCTCTGGAGAGACATGGAAATACGTAGGTGACATTGAATGATGTGACAGATTTCAGTTTGTGTGTGTATATACCGTACAAAGAAGGAAGGATTGATTATACGTTCTCTGCAAGAAAAGCAGGTTGGATTTGGGGAAATATTCTTAGTCTGTGTACCATTACTTTTATGCCCTACTGCTGGGGTCTTTACTTCCCATCCTACAGAGGGTCTATTGTGCTAGCATGCTGCAGCCTGCATTCATAGGCCACAAGCGTCACCATTTCAACAAGGATTTCATGACATATAGCCCAGGAGGGCACGTTGTTTGCTACCTCTATACAATGCATTAATAATAAACGGTTGGTAAGTTGGTCCGTAATGAAGTATTTAGTTGGTATATAGGAAGTTTACACTTGGCAGAACTTAACTCTGCGCCTGGGCATTTATTTCTCTTTGTAGTGTTTATATATAAAATCTAAATATTTAATGGCTGTTTACATATCTCGCTGACAGTGTGGATATCTATAAAGATACAAACGCCATCCAACCTTTTGTGTTGACACTGGCAGCTGTGATAGCTAGAGCTGGCGATTCCTTAGGGGCAGTTGTGTGCCAGGGTCTGTTTCCATGGCAATTTTCAGCTTAGTGGCCTCAGGAGCAGAAAGTGTAATTCCCGAAAAGTGTCTGCGCTCTCCTTCTTTCTCCAGTACCTTCTGTGGTGCTGCGTGCATACAGATAACATGTTCCCCATCCATACTAATTGACATTTCTGTCATTTATCACAAAAGGATTCTTCCTCACTGAACATATCCATTGTCTAGACGAAGAGAGGGGGGAGAAAAGCCAAAGCTTTGTGGAGTCATCCAGATCATTACAACTGCAATGGTCAAAATATCACACAAAATGACAGATAATTTGTGTCATGTTTAGGTTATTACTGTTATTAAAGAAAAAAAGATCTAGAGATCGGAACAGAGAAATGTCGTCACTAAGAATAGCCACAAAAACTCCATGTACAAGAATCTCTTTGAAGATACAGCAAGATGTAATAGCCATGGAGTTACAGATCTTAAAGGGGTTGTCTAGTTTCAGCAAATACACATTATTGTTTGCATACTGAAAAGTTATACAATTTTCCAATATACTTTCTGTATCAATTCCTCACAGTTTTCTAGATCTCTGCTTGCTGTCATTCTGCTTACTTCCTGTGGGTAAGAATCAGTCCACGGTCATGTGATGAGCACACAGGTGCACAGCTCGTTACCAGGCAGATGTCTGATTACTGTGCTGTGACTATAACGAGCTGTGCACCTGTGTGCCCATCACATGACCGTGGACTGATTCTTACCCACAGGAAGTAAGCAGAATGACAGCAAGCAGAGATCTAGAAAACTGTGAGGAATTGATACAGAAAGTATATTGGAAAATTTGTAACTTTTCAATACACAAACAATAACATTTATTTGCTAAAACTGTACAACCCCTTTAACCACTTCCGTACCACCCATAGACTATATACTGTACGTCCTAGGGGTGGTTGCCTTGTTCTGCAAGGACGTACCGGTACGTCCAAGCAAAAATCGGCAGCTGCACAAAATCATGCAGTTGTTGAAATGGGGAGCCGGCTGTAACTTCAGCTGGAGCTCCCAGAGAGAAGGCAGGGAAGGTTTATTACCCTGCCTTCCCAATCGCTGTGTATACAGGGCTCAATGAACGCTGTATACACCGTCATCTTGTGGCTCCCCTCTGACCTGGTGGTCACGTGATCTGCGGGGATCAGCGTCTGTAATTGCTGCTGGGTCCTACAGGACCCAGATCAGCTCTGTAGTAATGTGCAGGAGGCTGTATTCCTAAATGTACCAGCTGCAGTTACAGGGGAAATCAGCCTCCCCCACAAAAAAAAAAGCTCATCAGATGTCCCCAAAGGTCTATTATGACCTTATGGGGACACAATGTAAAAAAATAAATAAATAAATAAAAAAAATGAATAGAAAAGGAAAAAAAAAAAAAATGTAAATAAAATAATTAAAAAAATAAATAAAATAATGCGCCAATAACATGCCCTTATTACAGGTTAAAGCCCCACCCCTGACGACACCATAAAAAATAAAAATTACCATAGCGGAGAGGAAAAACTATTTTATAAAGTTTTTTTAGTAGCACTTTGTGTTATTAAATTTAAAAAAAAATGAAAAGTGAAAAACAGACACATTTTCCCTCCTCTTTTGGCTATATTTTCCCAGATATAAAAAAAAAAAAATGAAAACACATGCAAAAATAAAAACAACATAAAAATAAACCCTATGTGTCACTGAAAAAAGACGCAGAAATTAGTTGAATAACACAAATTATAATAATGTTACACCCCTCAAAACCGCACATAGGGCAGGGGCCAAAAACCGCGCGCCCCCCGGGGGGGCCCCCCCCCCCCCCCACCACAAAAAAACCTGAAAATGTGTCCCGTCCTGGACCAGAAATTGGTCCGGTTCTGAAGTGGTTAAAACATGATGAATTTGATCAGGATTTTGGTATGGAAACTGAACCAAAATCCACATCAAAATCTACCTCCTGTGAAAGTAAATAGTATTTTGGAACCGCATGCACATGCAACTCAGTAAATCCATTAAAATTTTTGTCTGCACTGTGGAAAACTAATCATCTGCGAGAAGAATGTGCATGTTCATTCTTTGTGTGGAATCCATCTGGAAAAGTGGTTAGCAACACTAAATTGGTCCAATCCTTCCATGGATCCACTGGCACATCCACTGCACATCAGAGTGTCACTCTTAATTCTGCCACATAGCCTCTTGCAAATACCCATATTTGCCATAGAGAAATCTGTGATGTGTAAACCTATGCTTTTAACCCTTACCCAACATCCACAGTACTATTACAGTGGATGTCAGGTCTTCAGTGCTTGCACTGATCAAAGGTATTAACCTTTCTGATGCTTTGGTCAAACCTGACTGATGCATTCTTTTCCCAGCAAAGCATGAGCGCTGTCATTTTTGGGAGTGAAAAAAAAAATAAAATAAAGATATTAAAAATACAAGCACCCCCCTTTCCCTAAATCAGATATAAAAATAAACAACGTAAAACACATACACATTAGTTATCCCTGCGTCTGAAAAAGCTTGCTCTACAAACTTTTAAAAATATTTTTCCCATACGGTGACCGCCATAATGGGAAAAAATTTAACAGAAGGTGAACTTCAGTTTTTTGCTATTTCACCTCTCATAAAAACTTGAATAAAAAGCAATCAAAACATTACACATTTCCCAAAATGATATAAATGCAAAGTGTATTTGGCCCACAAAAAAAAAAAGACGCCTATATACATAGATACATAGACGGTATACAGAAATATAAAAATTTTTGAGGTGTCAGAATATGGCAACTCCAAGAAAAAGAGAAATCTGAGCACAATAAGGAAAGATGTTTACTGTCTATAACTATAACTTCCTTCTGCAGTCACAGAATCCATTTTGCTTTTTTAATGGGGTCTATGGACAGGACTTCCCTAGTAACGGAGTGAACAACCAATTAGCTAGAAGGGAGACACCTAGTGGCAGGTACTTTTAGGCTAAGGCCCCACGATGCGGAAACGCAGATTTATTTTGTTGCGGTTTTTTGAGCCCAAGCCAGGAGTGGTTTGAGCAGAAAGTAGAAGTATAAGAGCTTCCTATATATTTCCCATTCCTTTTGTAGTCATTCTTGGCTTTGGCTCAAAAAAGGCAATAAAATCTGCAACAAAAAAAGCTGCGTTTCCGCAATGTGGGGCCTTAGTCTTAGAGACGTTTTTCAGGCAAAAAACTGCAACATTTTTAATTAAAGTCCGTCACATTTTGGTCCAGAACCACCTTATTAAATGAGACTAAGTTGTCTGAAAGGTTAGTGACCATTTAAGAGGACCTGACATCATCCCCATTCCTTGTGTGGTGGTAATATCCAGCTGTCAACTTAAAAATTTGTAGCTGAAGTAACTGAGGAACTAACTATACAGAGTTGCAAGAAAACACAATCCAGAATTGTTATATACCTATTTCTATTGCATATGATCAACGTGACCCTTCAGTTATCTGCAGTTGATTAATTTATGCAACTTTTCTAAAGATAAAAATTATGAACAACTCAGGTACAATGAGGTATTTTTTTCATGATTGTACTCCACACTACATTCAGTGTTACTGCAACTTGATGGGTCCCATTATAAATCGATCGGGTGCCCGTGGTGTCCTTCGCGCAGTGGACCTTGCACTGCATTGTAATTTCTGTTTATGACAGAACTCAAAACCTGGAAGTGATCAGAGACTAATTTCTTTTTTGTTTCCTTTAGTGGAAATCTAACCCTTTAGGATTGACGCTAAAAACTATGCCAGGCTTTGTGGCCTTTAGAAATATGACTTGTAACCCAAATGTAATATTTTTCTGTGTATTTATGGATCAATCTGGTCATTCTATTTGCCTTTAGAGCAATGATACATGCTTTGTGCCACTCACGCCACATTAGTGCACTGTTTGTTTTAAGGAATTATTTATAACATTGTGTGTCCCAGAAAACCATATTGCTGCTTTTCCTTAAGACTTGCAGTTCAGAGAATGCCCCTGTTAGGAGGAGATCTCATGGTGAGCTAGCCACATTTGTATTCCGTGATATTGAACAGAAGTAAGTCAATTTAAACACTTTGCTTCAACAAAAGATCTTTATTTGAGATGTAGCCGAAACAAAGGCCGTTCCATATTGGAAATCGATGCGTTAAAGAAGCTTAACATAATGAAAAGGGATGAATAATGATTTCGTCATTATCCAGTATTTGCAGCTTCAGAGCACATTACTAACTGAAAGATTGTACATAGCATATTTCTAGGTAGTAAATATGTTTTACTTGAGTGAGCAGAGGAAAAATAACTTTACACTTCCTCAGTCCTCAAGTATACACATTCATTAGGGATTGTGACACTACTGAAGAAAAGCGATGTGGATGGAACATTCCTAAGTACCTCTATATATTGAATGACTGTACTCTAGAGGCAAACATTTCATTGAGAATATCTGTATGGATTGTGGATAAGAAGTCCTACGGTGATCTAGTTCTGTGCTTTCCATACACATTCAATAGTTGTCGGACAAATGTAGCATAGTTGGGTGAAACTGCTAAATAGGCACACTCTTGTTAGTCAAGCTTGTATACCTATTAATGGGGAGAGGGGCGTGAGCGGTGTATAGTCTATGAAAACAAAGCTTCAGGTTTGTTGAAATCTGGCATGCCCGGTCCTTTTATTCCTCTTTCTGAAATCAGTACGTCTGGTAGCTCTCATACACATTAGATTGTGGTTCTATCCCCTAAAATCAGTCGTTTGCAATACCTTCACCTGATATGTATGACCAGCTTTAGATGGGTAAAAAATCACGATATACAGCTATAATCACAGTTGTGTATGTCAGGGGATAGGAGAACATGTGGATGATGGGAAGAGTTATGGGTAAGTAGTTAGAATATTTAATGCCAAGATGACTAAGAGTTTTCAGTGGCCAAAAAATACAGTACATGGTGTACATTACCATTTTGAAAAGTGCTAGGACAAGAAGATGGCCAAGAGTCTTTGCAAAATGTGCCAAATGAATTAAAGGAGTGCGCCAGTTTTTGTACACCAGACTAAATAAGACAAGTGTCTGTCTTATTTCACCAAATGTACTATACTAAATGCGCCACACCGATTAAATTTGTTGCAGATCGTGCTGCCTGTCGTATTATTGCATCCTACAGTGCTATAGACCAGGACTTCTCAAACTGTTACTGCTCAGGTCTCACCAACCAATCCATGAAAACGCCTGCTCACCATCTAATACAAATACTTATGTGCCAATTGCCATGGTGTAGTAGCCCCTAAGCAGCACCGCAGTGAAGTTCAGAAAACACCAAAGAAGCACCAAATACCAAGTGCAGCTTTAAATACCTTCTCAGAAGCACCAAACAGATGCCACAGTGCAGCACCACTGCCAGCAGCATTGTCTCCCTTCATACCCCTCCCATACTGGCAGCAACATTTATAGTCCCCAGACTCTTGCTGAATCAGGACCAGTGCACTCATGGTCATGTGACCCTGTTGTCACTGCAGGTCCTTTACAACTTCGAAACCACAGAAACTACGCTGACATTGCAGGGCTGGCATCATCAGTGCAGTTTCTCCTTTGAATTTCCTGCTTGATCTGCGAGGGACCTGGGCCTCATACTTTGCTGTAGACAAATCGCCACCAATATAATTCACATGTACAGGATAATTTATTCTCTCAAATGATGTCCTTATCAACAAAATCCCTGCCGTCTGTGTGTGTAAAATGGAAACACCAAAACCTAGTTAGGTTTATCAATTGGTGACAAACTGAGAACAGTCGAGACCCTATGCTGTTTTATATGAAGAGTATGAGTATCTACTTGTAGGTTACCATATACCCTACTTAGATGTTTGCATTGGATCCTGCAAGTTTTCAGCCAAGGTGGGAGTGCCAGCTGCTGTACCACCACCAATGTGACAGTAATGACATTACACAGTAAATTATGGTCAATAATTAGTGTTTTGCCTGCCAGATAATATTATGTCATGCTATTGGTTCCTCCAGAGATCTTGAGAAAGCAGAAAATGTGAATAGCAGCTGTATACCCATACACTAGCTAATAATATATCCTCTCATCCTTTTAGAACTAAGACACTATAACAGATCCTCAATATTTTACCCCAGAATGCAGCTCCGGACACCTATGGAACATCAGGAACGTTCACACCTCTTCTGTCCTTTTGAGCTTTCATGTTAAAACACCTGTTCAGATGGTGGTTATTAAAGCTGTAAAATAAAAATCCTGGTCTCTTAGCGGCAATAAACTTTTAAAGGAATCAAAAAGATTCACAGAAGAACAACTTTCTTCTCAAAAGTGAAGTTGGAAAGAAAATTAAGGTTTGCAGCATCAAACACTGAGGGAAAAGCATTCCGTTTCTGAAGGGCTTCCACCGCTGATTGATCAAACCTGCAGGATGAAAAGCTTTACCATTCATAAGAAGATTTGTTCTGTAAGGTAACTCAGGAAAATGGGTTAGCTGGGGGAAAATGGAACCTTATGCCTTTGAACACAGCTTTAGATGTCACTGCTTCTCAGCTGGGTATCTCCTTGTATTGTCTGGCGTTTCATCTTTATCTGATCTAGGAGGATGGAGGGGACAGGAAGATATGACAATCACCTTATAAGGAGATGACCTCTTATAGAATCTTTTACTTGTTGGACTTCCTTTCATCCCTTCCTTTCATGCACTGTATATTCCACTTACAGTCTATTCCAATTTTATTTTCTGTTTCCACTCTTGTATGAACGACGTTTAGGATACGCAGCAAGAGTCTGTTCCTCTCCAGTAATAACCGTTCATGGTTCTATTCATTTGTAGTGGCTGTGAAAACGTTTCTATTAATATGCACAATGACCCCACGTTGCCACACAATATTCGGTTCTGCTCAGCTCTTTTCAAGGGGTTATATACTTTTGTTATCGCTGGCCTTGCAGCTAAAGTAAATTCTTGGTCCCCCTTCCATTGAGCACTGGTAATGGGGCGTTTATCAGAAATATAACAACACATACTCATTACTATGTTTTTCATTGCTACATTGTTCTAAGAAGGTTTGGACATACAGTGCTGGCCAAAAGTATTGGCACCCCTGCAATTCTGTTAGATAATACTCAATTTCTTCCAGAAAATGATTGCAATCACAAATGCTTTGGTAATAATATCTTCATTTATTTTGCTTGCAATGAAAAAATACAAAAGAGAATGAAAAAAAAAGTAAAATCATTGATCATTTTTCACACAACTCCAAAAATGGGCCGGACAAAAGTATTGGCACCCTCAGCCTAATACTTGGTAGCACAACCTTTAGACAAAATAACTGCGAACAACCGCTTCCAGTAACCATCAATGAGTTTCTTACAATGCTCTGCTGGAATTTTAGACCATTCTTCTTTGGCAAATTTCTCCAGGTCCCTGAGATTTGAAGGGTGCCTTCTCCAAACTGCCATTTTGAGATCTCTCCACAGGTGTTCTATGGGATTCAGGTCTGGACTCTTTGCTGGCCACTTTAGAAGTCTCCAGTGCTTTCTCTCAAACCATTTTCTAGTGCTTTTTGAAGTGTGTTTTGGGTCATTGTCCTGCTGGAAGACCCATGACCTCTGAGGGAGACCCAGCTTTCTCACACTGGGCCCTACATTATGCTGCAAAATTTGTTGGTAGTCTTCAGACTTCATAATGCCATGCACACGGTCAAGCAGTCCAGTGCCAGAGGCAGCAAAGCAAACCCAAAACATCAGGGAACCTCCGCCATGTTTGACTGTAGGGACCGTGTTCTTTTCTTTGAAGGCCTCTTTTTTTTTTTTTCCTGTAAACTCTATGTTGATGCCTTTTCCCAAAAAACTCTACTTTTGTCTCATCTGACCAGAGAACATTCTTCCAAAAAGTTTTTGGCTTTCTCAGGTAAGTTTTGGCAATCTCCAGCCTGGCTTTTTTATGTCTCTGGGTCAGAAGTGGGGTCTTCCTGGGTATCCTACCATAGAGTCCCTTTTCATTCAGACGCCGACGGATAGTACGGGTTGACACTGTTGTACCCTCGGACTGCAGGGCAGCTAGAACTTGTTTGGATGTTAGTCGAGGTTCTTTAGCCACCATCCGCACAATCTTTCGTTGAAATCTCTCAATTTTTCTTTTCCATCCACATCTAGGGAGGTTAGCCACAGTGCCATGGGCTTTAAACTTCTTGATGACACTGCGCACGATAGACACAGAAACATTCAGGTCTTTGGAGATGGACTTGTAGCCTTGAGATTGCTCATGCTTCCTCACAATTTTGCTTCTCAAGTCCTCAGACAGTTCTTTGATCTTCTTTCTTTTCTCCATGCTCAATGTGGTACACACAAGGACACAGGACAGAGGTTGAGTCAACTTTAATCCATTTCAACTGGCTGCAAGTGTGATTTAGTTATTGCCACCACCTGTTATGTGCCACAGGTAAGTAAAAGGTGCTGTTAATTACACAAATTAGAGAAGCATCACATGATTTTTCAAAGGGTGCCAATACTATTGTCCACCCCTTTTTTTATGTTTGGTGTGGAATTCTATCCAAATTGGCTTTTTGACAATTCTTTTTGTGGTTTTCCATTGACGACAAATTAAATGAAGATATTATTACCAAAGCATTTGTTATTGCAATCATTTTCTGGAAGAAATTGAGTATTATCTGACAGAATTGCAGGGGTGCCAATACTTTTGGCCAGCACTGTATTTGCAGGGCCTGTCAAAGACATTTCTATAGGGGTGAAATTTCAGACCTCTGAAATGTATTCATGCAAATATGAATACGTGCATGTGAACTGTATGTGTCTAAAGTGTACCTAACCATTTAACAAGACTTTGCATGGATGATTAGTACAGTATGCGGACATGATGAATAGCACGATTTCTTGCCATTGTGACTTGTATTCACCATTTTTTTAGCAGTTTTTCCCTCTGCAATCTTAAAGTGTACCTCCTGCTTCATTTGGCTTTTTAGGATAAGATTTTATGTGTGTGTGTATGAAAAAGAATACTATATTCTATAATACAATATTCTGCAGCTCTTTGCAATTTCCCATCTGTATGCAATATCTGTAGTTTGTAGTTCTCTCTGAGCTGGTGGGTCGATACTAGCTGACATATACTATACATAGTAAGAACTAAAGAATATGTACTGTACTATAACTATCTCTACCAGAAATGACTCCAGGAACATGCGGGACATATGTAGAGAAGTACTGAAATATACTGATGTGAGTAAAGTGCTTTGGCTATGAAAGCAAAACTCCAATTTAGCTACAACATCAGACTAAGCCTGTCTATCTTATCTCCTGTTCACTTCTATACCTCCTCTTCACATAGACATGTGTCACCTAAGCCATGTGACCTACAGTCTTGTCTTGAGGATATAGCAGGGATATTCAGAGAAAGAAGTAGGAAGGAAGTAGGGAAAGAGTCTGATAAGAGAGAGATGATCTATATTACAAAGTTTTTTATAATTGCATGTACTTTTCATTTATGCAGTTTGTTGAAATAATAGTGCCTACTTAATCTCTGATTTGTAGCTTTTCCTTGAGCTCCCTGAATGAAATCACATAGGACATTATAGAGAAGTACTACTTGTATTGATGTAAATAAAGCATTTGGGGTGACGCAGAAACCACCTGTTAATCTCCAGCAACCTCTGTCTGTGCCTGTGTCTGTTCTTCTCACTCCTCCCCTCTTATAGACTTCTATGTAATCTGACATGTTATATCAGTTCACAGGAAGATGGATTAGGCAGTGAATTTAAGTTCAGAGTAATGGGAAGAGCTGAGCCCACACTTTGCAGAAAAAAACTGTGTTTTTTATGTTTGTGGGGTTTTTTTGCCAAAATGAATGTGAAATATAAAGGATGCATTAATATTTCTCTTCTAAATCCACTCTTGGCTTTGGCTCAGAAAAACTCAACTTGCAAAGTCTGCAACAAAAAGCGCAGCAACATGCGTCCTCAGCGCAAGGGCGTATGTTCACATAGTGGAATTTGTACAAGCTTAAATATCCAGCTTCAGGAATTTGAAGCTGAAGTTTTCTGCTTGACCAAATTCCACTGCAGAATCCCCATGGAATTTGCAAATTCCACCTCAGCCAGGCAGAATTTTTCTGCCTCCCATTCACTTCAATTATTCGGGAGTTATTCGGTGGAATCTGCTTGAAAATCAAACATGACGCATTTTTTCTGCTAGCTGAAAAATTCAGTTAGAGGCATGTTGGGAAGGGGTTAAAGCTGTTTAGTCAAAGTTTGCACAGTCTAAAGCTTATGCTAGGTTCACACCTGTGTTTGGATTTTTCCGTTTGTGGGGTCTGCTTGGGGTCCCCATGAACGGAATCCTAATCCACTTAAAAAAGCGGTTACCCGTGGAAACCTGCAGACCCCATAGATTATAATGGGGTCTGCTGGATTTCCTTGCTTGCAGGACTTTTCTCTCCACATTTTTTAAGTGGAATGATGGACGGAATGCCCGAACGGGCAACGAGCAGAAGTGTGAATTCAGCCTTAAACAGTATTAGTAAATGTTCCTCATTGTGCATGGGGGATTTTTTTTTTTTTTTTTTTTTTTACTGGTCAAGTCCTGCTATGTGACTTGACCATGCTACCTGCTTGCCACAACATACTACTATGGCATGGTGCGGGAAAGGGTTAAACAGATTGTTCTCTTGTATCTCATCTTCCCTGTTCATGTTGCAATTAAGGTGGTTCCTCCTGCTGGACTGTGTTCAATATGCAGTAGTGGCATCAGGACTGAAGGATTTATGTGTCCAATCCTATTCCACAGAGCTGAGGGCTAAAGAGCCAGCCATGGCCTGCCTAATCCTGCCTTACACTGAAAGTGGCATACAGCCATTGTGACCTTGACAACACAGCTCTTTCCCAGAATGCAGTTAAAATGATTCGCTAAACCAACAAAATGTTCAAAACACAAAGAAAATCTGTTGTTACACATCACAGGTCCAGTTTTAAGACATGTACTGTTCTATCCTTGGTGCAGCTTCTTCCAAATGCAGCAGTAAACCATGTGCTGTGACATTTTTATATTAGGGGCACTGCTATTTTGCTTTTATCTATGGGGGTAGCTTAGATGCACATTTGGCAAACAGGAACAATTTTCATGGGTTATGAAAACATCTTACTCTTTTGACAATGCATTTGTGCATCTTTGCAATATGTGTAACCATTCACTCCTTCATATTCAATTTGTACGGAATAATTCCAGCTGCCAGGTGCACACAAAATAACCATGCTCCTCCAGAAGAGTGCTGGAGCCTGTGCTCTTGCAGCTGCTGCTTTTTATAAATGGCATGTCAGCCGGCACAGCCTGGAGATTGGACGCTTCCCAGGGCAGATGAGGAGAGGGAGCCACTATTGATCACTGTGCTCAGTGTGCATCAGTAGTGATCAATCTTCCAGTCTCTGCAGCCGCTTCCCTCCCTCGTCCATGTTATTGATAGAACAAAAGGAGTCCAACCTAGTTCCTAATTTATTCTTCAGTGATTTGGCCTTATGCATCCTTGTTTTTCAATTTAAAGCTTTGTTCCCAAAATGTACCAAAATCTGAAAAGCACCACCTATTAAGCTTACTGAAAAAGAAATAGAAGAGTGCTCCAAACCTACTATTTGCATCATGCAGGTTTATCCAGTGTTATTTGTATGCAGTATTTGTGGATGAAGGATATACTGAAAGCAAGCACCTCTCTCACCACCCTATACACATGCATGCATAGGCTGAGTATGCTTGCTAATTTTAAAAGGGTAAAAAGATATAGGGGGATTCATTATAATGGTCATACTTGCCGATTTGCGACTATTTAACACCACTTGCAACTAAAATAGCTTTTTTGCGCCGGCCCTATGTGAGAAAATAATTCCCTCCCCCCCAATGAACTAGCTATGATTAACCACGTTTTTTGGAAAGCTGAATTAAATTTCACTAGCCACACCCAGGCCGGATTACTGCCAGACCTGTAGAATCAAGAAATCACTTAAAGGCTAAGGACCCACGTAGCGTCCTGCAGCAAAAAAGTGCTGCAGGAAAAACTGCAGTGGCAACGCATCACGTTTTTTCCTGCATCGCTTTTCAAAAAAAGTCCACAGAGTTTTCCTCTGCGGACTTTATGCTTCAATTATACCTATAGGGAAACCGGCATCTTTTCCATAGGTATAATTGACATGCTGTGGTTTCCAAAACGGGAACAGTTTTTGAAATGACAGCATGTCCGCAAGCGCATATTTTGTCACAAGTTGTGGATGGGATTAACTTTGCAGTGACTGTAAAATGCCACATTTTTTCCACATTTTTCCTGGGGTTTTTTATTTACGCTATGTGGGGCCCCGGCCAAAGAGGACCTTTTACCACCTTCACCAGTTCTAGTTCTTAGCACCTGCTAATAGTTGCCTTTCCACTGATTCCAGCACAGTTGGAATTTTTTCTGTAGCACCCACTGGTCCCAAGCAATAAGCATGTTTAGCTTTGGTGCCTGATGTGCTATTTAAGCTTTGTAATGTCAGAAGGGAAATGTCAGGCAGGGGATGTGATTCAGAGCTCCAATCCGAGGCAGCCAGTGTCAGAGCTCAGAATCACACCCCTTGTCTGCTTCAGCCTAACACCGCCCTCCTGACAGTACAAAGCCTAAATAGCATATCAGGCACCAACGTTAACTGCATTGATTTTTCCGGAGCAGTGGGGGGGCTAGAGAGAAAGTTCCAACTGTGCCGGAATCAGTGGAGCAGGAACTATTAAATGATGTAAAGAGCTGGACTTGTTGGAGTTGATGAAAGGTCCTCTTTAAATAAAACCTGTCTGACATCATGAAGTAGGCTAAAAGTAACACATTATGCCCAAATTTGAAGGTATCCAAGAACAAATGAGAAACAAAGTCATTGACATCTGTCAGTCTGGAAAAGGTTACAAAGGCATTTCTAAGGCTTCTGTGTGAACCACAGTGAGCACTATTATTCACAAATGGAAAAAACATTGAACAGTGGTAAACCTTCCCAGGAGTGCCCAGCCTACCAAAATTACTACAAGAGTGCATTGACGACTCCTCCACAAAAGAACCCAGAACAAGATCTAAAGCTCTGCAGGCCTCACTTGTGTCAGTGAAGGTCAGTGTTCATGATTCAACAATTAGAAAGAGACTGGGCAAAAATGGTATCCATAGGAGAGTTCCAAGGAGAAAACCACTGCTGACAAAAAAGAACACACAGGCCTGTCTGACATTTGCCAGAAAACATCTCAGTTTGGGTGGAAAATCTCCTAAAACCCCTTGTCAGGGATACTCCAAGCTATATCCAGGACACCACTGACCTTCTTAACAAACTGAATGCCCTGGGCCCACTACCTGAGGGTACCATTTTGGCCACCATGGATGTGGAATCCCTGTATACCAACATTCCCCACAAGGATGGAGTTACAGCACGTCAGGTACACCTGGAAAAACAAAACCTCCCAACAGAACCAGTAACGCAGCTCATACAATTCATCCTGAGCCACAACCATTTTATCTTTGGAGAGGATCTATATCTACAGTGAATGTTGTAAATAAGTTTTTTACTTAGATTGCATTTTGTTTTGGTTTTTTTAACCTTCGTCCGGCTGAGTAGGTACAATTGTAACTATTCCGTTTTAAAATTGCAATAACTTTTTTTCGAAAAGCCGTAGAGGGCTGAAATTTCGTGACATCTCTGCAGTTTTGGTCCAGAATATATTGGCCAAATTTCAATAAAATATCTCCACCCCCTTCCGAGATAAGGGGTCGAGATATTTTTGCATCCATAACAAGCTGCATAGGTACAAATGTACCCTCATATATTTTGAATGAAGATAATGCAAGGAAAAAAGAATAATATATTTTTTAATGATAATGCTATTTTATTATTATAAACAAGTAAAAAAACTGTTCATTTACATTATAAAAGAAAATGTAAGAAACTTTTTTTATTGATTTTCTTCGCAAGTAATGCATGTTGTCTTTGCTACCGAGTGTTCATTGCAAATGGGTTTCACACAAACCACACAAGACTTTCTAGTCTTACGTTGTTTTCGCCTCAGGTCTCGGCAGACATAGCAACTACCAACAACAGGGGAGGGTCCACGACTACCATGAGGTATTTGAGGGCCAGCTGCTGCTTGCGATGCTACCAGAATGCATCGTCCAAGCACCATTTCTACTGCACCTCGAAGAAAATGGTTTCTCATCATCATTCGGTTTGTACTACGATCTTCAATTGCAGGCATACACAGCTGATTTGCGAGATCTTTCAGGAACTTTCTTCGTTGATCCTTTGTCCTGAAGCTTGGATTGTGTTCTCTGTAGATGATGTAGGATGCTAACCCAGTGACGTCAATCATATTGTAGAAAAATGCCAGAGGCCAACGTAATGTTCGTCGTTTCACAGTGTACTCTCCCAACATTTTATCCATAACATCAACTCCGCCTTTTGTTTTGTTGTAGTATTTTATTATCTCTTCAACTTCTCCCGTAATGTGCATAGATGATAGAAGCACGACTGATTTGTTCTTGTTTGGTACATATGAACAGACTGTTGCATCATGATTGTAGGCAAAATTTGTCGAGTTTACAGGCCTTTCTTTGGCAGGCTGCATGTTGCTAGGTAGGAACCTTTTGTTTTTTCTCACTGTACCAACTAGTGTCATGTTCCAGGAGGTCAATACCTTAGCTAGTTCCATGGTTGTAAAGAAGTTATCGGTGGTGACATTTCTTCCAGAGCCTTTATACGAGCTCACTAGGTCCAATACTGTTCGTTCACCAATGTTTACTTGTCAAGGACCATCAGTTGGTTTCCCAGTGTAGAGCTGACCTTGTAATGGGTAGGCGTTTGATGAGTCACAAGCCCAGAAAATCTTTATGCCATATTTAGCTGGTTTTGAAGGTATATACTGGGTAAATTTAGTATGGTCTCTAAATGGAAATAATTGCTCGTCGACGGTGATACATTTTCTTTTATAATGTAAATGAACAGTTTTTTTACTTGTTTATAATAATAAAATAGCATTATCATTAAAAAAAATATTATTCTTTTTTCCTTGCATTATCTTCATTCAAAATATATGAAGGTACAATTGTACCTCTGCAGCCTGTTAACGTTGTAAAATTATGCAGCCTGACGAAGGTTAAGGACTCTAAAATACTTTGAAGATCATGTGTATAGAGTATAAATAATCTGTGAATTTTCAGTTCTTGTATAACACCATGTCTGAAGAAGAGAGCTAGACTCTTGAAAGCTTACTTATCAAAACTTATCAAATATACTCAGTTAGCCTCTAAAAGGTATCGCCTGATTTCTTCACTCTTACGCTACTTTCAATGGCTAACACGATACAACATTATACTACTATTTGCCAAAAAAAACATCTTAATAACCCCCAAGACTTTTGGGAAAATATTCTGTGGACTGATGAGACAAAAGTGGAATTTTTTGGAAGGTGTGTCCCCCGTTACATCTGGTGTAAAACTAACACGGCATTTCAGAAGAAAACATCATACCGCGAGTCAAACATGGTGGTCTAGAGCTGCATTATTGCCTCAGAACCTGAATGACTTGCTGTAATAGATGGAGCCATGAATTGCACTCTCTACAAAAATTCCTGAAGAAGAATGTGGCCTTAAGCTCATGCAGATTTGGATTCTGCAGCAGGGCAATGAACCAGAGCACACCAGCAAGTCCACCTTGGCTGAATGGCTGAAAAAAAACAAAAGAAGGTTTTGGAGTGGCATAGTCAAAGTCTGGACTGGACTTAAATCCAATTAGGTTTAGGGGGCAATTATGTTTTCATATAGGGCCAGGTTGGTTTGGATAGCTTTATTCCCATTAATAAATGAAATATCATTGAAAAACTGCATTTTTTTACTCCACTTTTGTGTCATTAATACATTTTGTAATATAATTTATTAACAAATGTTGGCTCCTTTCTGTGAAATCCTTCGTTTCTTTATTCTTTCCCTTGTTTCTCTACCCTGACTGTATTCTCATCCATTGATTTTTTTTTCTCTAGCCCCCATCAGCAATCATTTCTGCTGAAAAGCACAATTATACTTTCTGTTAGGTGGGCGGTCTCTGTCTGTCTGCTCCTGCCTGGCAGCGCCCATCTGACAACAGAGACCATAATTGTGCTAAAACTAACCACTTCGATTGCTCTGGAAAGATAGGACCTAGAGAAAAAATTCCAATGACTCCAAAAATCTGTGCAGTGGTACCTATTGAAGGAAAAAATCTGCTTCAGGAATTAGGAAACTTTTTTTGATGTTTTTTTTTTAAATGATACTCTTTTTGTTACGTTTTTCGTCGTGGCTTTTGCTGCTTTTTTTTTTTTGCTCAAGCGCACTGTATGGACCTGGAAACTTCCCTTTAAAAAAAATGCGTCAAACGCATCAAAAACTGCGACTAAAAACCTGTCGCGTTTTTTTTTCCACCTCCCATTGATTTCAATGGGTTTTTCAAGACGGAATCTGCCTGAAGATAGGTCATGTCTCTTTTTTCTTTCCTCTAGCTAAAAAAAAAATGCTAGAGGAAAAAAACTGCTACTGACTCCCATTGAAATGAAAGGGAGACATTTTTTTTAAAATTGATTCCGCGTCAAAATCAGTCTGCAAAAAACTCTGTGAACATACCCTTAAAAAGATTTTGTTAAGTTTTAATATCTTCAAAAAAATATATAAAAATATTATAAAAATGCTATTGCCACAATATTATAGGGGGAGCCATTCAGTTGGTGAAGACTGAACCAAAAGTGACCGTTGCCATCTGAGGGGTTCATGGCCTGTAATTGGAGTTATCACTGACAGTGCTGCCAGGTCACTGCTGTGTAAAGCAGCAGAGACTTGGCAGCTATGGCGCCTACTCAATTCCTGTGCAGGTGCCATTTTTATGGACCCAGCATCTGTTGTATATGTAACATGGCCATAAAAATGTATACTGTAACTCTGTATTCAAAGGCACAAGATCAGAATACAGACTCTAGTGTATAAAAAAAATACATATACCATGTGTTTTTTGCTGGATGCCTACATATAGAATAGCACAGAAGACTACACTCCTCCATACAGCTGAAATATATATCAGACTAAGGCAGTCCAAAAGAAAACTAATTTGGATTCCATCAGATGAATGAAGGCCTATATATATGGTTAACACCTGGAGTTTTTGGCAAGCAGACACTGTAATGCAGTGTGAATTTAGCCTGAGTTACAAGGTAGCAGTACTTCTAGGAGTGAATACCTCTAACTGTGTTGCTGTACATCGTGCATTGTGTTTATGTATTGGTTCATCAATTCTTTAATAAAGTTGTGAAAATTGTGTTCCGAGATTTGTTCACTGACCCCAGACTACATCTAAAGAAACTAGGAATACAGGAATACACTATGGCATTGTTGTAGTTGTTATTCTGTGTGGTTATTTGTCATGTCTGACTGCAATGAATACAATTCTATATATTATATTAAATGAATAGTAAAGTAAAATATTACATACAAGAGAAACATGGAGCTTACGTTATCTCTACAGCAACAGCTCTAGAAAAGATGACTTGCAGGTCACACCAGGCTGTACCAAATCCAGATGGCAGACACTTGTACGATATGCCACCTGGACTAAGTTTGGAGGGCAACGTGCTGACTTTGTAGAAGACCTTGTTTGCACCTCAACTTCTACTTTTCACATGCTGAGCCTGCAGACTTTTCTAAACCATCTGCATTTTTGTCTATCGCCATTGTGTTCTTGTCCTTAAGTCCTATTAAGACTTCTCAGGGTGGTACTTAGAATTTATTACCTTTGTGTCAAGATGCTAACTTTACTGCTGTTGGCAAAACAGATGACAGTCTCCCTCTACAACCTTGTGTATGACATGCAAAGAAATTATAAGGATAGAAAGACTGCTCCTGTCTGCCTGGATGTAAATAAATAGGTTCCTTGCTTGCATGGATATATGTATATATTTATAAGTTATAGTTAAAGGATGTTCTCAGATTGGCTGGCACCCTCACTATCAGCTCATATTGAGATCCATAGCTGACTGAACTAGCACAGTGTACAGAGGCAGAAGCAAATAGTGAAGTACATTGCATAGTGCCCATTCCAAGTAACTGCAACTCAGCTTTTCATTCAAGTGAATGGGATCTGAGCTGCAGTAAATGGCACAGCCTCTACACAGTGTACAGAGCTTTGTTTTTCCAACTCCTTGTCATTCCAACACATTGTGCTACTTCCAGTAGCTTCATTTCCCGATATCCACTGGGGGTGCCAGGTGTCAGTTAGTCATTCATCTGTTATTGATCACCTATTCTGAAGTTAGGTCATCAATATCAGAAAACTCTTTCACTAAACCAATGCATTATTTTTTAGCGATGATCAACTGATGCACAGATCAAATGATACATAACAGGTATTGTGTGTCTCTAGACTATGTCTCCATAATAATACTAGCTACACTGAAAACAAATCATACAATATCCCTGCAATGCTATCAGGAAGTTACTTTGAGCAAAAAAAATCTAAGTCTGCTCACACAAGTTCCTAAACAGCAGTGCAGGAGAGAGAAAGCTGTGGCGTGGTCAGAAAACTAGTTCATCTGTTCTCTATGATCGAGAAGGGTGTCCCTGCCTTTATTGCAATGCAACCACAATAGGCCTGTGGCATTATGGAATCACATCTAATAGCAATGCCAAAGTCGCTGTGCAGCCCTAGCCTACAGGCTTCTAACATCATGGCGGATTGAGAGTGGCACCAGTATACTGAGAGTAGTCATTCAATACTATATCATTTGAAAGATCATAAAAGTGGGTCATAACACTCAGTAGACCACTACTATAAAATAGAGGTTGAAGGGATAATGCCATTTATTCTACCAGCAACTTATCAGGAAACTAACACAAGTATTCAACCAAGCTGACCGATCACTGACTTTTGTGAGCGCACATTTCCCTGTACACCAATTTTCCATGTCCCGTGAGTTTTGAAGGTACATTCCAAGTTGATCATTTGTCTAGTATCACTACATGCTGCACACATACATATGTGTATGTATTTGTGCATATAAATATATAAGTCTGCATATTTGTCACTTGGTGTAACTTCATGCTGTTGTGTTTGAGTGATTTTCATCAAAAGGGTCAATTCTAAGAAAACTGTATTTTCTGAATTGGCATTGGAGATTGCACGTTGTGAGTAAAGTGTACATTGCCTGTTTCCATGGCAGATCTTCTAATTCTATTACATAACCCTGCTGACCACATGCACTGTATAGAACATTTCCATCTCTCTGAACAGAACTGACCTGAACAATTAGTTTACAAAGTCAGAACAAGCGGCCTTACAAAAATAGCTTGTGACAAGTCATCAATGTGGAGCAATTGTTAGCCGCCACTATGTGTAATACTGCTCCTGTCACAATGCAGCATTATAACCTCCAATTCCTTCAGGCAGTTTATATGTTTTATCAGTTCTAGTGTCACCAGGTGGAGATATGACAGAGAAAAGGGAAACAGACAGCAGTGTCAAATGCAAGGAAGTAGCACTCTGAGTATCTAGTACAGTTGGGTTTTCTATGGGAATATTTTTTATACTGTACATTATTTTACAATGCAGATACATTTTTTAGCATCATGGTGTCAACAATAAACATCCATCATTCATTTTATAATATATAGTGGAAAATGCAGTGATGCAGGTGCAGTTTCTGTGAGACTGTGGTACTGACTTATATCTGCAGCACTGCAGAGTAAGATAGAGCTGGCTGATATTGTTTAACAGGTTTTCCTGTACACTACATTTATCAGTACCTATCCACAAAATTGGTGATAAAAGTATAACTGTTTGAGGTCTGTCTACTAGGACCCACAATGATCATGAGAACTGGGGCCTGCATGTCCCTGTGTGAACAGAGTGGAAGTGTGCATATGTGAACCCTGTACCATTCACTACTATGTGACTTTGCACTCTCAGTCCCATGAAGGTGAATGAAGTGGTGGCCTTGTGCACTTCCATTCTAGTCACACAAGAGACTCAGGATCCTTATTTTTTGATGGGTGGGAATTCCTGTAATCTGACCCCAACAATCATACATGGATCACCTATATTTTGGACAGATGATAGGTAACTTTTTTTGTTTAGTGAATGAACAACCTACTATAAAACAGGTGAATATCACAGGGGTCACAGGAATCCACTGATCAAATCTTCTGACATTTCACTGTGCCATGTCAGAAATCTGTTGAAACAGCAGATGCCAAAAAGATGTTATGTATTACATAAAAAAAATGTTGAGGACACCAACAAGCAGAAATAAACATTTTCTTAATTTTATTTCACAGCAACCCAGGGTGTAACATGAACCCCAATGCAAAATCTGTACCACGGCACCCCTGACTATAATGTATCAGTTACAATACTAGTCTTCTCATATTGGAAGACAGAGCTTATGGGGTCTTCTAAAGCTCCGGGACGCCAGGTGCAACTGTTCCCCTCAAGTTATGCCCCTGATCACAACCATGATTATAAGATGGTGGTAAATTTACACTAATGCTAGGTTCACACTAGTGTCGCCTATTAGTTTTTCTGGTCTTTTGGGGGTCTCGAACAACGTAGAGGCGGACTGCCAATACAGCCGTTACACATGGAGCCCGAGGGACTCCATTGACTATAATGGGATCCGTCGGGTGTCTGTCGTCATAAAACTGAAACCAGTCCTTTTCTCCTATGCCGATTTTCGGTGGATGCTGCAACGGAGTCTCCGACGGAAACTTCACTCTAGATATGTACCCTAAATAGTTAGTTTGTAATGAATTAATGGAATACTGTGGTAAATGGCATAGCTGCCCATTTTATGTCCTCATCATGGCCGTGTCATGACTTCAATGTGTGGCCTTGATGTGGCCGAAAACTGGGAAGCCATGCCAACTACACCATTCTCCATTAATTCATTACAAATGTATTATTTGAGTGTTTCTAGTTAATGGTTGTTTGGTAACCTGCAACACTAGGCAGCTATAAAAATGTGTAATGAATTTAATTGAATACCATGGAAACTGGCATGGCCGTCAGGTCTTCATCCACACCATGGCTGAGTCATGACTACACCATGTGATTGTACCCTAACTCTACTGGCGTAGAACACCTTCTAAACATATGGAAAGAGTAAGATAACTAAGATAGATTTCTTATCCTGGAGGTTCATTAATAATAATAATTAATAAAAAGTACGTAACAGTTAATATACATGTTTTCTCTTGTTGTAGATGTGGACTTCCCTTTACGGAAAGACAATGTTATGTCGGAGGGTACCACACTAGAAGCCCTTCTACGAGGTGAAGGACTAGAGAAGAAAGATGTCAGAGATGAAGACAGTCTACAAGAAATCCAAGTAAGTTTTAAAGTTTTGCATGGTCATATCTGTATTAAAAGGAGCCGACTTATTTGGATAACCCTGTGAAGCCAGTGATCCGAACACCACACCTAACCAGAGTGACTCTTCAGACTTTGAGACAGAATGGGTGTCTCAAGTGGAGGCTCAGAACAGAGCACATGGATACGGGATGTCCTGATGGGATAGTTCTATTAACACTACTAGAGTTTAATACTTTCTATACCTGCTATAGATAGTTTGATGTTCTTTTTACTACATTAAAACATAGATTATAATTCTTCTTTTTAAACAGTTTGTGTCTATTGTAGGTTTAATAGGGACATGTTATTCCATGAGTATGCAGATAATCATAAAGACCTGCTATGGAAACTTTTAGATTGTGTTTGCGCAGTCATCTGTCAGTAGCTTTATAGGGGTTGTCTCATGAATACATATTAATTTACTGTTAGATCTGGCAAAACATACATTTGCAATGAAAACTTGCACACTTGTTTTCTCTGGCTTCATCCATCTTCTGTGGTGCACTCCTAGCGAGTAGAGACTGGAAAACAATGCAAAGATGTGACAAGGCTATGTAGATTTTTATTATGAGACAATGCTGTGTTCTGCTTTGTATTTTTGCTGTTTAAATATTTTTTATAAAATTATTCAAAAGAGTTTTAAAAATTAGTGATAAGCTGCTTATTAAAAGGGTATACCGGGACTGTGATATTGATTTCAGTGGCTGCTTTACAGTCAAAGCGCTGTATATTGTATAGTGGCTGTGCTTGGTAGTGCAGCAAGTTATTTCCCTAAATCTGACCTTAGAAGAGGACTTGGAGCTCACCCAAGTACCACACACTCTTCAGGCAGCTGATTGGTGGGGCTTCTGGGTGTCAGACTTTACCTAATATTGATGACATACCTAGACATACCTATCATAGTCTCAGAAAACCCAGTAATGAAAAGAAAATCAGTATTTAAAATCCTTTTTTTGTTTTTGGATATTGTTCATGTAAACAACCCTGCCCTGTGTGTTTATGTCTTGGAATGCTGATATGACTTACAATCTTGTGGCATTTGTTCAGAGGGTTTTAGAGAATGATGAAAATGCAGATGATGCAAATGGGGATGACGACTATGAAGAGGAACTTCCAAAAAGAAAAAACCGGAGCAGGGGACGGGTGAGGAGGCTGCTACTTTTAGAAGACATTTCTTATTTTCAATATCCTTTTCATGTCCAAGGTCCCATTCTGGGCTAGTTTTTGTACATCTAGAACTTATCTTTTCTGTATTACTTTAACAAGTGTGTATAAATAGTGTAATCATCAAAATTTTGGTGAGGAGAATGGGAGCGACTTTGTGTATAACTGTGCCCTTCCTACTAATCCCTGAATTTTGCATTTAATAGTCAGTAGTGCTACAAGCAATACGCCATATTTTAAAACCATTATATACTGCATGTATAATATTAATATTTATACTAGATAGTAAAATCTTTTTGTAAAGTGTATAGACATGTCAATTTCCATTCAATGTTTTAACTTGTGCTGCAGATTTTATGTCAAGACTTGTAGGCAGAAAATCAGCTACATAATCCGCATGCAAGACATGCAGAGCTTGCTGCAGACTTCTTTACTACATGTGAACATACCCTTAGGGTTTATATTGGTGCATTTATTTTACTGAAAAATACTACATGATACTCTAGTTTAAATACAATGTAAAGGGTTTTATCATTTTCCATTTTAGGCTCGTGGCGGCAGAAGGAGGAACGATACTTCTTTTGATGAGCATGACAAACCTTACGTATGTGACAGTAAGTAAAGATGTCCTAATGTGCTATGGCTTTTTCTTTTTACCGCTCATCCTAACAGCTCAGTGGCAGTCGTGGACTTGCATTATTTTGTTTGCTCATGCTTTAGCTGTGAAGCTGCTATTGGTTCTGCGCTGACTGTAAAAACATTTACATCATGCTGCACATGATAAAACTCTTTTGCTGCAGATTAACAAGTCTGACTTTCAGCCTCACAAGCGGTCAGTATATAACTCTGCAATTGGTACGTGATGAGGAGCCCAAATGAATCCATGAGTAGTAATAAAAACCCACTAAGTACTGAGTGCTACATGGTGCTACATTTCTCTAACAATGCTGATCAACAACCAAAATTGTAACAAGAAACCGTCAAATATTAAAATCACAATATTTAATATAGCAAAATGGCTACAAAAGTATATTATATAGGAATATGCTGAAGTATATGTAAAATTGGACTTGTAAGCAATATGCCATAAGAGCATTAGTGAGGTTGGGCACTACTGTGCGATAAAGGGGTTTCACGTCCCAAAAACTGGCTCAAGTAACGGTTAAAAACTACACCAGCCCCTAGCTTGTGTAGATCTCAGTTTCTGCAGGACAGACAACCTGAGATGGGCCAAAATTATTAAGAGGTGTGTCCTTCTCAATAATTTTGCTGACAAAGACCAATGCGGAATAGATTAAGACCAGTATAACAAACACCAGTGTTAATACATTTCCCCCATTGTAATTTATAGTAGTAAGATTTCACTGGCTGACACCTGACAGTCCTCTTACATCAGTTTATGTGGCCTACTCTACTGGAAATGTTATTCCATTGAATAAAGGCAATTGGAAAGCTGTGACATTGGTACCACTATAAAGTTACTGAGTTCTTCGGACCCATTTTAATGCTGCTGTCTGCCATGTAAATAGCAGTGGTGGTGGCTAAAGGTGCTCATACATCTTAAAGAGCTGTTGGCTGAATGCTTGCTAACAGTTATCTCTCCCAACTCCCCCTTTATACATGTACACTTGACTAGGCCAAGCTTGTAAATGTTGTGAATGGGGAGCAGGTTTCTGTTGTTAATGGTCAAAACAGTACTGCCATACTTCTCTATCCAGTAAGAAAAATCTGTAAATTTCTGTAAAAACTGATGCCTTGCGCCAATTATTTATTTTTGTTGTTTGCAGAGCACCAACATATTCCACTTGTAACCAAAGCCTCCATATTTAGCCATGCAGTTTAGGCATGGATACCCTCTATTTGAAATCACTGGAAGAAGAATAACTTTTTTACATTTTCAGTATATTGTATATATATATATATATATTTTTTTTTTTAACTATTGTGTAGAGAGGGGTTGTAATGAACATTTTTGTAACACATTAGCCTGCTGTGTTACTTTTAGCAGAAAACAAGTTATAAAGTTTTCGCTAACACTAACTATGCATTGTTAGGAAGATCCATCCCGTATTCACTCTGTATTGCCAGTATACTGTATATAGATATATCACTTGCCAAAGGGGGAGGAGGGTCAAATCAAATAGCTGTAGCTCTGTTTTTATTCCATATACAGTCGTACTTCTGTTGTCATCACATTCCCGTCTGTATTTGTAACTAGTGATTTCTCTGTTTCTGTTATAGCAGATATCTGATTGTATATAACTTCGGTAGCATATAGAAGCTGAGACTCTCTGCTTTCAGATGACACAAGAAGCAATTCTAGGTGGTGTAAAATTGAGAATACACCTATTTGAAGTGAACCCCCTTTGGCAAGTGCTATATTTGTATATACTGGCAATATAGGGTGAATATGGGATGGATCTCCCAGACAACGCTGAGTTAGAGCATTGCTAGGGAGAACTTTAGAACCTATTTTCTGTTAAAAGAAAGCATAGTAGATTAATACAGTATATTACAGAAATGTTCAAGAAACATTTTTGTATTGTTGGACCCCTGCTGATCTAATATTGTTGGCTTATCCTAAGTATAGGACATCAGTACTAAAAAACTGATAACCCCTTTAAGGTGTTCTTGTCTCCTGTGACTGTAAAGGGGAGTTCCCTTTGTACTCTATTAATGGGGACCTGTCAGCACCACATAACAACGTGACCCAAAGTAGCAAACTCTTTTCAGCTTCTTAAATAATGCTGACTTTTTTTTTTTTTTAATAAATATTTTAATTTGTGGCATTTACCAATAACTTTTCTGAGCAGGATGGCACAGATAATTTCAGGTATACCATATAATACAGTCTTCCCAACATCATTGTTTTCCCTTTACCACAGAATATACCTACTGTGTATGATTTCACATATATGTCTATGAGAATAAACACATATTTGTATCTTTGTTGAGAAAGGTTGCTCTCTGTGCTCGGACTCATTTCAAATAAAAATGTAGGAGTCCAGGGGGCGGTCTTAACTGAGTGGCTGACAGGCTTTCCTGTATTTGTGAGCATACAAAGATAGCTGTCTGTCACTGAGCAGAACTGCAAGAAGGCTAGAATGAGCACATTGAAAGCATTACAAGTCATACGGATTTCTTTCGCCTATAAAACTATATATCAAATTTTATGGCTCTTCCTGATGTATAATCTACTGTTCAGAGATCAGACTGCATGTTCAATGTGACAGGTTTAGAATTTTATACTATAGTTTTGCTGCTGTGTATATTGCAGTGATAGTTGGGTATCATCTATAAGAGTGAGCATCTGGATAGTTCATTGCACACTGCGGTGACGATCACAATACTGTTTGGCATCTTCTGGAAGCTCATTGTGTCCTTCATAGCTTCTATATCATAAGATAAAAGTTGTAAACCTTGGTTTCTGATAACTGCCCTGTGAGATAGATGGTATCACTAAGACACTGAGGAACTCCAGAGCTGCATCACAGTGTGCCTTCCATCACAAGTATATGTCCAATTTTCCATTTAAAGTCCAATCAATATAACGCTGCCATTCTGACTAGGATCGACATCTCCCAGAGCGAGATCCTGGGGTGGCAATCCATTACCATGACAGTTGGGATCCTGTTGAACGCTCCCATTACTCTTATTAGAATTCTATAATTATTGCAGTATATTGTATGGGTGATCAGATCCCTAGGGTTCAAGCTGCCTAGGGGGTGTAAAAACAAGAGTAAAAACTTTGACTAGGACTATGTTCAGTCAAAAGACGTCAATGCTGTGATCTTTTTATCCTGAATGCAAATAAGAGATCGAGACTTTTTTAAGAGACCTGTGGGCATGTTGAACTTTATATGCAATGGAATATTAAATAGTAACATTACAATTTATCCTGCAAAAAATAAGCCCCCCTATGGCTCTGTGAATTAAATTTTTTATTTTTTTTAGTAGGTGGGAAGTTTTAAAAGAATATGCAAAAACAAAGTAGGAGTTAAAGTGGGTCTATCACATACTTCATGGTATCCACTTAAGGGCAGCATGAAGTATAAGAGGCATGTAGATCTTACCTCTGGCCTTTATGTGTAAATATACTATAGTTTTGCCAACATTACAGTTAGTTATAGTGCCTCGGCATATTTATCAGATACAGGATCACTCAGTCCTCCCTCTGCTCTGTCCGTGTTATGTCTTTTTACTGAGCATAGGGAGAAGGCTGCCAGTGGTGGGTGGATGGGGGAGCCTTCAAGGTCATAATGCCCTGCAGCTAATACACTGTAGACTGCTAAACTAAAGCATATTTACACATTAAAGTCACATAGCTGAAATGAGCAAGGCTGACACTACTTCATGCTGCTCTGAAGTAGGTGGCAGATCTGCTTTAATTTAGGTCTATCAATCAAGACCTTGTTGACTAAGGCTAGGTCTACACTAAGACTTCTTGCTCCAAGATTTTATTCCATGTACTAAGGAAGCTTGCACATCACATCTAGCTCTGCTGTACATCTTTTTCGATCAAAAGGAGGATCAGATCTGAGTACTTCAAAAGATAAAAAGCCCTAAGGGTCAAAAAGGACATATTGGAGAGCAAATCTCTAAAAGGGGATATGCAAGGGGCCTAATCAAAACGCATATGAGAGATTTTTTTTATATTACTTTATGGAGGTCAAAAAGAAGCTACTACTTTTGAAAAATCACTCAAGCACTACACAGTAGCAGTAGTGCGAGCCTTAGCCCTAGGGTGAGTTTTCATGCTGTAACTTTGCATGTGATTTGATTAATTTTGACCACAGCGAGCATTAATTGCTTCATGCAAATGACCAGAAGTGAACACTTGCAGTTGACAATAATTGCTGCCATTATAATTGAAGTTTGTGTCATGGGACTGGCCTTATTGAGGTGATCACCGGGTGCAAAGAGAAGCCTTTCATGGTCATCAGCATAGTAATAACTAGCCTACCGGTGCCAGACTAGAGCAAAAGAATCTCAGGATCTTAACACTTGTACAGTGCTTCACAATTATAATAGGCTGGCAAGTATGATAGACCAAGGCATAATGTGGCACACAGCTTCAGGTATTGGGGCTAGGCAAACCAATGTCTAAGTGGATACATATCTCTAGAGATTAGACCAACAATAAGGTAATTCACTGTTGAGGTGATTCTTTCTTGCATGTAAAGAGCTGTAAAGTGCCCTAATGCAAGTCATACACATAAGGTAGATGCCAGCCAACACCTTTCTTGCCCAAGGGGAGTAGTGTCAGGCAGGAGCAGACAAGGGGTGTGATTCTGAGCTCTGTCACTGTCCACCTCTGATTGGAGCTCTGAATCACAACCCCATACCTGATCCTTCTTGACCCTACCCACCTGACAGTACAGACTCTAAATAACATGTCAGGCACCAAAACGAAGAGCAGTTACGGCTCTGGAATAGACCTGGCCCTTTCCTGGATCTCCTCATACCTCACTAACCACATATTCAGCATCTCCCACTCGCACACCACCTCCCCGCCACGCCCTCTTTCTGTAGGTGTCCCCCAAGACTCTATTCTAGGACCCCTCTTGTTCTCCATCTACACCATCGGCCTTGGCCAACTCATAGAATCCCATGGTTTCCATTACCATTGCTATGTTGACGACACCCAAATATATCTCTCGGGACCAGACATTACCTCTCTGTTGTCCAGAGTCCCAGAATGTCTAGCAGCTGTAGCCTCCTTTCTCTCCTCCCGCTTTCTCAAACTCAACATGGAGAAAACGGAGTTCATAATCTTTACCCCTCCTAAGACGGACCCCCTACCTGACCCATCTATCAAACTTAATGAAACCACTCTCACCCCAGTCCCATGGTTCCGCTGCCTTGGGATAACAGACTCTGACCTATCCTTCAAGCCGCATATTCAAACCCTCAACACCTCCTGCCGCCTCCAACTCAAGAACATCCATCGAATCCACTTCTTCCTCACCCCTGAAACTACAAAGATGCTAGTCCACGCCCTCATAATCTCCCCGCCTAGACTACTGTAACACCCTTCTCCATGGCCTCCCAGCTAACATTCTCTCCCCCCTCCAGTCCACCTTAAACTATGCTGCTCACTTAATACACCGCTCCCCTCTGCCAATCCCTTCACTGGCTACCCGTTGCCCAGCGAATAGAGTTCAAACTACTAACACTGACATACAAAGCCATCCACAACCTGTCCCCTCCATATATCTCCGACCTAATCTCCCGCTACCTGCCCACGTGTAGCCTCCGATCCTCCAAAGACCTCCTACTCCGCTCTGCTCTTATGCGCTCTTCACACAACATCGCCAAGACTTCTCCAAGGTACAATTTGTCCTGCAAACGGGAGTCATCATGTGACTCTGTAGACCAAAAAAAAAAAAAAAATGGCGGGGAGGAAAAAACAGATCCGCAAAACAAAAATTGGCTTGGCCGGTAATGGGTTAAGTATTATAGATGGTAAAGGAATGAAGAGAGTAGAAGAGATAAGCATGGGGAGTCACACCTTAGGAAACAGGAAGGAGAAAACCAGGTCTTCAAGCCCCATCACAACAGGATGTCCTAAACAGCACCATCCCACATGAAAGTTCCAAAAATTTCTGGATGATGGCCATTCTTTGTCCGTTATTTCAGCGTTTTAGAAAACACAACTTTTTATCGATGCAGATGCTTATATATGAACTTTGCACATCTCAATGTATTCTTTTTTTTATTCATTTTTTATGTTTTTTTCAGGGTTTCTTTAAAGGGGATTATCCACTTTTTCAAAATTGATTTCCTATCCATAAGATAGGACATTAATTTTACTACCACAGGGCTCTGACCATACACTTTGAATGGGACACCTCTGCAGCGCTCCCAACTGTTGCTACTAAAAGTACAGCAAGTAGGCACAGCAGCTTATACTGCAGGGGGTCCCGACAGTCGGAGCCCTGATAATCTAAAGTGATTTCCTAGCTTATGAATTTTTACTAGGTGTTGTGCATCTTATTTTCTGCTTAAGTAACCACACATTCAAGTTATCTGTATATACAAATGTGCTGAGTGGCATTTTGACACTGTTGGCATGTTGACGATTGTGAAAATTGTCCTGGGTACCAGATGTACAGGAATCTTTTGTAGTATATCCAGTGAAGCGCTATATAGTTTCCGTAATAACCATTTGGGTATTATAAACTGTGATTTTTGCATTTAATGCAAAATAACACCCAACATACCTTCTTGGTTTTTTTTAACTGATATTCTGACCATTGACAAATATGTGTAGGATACGTCACAAATGGTTAATAGTGAGACCTCTTTTAAGACCTCCACCTTCCTGTGACCATCGTTTATATCAGTGAATAAATATAAAATTCCTCAATGGTCCTATAAACCTAAAGGATTGATAGAAATAACTGCTGTATCCACATAGTGTAGTGTTTACTAAAGGGAGCTGCAGGTTTGAGTGATCTGCTCTCACTTTCTCCTTGTTTCTTGGATATTATGCTTGACACATCAGGAGTTACCGGTCTCCTCGCCGCGATCCCAAGGGTGCCCTCCCCCACCGCACACACCTATCAGATATTTATGACGTATACTATGGTTACACCATAAATGTCAATGGTGGGAATACAGCTCTAAATACAATGGGGGGAAAAAAGTATTTAGTCAGCCACCAATTGTGCAAGTTCTCCCACTTAAAAAGATGAGGCCGGCCTGTAATTGTCATCATAGGTAGACCTCAACTATGAGAGACAAGATGAGAAAACATATCTAGAAAATCACATTGTCTGATTTTTTAAGAATTTATTTGCAAACTATGGTGGAAAATAAGTATTTGGTCACCTACAAACAAGCAAGATTTCTGGCTCTCACAGACCTGTATCTTCTTCTTTAAGAGGCTCCTCTGTCCTATAAAAGACACCTGTCCACAACCTCAAACAGTCACACTCCAAACTCCACTATGGTGGAAGACCAAAGAGCTGTGGAAGGACACCAGAAACAAAATTGTAGACCTGCACCAGGCTGGGAAGACTGAATCTGCAATAGGCAAGCAGCTTGGTGTGAAGAAATCAACTGTGGGAGCAATAATTAGAAAATGGAAGACATACAAGACCACTGATAATCTTCCTCGATCAGGGGCTCCACGCAAGATCTCATCCCGTGGGGTCAAAATGATCACAAGAACGGTGAGCAAAAATCCCAGAACCACACGGGGGACCTAGTGAATGACCTGCAGAAAGCTGGGACTAGCCTAATGAAGGCTACCGTCAGTAACACACTACGCCGCCAGGGACTCAGATCCTGCAGTGCCAGACGTGTCCCCCTGCTTAAGCCAGTACATATCCGGCCCGTCTGAAGTTTGCTAGAGAGCATTTGGATGTTCCAGAAGAGTATTGGGAGAATGTCATTTGGTCAGATGAAACCAAAGTAGAACTGTGTGGTAGAAACACAACTCGTCGTGTTTGGAGGAGAGTGAATGCTGAGTTGCATCCAAAGAACACAATACCTACTGTGAAGCATGGGGGTGGCAACATCATGCTTTGGGGCCGTTTCTCTGCAAAGGGACCGGGACAACTGGTCCGTGTACATGAAAGAATGAATGGGGCCATGTACCGTGAGATTTTGAGTGCAAACCTCCTTCCATCAGCAAGGGCATTGAAGATGAAACGTGGCTGGGTCTTTCAGCATGACAATGATCCCAAGCACACTGCCAGAGCAACGAAGGAGAGGCTTCGTAAGAAGCATTTCAAGGTCCTGGAGTGGCCTAGCCAGTCTACAGATCTCAACCCCATAGAAAACTTTTGGAGGGAGTTGAAAGTCCGTGTTGCCCAGCGGCAGCCCCAAAACATCACTGCTCTAGAGGAGATCTGCATGGAGGAATGGGCCAACATACCAGCAACAGTGTGTGCCAACCTTGTGAAGACTTACAGAAAACGTTTGACCTCTGTCATTGCCAACAAAGGATATATAACAAAGTATTGAGATGAACTTTTGTTATTGACCAAATACTTATTTTCCACCATAATTTGCAAATAAATTCTTTAAAAATCAGACAATGTGATTTTCTGGATTTGTTTTCTCATTCTGTCTCTCATAGCTGAGGTCTACCTATGATGACAATTACAGGCCGGCCTCATCTTTTTAAGTGGGAGAACTTGCACAGTTGGTGGCTGACTAAATACTTTTTTTCCCCACTGTATATCTTATCTTTTTTATTCTATTTAAACACGCATAATATGTCCGCTTACTGTCAGCTCCCATAAAGACTCTTCTAAATATGCTGAAAATTCCTCTTGTTCGTACCCATTCCAAAAATGCCTTGTTATATACAGCAAGGTTCATTCTTCGTTGTTTCTTTTTCTCTCTTTTTCTTTGTTGCAGAGAGTTACAAACAAAAGCATAACCCCAAAACAGCCGAAAAAGGTACTTATTACCTCTCTCTCCCCTTGCTTGTACAACATGTTACCAGAAGATTGTGGCTGTGTGACAGTGCGGTGCCCTGTTCCGAATGCTAGTTTGGCTGCTGACTGTATACAGAGACTACATTTGAGGGAACCTATCACCAAGACAGGTCCCTTTTAAGTTAGGGCATGTGAAAGATGCCCTTTCACAGATAACGGTTTGCCCAATAAATGTCCCCTGGCAATACCAGAGGTGAGTGCTACCTCCCATTTGTTCCAATTTGGGTGGAAGTATAGCAAAATTACGCCTCCAAATTGCACAAAAGTGCCCCGAGGACATAGGTATATGTGGCAAAGCATTTTTTACTATCTGATTGGCACTTCTGAAGCCCACTGTAGTGGGCACAATTCCATCCTCTATTATTCCACATCCTTCTGACAGCTTCCCTTTAATTTATACAACGCTATGCATTGAATGTTATAGGGAATTTATGTTGTGGCAAGTGTGCATCAAAATTAAAGTGAAGCTTATACTGAATCTTTAACATTGGTCATGTTTACTACACTTTTGGGGGCAAAGTAACAAATAAATACATTTCCAGTGCAATTAAAAAAAAAACAAAAAAAAAAAACAATTTGGGCAATTTTCTGGTATTCATATATTTATGACAGACAAAATACACATCAAATGTTCCTCATTGTGGTAATTGTGTTAATAATATTATGTCTTGTATTACAATATTAGCAAACTGCATTATAAACATTTATTTTAATAACGCAAAAGTTATGTCAGCCAATTTCTGATTATTTGTTAAGATGATAAATAGCAAAATGAAAAGTCAATGTACATTTTCTCTGTGAGATTTGTCAGTAGGAATCCATTTTCAAATATTGTCTTTATAGTTTGTGGAAAACGTTATAAGAACAGACCTGGCCTCAGCTACCACTATACCCACACTCATCTTGCTGATGAAGAAGGGGCAGACAGCAGAGACCAAGAATCTCGATCTCCATGTTCCCCTTCCATTCATAGAAGTGAAAACCAGAAACGTAAGTTGCTTTTGCATTCTTTTCCGTTTATCAAAATAGATAAGTATCTGTTTAAAGTCTCAGTATGCTGGTGACTGTTTTCTGTATTGCTTTTCTTTTCTTATTTAAGACCCGCTAACTTGTGAAGCTGCAAGTTCAGAGCTCAGTGGGGTGTTCTTTGTGAAGCATGCACTTTCTATACCCCCACTTTTTCCCAGAGCTCTAGCCTCGTACCACCTTCCACTCTGACATGGTTGTGCAGGCTGTGAGTTTTGCATCACAAAAACCTACATAGAGCTATGCAACATGTGAATAATATGGGGCTTGTTTTTAGTGGAATGGAGCGGTAGGTGCATCAGTCTGGTTAACTTTGAACAAGAACTTTCTGCATGAACTGTAACTCTACTATGATCAGCAGTAATCTCTGTTACATGTCATTCAGAGATATAGCTAACCACTCCAACACATTTGTTAGAGAGTTACTGTAGTAACTGTGGTCTTTGTAGTTTTCATTTGGTGAAAATCACAGCAAATAAAGCACACTAGAATGGCAGAACTGCCACAGCAACCTTCTGATCTATTGCATATACAGCCTTGTACTACTACAGAGGTTTTTAGTCCTTGAATACTTCAATAATATGGCATGCAGTGGAACAGGCAATATTTTTTAATTTGCCAATTCACATGGAATAAAAAAAAAAGTTATAATATATTTTGAATATATAAAGACATTAATATACAGTAAATAACTGTAATAGATCTTTGTGCCTGAGCCCTTACTTATACAACATTTTGGTTTTGACATGGGTAGTTTGGGAGAAGGAAGCTTTTGGTTATTCCTTTGTTGTCATTCATTGAAATAAAAACTGGAGCATGCTGTCATTTGTGAGGTCAGACACTGATGCTGGATAGAAGGCCTGGCTCACAATCTCCATTCTACTTCATTGCACAGGTGTTTGATGGGGTTGAGGTCAGGACACTGTGTGGGGCAGCCAAGTTCCTCCACACTACATTTACCTAACCATGCGTTAATTTTCCTTGTTTTGTGCACTGGGGCACATTTATGCTGGAGCAGAAAAGGCCCTCTGCAAATTGTTTTCACAAAGTTGGAAGCATACAATTGTCTTGGTTTGCTGAAGCATCAACATTTTCCTCATTGGAAGAAAGGGGCCTAGGCCAACCCCTGAATAACAACCCATATTATTCCTCAATCTACAAAATTTACAACTGGAACAGTGGAGTCAGGCAGGTAATGTTCTCCTGGCATTTACTGAACCTTGACTGCCAATTAGAGAAATGTGATTTATCAAGCCACAGAACACATTTCCACTGCTCCATTGTCCAGTGTTGGGGTGCTTTTATACCACTCCATCTGACACTTGGTGATATAAGGCTTGCTACTCTACCTTGGAAACCCATGCCATGAAGTACCTGATGAGCAGGTTTTGTCCTGATGTTAATGCCAGAAGAGGAGTGGAACTCTGCAGTTCCAGAACCAGTCAGCAGAGCATTGGTGACTTTTATAAAAATGTAAAATACCAAAGTTACCACAATAGAAATGATTCAGAAAGTGTGTCCCCTTAGACAGTTGTATGGTAAAGCCACTACCCAACTGTAGGAGTCTGTGTGACAGCAAAGCAACATTTTGGGGGTTTTGTTTCTGAAAACTTGAATTTTTGTGGATTTTGTACCTTTGCTGTGCATAATGTGAAACTTGGTACAGTTTGTGCCATAGTATCAATATATCCTGACTGTGTAAGTAAAACAAGAAAGGTAATTGCATTGACCCTCGGTCTCAAGATTGTCTGTCTAGCTGCAGGCGCACTTCCCTGTTCTATTTGATTAAAGGATTGGTTTATGAGGGCTAAGCCTCCTTACGTTAATGCAACCTCACAATGTGCCTCGCTTGATTACTGTAATGGTGGGTGACAAGCTAAGATAACAGCATGACCTTCCTAATCACATGGGGGGAGGTAATGCTAAAGAACTGAGCATAGCATTCATTTCCGCATAGTATATTTCAGGCCAGACATCACTTCATTAAACTAAACTCTATGTATAAGGGATACATTTAAGTTGATTCACATTTGCACTTTGTACCTGTTAATCTTGGTGTGAAGTGAGCAATGGAAAAGCTATGCTGTATTTAGGTTAGTCAATCAGTTCTCAGCGTGGCACTAACATTATTAAGCTGCAAGGACCATTAAATATCACAAGACATTGTTTTAAGCATAACTTTTTACCTACAGTTGGGCGCCTTATAATTGGCATCCTAAAATCTGTACATGCAGTGTCAGTGAGCAGGAGAACTAGTAATGAACATCCTGCACCATTTCCATTATGAGCTCTCAGTGGTATTCAGAAAGCCTAAGCCTGTATATAGACATTAGAAGTCATGTTAGAAGTTGAAAAAGCAAACCTTGTATGAAATCTGAAATGTTCCTTGTTTTATGTACAGATCTTTTATTAGAGGTTGAGGTTTATCAGCAGATTCAGAATGGCTGCCTGGAATGGTTTACACGACAGACAAAATAATGACAGGTGGCAGCATCCACGGGTGCCGGTTGCCATGACAGCATGCCAGACTAGTACAGGCTGGGGGCCTATCAGGCGAAGAAGGAAATCAGCATGATTCCTCCTAGGCACAAATTGGACACCATGCAAGCCATAGGAAGCCTGGCTTGAAATGCATAATACATTGAGACATCTCTCAGGGCTGATTCTTTTCATCCAAGACAATCTGCATCCATGCAAACCACTCAAAGCTGAAAATATAGAAAAGTGATACACCATTTCTGGAGAAAAAGAAGCAGAAACTGATCATCACTTCTCATCATCAGCCTCTATTTAAACACTGGTGTAAATTGATCTTCCCTGTCCATTTTCTGTTTCGTCACCCTCAGAGCTGACGTATAGAGTGGGACAGGTTATCATAGTCTGCACACCACAGTCATTTACATGTAGGCATCTAAGAGCTCAGATACATAACGCTAGTGCTAAACCAGGCTGAGGAAATGAGTTCACTATTAGAACCCTGTCATAGTGCCATTTGTCACAAGGCATTATGGGAAAGGAGCTGTTGGATGTAACAGATCCTCAGTTTGCTTTTGACTCACCGAGTCTTGAGACAGCAAAAGGGATTTTAGCCAAGCCAGTTTCACTTATCTGCATACAGCACTGTTTCAGGATTTTTGTCCCTCATCAGTGCAGAGCAAAGTGTACTGGCTGGCTTTGTGGGAGGCAATGAGTGCCATTTGGGCAGTGGCTTATGTCTGCCCTGTTTGGCTGACACTCTTGGTTGAGCTTTTATGAACACGTTTTTGTGCAGGTTTCCTTCAGGCAATCTCTTTGCGTAAACGTGATTTTGTGTTCATGCGTTTGCGTTCTTCTGATTTATATAATTACAATGGAAGCTAATATGAATAAATTATGTGCATCATTTACTAAAAGTATAAATATATTATAAAGGTAGGATTAGTAGAGTTTTTACGGGGGATAAAAATGTTTATCAAACGGTTAGAATAGGTTAAAAAAAAAAAAAGAAATTTAGAAGTATTACCTCACTGATGCCCCGTCCTGATATGGCGGGTGGGTCACCGCTGCAGCCAGTGATTGGATGATGGAGCATTTCTAGGTATTTCCTGTGTTTTGAGACAGGACCAGGAAGTAGAGATGAGCGAAGTGAGGTCAGGTCCTATGCACATGACAGAGTGTGCTATTCGTGGGGGTCTCCTATGTTCTGTTTGGATCTGATAATTATAGAGCAGGTTCTATCATTTCTACGGAGCACCCCATAGAAATTAATGTAGTATGAAAGTCACTCAGATGACACTCTGAGTGCAATCCGAGTGCCTTCCTTTTATTTTGTAAGTCATTCGCTCATGAAAACCCTCTTTAGGCTAAAGCAGCTTTTTTTGTTGCAGATTATGTTGTGGTTTTTTGAGCCAAAGTCAGGAGTGGATTGAGCAGATGGTAGAAGTATAAGAACTTCCCATACATTTCCCAATCCTTTTGAGCCACTCCTAGGTTTGGGCCAAAAAAACGCAGCAAAATCTGCAACAAAAGAAGCTGTGTTTCTGCAACATGGGGCCTCAGCCTTAGTCAAGGTTATGCAGGAGTGAAATGCTGCAGGAAAAAAAAAAACTCAGAAAAATACAATGTGAAAATGCAGGATAAAATTGCACCAAATGCTTGCATTTTTATTGTGTTCTTGCTTTGGTTTCCACAGTGTTTTTTATCTGCTTTTTTTTATCGTTTAACTGAAAGTTTCCTCTTCCTGTTTTCATTCTAACTTTGAATCAGAAGTTTATTCTTTCTGCATTTTCACTGAACAGTTGGCAGCAGTTTCACAGCCAAAACGCAACACAGATATATGCCACTGATTTTTGTTGGTTTTCTTGCTTCTTGTTAGTCTGTGGAGAAAACTGTCACCAAAATGCAGAATTTCTGAAAAAATAATGAATACATTGCATTTACAAAAGAAAAAAATGCAGTGTGCTTTCTGCTGCAGATTTTTTCAGCTGTGTGTAGATGAGATTTCTTAATATCTGATCCGCTGGGAATGTATAATGCTGTATTTTCTACCCTGTGTGTTCCCAGCCTATGTTGCAGATTTTGTCATAGAGTTGACAGTACCAGCAAAGTAAATCTCATCCACACAGTGCAGTAAAAAGTGACTTGTGGTGCAGATTTTATATTCTCTGTTGATTTGCAATGCAAAAAGTGAAATTTGCGGCAACTCTGCAACATTTCCACAACAAAGTCTACACCTTTTGGTGTGTTTTTTTCTCTCTCTCTATTCTGCAGCATTTCAGTTCCAGGGCATCATACCCAAAGTATTGTTTGTGCTTTAAAATACAATGTACATACATATGAGAAGAATCAAAACTGCTTTGACAGAAATTGCATCGATGTACTTTGTGTCAAAACAGTTTTTATTGCAGCGATTCAGCCCAGTGGCTTGTTTTCAAAAACTACAGCATGCCCAAAATATTGGTCTTGTCGACATTGCATGAGCAGAATTTTTAGAAATTCCAGTCACCAATGTATAGTAGTAGTACCTGACTGGTACATTATTGCACATTTCTACATACTTTATACAGTGTTGTAAAGTAAATACTGTTTGTGATTTCAGTGCTTTGGCAGCAACCTTCCTTAAGGGGGCAGTGTAAGATTTTGTTTTATTACACAGCACACATTAATGATATACTGACTCCATTCAATAAGTGACATAATATGGAGACCACGTTTTCTATGTAACACATACTACACAAGGGTATATAAAAGAAAATTAAATTACTAGATGTACAAATCAACCTCGACACAATGTCACTAACTGCAGAGCAATCTGACCAACAATGTTTAGTTGACATGACAGAATACAATAGACAATACAAGAATAAGCTATAAAATGTCCATTGACCTTTCTGCATAAGTTCTTTTGCAGTTACATTGCTTTACCTATCTTATACTGACCATGACTTCCAGCCAGTATCTGGTTCTGTTGTTATCCCTAACTTTACAATTTTGCATGCAACTAGGCTCAAATCAATAGTATAATATTTACCCTGGCACTACACACTATGTATGTACACTACTACTATGTAACTGTCTTACAAATGAAAAAAGCATATTCATGACACGGTGCAGAGAGATATCATAAAAATATATAAAAAATTAAATTAAAATTAAATACATATGCATACATACATACAAGTACATAACAAAGATGAAACAAACAAAACTAACCCATGTCAGACATACGGCAAAGGTAAAAAGATTCATCAGATGGATATTGCAAATGTGATCCTGGTTCATCAATACCTATTAGTATAGTTGAGCAACAGTAATCTTTTAATCCAAAAGTTGTGGAATCTAGCATAAGTGTCAGAGAGTATGCTCAAAATATATCAGGAACAAATCCAAATATAACACAGGCAAAGGGGTGTGAGTTTAACTCCAAATGGATCTATGTAAACACTTCGTTGCGTGACCCCATAGATAGTTACAAATGAGGAACCATTGTAAACAGTACAACAAATCAATTCAGTGATGGAAAACTCCATCTACTCCTAGAGATGATGTTACTCACCGATGTGCAAGTGTAACTGGAGTGTAGACCTCTCCCAGCTGACACCACGCCTAACGTACGTTTCGGCAACGCCACACACTATATTCTGTGCTATGTTTGTTGTATATGTAACGGTTTTAAAATACAGGACCAGATAAGTTTTCTGCTTGTGCCAGTCACCTGGTTCCCAGAGTAACCAGAATAAATCTGAATGCAGATCAGGCAGTAATTCATCTGTCAATGCAAAATAAGTCTACTTTCACAGCACATTTAATGTTAGGCTCACACCTGCGCCCGAACTCCGTTGGTGGATTCTGTTCCCCATTCCGCTTGAAAAATGCGGAGAGTAAAGACCCAAAAGCAGTGCTTTCCTCTCCGCATTTTTCGCCCTTTTCGGGTGGAAACCAGATAGATTCCATTATAGTCTATTGAGTTTCCGCGGGTAACTGCTTTTTTTAAGCGGATTAGGCTTCTGTTCAGGGGGTCCCCAAGCGGACCCCCCTGAACAGAAACCTGAACGCAGGTGTGAACCTAGCGTAAGTTACATTAAACACATCCATTTTTTTTACATTTTTTTTTATTTTTTAAGAAAACATAAACACTGTCAAACTGATAAAACAAATCCATTTTTGATCGGGATGACTTATGAAGCCTCCAATCCAATGTCAACTGGTATCTGTCCAAGACCCTTTTGAAAATGAAAGTACAAATCAGATTGGTTGGTATAAACCATGGTACCTTCCCATGTATGATTGAGTATATCAAGTGCATGACTTGCTACTGGCAAATAAAAATGTAAAAAATAAAGACTGTGAAATCCTGGAGACTGTGCCATACAAAGACCGATTTTCCAGTGGGGTAATACAGGCCATGTTTGTGTACATATTATAACCACAAGTCCTGCAGTCTGGTAACCTGAAGTAACAATGTGTGTATGTTTATGTGTATATATACATATATATCCTCTTAAAATCCAATCCTCTGCCAATGGCTGATGACAGAGAACAACAGTGAGCAAGTACTGTATATATGTGTATCTGTAATCCTTTGGTAATGTCTGATGATAGAAAACAGCAATGAGTGAGTGCTGTAACTATGTATACTGTATATACAATCCTCTAGTAATGGCTGTTAAAAAGAGAAAAAGTTCTGTATATATGTATACAGTGAAATCTCCCCTAAAAAACACCTCTTTGAGTAGACCACCCCTTTAGAAAACCACTTTTTAATGACATTTTGGGAGGTCCTCTCAGTGAGGTTTCACTGTATATACAATCCTGTGATAATGACTGGATAAGCGAGAACAATAGTTAGCAAGTGCTGTATATGTGTATATCTGCAATCCTCTGATAATGGTTTATAACCAAGAACACCCATGTGCGAGTGCTGTATATATACAATCTTCTGATAACTGAGGACAACAGTGAGTGAGTACTGTACCCAGGATTGCACTGGTCTTTTGTTTGTGTGTGGTTAAAAATGTTGTTTACTACTGATATGAAACCAATCTGGTTTAAATAAAAATGGCTGGGTTGTTATAGAAACCTGTTGTAAAACTATGTGCGAAGAATGAAGGACCTGCAAGCTTGCAAATATGGATCATGTGATGTGGAGGACCCTTGATGTGGAAGTCAGTGGTGCTATATTTCCTTTATTGAATATGTTGTTGACATGTTATGGAAATTAAGTGTAAAAGAAAAATGGCTGCATTGTTATGGAAACCTGTGTGTATATCAGTGAGGCTAAAAATGAAGAACCTGTGAGCTTTTATTGGCTAATATGAGTCATGTGATGTGATATGGCGGAAGGCCCTTGATGTGGAAGCCAGTGGGTGTTAAACTTTCTTTTGTGAATATGTTGAGAATGGTAGGTTCTAGAAAGCTTAAAATCTTTCTAAGCACCTGATTTATCGAAGTGTCAAATTTGTTGCAGTTTGGTCCAGCGGTTTGGCCACACATAAAAAAAACAGATAACAAGAGAAGTTAATTTTAAATATATAAATATAAAATATATTTACAGAAAACAGCAAAAGTGTGTGCAAGTGTGACGCTAGATTTGCTGTATTTTAACTACAACTGGTGCATAAAAGAATAATTTAAGCTAGATTCACACAACTGAATTTGCAACTGTTTTTGAGGCGAGTTCCAACACTTCATTTTTCAGGACCCTGAAAAAAGAAATCATCCTGTTTAAACCTTTCTGTAGATTCTATGGCTGATTCAGCTGCAGAATCCATAGCGTGAGGCTCATGCTGGTTGTTTGAGCGCTATTGTATCTGAGGCTAATCACAGTAGAAAGCCAAAGCTCTGCTCCGGCTTTCTGCCACAGGATGCACAGGATCGGAATTTCGACAGGAATCAGAGGCAGATGACCACCTCAAATTCCTCTCCATAGTCTTGTCGTGTAAATCTAGCCTGTAATGCAAATATTTGTATTGTCCTTCTAGGCTGTTTATGCATTTCACTGAACACACATCTTAACAATGTAACAGAATGCAAGACACCTACTAGGGCTTTGCAATTAATCGAAAAATAACTGGAACTGAACATCGGCTAGGGTAACTAACGTGATTTTGTTCAAGTCAGGTATTTCGGTTCAGTTATTACAATAACTTCCGTTTCATTCAGACTAAACACGTCCAAATCGGAACTGCTATCATTATACTCTGGGGTCTCTTCAGAGGTAGGTGACGAATATAAAAAACAGTGTGACTCTCCATGGCTCCGGCGTGGCTCCCTGTTCTCTTCGGTGCTTCTGCCTGACATCAGGGAGGTCATGTGGTTTCGCAACACTTGTGTATATGCATCACAACGCCGCATGATGCTGAGGCTCCTCAGCACTCCCCGACGTCAGGCAGAAGACTGAAGACAGCAGAGAATCGCATCGGAGCCCAGTAGAGGTGAGTAACACAGGTTTTATTATTATAGTCTGGGGTCTGAAGAGACCCCAGAGTATAACAATAGTTTCGGTTCAGTCCAATTGAAACTGCCAGACAAATCTCGCAAGGTTCGTCCCAAATATAGCCATACTGTAAAAGGGGCATGACCGAAATAACTGCCATTAATCGTAATCTAGGTAAAATTAGGGCATTTAGGTCATAATCGCCCAGCGCTAACACCTACCTAATGGTACAGATGCAACTACGTTAGTACTATAAGGCTAAGTTCATATTTGTGTCAGAGTCTCTTTAGGAGACTCAGTTGGAATGTCCGCCTGAAGTCAGTAGATGAAAAAAATTCTCTGTACGCAGGGCTTTTTCGATCGCCACTTCCAATTTAAAAATAACGGCCAACTGACAGACCCCATTATAGTCAAAGTGGTCTGTTGAGCTTCGTATGTAACTAGTACTTATGCTCCAATGGACCAGAACAATGGACAGCCAACGCTACTGTGAGCCTCGTGTAAACCAGGCAAAAACCTGTACTTAGGCCATAACTGACTAAAGAGCTGGTCATGATAATAGGCAGTGCTGTTAACCACTTCCGGACCGCCCATTGGGTTTTTACATCCAGAAGGTGGTTGTCTTGTTCTGCAAAGACGTACCGGTGCGTCTAAGCAGCTGCTGAAACGGGGAGCCGGCTGTAACTTCAGCCGTAGCTCCCCTAGAGAAGGCAGGGAAGGTTTATTACCTTCCCAATTGCTGTGCATACAGCACTATGAGCGCCGCAATCTTGCGGCACCCCTCTGACCTGGCAGAGATCAGTGTCTGTAAGAGCTGCTGAGTCCTACAGGACCCAGATCAGCTCTATAGTAACGGACAGGAGACTGCACCAATCCGAGTTACAGGGGAAATCAGCCTCCCCAACAAAAAAAAAAAAAAAGTGATCAGATGTCCCCAAATTTAAAAAAAAAATGAATATAAAAATTTAAAAAAATGTAAATAAAATAATTTAAAAAATAAATAAAATAACACGCCAATAAAACGCTGTTATTAAAAGTTATAGCCCCACCCCCGATGACACCATACAAACTAAAAATTACCGTAATGGAGAGGAAAAACAATTTTTATAAAGTTTTCTTAGCAGTACTTTGTGTTATTAAATAAAAAAAAATATATTAAATAAATAAAAGAAAAATATTTTCCCGGATATAAAAAAAAAAAATGAAAACACATGCAAAAATAAAAACATAAAAATAAAGCCCTATGTGTCAGAAATTGGCCAGATACTGAAGTGGTTAAGGACCATCCAGGAGTTCACATTAAAGGGCTTTTCCCATCTCCCTCTCTCAGCAGTTTACCTGTTTGTCTCTTCTTCTCACTTCCTGTATTCTTCTACCAGCTGGAGGGTGGACTTTGATTGTTTCATAAACAGGACACTATGAAGTATCTTACTAGATATAGACATTGCCTTTACCATGAGATATTATTTATTGTTGTTACTAGAAATCTAATATAGATGTAGATAAAAAATTATACACAGTAAATTCAGTGTGTAAAAGTGGGAGGAATAATTTCACATAGCAGGCAAACAAAGCAGTATTTCTAAAGCAATGTGTTTAGGAAAATTCTTGAATTTACATAAGCTAGCAGTATAGACAGGATCCTTGAGATGGAAATACCCCTTTAAGCCTATTACATGCATAAACATTGTGGTCATTCATATAGGAGGCAATCAAGCTGAAGGCCCCTTATCTGAGGGATAATGGACAATAGTAGTGTTTATTGTTCTATTAGAAATGGTATTATACGTTAATATAATTTATCATCAGTGTACATGCTATACAGGGTACAAATGAAAGTTTTCATCTCACTTACCATATGCATGTTACTGTTCTTCTAGCTCACAAAGGAGCAGATGGTGCTATACTTTCCAATAACTACTGTGATTTTTGCCTTGGAGACTCAACCATAAATAAGAAAAGTGGACAACCAGAAGAACTTGTGTCCTGTGCAGACTGTGGACGCTCTGGTAGGTCATTCCTCTTTCTACTTCAAACCTATTCTTGATGAATCCTTAATTGAGAAATTGTGGTTGAATATGGATATCAATACTTGCATGAATTGAGAATCATCAATACATGCATGGCATGGTACAAGACCAAAAAAAAAACAAGATAAATGAGTAAAAAATTGCGTGCATTTTATCACAGATTTCATTGTTGAGGTTCATTGTGTGTATTCTAAAATTGATGTAGCACGTTTATCGCTAATAGTACATTTATATTACTAATCCCAAATTATAGCATTGTTTACTATACATTAAATTAATTCACAAGGTTATTAGCTCTTTCTACATATTGAGAGCAGAATATTAAAGCGTACCTCAAGTGATCAACTTAAAATCCTCTTGAGAAATACACCTGTAGATTGAAGTTTTGGATCTAGAAGTAAAACTGACTGCTCTATATGATTTGTTAGCTTTAAACACTTGCAGAGAAAAAAAAGACGTGAATTACTTATAGAGATAAAGCTAAAACAACTTCAGTATTACAACCATACAGAAAATGACAAGCTATTGTGTGTCTGTAGAGGTAACTTGCTAGTTAAGAGTCCAGCGATCACAGCAGCATAAGCACTAATTCTAACACACGTAGAGTAGTCAATTTCTCTTCACTATAAGGAATGTAGGGACATGGGAAGACCTGACAAGTGTTATGTGAACTAGCAGCTCATTGCAGAATGACTGGGACTGTATCTCATGGCAGACAGTGGCAACTTCTTGTTAGCAAAACTGGAAAAATGGTCTGTAGCACAAATAACAAGATCTCAAAGTGACAACAACTATCCACAAGAGGAATTAAAGAAATACTCCCATAATTTTTTTTATTCTTAGACCTGTTGGTAAGGTAAGGTACATGATGTAAGTTGTAGTGAAAGTAGTCTTGCTGGTGGCTGAATTTGGGAGTTATCCACTTCCTACTGCTTCTCAGTCGTGTCTAACTGTTTTAGACAGTATCTGTGCCTTGTCCGACAGTGGGACTGGACCATTTTTTTTTTTTAAGAAAAACTAAGCCCAATAATAGTTGGTATAAAGTTCAGCATTATAGACACTTTGATAAATCTGACACAGTCTAGTCTAAGTTTGTACTTGTGAGAGCCTTGACGTCAGTTTTATAATAATGAATATGAAAACTGACTTCCTGTCAACACATAAGATGCTGTGTCAGTTCAAGAGTTGGTGTTGGTCACGTGACACAGCTGAGGATCTGAATGAAAAGGATGGATATCTCACAAGTATAGCCACCAGTGGGATTACCTGCACTACGATTTACATCATGCACATTTCTAACTGGCCAGAGAATAAAATTGTTTATGGAAGTGACTTTTTATTTTTTCACCACTGGAGGTACGCTTTAAAGGTAAGCCTTTAGAGGGGACTAATCTTAGACTTCTGATCACCAAATTCAATTTCATTAGAAGGCACCTCCTCCCACCCCCTGGAAAATCTGGTAAATACTCCTGAGTCACTTATACCTGTGTTGGTGTTTGGTTTCAACATTATATTTTTACTTAGAAAAACTCTTAGTCTGATGATTAACTAAATGCATACACAGAAAATAGCTGATAGTGCATTGACTATTGGTGTAAAAATAATTGGTGTAAAAATCAATCAAGCAAACAATATAAATGCTGCATTCAACAAACACAAGAGGTCTCGGTAGACTGCATGTATTTGACCCCAGCATGTATACACAGAGAACTCTTGTGTTAGTTCACAAAAGGTTATAGCGACCTTCCAGTGGTTATCTTCTTACATGAACAACTACAGGAAGGTAAGTGCATTGTATACACCTACAGTGTAGCTTGGTTTTCATGTTATCTTACATGCTGATGATAGCTGTGTGTAAAATTCCAAAAAGAAAACAACTGCGTCTTTTAAAGTTGTATTCCATCAATAGGTTTGTGTCCAATGTTTCTTACAAAAATAAGACTACAACAGCCTTAATTAAAACCTAAAGGGGTTGTCCCATCACTGACTATACTATACTTTTACTGCATTGTATATTATTTGTGAGCTGCTAGTCCAGCTCCTGAGACCCTGGAAAAATAGATGAAACTACAGAGGAAATGCTGAGACAACCCCTTTAAATATATTATAGTTTTTGGCTTTTGAGCTTTGTGATCATGGTCTTAGTATAAAAACAGTTCACTACAGAAGGATCCTTGCAAACCTTATCAACATGTAATATTTAGGGGAAAAAAACAAACAGTCATATGAAAAGTATGCTTTTAAAGGGCTTGCAGGCTGTTTGTTGACCCCTTCTCTATTTACATTGCACGCTGTTTGCTTCATAGTGGCCATGTGATGTAATTACAGCATCATACCATTCACTTATCTGGCACAAGGCTGTAAATACACTGTACAGCCGCTGTAAAACAGACGGCGTGCAGTATAAACAGCGAAGAGGTCACGGCATGTGAATGAGTGCCCTGACCCCTTCAAACAACTGATCAGTGGGGGTCCCAGATGTCAGACCCCCAATGGTCTTTTTTTTTTGATGACCTTTCCTGAGGATTGGTCATCAATACAAAAAAAAATAAAAATTGGAAAACCCCTATAAGCTAGTTGGACTGTCTAATGTGTATGTGGGCCTTCCGATCCTTCCACTGACAGCAGATGTCTGAGGAGATCAGGATCAAAAATGTGGTTTTCAGCTGCCCAATTCTTGTGTTGTCAGGGAAATAAGCCACTGCTAGACGTGTCTTCTTTCTCTTCTCTCTTGGTTCAGTATACATGGACTGCTCTGCCAAGTTGAGCATACATGTTTACAGGGATGTCAGGGGCAAGATAGCTGTTGGCGACAGCTATCTAAAGTACATGGCCAGCTTTACTCTTGTGTGGAAGCGAGTGTCCTTGACGCTTGATAAAAGGCTCCTAATATATGTATTGTATAGTCTGTTCGGAGAGAAATTGCTTACCTTATTTTCTTTTTAGTACAGTCTACAATATAGTCTATAGTAAAGCAATACTATATTGTCTTGGACTTGATAACAGCTGCCCACAGAATACACTTAGTTGGACCACACTTCTCTCTGAACTTGTCTTTTCACTAGGTCCACAGCAGAGTCATTTTTAGAGCAGAAAAACAAAGTAATTTCACCTGTTTCTTAAAAATGGTAGGATAACAACAATGCAAAAATACATTAATAGCAATCAATAAAAACAGGCTCATGCTTGACAAATTCACAATAAGAAAATATATTATGTGACTTTTCACCCGTTTACTGCATGCATTATATACAGTAAATGTGAATGCAACTTTAAAAGCTTCTAGCCAAGCCTAAACCAGTTCTTTCCTACATAACTGCATCTTATGGATTGGCTGTTTTCTTGTGGATTGTTGCCATGTAAGAAGCCATAGTGTGCCACAGGGAGTTTTACTAGCAATTTTAATGTGGTTAATATCCACTAATAGGACAGACACAATTTTTCACTTCTGCTTGACCTATAGTCAATGTGTAGGCTGAGTATTCTGCTGTGTCTTTTATTAAATTAGATTTCTTCCAGGCTAACTTGTATGGATTAGCTATGTTTGTGCATGGATGAGTGAGCTATACTGTAATATTGTATTTAAGACATCAGACTTGCTTGGTCTGTAAGCAGTTACATACAATACTTGTTAATGGATCAGTTTGCTTGGTGTTTATTGAAAACTAAATGGACTTGAGTAACAAATAAAAAAATCTATAAATAAAATAACCCTTTTGCTGCCATTTTGTGTCCTGGATAGTTAATATTAATGAAAAGGTGATGAATGCTTGATGTTTATTTTGCTTTCTATTTTGTCTCGATGGTGTGGCTGTGCTAGATAATATGCATAGATAACTGTATGTTACTTAACCCCTGTGCTGATATATTCATCATACATGTCAGCTCATTTGGGAAGAGAAAGCAGAAAAGAGGAGATGCACAACGCAGAGGACTTGTTCGGATCCACGTCAGAAAGCGACACTTCCACGTTTCATGGCTTTGATGAGGATGACTGGGAGGGGCCTTCCTCAGCCCGAGCCACTCACTCCCCTACTGCAGAGGACTGGGGAGACTGCTAAAGCAAATGATCTGGATCACCCCATCGTCTACCTGACACTTCTACTCCCTATCTTCATTTTTGTGTTTTTGTTTTGCATTTTCTCCTGGTTAATATTTTTTTTTTATGTCTTCTCCATTTACAAAGCACAACTGTATCCAACTGGATATTTTGCAAGTGACAACTGTGGATATACTTTTTTTTTTTCTTTTGGTATGAGCAGAGCTCACCCCTCCAGTATTAGCCAGCATCCAAGAGCTGGTTCCAAGGCCACTTTGGATTGATAAATGAATGCCTTTACTAGTGATAGTCACAATAAAACAAGGTGTCAGGAAAACACTGGAATTCTGCTTACTTTCTGTCTGCGACCCTGATTACCTCAGTGACAGAAGACTTTTATAAAGTGATGGTTTTATCGGATTTTGCACACAGTGAGGAATCGGCCTAAGTTAACGCAAACACTGCTGTACAAGGAGCAAGTCCCTCCTTATTTTCCTCCACTTGAGCCTCTGCATAAGGTCAGAGGGTCTATAGTTATTGAACAAGTATAAAAGCAAATGGGATAAATACCTCAGACTTGCTTTTCCCCTTGCAATGATTTATATGTGCTATTTATTTTTCTTTGGCTCAAAAGACTCCCCGATGTCTAAAAGGCACCTTTTTGTCTCCTTATTCAATACCACCTACTAGAAGATACCAAAGCAACACCCATTAATGGTCCACAGGGCAATGGAAATGAGACCAAACTATCATCGCACCTGCTGAGCTGAATTCAGACTGCACTGCAGCAGGATTGCAAAGGTACGCTACCTGCACATTTTAATCCATCATTTTGCTCTATAACTTAGTGAACTCCAGAGAGTTTTTTTCTGTTTGTTCACAAATGTTATTAATCTGAATGGAAAAATAACTCAAACAAAACGTCTGACGACATTAAGGAGCTATGTAAATGTAAGAAAATGAACAATATCGTAAAAAAAAAAAAAAAAAAAAAGTTACGTTTAATATCACAACACAAATAGAGACTACAGAACAAACTGGAAGCAGCTTAACCGTCACGAAAACCACATTTAAGGCTGGTTATACATGTTTCTCCAATATTTTTATTATTTTTTTTTTTTCCTTTTTTTGTCAAAAAGGAAGGCAGGCAATGGTGAGGCAGACAAATAATTTAGTTAGACTCTGTGGGGCAGATAAAATAATACTGTCTAAAGTTTTAAACAGTCTTAAACTGCACCAGATCTTCCAAAGTGTCTCATGCTGTCTGATAAATCTAGCACACTAGACTGTGTAGTTGTACTTTACACCACTTATTACTTTGCTTTCTTTCCAACAAAATATGCACAAAATTGCTGATACACAGCCTGCTCCCCTCTACCGGTAAGCCTTGTCAAACAAGGTACAAAAAACGATTACAAAAGTGTCTAAAACACTTAGAGATGTAAAGCTGTACACCAGGTTTGAGGCACAAATTATGTAAAAATTCTGGTGTATTTTTACTACTTTATCTGCACTACTGTGTATTAATCATCAGTTGAGGCTGTAGAAATCAGCGGGTTTGGCTGACTTTTTTTAAAAGGGTTGTCCAACATTTTTCAAAAACTGTCGAAGGTAGGAACCTGTAAAATAAAGAAATCACCTTTCAGATGTCCTGCTTCTCCAACAGTTCATTCACACGACCAAGTGTCACCCGTGTGGAGGCCGAACTTACCGGCCTGAATACTGTGCGTGAGACAGACTCCTATCATTATAGTTCTCTATGGTGCTAGGAGTCCCTTCTTCCCAGTGAAATACTTTTCTGTAATGATTACAGTATGGGAGTTTCCCAGATGAAACTCGATCATGTGAGTGAGCTTTAAGGATTGCGTATGCCTGTGTCTGGTCCGGGAACCAACCAAACTGAGGGTCCTATGAACTGAACTTACAGCATCATAATGATTTATGATGCTCTAAGTTTTAGTAATACCATGTCTACTGTCCTGCACTAACATGATGCCATAGAATACCTTTAATACTGGTAGTCACAATTAAAACAGATGTCAGGAAAACACTGGAATTCTGCTTACTCTTTGTCTGCAACCCTGATGACTGCAGCGATCACATTCTGTACATGCACATGTGATCCAGTGATTGGCTGCAACTATCACATTGAACAATGAGAACCAATGGGGATCAGAGTACTGGCCTGGCGGCACATTACAAAGGTCAGTGTAGGCTGTTTCTTTGTTTTAAAGGTTTTTAATACCCTTGGACAAGTTTTGAAAAGCTAGGACTACCCCTTTAACCCATTAAGGACGCAGGGTAGTTTGTACATTTAATGCTCAGTCACTTTTTTCATTTTCCCTCCCCGTCTTCCAGAATTCATAACTTTTCTATTTTTCTATCCACATAGCTATGTGAGGTCTTATTCTTTGCGTGATGAGTTGTACTTGCAATTGCCACTTTGGGGTACATATAATGTTTTCATTAACTTTTATTTACATTTTTTGGGGGTCTACGTGAAATAACACACAATTCTATCATTTTTTGCATTTTGTTTTTACGGCATTCACTCTGCATTAAAAATGACATGATAGCTTTGTCCGGCGGGTCATTATGATTACGGTGATACCATATTTATATTGGTTTTATTTATTACATTTTACCGCTTTTACAAATAAAACGTTTTTTGAAAATGAAGGATTTTGCTGGGGTCACCGTATTCTGACGCCTATAACTTTTTTTTTTTTACTGTACTGTTGACGGAGATATGTCAGGGCTCTTTATTTGTGGGACAAGTTGTACTTTTTATTGGTACCAATGTTTTGGTATGTATGACTTTTTCATCACTTTTTATGGTTATTTTTTGGGGAAAGCAAAGTGACCAAAATATGTGGTGTATATATATATATATTTTTTTTTTTTTTTACAGCGGTCACCGTACGGGATAAATAATGCTATATTTGGATAATGGGGACTTATACGCACGTGGGGATACCTAACATGTTAGTTTGTTTGTTTTATTTTTGTTTATATTATATACAGTACAGACCAAAAGTTTGGACACACCTTCTCATTCCAAGCGTTTTCTGTATTTTAATGACTATAAAAATTGTAGATTCACACTGAAGGCATCAAAACTATGAATTAACACATGTGCAATTATATACTTAACAGAAAAGTGTGAAACAACTGAAAATATGTCTTATATTCTAGGTTCTTCAAAGTAGCCACCTTTTGCTTTGATTACTGCTTTGCACACTCTTGGCATTCTCTTGATGAGCTTCAAGAGGTTTTCACTTCACAGGTGTGCCCTGTCAGGTTTAATAAGTGGGATTTCTTGCCTTATAAATGGGGTTGGGACCATCAGTTGTGTTGTTCAGAAGTCAGATGGATACACAGCTGATAGTCCTACTCAATGGAGTGTTAGAATTTGTATTATGGCAAGAAAAAAGCAGCTAAGTAAAGAAAAACAAGTGGCCATCATTACTTTAAAAAATGAAGGTCAGTCAGTCCGAAAAATTGGGAAAACTTTGAAAGTGTCCCCAAGTGCAGTGGCCAAAATCATCAAGCGCTACAAAGAAACTGGCTCACATAAGGACCGCCCAAGGAAAGGAAGACCAAGAGTCACCTCTGCTGCGGAGGATAAGTTCATCCGAGTCACCAGCCTCAGAAATCGCAGGTTAACAGCAGCTCAGATTATAGACCAGGTCAATGCCACACAGAGTTCTAGCAGCAGACTCATCTCTACAACAACTGTTAAGAGGAGACTGTGTGCAGCAGGCCTTCATGGTAAAATAGCTGCTAGGAAACCACTGCTAAGGACAGGCAACAAGCAGAAGAGACTTGTTTGGGCTAAAGAACACAAGGAATGGACACTAGACCTGTGGAAATCTGTGCTTTGGTCTGATGAGTCCAAATGTGAGATCTTTGGTTCCAACCACCGTGTCTTTGTGCGACACAGAAAAGGTGAACGAATGGACTCTACATGCCTGGTTCCCACTGTGAAGCATGGAGGAAGAGGTGTGATGGTGTGGGGGTGCTTTGCTGGTGACACTGTTGGGGATTTATTCAAAATTGAAGGAATACTGAAGCAGCATGGTTACCACAGCATCTTGCAGCGGCATGCTATTCCATCTGGTTTGCATTTAGTTGGACCATTATTTATTTTTCAACAGGACAATGACCCCAAACACACCTCCAGACTATGTAAGGGCTATTTGACCAAGAAGGAGAGTGATGGGGTGCTACGTCAGATGACCTGGCCTCCACAGTCACCAGACCTGAACCCAATCGAGATGGTTTGGGGTGAGCTGGACCGCAGAGTGAAGGCAAAAGGGCCAACAAGTGCTAAGCATCTCTGGGAACTCCTTCAAGACTGTTGGAAGACCATTTCAGGTGACTACCTCTTGAAGCTCATCAAGAGAATGCCAAGAGTGTGCAAAGCAGTAATCAAAGCAAAAGGTGGCTACTTTGAAGAACCTAGAATATAAGACATATTTTCAGTTGTTTCGCACTTTTTTGTTAAGTATATAATTCCACATGTGTTAATTCATAGTTTTGATGCCTTCAGTGTGAATCTACAATTTTTATAGTCATGAAAATACAGAAAACTCTTGGAATGAGAAGGTGTGTCCAAACTTTTGGTCTGTACTGTATATATATATATTTTTTTTAATGGTGGGTTTTTTGAACTTTTTATTATTTTGTTTATTTTTGTGTGTTTTTACTATGTGTTTGTGTGTTTTTTCACTTTTTATATGTCCCACAAGGGGACTTGAAGCTGGGATCGCAGATCCCCAGTGCAATGTCCTGCAATATTAATGTATTAATAATAATTAAATAATTAATGTATTGCAGAACAGCGCAACAGTAGTTCCTATGGAAACTGTGCATAGGAAGTCAGGAGGCCGTGGCCCAGCCTCCTGGCTGCCATGGCAACCCCTCGGAACCCGCGATCTTGTCACGGGGGGGTCCGTGGGGTGATGGCGGGGGGTGATCTTGCCTTTAATTTTTTAAAGGATTTTTGGTGATGATGTTTTTAATTTGCCATGTTATCTAAATTTAAAAAAAAAAAAAAATCCAAATCTTGTCACTAAGCCTAAAATAGTCTATCACTTCCTATTTTCTGGAGATTGGCCACAGGCACTGTTAACTTCTATGGAAGAGTTTCTAGGGATACTCTGTGACCTGTGCAGAGGTCATTGTGTGGAGAGGGAGGTAGATAAGTTGTAACATCTCCTATTATGACTGGTGGATTCTGTGTCTTATCTGCATATAAATGATTGCTTTGCACACTGATGAACACAGCTATCTGCTATAGGAAACAAGAAGTCAAGTGTCCGCATATACAGTGCCTTGCGAAAGTATTGGGCCCCCCTTGAACTTTTCAACCTTTTGCCACATTTCAGGCTTCAAACATAAGGATATAAAATTTTAATTTTTTTGGTGAAGAATCAACAACAAGTGGGACACAATCGTGAAGTGGAACGAAATTTCTTGGATATTTTAAACTTTTGTAAAATATAAAAAACTGAAAAGTGGGGCATGCCAAATTATTCGGCCCCCTTAAGTTAATACTTTGTATCACCACCATTTGGTGCAATTACAGCTGCAAGTCGCTTGGGGTATGTCTCTATCAGTTTTGCACATCGAGAGACTGAAATTCTTGCCCATTCTTCCTTGGAAAACAGCTCGAGCTCAGTGAGGTTGGATGGAGAGCGTTTGTGAACAGCAGTTTTCAGCTCTTTCCACAGATTCTCGATTGGATTCAGGTCTGGACTTTGACTTGGCCATTCTAACACCTGGATACGTTTATTTGTGAACCATTGCATTGTAGATTTTGCTTTATGTTTGGGATCATTGTCTTGTTGGAAGATAAATCTCCGTCCCAGTCTCAGGTCTTTTGCAGACTCCAACAGGTTTTCTTCCAGAATGGTCCTGTATTTGGCTCCATCCATCTTCCCATCAATTTTAACCATCTTCCCTGTCCCTGCTGAAGAAAAGTAGGCCCAAACCATGATGCTGCCACCACCATGTTTGACAGTGGGGATGGTGTGTTCAGGGTGATGAGCTGTGTTGCTTTTACGCCAAACATATCGTTTTGCATTGTGGCCAAAAAGTTGGATTTTGGTTTCATCTGACCAGAGCACCTTCCACATGTTTGGTGTGTCTCCCAGGTGGCTTGTGGCAAACTTTAAACGAGACTTTTTGTGGATATCTTTGAGAAATGGCTTTCTTCTTGCCACTCTTCCATAAAGGCCAGATTTGTGCAGTGTACGACTGATTGTTGTCCTATGGACAGACTCTCCCACCTCAGCTGTAGATCTCTGCAGTTCATCCAGAGTGATCATGGGCCTCTTGGCTGCATCTCTGATTAATCTTCTCCTTGTTTGAGATGAAAGTTTAGAGGGACGGCCAGATCTTGGTAGATTTGCAGTGGTCTGATACTCCTTCCATTTCTATATGATCGCTTGCACAGTGCTCCTTGGGATGTTTAAAGTTTGGGAAATTTTTTTGTATCCAAATCCGGCTTTAAACTTCTCCACAACAGTATCACGGACCTGCCTGGTGTGTTCCTTGGTCTTCATGATGCTCTCTGCGCTTTAAACAGAACCCTGAGACTATCACAGAGCAGGTGCATTTATACGGAGACTTGATTACACACAGGTGGATTATATTTATCATCATCAGTCATTTAGGACAACATTGGATCATTCAGAGATCCTCACTGAACTTCTGGAGTGAGTTTACTGCACTGAAAGTAAAGGGGCCGAATAATATTGCACGCCCCACTTTTCAGTTTTTTATTTTTTACAAAAGTTTAACATAACCAATAAATTTCGTTCCACTTCACAATTGTGTCCCACTTGTTGTTGATTCTTCACCAAAAAAATTAAAATTTTATATCCTTATGTTTGAAGCCTGAAATGTGGCAAAAGGTTGAAAAGTTCAAGGGGGCTGAATACTTTCGCAAGGCACTGTATTTTGGTTTATTCAGAATTGCAGGTTTTTTAGGATTTTTTTTTTAAATATATAACATGGAAAATTAAAAAAAAAAAAACTGCAAAAATTCTTTACCCCCTTAGCACGTACAATTACATTGTGGACGCCTGGGACTTACCGTATTTTTCGGACTATAAGACGCACTTTTTTTTCCCCAAAATTTGGGAGGAAAATGAGGGTGCGTCTTATGGTCCGAATGTGGGTGTTGGGGGGGCGGAGGAGCGGGGGTCGCGGCATCGTCCCACTCCTGCTGCCGCCGCCAGCTTCCTGTAGAGCGTTTCCTCAAGCTGCAGGAATGGGGCGATGTGCGGGCCCTGGGATTGGAGGAGCGGGCGTCTAAGTTAACTCATCCCAGCATCCGCCGTGCTATTACGGCGGATGCGGGGGCTGTAAAGAAGATGGCGGCCGCTCTGCTGCAGAGTGGTCACCATAGCAACCGGGTCTCCCGCTGTAATGGACAGCGCAGACCCAGAGCTAATGCCCGTGGTCAGAGTGGACTCTGACCGCGGGCATTACTACTTCAAAGCTTCCTCCCCAAAGTGTAAAAACTGCCCCAGGGGCCGGTCCCCACTGGCCCTGTACCTTTGAAGTTGCAGGCCGACTCCCGTGTGTTGAGATCGTGGGAGCCGTCCTATTCCTATGACAGCCACAATAGCATTGTAAAGAATCTCCCATAAACTGCAGTATACTCGTATTGCAGTCTATGGGACTTGCAATCAAATGATTGCAGGTTCAAGTTCCCTAACTGATAAAACTAATGAAATCTTAAAAAAATTAAATAAAGTTCTAAATCACCCCCTTTCCCTAGAATACATATAAAAGTAGAAAATGACTGTGAAACACATACACATTAGGTATTGCTGTGTCCGAAAACACCCAGTCTACAAACTTATAAAAATATTTTTCCTGTACGGTGAACGTCATAGCGAGAAAAAAAAATCTAAAGTGCGGAACTGCGTTTTTTTTCACTGTTTTCACCTTTGATTTGAATAAAAAGTGATCTAAGCAATAGATATTCCCCAAAATGGTATAACTAGAAAGAGCATCTGGCTCCGCAAAAAAAGATGCCCTATGCATCCCCATACAGCTTTATGGCCACCTGTCAATGTGACCTTGCAGCTGTTGCAAAAATACAACTCCCATATATTACATATTTTATCAGTTTTTGCTTCAAAATATTTTTCCCTATATTCCTCCTCTAAAACCTAGGTGCGTCTTATAGTCCGGTGCGTCTTATAGTCTGAAAAATACGGTAGCTGTCAGTTTCATTATTATGTCCATTTGCACTAATACCCTGCTCCATTACCCCCCGTCGAGATGAGCTCCGATTGGGGATTTTAACCTCTTAGATGCCGTGGTCAGACATGATCATGGCATCTAAGGGGTTCTGCTGTCATAATGCTCCCCATCAGAGCATCACTGGTTCAGCTCACCTAGTGGGACATCACAAAAAAAAAAAAAAGTCATATGTACCCCAAAACAATAACAACAAAAAGCACAAGTCATCCTACAAAAAAAAAAAAAAAAAAAAAATCCTTCAACCAACTCTGTCAACCGAAAAATAAAAATGTTACGCATCTCAGAATATAGCAATGCAAAAATAATTGAAAAATATATATTGCAAAAATAAATGTTCCCAAATGGGTTTTTGTTCTGCAAAATTAGTAGCACGTAAAGAAAAAACTATATAAAATGGGTATCGCTGTAATCATACTGACCCACAGAATAAAGGTAGAATGTTACTTATGCTGCATGGCAAAAATTTTAAAGGTAAAAAAATGCCAGTTTTTTTTTTTTTTTTTTTTTTTAAATCCACCAAAAAAAGAGTTTAATAAAATGTATTCAATAAATTATAGACACCCAAAAATGGTGTCATTACAAAATTACACAAGCTGGGCACAACATGTTGGGCCTGACATGACGAAAAATTGAAATTTTCACTTTTCATTATCAGCTGCACATTCATTTCCGGAAATTAAATTAATGCAACGCTCAAGGGCTAATAATGCTCGCTACACAACTTGATAGATCCCTTTAGTGATGTAGTCTCCAAAATGGTGTCACATGTCTGCAGATTCCACTTTACTGGCAACTTAGTGGCTCTGCAAAAGTGGCATGATGTCCAAAAAACAAACTGTGCTCCAAAAACCAAAATAGCGCTCCTTCCCTTCTGTGCCCTAACAGCAGTTTATACTCACATATGGTAATGTTACGTATGTTATCCTGGGTACAACAGTGTCATAAGTTTGGGCATAAACTGTCATTTGGGCACACAGCAGGGCGCAGATGTGAAGGAGCGCTATGTGCTTTTGGAGCACAGACTTGGTTTGTTTGGACAATAAAATTGCCCCTACAAAATGGAGTCACTTCTTGGGGAATTCCAATTTACTGGCACCTCTGGGGCTCTGCAAAAACATGGCATCCAGAAAGTCCCTCTAAATCTATACTCCAAAAGCTAAAAAGCACAGTGCTCCTTTCCTTCTGAGCCCTGCTGTGTGTCCAAGCAGCATTTTATGCCCACATATACAACTTTTTTGTCTCCGGGATAGTCCACTTAATAGTTTTAGGTTTGTGTGTCTCGAATGACACAAAGCGAGCACAACATAATGGGCACTGAAATGGCATATTTCTATAAAAATTTTAATTTTCACTTTGTATATTAATTTTTGGGAAGCACTCTTAGGTTCAAAATTATAATATCCCTTTACAAATTTCTTGAGGCTGTGGCTTCTAAAATGGGTTCACTTTTTGGGGCTTTCCATTGTACTTTAGGGGCTCTGCAAATGCGACATGGCACCTGAAAACTATTGCAGCAAAAGCTGCCCTCCGAAAGCCAAATAGCACTCTTTCCATTCTGAGCCCCATCATGTACCCATACAGCAGTTTACGACCACATATGGGGTATTCCCACGTTCAGAAGAAATTTTGTAACAAACTGTGTTGTGTTTTTTCTTCTTTAACACCTTGTAAAAATGAAAAATGTGGGGCTAAATGGATGGTTTATTGAAAAAAAAAAAGTAATTTTTTTATTTTTTACATCCCAATGCTAATAAAATCTGTGAAGCAGCTGTGAGGTCAAAATGCTCACTATACCCTAGATAAATTCTATGAAGGGTGTAGTTTCAAAAATGGGGCAGGGGTGTCAAACTCATTTTCACCGGGGGCCACTTCAGCCTCACGGGGTACCTTGAACTAACTTCTCCTTAACAGTTAAGCGAGCTATTAAGCAGTAGTTACATTTGTACATTACTACTGTTACAATCAGCCCTTTGAGGGCAACCAGGAAGAACATAATGTATTGTTAAAACTTAAGACATTGGCATGTTACATACTATCCTCATCCTTTTCTGAATATATCAAAAATTAAGCAATATACAAATACCGTTTACCCCTGCAAACAGTATTATGCTCCATAGTGGCCCCTGCACACGGTATTATGCTTCATAGTGGCCGCTGCACATGGTATTATGTCCCATAGTGACCCCCCACCCATGAACTATTATTATACTCTGGGGTCTTTTCAGACCCCAGAGTATAATGATTGGAGACCCAGGTGGTGACAAACATAAAACCAGTGTTACTTACCTGGGCTCCGGTGCTCTCCCTGCATTCGGCCTTCTTGAATGTCGCACAGACCGGCGTCGCGACATAATGACTTCGGCCTGCGACGTCACCAAAGAAGGCCGAAGCCTGCTGGGAGTAACATCGGATCGCCGGAGAGGTGAGTAACTTTGGTTTTTATGTTTATCACCTCCCCTGGGTCTCCGATTATTATACTCCGGGGTCTGAAAAGACCCCGGAGTATAATAATAGTAGTATTTGATGGTAAGTATTTCACTTACCATCCCCACTCCTGCACACAGCCGTTTCTGCGTCCCATAGCAGAAGGGGAAGCGGGGGCGGCCACGACCAGCAGCGGGGATCGATAAGTAAATAGGCCGTTACGTGCCGGGGATACTCCAGCAGGCAACGGCCTATTTATATATATAAAAAAACTTATTTCACCTACCTCCGATGCCTTGATGCAGCCGCCGCCTCCTCCTCTTTTTGTCTGCGACGTCTGCGTGTCAGCGTAGGAGGCGCGATGACGTCATTGTATCGCCGCCTGCGCTGACATGCAGAGGTCTCGTAAACCAGCTCAGGACAGGTATCGCGCAGCTTTTTTTTTTTTTTTTTTTTTTTTTAAGCGGCCTGTCCTGGGATGGTTTACATTACATAGACAATAAAAAATGCCGCGCCCCTGCGGGCCAAATAAGTGCCGGGCCGGATAACAGAAGGCAGCGGACCGGATTCGGCCCGTGGGCCTTGTGTTTGACACCTGTGCTCTAGGGGCTCTACAAACATGACAAGGCACCCGAAAATTATTCCAGCAAGGTCTGCCCTCCAAAAGTCAAATAGCGCTCTTTCCATTCCAAGTTCCCCCATGTACCCATACAGCAGATTACAACCACATATGGGTTATTGCTGTGTTCATGAGCAACTGTTTAACAAACTGTGGGGGTTTTCTCCTTTAAACCCTTGTGAAAATAAAAAATTACATTACTTTATCCCCAAAGTTTTCATTTACACATCACAATGTTAATAAAATCTGTGGGGTCAAAATGCTCACTATACCCCTTGATAAATTCTGTGAGGGGTGTAGTTTCCAAAATGGGGTCCCTTTTGGAAGGTTTCCATTGTATTGGTACTATAGGGGCTCTGCAAATGAGACATGGCACCAGAAAGCTATTCCAGCAAAATCTGCTTTTCAAACACCCAGTGTCGCTCCCTCCCTTCTTACGCTACCATGTCCCCAAACATCAGTTTAAACAGACATGTAGGGTATTTCTGTGTTTGGGAAAAATTACATAACAAACTGTGAGATGCATTTTCTCCTTTAACCCCTTGCAAATGTGTTAATTTTAGGACTAAATGAATGTATTATTGAAAAAAAAAAATTAAATGTCTAAATTTCACCTCCATATTGTTTTAATTCCGTGAAATACTTAAAGGATTAAAATTTTGAAATATTTGAGGAATGCAGTTTTGAAAATGGGATGATTTATGGGTGTTTCTAATATATAGGCATTTATAATCCCCTTTAGAACTGAAGTGGTCCCTAAAAAAAAAATTAGTTTGGAAAAATTTTTTGTGAATCTGAAAAATTGGTGTTACACTTGCAAGCCTTCTAATGTCGAAAATAAATTATAGGACAATTAAAAGATGATGCCTATATAAAGCAGATATTGTAGATCTTATTTATTAATGTATTTGACTGGTATGACTATCTGTCTGAAAGAGTGAAGAAATCAGGCGATACCAGAGTATCTACAGTCATATGAAAAAGTTTGGGCACCCCTATTAATCTTAATCATTTTTAGTTCTAAATATTTGGGTGTTTGAAACAGCCATTTCAATTTGATATATCTAATAACTGATGGACACAGTAATATTTCAGGATTGAAATGAGGTTTATTGTACTAACAGAAAATGTGCAATATGCATTAAACCAAAATTTGACCGGTGCAAAAGTATGGGCACCTCAACAGAAAAGTGACATTAATATTTAGTAGATCCTCCTTTTGCAAAAATAACAGCCTCTAGTCGCTTCCTGTAGCTTTTAATCAGTTCCTGGATCCTGGATGAAGGTATTTTTGACCATTCCTCTTTACAAAACAATTCCAGTTCAGTTACGTTTGATGGTCGCCGAGCATGGACAGCCCGCTTCAAATTATCCCACAGATGTTCAATGATATTCAGGTCTGGGGACTGGGATGGCCATTCCAGAACATTGTAATTGTTCCTCTGCATGAATGCCTGAGTAGATTTGGAGCTGTGTTTTGGATCATTGTCTTGCTGAAATATCCATCCCCGGCGTAACTTCAAATTCGTCACTGATTCTTGTACATTATTCTCAAGAATCTGCTGATACTGAGTTGAATCCATGCGACCCTCAACTTTAACAAGATTCCCGGTGCCGGCATTGGCCACACAGCCCCAAAGCATGATGGAACCTCCACCAAATTTTACAGTGGGTAGCAAGTGTTTTTCTTGGAATGCTGTGTTTTTTTGACGCCATGCATAACGCCTTTTTGTATGACCAAACAACTCAATCTTTGTTTCATCAGTCCACAGGACCTTCTTCCAAAATGAAGCTGGCTTGTCCAAATGTGCTTTTGCATACCTCAGGCGACTGTTTGTGGCGTGCTTTCAGAAACGGCTTCTTTCGCATCACTCTCCCATACAGCTTCTCCTTGTGCAAAGTGTGCTGTATTGTTGACCGATGCACAGTGACACCATCTGCAGCAAGATGATGCTGCAGCTCTTTGGAGGTGGTCTGTGGATTGTCCTTGACTGTTCTCACCATTCTTCTTCTCTGCCTTTCTGATATTTTTCTTGGCCTGCCACTTCTGGGCTTAACAAGAACTGTCCCTGTGGTCTTCCATTTCCTTACTATGTTCCTCACAGTGGAAACTGACAGGTTAAATCTCTGAGACAAATGTTATATCCTTCCCCTGAAGGATACAACTTGCAATTGGCCACCTTAAATACCTTTTCTCATGATTGGATACACCTGGCTATGAAGTTCAAAGCTCAGTGAGGTTACAAAACCAATTTTGTGCTTCAGTAAGTCAGTAAAAAGTAGTTATGAGAATTCAAATAAATAAAATGATAAGGGTACCCAAATTTTTGCACCGGTCAAATTTTGGTTTAATGCATATTGCACATTTTCTGTTAGTACAATAAACCTCATTTCAATCCTGAAATATTACTGTATCCATCAGTTATTAGATATATCAAATTGAAATGGCTAAGATCCCTTTTGCTGTCTCAAGGCTCGGTGAGTCAAAAGCAAATTGAGGATCTGTTACATCCAATAGAGGGCGCATGAGCTCCCCAGCTCCTTTCCCATAATGCCTTGTGATATGTAGATGGCTGTTGCAAACACCCAAATATTTAGAACTAAAAATGATTAAGATTAATAGGGGTGCCCAAACTTTTTCATATGACTGTAAGTACTCAGTTAGCCTCTAAAAGGTATTGCCTGATTTCTTCACTCTTCCACTACTTTCTATGGCTAACATGGTACATCACTATACTACTATCTGTCTGAAAAGCAGAGTATTTCACATTTTGAAAATTGCGATTTTTTTTTTTTTTTTTTTCCCCCTAATTTCCATTAAATTTAAAAATACAAAAATATTGATCAATGTTTACCACTAACATTACAATGTGTCACAAAAAACTTGTGTAAGTTAAAGCGCCTCAAAGTTATTGCCATATAAAGAGACATGTCAGTTTTGAAAAATGAGGCGGTGAAAGGTACTTTTAGGCTGTGTCCTTAAGGGGTTAAAAATATATAAGATAAAACCTGATTTAGGTTGTGGCTTCCTATCAGTCATGATGTGGATGTCCACTGAAATGAACAAAAGACAATTCTACAGTGTGGCAGGTAATGTAAAGTGTAGTGACAAACATGCTATTGCTACTACAGATCGATCCCATAGTCCACTGGCTTGAGTTAGTGTGCAGTAGATCCTGTATTTAAAGAATTACTGAAGAACACAATAGTTCCACAGTAAAATGTCTCTCCACTGTCAAAATAAAAGAAAATGAACTCCTTTGAGTTGTAATGTCATTTGTAACACTTAAAACTATCAGAGCTATTTCAAAGGACGTGTCAGACACTGTCTGGATGCTAAGACCCCGTACCCATCACTACAGCAAAAGCACTCCAGAGCTCATCAACCTTTCTTGCCTTAATACAGGAGAGACATTCTAGTCTGTCCTTCTGAGTGAAGCTAAAGTGGGACACGCTGTTTCTAGCAATCGGTGGGAGGAGGTTGGTCCTGGAACTTGAGTTCTCCATCAGTCCTGTCTTTTGATGCATCTAAATGAAGTAGCATGAAGTTGTGATTGTGACTAGGTCTGTTATCTGTGAATATACAGTAGTTTTGGTAAACTTATGGTTTAATCAATATAGTGTGATGCCAGAGCTAGTAAAAAAAAAAATTAGTCAGTCGGCAGCTCTGGGGAGGGTTAAACCTGGAACTTATCAATACATCAGACTTTAGCCGCAAAGCACTTGCATCGCATTAAAGGGAGCCTGTCAAACCAATAATTATGCCATGTAATAGGAGCAGGAACATACCTTTGTGGCCACAAACCAATACTACAATGTAGAGATAATCATATTTTTTTATAAATATGCATATCCGCCTGCAAGTGCTTTGAGGGTAAGGTCTGATTTACAACATTTGCCTATAGACAGACCTAATGTTTCAGCCTCTGTAGGTAAATCTGGTAAATCAGGTCCTGCCCCTGAAGCACTTGCAGGTTGACTTGCCTGTCCATAAAAAGCTGATAATCTCATCAGTTTGTGGCCACAAAGGTATGTTTCTGCTCCTATTAAGGTGGGGACTGTTGAAATCAGGGTCTCTGTCATTAATACATACTGCCCTCATATAGGACGACGGAGAGGTGGTAACAGATTCCCTAAAAAAATGTATTAAGTGTTGGGGTCAATGCTTTGTATACAGGCAGCAGAGGATGTTTTTCATAAATTATTGTTACTATTTAAATAACATTTATAACTTATTTAGTTAGAGACTTAACTAGTGGGCCTGGAGGGGTAGGGAGCCCATGGCCAGCTAAAGCTGGCTGTGGCCCCACAGCATCCTCCTTCTAAATATACTACAATGGCAGCCATCTTTGCTGTGGAGATGACTGTACTGAACTCTCCAGGCAGCAGAGATGAGTGCCAATTTCTGCTGCTGGTGGTATAGTATATTTACAGGGAAAACAGCAGCCAGGGTGTCAGGATTTCCCTGACTGCTATCATGGACTGAAGTAGGGACCCCTCCTTGGGTTATTCCATTCATTCCATAAAGGGATATTCCATTTATCTTATCAATAAGAGAACAGTGGGTTCCAACACCTGGGGCTCCTGCTGATCATCTGTTTGAAGGGACCGCATTGTGCGAGTGCCAAGACCCCTTCACCATTTCCAACCATGGGTTTTATAGCAGTCATGTGATGTAATTACAGCCTCATCTTATAGAAGTGAACAGGATGTAATTACATTGCATGGTAACTATAAAACAGACGAAGAGTGATGTAAATAGTAAAGGGGTCACGGCATTGTCCCTTCAAACAGTTGATCAGCAAACTGGAATAACCCTTTTACAAAATTGATGGCCTATCATTAAGATTGACAGAGGTCCAACTGTCAGGAGCCCACTGAGCAATTGTTTCCCAGAGCATGCAACTGCCAGCATTTATATGATGGGCGCTGCGCTGCTAACTCACTGTATTCTTGATAACATCGGTTGTGGGCACTATAGCTGTATCACTTTCAAGTCTGCAGGACACCGCTGCAGTAACCATAGCCGCTATAAAGAATGTGATGTAGAGATGAGCTATGGGGCCCCAGTCAAAGTTTGCCCCGGGAACCCACAAGATTTTAGTTACAGCACTGCATATAGTCAGAATACTATGAAAGCTGTGATTAAAGAGGACCTTTCACCACCTCCAACAAATCCAACTCTTTACATCAATTACATCCACTGATTCTGACACAGTTGGAATTTTTTCTCTAGCCCCCACCGCTCCCAAGCAGTCAACGCTGTTATCTTTGGTGTCTGAAATGGTATTTAGGGTCTGTACTGTCAGGAGGGGGGTGTCAGGCAGGGGCAGGCAAGGGGTGTGATTCTGAGTTCTGACACTGGCTGCCTCTGACTGAAGCTCTGACCCACACCCCCTGCCTGACCCTGCCCTTCTGTCATTACAGAGCTTAAATAGCACATCAGGCACCAAAACTAACTGTGCTTGTTACTCGAGAATGGTTGGGGCTAGAGAAAAAATTCCAACTGCACTGGATGAATGGCGCCCATTAACAGATGCTAAGAACCTGAACTGGTGGAGGTGGTGAAAGGTCCTCTTTAACAAACAGAATTCAACATTTGTGAAACTGAATTTCCTAATCCAGATAGCTGTACCTGAGCCAGGAGTTATTTTTTTCTTCTCAGTGGACCAGTCTTGTGATCATCTGATTTAAAAGAGGAAATCTGTCACTTGTATCATACAGAGAGTCACACACTACTTACAACCTTTAAGAAATCTATTTTCTGGTTGTCAATTTTCCATTAAAAAAAAAAAAAGGTAGCACTCTAGAACCTCTTTAGGTTTTCCTGAGGTTGCTGTCACCTGCAGCATGTAAGTGGTTAGACAAAGGGAATAAACGTCCTCTATCAGCCCTATAACATAATTCAGGTGCCAACTGGTTGCTGCAGCAGCTGGAGGCTAAAAAAGGCCGCCAGGAATGCCATTTATGTGAGCCTTCCTGTTCCATCAGAAAACAAAAAAATGGTTTTAATAAAGTTTAACATTATAAAAATGGAAGACAGCAGCATGTATAATAAAAAAAACAAATAAAACCGTGATGGACAGAACCCAGTTTTACAATGATGCCAATAATTTACACATACAGTATGTGTAAACAGTATTTTTCCAGTTTTTCTGAGTCTTTGATGGATCAGGACAATGGCAGCGTGAATAGCCTAATAGGTTGCCTGCAACTACAGTGTACTTTCCCTAATGGGATTTAAAAAAAGAAAGAAAAAAAAAATTCCCTTTTAGACATTTTTGGCAGATCCATAGGACAGCACAGGCCGTGCTTCCGCGGTTCCTTTCATTAAATAAATAGGAGCCACGGAAGCACGGACCACAAAATAGGACAGGTCCTATTCCTGTCCTATTTGATGCGGTCCAGACTGCTGGCCCGCACACGGGACTACGAAAATCACGGTCGTGTGTACGGGCCCATAGAAAAGAATGGGTCAGTGTGCTATCCGTGAAATACACGGATAGCACACTGGCCCACACCACGGTCATCTGCAAGGGGCTTAATGCTGTGGTCTATATATAATGCTCTCCCCTATGCCCCTCACAGTATATATAATGCTCCCCCACAGTACATATGATGTTCTCCCCAGTGGCCGCCACCATATATATGATGCTCTCCCCAGTGGTCCTCCCATAGTATATATGATACTTTCCCTAGTGCCACAGTTTCTATAATGCTTCAAGGTCTTCAGGCCCCCTTCACATTCCTTTAAATTGGCTATATCATTTAAATATGATTGGAGAGGAAATATATTATCTATTATCTTTTGTTTTCTACATTCCATATGACTGCTTATGGAATGACTATCTGCCCCTATTATACGTATACGGAAAACTCCAGTGTTTCTGTGGGTATAATTGACATGTTGCAATTTTCAAGAACGCAATCGTTTTTGAAAATGCAGAGTTTCCACTGCAGATTTTTTTTCTGCAATGTGTGAATGGGATTAGCCAGTATTCCATCCACTTTGCAGGTACTGTTAAACACAGCATTTTTTGCTGCGACATTTCCATTGTGGCCAAAACGCTGCGTTTTCGCAACGTGGGGCCCCCCATCTTTATCTGTTTCTCTATTGACATCAGAAATCTGTACACCCCTCTCGCAGGAGAAATATATTGCAACATTTCTTAATACCATAAATGCTGCCAGAAAATATGCAATGCCATACACAACCCTTACATGGTGACAAGGCTGCAGCTACAGCTGATCAGAGGTGGTCCCACCAATAAGATATTAATGACCTATCATATCATCTCATTTTGAAGCTGGAATCAGTAACTTTTTTCAGCCCTGATACATTCCACGCATTTCTGCTCCTGTAGCTATCTAGGAGTTTCTTCACAGTAGTCAGAAAGACAAAGAAGCTTTCATCAAATATATCTGACTCCTTCTTACAGTGCCTGCTCACTGAAAATAAAATTGAAAATCACCTCCTAAGCTTCAAAAATATAAATAAATAAATAAAAAAAATACATTTTCTGTAGGCAAAATGGCCCAGCCCTATATGGAGGTTATCATGTTCAGTTAGTGAATCATTCTAAAGATCTTGGTATTTAAAGGTCATCTGATGGTAAATTAAAGGGGTTCTCTGATCTTTAACCATACTAAATTTAAACCATCTGCACACAATTTTTAGTCTCTTACTAAATTAGTGTCTGTATCTGAAATGCCAGTCTTACATGCAGTCATGACCATGCTCCTGTTTATTGCCTGCTTGTGGAGGTCACACATAGTGCTCTCAGCCTGCTATCTCCATTTCTCCCTGGCTCTCCCCATCCCTCCCTTTCTCTGAAGAAAGCTGTCATGACGGACAGTAGATATTGCAGTGTCATTGAACAGCAGGACAGTGTATTAGTTCTGTGTTGTGTGCGAGCACAGTCGGCAGATTTATTAAACTGTCTAAGGCTAAGGCCCCACGTAGCGAGCCGCTGCCAAAAAGCAGAGTTTTCCTCTGCAGTCTTTCTGCCTCTATTATACCTATACAGATACCGCCATAGTTTCTGTACGTATAATTGACAAGCTGCAATTTTCAAAAACGGCAGAAACCTACATGGGGCCCCGGCCTAAAAGACAGAGTTGTGATTGTTTACTATGTGCAACAAAGATAGTTTTTGTTTTAATTTTTTTTTTATAAATCCACACTAGTGAGTATTTACTTATGCCACCTTTCTTATGCCACCTGTAGCTGTTTAATTTTATTACCATTTTGTGTCAAGAAAATGACACATGCTGTTAGTAAATATGACATATGGTATAACTGTCTATTGGGAACAAAAACATTCTAAAATGCATAATAAATTTGTCCCCTTTTTTTTTTTGGTGCCAGAACTCTAGCACATTTTATTTGGTAATTCTGTCCTGTTGGTTTTCCAGGTTTTTTTTCATTAAGCTAGTTTCTCAATTATTATTGATTCTTGTACACATTCATTAAACTGCCTAAATAAGTATTAAAATAACTAACTGAAATAATATTAATGAAATGGATGAGCATACGGTCCACTGCTGGTCTAACTAAAAAGTAAATCTGGCCCCACAAAAAAAAAAGAAAACACTTATGCATTTTTACATTTTAACCCCTTAAAAAATGGCCATAACTTTTTTGTAGACAGTGTCTGCGGAACTTAATCAGTATCTGCATCAGATTTTCTTATGCAGTTTTAAACCTAAAACCAGAAGGGGAATTTAAAAAAAAATGTAATGTACAGTGATGTAGACTTACTCCAGGACGAGGCCACCAATTCACTAGTGGATTATGGTTTTGCAGGTTGCCACATGGCCAGTAATAAGGGGCAGCCCTTAATCAATTAACGCTCTCACTAAAAAAAATGCAGTGACTCTGCACAGGATGGCTGAGGAATGGCTAGTGGATGATCATGTTGAACACTAATATATTCAGCCAACTGAAATATTCAGCATAGCCAAACTATTTTTTTGCAGACTGAAAGTCTGTTGTCTCACATTTCATTTGTAGTATTTTAATGGCCGACTGTCAATTGAAAGTTACAAAATCTAAATGTATATGGCCAACTTTAGTCACTGCTATGTAGTTTCTCTCATCCCACACTATCATCCATTTCACAAAAACAGCAGGACAAAATATCTATAAACTTGCTCTTTCTGAATGTGTATAAATTGCATATAAATCTGTGTGAATTGAGCACACCCAGCAATGTTTGTGAGTTCTATGGACTGTGGATCAGAGTGAAATACCACAAATACCATGTCACATGACTGTCAGCCTATCACTTTACACAGTATTAAAACTTAAACTTAATCCATCACAAAATACAAACATTCAGCTAGTATACATTGTAGATGCCATTATTCTCAATAACATTTATGGTATATGAAATTATGTAAGTTCTGTTCACAGTAGCAATGGACCACCTCCTTAGGAATGATGCCATGTTAGGCCACACTGACTATTTTACAAATACCAGTAGACTAAAAGTGCCAGCAATACATTATGGACGGTTAAAGTGTAATTCCCATTTCACTGACTTTGACTTTTGTTTTTTATTTTTTTGCTATTGGGTCAGGGGAAGTGTAAATGGACATTTTTGCAATATAGTTTATTAATGTATCAAACTTATTTTTAATAAAAAAACAGGCTGTAAAGTTCCCATTAGTAATGCTCTAATGTAGAACATAGAGCTGAAGCATTTACCAAAGGGAGATAAGTCACTTAAAATGGCTGTATCTTCTGTTTTATACAACCTAGAAAAATGGTTGTAGTATCATGAGAAAGATAGAAGTAAGAACTAGCTATAACAGAATCTGAGCTATCACTAGTTACAAACACAATTGGGAATGTGGTTTTATATGTAACATGAACTGCTGAATATTAAGTTGAAATTCCTTCAACTTAAATTCTAGTGTTTTTAACTAGTGATACCTCAGATTCTGTTATAGCTAGTTCTTAAAGCTTGACATCATATGAAAGTTGAGAATCTCAGTTGTCAATATCATTCTTCTAGGTGGTATAAGACCTAAGATACAGCCATTTGAAGTGGCAGTCGCCCCTTTGGTAAAGGCTTCAGTTCTGCATATTTATAATATACCTGTGTATGGGCTTTCCCTAGCAACAGCTCAGTTAGGCCCAATTCACATCTGTGTTCGGGTTTCCGTTCGTGGAGTCAGCTTGAGGACCCCCAAACAGAAACCTATACGCATAGAAAAGCAGTTACCTTAGGAAACCCGCAGACCCCATAGACTATAATGGGGTCCGTGTGGTTTCCGCACGAAACATACAGAGAAAAGTACTACTTGCATTATAGTCTATGGGGTCCGTGGGTTTCCTTAGGTAACCGCTTCTTTATGCGTATAGGCTTGGGGACCCCCCCCCGAACGGAAACCCTAACGCAGATGTGAACCGGGCCTTAGAGGGTTACTGAGGAGAATTTTACAGCCTGTTTTATAATAAAAAGGAATTTAGATAATAAAGTACATTTCAAAAATGGTCACCAAACACCCAACGAAACAATACCGGAAAAAAAAAAAGTGGGCATTACACTTTAAATGTAACAGCATGTCTTTTCAAAGTGGAAGGTAACCATTTATTTTCTCAGAGAAATACAAAAGGTTCCCACCCACTTGGAGAATCTAAGCTAGCTTACATACAGTCTTTCAGGCGCCGTATCTATTTAATGGGTGGGCTAATTTTAAAAAAGACAAACACCAAGTTCATGGCACAGCGGCAATCAAGTGATGTATGTCATTTAGCATTTTGTACTTGTTCTTTAACTCCAATCTCCCTGCAGTACCGCAAGGTAATGTGAAAACCAACCAATTATGTAAAACAGAGAGGGAAAAACCTGGTTTCAAGTTATAGACTAAAATTGCAGGATTCATAAACCTTTCCGGACCGGAAAATCGGCAGAGGTCTGACTACTGGGACCCCCGTAGGTCTGATTTGATGGCCTATCCTAAGAGGCTATGTTTTGTTTTGTTTTTTGCAGACTTTGCTCTTTTTTTTGATGCAGACAGGAGTGGATGTAGCAGAAGGGAGAAGTATAAGTGTATTTCCATTCACTTTGAAGCCACTCTTGTCTTTGGCTATAAAACCACATCAAAATCTGCAACAGAAAAAGCAGCTTTTCCTTAATGTGTGGCCTCAGTCTTAGCCCCCTTGCCAACGACTGTATGAAAGGTGAGTGTGCTATCCGGGTTTTTCCTGGATAGCACACTGACCCATTCATTTCTATTGGCCCATACACATGACTGTGAATTACACGGTCCCGTGTGCAGGCCACAAAATATGAAACAGGTCCTATTCCTGTCCAATTTTGTGGCCCTACTTCCGCGGCTCCTATTCATTTAATGAAAAGGGACGGTGCATGGGCGACACACGGATGACATCCATGCGCCACCAGTGCCGATCATTCACGGCAGCCAGTTAGCACACAGTCCCCACATTGCGAAAACGCAGCATTTTTTGTTGCAGATTTTGCTGCTTTTATTTGAGCCACAGTCAGCAGTGGCTTGAAAAGGAATTGAAAATATATAGGAAGCTCTTAGAGGTTTTTTTTTTTTTTTTTTGGTAAAAAAAAACCCAGCAAAATCTGCAACATAAAACGCTGCGTTTCTGCAACGTGGGGCCTTAAGTGATAAATTATGTTTGTGGGAAAACTCCATAAGGCTAAGGCCACATGTTGAAGGAATGCATTTTTTGTTGCAGATTTTAGTGCGTTATTTTGAACCAAAGTCAGCAGTGGCTTGAAAAGGAATTGAAAATATATATGAAGCTCTTAGAAGTTTCCCTTCTGTTTTTTGGTTAAAAAAAAAAAAAAAAAAAAACGCAGCAAAATCTGCAACAAAAAATGCTGCGTTTCCACAACGTGTGGCCTTAGCCTTATCGAGTTTTCCCACAAACAACATTTATCACCTATTTACAGTCTATGAGACTGACATAGAGCTGATAACAGGACTTGGGTATTATAAGGCGAATGAATAGGTATATAAGCTTCATAGAGTGAACAAATAGGCTTACCTTTAAAGCTAAATATCTAAATATAATAAAATATGTATATATTACATTTAAATGAACCAGAAAATTTGCACACCCTACAGAGCTGCACTAAGCTGGTTGTGATCATAACTATATTATTCACTAGCCGAGTTTCTAAATGTTTTGTCGCTCCCACAAAATGTGGGGAACTCATCAGGAGACATAACCTGCAGAAGATCCATTGTGTTATCTGCTTGAAATACACCTCTGTAATAGGAACTCTTCACATCCCAGATTCACTTGGCTGTGTATAGTGATTTGATAGGCTATATCATATACACATTGTATAATGAATAAGTAAACTTAGTGTGAAATATTTTACTGATAATTTTGCTTTGTTTTCCACACAGGTCACCATGCCCTACGATGATCATCTACTTCCTACAAGAAAGCAATCTGAGTTGATTTTGATGGTGATAACACTGACTTCATTTACCAATACTCTGCACCTGGAGCCCAACCCCTTGCTTGTGCAATATGAAGAAAACAAATACTGGCTTCTACTGAAGATGTTTGGGGTTTTCATTTTCTATATTATTTTTAACTTAGATGCTGTGTTTGACACTCAGGCTAGTTTCATGTAAATTTAACAAAAGACCAAAAAAATCTCCTTATTTATTTCAATATTTAAACAAAAAAAGAAAAAAAAAAAGGATATCCCAGGGCTGAAGTTGCACAGTATTTTTGTTTTCATGCATTTTATGTGGACAAGAGGTATCACACTAAAATGAATGAATGCACTTTTGCAATAAGGCACCGGTGATTTTCTTTTTTCTGTCCGGTCATTTTTTTTTTTTTTTTTAATTTTGTTGTGGAATTATTGGTATCTACAAGCAGATAAGAAATTGCCATTTTGCATTATACTGGTTTTGAGTCACCACTGCTCAGATAACAGGCTGTCAATCACTGGATGGTAGCGATAAATGAGTATAAACTGTAGTAATGTACCATAAATTGCTGTGATTTTTTTTATTCTGCTGCTGAAGCAATACCAGTACAGACAATACTGGTAGAGTTCTAGTTTTCCCAAAATTATTTACATTATTGTGTTTTGTTTTTTTAAACAGTGGGAGGTGGTAGCTCCCTCATAAAATTCTATTGTACTTGTCTAGATAGAAATCTATGAGGGAGCAGAGCTTAAAGGGGTTGTCCAGGCAAAAATAGACAACCCTTTTAACGCTTAAATCAGCTGGGGGCAGTGATACAAATAAAAAAATGCATACTCACCTGTCCCTGATGCTTTGGTGTCCTCCCGTGCGTCCCAGTTCTTCTGCTCCGGCGGCGTCTCCCGGGTCTCTACCAGCGTTCAACTGAAACCGCTGATTGGCCTCAGGAAAAGAGCCCGTGATGTCACAGGTAGTGACATTGCAGGCCCTTCACTGATTGGCCTCAACGTTTACGTCAATCAGCGGCTTCAGCTGAACACCGGAAGAGACCTGGGAGACACCGCCAGAGCAGAAGAACCGAGACGCGTGGGAGAACAGCGGAGCATCAGGGTCAGGTGAGTATGCTTTTTTTTTTTTTTGTTTCACTGCCCCCAGCTGATTTAACCATTAAAAGAGTTGTCAATTTTTGCCTGTGCAACCCCTTTTAAAGTTGTGCAAAGTAAATTGTGTTTGTTTTTTGCATTGTTTTATATGGAGCCAGTAACAGATGCCCAGGGTTGGGCTTGTACACTGCAGCTCTCATCCATAGGATTAATTCCTGCTTTTCTCAAAAAAAAAAAAAAAAAAAAAGTGAAGCCCAGGTCTTACTATCACACTATTGGGTTTTATGGACATGGTGTTATCCTGAAAGTTTTTTCAGAATCTGTCAAAGATGCACACATTTCTAAATGTTTGTAAGGAAAGTATATAACTTTAATCTGGTAGAAATAAATGTGTGATAATATAATATATTAGACAGAAGTCCATATTTATAACATTTAAAAAAGTCCTATTGGTAAAACTGGCAGAATTTTAGTTGCCTGTTTTTGCACATATATTGATAAAAAGCATGATATCTTTCACATATAAATGACACCTTTGCGCTGCCTTTACAAGTCCCACTTTGTTAAGCCAAAGTTAGGAATTAATCCAAAAGGAAGGAAATATACAAAGGAATGACTGAAACATCTATTAGAACTCATTCACACGACTGGGCTGCAAGTTTGGCCGTAAAAAATGACATTTTTAATGGCCAGTGTACACCCAAGGATAATCCTTTTTCACAGATTCCTCATAGCCTTGAGTCTATTGAGGGATTCATGAAAATGGACTGAGAAATAGCATGTTCTATTATTTAATGGATCAGTCACACGGACCATAAAAAAAAAAACTGTTGTGTGAATAGATCCATTATTTTCAATGGGGTCATGTGCTGGCCATTTAAATAAAAAAAAAAAAAAAAAAACCACTAGCACAAAGCTGTGAAAACCTTTCGTGTGAATTAGAACTTATCCTCTATTTGACTCTCATTAATGAATCTTGTGGAATGTACCCCAAATGAGTTGTATGTCTGCCACATGTTGTATTACACTCAGACCCAAAAGAAAAAAAAATAGAGGGACAGACTATATACATCTTACTCTCTATAGGTGCTAAAATTTTTATAAATGTTGCCCAAGTTTTCTTCAGAATTATGCTTAGCGTGGTGAGTTTTAATAGGAGCTTAGATTCCAGACATGCACTATTCAATGTCAGGGCAACAATAATGACCATGGCATTGATTTTTTCTGTGCACATTAAATATTGGGACATGTCCTGGCTTACCAATATCACACTGTAAAGTTGGTTTTAGACTGCTGTTATGCACATGTATTTAAAAGCCTTTATTGCACATACAAGACATTAACACTTCTAATAAACAGAACGCTATGGGAATATAACCTCAGTTTAGTGGAACTGTGAGGGAATATGAGTCTTCAGGCTACAGGCTGCAGAACACATCTGTATTATGGCAGTCTGTAACAGGACTAAACGCCCTTTTACACTAACACATTCAAGCCAACAAACTGAACTTACAGCATCATACTGATTTATGATGGTATAAGCCATAGAACCTCCTGGCTCTGTTGTCACACACACACAATGCTATGAGCCTGCTGTGGTTCTATGATCGCCAAAAGTGACAGCACCAATACCTCTGGAATGAGGGTTTGCTAGAGATAAAATAAAAACACTGGGAATTAAGGGCAGTATTGGCAGTCTAATGGTATAAAAAACTGAAGGAGTTATGCTAGGGAACCCGAAAATATGGAAACCATATCCGTTTAAAAAGAGGTTACCCGCAGACCCCAGGGTCTATAATGGGGTCCGCCGGGTTTCCACCTGAAATCGGCGGAGAGAAAAGTTCTGCTTGCAGGACTTTTCTCTCCGCATATTTTAGGTGGAATGGGGAACGGAGTCCCCAAACGCTAGTGTGACTGCAGCCTTAAAGGAATTGACAGGTCTTCCTTAAAAGATATCAATAGCCTATCCTTAGGATAGGTCATCAATATCAGATTGGTGGGGGTCCAACACCAGGCACCCACACAGTTCAGCTCTTCGCAGGACCCACCAGTGCTGAAACTAACACAAAGACTGGAGTCAGAAGCACAGCTATATTCTCTGTGTAGTGGGCTAAAGGATTCACTGTAGTTCAGCTTCTGTTTAAGTGAATGGAAGCTGAGCTGCAGTAACCCGTCTTGGCCACTGTACAGAGAATGGAGCTGTTTGAGTTCCTGCACCTGTTGTGAACAACTGATCAGAGGAGATGCAGGGTGTCAGACCGTCATCAGTCTTATACCACAGGCCATCAATATCTTTAACCTGGAAAAACAGTTACACTGCTTCTGATGCAGTCTTATTGATTCTAGCCGCAATGCTCTGTGAATGTTCTTGTAAAACGATACATGCCAGAATATAACAATTTTTTTGTTGTAAGAATATTTCAGAATTGGATGAAATATATCATATTAAAGAAGCACTCCACAGTTTTTTTTTTCCCCATTTCTTATGTACCTATTCCCCCTATAGATATAATTCAGCCAGTAATACTTTATTTAGTTATTCCTTTCTATCTGAATTCTGCTAGGTCATGTGACTCTATCCATGCACATGATGCAGGAAAAAAACTTGTTCGGATATCTGGAACAGATTATTAGTTACAATTTCTGTAAGAAACCTGAAACATGTACATTTATTTGGAAGCAGATACCTTTTTGGCATTATAGTATCATGTACCACTGCCATAATGGCTTGTCCCAGAAAACGACTAAAGCAATTGAAATCTATTGAAAAAGTTGAGTTGGCTCTCTGTGCCACGGCGTAGTTAAATAGTTATTTGTTATACTATACCTTTCTTAAGTTTTATTTACATATGGCTAGGTTATGCCATATGTTACTGATAAGTAAGGGTTTGACAGCTGAGACAACCAGTTATCCTTATAATGGAGCAACCAATCTGACACTTTCTCTATACAGTGCCACTACTGACCAAATACCACACCAGAAAACTACAACACAACCCCATGTCAAGTACTGGATTGGCAAAGGCACTGTGCCTGGTGCAAACAATGTCCACTGCATTTTACTGGTCCTGTGGATATTCAAAGGGGTTTTCCAGGTTACAGATATTGATGACCCCTCCTTAGGATAAGTAATATCAGATGGGAATGGATCCAGCATCAGGCACCCCCACCAAGAGGATGCATCGCCGTATATAGTATAGTGTATATTTTATAGTGGCTGCGCTGGCTATTGTAGCTCTTGAATAGGAGTAAGTTGCAAAAAGATCATGTGATCAATGAACGTGACGTCACTGGCCTGTGAAGTGGAAGCAGCACAAGTGCCACTGTGAGCAGCTGATGAGTAGGGGTGCTAGATATTGGATGCCCACTAATCTGGTCAATAATATGTAAGTCACAGAATCCCCAGTTCTTGGGGTATTTATTATATTATAGTAACATTCACTATATTATATTGGTGGGAACTTCCTGTAATCACTCTGTAATGAACCAAAAGACATTGGCCCAGATTCATTAATAGTTAGACAGTGTACACTTAGAAAATGCACCAGATTGGTGCTGGGTAATAAATTTGGTACATATTTAGACATGTTTAGTCATTTATACAACCTTTAAAGGGATTATCCAGTTTTTAAAAAACATGGGCCCAATAATAGGATACATCAATACAAAGCACTTCCTAATATATATTCTGTTTAAATTCGACACCGTTTATGTGATTTATTTTCAAGTCATTGACAATAGCTGTGACATTTCGTCTGCAAGCTCACTACCCCTCCCTGTGAGCAGTTCAACCAGCCAACGAAACATCACAGCAGCACGTGATGACCTTGCCCCTTGAATCCACTCATACTAAACTCTGTGGGAGCGATTTATTACCTGGTCAGATATGCAAAGGCTTCGTGAACTGAAGAAGTGAGACACAAGATAGACACAGTGATACAAAACAGACCCTGTAGCAGGGAGGGAATTTGCACACAGGGGAGATCGGAGAAGGGAGGGCAGGCAGGTGAATTATGGTTTGTCCACAGATTCACTACATGTAAATTACAGCGATACAAGGAGCAGCAAATAATATAAAGCCATGCGAAGAGTGCACAAGGGAACAGTGAGTATTTAGCACTGCTGTGGATGTATTTGCAGTTAATTTTTGGAAGTCAGATAACCCCTTTAGGCCAGGGTCCCATGTGGCATAAACTAGCGAATCCCATCCACATACTACAGAAAAATAAGCGTAGCGGACACGCTGCGATTTCCAAAACGTAGTGGTTTTTGGAAATCGCAGCATGTCAATTATACCTATGGAAACGCCAGTGGTTTCCCTATAGATATAATGGAAGCAAAAAGTCCGCATAGCAAAAAGCGCTGCGGGAAAAACCGCGATGCATTGCCGCTACATGGGGCTTTAGCCTTAAATTGGCTTTGAGACAGAATATTACAATGCATTTTGGTGCATTGCAGCGCATTCTGACCACCCCTTTTTCTAAGAAGCCACATCCACATCTAGCTGGTTGGAAAAATTTTAGCTCAAACTAGATGCACCATATTTATGCCAAAGTTTAGCCATAACCACAATAGTAAATCTTGGCCAGGGAGTTGAATTAATCCTAGTCTATCAAAATTCAGTCTTCCCAAAGTCATTGCATCATGTTTAAATCTGCTCTGGCAAAATTAAGCTGAAATCTTGCAGGGTGAACTAAAGAACTTAGAACTGTTTTATGCAAATCCACACCTTTTCAAGGTCTGTGCTTGTCATCAGTGAGTGGTACTGTAACTATATAATTTACAGAACCAATTATTCTCTTAGTTGAGAGTTTGCTACAACATATCTATGGTTCCAAGCTGATGTCAGGCTGTGTTCACACAACATTTGAGCCATGTGTTGTGATATGTCCAACAAAAGACAAGAGAGGTGCAGATCTTTATATCATACAAGCTTTGTCTCTGTAGATTCCATTCCTGGATTTGTCATAAAATTACTGATGCAAAATACCAAGGAGAATATAGGGTATGTGAGCATACCCTAAAGATGTATTAAACTTATATTCAGTATTTTTTTTTTCTTTCTAGCACATACACCAAACACAAAGGAGAAATGTGATGTGAACATAGCCTTTTGTACTGATGTATTATAGCAGACCCTTTACCAGAGGAGAGAACTAAGCGCTTCTGATGCATTTAAAGGCCAATTTAGACAGCCATTTGTGGCCTAACTGTGAGTATGCTATCTTATACTCACAGCATCATTTGAGTACAGCATAGTAGGCCTGAGGTCAGGCTGGCTCTCACAGTATCATGCAGGGAACAAGGTTCAGGACCACATATGGCCGTCTGAATTGGCTCTTACTCCAATGGGCTTGTATGCACTGTAAACACTGTAGCAAGGTGTGAGAAGGTATGACAAAACTGTAAGCTAATTTTCGTTTCACTATTCATTTATCATACAGAATTGATATCCTGTTTGTTTTTTGTATTTACAAGAACAGTCTGAAATATGTTTCTGTGGCTATGATACTGACTTAAATGTACGTTTCCTTCTGTACATTTTCAGCACTATTAAGATATTACTATATTTACTTCAGTAGTAAAAGTCTTTTCATTACATGTCTCACCAGATTAGACAAATAACATTACTCAGAAGTTGTAATTGTGTCTCTAGCTTATTCTTGGGTTTATAAATTATAGATGCTGTGTGTACTGTACATCCCATTGCTTCTTGTGCTTCATTTTATACTGAATAACTGTGTAGTGTAAAGAGAGACGCGTCGTTTTGAGATGGTTTGAATGAATTGGACCAATCTCTAGCCAAAGTAACTATGTAACTACTGTTGTATTTAATATGCTCACAAGCAAAATGGATTAAATATCTTTAGTTTGGAAATAACATTGTGTCAAAAAGTGTTCTTTTACTGTGGTTTACATTACAATCCAGTGTTTTCCATATTTTGCATATACTGTAAATATTTGGGTCAAAATGGTAAATGTGTAGATGAAATTTTTTTGATATTAAGGGTTGTAACAAACTTAACATATGTCAGTGTAGCGACCACATGCAGCCAAAACCCAATCCACCTGCAATGGTCGGAATGTTGAGGGTAATACCTGGTTTCATCTGTGACTAGTGTGCTGATATTGGCTCACCTAGGGTGCACACCTGGAGTCCCTACACAGAGACTGCTAGATGTGCAGTCACCCTGACTTTAGTTCAGAACAGTCACTTCCTTGAGGAATCTTAGGCAGGCTGTTCTGTTGCTAATGAACAGAGAAGACACTGAGAAAACGCATAACTCTAAAGGCCCCTTGCAGACGACTGTGGCCATGGTCAGTGTGCTATCCGTGTATTTCACGGATAGCACACTGACCCATTCTTTTCCATGGACCCGTACACACAACCGTGAATTTCATAGTCCTGTGTGCGGGCCGCTAACTATAGAACAGGTCCTATTCCTGTCCTATTTTGCGACCGTTGCTTCAGTAGCTCCTATTCATTTAATGAAAGTCACATGGTTGCGTTAATTCACTGTATTTGAATGGGGGCCATTCACATGACCAATTTTTCGACTGTCTGTTTCAACGGACTGTCAAAAAATAAGTAGTGTCCTATTTTTGTCCATTTTCACAGAGCTCAAATGTATGAGGGATCTGTGAAATCTAGGCTTAGTTTTTAAGAACTGAATTTTCCTGAATGTTCGCTTTAGCATGATGTACTAAAATGACTGGACTAAGAAATGTTGGAGAATTGTTCTGCAAATTTAATTTGTATACCTTCAGCATGATCTCAGATCTCTGTTGTTTTTTTCTGCAGCTTTTATATGGGGATTTTGGAAAACATTTGATGCATTTCTCACAGTAACACTTGGTATAGTATAATCATCCTCATATGGTGTGAATTGTATCATGGGCAGCAGACTTTCCTGGTGCTTACTACTAGATTAAATATATACCCGTACTGTTTAGTGAATAAACAATTTGACAGATGCATAAGACCCTATTCACATACATCTCCATGCGCTCAATGCTGAGCATGAAAAGAGGTGCTGCAACGACAAACATCAGTGTGGCCCGATGGACCACAATGACTCATAATGGAGTAATTTGGGTTCCACATATAGTAGGTAAAGATAACACTCCCCGCAGAGCTATTTTTCCTATCAGTAAGAGACTCTTCAAATGTGAGCATAGCCTAGCAATGGCACTCCTATTAGAAATATAATGAAATTCAACATATAGTATTGAATGAAATAAAACTTTGCTTCAAACAACCTCAGTAATTTTACACATACTATCATCTGACTAATTTCTGTCCAATCAGATCAATAGCAAGATAAATAAGTGTGTAAATGACCAGCTGATCTGATAGACATAGGTCTTATCAGTCAGAAAACCAATTATTGTTTTTATCATAACAAATGGCCGACCAATTTAATCATCATCAAGATCAGTCTTGAAATCTGTATGTGTATACCCAGCTTTAGTACATCACATGAGGCTAACCATGTACAATTGTTGTTTAGGTTTTTGTTTCCAGCAGATCTAGTCATCCTTGCTAGAGCTGTCAGCATTAAATGAGAATGGACACTGGTGTGAACAATGAAAATGAACCAGACTAAAGTCAGATGTCTTGCATTATTTCAGTTTTGCTTGGGAATGAGAAGTTTAGGTGCCAGAAAGCCACTCATACCTCCTCCATATCAATGCATATTATACATATATTGAAAAAAGCTAAATCTAGACATTAATAGCATTAACAGTCTTTGGTCACCTTTAAAAAGGACCTTTCATGTCCTCTAAGATCAGGATTGTTATATACCGTTGCAAAGCTAACAGTGCGCTGAATGTGCTGCACTGAGCTGTGAGGCTGGCCCCTCTGACACTGCACTGATATAGGTAGCCAAACCTAACGGCACCAATAGCTCTAGTACTGAAGCAGGTACTGGTAAAGCTAACAGTGAGCTGAATGTGCTGCACTGAGCTGTGAGGCTGGCCCCTCTGACACTGCACTGATATAGGTAGCCAAACCTAACGGCACCAATAGCTCTAGTACCGAAGCAGGTACTGGTAAAGCTAACAGTGCGCTGAATGTGCTGCACTGAGCTGTGAGGCTGGCCCCTCTGACACTGCACTGATATAGGTAGCCAAACCTAACGGCACCAATAGCTCTAGTACCGAAGCAGGTACTGGTAAAGCTAACAGTGCGCTGGATGTGCTGACCTGTGAGGCTGGCCCCTCTGACAGTGCAATTATATCAGTAGCCAAACCTCATGGCACCAATACCTCTGGAAACACTGCAGAAACAGGGAAAGCTGAAAGTGCACTGAATTCAACTTGGCAATGGTGTATAACACTCCCAATCTTACCGTACATGAAAGGTCCTCTTTAAGCACAATTCTGCTAAATTGTATCATACTCTGGTTCAAGGTTGATACAAGTAGTGACATATTAAAGGAAATATGTGTGTTATGTTAATAGACTGTAAATACATAATATATATACAAATTTTATGGAGTTTCCCATTATTAACTATCAAAAGGATAGGGGATAAGTGTCTGTCCCACTGGGACCCCCAGAAATCTCAAAAACGGAGCAGTAGTCCACATATGTGAACATTGCTGTAGTCACCTCTCAGGGACTGAGAACAGAGCTCCATCACTTCCAACTAGAAGTGAATAAAACAGTGGTCATGTATGCATACTACTGCTCCATTTACACAGAGAACTGAGGGAACTCCATTTTCATGATCCATAGGGTCCCAGCAATGTACACACATCGATCAGACACTTAACCCTATTCCACATGGGTTAGTGGGAAAATCCTGTAAAAAGCCATTGTGAAACTTAAAGCGTAATGGCCCACATACTTACAGCTTTGATACAGATTTACATATGTAGGCAATTGTATATTACCATATAGTTGTTTTTACATTAATGTTTAGTGCAATTTCTTTCTCCCACCATCTGCAAGATATAGGATGAACATCACATAGAGAAAATGAGAACCATCAGAAATGTGTGTAACTCCCAAGTTATGTACACATCACAGCTCATATTGCTACACTGGTTTCTTAACTCATATTTACATCTATAGGACTTAGCTGTAAGTTGCGACCACCTGTGCTATGTATTCCCATCTCAGCCATGATTGGTTGACATGGGAATACGCTTTACTTACATTGCATAATATGGACAAAATAACCTAGTTTTGGGGTAGTAGTTAGAGCTATATATCACTGAGACGTACTTGTCTTCTGTTAATAGCCCACAACAAGAACAACAAAGACAGCAACAAAAAATAAATAATGGCAGCAACAGATTTCTAAGTGTATTCTCTTTTCTACTCCACTCTTTATACATTTTATCTCTAGAGAATTTCTTTATCCTTACACATTTTGATTTGTCTTGCAGATGGACATTTGGCTTTGCCGTCTTCTGTCGATAGGTGTTTTCTGGGTGCTTCATAGTTTCAAAATGTGAATTGGAAATGCATGCCAGCACCCAAAAGTTTCAGCCCAGATTTTCCTTGTGCGCAGCTTATTTCCTTGTGTTTCAGAAAATTAAACCTTAGATTTTCATTCTTGCTATTAAAGTAGCATACCATGGTTGCGATATATTTATGCTCAGAGCTCTTGTAAATAAAATGGACACTGCAAGCTAGCAAACCTAACACAAGTAAATTTATGTTTATCATGATCAACTACTGTGAAAGAGGTGTAACATGTAACGCGCACTGAGTATATACATTTCACAGAGATTTTGGTAATGTTGCGGTGTTATCATATTTGTTTTAAAGAGCTTAGAGACACTGGCTTTGCCTGTGAGTGTGAGTGGAGCTGTACATCACTGGCAGCAAAAGGGTTACTGCTTGCTGTTACCCTATTTAGCTAAACCCTGTGGCACTAAATTGTGTACAGTATCACACTAAAAATTAATTTGTTTGAAAATTGACAATTGTTTTTTCCTTGTTTTGCAGGTCACCCAACCTGCCTGCAGTTCACGGCAAATATGACTGAGGCTGTTAAAACCTACCAGTGGCAGTGCATAGAATGCAAGTCCTGCATCATTTGTGGAACGTCAGAGAATGATGTGAGTTTAATTTAAAGATTTTGGTCACATTCTCCAAATTGTATTATTGTAGATTTCTAATTTATGTCTCGCGTAAATATAGTTGCTGCATAAGGATGCCGTCACACGCAGTCTTTTTGTGGCAGTTTTTTTCAGCCAGAAGTTAAAACGAGTGGGAAAGTAAGAATTTATACTTCACTACAGAAGTAATAACTTTGATAATTCTTTCCAGTGTAGCAGTATCAGACCTTATATTTTGCAGGAGGTGTTGTAGTTTTTATAGGAACCATTTTGTGGTACATGAGTATAGCGTATAAAAAAACAGTGTCTGTAAAAATTCTTTAAGTTCACCCTGCTTGTTGTAGACACTGTGTGTGTGTAAAGTAATACCAGCTGGAGGAGAACAAGTCAATAAGCCGCAACAGCACTAGAAGTGTAGAACCACAATGAGAAAGTGTAGTTCAGCACAACCAAGAGTCTTCATAAAACCAACTTTATTTACTGAATTAAAGCAACAACAGTAGCAGAAACTGCACACTACAAAAACATACGCGTTTTGGACTGCATTGTCTTAAGGTCCATACAACTTCATAATTACTTTTATTCCTGTTTTTTGGGAAAACAGTTACACGGTGTAATATTTTTCTCTGATTTTACTAAATGGTCGATGCAAATGAGAGTCAGTATAAAGTTCAAACCTTCAACCAAATTTTATTGGACAAGCCTCTTAATGATAGCATTTTATTTTTTTACAAATCAAAACTCACCTGTTCCAAATAATTATGCACAACAGAATTTCTAAACTTGTTATAGGTTGTAAAGAATTGAAAATGCTCATTTGTTGAATTTACAGCATTAAGAGGTCACATTTACTGAAATCAAAAGCTATTTCAGTCAAAAACATCTTAACTCCTTCCAGATATCCGCCATAATAGTATGGCGGATATCAGGTATTTAAATATGGAGGCGTCTCGGGAACTGAGCCATAGCCGCCGGGTTTCTACTGTATTATACACTGATTGCGGGCATTGACCCCCCCCCCCCCCCGGCGCCTTGGTCAAAGCTGATCGAGGCGCCATTTTGCCTGCAGCGCTGCAGTTTTGTTGGGGATCGCCAGCATCCGGTATAAAAAAATATTAAAAATTCAAATCACCCCCCTTTCTCTCGAACTCATATAAAAGTAGTTAAATACTGTGAAACACATACACATTAGGTATCCCTGTTTGAAAACGCCCATCCTACAAATCTATAAAAATATTTTTCCCGTATGGTAAACACCGTAGCGGGGAAAAAAACAAAAGTGCCAAACCGCCGTTTTTTCACTGTTTCGCCTCTGATTAAAAAAAAATCTGAATAAAAAGTGATCAAAGCAATAGCAATTCCCCAAAATGGTATAATCTAAAAAGTACACCTGGTCCCACAAATAAAGACGCCCCGTACATGGAAGTATAAAAAAAAAAAAAAAAGTACAGGTGTCAGAATATGGCAACTTTTCGAAAAAAAATTTTTTGCACAGTTTTAGATTTTTGTTAAGGGGTTAAAATGTAAATAAAACCATATAAATTTGGTATCCCGGAATCGTACCGAAACATAGAATACAGGTGACATGTCATTTTGGCTGCAGAATGAAAACCGTAAAAACGAAGCCCGTAAGAAAGTCACACAAATGCACTTTTTCTTCAAATCCACCCCATTCTGATTTTTTTCCAGCTTCCCAGTACATTGTACAAAATAATAAGTGGTAGCATCATGAAGAAAAATTTGTCCCACAAACAAAGAACTCATATGGCTCTGAGAACGGAAAAATAAAAAAAAGTTATGGGGTTTGTAAGGGATGGGGGAATTCAAAAACGAAAATCAAAAAATTCCTCCGGCGGGAAGGGGTTAATAGGCAAAGTTACATGTTAACATAGGAGCCCTTCTTTGTTATCACCTTTACAATTCTTGCATCCATTGAACTTCCTCCCAGAGCTGCCTTTTTGATGTGAACTGTCATAGATCTTTTGCTTGAGGATACTCCAAAGGCTCTCAATAGGGTAGAGGGGAGGATGATGGCCATACCATGAGTTTCTTTCCCTTTATGCCCTTAGCAGCCAATGTCCTGTGTTCTTGTCCGGATCTTCTGAGCACGGATCACTAATTCCTTCTGGGGCACTCCGGCTCTATTTCGCAGGCCCACATCAAGAGGAGAAGGAGCCGGCCCTGCAAAAGTGAGTGATGTTCTGTGCCCAGAAGATCCAGACAGGAAGACAGGTAAGTATGATGGGGTGGTTTGAGTTAGTAAGTTGGTAAGTTCTAGTAGTCGGTGGGCTAGCTAGAGAAACAGGGAGGAGGTATGAGGAAGTGAGAAAGGGAGGGGAAGGAGTGAGAGGGGGAGCTAGTGTGAGTGAGCTCTTAGTTAAGTAACATGCATCATGTTAGTTGTAGGAAAAAAGAACAGGAAGCTACCCATGTGAAGTACAGAGAATGCCAGGAGCTCCCAGGGAAACCCAGAAATCACTCAAAACACTGCTAAAAGGTATTTTGGTGCACTTATTAACCTATTAATAACCCTAACTGACCTTTTTTTAAAAAAAAAAAATAAAATTTTTTGCTCAGAAAACCCCTTTAAGGCTAAGGCCCCACATAGTTGAGCCGCAGCCAAAAAACACTGCAGAAGAAACATTTTTTTCCACAGCGTTTTTCACAGAAAGTCCACAGAGCTTTCCTCTGCGGACTCTCTGCCTCTATTATACCAGGTATAATTGACATGTTTGCAAAACTGTGTTTTTGAAATCGCAGCATTTCTGCTGCAGATTTTTTTCTGCAATGTGTGGATGGGATTAGCCAGAATCCAATCCACTTTGCTGATAATGTAAAATGCACAGTTTTTCCCCATTTACAGCTGGAACGTAAATTTGTTTTACTTGTAAATTTAGAAAACATCACAAAAAACACATCAAAAGTGCATGTATTTTTTTCCAATGCAGTTTTGATGCAATTGCATTACAACTGCACCATTTAAATGGACCCTCAAAGTTAGGCAGGGTTCACACTACCGTTGATGTCCGTTCTGAAAGTGTTTGTTAAAAAAAACAAAAAAAAAACAGACACCTATCATAACAGACATTAACGGATACTAACTGATGTTAATGTGTCCGTTTTTTTAACTGATCCAATTAATGGATTAGTTAAAAAAAACGGACACATTGGCATCAGTTAGTGTCGTTTTTGTTTTTTGTTTTCTGCTGAGCATGCGCAGAAAAAAAACGGACATAAAATAACGGACAATAACTGATGGCTGTCAGTTACTGTCCATTATATGTCCGTTACCCATAGCCTTCAATGTTAAAAAAATAACGGACACTTGTTGTCCGTCAAGAATCCATTATTTCAAATGGACAAAAAAAGTCCTGCATGTAGGATTTTTTGTCCGCAAAAAAAAAACAGACTTCTGATGGATTGGGTGTAAACGGACACAATGTAAAAACCCATTGAAATTAATGGAAATTTTAACGGATTTCTGACAGTTCAGCTAGTGTCCGATGCAAAAATTTTGTAACGGACAATAGCAACGGACACTACTGACGGTCACCAACGGTAGTGTGAACGCCTCCTTACACCATCCTATACTTCCCATCAAGCAAATATGAAAATTCACATTTTACTATCATTTAGCGTACCATAGTGACTCCCGCATAGTATCGTGCTCCCCAATGGCCCAACACAGTATAATGTTCCCAGATGGCCCAACTTTCTAATGCTCCCCAGTTGCCCCCATGACACCTAAAAATAATCGAGAGTGGTGTCCAGACATTTAATAATGCCCTCTAGTGGCCCCCAGATACCTAATAATACTCCGCAGTGCCCCTCAGACATATAATAATGCTTCCCAGTGACCAAAAGAGAACTAATAAATGCTGGCAGTGGCACCTAATAATGCTACATATTGGCCACAAGACACCTAATACTGCTACCTATTGGCCTGTCGTGGCTTTCCGCAGCTGAAGCTAAAGGCTTCCTGCTCCGCCATTCTATTCAACTATGTTGGTATCCTAATGACATGTGGCTATTTCTCCTCTGGATTGTCACGGAAACCCCTGGCAGCTCTCCACAGCATCATGGTTGGGAATTACTGTTTTTTTCAATTATGTCTTTTTTGACAATAAACATTCTATTAGGGAATTTTTTTTTCCTGCAAAACTACTTAGTTATCAAAATCTGCATTAAGTACTGCTTCTGAGTTTTTGGATTAATTGGGAGCAGAGGAATGACTAGATGAAGTATTTATTTAATCACTGCTTTTCTGGAAAACCTGGATTGAAAAGAGGGTTGATAGACAAAAGTTCATGTTACCCCTCCCCTGCAGTCATCTGAAGCCTTACTGAGCAGGAGAAGGATTAGAAATCCTTCATGTTGCCAGCAGCATGACCACTTTTGCTCCTGCGCCCAGGCAGAAGGGAGTGCTAAAACCATTCGTTTAGTAGGCAAAAGAAGCACAAATTCTACTAGCCTCTGTTCTGCCTTGTAGAATGAGGACAATTTGCAATATAAATGTTCTAGACATGACATTGCAGTCACTGGTTGCTGTCTCCTCTAGACCCCGTGCATACACTATATTAAGCAGAACAGGGCTGTGAGCTCCATGTCACAACCACTGACTTTCACTCCTTCTGAAAATTAATACTGACTGCCTATCAGAAAGAAGTATACCAACAGCAGCAACTACTTTTTGTAGAGTTAAAGATCGTCTTTAGCATAACATTGTATAACTTTAATGGGAGCTTTTTTTTTTGTAATAAACTGCGTGTCTTGCATTTAATAGTTGAAATGGAACAAAATCAATGTAAACTGCTAAATAAATCAGTCATGTACGGTGGTACACTGAATTCCTGCTGGTCCATTAACCATAAGGACTTCATGTACAGGTGTATGATGAGACTTTGTACTGTATTTGCCCTAAAATCAATCTCTGATATACACATGTGATAGAGCAAGCTACATTTTTTTTCATGGGGAGTCTCATGAAATCTGTGAGAAAATCCCCAGGATCCCTCAGTTGAAAATCAGAGGAACAAGGAGGTACAGTATGGGATATACACATTTAGCACATATTTGGCGCAAGGCCCTTTCTTGTGCCAAATGTGTGCCACAACCCACGTTCAACGCCAGTCTTAATAAATTGCCCCAATGTGTGGGCGTTTTAATAAACTAAAGACTAAACCTTAAAAAGGGCACAATCATAAAACCGTACTATTTTATTGTGGGTTCTAAGGACAGTCATAATTTACAGGGCAATTTAGCTGCCCCTAATCTTATACATGTATACATCACTGAGCTAAGTTTCCTCATTGCTATCGAATACTGACTTTAGTGTATGGTACAGAGAGCCTTTCTAAATATTTTGTTGATCCTGGACTCCAAGTAATGCTCTCATCAACTTAAAAGGGAATATGTCAGGTCCAGCATGCCTTTCAAACCAATAGTAGTGCCAGGTAGGGGCCTTTAATAGGAGCAGAAATATACCTTTGTGGCCAGAAACGGAATACACATTACTTTTGATTTGCTTTTGTTTTCAGAGCTATTTAATATCCCCTTTTTCATTAAATGGAGTCTTTCATGTCCAAAACACCTCACAAACTAAAAATAGTGCCCTGTAGGGGCTTTTAATAGGAGCAGAAATACACCTCTGGGACTGCTAACTGACAAAGTAATGCAGAGAATTATCTTTTTATTGATATGCAAATCAACCTTTAAAGAGGTTGTCCAGGCTAAACTATTTCATTTAAACACTCACCTGTCCGTTGTGCTCAGGTGTCCTCCTAGTCCGGTCCTTCTGCTCGGCTGTCTTCCCTCCCCTGCTGTAACATCCCGGGTCACTTCCGCCGATTGGCCTCAGTGGTCACGTGTGGCAGGGACTTCCGCCGGAAGACAATAGCAGAGCTGCAGGACCGGACTGCACTGGGGAGGCACCCGGGACAGGTGAGTGTGTGTTTTTTTTTGTTTTTTTTTTTCTCACTTTCCCCAGCCTAATTAATAAAATAAAATTTTATCCCGGACAACCCCTTTAAAGCGCAGTGGAAACAGGGCCTGATTTGCCAGATCTGCCTACAGATCACCAAAACTGCGCTAAATGTCCTTTAAAATTGCTGCCTAATGTGGTCACCCTTTTAACAGTGAATTAAATTTTTCAACCTCTGTCCTTGTCACAGCTGTAGGAAAATTTAGCAATGGGCAGCAGGGTGGCTCAGTGGTTAGCACTGGATTCAAATTTTACCAAGGACAACATCTGCATGGAGCATGTATGTTCTCCATATGTTTGCGTGGGTTTCTGCTGGGTACTTAGGTTGCCTCCCACTCATCAAAGACATACTGATATACAATTTAGATTGGAAGTGAGATTTAGACGAGAATAGTGAGCGCTGGAATATGATGCCGCTATATAAGCAAAATAAAATAAGTAGAATAAAATCAGATTTATAATTATGCATGTTTTCAATTAATATTTTGTGCACAATTTTTCATTAAGGAGCAGCTTCTATTTTGTGATGACTGCGATCGTGGATACCACATGTATTGCCTCAGCCCTCCAATGGATGAACCACCAGAAGGTACCTTTTTTATTTATTGGTATATAAATATATTCATATAAATCCTTCTACTTCAAAGTATTTACTCTGTTTTGTACATTTGTACCACGAAGTTCGACTTTTGTTTTATCTGTCTGTAGATCATTTTCCCACAAGCATTATACAAGAACCAGGTGGTCTTGGGCAAAAAAGTTTTCCGGACAGATGAGAAAAGTAGATGTTTGTATCACAAATGCACAATGCTATGTTTAGAGGAAAACCACATACCAACACCAAAACCACATCCCAACTGTGAAGCATGGTGGAAGAAGCATTATGGTTTGGTGCTGCTCTCCTGCCTTGTAGCCTGGAAAGCTTGAAATCATTGAGGAAACAATGAATTCCATAGTGTATTAAAATTTTACAGGAAAATGTAATGGCAGCAGTTCATAACTTGGACGTTTGGGTGATGCAATAGGTGTGTGTGTGTGTGGGGGGGGGGTGGTTCATCGTAATGGCTAAGCAGCAACTTGTGACTATTTTCAGTTTTTGCGTTGGCCTTATTCAATATTATTTTTGCCACAAAATTGGCGTTAATGATGGCAAAATCTATGCTGGCAATGGGCACCAGAAAGATGTCCTTAATTCATGATGTGGCACAGACTGTTAATATTCATCCCCAAGCAGAATGGTCCGTGCCCAGAATAGGATATGCTTCTATGAACAATAATAGAAAATAGTTTATTTTTGTTTGTTTTTTTTAATCCAGACAACCTTTTTAACCTTTTTTTTTAATAACATTAAGATTTGATGTGTGAGTTATAGATTCTTTCTTTGATCTTTAGGAAGCTGGAGCTGTCATCTGTGTGTCAGTGAATAAAGAGAAGACTCTTTGCCCCAAGACTAAAAGTACAGATCTAGATAACAGGAATGAAGACACCCTACAATGAAATGACAACAATCGGATGGATATTCTTCATCACCATCATTATGAGAATCTGTGTCTTTGTGCTTTACTAATCCAATAATGATAGCCACCGAGATACGGATACTGGATTCAGATGGCAGCTTATAGAAAGAACACGTTATCTGCCGGTGTGCTTCAATAAGTAAGCGCGCGACATGATTTTCAGTCCTTTCTCTTCATCAACATATCCAACCAGAGCAGCTTATTGGAACAGAATGATATTAAGCTACTAACATATATTTCTCTAGAATACTGCAAAAACACAAAATTAGAAGAGATGGTTTTGTCCTACAAATGAAGATCCTTTTATCATAAATGTTCATGGTGATGCTACCATTATATATCTAATGCAAAAACCAGCAACTGCTAATAGCATTGGTTACTCACACCTTGCATTATCTTCCTTTTGCACTCTGTATATGCCTTGGCCTCTGAACGTTGAAAACGTTGTTGCCTTCTTAGTAACTGACAAGTGTCTATGTTCACACCTGAATCATGATTTCCACCCGCCCAAAATCTAAAAATGGTTATCAACTAGAAAATCAGATGTTTGACAATTACACTTGTTTTACTTACAAAGATATTGGCATTTTTCCTAAGTGACTACTAAAAGAAAGCAGCCATATTTATGCATGTCACTTTTTAAGCTTCCCAGTGTCTTTAAAATAAGCCTATCAATTTTAGACTGAGGGGGCCTGACTCTTGGCACCCCATCAATCAGGTGCCACTGCACTCAAGCAAGCGCTGCAGCCACGTCTTTTTTTCACATTGGGTGCCAATGTAGCCATTCTTGGCACTGGCTCAAAAAAAAAAAAAAAAAAAAAAACGCAGCAAAATCTGCAACAAAAAAAGCTGCAGAAACCTCTGCGGACTTTCTTTGAAAAGCACTGTGGGAGAAGCCGCAAAGCGTTGCCACCGCGGTTCTTCCCGTGGCGCTTTTTTGCTGCAGCCCGCTACATGGGGCCTTAGCCTTAAAGAGGTTTTCCCATTAACAGAATAGTTACATTTGCCAAAATGTTTAACTGTCTACAAATTTAAGTGATTAAGTAACTTTGCTGAGTTTAAGAGATTTTTCTCTAACCAACTTCGTGGTGACAGTCACAGGCACTTGTCAGAAAGCTAATCGTGATTGTCTTATTGTGGCCATGTTATCTTCTCATACATGCAGTGTCCCTGCCTGATAACCTGTCCACAATAAGGAAATCACAGCTTGGTTTCTGACAAGTGCCAGACCATAGAAAGTTCCAGCATTCATGGTTGTATACACTGGCAACCAATCAAGAAAAAACACTGTCACCACCGAGATGGTTAGAGAAAATCTCAAACTCTGCTAAATTTTTAACTACTTATATTTGCAAAAATGTTTAATTTTTAATATTCTTATTTAAATAAGGTTATTTTTTAATCTGGACATAGTTACAATAGAACTATTTGGGACACCAAACAACTGGTGCGTAAGGTCCCATAAGTGGTTTAGTGTCCCAAATCGACTTGACAGGTTCCCTTTAATGTGTCACTTTTACAAAAATCATTGCTGCAACTGCAACAATATCTCTGAATGTAAAAGAAATATATCTACCAAACGGTTTGCTGCTCTAATTCTAGTTAACCTGTGGCAATATTTTATGTTTAGGGCGGAAATATTTTATAACTTTTTAATCATTTATAGCCAACTGCTGATTGAAAATCATTGTAGGTTAAAAGAGAATGCCGTTTGCTGGGAGTTACGGTCTCCAGGTTGAGAAACCATTTTGTGTAAGACATTTCATTAACACTTAACTGTACTAAGATATGTATAACAGTACTGTACATAAAACTGGAAGTCACTAACTGTAGTTTGCTTTTGGAGCGTTTATGATATGTTACATTAGGGACTCTATTTAAAATTACTCCAATAATGTGAAATGGACATGTAATACAAAGATTCTACACTTTATAGGCAGGAATTACTATTCACAGTGAAGCCGGTAAAATTTCATGGTTAGTAAAATGGAACTAGTAGGATCAGTTAACATACTTGTGCTGTTATTTCTTTGACAAGTTTTCAAGGTTCTTTGTACACTGCAGACCCTTGACATCACAGCCAATAACAAAATGGCTGAATGTTACTGGACTGTAAAGCAAAAGTTGCCAAAACACCTCCATATCTGACATTGGCACTATCCTCTGCAGATACTGTCTGAAACTGCAGTTCACAGACGTGTTACTCTACTGCTCCTGGCATGAACTCTGTGTTTGTTTCTACCTGTAGACACTTATCCTTTATTCACAGGATAAATGTCTGATAACTGGGGGTCTTACCAATGGAACAAGTGCCTCCCAAGTGCCCCATATGTATGAAGCACTGGTGCTCATGCTTGGGCACCACTCTATTCACATCTATGGAACATCCGGGGCAACAATCTCTGACCGCCCTATACAAGTGAACAGTGAGGTGGCCACAAATGTGCACCACTGCTCCATTTCCATTTGCTGAGGGCACCAGCAGTCAGACATTTATCCTATGGATAGGGGATACATGTCACAAGAGCTAAAACTCCTTTCAAAAACCAGTAGTTACCCCTTTACTGAAACTGCACTTTCCATATCTGTGTGCCATGCCCCATCCCCCAAGACCCTGTGAGGATGGTTTAAAGGGATTGCCTAGGATTTTAGTTTTTATGGCCTATCTTTAGGGTAGACCATAAATATCTGATTGGTGCTGCACAGATCAGCTATTTGGGGGGTGCATCTGGTTCCTGTACTATGCAGTGTGCGGCGTTGGAAGCAGGTAGCTCTGTACCATGTATTGTGGCTGTGTGCCATTACTGCAGCTCAGCTCCCATTGACGTTAATGAGAGCGGAGCTTAGATATTTACAGACTATCCTAAGGATAGGCCATAAAAACAAAAATCCTGGACAACCCCTTTAATATTGCTGCATACAATTTATACAGACATATGAAAGATATGTCAAATTTATCACATTGGCTTTCATTGTTTGATCCATTTGATGCATCTTGCTAGATATGTTAGGCACTTTTCTCTTCATTACTTTAGACCAATATTTTGCACATTTTTCAGAGAAGGTCCTGTGCTTGATCCACCACAGACTGTAATCCTAGGGCACATCCTAGCATTATTCTGTATCATTCTTACCCCTGAAAATAAAATTCTAAGGAAAATCAGACAACTAATATACAGAAAGCTATTGCAATGCACTACAACAATTTTTTTTTTTTAGAATTGTGGCACATTTTACTTAGTAAATATTCATGTATGTTTTTTAAAGTGTAACCATAAATATATGTTTTGTAAAGTGTGTTTGTTGTGCTCCCCCAAATCCCTTAGGGAGCGTTAACACTACTGTTGGTGACTGTCAGTAGTGCCCATTGCTATTGTCCGTTACAAGATTTTAGCATCGGACACTAGCTGAACCGTCAGAAATCCGTTAAAATTTCCATTCATTTCAAAGGGGGTTTATATTGTGTCCGTTAGTGACCATTAGTGTCCATTTACACCCAATTTGTCACATGTCTGTTTTTTTTCGCGGACAAAAAATCCTTTCATGCAGGACTTTTGTGTCCATTTAAAAAAAAATGGTTTCATGACAGACGTCAAGCGTCCGTTATTTTTTAACATTAAAGTCAATCGGTAACGGACGTGTGTCCGTTACACTGTCCGTTTTTTTTCTACGCATGCTCAGAAAGCAGAAACAATGGGTTTTTAAGCAATGAATGGGTTTTTAAGCAATGCGTCGCTAACCTGTCAGTATCCGATGCCAATCCTGTTCCCCGAGATTTTCACTCGGATTGGCAGCGGACGGACTGAAGCGAAGGTGTGAACCCACCCTAACTTCAGTTAGCTGATAGGTGTTAGTTTTTTTTTTTTTTTTCATAATGGACATCAACGGTAGTGTGAACCCTTCCTTAGCACTACAGCTCTACTCATTCCTATGATGTAATAAGCTGAAGCACCTGCCACTCCTTTAGGGCTCGCTACACAACAGGGTTCATTGGCCATGTGCTAGCCCATTGTATTAACAGCCAGCACACAGGCCCATTGACTTTAATGGATCTATTCACACAACTGCTGGTTTAATGGTCCATGTGAACAATCCGAGAACAATAAATAAATAAATAATAGAACTTGCTATTTCTCATGTCTATGTGGGATCCATGAAATCTAAATACCCTCAGCCATGAAGAAAGTACTTTTTTCACATCCAAGTACAGAGCTCTACCATGTGAATGTAGCCTTAGGTTTTGGTTAGCCATGTCTGTTTGTGTCATGCATAGATACAGAATTCACAGGGTTGCACCAGAGATGAGACATTGAAGCAACAATGACATCTCTTAGGCAAGAATGGTGTTACATTTATGTTTTACAACTTTTTCATATTCCATTACAATTTAGTGTTAAGGTGCTCATACATCTTAGTTAGACATTTGCCACTGGGGGAGATTAGGGACACTTTTTCTTTAAAGTGGAAGCCCCAAGGTGAAGTACCTTTATCTGTTGGTGCAAAGATGTAAAGAAGTATGTTCTATGCACAAGAAAATAATTTTATGTTCTACTTTACACAAAAAGAAATGAAACTTGATGATAATCACCAATTCAGTGTTGATAATTGTTGCCTACAACATGCTGCAGCAGCATGTGCTGGAAGTCTTTAGGAATCGTTTGTTATTTCAGTATTAAATATATATGTTACACTTAGTTGTTATAACACATTTCAAGTATGTTACATGTTTATTAATTTTTTAGTTGCAGTCATGAACACCAGTATTAGTCCTGTGCTTGTAAACTAGTCAGCATGAAACAGTTTTCTATGTTTTTTTTCAAATGTTATCTTCTCAGATGTAACTCATTTAAAACTATATATGCATTAAAGAGCTGGTTGATTATGTCCTCTTGTCTAAGCAGTATTTTGTACACACCAAACATTTTGTTGAAAGTCACTTAGACACAGGTCTATGCCCTGTGATCTATAGCTAGAATAAAGAGGCAGTGGCTTTTCCCAGAAACCATTTGTCCTTGGACTTGGAACTTCAGATTTCTGAGTTCGTTTTTAGAATTTAGCAGTCTCAGCAATAAAACAGTAATGCACATGTAGTTCCACTGCAGTGAATGGGAAAATCTAAATACAAAGGGGGGGGGGGGGGGGGGTGGGATCTGGGGGGGGGGGGGACTAACGTTCTTGTGTTTGGTGGGGTTCATAGAGCACAGAACACCCCAAACATAGTTATCAACAAAGTTATCTACATTTAAAACTATACCAATTTAATTTTGCCAGGATTTTCTGAGAATGCACTGACATTTGTGAGATTTGAAATGTAACCACCTTCTGACTGCCACATGTGATCTGAAGCCCTGCCTACAACCACTGGAGAGTGTAATGGGACTAAAACTTGGAAGGAAAGGAGTCTATTAAAAATATAATTAAACAAGCCAGTATATACAGTTGTGCTAAAAAGTTTACATACCCCGGCAGATTTTTTTGTTTTTTGGCCTTTTTTTCAGAGAATATGAATGATAACACAAAAACTTTTTCTCCATTCATGGTTAGTGGTTGGTTGAAGCCATTTATTGTCAAACTTCTGTGTTTTCTCTTTTTAAATCACAATGACAACCAAAAACATCAAAATGACCCTGTTCAAAAGTTCACGTACCCTGGTGAATTTGGCCTGATAACATGCCCAGAAACCAAACCACGGTCAGGTAGACCAATCAAAATTTCAGCCACAACTGCCCGGAAAATTGTTCGGGATATAAAGAAAAACCCGCACATAACATCAGCTGAAATACAGGACTCTCTGAAAACTATCGGTGTGGCTGTTTCAAGATGTACAATAAGGAGGCACTTGAAGAAAAATGGGCTGCATGGTCGAGTTTCCAGAAGAAAGCCATTACTGCTCAAATGCCACAAAGAATCTCGCCTTCAATATACCAAACAGCACAGAGACAAGCCTCAAAACTTCTGGAACAAGGTAATTTGGAGTTATGAGATAAAAATCAAACTTTTTGGCCACAAACATAAATGTTACATTTGGAGAGGTGTCAACAAGGCCTATGATGAAAGGAAAACCATTCCTACTGTAAAGCACGGAGGTGGATCACTGATGATGTGGGGATGTGTGAGCTTCAAAGGCACAGGAAACTTGGTCAAAGCTGAAGGAAAGATGAATGCAGCACATTATCAGCAAATACTGGAGGCAAATTTGCACTCATCAGCCAGGAAGCTGCGCATGGGACGTACTTGGACGTTCCAACATGACAACGATCCAAAACACAAGGCCAAGTCGACCTGTCATTGGCTACAGCAGGAGAAAGTGAAGATTCTGGAGTAGCCACCTCAGTCTCCTGACCTCAATATCATTGAGCCACTCTGGGGAGATCTCAAGCGCGCAGTACATGCAAGACAGCCCAGGAATTTACAGGAACTGGAGACTTTTTGCCAAGAAGAATGGGCAATTTTAACATCTGGGAAAATAAAAAGCCTCATTTACAATTACCACAAAAGACTTCAAGCTGTCATTGATGTTAGAGGGGGCAATACACGGTATTAAGAAATGGGGTATGTGAACTTTTGAACAGGGTCATTTTGATGGTTTTGGTTGTCATTACAAATTTAAAAGCGAAAACACAGAAGTCTGACAATAAATGGCTTCAACCAACCACTAACCATATATATGTACACACACACACACACACACACACATATAGTCTAGACTCTAGAACAGGGTGCCTTAAAGTTTACCTAAACTTTCCAACAACTTTTGATTTTCTGGCAGCATTTGTATTGTATTTTAATACTATTTTTTAATTTTTTGTTCGTTGTTCCACTGATTCTGCCACAGGTGGAATTTTTTTCTATAGGCCCCACCTTTCCCAAACAATAAGTGCTGTTAATTTTGGTGCCTCATATGCAATTTAGGCTCTCTATTGTCAGGTGATGCTATGTTTAGATTTGCACCGCTCTGTCCATTGTTCTGGTCCATCGAAGGACCAGAACAATGGACACAGACCACTAAAATAGTGGACACCAAAGGTATCCAATGGATCCCACTAACTATAATGGGATTTGTCGCGTGTCCGTTCTTTTAAATTGAAACCTCCGGAGGGAAAAGTCGGACTTGCAGCACTTTCTCGCCTAGCAATTTTTGACACACACTGCGATAGAGTCTTCAAATGGAATGTAGCCTGGTGTCAGGAAGCAGGCAAGAGGTGTGATTCTGAGCTGTAACACTGCCTGCCTCTGAATCACACCCCTTGCTCCTGCCTGATAATGCAGTACAGAGTCTAAGTAGCATATCAGGCATCCTAATTAACTGCTTGGGACTGATAAGTGATTGGGATGATAATTTGGGATTGATGAGGGCTAAAATAAAATTCCAACCTTGATGGAATCAGTGAAACGAAACCTTTTAACAGATGCTAAAAACTGGAGTTGGTAGAGGTGGTGAAAGGTCCTCTTTAAGCTTGCATAATTTTTCAAAAAGGTTTTTCCCATGAATATAACCATATCTAAATTTGTAGACAATTAAAAGTTAAATATTTTTGTAAACAGAAATAAGCAGTGTTAGAGTGAGTTCACACAGTTTTTTTTAGGTGAAATCTGCCTCAAAAAAACATCTCTCATTCATTTCCATGGGAGTCAGTAGCAGATTTTTTCCTGTAGCAGATTTTTTTTAGCTAGAAAAAAAAAAGGCAACATGACCTATCTTCAGGTGAATTCTGCCTTCAAAAACCCATTGAAATCAATAGGGGTGGAAAAAACACGACACGGTTTTTTGATGTGGTTTTTTTTTTAAAGTGAAGTTTCTAGGTCCATACAGTGTGCTGGAGAAAAACAACGCGTCAAAAAACATTTCCTAATTCCTGAAGCAGATTTTTTCAGCCTGCAAAGAACTCAGTGTGAACATACCCTTAGGCTAAGGCCCCACATTGTGGAAACGCAGCTTTTTTTGTTGTAGATTTTGCTGCGGTTTTTTGAGCCAAATACAGGAGTGGATTGGGCAAAAGGTAGAAGTATAAGAGCTTCCTATATATCTCCCATATCCTTTTGTAGCTATTCTTGGCTTTGGTTCAAAAAAACGCAACAAAAGCTGCAACAAAAAGAGCTGCGTTTCCGCAACATGGGGCCTTAACCTCATAAAGGTTTTCTCTAACCATCTTAGTGGTGACAGTAGGGTGCCAATAAATACAGCACTTGTCAGAAACCCTGCCATGATTTCAGGTTTTAGGTTATAAGGCAGGGGCACTGCATGCACCAGAAGATAACCTGGCTACAACTCCTAAATTTGAAGGCAGTGCCCAAGTTCAAGACAAAACTATTCTTGCAAATCTGTAACTACCATTTCCAAAAACGGCTACGTGCATTTTTTTTTTTTTTTTTTTTGGATGGACAATGGTTTGTGGGCAATTGACATCTGTTATTGATGACTTATAACCAACCTCCTAATCAATGGGAATTTTACACATTATATCATATAGTTGTCAAATTAAACAAACAATACCTAATTGGAAATATTTTGCACTAGGGCTGGGTGATTAGGACCCAAATCAAAATCACGATTAATTGAATATTTTACCTTGATTAGAATTAAAAGGAACAATTATTTACATGCCGCTCTACCTATTTATATACCACCACTGAATTTGGGTTTCAGTTATTCACATATTAGCAATCCTGATTGGATAGTGTACAGTTAGTGACATATCCTTCTGCCAATGACAGTGTGAGACAGGATGGACTGGACGTAAAATTATTGCAATAATCGATTACTGATATCGAGTCAGGGATTATTGTTACTGAACATACAAGTGCATCTCAATAAATTAGAATACTTTTGAAAAGTTCATTCATTTCAGTAATACAATCCATAATCAGCGTCTTCAATGATTGTGTGTCCTACTAAACCAGACTGAGGGACCATTTAAAGGCTTAGGAAATCTTGGCAGGTGACACACTGAATTTCCAATATTGAACTATTTTACAATATTCTAATTTTCTTAGATTTAGGTTTTCATTACCTGTAATCCATAATCAACATTTACAGAAATAAAACACTTGAAATAGAACACTCTGTGTGTAAAAAATCTAGAAAATATAGGAGGTTACTTTTTTAATTTAATTACTGAAAGAAATAAACATTTCAAAGATATTCTAATTTATTGAGATGCACCTGTACACGTCAAACCACTGGTTATTACACCAGTCGAGTACTGGTTAACATACAAGCAGGGAAACTCAGTGCAGGATAACAGTAAATGTCTCAGGTGGAAATACTCCTTTAAAATCTTGCACAGACAATCTACTAAAGGTTAATGGAGTCCAATGTAGCCTCATAAGGCCCAGTATCTACAAATACTGGACATTGAGACATTTCATGCACACAAAAAAGAAAAGCCACTTCTTCATTCCAGGTGCTTTTCTATGGCATTACACCAATAAGGAGAAGAGGCAACAGTGTTTATATTGATACCATTTAGTAGAAAAATTTCAGGCAACCAAGGTCATCAGTAACCCCTCAGTGGTGTCTAACACCTAGCAACCCCACTGAGGCAAAAGGTCAGGTAAAACAAAGAATGGAGAAGAAAGCAGACTATCTGTAGGATAAATCATTCATAAGTTTAGCCTGGAAAACCCCTTCAGGATGAAGCAAAACGTTGCAGAAAAGATTTTTTTTGTTACAGATTTTGCTGTGTTTTTTTTTTTTTTTTTTTTTTTTTTTTTTTTGCCAAAGTCTAGAGTGGTTTGCAAAGGAATGAAAAATATAAAGGAATTACTTATACTTCCTTTGCTAAATCCACTCCTGGCTTCAGCAAAAACTGCTGCAAAATCTGCAACAACAACAAAAAAAACCAAAAAACTGCTTTTCTTTCTGCTGTTGCTTTTCCGTAATCTACGGCCTCAGCCTAAAGGGGTTTTCCCATCTGAAAAAGTTATCCTCTATTTACGGTTATGGGATAACTTTTTTAAGGTTTTTATCCCCTGTTCTGAATAGAGCAATATTAACACAATGGGTGGTCAACACATGCACTGCTCCATTAATTTTAATGAATGTGCAAGAGATACCCAAAGTACAACGCTCGACTATCTGTTACTCCCATTGAAGTGAATGGAGAAGTGTGTGCTGTTGACCGAAGCTCCATTCAGAAAGGGGAGCAAAAATCCCCCACTGTCTTGATTGGTAGGGATCTGAACGATGACCTACCTGCAGAAAGAGGATAACTTGAGATGGGAAACCCCATTTAACTAGTTTTACTATAAAATGTCTATTCTGCAGTAATTCTTTAATAAATTGCCTCTACAGAAAACCATACTACTGTACTGAGTGTGGGAGTCGTACATGTATTTTTTTCTTTCATTCTTTTCTTTGTGTTATTTTAAGGGTTTTTTTTAGGATAGGTGACAAGTAGCTCATTGCTAAGGGGTTCCTATTATCGGTGGGCTATCCAATTGGTAGAAACTCCAGTCATCAGACACTTACCACCTATCCTGTAAATAAGTGATAAGTTAATATGGTGGGACATCACTTTGAAGCTAAGGTCGTGCGTAGCAAAACCCAGCAAAAAAACGTTGTGGAAAAACTTGCAGCTGATGGTATTTTAGCATAGTTTTTCTCTGCTGACTTTTTGCCCTTATTATACCTATAGGGAAAATGCAAGCATTTCTGCAGGTATAATTGACATCCTCTGCAGATTTTTTTTTTCTGCAATGTGTGGATGGGATTAGCCAGAATCCCATCCACTTTGCAGGTACTGTGTAAAACGCAGCGTTTTCACAACATGGGGCTTCAGCTTAATGGGGTTTTCAAGCACCAAATGGATTTTTTATATGGATGACCTATCCACAGGATAGGTCAACAGTATGTTATCTCTAGAGGTCCGAAACCCAGACTCTGCACAGATCAATTGTTCTGGCAGTCTCCAGGCTCATGAAGCTGGTGCAGCAGACAGTGAGTGGTGTCAGGACGCTCCTATTTAAGTAATAGGAGAGTCACTGCATTTCCCCGGAACCAACGCTATGCAATGGAAGGGGCTGCAGCGCTGCTCCTATTACTTGAATAAGAGTTGCCTGCATGTGGTCCCTGTACACCAACACCTGTTTCTACTACATAGAATCTGCCAGAACACCTGATCTGTGCAGGGTCCAGTTGTGGTATTCCCACAGATCACATACTGATGATATCACTAGTATAAAAAGTTCAGTTTGGGCCAAAAAATCCCTTTAAGGCTAAGACCCAATGTAGTGAGCCGCAGCCAAAAAGCTCTGCAGGAAAAACCGCGGTGAAAGCCCATCGTGGGTTTTCCAGCAGCGCTTTTTCACAGAAAGTCCACAGAGGCCGCCAGCGTTTCCATAGGTATAATTGACATGCTCCAATTTACAAAAACACAACATTTCCACTGCAGAGTTTTTTCTACAATGTGTGGATGGGATTAGCCAGAATCCCATCCACTTTACAGGGACTGTAAAACGCTGCGATTTTTGCGCGGTGTTTCTGCTGCAGCCAAATCACGGCATTTACACTATGTGGGGTCCCAGCTTAAGGCTAAGGACCTACATTGTGGAAAAGCTGCTTTTTTGTTTCAGCATTATTTTTTTTTGTGCCAAACCCGGAAGTGGATACAAAAGAAATGAGAAATATAAAAGGAGCTCCTATACTTCTCCTTTCTGCTCATTCCACATCTGGCTTTAGCTTAAAAGCAAAAAAAAAAAAAAAAAAAAAAAAAAAATCATTAAAATCTGAGTAGCAGGCCCAGCAAAAAAGCGCTGTGGGAAAAACCGCAGCGTTGCTTTTCACAGAAAGTACCTATAGGGAAACTGCCGGTATTTCCGTAGGTATAAATGACATCCTGCAAGTTACAAAACCGCAACGGTTATGGAAATCGCAGCGTGTCTGCTGCATGTATTTTCCCGCAATGGGTGGATGGGAGTAGCTAGAATTCCATCCACTTTGAAGGGACTGTAAAACGCCGTAGTTTTTTCCACGGCGTTTCCACCACGGCATTTACACCATGTGGGGTCCTGGCCTTAGAGTGTGTTTAGACATTCAGTTTGCTGCATGGAGATTTCATGCATTAAAAAACTTAATTTATGCTAAGTTCACACTAGTGTTAGCTCTCCTTTGTTTGGGTCTGTCGGGGAACCACTAAAATAGCGGTAACACATGGATCTTGACAGACCCCACCGAATTATAATGGGGTCCGTCATGTGTCCATTGTTTTTAAACTGAAAGTGGCGGACTCTGCTCCAACGCAGATGTGAACTTAGCCTGAGTGTGCACGCAAGCCTAAGGCCACAAGTTGTGGAAACACATCGTTTTTGGATGCTATGGAAAAGTAAGTTTCAAAAACACTGTTTTTTGGAACATGCAGTATGTTAATTTTAGCTGCGTAGGGGGCGTGGCTAGCCGGCACAGCGACTGAAAGCACATTCTGCTGCTCTCTTGAGAGCCTCACATAATCCACCGGTTATGTTAGCTTTCTTAAGTTTTACCACTTCTCTGACACCCAGGGGCTCTCATCCAGGCCCCAGTCAGCACATCTAGGGTGTTATTTCACTGCTCTAAGGCCTCTCGCTGGCTGCCCCGGCTTGAGGCCTTTACCTCCCCACTACCTAGGACCTGCCATCTTGGACCCAGCGCTCCACATTGCCACATGGTCTTCTACCATCATCCAGCTCGTCGGCATAGTTATCTGCCGCACTACCTGCTCTTACGGCTTGTGCACTCGACCCCTGCAGCTGTCCCACATCACAACAGCCGACGAAGCACGGCTTCCAAGACCCGCGGCCTTCTGGCTTCGCTGCGGTGAGAGCTGCCATCTTGGGGCCTACCTCTCATGGCGCCAGCAGCACAGAGGACTTCTGGTGCTATCCAGCCTGCACCCACCGCTAAGGATTGCATTGTCTCCTCCAGCGGCCTGCGACTGCTCCACTTTGACCCAGCCGACACAGCGTGCAGCGTTTGGAGCCTGAGGCCTACCATATTCCCCGCAACGAGAGCCGCCATCTTGGGGCCTACTTCCATCACTTCCACATAGAGCCTGTATCTCCTGCAGATGGACCCGCTGTTCATCCCCTGTGTCCTCACAGGCTTTACGCAATGCAGATATCCTACACAGGCGGTGAGTCAGACCCTCACTGCACCAGTCGCTAATACATAGGGTAACTCCTCTGGGAAGGACATCTACTTTTATGAAGCTTGGGGATGGGGAGTGCTGAGACCCTACCCATACATCAGGGGGACTCCCCACTCCTCCCTGGTGCCACCATCGTACAGCCCTGTGATATTTCCTGCTCTGCACTGAGATTGGACACATTTTACACAGCTACTGAGATAACTCCTCCTGGCATGGCCATATACATCTTGCAAGCCCCTGGATGGCCCTATAGCCTTTCCTGCACTGAGCTGAGACTAGACACGCACTGCACCGCTTCTGAGATAACTCCTCCTGGCACGGGCATATACAGTCATATGAAAAAGTTTGGGCACCCCTATTAATCTTAATCATTTTTAGTTCTAAATATTTGGGTGTTTGCAACAGCCATTTCAATTTGATATATCTAATAACTGATGGACACAGTAATATTTCAGGATTGAAATGAGGTTTATTGTACTAACAGAAAATGTGCAATATGCATTAAACCAAAATTTGACCGATGCAAAAGTATGGGCACCTCAACAGAAAAGTGACATTAATATTTAGTAGATCCAACTTTTGCAAAAATAACAGCCTCTAGTCGCTTCCTGTAGCTTTTAATCAGTTCCTGGATCCTGGATGAAGGTATTTTTGACCATTCCTCTTTACAAAACAATTCCAGTTCAGTTAAGTTTGATGGTCGCCGAGCATGGACAGCCCGCTTCAAATTATCCCACAGATGTTCAATGATATTCAGGTCTGGGGACTGGGATGGCCATTCCAGAACATTGTAATTGTTCCTCTGCATGAATGCCTGAGTAGATTTGGAGCTGTGTTTTGGATCATTGTCTTGCTGAAATATCCATCCCCGGCGTAACTTCAAATTCGTCACTGATTCTTGTACATTATTCTCAAGAATCTGCTGATACTGAGTTGAATCCATGCGACCCTCAACTTTAACAAGATTCCCGGAGCCGGCATTGGCCACACAGCCCCAAAGCATGATGGAACCTCCACCAAATTTTACAGTGGGTAGCAAGTGTTTTTCTTGTAATGCTGTGTTTTTTTGACGCCATGCATAACGCCTTTTTGTATGACCAAACAACTCAATCTTTGTTTCATCAGTCCACAGGACCTTCTTCCAAAATGAAGCTGGCTTGTCCAAATGTGCTTTTGCATACCTCAGGCGACTCTGTTTGTGGCGTGCTTTCAGAAACGGCTTCTTTCGCATCACTCTCCCATACAGCTTCTCCTTGTGCAAAGTGTGCTGTATTGTTGACCGATGCACAGTGACACCATCTGCAGCAAGATGATGCTGCAGCTCTTTGGAGGTGGTCTGTGGATTGTCCTTGACTGTTCTCACCATTCTTCTTCTCTGCCTTTCTGATATTTTTCTTGGCCTGCCACTTCTGGGCTTAACAAGAACTGTCCCTGTGGTCTTCCATTTCCTTACTATGTTCCTCACAGTGGAAACTGACAGGTTAAATCTTTGAGACAACTTTTTGTATCCTTCCCCTGAACAACTATGTTGAACAATCTTTGTTTTCAGATCATTTGAGAGTTGTTTTGAGGAGCCCATGATGCCACTCTTCAGAGGAGATTCAAATAGGAGAACAACTTGCAATTGGCCACCTTAAATACCTTTTCTCATGATTGGATACACCTGGCTATGAAGTTCAAAGCTCAGTGAGGTTACAAAACCAATTTTGTGCTTCAGTAAGTCAGTAAAAAGTAGTTAGGAGAATTCAAATAAATAAAATGATAAGGGTACCCAAATTTTTGCACCGGTCAAATTTTGGTTTAATGCATATTGCACATTTTCTGTTAGTACAATAAACCTCATTTCAATCCTGAAATATTACTGTGTCCATCAGTTATTAGATATATCAAATTGAAATGGCTGTTGCAAACACCCAAATATTTAGAACTAAAAATGATTAAGATTAATAGGGGTGCCCAAACTTTTTCATATGACTGTATATCTTGCAAACCACTGGAAGGCCCTGTTGCTTTTCCTTCTCTGAACTGGAACTACCTTTGTGCTGCGCCACCACTGGGATAACTCCTCCTGGCACAGTCACATCCATCCTGCAGTCCGCCGGCCCTGTAGCTATCACTGCTCTAAGCTGGTACTCTACTCACACTGCATAGTTATATAGATACCTCCTCCTGGCAAAAGCATATACATCTTGCAAGCCACCGGACGGCCCTGTAACTCTCCTGCTCAGTACTAGGAATAGCTTCATAATGCACCGCTACTGAGGCACCTCCTCCAAGCACAGGCATATTCCTCTTGAAAGCCACTGGACAGCCCTATAGTTATCCCTGCTCTGAGTTGGGACTAAATTCATACGACTTAGCTACTGAGTTAACTCCTCCTGGCATGGTCTAATTTCTCCTGTAAGTGTTTCCACTGCCCCGTATGGTCTTACATCTATCCTGGCAACATACTTCGGTGTCACCACACAACCTGTCCTCTGCTATTTGTTTATAACCGAACTGTATCTCCTTGTATCTCTGATGGCAATCTAACCTCTTGGGCCTAGTGCACCACTTAGCGACTCAACACGACTATAGCCTATTTAGAAGTTACCCACTCTTCTCTGTATTGCTACTGGAAAGATACTGCTTCACAATGGTGAGGGGTAAGAAATCTCTTCGATGTCCAGACAACATCATAAATTATCTTGAGTGGGATCGCAGTCGGGATGGTGTACCAGATTGCATCTTTCCCAACCCTATAGCACTGACTGCTGCTACGTTCAGTCGAGAAGAACTCCTTGATAACGTTGTTCCTGACACACTGGCTCAATCTTTGCCTCCTACCCCTGAAGGCATCCGCTCTACAGTACAGAAACTTAAAACTCAAACATCTAGACCCTCCGTGGAACCAAAGCAGGCCACTCAGAGTTCCTTGTCTCCTGCTACCAGCCCGATTGAACAGAGGCCCCGTATGGACCTCCTGGGCAACCCTGACCGACCTGCGGAGCGCCCTTCCTCTCAAGCCCTCTTGCAGCCCCTGGTGGGCAGCCTAGACAGCTTCCATGCATCTAACTGCCCTGTTGTCTTAGAACACACCCTGAGAGATATGCTTTTAGCCCTCCTCAGCTGTTATTTGGTGCAACTGCTTCAGCCATTTCATGCGTCTGTTACCGCTGTAGATGGCAGAGTGACCCACACTGAGACCAAGATGGGTAATTTATATATATCTTATAACAAGGTCATTGATGCCCATAACAACTTGGCTGAGGACTTTGAGAATCTTAACACTAAATTGGCCACTATGGAGGACTGCTCTCGCAGGAACAATATTAAATTTAGAAGCATTCTGGAACAGGTTGCACCGGCAAATTTGCATTCTTTTATTCCAGACTTTGCCAATTTCCTACTGTCTGTCTCCTCGTGGACAGATCTCATCACTGATAGGGCGCACAGAATACCTTGCCCCTGTCACCTTGGAGACAATGTTCCACAAGATGTACTTGTAAGATTTCATTTCCTCCATACTAAGAAACATAATTAACACAGCTCACAAGCAGAAGTCTTGGCCTGTGAAATTCTGAGATGTCCATCTGTACACCAACCTTTATGCCATGACTCTACGCCTCTGTAGGGAACTGCTTCCTGTTACAACGCCTCTTCACAGACAGAGAATTCCATACAGATGGGGCTTCTCGGTGAAACTCCGTATAACCAAAGATGGGACAATGTACACCATCCACAGTCTAGATGAAGGAAGGGCATTACTATCTTCATGGAATATACAGTTGTCTCCTCCTCAAGATGAGTATGACCCTATTCCTCGTTCCCACAACAGGCGCGGGCCATTCTGCTCACAACTGATAAGCTCAATTGGCTATTACTCGAGGCTGGAAGAGTGAAGAAATCAGGCGATACCTTTTAGAGGCTAACTGAGTATATTTGATAGTAAGCTTTCGAGAGTACTAGCTATCTTCTTCATTCACTCTTCCACTACTTTCTATGGCTAACACGGAGCAACATTATACTACTAGCTCCTTGAGGCTGGTGCACTCTCCTTACATGTTCATCAACATATCGGCTAGCCTACAACCATTCCCCCACCACAATACAGTATTCCTGTATCCGTCTTCGAACTGTTTGTTTGCTTGTTTTGTTACTACTTACCAATCCTTCTCCTTCTCCACACCCTTTGCTGAGTTGGCTACACTCTCTGAGCATCCACCTAACGGGTCCCCATGGTGTCCATATTGGCATCTCTTAAAACCCGAAGCTTCAGTAGCTCTCCGAAATGCTCCTTCCTACAGTGCGTAGTTCTCTCTCTTCATGCGGACATACTCTGTACACATGATACCCATCTTCTGCAACAAGATGCTTCCAATATGACTCGCCCTTCCTTCTCGCCATCTTCTCTGCTTACTTGGAGGTCAGACCATCACAGCGGATCACAAAGCTCAGGCGCCTATAGACTCTCATCCTGTTCCTCACCGTAGCCTTAAAATTTGGCTCCCCTGCTCTGTCTGGACTGTTGGCTCGCCCTTAATTTTTCCTCCACTGCTGCAGCACTTATCTATCATCGGGTGCTATTTCCCTCACATCTCTAGAAAGCATCTGGCATCACACATGTGTTTTGGATTGACTCGTTTCCAGGGGCTACCACCATACATACTGTATTTGTCTTGGCTTGGTCTCCTCGGCTCTCTTACGTAACCGGATCTCCTTTACTATCCTATCGGCACAAGAATTGATAGCTACGGCAGAGCGGACTTAGCAACACGAACAAATTTTATCCCATGGAATATATGGGGACACTATCCTTAACAGCTACTGACGTCCATGGATGTACCATGAATACTGGGAACTCGTTGTCATCGGGTCTAACCCTCTCAGCATACCTATCCTTCACCCCGATTCCTTATGATATCTCCCAGGTTCTTCTCTACGGCCTTTTACAGTTATTGACCTCGCTGTTTGTTCCCAATTGTCTTCCCCCTTTTATATCTTAAAAGAATTGCCTTTGTTATTTGGCATTTCCACCCTTGTTCTCTTTCCCTTCTTCCCACAGCCTTCTCTGGGTGGCACAATTAGTGGACTTCGGATCATTTAGCTTTCTCCCTGCTTTGTACTCCCAGGTCCTGGCAATCTTCTATATCAAGTGTTTACATATTGCCGCCTATAGTTTTCCTATTTGTTAGTTATTTTTAAAAAATAATAAAAACTTATTGTTTCTTAATTTTAGCTGCATATATGCTGCATTTTTTTTCTCTTAGGAGTCCATGGTGAATAAACGCAGTGTTTCTACAGTTAACCACTTCCAGACCAGACACATTTTTGGGGTTTTTGTATGTGCGATTTTGAGGGCTGTAACATTTTTATGCATTATTCAACTAATTTCTGCGTCTTTTTTTGGTGATACATAGGGCTTTATTTTTATGTTTTTATTTCTGCATGTGTTTTAATTTTTTTTTTTTTTTATATCCGGAAAAATCTAAACAAAAGACGAGGGAAAACGTGTCTGTTTTTCACTTTTCATTTTTTTTATTATTTAATAATGCAAAAAACTTTAAAATAGTTTTTACTCTCCATTACAGTAATTTTTATTTTGTATGGTGTCGTCGGGGGTGGGGCTATAACCTTTAATAAAGGCGTGTTATTGGCGTATTATTTTAATTACTTTTTTTTTTGTTTTGTTTTTTTTTCATTTTATTTTTACAGTGTGTCCCCATAAGGTCATAATAGACCTTTGGGGACATCTGATGACTTTTTTTGTGGGGGAGGCTGATTTCCCCTGTAACTGGGGCTGGTACATTTATCCCCAGTTGCAGGAGGAATACAGCCTCCTGCACGTCACTATAGAGCTGATCTGGGTCCTGTAGTCTAACACACACGTCTAACACACGCTGATCCCGGTGGATCACATGACCTCCGGGTCAGAGGACAGCCGCAAGATGGTGGCGCCTATAGCGGTGTTTACAGCGCTCATTCAGCGCTTCCTTGCCTTCTCTCTGGGAGCTCCGGCTGAAGTTACAGCTGGCCTCCAGTTTGAGAAGCTGCACGATTTTGTGCAGCTTTTGAATTGTTATCGAACGTTCCGGTACGCCCTTGCAGAACAAGGCAACCACCCCTTGGATGTTTATAGTCTATGGGCGGTACGGAAGTGGTTAAAATAGGCCAATTGTACAAGGTGTGTTTGTAATGAATTTTCAGTTGCATTTATGTAATATGGCCTTAGCCTAAAAGCGGGTTTCCAGCAGTATTATACTGATGACATTCTTAGGATAGGTCATTAATATCAAAGACCTCTACTGGTCAGCTTACTGAAGAGGATGCAGCCTATTTACTGATTACCAAGTACAGCGTCGTACATTGTATAGTAGCTGTCCTAGGTATCACATCTCAGTGCCATTCACATGAATTCAAATAGTTGACCGACGAAAGTGCATGGCAACAAACAACGAACCTTTACTTGTGTTTTTCATTGTGTTCTCTCATTTTCCACTGAAGAAATACAACTATGTTTTTTGCATCACTTGCAGAAATCGATGAGGCAAAAATGCCGTTTTTTTGCATCTAATATTAACATGTTGGGTTTTTAAAAAATGCAAACCAGTACATTTACTGCAGCATTTTTTTTTCTGCCTTGGTTGGATGAGAGTAAATAAAATCTCATTTGCTTTGATGTATCGGTAAATTGCAGCGTTTTTGACACTTCTGCATTGTGTGATCTTAGCCAATAGACATATTCCCATACATAGCTGAAACCTATTTACCTCTATGGGAGTTATGGAACCAGAGTAGAACAGTCATTTTCAGCTTTTTTTTCCATAACCCCTGACCACCTCTCTGGGATGGGAATAACCCTTTAGGCTAAAGCCCCACAGCGAGACACAACAAAAAAAAAGTCCGCAGAGTTTTCCTCTGTGGACTTTCTGCCCCTATTATACCTATACGGAAAACACCAGCGTTTCTGTATGTATAACTCACATTCTGCATTTTACAAAAAGGCAAGCATTTTTTAAATTGCAGCATTTCCGCTGCGGATTTTTGTTCTGCAATGTGTGGATGAGATTAGCCAGAATCCCATTCACTTTGCAGGTAATGTAAAATGCAGCATAGTTCCCATGTGGACCCGAAGAATGGAAACCCCCAAGCACACATGAGAACCTAGCCTCAGCATTGGCAATCTGGATACTATAATATAATTCCAGTATAATTATAGTAAAATATCTACAAAGATTTGTGATTTCCTAATTTACTTCTTGAAGTTTACAGTTTCTCACATCATTTTTTTTAATTCAATGTGGCTCCCGACCACCACTCATAGTTGAATGTAGCTCACAATGGACAAAAGATTGGGGACATACGGAATAGAAGATAAATTGCTGATCTGTGGAGGTCTGACCGCTGAGACCCCTATGCATCCCAAAAAATGGTGAAGTGAACCACTATTCTTTTCATTTCAATGGAAGTGCTGAAAACAGCCAAAGTACAGCACTTGGCTATCTCCAGCACTCCCATAGCCAACTGCTGTACTTCAGTTATGTTTGGCGCTCCCATTGAAATGAATGGAGCGGAGGTGCGCATACTGCATCCACTGCTACATTCTGAGCAGGAGTAAAACACCTATATTCTCAGGATCGGTGGGGGTCTCAGAGGTCGGATATCCAATCATTAGCTATTTATCTTCTATCCTTAGGATATATAATATATACAGTAATTATTGTGGTATAACCCCTTTAACCACTTCCGTACTGCACATTTGGTATATACATCCAGGTGGCGGTTCTATTGCTCTGCAAGCATGTGCAGTTTTAAGCAGCTGCCCAAAATCGTGCATCCGGCTGTTACTACAGCCTGGAGCTCCTCTAGAGAAGGCATGAGCGGTTTATTACCATCCCTGCCTTTCTGATCGCGGTGTACACAGCGCTCAATGAGCGCTGTATACACAGCTATGGGAGCTGCCATGATGCGGCTCCCCTCTGACCTGGAGGTCACATGATCCGCCAGGGATCAGAGACAGTTGGAGCTGCTGGGTCCTAGAGGACCCAGATCAGCTCAGCATTAATAGGCAGGAGGCTGAATTCCTCCTGTAACTGGGGTTAAGGTATCAGCCCCAGTTACAGGGAAAATCAGCCCCCCTGCCAAAAAATTACTGTTCAGATGCCCCCAAAGGTCTATTATGACCTTTTGGGGACACAATGTAAAATAAATATATAAATAGAAAAGTAAAAAATAAAGTAAAATAATAAAAACATAAATAATACGCCAATATCACACGTTCTAGCCCCACCCCAGACGACACAATACAAAATAAAAATTACCATAACGGAGAGGGAAAAGTTTTTTTTTAGAAGCACTTTGTGCTGTAAAAAAAAACAAAAAAAAAACACACACACACACACACACACATGAAAAAACAGACACGTTTTGTTTATATTTTCCTGGATACAAAAAAAAAAAACATACAAAAATAAGAACAAAAAAATAAAGCCCTATGTGTCACTGAAAAAAGATGCAAAAATTAGTTGAATGATCCATATGTTACGGCTCTCAAAACTGCATATACGAAAAAAAAAAAACTGAAAATGTGTCTGGTCCTGAACCAGTGAAATTGGCCCGGTACTGAAGTAGTTAAGTTCATGGATAAAAAAAAAAAATTAAAAATTCACACGGGTGAAGGATGAGCCATGCTACGGCCTCCGAAAAAGAAACAGCCTTAAATTAATACAATAAAATGTGGGTTTCCACAAGTAATAATAATACGGACCATACCATGCCTCAGTGTACGTCTGTGTCCACGTTACATGTTATATTGGGTGTACAGGTAGTGGCTTAATTGTGTCAATGTGAGACGCCATTTCTGAGGTAATTGTGAGGGGAACAAACTGGGGCCACCATTGTAAAACAATTAGTCAAAAGATACAAGCGCTGGTTTTCACCTAACCCTCAGTTCATATTTTTTAGGAATACAGCTTTTATGTGAGAGGTCATAGCCCTTACACTTCATAAACAAATAATATTTTATTTATAAGATTATAACTTTAATAGGTACATTGTACAATGACTCCCAGTCAGTCAAATGGACGAGCAGACTTCTATGCAACAGAAAGAAGCCTTAGCATTACCAGCACGCATAATAATGTGGTAGCCATGACGGTACTCGTCCTCTCAGAGAACTTACCTCACAAGTGCGTCACATTTCTTCTTCCTTCTCTTCACGGTGTAATAAATGCGTCTATAGTCACTTACCTCACCACCTGTCACCTCACTCAAGTACCGGCACTTCTCCTTTGATCACAATGTCTCCTTCTGCCGCGAGCGCTGCTATGTCGCCCCCTGCAGGTAGGATGTGCACATGCACGGTTTGTATAGCTCACTGAAGCGCTCACAGAGGTAGTGATGACGCGTTACATGCCTCACGTTTTGTTGGACTGTGTCGTCATACCGTGCTACCTCACCGTTGACGTCACACTTACGTAGCACCATGTGTTATTTTCATAATAAAGATTATCTATTCCCATACCTCCCAACTTTCAAAGGACAGAAAGAGGGACAAAATATGTGGCGCGCTAAGCGCCCCGCTGCAAATTTAGCTCCACCCACTTCTATGTTGACTCCGCCCATTCTCATCTATTTTTCCATGTGCCCCCACACAGTATAATGCTCCTACAGTCACCCTAACATTATATGCCCCCACATTATAATGGTCCCCTCCAATTTCCCCACAGTACTAAGTCCCTCTCCTCGTGCCCCAGTTTAAACTGGCGGAAACTAGAGGGGGACATTAAACTATGGGGCAGCTGGAGGGTGACATTAAACTATGGGGCAGCTGGCGGTTGACATTAAACAGCGGGGATAGTTGAAGGGGGACTTTAAACTATGAGGCAGCTGAAGGGTGACATTAAACTATGGGGCAGTTGGAGGTTGACATTAAACAGTGGGGGTAGTTGGCAGGGGACATTAAACTATGGGGCAGCTGGAGGGTGACATTAAACAGTGGTTTAATGTCCTCCTCCAGTTGCCCCCAGTTTAATGTCACCCTTCATTTGCCACCAGCTTAATGCCCCCCTTCATCTGCCCCCAGTTTAATGTCCCCCTTCATCTGCCACCAGCTTCACGTCCTCCTTCATCTGCCACCAGCTTCACGTCCTCCTTCATCTGCCACCATCTTAATGTCCCCTTTCATTTGCCACCAATTTAATGTCCCCCTTCATGTCACCAGCTTAATGCCCCCTTCATCTGCCCTCAGTTTAATGTCCCCCTTTATTTGCCACCATCTTAATGTCCCCCTTTATCTGCCACCAATTTAATGTTCCTCCTTCATGTCACAGCTTAATGCCCCCCGTCATCTGCCCCAGTTTAATTGTCCTCTCCATCTACCACCAATTTAATGTCCCCCTTTATCTGCCACCAACTTAATGCCCTCTTCATCTGCCCTCAGTTTAACCCCTTAATGACCGGGCCATTTTTTGTTTTTGCATTTTCGTTTTTCCCTCCCAACATTCCAAGAGTCATAACTTTTTCATTTTTCAGTTCACAGAGTCACATGATGGCTTATTGTTTGCGAAACAAATTGTACTTTGTAATGTCACTATTCAATATGCTGTGCAATGCACTGGGAAGCTGTAAAAAAATTCTAAATGAGGTGCAATTGGAGAAAAATTGCATTTATGCCAAATTCATATGGGTTTAATTTTTACAGCATTCACTGTGTGGTAAAAATGACATATTACCTGTATTCTGCGGGTCAGTACGAACACAGCGATACCAAATTTATATAGTATTTGTAATGTTTTGATACCTTTTAAAAAATTTAAAACTTTGCTAAATAGAAAAAAAAATTTTGCGTTGCCATATTGTGTCACCTGTAACTTTTTCATATTTACATGTATGGAGCTGGGTAAGGCGTCTTCCTATGCGGGACAACATGACGTGGGAAAGATCTGATGGTTTGATCATTTTTTATTCAATTTTTTATAAGAGACAAAGTGTTGAAAAAAAACGCTATTTGGCCATTTTGATTTTTTTTTCCCCGCTACGCCGTTCACCGTATGGGATAAATAGTTTAATATTTTAATAGTTTGGGCATTTTGAAGCGCAGGGATACCTAAAGTGTTTATGCTTACTTTTGTTTATTTACTTTTATATCTGATCTAGGGAAAGCGGGGTGATTTGAACTTTTGTGTTTTTTTTAATTTTTTTCATACTTTTAAAAACTTTTTTTTTTATACTTTTACTTGTATGATCAGACTCCCTAGGGACCTTGAAACCTAGGGCATCTGATAGATCATACTATCCACTGCGAAACTACTGTATCGCAGTGAATAGCAAAATGCCTTCACTGCTATTAGACGATGCCTCTGGCATCGCATAATAGCTCTAATGTAATGACAGGCCTGGGAGCCTTCAATAGGCTCCCGGCTGTCATGGCAACCAAGCGCAACCCTCCGATGACGTTCTGGAGGGCGGCAATCAGGTAAAAATGGTGGCGCCCGTGGCGGCTGCGCAATTTGGACGCTGCGGTCCCGTTTGACTGCGACATCTAAAGGGTTAACAGCCGAGATCAGTGCAGGCACCGATCGCTGCTGTTAGCGGCGGGTCCTGGCTGTATTATACATCGTCATGCGACTCAGGACGTACTATTACACCCTGGGTCGTTAAGGGGTTAATGTCCCCCTTTATTTGCCACCATCTTAATGTCCCCCTTTATCTGCCACCAATTTAATGTTCCCCCTACATGTCACCAGCTTAATGCCCCCCTTCATCTGCCCCAGTTTAATTGCCCTCTCCATCTACCACCAATGTAATGTCCCCCTTTATCTGCCACCATCTTAATGTCCTTTATTTGCCACCAGTTTAATTGCCCCCTTAATCTGCCTTCAGTTTAATTGCCCATTCATCTGCTCCCAGATTAATTACCCCCTTCATCTGCCTTCAGTTTAACTGCTCCCTACATCTGCATTCAGTTTAACTGCCCCCAGTTCCCCACTCTTGCTCACACATGCTCTCTTCTCTCCTACTTATCTTCGATCACTCTCTGTTCCCAGCTTTCTGTGTAACATCACAGTGTGTCCCGCAGTATCCAGAATAGCTGCCCACACAAGAGTCTGATCACATGTTCATGACTTCATCAAAGGTCCTTTAGCCATTACGATTTAGCATCTACCATTTAGCCTTTACCCTACTCTAATAAAGTTTGTTAACAGCAAAACACTTCAGGGGAATAGCGGGACAAACTGTAAGCTATCTAGCGTAACTATCGGGGTAGCAGCTGCCACAGGGCCCGGGACATTACGGGGCCCCCGATGCTTTTTTTTTTTTTTTTTTTTTTAATAGGCCGTTACCTGCTGGAGTAACCCCAGCAGGTAATGGGCCCTATATACTTACCGTTCCCCGGGGTCCCGCTCACGGCCGCCTGCAAAGTGTGCACATTTTAACATAACATAACATACGGACAATAGGTACATTTACTAAATAGAGACATAAATAAAACAAATAATCTTTCATAAAAGTTTGCTCACAAGGCAAAAAATATGCATCGGAAAAATCCAATTTATTTTTGCCATGTGTCACATCAAATTCGAGCCCCAAATTTCTGCCCCAGTTGCTGCCATGTGTTGGCACACCGATATTTTCAGCACAGCTTCAGTCATTGCAACTACAGTAAGGTAGGGTAAAAAAATGTCCGTCTCTGACTACCATTGTCATTGATAGGAGGCAAAAATGAGGGTTTTCTCAGGTACATTGAGCTGTTCCATTGTACCTAAACAAGTACTATATGACTTCAGTCACACCATTTAGTATCAAGCCAAGGAATCTGAATTTTTATTAAAGGGGTTGTCCAGGATATACAGATTTTTTCCTGGAGGCCAGGTTTGGTAAAAAAAAAAAAAAAAAAAAAAACACATACCTGCCGTTGTCTGGTCCCACAGCACCCTGGGGCTAGTTCCAGCAATAGTCTTCTCCACACATGACCGCTGAGGCCAATCAACAGCCTAAGGAAAGGGTCTGTGATGTCACTCACATATGACACCTGTGACATCCCAGGTCCTTTCCATAGGTCTCTGATTGGCCTCAGTGTTCACATGTGTTATGGAAAAATATCAAAAAATTGGCCTAAGAATCAATCAATAGAATTGTATCTTTGCTTCAGTATGTATCTATCGCTTTGAGAATATATTCCAGTATTTTTGTAAAAGCTTTGTGTGAAAGTGTTACTTAGCCCAGAGGCTTTTAGGCATTAGAATGTACTATTGTTTAAAAGCTCTTCTCACGCTACATAGACAAGGTTATTAGATAAGAGGGTCCGGTTATACATCTTGCCCCTTGCCTCCCCTATACTCCCTTTGTGTGGGAACAAAATGTATTGTATGGGATAGGAGCTAGGTTTCAGTAAAGATGTTTTAATGAAACATTTCAAGGTCTACTGACAAAGAAGAGCCTAGTGGAAGAGTGAAGAAATCAGGCGATACCTTTTAGAGGCTAACTGAGTATATTTATAAGTAAGCTTTCAGGAGTACTCGCTCCCTTCATCAGACATGGTGTGATACAAGAACTGAAAATTAACAGATTTTTATACACATGGTTTTCAAAGCATTTTAGAGTCCTTAAAAAAAATTGCAATCTAAGTAGAGAAGTTATTTACAACAGGTCAAAAAAACAGTCTGGAAACTTGTGGTGCGTGACGGAGGGATCATTAATTCTTGCTGTTATCTGTTTGCTATCAGGAGGTGATTTGTGTCCCTCACAGTTCATACATAGTGTGAGTTGAAGCTGGCATGAATATTGAGTTCAGTTCTATGTGGTCAGATGCTCATTACGCATCTCAGATGGCGGATACCGGATGTCCATGGGATTATCATGTGCTAGCCACGAGCTATTCATGCGGAACGCCCATTTTCTTTGGACCAATTGTATTGCATGCTTTATATGATGTATTCTGTCATGTGTAAATTGGCATAAAGCCATTATTTGCCTTTATAATCCTGTGCACCGCCTCAATAAAGAAGAGAATTATCATAGAGAATCACCTGTCTCTGTGTTGATTCACCGAGCGCAAATTAATTAATTTGGACATCTCCTGACAATTAGAGAGTGGAACCGTTTGGGTTCCGATGACACCAGAGTGCCGGGGCCAGGTGAGCATGGGTTTTTTTGTTTTCTTTTCATCTTCCCCGGCCTCCATGAAAAAAAAATCTGTATTTCCTGGACATCCCCTTTAATTATACTACATGCGACAATTAGGTCATACATACACATTAAAAAGAATAAACACTTTTGAAGGATCAGACGTCAACAAAAAGATGTGCCCCGGGAGACTCTGCATGATTTTTAAGTTCCATTGAAAACTCAGTTATCCTTTAAGGCTAAGGCCCCACGTAGCGAGTTGCAGCAAAAAAAGCACTGTGGGAAAAACTGTAGTTGAAACGCATTGCGGTTTTTCAGGCACTGTTTTTCATAGAAAGTCCACAGAGTTTTCCTCTGTGGACTTTCTGCTTCAATTATACCTATACGGAAACCACCAGCGTTTCCGTAGGTATTATTGACATGCTGCTATTTCCAAAAAACTCAACGGTTTTGGAAATCGCAGCATGTCCGCTGTGGATTATTTTCCGCGATGTGTGGATGGGATTAGCCAGAATCCCAAACACTGTAAAATGTTGTGGTTTTTCCTGCAAAAGTTTACACTACGTGGGGCCCCGGCCTAAGGCCGGCCATTTGTCTAATATGTATGGACAGCTTTGGTTGTCACACAACCAAGGTAGGTAACTTTCCACCATTACCAATACCTATTGTACCCTTTTGTCTTTTTTTAGTATTTCTTTGATTCTCTGTAAATAGCAACACAGTAAAAGTACCTTCTAAAATATCCTAGATACTTAGGGGTAGATCTGATTTGTGAGGACTGTGATCTCAGCCCTCAATAATCTCCACCATGAAAAGTTCTATAGAGTATACAAACTCATTTGGCTACAGCCTCTGAGATTTCTGTTACTGGAAATCTGAGAAAACATTCCATAATTCCAGTAAAAAAAAAAAGAAACATTGAGATCTAGGTTATTAAGACTGGATTTTCTGGACTTTAAATCTTGGGCTCAGTACATACCATATAAGGTGTTTGTTTGCTGCAGACTCCAAACATATACTTTAAATTAGCCATAGCTTTTCCTGAAGTATCCTCTTAGCATTCCTTAGGATGATATGCATCTGCTTACCTTTTATTTAACTGTACAGGGAAGCATAGTCAACTACTAGGGGTGGTGTACATTTGCTATTAGAATGGTCAATCTATGCAACTCTCTGGCATACAGTTTCATACATCTGAGCTATACTTTCAGCTGATGCAGTCTGTCAGGTGGTTTTGCCAAGGTATATATACGAAATGTGCACCATAAAATTTATATGAACAAAGCCTAGCACACTGACTATAATCATTGAGTATACTCTGATGGAACAAGGGACCATTATGAGGCGTGGATGTAAAGATAACATTTTCATCACAAAGCATCGCCTTAGAAAGATGGATAAAATATTCTATACAGTGGACATTCTAACGATAGAATATTAAAAATAAAGCAAAATGTGTATGTTATGTACATACTATATACAACTGGCAAATAATTCTGAATTTCGCACGTTTGGAAAAATTCCTATAGAATGGAAGTATTGGTGTTTCTGTCTACATGGTTTTTGTCTTTTTTTTTTTCTCCCAATTCCTATTATTCAGATCATTACTGATGCAAAATAGTGACCTAAATACTGTGAGAAAGTAAGAAAGTATTGTAAGGCTATGGCCCCATGTTGCGGAAACACAGCTTTTTTTGTTGCAGATTTTGCTGCGGTTTTTTGAGCCAAAGCCAACTATGGCTACAAAAGAAATGGGAAATATATAGCAAGCTGTTATACTGATACCTTCTGGTCATTCCACTCCTGACTTTGGCTCAAAAAAACGCAGCAAAATCTTCAACAAAAAAAGCTGCGTTTCCGCAACGTGGGGCCGTAGCCTTAGTGTGATTTCACATACAAAAGCCCATATTTACTAATAGTTAGCGTAAGCATAGATAGACAGTCCTTTCCAGTGAGATTTCCATCCCTTTTCAGATAAGTCACACCTGCTTATCAAGCTAATTGTAAAAATTAAATCTCATACTAGATATGCCAAAATGCACCAATAGCCACCAAAATATGCGCACAACAGTAAATGTGCCCCAGTGTTCATTGGAAAAAAAAAGCAGTTTAAGGCTAAGGCCCCACAGCAAAAGAGCAGAGATGGTTTTGGAAATAGCAGTGTATCCGCCAAGGCTGAAGCTGTACGTTATGGAAAAGGTGCGGTTTTTGTTTCAGATTTTGCTGTGTTTTTAGTGTCAAAGCCAAGAGTGTCTTTAAAAGGAATGGTAAATGAAGGAATAGATTATACTTCTCCCTAGCCTAAAACAGATTTTAGAACCAAAATAAAGAATAAAGAATTAAAGTAAGGACGTATATTACAATGTCTTGTTGGAATCACTTCGGGTTTTAGCTCTACAAACTGCTACAGCCTTTTTCTTTTTTTTTTAAACTCTGTATGAAACCACCCTAAACACCAAATTAGGTGGCTATGTTTGGTCTAAGAAACTGTTTCCTATGCTAACCAGTGTTTGGCTGTACTCACAGCATCATAGTGATCTATGAGGCTATGATCTACCTGATCTTCCATCTAATGATGCTGTGAGTACAAGACAGCAGACCTGAGGCCATTCCAAAAGTACAGTTTCCTAGATCACTATGATGCGAGTGAGTTCAATTCAGTTGAGAAGCAGTGAGTCCAGGAAATGCAGCCATCACACATACCATATTTCTGAGACCAAATACGGCTGTCTGTATTGGCCCTTAGGCTGGAATCATGCATGCATTTTAGTGTTTTTCTGAGTCAAAGTAAGGAGTGGTTACAAAAAGAAGGAAAAGTATAAAGGAAAGACTTATCCCTCTTGTCTCCACTTGTGTGTTGGCTCACAAAACTGCAATAAAAACTACAGGTGTGATTCCAGGCTATAAACAAATCCTAGTTTCTGTTTATGATAGGAGCCAATATCTGTTTTTACATTGATCAAAATTGACAACTGATGACTTAAATGACTTTAAGGCTCCATGCACACGACTAAGTGTGCATCTGATGTGGAGCCGAGTTTGCAGCGGAATGCACTCGGGTGACACTTGGAGTAACATCTGAGTGTCAGCATAGTGCATTCCTTCCTTGATATACACACGTGGACAAAATTGTTGGTACATTTCGTTTAATGAAAGAAAAACCCACAATGGTCATAGGCCTGTTTCATGAGTTTTCTTTTTTAAAAAATTCTGTTGAAGCATCATTGAAAAGCAATGTCTGACTTTCATTTGTTCATTTTAAAAGAATTTTTATATATTATTACTTTTGTCAGATGCAAGTTATTTCTGTGACCATTGTGGGTTTTTCTTTCATTAAATGAGGGGTACCAACAATTTTGTCCACGTGTGTATTTACCTCTATGGGGGCTTCCGATAACACAGAACAGGATAGAACCTGCTCTATTTTGAATTGTTTTTTTCAGTCAAAGCCAAAAAAAACCAAAAGCAATGCATAATATAAAGTAAACTCTTATATTGTTCCCTTCTTTTAAATCCACTGCTAGCTTTGGCTGAAAAAACACAAAGACCTGCAACAAAAATGCAGATTTACCACCATGTGTGGCTTCAGCCTTAGGGGTTTGTTGAGGTTCCAGTAGTTTTGAGAAGTAGCAATGATACATGTGCTAAACCAGTCACATAACATGATGTCAGTGATTCTATTTATACAGTGTATCAAATTCAGTGATATCATATTCCACACCCATACTTCTGTCATTCTTTTTTTCATGCACAGACAGATCAGATATACAGTTAACTTAAATAGGCCCTTTCACCACCTTCGCCAACTCCAACTTTTTACAACCTTTAATAGATTCTGATCGACTGATTCCAGTGCAGTTTTCATTTTTCTCTAGCCCCCACTGTTCTCAAGCAATTAGTGCAGTTAGATTTAGCATCCAATATACTAATTAGGCTCTCAATTGTCAGGTGGGCGGTCCTGGACTGCCTGCTCCAGCCCATGACCACCTACCTGACAGTAGAGAGCCTAATTAGCATATTAAAGGATGCAAAGTTATGGAGGTGGCGAAAGCCCACCCCCTTTAAATAAAAATAGCTCCAAGAACAAAATGCGCTTTAAATCCCAGAAGATTTCTTTTCAAATCATTTTTACTACTGTAAGATTTTTTGTTTTGTTTTGAAGGAACCCAGAATGTTACAGTAACCCACAAAGCCATCAGCATTTAATAATGACAATGCAACAGTTCCAAAAAAGGCCTATAATAACCCTTTAGTCTTACAGGTGACAAATCAATTGCATTTCATTGTATGTTGTCTTCTCTAAGGTTATACTAAGTTTTTTGTTTATTTATATCCAACTACAGTGGGAAATGTCTTGCACTTTACTAGATTATAACTAAAGTGATTACCATTTTTCTCTAATGAATATATCTCAGCCGAATATTCGCTGAACTGTGAGATACAACATTGGAATGATTCTTCAGAAAGTCTGATACTTCGCAAAAGAAAAATATTACAAGCAGTCTAGCTTGTGTCTGGTCACCGCAGATGAGCTATGGGGAAGAGAAAGTGACATATACTGTAAACAATTGTGCTGCTTTTACTTGAAATGCATGCAGTGGCAAATAAATCAAATTAAAGGTTATAAAAGAGAAATAAACCAACATGACTTGCTATATACGTTTTTTTTAACAACCTTGTGTTTAACCTTGACTTGTAATGCTATCTTTGGAGCAGCATCATGCGCTTGGAAGGATAGACTATGCAGAGCGAATGTTGTCAATTGTCTCTTTGACAGGGACACACACACACACATAAAATAAAGTCAAATGTCTGCAGTCTAGGACGCAGGAGAAACAGACTCAAATGTTTTAAGAATTAGCAGTTTCAGGCTTTTTTTTTTTTTTACTTGAACTGATGTAAAGGTAGTTGTCTTGGTGGTGAAAATATCAGTTGCAGCGAGATGCCGAGGAGAATACAGATGGACAGTTTCACATCGATCTCGGTCTTGTCTCCTGTTATTGCTGATTTAGTCTAAAAACATCCTCCTTTTCTTACCCTCCTTTTACTGCATTGTGTGATCTCAAATATCAATCTAAACACAAAATAAAAGAAAAGTACTTGGCAACTTAGGGTCATTGGAAAGCTGCTCAAGCAAAAATCGTTGATGCAACTGAGGGACAATGAACATCTGAGTTAGACAGGACGAATGCCAATTTCTTCGTAATTTTCTTTCTTTCACAGTGACCCATTTTCTTGCCTAAAACCGTTCCTTCTCTGGAGGGCGTTAGGTGCCGAGTGACAGCATTTCTGTCCAGGGTTGTCAGGAGGATTGCATGAGGCCAGTGAGGCGTTTAGATGTCAAAGACTTCCCCTGTAGGACAAAACAAATACAGAGAAATGTTTAAAGTTGCATTTTCCATGACACTGACAAAAGATTTTTTCTGGTGTTATATCGAAAAAATAAGTTTTGAAGAAGAAAGAAATAATATGCAGAATTTTATCTCATATTAAAGGGATTGCCTGAAAGTATTGTATGTTGTACTAGCTTTTTGAGTGACAAAAAACCCCCCAAAAAACAATCTATATGGAGCTCCATAATGCATTTTTTCACAAAATGCTTTGAAGTCATTTAGAAAACTGACATTCCTCCTCTCTGCATTCAGTGTTTCACCTATCACCCATCTTATGTATCCATGAACTTACTGTCTTTAACATTTAATGGGCCGTTCTATCAAAATATTAATTTCACTTGGGAGTCTTTCACCACAACCCAGTTTATCAACCCATCTCCGCAGATAGATAGCTTAGGGTCACCTGAATCAAACAGTGTTTTTCCCCTATGCAAACAAGTTCTTTTGAGAAATGAGGACATTGCCATTGCTCCAAAGAGGTAAACAGCAATGCCCTCAGTGCTACAAAGAGCTCATTTGCATATTAACAAAAATAGCGATATCCCAACAACAGAGGCACCGATTCACATGGGAAAATACTGTTTGATTCAGATGACCCTCACCTACAGTATCTATCGGTGGACTGGCTTCTGGTGACAGACTCCCTTTAAACAGATGTATATACTCCAGAGCTGGTTTTCCTCATGTAAGTGGGGAGAGAAGGATGCCACCGAAGGTTAGGTACACCTATCTTTGAATGACACAGGTCACCATATATAAGTATAAACATTTCCTGTTATTTTTACCCTCTATGTGTTGCTTAGTCTTGTGGAATTCTCACAGTCATACCACACTACCTTCTTTTGCCCCCTTGGATCAGTAAACCAGTGGAAGGTACCCTGCATTAAAGGGGTTTTCCAGGCTCAAATTGAAATTGAGGATTTGACCAAGATGAGAAATACCTTCCAAATCTCCTTGTCAATGAAAGTTTTGCTCAGGTCTTTTTCCTTCTTAGCCATATGAGTAGGTGGAACTGTAGGTTCCCCTACAGTATCTCTCAGCAACCCACAGACCAAGGAAACTGCGTGGGAAAGGGGGTATTTTAAACACATAGGGATTCAAAAGCATTTTCATTGCCTATATGTAAACTACTCCCCATTGGGATGTTAATCAAATATCCTGAATTTGGCTTCATCCAGTAATCCAAAAGGACCTACTTTAAGCGAGATCCCTGGGTCACTTCAAGGCTAAGAATTTGCAATAAGGTACAAACATCAAGAAAACGATGACTGTCATATAATGGAGTCTGGGTCTAAAAGTCAGACTCATTTTAGTCAGTCTCAAAAGACAGTCTAAGAAAAAAAATTTAAAAGAAACATCCTAGATACAAAAAGCAGTTCAGTAGCTGGTAGGAACATCTTGGGAAGTGCAGGGTAAAGCCAGATCTCCAGGTTCACCCATTGTTTGGTGGAATGATGGTGCCACAGATCTAATATGTGTATGTCCGGTAAAAGTGATATCCCAATTTTAACTATCAACCTGCAGCTGCTACCTGAAGAAACAGATTCAAATGCATGCAGCTTGGTGAAGACCTATAGACTGCAATTGTCACTTCTTAGTTAAAATGGGACAATTTCAACAAAAGTCGATGTGTAATCCAAGTCTAAAACCTCTGATAAGTTAGGTGAATAACATTGAATGTCAAAGGTTTGAATATATTACGAAGCAAGTGAATGGTCAGTTCTTGAAGCTGATGCGCTGAAAGAAGAAAAATGAGAAAGTATAAGAAACTGAGTGACTTTAAAAAGGGTTAAATTGTGATCAGACCATCTCCAATTTACAGTGGTTTGTACCCACCAAAAGTGGTGCAAGAAAGGATAACTGGTCAACCAGCTACATGGTTGTAGACATCCAAGGGTCATTGATTTACTGTACATATCCTTTAGATAATTGTCCAAAGTGATATGACTAAAGAGCATACCCAGCTTCATCAGAAATAACTGGACGGTCCATAAAAGTTTATTCCAAATAGATTGTGGATCATAAAGATATTGTTCATTATTTTTAATTTAATTTTTGTGTATGTAGTTTATGCATGGAGACCTACCAACATATCTGAATTACAGCTATTATATGAAGAATAGAAAACTAAAATTCCTTGAAAATGTACACCATATAAGTAAATGTTATAGGGATATAATATTTTTATTGGTTAATACATTCACCTTTTCAAGGCTTCTGCTTATGATGCTAGTCACAATTCAGTGCCAGATCCATTGCAGAATGGATCCAAGATGGTCTACAGAGGACCTTGTGGACAAATAACAGGATCCATCATGGTGCTATAAAGGTTATCTAGCAGTCAAAACTGACCTGACCCCAAAACAGAAGTGCCAACAAAGGGTAATAGATGCGTTTTTCCATTTGCCATAAGCCTTGCATCTTCTTGTGCTCCTTAAATACTTTTCTATTTAAGCTCCAAGTCTTCAAGGAAGACTTGAAATTTATTCAGGTTACCAAATAGATTATTTTTGCACTATATCATGTCAACATTACACAGGCACAAGGACAACAAATTAATGAGCTGACATAGTGAAATATTCATTTATGTTGCTGACAAGGACAGTGTGATCATGACTCACGTCTACAGTAATGAGATACTCTACTAGTTTTTATGTCAAGTTATGCATTGCAATTTTTTTCATACTGTTTTTGAATTTTAAATTGCACATCTTTATATCAAATGGCTGTAATAATAACCATGTTAATAATAGCTAGAACCACCCCCTCTACTTTTTACAATGTGCACATATTACATTTGTTTTATGAATCTTTAAACAATACACTTATGCAGGGAACACAGTGAGAATAATGTTCTTTGACTACTCCAGTGCTTTTAACACCATACAGCCCAGGTTATTGAGGGACAAGCTGGGCCTTGCTGGAGTGGACCACCACCTCTCCAACTGGATCCTAGACTACCTCACAAATCGACCTCAATACGTGAGAGCCCGAGACTGTGTGTCAGGTACCGTGATCTGTAATACGGGGGCACCTCAGGGTACGGTTCTCGCCCCTTTCCTCTTCACACTGTACACTGCAGATTTTAGGTGCAACTCATCCAGCTGCTACCTACAGAAGTATTCTGACGACTCTGCAATAGTGGGTCTCATCACAGATGATGATGACAGGGAGTACAGAGAACTGAACCAGGATTTTGTGGACCGGTGCCACCGGAACCACCTGAAGATTAACGCGGGGAAGACCAAGGAGATGGTGGTGGACTTCCGCAAAGGCAGAAGCCCTCCTAAACCAGTGGACATCCTGGGGACGGGCATCGAGATTGTGAACACCTATAAGTACCTGGGTTTGCTCCTTAATAATAAGCTGGACTGGGCAGATCATATGGAGGCCCTGTACAGGAAGGGCCACAGCAGGCTCTACCTGCTTAGGAAGCTGAGAGCCTTTGGAATCTGGGGGGCACTTCTTAGAACTTTCTTCAACTCGGTAGTGGCATCAGCCATCTTCTTTGGAGTGGCCTGCTGGGGGAGCAGTATATCAACCAGGGACAGAAATAAACTTGACAAGCTGATTAGAAGGGCCAGCTCTGTCCTGGGGAGCCCACTGGACCCAGTGCAGGTGGTGGGTGACAGAAGGATACTGTCCGTGGTGAGCTCCATGCAGAAGAAGAAGTCCCATCCCATGCATGAGACTGTGATCGCGCTGAGCAGTACTGTCAGTGACCGACTGGTCCACCCTAGGTGTGAGAAGGAGCGCTATCGGAAGTCTTTCCTCCCCACCGCGGTTAGGCTGTACAACCAACACCGACCTAAGCGGAGATCATTACATACAGAGAACTGAAATATCTCTCTGCCTGTTATATCCCCCCCCCCCCCTCTGCTACGTCCTATCTGTCTGTCTGCTATTAATGTAATGCCTCTCACCTTGGAACATTCCTGTACATGTTGTATTTGTATCTGCTTATCTTTGCTGCTGTAACACACTGAATTTCCCCATTGTGGGACTATTAAAGGACTATTATTATTATTAAAGTGTTTTGCCCCTAAAAAAAAAAAGAAAAGTTTGTTGGGTGACTGACCACTGGTACCTCCACTGATCACAAGAATGGGAGACTTAAAGTCCCCTGTGTGAATGGAGTGATAGTGCGAATGTATTACCAAAATGTCATTCATATCTATATGACTGTGGGATTTTGTGGATTGGTGCCAGCGGAACCACTTTAGGATTAATGCTGGGAAGACCAAGGAGATGGTGGTGGACTTTCGTAAGTGCAGATACCCTCTTAAACCAGTGGACATCCAGGGGACGGGCATTGAGATAGTCAACACCTATAAGTACCTGGGTGTGCTCCTTAATAATAAGCTGGACTGGGCAGATCACATGGAGGTCCTGTACAGGAAGAGCCACATCAGGCTCTACCTGCTTAGGAGGCTGAGAGTTTTTGGAGTCCAGGGGGCACTTCTTAGGGCCTTTTTCAACTCTGTAGTGGCATCAGCCATCTTCTTTGGAGTGGCCTGCTGGGGGAGCAGTATATCAACCAGGGATAGGAATAGACTCAACAAGCTGATTAGAAGGGCCAGCTCTGTCCTGGGGAGCCTCCTGGATCCACTGCAGGTCGTGGGTGACAGAAGGATACTGTCCGTGGTGAGCTCCATGCTGGAGAATAACTCCCATCCCATGCATGAGACCATGATGGCACTGGGCAGTACTGTCAGTGACCCACTACTTCACCTTAAGTGTGAGAAGGAGCGCTATCTGAAGTCTTTCCTCCCCGCTGCGGTTAGGCTGCACAACCAACACCGACCTAAGCAGAGATCATTCCATACAGAGAACTTAAAGATCTTAAGTTGTGATATCCCTTCTACTACTTTTTTACCTTTACCTTTTTATTTGTACCTACTGTCACTGTAATGCCTCTACCTTGGAGTTTTTTTTGTATTTGCATTATCTATGCTGCTGTAACACACTGAATTTCCCCATGGTGGGACTATTAAAGGATAATCTTATCTTATATCAGGTGCTGTAACTACATCAATTCCACAGAAGTGACTTAACAGTGGTCATGCTTGCACACAAGCGCTCCATTTACACAGGAGAATCAGAGACCCTCATTCTCATGATCAGTGGATGTCTTAAGTGGTACGGAAAGTATTCAGACCCCTTTAAATTTTTCACTCTTTGTTTCATTGCAGCCATTTGCTAAAAGCAAAAAAAGTTCATTTTATTTCTCATTAATGTACACTCAGCACCCCATCTTGACAGAAAAAAAAACAGAAATGTAGATATTTTTGCAAATTTATTAAAAAAGAAAAACTGAAATATCACATGGTCATATGTATTCAGACCCTTTGCTGTGACACTCATATTTAACTCACATGCTGTCCATTTCCTTCTGATCCTCCTTGAGATGGTTCTACTCCTTCATTGGAGTCCAGCTGTGCTTAATTAAACTGATTGGACTTGATTAGGAAAGGCACACACCTATCTATATAAGACCTCACAGCTCACAGTGCATGTCAGAGCAAATGAGAATCATGAGATCAAAGGAACTGCCCAAGGAGCTCAGAGACAGAATTATGGAAAGGCACAGATCTGGCCAAGGTTACAAGAGAATTTCTGCAGCACTCAAAGTTCCTAAGAGCACAGTGGCCTCCATAATCCTTAAGTGGAAGAAGTTTGGGACAACCAAAACTCTTCCTAGACCTGGTCGTCCAGCCAAACTGAGCAATCGTGGAAGAAGAGCCTTGGTGAGAGAGGTAAAGAAAAACCCAAAGATCACTGTGGCTGAGCTCCAGAGATGCAGTAGGGAGATGGGAGAAAGTTCCGCAAAGTCAACTATCACTGCAGCCCTCCACCAGTCGGGGCTTTATGGCAGAGTGGCCCGAAGTAAGCCTCTCCTCAGTGCAAGACATATGAAAGCCCGCATAGAGTTTCCCAAAAAGCACATGAAGGACTCCCAGACTATGAGAAATAAGATTCTCTGGTCTGATGAGACGAAGATTGAACTTTTTGGCATTAACTCTAACCAGGCACTGCTCATCCCCTGCACAATACAATCCCAACAGTGAAACATGGTGGTGGCAGCATCATGCTATGGGGTTGTTTTTCAGCTGCAGGGACAGGACGACTGGTTGCAATTGAAGGAAAGATGAATGCGGCCAAGTACAGAGATATCCTGGAAGAAAACCTCTTCCAGAGTGCTCTGGACTAGACAATGACCCTAAGCACACAGCTAAAATAACAAAGGCAAGGCTTCAGAACAATTCTGTGACCATTCTTGACTGGCCCAGCCAGAGCCCTGACCTCAACCCAATTTAGCATCTCTGGAGAAACCTGAAAATGGCTGTCCACCAACGTTCACCATCCAACCTGACGGAACTGGAGAGGATCTGCAAGGAAGAATGGCAGAGGATCCCCAAATCCAGATGTGAAAAACTTGTTGCATCATTCCCAAGACGACTCATGGCTGTACTAGCTCAAAAGGGTGTTTCTACTCAATACTGAGCAAAGGGTCTGAATACTTATGACCATGTGATATTTCAGTTTTTCTTTTTTAATAAATTTGCAAAAATATCTACATTTCTGGTTTTGTTCTGTCAAGATGAGGTGCTGAGTGTACATTAATGAGAAATAAAATGAACTTTTTTGTTTTTAGCAAATGGCTGCAATGAAACAAAGAGTAAAAAATTTAAAGGGGTCTGAATACTTTCCGTACCCACTGTTATCTTGTTAAGTGTTGCTTAAGGAGGTGGATCAACCCCTTTAACCCCTTCCCACTCTGTGCTGTACCATTGTGTCACGCTGAGGGTATAGTTAATGCTCAGCACCGTAACAGTACTGCTCTCTCATGCAGTCTCATGTGTACCACAGTGCACAAATTAATGTGTTTTGGTCACCTCCCCTTCCCCAAAAATAGCAATAAAAATGAACAAAAAGTTGTATATACAGTACAAAAAAAAAAAAAGAAGCCTCATATAGCTTCATCAACATAAAAGTAAAATAGTTATAGGCATCAGAATACGGTGACCCCAGGCAAATAGTTTATTTTTGAAAATGCTGTTTTATTTAGTAAAATCAGTAAAACATAATAAAACCAATATAAATATGGTATCATAATGACCCTCAGGACAAAGCTGTCATGTAATTTTTAGAGTAAACACCGTAAAAACAAAAAATGATGATAGAATTTTTTTTTCACACAGACCCCCCAAAAACGTTAATAAAAAGTAATCAAAAAATTACATATACCCTAAAGTTGTGCCAACTAAAAAGTACAACTCGTCGCATAAAGAATAAGCCCTATGTCGACAGAAAAGTAAAAAGTTATGAGTTTTGGAATGCAGAGAAAAAAGAAAAAAGTCGCCGAGCATTAACACCCAAACTACCCTGCATCATTAAAGGGTTAAAAGGGTATTTCCATGAACATAACCAAACATAGAAAATAGTTTTGTAGACAATTGAAGTTTAAACATTTTTGCAAACTTTAGTAATTAAACATTTTGTACTGTATTAAAGATTTCCTCTATCCTCATGGTGACAGTCTTTTGTCTTGATTGTTTGCCAAAGAATACGACTATGAATGTAGGAACTTCTATGGTCTGGCACTTGTCAGAAATCCATTTTTTATGTGGACAGGTTATCAGTCAGGGACACTAAAGGCAGGAGAAGATGACCTGCCCACAATAATGAAAATCCTGGCTGGGTTTCAGAATATAGAAAGTTCCTGTATTCCTGGTCGTATCCATTGGCATTAATCAAGACAATAGATTGTCACCACTAAGATGGTTAGAGAAAATCTTTAAAACTATGCAATAATTTTAATTACTTATATTTGCAAAAAAATTGTTAACTTTTAATTGTCTTCAAATTTAAATATATGTTTATATCTGTAGGAAAACACCTTTAGGCCACACAAACTGTATCTGCATTTTTATGCCCTAACAAACTCATACATCAAGGCCACCTTATACATTGCCTAGTGAAAAGGCCTAAGCATGTCAGGTTAACATAGGCAGGCTCATGGCTGCTTAATTCTCTGCATGAACTTGTAGAGAACAAAGACTTCATAGTTGCAGATTTTGAGATATAAATCACATTATTTATCTTGCACTGATCATGATTTACAGGCCATATTTGTACAGAGCTGCATTCACAGTTCTGCTGGTTATAATCAGAAACTGTCAGAAATATTGTTATCAGACATATCCCAAACAGTGTAGTAATATAATTTCCCCCACATGTAGTATAATGGTCCTTTGGTGCCCTACATGTAATATAAAGGCTCCTACAGTGCCTCCTCATGTAATATAATGACCCTCACAGTTCTCCCACACTCATTATATTGACCACTCAATACCTCCATACTCAGTGATGTTTATGGAGCATGTGGTGAGCTGTATTCATTACTCACCACTTTGCTCCATGCTTTCTTTCTGCTCCAGGGCTTGGCACTGCTTGCTAAAGGTAAGTTTACTGTCCACCAAAATCCCCAATCTTTTTCAGTGTCAGCCTTACCCAGGAATTTACTCTTAAGTACATAATCATTTTATTTATTTATTTTTTACCAATATTCCTAACTTTACATTTATCAAATCTCCGCCCATGCTTCCAGCTTCGCTTTATCCACCTAAAATATTCTACTATACTGCTCAGTTTTGATTACTTCCAATATGCAAATATGGAAATATGGAAACCCTGCTCTGTAAACCCAATGCCAGGTCATTAATAAACTTATTAAAAATGAGAGGACCCAATACTGACCCCTGAGGCACCCCCCTGGTGACTGTAAACCAGTCTGAGTAATTCCATTAACATGCACCCTCTGTTTACTATCACTGAGCCAGTTGTGAACCCAAAAGTATCTGTTTTTCCCCAGTCCCAACGTTCTCATTTTGTATTCCAACCTTTTATGTGGTACAGTATCAAAAGTCTTTGAAAAGTCCAGATACACCACGTGCACCGCAATACCAATGTTGAGTCTAGAACAAACCTCTTCATAGAAACTGATCAGATTAGTCTAACAGGACCGATTCCATATAAACCCATGCTGATTGGGTGTTATAAGATTATTTTCAATGAGATAATGCAGGATAGCATCTCTTAGAAAACCTTCAAATATTTTACCCACCACTTAAACTTACCAGCCTAAAGCTTCCAGGTTCACTTTTAGACCCCTTTTTGAATACTGGTACCACATTTGCTCTTTGACAATCCTGTGAAACAGTCTGTCTATCACCCTGCATAATCGCCTCATAACTAGGGGATGTATGCCATCTGGATTTGTGTATTTTAGTATTTTGCATGCAGTGTTGCACTTCCTTATGGATTAAACAGGTGACATTTAATGGAGAATTTGAATTACCCCTAGTCAGGTCTTTGGTCATTGGATTTTCTTGTGTAAATACAGTAGAGAAGAAGGCATTTAATAGATCTGTCTTTTCCTCATCCTCCTCCACATTACACCCAGATTATTTTTGAAAGGGCCCACATTGTCAGATTTTAATTTCTGATTATGTAGTTGAAGAATAATTTTCAATTATTTTTACTTTTCTTGGCAATTTTACTCTCTACCTCTTTTTCACCTTTGTCTTTTACACAATTTATTTTTAGAATTTTTGAAAGCTACATTACTTCCTTCTTGTTTTATTATTTTGAGTGCTTTTTTAAGCACTCATTACACTCCTTACTATTTTAGCTAGTCACATAGGTTTTCTATTATTTCTATAGGTTTTCATTTGTCCTATTTAGAATGTTTTTGAAAATGTCCCAATTTCTTTGTATTCCTTTCACTTTGAGGACATTGTCCCAATTTATGCTGCAATTCTGTTAAATTAATTTGGTGTAATATAATATCCCTCTTACACAACACATGCAATGTTAAATTTTGTATATATACCCATATACATTTTCTAGGTACCAAATAAATACAAATACATCATTTTAATTATATTACCATGTTTTAGGGTACATACACAATCAAACTTAATTTAGTGTTTTATAAGGTGAAGTGTATATAAACTGAGAGGTCTGAGCAATCTTTAAGTCCATAAAGATACAGGCCTATGTATGCAAACGGATTTAGCACAACACAGCATTCTAACATAAAAGCAATATATGTGAAATTACATACATAACATATAACATCACAAATCTGCAAGCAACAATATAAACTCACTTTAAATTTCACAGCTTTTAAGTGTGCAAAAAAAAAAAAGGAAAAGTGATCACTGCACCAGAACTTACCACGCTGCGAGTGAACTTTTCTAGGGAGGTTCTACGACCTTGCTCATTCTCAGTCTTAAAAAAACAAAAAAGGGTTTGGGAAAGAAAAAATACACGAAAAAAAGCCTTCAACCTTTAGCAGTGAGCACTTACTATGCTAGCAAATGTCAGAAGAGCCAAAAATAAAAAAAATAAAAAAATCTGGACAATTGAAGCATTAACAACGGTTTGCCAAAGCAATGAAGTAATGTTTTTTTTTTAATCTCTTTTATAAAATATACTTGGAAAAGATTATGTTAAGTATTATTATTAGTAGTAGTATTATTTTCAAAGTTTATTAAAATTATTTAAAAATTATTATTTTTTTATTTTAGATCTTGGCAATTTAAACAATTTGAATCCAATATATTCAGTGCCTGTTTTAGTAAATACCTGCAGTCCCCATGTGAGAAGAATTCTGTGTTCTGCCATTTCTTTTTCATTCCTCCTCAAAGTCTATCAATAAATTGATATTCAGGGTATGTAGGGACAGGGAGTCCCTACCTACTAAAGGGAGTCTGTCAGCAGAAAAATCATTATCAAACTAATAACAGTTGCTTGTACGGCTGCTTATGCACTTTCCAAAGATGCCTTTCTTATTCTGCATTGGAGCTCCAATTTTATGAAAATAGCTGAAAAGGGCTTTAGGGGTGTTTCTTCTTCTGCTGGGGCTTCATACTCTGCTCTATATAACCATCCCTAACTGACACCCAGATCCTTCCCCATTGCTTCCAGATCTTCCACTTGGTCACACTTTGTCTGCAGTTAGGGTCGGTTATCTAGAGTGGAGAGCAAAGCCCTTGTAGGAGAAGAAACAACCATAAATCCCTTTTCAGGTAATTTGCAAAAGAATAAAATGCAGCTAATCATTAAAACTGAACTGTAATGCAGAATAAGACAGACATCTTTGGATGGTGTAGAAGCTACTCTACAAGGTACTATCATTAGTTGGATACTGATTTTCCTGCTGAAAGACTCCCTTTAAATGGTAACACCAAACTGCTAATCCCTTAATCCAATACACTGCCCTAAGAAAGTTCCCCAGACTTGCTGTTTCCTGAAGCATACATGTATTTGCTAAAACAGGTCAGGTCAGCTAGCAGGTCCTCTTGAAACAACTATAATACTCAAAAAATGCAAAAGAGTACTGGTATGTCTACACGGCAGAAAATGAAGAGGAATTTGAGGTGGAAATTCAACTCAAATTCCTCTTCCATTTCCACCTCTCTCACTTTTCATCGCTGATTAAACTCAGATGAATGCACTACAGACTCTGCAGCTGAATCTGCCGTGGAATCCGTGGCAAGATCGAGCAGGACGCTTATTTTTTTCAGCATTCTTCTTCGACCTCTGCCTTCCTTTGAAAACAACGAAAGGCAGAATCAGGACGGAATTAGCCACTGAATTCAAAATCAGTGCCAGATTCCGCCATGTGAACACACTCTGTCATTATTTAACTATTGTTATTTTATTTTGTAATTTTTTGGGAGTGTTTCTAGATTGCTCATTTGCTTCAATTGTTACAGGGGGTTGCCCCACAAATACACCTAATAGCTACCACACAATGTTCTGACAGAGATATCTGATAACAGTGCTCGGCTATCTTTGTCAGCCCCTTAGACTTTTAATATAATGGCAACATGTAAGTGCGACCATCACTTCTTACACCCCGCAATCAGACATGTATGACATATTCTATGACTACAGGATATGCTGTGATTGTTGAACAACTGTTAAAGAACTATGTAATAGGTTTAAACACTGTACATTTTTAATAATGGGTTTAAATTCAATGTACAGTCTCTCTACCAATTTTGTTTACTTAACCAATACATATATACTCCCTTCTATATGTGCCTTACATTTTGCTAAACTACCAAAGTTTGTCTAGTTTCTGTTACCATAGAGACATATGTGTGCAAAGTTCACTTTAACAAAATAACTTGATGACATGACAGTAGTATGCCATCTTAGGAGATATTCTCCCCTAGAAAGAGAATACAGTGCATGAGGAAGCACCATGAGGAGGATAAAGGAGTTAGTATGGGCTGCTAATACAGACTCCATATGATGAAGGAGGTCTAAAAATAAACCTTACTTTAAAAATAAAGGAAGAAAATTTGTATGTTAAATGGCTTGTCCAGCTTATAATTTTTTTCTTTTTTTTATAGAAAAGTTAAGAGTGGCAAGAAAAACAACAAAAGAATTCACTCCCAGACATTATCATTTCTGTTCCGTGCTGTTCTGTGACCCTAAAGCCCCATTGTCCCTCTTGATAAACAGGAAATGCCCACTCAGCCAGTCAATGACCTCAACAGCGACAGGTCTCAGTCAGTCACTAGTTGAGTGGGCATTAGAACGTAGGTGTGGGCACCAGAAAGTAGAGACCAAGGGACCTTATAGACATTAGAAGATGAGTATGCCATATTTTTTTCCTGCCACTCTTTAAAAAATGACCAGATAGACAAGACCTTTGTTATTTTTATTACTATAGATTTCCTAAACTTGATATCCTTAAACTTTTATAACAATTTAAACTAATTGAACAATTTGATCTATTACATAATAACTGTACGTAATAATTATTACAACACACTAAGCTTTTTTGCATTGTAAATAATATTAACTAATAATGTTGCTAAGAAGCACATTTTTGAAACCAATACAGGTTGTACAGTTTGACTACTTATTTGTTAAACATAACTTTATCTCTACTTTTAATCATGTTTATTCAGTAATATCACAGTAAAAGAAAGTTTTTACTTATGGAATACAGTACAACAGACCATGTCAATTAGAATGTATGAGTCAGAAAGGACCACAGAAAGGCAGCCACAAGATTACCAAACATTATGAATGGAGGCTAACACAATTAATACGTGATATCCAAGCAGCTGACAAACATGCACATAGACCAGCAGAGTGTAATATGTGCTGATATTGCTGAAAGCAGGTAAGGTTAAAGCAGTAATGTTTGGCTATAGAACGAAGTTACAGTACAAGGAATATGGTGCTCATAGTGCAAACACTCACAAAGTTAAAACTATAAAAATATTCAAAAAGGTGCTACATTTCTGTGTCATCCCCAAGAAACCCATTCTCAGCCTTTTTATCATCATCATCATCATTATTATTATTATTATGATTAATGGCCTTGGTTTGACATATACTGCACGAAAAGCTCCTAGTGTATATATCTAATGAAGGCCTATGATGGAAGGCTAAATAAACAAACTGATAAAATAGTATCCATCACCTATGTGCTAAGATGTTAAAAAGAAAAAAAGTATACCAAGGTATAGCTTACTATTCTATTTAATACCTTCATTTTTTGGGCTATACCAAGATATACTGAGTTGACAAAAGACAAAAGCAAATTCCTGTGGATATATTTGGTGTATATGACAGAAATGTTTCCCAGTGTACATGTAAGCTAAATTCCAGAGACATGATGTGAATACAATCATATTCTATGGTCCAAGAATACTGCCAGAAGGAGTCAGGAAGGCGTTTTTTTCTCTTTAAGGTGAACTGGCTCTGTCATCAACAAAGTAGTTCTTGTCTTCCTCTGGATCAACTTGGGTTTCTAAATATAAAGCAGTTGCTTTGATTTAAACCTAACTATATAGATATATAAAGATTATACTATGTGGCAATGGCATAAAATTTGTCAAAAAGGGGCCTCTGAATGCTCTGTATCAATACATATGTTCAATAGTTATGCAGTTAAGGCATTATAGATGTGATGTGTCAATTGAAGACGCTGCAATGGCAGTGACATCAAACTCCATTGGTTCACTCTTGCAAGTATCATAGTGGCACTTTATTCTGGCTCACAGGGAACAATCCTGTACAGGGGACCCCTTTATGACATCCATATGCTCTAACAGGGCATAGAGAAAGTCGCTGTCATTGTAAGACAACACCATTTAATCACAGCTATAAAGTATACTTATCAAGGTACACAATACCTACCTCTTGATGCCTATTTCAATTTAAAGGGGTTATCATAACTGGACAACATCTTCTCTGAAGCAAGTATGGCTGCCATGTAATACATGATCATTCCAAGTTCACCATCTTCATAGATAGCTAAAAGGCCAATGTAACCTATATGGAGTTTTTGGACTTAAATTTTTACAACCTCACATAAAGGGGTATTCCCATGAACATAATCATATCTATATTTGTAGATAATTAAAAGTTAAACATTTTTGCAAATATAAGTAGTTAAAAATTCTGCAGATTTTTTAAGATTTTCCCTAACTATCTGAATGGTGAAAGCCTGTTGTCTTGATAGGTTGCCAATGGATACGACCATGAATGCAAAAACTTTATATGGTCTGGGACTTGTGAAAAACCCAGCCATGATTTTCTTATTGTAGCTGTGTTATCAGGCAGGTACACTACATGTAGGAGAAGATATCCCGACCACAATAAGGAAATCTTTGCTGATTTTCTGACCTTAGAAAGGTCCTGCATTCATGGTCGTATCCATTGGCAACCAATCACGACAACAAGACTGTGATTACAAGATATTTAGCAAAAATCTTTAAAACTCTGCAAAATGTTTAATTATTTATATTTGCAAAAATGTTTAACTTTTAATTATCTACAAATTTAAAAATGGTTATGTACATGGGAATACCCCTTTAAGAAAGCCTTACAAGAAACATGCTGTGAATCTACACATCGCTCCTGTCCCGTTTGCCACCCTGGCCCGTAGTCTTTAGTGGAATAATTTTCCCGATAGCCTATTCTTGTCCCAGGCCATTCTGTCAAGAAACGCCTGATGAAGGGGTACCACCCAAAAAGTTGCATATATTATAAAACAGCAAATACATATCAAGCTGGGTATCTTTTGAATGTATACTATTATACTGAATTGGATGTGTCCACTGGAATAAAACATATCACACTTGACACGATTATGTTTGGAGTGCTGTTGAATTCTTCTACTAAATGCAGTGAAACTAGTCATGTAATCCCTTTCAACCAATAAGAGATATATGCAGTGTTTCACATTCAGTTGTACCCAAGAGCTTACTGCTATAATGGTATTAAAGAAATGGCGTCATATAAAAATCTGTCTAGATGCAATTTCTTTAATGTAAGAGAAAACAATTACAGTATACTGTTCTTTCTGTATACTCATCATCATAGGCCAAACACTTAAAATAGGACCTGTCACCAGGTTTCAAAAGTCCTAGGACATATATAATCTGACAGGTGATCTTAGCCAGAGAATTTTGGCATTTTGTTTATCTAAATCCATTCAGCCATTCCAAAAATTATGATGGTGTTGGTGGAAATTAGAGTATATTAGCCAAGTGGGTGGTAACATTGTGGATTCTCTGGGGATGGTGTCTCTGTATACTTTACGTCATGCAGTGTTACTGCCCACTTGACTAGCATAGCCTAATTTGCATCAACAATAAAAGGGGTTATAACTTTAGAATGCCTGAACGTATTTGGATACTGATTTGAATTTACACAATTTCTCAAGTTACATGGATGAGGGCTAAGGAAAGTAACAGTCATTCATTTCAGTGGAGAAAAAAAAACAGCTATTCTTGGTATCAATGGGGTCGATATGTCGTTATTTTTTTTTTTTAAATAACATTCAATAAAACCAATAATTCTTACCATTCAAAAACATCAAGAAATAATTCCTTTTTCTTTTGTCCTGCAACATACAATTTATTCTACTATATTTTAAAAGTAGCATGGGTGGCAGGGCTTAGGTTTCACAAATAACTATTGGACAAAGGCATTTTATCATCAAAGATTTGTAAAAATATCTACAAAATATATTTATAAATGGGGCATATAGAAAAATAATTGTACAGAAACATAATTTGTTCTAAAAATACATTTAAAATAGCATGCCATTATTAAATAGATATATTAATAAGGTTTCCTTTAAATGTTTGTGTCAATCGATGCATGAGCATTAAACCTGTGTGAAGAGTAAGGAGTGGTTGTGCGCATGCGCAGATTAAGAAAATCCTGGCGCGACTACAAGAATATAAGGAATCTCTTGCTGGACTTGTTATTTATCCATCAAAAGGCAACCCAGCAACCAATCGATATGAAGAGGGCATGAACAGCCTGGAGCACCAGAGACGCCCTCGGTGCTCCAGACTGCTCATTTGCATAATAGCTTTTATAAAGATTAATTGAGAACAGAGGGCCAAATTCAGAAAAGGAAACCAACATTAGAATTTGCTGACCCTAAGGTATTTTAATGTTTGTTTATTTAAATATACCCATTCCTGGTGACAGATTCCCTTTAAATGTATTAAAAGGGAGTCTGTCAAGTCCAAAATGTCTCTCAAACCAAACTAATGGATATGCAAATCAGCCTGCAAGTGCACGGGGGATGGGGGGGAGAGCCTCAATTACCAGGTTTACTTAAAGACAATCATGATGCAGTTAGAGGCTGAAAATGTCAATCTTAGCTAAAGGAGAAACATTAGGCACCGATTCCAAAGGAAAGTCAGAGGATTTAGAATTGCCTGTAATAGGGCTGGGCAATTAATTGAAAAATAGCCGACATTATGAGTGAGCTCAATTAATCACTATGAACTTGCTCACGTCGATAGTTTCAATTATTTTCCAACCATGCCATCCTGTCTCACACTGCCATTGGCTAAAGGATTTGTCACTAACTGGACACTATCCAATCAGGATCAGTGATACAGGTGTGCTAAAATGTTTACATTCCCTGGCAGATTTTTTGTTTTTTTGGCCTTTTTTCAGAGAATATAAATGAAAACACAAAAACTTTTTTCTCCACTCATGGTTAGTGGTTGGTTGGAGCCATTTATTGTCAAACTTCTGTGTTTTCTCTTTTTAAATCATAATGACAACCAAAAACATCAAAATGACCCTGTTCAAAAGTTCACATACCCTGGTGATTTTGGCCTAATAACATGCCCAGAAACCAAACCACAGTCAGGTAGACCAACCAAAATTTCGGCCACAACTGCCCGGAAAATTGATCGGGATGCAAAGGAAAACCCAAACATAAATTCAGTTGAAATACAGGACTCTCTGAAAACTATCGCTGTGGCTGTTTCAAGATGCACAATAAGGAGGCACTTGAAGAAAATGGGCTGCATGGTCGTGTTGCCAGAAGAAAGCCATTACTGTGCAAATGCCACAGAGAATCTCGCTTTCAATATGCCAAACAGCACAGATACAAGCCTCAAAACTTCTGGAACAAGGTAATTTGGAGTGATGAGACAAAAAACAAACTTTTTGGCCACAACCATAAACTTACATTTGGAGAGGTGTCACAAGGTCTATGATGAAAGGAACACCATTCCTACTGTAAAGCACGGAGGTGGATCACTGATGATGTGGGGATATGTGAGCTTCAAAGGCACGGGATACTCGGTCAAAGTTGAAGGAAAGATGAATGCAGCACGTTATCAGCAAATACTGGAGGCAAATTTGCACTCATCAGCCAGGAAGCTGCGCATGGGACGTACTTGAACGTTCCAACATGACAACGATTCAAAACACAAGGCCAAGTCGACCTGTCATTGGCTATAGCAGAAGAAAGTGAAGGTTCTGGAATGGCCATCTCAGTCTCCTGACCTCAATATCATTGAGCCACTATGGGGAGGTCTCAAGCTCGCAGTACATGCAAGACAGTCCAGGAATTTACAGGAACTGGAGACTTTTTGCCAAGAAGAATGGGCAGTTTTACCATCTGAGAAAATAAAGAGCCTCATTCACAACTACCACAAAAGACTTCAAGCTGTCATTGATGTTAGAGGGGGCAATACACGGTATTAAGAACTGGGGTATGTGAACTTTTGAACAGGGTCATTTTGATGTTTTTGGTTGTCATTATGATTTAAAAAGAGAAAACACAGAAGTTTTTGACAATAAATGGCTTCATTAACTAAACAAGAAAACTTCCACACAAAGAAAAAATAATAATATAAATATTATAATTCATTAAATACACAATTAAAAATAATACATCGTGGTAGTGGGAGCAAATAACTAATTGACACAAAAGGTTGACAATATCACCAAAAATAACAACACATGCAGGGATCAAAAAACAATAAATAATGCTGAAACACAGAAACCTAAGCACCTGTTGTAATATAAGGCAAAAAATATATGTATTCCAAAAGGAATGAGTACAAATATAAGAATGATTGCCAGCCTTATATAAAAGGAAAAATATTCCAAAATACAATAAATATACAGGGCATAAGCAAATGGTCCCAATAATGAAGAAAAAATTAGGCCCCAAGTGTATCCAAAGCAAATTTGCAATCTCACCAAATACCACGCAAGAAACGCACCCCAACGCACGTTTCGCCAAAACTGGCTTCGTCAGGGGGTGAATGGCTTCAATCAACCAATAACCAGGAGTGGAGAAAAAGTTTTTGTGTTATCATTCATATTCTCTGAAGAAAGGCCCAAAAACCCAAAAATCTGCCGGGGGTACAGTGGGGAAAAAAAGTATTTAGTCAGCCAACAATTGTGCAAGTTCTCCCACTTAAAAAGATGAGAGAGGCCTGTAATTGTCATCATAGGTAGACCTCAACTATGAGAGACAAAATGAGAAAACAAATCCAGAAAATCACATTGTCTGATTTTTTTAAGTATTTATTTGCAAATTATGGTGGAAAATAAGTATTTGGTCAATAACAAAAGTTCATCTCAATACTTTGTTATATATCCTTTGTTGGCAATGACAGAGGTCAAACGTTCTCTGTAAGTCTTCACAAGGTTGGCACACAATGTTGCTGGTATGTTGGCCCATTCCTCGATGCAGATCTCCTCTAGAGCAGGGATGTTTTGGGGCTGTCACTGGGCAACACGGACTTTCAACTCCCTCCAAAGGTTTTCTATGGGGTTGAGATCTGGAGACTGGCTAGGCCACTCCAGGACCTTGAAATGCTTCTTACGAAGCCACTCCTTCGTTGCCCTGGCGGTGTGCTTGGGATTATTGTCATGCTGAAAGACCCAGCCACGTTTCATCTTCAATGCCCTTGCTGATGGAAGGAGGTTTGCACTCAAAATCTCACGATACATGGCCACATTCATTCTTTCATGTACACGGATCAGTCGTCCTGGTCCCTTTGCAAAGAAACAGCCCCAAAGCATGATGTTTCCACCCCCATGCTTCACAGTAGCTATGGTGTTCTTTGGATGCAACTCAGCATTCACTCTCCTCTAAACACGACGAGTTGTGTTTCTACCAAACAGTTCTACTTTGGTTTCATCTGACCATATGACATTCTCCCAATACTCTTCTGGAACATCCAAATGCTCTCTAGCAAACTTTAGACGGGCCCGGATATGTACTGGCTTAAGCAGGGAGACACGTCTGGCACTGCAGGATCTGAGTCCCTGGCGGCGTAGTGTGTTACTGACGGTAGCCTTTGTTACGTTAGTCCCAGCTTTCTGCAGGTCGTTCACTAGGTCCCCCCATGTGGTTCTGGGATTTTTGCTCACCGTTCTTGTTATCATTTTGACCCCACAGGGAGAGATCTTGCGTGGAGCCCCTGATCGAGGGAGATTATCAGTGATCTTGTATGTCTTCCATTTTCTAATTATTGCTCCCACAGTTGATTTCTTCACACCAAGCTGCTTGCCTATTGCAGATTCAGTCTTCCCAGCCTGGTGCAGGTCTACAATTTTGTTTCTGGTGTCCTTCCACAGCTCTTTGGTCTTCACCATAGTGGAGTTTGGAATGTGACTGTTTGAGGTTGTGGACAGGTGTCTTTTATACTGATAATGTCAAACAGGTGCCATTACTACAGGTAATGAGTGGAGGACAGAGGAGCCTCTTAAAGAAGAAGTTACAGGTCTGTGAGAGCCAGAAATCTTGCTTGTTTGTAGGTGACCAAATACTTATTTTCCACCATAATTTGAAATAAATTCTTAAAAAATCAGACAATGTGATTTTCTGGATTTGTTTTCTCATTTAGTCTTTCATAGTTGAGGTCTACCTATGATGACAATTACAGGCCGGCCTCATCTTTTTAAGTGGGAGAACTTGCACAATTGGTGGCTGACTAAATACTTTTTTCCCCCACTGTATGTTAACTTTTTATCACCACTGTATGTGAATAACCAAAAAGAAAATTCAGTGGCATGATGCGAAATAAAAATAAAGGACGCGGTATGTAAAAACGGGAGTGTCCTAAAATAATCTTTCATTAATTGTAATCAAGGCAATATGTTCAATTAATCATGGTTTTGATTAAAGTCATAATTGCCTAGCCCTAGTTTGTAGGCAAATCTGGTAAATCAGGCCCTGTCTCTGATGTGCTTGAGACTGATTTCCATATCCATAAAATGATGATTATCTCTGTATTTCTTCACTGCTATCAGATTCAGGTTAAAGTCTGCAACATCTGTACATTGCGTTTTTTTTTTTTTTTTTTCTGTCATTTTCTTGGCAACGTTGTGAAAGCTTTGGTGGTGATGCCTGCTGCAGCTAAAATAGAATGACAACACTAAATAACCGAATTATCTCCATCCTAGCTTGAATCTAGACCATATAGGATTGTTTCCATAAACTTGTAAGGAGATCTAACTCATAGAGCCAAATACAGCTACATATACTGTATAAGAAGGGAACAATTAACTAGCTAAGCTATGGGCCGGAAAATCAGTACTTACAGATATACATAAAGTATTCTGTCTGGTGGTAAAAACCTATATATTAACATGTAACCTAGATATTAAAGGATACTAATTCATAACATGTATTTTGTGATCAAGCTGTTTTAAATATTAAAGAGAAACTTTTACCATTTCTACCACTTTAAGTTCTTATCTGTTTGTAGGCGCTGCTCCACTGATTTCAGCGGATTTGGAATTTTCTCTACTAGCCTCCACCGTTACCGAACAAAAAACGTTCAGGTCCACATGGGGACATGAACGATGGAGAGCCTGTCCGCTACAAAAGTGGGTACCCGCGGACACCCGCTGACCTCATGGACTATACTGGGGTTTTCCGGGTGTTCGTTCATGCATGACTTCTCTCTGCTGATTTTATTGGAAAATTGTACAACTTTTTATTATACAAATAACAAGATTTGTCTCTCAATATTGGTCTATAAGTGGCCAACCCCTTTAACTGATGTAAAGATACGTAATGTTGGAGGTGGTGAAAGGTCCTCTTTATAGGATACTAATTTATAAAACCTATTTTGTGATCAAACTGTGGATTTATAGGTGCAGATTGTTATAACATGTGTGGATGGGGGGTTTATAAATCTCATCCACATGTACAGTATTGCACTGTAAATTATGTAGTTTTTTCTTCTTTACTGTTTTTGCTGCGCTGCCCTGAATTACGTATTATGATTTGGCATATGCTGTAGTTGTATATTTTCTACACAAGTCTTCTGTGTGGTAGCAAAAGCCTGTCTGGAGAAAATGTTATATAGTATAAACACATTATTAGCCATCGTATTAATGTCTAATTGTCTGTGTAGCGGCTATGTAGTGCTACATTTTTATGTACCCTATAGGCTTCTTTAAGATTAGTTCAAACTATCTTTATGTGTAGATTTCAAAATATGACAACATAACATATTTCCTAATGATGACATTCTATACAAGAGAGGAGTTGTAGCCTTTTTGTATGTAGCAGATATTTAGAACAAAACAGACCTTCACCAAAGAAATGTCCTGATAAACCTAGAGTTGCAGATTAGGGCTCTTCCAGATGAAAGAAAGCTGTTTCTGTAGTGACACCTGGTGGAGGTAGCTACCCAATGTCTTACTACATGACAAAGAGCATCTACAAAATGAAACGGAGAAGGCTCTTGGTTTTGCTAATATTTGTAGTCATGTTGCAATGCCAGACATTGACTATAGGGTAGCTACCTCCACTAGGTGGCACTACAGATGCAGCTTTCTTCTATCTGCCAGAGAGCTAACCCAGGGAGCACTGTTTGATTTATAAGACTTCCTGCATCTGCTCTCGCGCTCTACACAAGGAGGAACAATACCCAAGCCCAAATGCTTTACCCCGGACCAGTATAAACCCAGAACACACATCTTTCCCCAAAGATTCCCAGTGACTGGGAAAAATTTGGATTATCGATAAATATCCATTTAAGATACTGAAGTGATGATGCCACTTGTGCCTGATCAATATTCTTTTTAAGGCAGGGTTCACACTACTGTTGATGTCCGTTCTGATAGTGTCTGTTAAAAAAAGAAAAAAAAAAAAAAACGGACACCTATCATAACAGACATTAACGGACACTAACTGATGTTAATGTGTCCGTTTTTTAACTGATCCAATTAATGGATTAGTTAAAAAAACTGACACATTAGCATCAGTTAGTGTCCGTTTTTTAACACTGTCCGTTTTTTTTTGTTTTGTTTTTTTTTTGCTTTCTGAGTATGTGCAGGAAAAAAACGAACATAAAATAACGGACAGTAAATAATAGACAGATGGCTATCAGTTACTGTCCGTTATAAGTCCGTTACCCATAGACTTCAATGTTAAAAAAATAACGGACACTTGCTGTCCGTCAAGAATCCGTTTTTTTCAAACAGGCAAAAAGTCCTGCATGTGCGATTTTTTTGTCCGCGAAAAAATAACGGACTTCTGATGGATTTGGTGTAAACGGACACAAAAGGACACAATATAAAAACCCATTGAAATGAATGGAAATTTTAACGGATTTCTGACAGTTCAGCTAGTGTTCAATGCTAAAATCTTGTAACGGACAATAGCAACGGACACTACTGACGGTCACCAATGGTAGTGTCAACGCCCCCTAACAATTTATGATGATGAACTGCCTCAGAGAAAAGCTATCCCAGTTGCCCTCAGCAACTACATTGAACTTTAACCTTCTAAACCAAAGCACTTCTCAATGGTTGTTATGGGTGTGGACACTATACCTCTAAGACAGTTTTCATACATAAAGCCCAACCATTAAAAACTATGTTGTGATTGTTGTGATTATTGATACTGGTTGCATATTTGGTTATTCTAGGTCACCCATATTGGGGTGACGGATACATGACCTTATGTGACGTATTACTAGAATACTTCTATATAAATAGCTGTTGCTTCACTGTATCAGACATGATATTAGCCTTTTTAGACCATGAACTGCCAGCAAACATAAATTATTTTTTAGTATTTATAGGATCCACCTGACCATTCTCATTTTTGTATTGAAGGATATATCATTTTGTAATATAGTTTAGAATCACACTTATCATTTTCAGCATGTTTATAGAGATAGATTCTTAGTCAATAAGAAACCACGACTGTGCTGTCTTACCAGATGGCCAAACCTCCATGTCACTTCCCAGAATTTCTATCTATAACAGGTGTATTTGTGATGTCCTGTCATATAAAGATTCATTACTGGATGCAAGATCCAATGTCTATGTAATAAGCCTTAGTCATGGCTGTGTGTGGCTACATGTTACATTGCATCTGCAACTCTTTCCTGTTGGTGGATAGACGAGGATGTGGTTTGGAAGACCAGGGATGGGTTGTGACTAGAGATGAGCGAATCGAAGCTGACGAAGTGGAATTCGATCCGAATTTCAGGAAATATTCAATTCGCATCGAATCCGAATTTCCTCACGCTTCGTGGTAACGAATCACATTTAGCTCAAAATGGCTGCTGTACATGTTAGGACAAGGGGCAAGGAACTCTGGGGACGCGGGATCACCCACAATGCCATGCGTGCAGCCAATCAGCAGCCAGCCCTGTGATGTCACAGCCCTTTAACCCCTTTGCGAGCGCACACGGCATGTTTGATCGCTGCATTCAAGGTTTTAAAACCCCTGATCGGTTATGGAGCAGGGGTTTTAACACCTTGGACGCTGCGGTCAAACATGCCACTATTTTGCCGCCCACCCCCGCTCTCTGTAGCCAATAAATAGCTGTTTTTGTTATGCGATTCGCCGCAATTTAATTTGGATTGAATAGAATCATATCACTAAATTTGGCGAAGTTGCCAAATCGAATTTTTGAATATTTCTCTAGTTGTGACCAGGGCACATACGTAGGTGCAGGTCTGTTGTTCTGCCTGGTTTTTGAACTGATGTTTCCTACACCAGTCCTAATATAGGTCTCGTGCACCTGAATTATTGAGAGACTCCAGACTCTTAGTAAATCTGGCACACACCTGTGCTTCAGGATGAAACACTGAAACCCTTTTCCACAGCGTATTTCTGTACAATGTGTGGATAGGATTAAGGCAAAAATATGAAGAATGTAAAAGGTTGATGTTCAGTCATAAAGCGAGTAAGAAATATGATTAGAACCAGTGAACATCTAAAACGTAACTTTTATTGTGGGCTATATACATACTAAAATAACTAATAAAACATCATGTGATTCTTAATGTCAATGTGCTGTGTGCACATACTCTGAAAAACTACTGATAAAATAGTCAATAGTAGATATACATTATCTGCCTCTGTTGATGCAAAAAACAACATAGTAGATAGCCTCAATCTCCCTGATGAGCAGTAGCTTACCTGCAGCGAAACCCGTAGAGAGTATACTTCTGGCACTATCGGGAGGTAGTTAGACTAGGTATATAAAACTAGGGGAACTACAAATATTATAGATATCGGTATGTGCTGTATGAGTATTTCTTATCCATGTGTAACCTTATGACAAGACAGAATGGTGCTGAGTGGATGGGCTAACTAACTATCCCTGGATAGGGTATGTTATCATATTGCTCGCACCCTCACACCATTAGCCTGGCATCTTAACAGTGTATCATATGGTCACAAGGGAATGATATACTACTAAGGGATATACATAGATCCGCCGATGTCTGCAAAGTAGGTGATTCCTCATCCCCCTGTATGTTATTTGCATCATCTAGAGGTGGATGAGTTTAACCAATATATCAATCTCTGTGCTGTAAAATGTAGCGTTTTTTTTCCCCACTGTGTTTCTGCAATAACCAAAAACACTGTATTTCTTCAATGTGTGGCCTCAGCCTAAGGTAGAATTTACCTTACTTTAGCTATGATATAAAGACTACCCCCCCCCATTCTCCATGCATGCTGAGTAAGATCTTAGAACAGTACATTATCTGCCTCCTAGGAATCCATAACATAGAAAGATTTTTAAGATTCTTTACGGGAAGGATTCCTGTGATAAATATGAATTCCTAGAAGGCTGCTGCTCAGAATACAGTGGGGAGCCATACAAGAGCTGTACTCAACAACCTATACAGCAGATTTGCATCAGTAAGTAGATTTAGCCTAAATTTACAATACACTTGAATGGGAGGAAGATTTGGCTGTCAGTACACCCTCAAAAAGTAATATATTTAGAAAAAAGACACAATATTTTCCATGGGCTATGATGGCGAATGGCAAAATGAACCTATTTCTGAAGTCACATCTGTGTGAACATGGAGCAAAGCCTTGCTCAAACCTTCCAAATTATTCTAAACTGCTTCAACTTATTACAGTAGCCTATGCAATAGAGCATTTAACTGTATTATGTTAAGTGGCTGGGAAGGAGATGACATTTAGTCCTCGTGCAAAGAAGATGAGTACAGACAAGGAAACACGGTTCTCATTTCCACACTAGTAGCAAGCAGCAGGCCAGAATCAGTAATGTGCAGTGGATGCAAGCATGTTCACCCCAAACTCTACCTTCTTTTTCATCATCAGTAAATCTTGGTAGGCATTGGAACGCAAGAATCGTGCATAACTATCACTCTTCATGAGTTTGTAGATGTGTTCCTGCAACAGAATACAGATTGTCAAATTAAACCCACAGAAAGAACACTCAATTCCATGCATAAATCCTCCTTTTCATTATATATAGCAAACTGTGTCATCCCCTGCTGTTCATATGGTGATACTGATAGCAGACTGTAACACAGCATTGACTAGAAGATAGTCATCATGGCAACTAAAAAAAAAAATAAATAAAAAATCAATCCTGTCAACCATGTTTGGTGTCATGCTGTATGAAGCTTTTACTGAGGAAGTGGAGTGAGGCCTGATGGGACTACTGGAGAAACAAGAGGGGGGAGCAGTCACTAATGGGGAAGTAAGGGGGCTGCATGGCGAGAGAAGAAGTGGAGGGGCTGCTGTCACTGCTGAGAAAGTGCAGTGCTCTGTGACTACTGGAAGCTGGGTTGGGGCTTGCCATGTCTACTGTGAAAGTGGGGAGAGGTTGCAGTATCTAAAAAAGTAAAATTTTCATCTAGCTAACTTATATTTATTATACTATATTTATTATACTATATAGTATACGATATAATCTTCTACTTCTTTTACTTGGTTAAAATGTTTTCTGTAAACTCATTCAGTAAATAGCTGTTAAAACTAACACCCCTTTCTATATTAAAAATTCGTCATTAAATCAAGGTCTTTAATCCCATACCTGTGCATCCTCAAATGTGTACCTCCCAGGATCTTTAACATTTTGGCTTGTCTTCTCAAAACTGTGGGAGTCTAAATTGATGGCACTTTGCGCCCCAGGGGCCAGAAACTCTTGCCATATTTCCTCTACCCTTTTCGGTACTTCCTGTAAAGGTTGCCTCTTCAGATCTTGGACAACCAGCCAAAACCTTTAACATACATAAAAATGCAATTTTACAGTTAGACTCTGCGTTGTATTAGCATGACTGAAGAAACAATGTTGCCATCTAGTGGAAAGGGATGTGAATCGTTTTCTCCATATAGTACATAGCACCGTCTATTATATAAATATTAAGAATTTTGTTTCCTAGGGCAATTGTTATATGGATTATTAAAAAGAACAAATGAGCTAGGTAATCCACACAATGAAGTGTGTAAAGAGGATCTGATCCAGGCAAATATACTTAAAGTGACCCTCAGGTTCACAATAAAAATTCTAAGTAAACACTTAGTGCATAATGAAAATACCTGTTGGCCTCCATTCCCCTATTTCCAGCACACCCTTCATTTCTGTAAAATGGCCACCACCTTCTCAAGCTGCCATTTTAAAGAAATGAAGAGGGGGTTGGGAATCATAGAAACCACATCGGAAAGATTTAGGCTAGATTCACACATGAATAATGGCTGCGTGAGGTCACACGCCAGCATTAATTTTAAGGTTAGTAAATGGGGGCTCTCCACATGAGCATTATTTTGAGGGTCTGTTGTCATGGACTGTCAAAATATGGGTCATGTCCTATTTTTGGTCGTTTTCACGGATCCCTCCATACACTGAAAAGTATGGGGGATCCGTGAAAACGGGTGTCCCTTGGTTGCAAGACGTGTGTGAAAAATGTACTTTTTGCACCTCTTATGTATGAATTTAGCCTAAGAAGGAGGGCAGTGGCAATGTTCCCTTTAAGCTGTGCGCTCTAGAAATGATAGGGTTAAAGCATACTACACCCTGTAGACAGGTGTATGTGTAATGGCATATTAATCTTATTTGCATTTTCTTTAGCAAGTCTTTCCTTTCCGGATTGCCCAGTTTAGAGGGAACATTGGGCACTGGGTAATTTAAAGGGGTTATCCAGCTTCGAAAAATTATCTACAAATACATCCACAGCAGTGCTAAATAACTCACTGTTCTCTTGTGCAGCCTTTTATTGCCTTTATTTTACTTGAGACTCCTTGTTTCACTGTTATTTACATGCGGTGAATCTGTGAAGAAACTACATTTCCCATGATCCATCTGCCTGCACTCACTCTCTGTGTACCCCTCCCTTCTCCACTCTCCCCTGCAATGAAATCACAGATAATAAATGACTTCCACATGTGAGCAGCAAACACAGCGAGTGAGAGCAGGTAGATGAATCATGGGAACTGTAGTTTGTTCACAGATTGTAAATGACATGTCATACAAGGAGACTCAAGTAAAATAAAGCCAAGAAAAGGGTGCACAAGGGACCAGTAAGTATTTAGCACTACTGTGGATGTATTTGCAGAGAATTTCTGAAAGTTAGATAATCTGTTTAATTTTCCATTTATTTGTTTATTAATTTTTATTGTGACCCGGAGAGTTGTTGTAATGTATTTGAGTGAGGTCATTTTACGTAAAATATCCTTTTTGGAATTTGTACATACCATGCAGCCAGTAAAATTTCCACTGAAAACACTGAATTCTGAATGAAATGAAGAAAACACCAGAAATATAAACCAAATTTACTACAGGAAATGAATAAAAGACCCTTTGCTGTTCATTAAAATGTAAAAAGCCTTTCCGAATAAAAATAAGTGATTGAAAAATGACTGATTTCTGTCTGGAACATTGTGGACAGGTTAAAGGGGTTGTCCAGGGAGTATTTTTTCACTTACCTGGTCTGGCGGAATGCTTTTGATGGACCCGGGTTTTCTGGCAACATCACGACCCCTGGGTCATGTGATTGGAGGAAACGCTCGGTTCATCTGGTTATCTGGTTGTTCCACACCCCCGGGGACGCTCCACCCACTGTAGTCAGCCAGCCCCCATAGCATAGGTAATTAATTACCTGTGAGAAGGGGGAAGGAGGGGGGAGTGACTCATGGAGCCAAATGTTGCCTCCAATCACATGACCTGGGGGTCGTGATATCGCAGGAACCCCCAGGTGCATCAAAAGCATTCTGACAGACCAGGTAAGTGAATAAATACTCCCCAGACAACCCCTTTAAGTCTTTCTAATAGTCAAGCAATTACAATAAAAAGAAGAAAAGCAAAAGAGCAAGATCAAATTTTAATTCTCTAACTAGGGTCATAATCGAATTCACTATCTTAAAGGGGTTGTCCAAAATTTCTACTTTCTAAATTTCATAATTCAGCAAACATGTATATTTACCCATATCCCTGGGGCGACATTTTTTGATTATCCGGTGACAATCCGTTTCCCCGTTTCCGGAAATGGAACATCACCATTACTCCCCCCCCCCCCCCGCCTCATCATACTTATCTATCTTCTTCCTGTCCAGATTTCCTTCTGCGGGGAACGGCTCCTCCTCCTTCTGTGTCGTCTGCCCATGCATGCGCAAAAGAGCCGGAGTCCCAGCTTTGCACTGAAGCAGACACTCCATCTCTATTGCGCAAGCGTGGGGGCCCGAAGTAGCCACTCATGCCTGCGCAGTAGAGATGGAGTGAAGGATATAGCAGTGCCAGGACTGCTGTGCATGCGCTGGCAGAGTCTACAAAAGAGGAGGAGCCATTACCCGCAGAAGGAAGTCTGTACACGAAGAAGACAAGTAAGTATAATGGAGTAGGGGGGGGGTGGGCTGAGTTAGTTGGGAAGGGCTAGTAGTGGGCGGGATAGCTAGGAGACAGGGAGGTGTGTTAGAGAGGGAGAGGGGAGGAGTGAGTGTGAGAGCCTACAACTACCATAATGCATTGCATTAGCTAGGGTGGCAGGAAGCTACACCATGTAAACAAATGCAGAAGATGCCAGGCGTTCCCAGAGAAACCCATAAATCACTCAAAACACTGCTAAAGGAATTTGGGTTCACTTATTAACCCATTAATAGCACTAACAGACCTTTATTATAAAAAGATTTTTTGCTCAGAAAACCCCTTTAACTTAAACTTGTCTTCGGCCGGGGCCCCACATAGTGTAAACCCTAAAAAAAAAACGCAGTGTTTTACAGCACCTGCAAAATGGATGGGATTCTGGCTAATTCCATCCACACATTGCAGAAAAATATCATCAGTGGACATGCTGCGATTTCAAAAACTGTTGCGTGTTTGTAAATTGCAGCATGTCAGTTATAGCTATGAAAATAATGGCTGCAGCTCGCTATGTGTGGCCTTAGCCTTAAATAGGTTTCCAGGATTAGAAAAAAATGGATATATTTTTTGAGCTACCTATTGAAATATCCCAAATAATACTCCGGTACACTAGGTCTTTCTTTCACTAAATATATAATTATATGCAAGTAAGAGCTGAAATGTAGACAGAACCATAACATAAATTCACAAACCTGAGGTTTTCAGAACTGAACTCTGACTCCAAAAAGCGAAGGAACTGCTCTCGTCCCACTGGGTCTTTAAGCATTTCATCCAGGGAGAACCCCCACCTCTTCACACGCTGCTGAGTTGGCTCTTTGCTTTTAGTGACAAAAAAAAAAGTAGACATTGATTGTGTTAAAATACTGTCACTTCCATGCTTTTACAATATAGTACAATACTACAAATTGTACTAGATGGAAATAGTATTGAGACCCTTAAAGGAGTATTTCAATCTCACACTTTCACGGCACAGCCACAGGATATGCCATAAATGTGCAACAGATGTGGTCCCACCTCAGGGTCCTGCATTTATATTGAGAACAAAGGGACCCATGAGTGCTTTTCTCCATTCATTGCTAAGGGAGGCTCAAAGCAGTTAAGGCCATCTGTCCCATAAGCATGAATTAAGAGAGCCATGCATGTGTGGACACTTCTGCATTCTCAGCATTAGCAAGATGGTGGCCAGAGGTGAGACCCACATGTGTTGCAAATTTATAGCATATCCTGTACATATGAGATGGGAATACTCATTTATATGGAAATACCCAAAGAGCACTTTCATCAGTCTGGGCGATGAGAAAAGAACTGACTGGTTAAAGGACTGGGGAGCGTTGCAGCAATGGTTTCTGAGCACACGAGTCCCCTTTCCTTTTCACACGCTGCCCCTGCTTTCCAATATCCTTCCTGTACAGCCCCCATTATACTATAGCTGAACTCTTACCTCTCTTGCCCAATTCCCCAGTGTCTTACAAACTGGTCCTTCCCCTGCCCCTCCTGATCCTAGTGATCTGTAGTCAGTCCAGAGTCTCTGGAGTCACATGATGCTGCCTGATTTCAGCCCCACATGCAATCTAATGTCAGACCCAGGAGGAAAGAATATGTAGTTAAGTTGGGGTCCTGGAGCTCTCTAGATACAGGAAGAAGAGAGCAGGGATAAAACAAACCCCCAGATACTGCTAGAGAAGAGGGGAGTGTGGACAAGTGATGTGAAGTAAGGATCTACCCATGCTAAGGAGATGGCATGAGCAGCAGTTGATACACAGGTTGTGCATGGCAAGACAAGAAAAATTGTACATTCTATGCACCTTGCTGCAAGTACATAAAACTACAAATAAGGGTATAGTTCACTCAAGGTTGTCACTTTTGCTGTCTGGGGATAACTATTGGCAGAGAAATGCCTTTTCCAATCTCTTCTATTATACTTGGCAATCAGTCTGCCTAATACTGTTCACCATATAAACAAATGTCCAGGGAATGTCTATTCCTTGTACATCAGATATAGGCACCAGACAGTCACTGATCAATATTTGCCTAGTCTAATGCTGTACATACAGTACTAAATATATGTTGGGCAGAAACCAACGTAACATGGACATTGTGAAAGTAAGGAGCATCAGCATACACAATGTCCTGACGCTGACTAGTATCTCCTACATTCTTGTTCTTCTGTCCTTATTTGCTTCTCTTGCTTACAAAGCACCAATATATTCTTCAGTGCTTTACAAAAGTTCTCATCATTGTCCCTAATATGGCTCACAATCTAAGGTCACTATTGGTATGTCTTTGGAGTGTGGGGCGAAAACTCAAATTTGTTGTGCAAGCATATAAAGAATTATTATTGAAGGGAATAATTGTCTGCTATTGTCAGTCGTCAGGAGAAGTCATCATTACAGTTTGGGTCAGATGAAAAGAAAGGGAAAGAGGACAAATCATTACCTGTGAGTCACTAGGTAGTTGCATATGATCAGTGCTGGATTTTCTTGTACAGTCCGTAGTGTTTTAATACTCTGAGGTGCAATTTGTCTAATCTTCCTAGGGCACCAAAATATTTTGTACAGGCCCACCTCTGTATCAACCTCTAATTTTTAAAAATCTAAATCCCTGTAGTTAGATTTACTATAACCCTCAATGCCATTTCTTATTAGATAAGCTTTCGGCCCTCTTTTAAATGCTGATATAGTTTCTGCCATTACTACCTCTTGAGGTAGGGCATTCCATATCTTGACTACGCTAACTTTAAAGAACCCTTCCCTATATAGAGGTCTAAACTGACTTTCCTCCATGATAAAGAATATTCCCAATCTTTTGCACACTTTTAGGAAAGAATAATTCAGACTCCAGTTCTTTGTAATGATCGCTCATATATTTGATACATACAGTACATATGAGATTACTTCTAAGGATATATGCACATGACTATGTGCATGTATGGGTCAGTAAAAAACAGAAGAGACAGCATATGGATGGCATGCATCATTCCACTGACCCATACATGTGAGTGAATAAGCCTGGACCACAAAAGGGAAAAGATTAGCATCTGCCCTGTGCATTGTAGAATGGACTCACGGTCCGCACACCGACCTGTGAAAATCACATTGTGTTCATGCAGCCATAGAAATGAATTGGCAAGTGTACTATATGTTAAATAATGGATAGCACTGATTGGGTGATAAAATTTAATGTGCTTCCCATTCCCCTTTACTCAGATAGGATTTTTTATTTTTTTGTACTGACATATTTTGTGCACTACCAGCGCTACCCTCTACCCCCTCATACCCCTTGTGTTGGTTTATGGTTTTTAGACCTTTTTATTCCCTGCTTTTTATTTTTATACATAATGACTTTTCTTGTCTAGCAGTTTCTCTGACTTGTGATTATATTTCCTTGCATTTTTAAGCCATTTTTTATGATTGTATTGATGCCCTTCGTATTTTCTGTTACTGCTATTATTCAACAAATACCTTTCAAACTATAAAAAATGGATAGCACACAATGAAAAATGCAGTCGTGTGCATGGCACCTAAGGAGCCTTTTTCCTAATGTATCAAGCCTGATTTTTTTAGTCTCTTATTATAAGTGACACCATACATCTGAATTAATATTCTAGTTGCCTGCCTCTGAAACCCCTTCAGCCCTCCTACAGTGGGGAAAATAAGTATTTAGTCAGCCACCAATTGTGCAAGTTTTCCCACTTAAAAAGATGAGAGAGGCCTGTAATTGTCATCATAGGTAGACCTCAACTATGAGAGACAAAATGAGAAAACATATCTAGAAAATCACATTGTCTGATTTTTAAAGAATTTATTTGCAAATTATGGTGGAAAATAAGTATTTGGTCAATAACAAAAGTTCATCTCAATACTTTGTTATATATCCTTTGTTGGCAATGACAGAGGTCAAACGTTCTCTGTAAGTCTTCACAAGGTTGGCACACAATGTTGCTGGTATGTTGGCCCATTCCTCCATGCAGATCTCCTCTAGAGCACTGATGTTTTGGGGCTGTCGCTGGGCAACACGGACTTTCAACTCCCTCCAAAGGTTTTCTATGGGGTTGAGATCTGGAGACTGGCTAGGCCACTCCAGGACCTTGAAATGCTTCTTACGAAGCCACTCCTTCGTTGCCCTGGCAGTGTGCTTGGGATCATTGTCATGTTTAAAGACCCAGCCATGTTTCATCTTCAATGCCCTTGCTGATGGAAGGAGGTTTGCACTCAAAATGTCACGATACATGGCCCCATTCATTCTTTCATAGTCTTTGCCATAGTGAAGTTTGGAGTGTGACTGTTTGAGGTTGTGGACAGGTGTCTTTTATAATGAGAACAATTTCAAACAGGAGCCATTAATACAGGTAATGAGTGGAGGACAGAGGCGCCTCTTAAAGAAGAAGTTACAGGTCTGTGAGAGCCAGAAATCTTGCTTGTTTGTAGGTGACCAAATACTTATTTTCCACCATAATTTGCAAATAAATTCTTAAAAAAATCAGACAATGTGGATTTTCTGGATTTGTTTTCTCATTTTGTCTCTCATAGTTGAGGTCTACCTATGATGACAATTACAGGCCGGCCTCATCTTTTTAAGTGGGAGAACTTGCACAATTGGTGGCTGACTAAATACTTTTTTTCCCCACTGTACATCCCTTTTAGAATATAGGATTTGTTGGGGTCACAACAGCTCTTGCAATATTTTGTTGGGTGTGTATGATTCCCAATTAAATTTAAGTACTGGATTTTCTTGGCCAGATCACAGGGTATCCCACATGCTGGAGGCCAGGAAAAATCGGCTATAACTCCACAACTAATGAACACATTTGAATGAAGTTTGGTCAAAATATGTATTACTCCATGAGACTCTGGAACTCCTCATATGCTGGAAATGTGCTCTGTTTGTGATTGAGTATAAACTTGACGCTCCATATTGCTGAAAGATGTTGTACGCATGTCTGGTGTCACTGCAGCAATTTCTTGGCTGGGGCCAAAGTCTCTAAAAATGATCCAATCTCCCCAAAAATGCTGAAATCTAAGATATGGAAGCATTGGAGGTGTGGCAAGTCACTCCATCCTAAAGGTGGCCAATGCTAATTTACTCATCATCCAATTGATTTACAAATGCGTGGTAAACCTCATGCACTGCACTGGTCACAGTACTGTTAAAAAAGGTTGGGCCCGATTATATGTTGCGATGACTTTCAGCTATCCACATCTGTTTATTCTGAAAAATTGCATAGCCTGAAAAGTGAAGCCATTCTTTACCTATAAACTATGTAACAAGAATACTCTTAGAAGCATTATTGGTAACAAATGCTTCAAACTAACTGCAGTAAACAAGGCGTTTGTTTTTATCAGGACCTTTCATTTCATGCACTGCAGTCACTTCATATGTATGAAGACGGTTTCTTTTTGTAGCCGTTTCACACGTGCCCTTGAATATCCCCATCTGCTGAATCAATTTGTGTAAAGACGTTCTTGTAGAAGTCAACAACCTGTCTTTAATGTTCTGCACCATTTCATGTGTGCTTAACCATAAACGGAGGACACTTCCAACACATGTTCCTGATTCTCACTAAGTAATGAATGCTTTGATTGAAATTTATAAAACTGTATATTTTATGAAACTTTTCAGGGTCTCCAGTAAGTGGGACTCCACCCTGTGTAGAAAAATATGATACTAAATATTTTAGTAATAAAATGATGAAAACCAAAAGTTATGATCTTTCCCTCTGGTTATGTAACTTTTGCTAATAAACATTTACATAAACATGAGATATAAACACAAACACATTTACATAAAAATAAACATAATCCCCGTGTAATATTTGCAAATTAAGACTAGAGCCCCATGTTGCATAAACACAGCATTTTTGCAGCTGCAGAAACGCCGCAGAAAAATAAACTGCATTTTCCAGTATCTGCAAAGTGAATGAGATTCTGGCTAATCCCATCCTCACATTGCAGAAAAAATCTGCTGCGGAAAACTGCATTTTCAAAAATATCAGTGTTTTTGAAAATCGCAGCATGTCAATTACACCTCTGGAAACACTCACGTTTTCCCTGTAGATTTAATAAAAAACTCAGCAAAAACACAATGAAAAACATGATGTGTTTTTTACTGCGTTTTGCTATATGGGGCCTAAGGTTAAGGCCCCACGTTGCGGAAATGCAGCTTTTTTTGTTGCAGATTTTGCTGCGGTTTTTGTGCCAAAGCCAAGAATGGCTACAAAAGGAATGGAAAATATAAAGGAAATTCTTATACTTCTACCTTCTGCTCAATCCACTCCTGGCTTTGGCTCAAAAAACTGCAGCAAAATCTGCAACAAAAAAAGCTGCGTTACCGCAATGTAGGGCCTTAGCCTAAGGCTGGTTTCAGACTAACCGACTCTTAGACGTGAAACACGTTCCGTGTCTGCACAAGATTTACCATCCTGAGCACTATGCAGGGAGATGGAATCCTAACATTATAGTTGTCTATGATATTAGGAGTCCCTGCCTTTCCATAAAATACTGTCCAATACTGTAATGACTACGGGACTGTATTTTGCAGAGACGCAGCAACACCTAGCATCATAGAGAACTACAATACTAGGAGTCTGTCTCCCTGCATAGTATAAAGGCAGGCAAATCTTTATTTGTTAGCTAGGTACTAACATAGGGCCTGTTCATACTTTGGAAAATGAAGAGAAATTTGAGTAAGATATGCGTCTCAAATTCCTCTTCATCCCATTCACTTTGCAGGAAGTGTAAAAGGCCACGTTTTTTGCCAAACCGAGGCATTTAAGCCACATTGGGCTTCAGCCTAAAAAACATCCACAATGTTTACCTCATTTCTAAATCCCAGAAAGTTGTGTCATCACTTATCCATGGATTGGAAGGATCAGGCGGGGTAAGGAAAGGATCATACTCTGTGTATTGTTCAGAATAAGCAATAAAGCTGCACAAGACAAAGAAAATTTTGAAGTTATTAAATGTTACACTATATACAAACATGTATTCTTTCACGATGAAAGAATATGTCACCCCCCCCATGTATGCTGTCTATATTACAGAGCTAGTGGGGAGCAGTGTGACACTACCACCTCTGACTGCCCCAAACACCATGTAAGGCTGAGGCCCTACGTTGCATTTTTTGTTGCAGTTTTTGCTGTTTTTTTTTTTTTTTTTTTTTTTTTTTAGCCAAAGCCATAATGGCTACAAAAAGAATGGGAAACATAGAGAAAGTACTTATACTTCTACTATTTGATCAATCCACTCCTGGCTTTGGCTCAAAAAACTAACAAAATCTGCAACAAAAAAAGCTGCATTTCCGCAACGTGGACCCTTAACCTAAAGTGAGGCTTGTTCTAGATCACTAATAGAGGTCTAATGGTTGGACGGGTCCAGATGTATGTGTCACGGGACAGTGATTTTGTAATGTATCACAAAGTGATATGCTAGACATGTCTATTTGCGGACACCCAGTGGTTGTGTTTTGATGTGCAGAATGTCTAGGTTTTTTCTAGCATGTTGTGATAGTAGACTGAATGGTTTAGTGAGAAACTGGAGTCAGCAGTGAAATTCTGCTACAGAGAAAATTATATTTTTTTTTTCTATTTCAATAGATTTTTATTGAATTAGTCAAACAAAAAACAGTAAAACAAAACAACAGTCCAGTAGCTGATGTGTACTGTAAAGGACAACCAAGGTAATCAATGTTAACATAAAGAACATCGTTCAGACATAGAATTTCTTATAAAGATAATAAAACGACTAAGACCATAGGGAGGGGGGGAAGGAAGGGGGAAGAACACATAACTAGGGTAGGTAAGACATAGGCCCATCAAGACAAACATTAGAACACAAATAAAGAAATAAGTAAGTAATACAGGACCGGATGCACCAGTCCAATCAGAAAAAGCGAGGCACTCGTATTCAGGGCACCAGAGGCGGATAAGCTATAATCCATTTTTCCCAGTTAGTCTGAAATGTATCCCGGCTACCATTCCTGCTTGCATACATCTGTTCAAATTGGCAATTAGTGGTGACTATAGTTATCAGTTCTGACAAGGATGGGCAGGTGCCAGTCTTCCATTTGCGGGCTATCAACAATTTCACGGCTCCAAGGACTGACTTAGTCTTCTGGAAGGTACAATCAAGAGTCAAGGCCCTATACAGCTGTTTAGTCTTAATAACGGATTGGGGAGGGAACAAAGTTAAAAGATCTACTGCCAGCTGCGGCAAGAGAATTTGCCGCAAGGGATGTTTGTTCAGATAAGAGACCAATCTATTATATGTAAATTCTTCAGAAGTAGGAAGGCTGAATTTTTCCCTAAGCATTACAAATGGTACTATGCCATCGTGTAGATAGAGATCAGAAACGGACCAGACTCCACACTTATTCCATACACCAAGAGCTATATGGGGTATCTTATGTGAGAGGTACAGATATAGGAACGTTTAAAGACACCCTAGGTGTAGAGCTGTCAATAACAGCACATAGTGAGTTCCAAGCTGCCATAGTAGCAGCGACTGCGGCGGAGTAGAAGAGGGAAGTCCGTCCCTCTTAAAGATAGTAAACGGTCCTTCCAGTAGGTCACCTGCGCTAAATGGGATTCCATAGCAGGCCACAGCTTATCATGGCTAGTGGTGAGCCAGTATTTAATTTATCCTAGTACAATAGCAGTGTAGTAGCTAGACAAATTTTGAACTCCCATCCCTCCATGAGCCCTATCCTTTGTCAGTATGGAAAGAGCAACTCTTGGCTTACGATTACCCCAAATAAAGCTAGACATTTGTTTATGGAAGTCATTAAAGACATGGCGAGGCATAGGGACCACTAGCGTGCGTAAGTAATAAAGAATTTTCGGAAGGATCAGCATTTTATATAATACTATTCGACCCATCCAGCTATTCTCACACCTAGCCAGGTCATTCAGTTCTTGCTGTATAGAGGACAATAGCCCTGGGAAATTTGCCTTAACCAACAATCCAGGGTTAGCTGTAAGCTTAATGCCTAAATATGATATAGCGTGGGGGCACCATTGATAGGGGGAAGTGTTTTTAATATGTTGAAGTGTTTTCGAAATATTCATCCCCAATAGTTGGGACTTAGCCTCATTGACTTTATAATATGACACAGCCCCAAAGTCAGATAAAAGCCGTGATACAGAGGCAAGAGTGGTATTCATGTAAGTAAGTGAAAGGATCACATCATCTGCAAGTAAACTAATTTTATGGTCGCTAGACCCCAATCGTATGCCCAGAACATCTCTATGCGTTCTGATAGTAATGGAACTCTTGTCGGAAGCTAACAAAAAAATTAAAGGGGATAGGGGGCACCCCTGCCTAGTACTGTTCACAATAGAGAAGGGCCGGGACAGCACCCCATTCGCCAAAACTCGAGCGGATGGCGTGGAGTACAAAGAAAATGACATTTGAAACCATATACAAATTATACATATTAAGTTTTTGGTACACCCAGGGTGTGGATTCAACCACCTGAGCACCAATTGTCAGTACAGAGATCTTCATACCCTCCCTCACTGCTTGATTTACATGTCCTGCTGGAACCTTCCTTACGGGTCCCTATAGCATGTGCAGTACTGCCTGCTTTCTTTTTCCCTGGCGTCCACTGCCATACTGTACATGTGCCAGACTCTGAACCTAAATTTTATATGAATTTAAACTTCATTTTGTCTGTAGCAATACAAGACACCAAAGATATGTATAAATCTCATGAAAAAACATTTATAGCCTATCCTAAATTTCCAATATGCATTGCACTGATTCTGTATGGACTATACCATCTCATGTTTGGGGACTTTGAGATACAGGCAAGAAGCGTGTATAGCATTTTTTCATTGCTTACTGACAGCTATTAAAAAAGCAATACTTACCTGCAGCACTTGAAAGAGGTACAGCTGTGTTTTCACACTGTGGTAAACCAAATCAAAAATGTGACATTCCGACTATTTGTGAACACAGTGGTGCATTTTTCAATGGCTGCCAGTAAGTAATAAAATAAAAGTATGCACACTGCTTGCCTGCACTGTCTCACAGTTCACATACACTAGATACTACAGACTGTAATATTCGCATAGAAGACGAAAGCAGTGTTGGTGTTTTTGCTAGCTAGCCACATTGATGACAGTCACAGTGTGACATACACAGGGAGTCCACCAAAGTTCCCATGTTTCTGCTGCTGCAGACGGATTTGACATGACAACAGGCAGTAGCAAGCAAGTTACAAGAAAGCTGGGCTCCTATTGGCAGGTACTTTGTAGCAGTTTTGAAGCACAAAAACATAATTTAGAGCAAATAATATGTTTTACACTTTGGCTACCATATGAGCAACTTACCTGTCAGCTACTTTGGACATCTTTAAACAATGTCGATCTATCTGAACATTCAGAAAATCTATCTACAAACAAAACAAAACACATCTCACATTAGTTCATTTTAAAAGTGCATATATATATTATCTTTAATGTTCCAGCATTGGTTTATATCGCTATTTAGTCACCAAAGATAAATTACACCATCTTTCTAGTATATTTTGATTATATTTTTTGCTGTTTTTTACTACTTAGTCTGTTTTTCTTCAGTGTAGTTTTTTTTTTTTTTTAATGTCTATAGCTGTCATTAGTTTAGGAGCTTACTGAGTAACTTTTAAAGTGTATGAATCATATGCAGCAAATTTCTAAACTCCCCCTTGTGGGCACTACCAAACAACAGGAATTTTATCATTTAAGGCATAGTGAGCGAGCAGGATAAAAGTGATGTGGGATAAAGCATTGCGTTTTTTCTCGAAGTGCTTTTCACAGAAAGTGATAGGAGATAACTTACCTTCAAGAGAAAACCCATTTAAGGGTGGATTCACACTCGTGGCGGCACTCCGTCCACCGCGAATGTGGCCTAAATGTCGGAAAACTGGATAAGGACTGGATAGGGAAAGGTTTGAGACGCTTTGCTTAAAAACCCATTCACTTGAATGGGTTTTTAAAGTAATGCACCAGTGTGCGCTTACACCTTCTGTGCCGCGAAGCGGTTTTTTTCATCGGACACAAAGTCCTGCATGTTCAACTTTGTTTCCGACTAAAAAAAACGGTTTTGCGGCACAGAGGGTGTAAGTGCACACTGGTGCATTACTTTAAAAACCCATTCAAGTGAATGGGTTTTTAAGCAAAGTGTCGCAAACCTTTCCCTATCCAGTCCCTATACAGTTTTCCGACATTTATGTCGGATTCGCGACGGACGGAGTGCTGGCGCAAGTGTGAACCCTCCCTAAGGGATGGATTAAATAATTTGGAGCTCTGCATAAGAAAAATAGATGTGACCACTATAAAAGGTATATTAAAGGGGCTGCCCTACTAACCAGTGAAGAGACTGCAGCAATCACTGGAGCACTGGGTTCTCTACAACAACTCAAGTAAAAGCATCAGTACAATAAGTAATCTTTTTTTTAGCTTAAGAATGTATAACTGTGTACAGGGAATAGCAGATCTCACTTATTAAAGGTGTTTTCCTAGCAGTAAGGATCTTGCAGATACTTTTTTTCCCCCACTGTATTTAGTCAGCCAACAATTGTGCAAGTTCTCCCACTTAAAAAGATGAGGCTGGCCTGTAATTGTCATCATAGGTAGACCTCAACTATGAGAGACAAAATGAGAAAACAAATCCAAAAAATCACATTGTCTGATTTTTTAAGAATTTATTTGCAAATTATGGTGGAAAATAAGTATTTGGTCACCTACAAACAAGCAAGATTTCTGGCTCTCACAGACCTGTAACTTCTTCTTTAAGAGGCTCCTCTGTCCTCCACTCATTACCTGTAGTAATGGCTCCTGTTTGACATTGTTATCAGTATAAAAGACACCTGTCCACAACCTCAAACAGTCACACTCCAAACTCCACTATGGTGAAGACCAAAGAGCTGTGGAAGGACACCAGAAACAAAACTGTAGACCTGCACCAGGCTGGGAAGACTGAATCTGCAATAGGCAAGCAGCTTGGTGTGAAGAAATCAACTGTGGGAGCAATAATTAGAAAATGGAAGACATACAAGACCACTGATAATCTCCCTCGATCAGGGGCTCCACGCAAGATCTCACCCTGTGGGGTCAAAATGATCACAAGAACGGTGAGCAAAAATCCCAGAACCACACGGGGGGACCTAGTGAATGACTTGCAGAAAGCTGGGACTAACGAAACAAAGGCTACCGTCAGTAACACACTACGCCGCCAGGGACTCAGATCCTGCAGTGCCAGATGTGTCCCCCTGCTTAAGCCAGTACATATCTGGGCCCGTCTGAAGTTTGCTAGAGAGCATTTGGATGTTCCAGAAGAGTATTGGGAGAATGTCATATGGTCAGATAAAACCAAAGTAGAACTGTTTGGTAGAAACACAACTCGTCGTGTTTGGAGGAGAGTGAATGCTAAGTTGCATCCAAAGAACACCATACTTACTGTGAAGCATGGGGGTGGCAACATCATGCTTTGGGGCTGTTTCTCTGCAAAGGGACCAGGACGACTGATCCGTGTATATGAAAGAATGAATGGGGCCATGTATCGTGAGATTTTGAGTGCAAACCTCCTTCCATCAGCAAGGGCATTGAAGATGAAACGTGGCTGTGTCTTTCAGCATGACAATAATCCCAAGCACACCGCCAGGGCAACGAAGAAGTGGCTTCGTAAGAAGCATTTCAAGGTCCTGAATGGCCTAGCCAGTCTACAGATCTCAACCCCATAGAAAACCTTTGGAGGGAGTTGAAAGTCCGTGTTGCCCAGTGACAGCTCCAAAACATCACTGCTCTAGAGGAGATCTGCATGGAGGAATGGGCCAACATACCAGCAACAGTGTGTGCCAACCTTGTGAAGACTTACAGAAAACGTTTGACCTCTGTCATTGCCAACAAAGGATATATAACAAAATATTGAGATGAACTTTTGTTATTGACCAAATACTTATTTCCCACCATAATTTGCAAATAAATTCTTTACAAATCAGACAATGTGATTTTCTGGATTTGTTTTCTCATTTTGTCTCTCATAGTTGAGGTCTACCTATGATGTCAATTACAGGCCTCTCTCATCTTTTTAAGTGGGAGAACTTGCACAATTGGTCGCTGACTAAATACTTTTTTACCCCACTGTAGGTGATAATTGTCTTTTCTGCAAAAATCCATCTACACTCATTAACATAAGGCAACACACTCAGATAGAAGTGTTGAATTGCCACAAGAGAGTGTAAAATTCCTTCCCCTGCTGCCCTTTGAAAAGGCTCTCAGAGGCTACTTTTGGATAGCTTACCTCTTGGTGAGAGATTGGTGATTGCTAGACATGCCTCTACAATGCACTCCAAGATATTTAGCCCAGTTGACAAGCTTTGAGATGGAGCACATTGATGGACTGAAAGCATAATAGTCTGCTATCTAGACCTAGCTGTTAGGAGGTGTTGGGAGCAGTGGTTATATGAGGACAAAAACATAGTGAACAGGCTTCTGAATGGCCCAGACAGACCACCAGTAGAGACAATTGTTTAATCCATTGACAAGCACTAGCAGCTCCCACAATTTCCTTGTCCACCATCCAGACAAACGTGGCACCTTCATTATACACTAATGTTTCTGCTCCCACTATTTCCAGGTGCTCAGCAGAAGGAAATTTGGTGTCATGGTGCCCATTCTGTGTCCTGCGATCGACAATCAGCCACTGTTGACTTTGTTTACATTGGTGTTGTGAACGAGAAACTTGGACTGCTTTGGATTGGAACTGTATTGTCTTTTGCAATGAATCTAGGTTATGTTTACGATCCACCAACGGTCGGGATAGAGTATGGAAGCCTTATAGTCAATCATGTCTTTGCTGTGGAGAAGCACACTGCCCCAACCACTGATGTGATCATTTCGGGAGTTATCGTATATTACAGTTACCCCTAGAAGTGATATGAGGCACACTAACATCTCAGTGATATGTGCAGGACATCCTGCAGCCACATGTGTTGTCTCTCATGACAGGGCTTCCAACTAGCATTTTTCAGCAGAATAATGCTGACCCACATACAGCAAGGATTTTCCAGGAATGTATCTGCCATATTGCAACACTTTCTTGGCCTTCCCAGTCGCCAGATATATCCCCAATTAAGCTTTTATGGGACCAGTTGGGACACCAGTTTCTGCAACCTATGAGTGTGCAGGATCTACAGGCCAAGCTGTAATATCTATGACCAAATGTGCCGCAGGATACAGAATCTGTATGCCTCCATGCCCACCCATACCTCACCTGTTATCCAGGCTATAGGAGGTCCAACAAGGTAATAGAGCATCCTTTCAGTTGTCCAGTGTTCCCTAATAACCTTATCCTTTTGCTCTAATATTGTAATCTTACATATATCATGGTTACAATCACACATAGAAAGTTTAATTTGATTCCAACAACTTATTAGTGCATTACTTTTTTTGTCAAAGAGTATATTTTACTGATGCACTAACCTGCCTTCGCAAGTCATCTTTTGTCGTTTTCCTAATCACATGAGAAGCCATGTGCACTGGGCTTTGTGACTGCGAGTCCTCTGATACACCATATACAGACTAAATAAAAGACAACAGCATAAAGAAAGATTATTATTTCGATAGACTGACCATCAAAGGCAAAAACAATAATTATATATATATATATATATATATATATATATATATATATATACATACAGTATATATTCAGATATGTGTATGATTGTTATTATAGCAGCAAGTTACTGTCAGCTACATGCTTTTTTTTCCTTCTGGGTATGCTCTTATATATTATATATAAGTGTATCTGTTGTTTCAAAGTTTTCTCACAAATACAAAATGCAAGCTGTAATAAGAATCTTTGTAATATATCTTTTTGTGGAAAAATGCTTCTTTCTCCACTTATCAGACTCCTTCCCCTTGCCTTTGCACTCATTTCTGACCCACAATTCATTGATAAAATCTGTCTTCAGAGAGGCAAAGATGAGACTTTTCAGCTTCACTGAAGGATCAACTTCCAGCTGCTGCCCATAGGAGTTTATAGAGAAGGGGTAAAGGAGAAGAGTGCAACTACAGTGATAGAGAGAAGCAGACACATAACGCAATGGTTCTCCAATACTTTTGTTAATAAAGGTGGATAAACAAGATCTCTTTAGAAGTCTAACAACATATGATTAGAATTCTTGATAACAGATTTTATTTTGTCTGACTTTTCTTTGTTTGAAGATCTAAAGAAGAAACTGTTTCCTGGATTTTAGGGAATTCTTCTTTGTTTGAAGGTACACTACCGTTCAAAAGTTTAGGGTCACTTAGAAATTTCCTTATTTTTGAAAGAAAAGCACAGTTTTTTTCAATGGAGATAACATTAAATGAATCAGAAGCTACAGGTATATAAATAAGTAATCTCATGGTATACTGATCTGCCTGACCTTTGCATCCCTAGAGGTATTGCTTGAATTTGGATGACTTTGTTGCTCTGTTTTTATTTTATTGTTTTTGCTTGCTTTTAGGTAGTAGATATATAACAAAAATTACATGAAAATTCCGTTTTACAAGTACATGTTATAATAAAGTAAGCTCTGTTGGCACTATCATCTGGGGGTCTGTTTTATGGATCGAAACGGAAAATAATGGATGTTTCTACTTCAATCCATTTACTTCATTGACTTCTCAATGGTAAATGTAACAGAACATAAGGTTTCCATTTTTTCCTAAATGTTTTCTGTTTTTACTCCGTAAGAGATCCAGGCAAATATTTCCCTTGTATCTAAAACATCTTTTAAGATCCTTTTATCTACACTTCATTAAGAATTTATTCACATAGGCTTCATCTTCAAAGACATCGTCCTGCTGTTCTTACCTATTAGCTCTGCATTAGAACCTCAAATTGGAAATCATCACTTTAACTTCCTAGAATGAAACCCTGAGGCACTGGGAGGGAATGAAGTAAACTGGGTAAGGAAAGCAATATGTATTACCTACCACAGTGCTATTCAAAGCTTTGACATCATCAGATCTGTACAGAACTATGGTAAAAGTCCATGTTTATAATTATAAAAAGCCCTAATAACCTCACTGTTTATAACTGATAGTATTTCCCTCTCTGACCTTCCCAAAATAGTCTAGAGATCTATAGCATTATTTGGTCAACCAGGAGTTGCAGTAAAACTGGGAAATTAATGCAACGTCAATGGAAAAAAGTAGTACAAATAATATCATGAATTAGAACATGGCTAGATCACCATGGAGAACCTATGTGTGCAGGTGTACCTTTTTAACCTTCTGGGGATTCTTCATTCGACGGCACTTTCTTATGTCCATTTCTGTGGTATTCACACATCCAGGCTAAACGAATAGATCACAAATGTGTTCATGTAGTAAGAGCAATGTGTTATACATAAATACTTTCATTGCAGGTCCATAACAAAGCAATTAACACAATACTCAATGTTTTGTTGATATGATGCTATTTTCTGTTGAACTTCCATGTCATTTCCATGAATAATTTACTGCGTTCAGTGATATGCATAATTGACCTGTTGATTTCCTCAGGAGATAATGCACTTAGCATCCTTATGTCTCACTACAGTTACGCTACAGAAAGCTACAGTTCTACCTTACATTTACACCATAATTCCTAACACATTTACTTCTACAACTTTTAACCCAGTACATGCATCTATAGTGAAGTTTGACCTTTAAAGCTAGGACATAGGTGATATGTGCTTGAATATTCACATAGGGATTTTTTTGTAAAGCCTAATATAACAGATTAAACTAAAATTAATAAATCAATATTGTATCTGCAAAAATCAAATTAATAATAACCATGTTAAAAATTCAGACTGTCCTAAAATATTGTATTCAGTGGGGCTGCTTCTGCATATTTACAGTTTCAGCAGGTACAATGTGTGACACACTAAATTTTACACTCAGAAATCTGCAAAAAGTTAACGTTGACCAAAAGATCTATGCTAAACTTTTAGTGAATAATTTTAGTTGTAATTTATCTGGTCGAGTTGGGCTTTGAACCGGGGAGGGAGGTCCAGGACAACACTGTTGAAATAGTAGAGGACATACATCATATTCAGTTCTAGCATATCCCCCTTATGATTTTAGAAAAGGTTTTTTATAGAATATCATGGATTTCATTACACTACACTTTTCAGCATATTGTATCACTCTACAATTTCCCTCAGCAGCTTTAAAATCAGTGATTCCCTATCCATTTACCGTTCATAATGGCACCTATTAGGGTTTCCTTTCCCACCTCCTTTATGTCCAAAATACAGAACACGTTATGGCATCCACTTAGGCCAACCAGGACATCCGAGGTATAACTGTTGTCAGATGAGAATACAAATATTCTGCAGATGCCCTTTTGGTGTATATTACTATATCTCTACCGGCTAAAGTCCAGCTTGGCCTGTTATGGAGACTAAGCCAACTTTAAGATCAACGCTACTAAATTGTAAATTCTAAATGTTTCATTACCTTCCCATGTTGTACTGGCTGTCAAATCTAATTTTTCATTCATATGGCCATCCAATGGTATCTCATGCCTTAGGATCAGAATTTCCTACCTGCTAGTAACCTAGAGTCTTGGAGCCATATAGAATTTTCATGGATTAATAATGTCAGCATCCTAAAAATGACCCTGCTGCCCATACTTTCTGCAGACCCTGTTCTGGCTTCGGCACCTTCATTTTGGCCATGGCCCATGAGGTTGGTGCCCAGACTGTCATGAATTATCTGGCCACTGTTCACTTTTGCCTTCTTGATTTTTCTCATGATGGCAAGTTCAAATCCTCTTAGTGTCCATTACTCTAGGATAATTCAAACATGTCTTCTTGGAAGGCACAAAGCCACTTGGATGGTACCCCTTGTGCCCATCACATACTGGTGCTGTGGCCTGGAGCCACAAAGTAATACTTTTTTTCTCCTCTTGGATTTTTTTGCTTTCCTCACTACAATGACGCCTTTATCATGAGTGTCGGCTATGCTATTTATTGATTTATATGCTCCTTCTTACTATTCACCTGGATTTGAGGTGCTACCACAAGTTTTATACCATCAACTTCTCATGGTCATTCAGACTCCTGGGTTGTCACATTGGGTCCATTATTCTCACCCATACACAGTTATGCCAATAGATCCATGTACACTTGTAACCTTGCTGGATTTACCTAGCTGGATTATTCCTATGTTTACTTTGTATAAAATAAAATCTGTGAAACATGAAAAAGAAAACTTGGACATACCACAGGTCGGTGCACATCCCAGAATCCTCTTTCCTGGCTGTCTAGAATCTTTCTTTCAGTTTTATCCTTTTTCCTGTCAATCCTGCAAATGAACACATTCAAAGTATTTCAGCTTGTATTTAATTTAAATGCTATTTTTTACTGTCACATTTCTGCCAAAAGACTTCTGAATTGCAACAATTTGATATATAATGTCATATATTGGTGCAAATAATCTTTCATAGCTATGGACTTGAGTACTGTTAGAATATACCTTGCTTGACTATATGGAACATTGAGGATTTGCTTGGCATTTGACATGACACCAGTCTAGGAACATTTTGGTGGTGCTATTTCAATTTCCTTTCATTTATATCTCGACAATATTTGAACATTAGTGATAGGTGCATGAACACATGGACAAAAAGTTTGCTATACTTTTCGGGAAGCTGCCACCTTCATTAATGTGCTATGTTTAGGGAGTGTACTGGTTCTCATTGAGGAGTTCCAACTGAGGTATAGAGTCTTACAGGCAATGCTCCATATGAAAGAAGTATGCAAATAAGCTTTCCTCCAGCAGGAAGAAAACAGTCTCCTTAGTTCCACATATGGCTAGCTACCCAGTAAGTCTATGTGCATATTACGTTCAGTTTTGTAACTAAATAGTAGCTCAGCCCATTAAATCCAATAGTGCTGAGTTGAAATGCCAGACAACATATGGCTGAAGATGGTACGGTGTCTTGAAAAGCTGAAGGGGCTGTAGTATTTCATTCATTACTTTGTTGTCACGATGTTGAAAATCCCAGTGGTAACCAGCATTATAAAAACTCCATACAGTAATTCTGCACAATATGATTTGCTGAGTTTTAAGATCTCTTGGCACCATAACAGAGGACTGATGACCAAATTAGATGAAAGTACATACTTGCATGAGATTTAATGACATTTCTCTCATGATCCTTTTGTCTGATCCACAATGATCTGTATTTTTTTTCTCTGCCAATGTACACTATAATGAGTGTGTCAGGTTTCCATTTTTTTTTTTAATGGAAGCATGGAAATCTGATGGGAAAAACACAAATATGAACAGCGCCAGTGGCGGACACACCATTGGTGCAACCTGTGCAGTAGCACAAGGAGCTACTAGGTCAGCGGGCCTATTACCCTCAACAGCAGCTTTCTACTGTCTGTTAGACTGCAGGTAAGTGCCTAAGCTAATAAACTTTATGGTAGCTCTTATTTGGCTACATCGCCAGAAAAATAAAAATGCTATGGCTTTTGCAATGCACAGATCAAAAATTGAAGAACATTGCATTTATAAGGGGTTAAATACTAGGTCTTTATTATGCATTCACACTATAGCTATAGCATAAAATTTCAGTATTACATGAAGTATACTCTTTTAAGTCTACCATGAGCCAGATTTACACTGCATAACACAGAATAACAGCGTCTGTAACTCTTTTATACGTCAGGTTTATTCATATTACCCTCATCATGTAATTACTCCATTTATTAAAGTCAGCTTCCAAAGCACCCTCTTGGTTTAGCATAGCTAGGCAAGCTGTCACATTATACTAATTCATCTCATATGATTGCTATTAACATACAGATTTTGGCTCATGTCCATTCCTCAGGCGTATCATGAGATTATCTCATTTATTTTGTTTTCTTAAATACGATGCATGTGATTAGTCTTGTTTCTACTCTTATACTGTAATATACACTGAATGGCCACTTTAATAGACATCCATCTAATAGCCCACGGAACCTCATTTGGCCTTCAAAACCGCAGCAATCTGTCATAGCATACACAGGTATCATCAACAGGTATCTGAGGACCCAGAGTGTGCCAAAAAACATTTCACCAAAGACCATTACTTCACCTTTACCAGCCTGAACTGCTGACACCTGACAACAAGGGTTCATCAATTCATAACACTGGCACCAAATTCTGACCTTCCCTTCCACTTAATGAAGAAATCTCATATAGCCAAGCAATGTTTTTTCCAGTGCTGTACTGTAATAGGTACGGGACAGTATGTCGCTGGAAGACAGGGACTCCTAGCATCTTAGATAACTAGAATGAAGCCGGTAAATCTGACTAACATACGGAACACGGTCGTGTGCTGCTACCCTAACTGTTCGGAGGACACAGAGTTGAGAACAATGGTGAAGCAGGGAGCCATCACTCCCTGCTTCTTCATTCAGCCTCTGTCTCTTCTGATGGCAGCTTGGAAACAGACAGGGATGATGTAGTGACTGAAGTGGACTTCAGGGTAACAGGAGCTGAGAATGAGTTTTTTTTGTTTTTGTGCATTTTGTCCATGTCACATACCAGGTTTCAGCAGATTTGACCCAGCAAATTTGATACCAGTGCTAGACAGGCAAAGCGTAACAGAAGTTATACATACCAAGATGACTGGGCTCTTTGCACTGAAGATACCTGTTATGAGTTATGTATATATTACATTGTGTCTAGTTAGAAATATTGGTCATTGTTGTATTTATGTATTGTTTTAAATCTGAGTGTGTCTTCTGCCTATGTTAACTCAATTCACAATACACATTCCAGGATGCAAGTAATTAATTAGGTCCAGGATGTTATTTCCACTATAGACAGTCACATTTATTTACAAATAAATGCCAAATGCCTTTGTGTGGGGGTCATACTAGACAGCATGACCACTTTTCTCAGCTTGATATCTGGGAAGTCTATATGGAAGAAAGGAAAAACATCACTTAAAAGACATGTAGGTCATAACCAAGCATCTGGATTGTAAACGTTCATTACCACTTCAAATTACACATCTGTGATTATAATTTCACCCTCATGTTTGGTATGCCCCGACTGGTAAATATACTTGGCATCCCTTACTGGGTTATATCATTCTGATATGAGGTACCCACCCAGAGTTATGAGGTACCCACACAAATTTATGGGCTGGGTTCATATAATTAGCCAGCCCCGGTAACAGGTAGGAAGTTCCCAAAAGAGGACTGGATTAGTATTCCTACAAAGTTGTTTATGTACAGGGCTCCCTTTGTCAGATTGTAAGATGGGGAAACAGCCCTTATGTTATGAATGTAACTGTTTCTGTAGATAAGTTTATTTTTTTTTATAAACTGACATTTGTTTGTTTGACCACAAGAGGCCACTATTACCTTAGAAATACAAGAGACAGTGATTCTGTAATTCTGTAATTCCCTGGAGTAGTGACGTGGAGACCCTGTTCTGCAGAGGAGGAACAAGAAGAGAGTGTGTGTGTCTGGCAGCCATCTTAGCTGTGTGTGCTTCTGAGCTTTTAGAAGAAGAAGGGCTGAAGTGAGAGGAAGAGACATTCTTAAAGGATTACAGACAAGAGGTTGCTGAAGCAGAGACTGTTTGCTCAGACAGCATCCTAAGGTGAAGAATACTAACAAGGACCGGCTGAGAGGTGGCCCAGTCAGTGAGACCGCATGTTTGGATGAGCCCTGCTTTCAGAGGTTCCAGAGAGAAACTGCAAGGTACCCCACAATACTGAATCAGTAAAAGAAGTAATCGTGCACGCACCGCAGTAGATTTTTGGCGCAAATTGCTTGGGACTGAATAAGGGCCTGTAGTTAGATTAGTTAGGCATACTCATCTTCACAGGCCACACTACTGGTGAATTATCTACCTATTTGGTAGTAAGGACTCAGAGAATTCTATTGTTGTAACTCTCATAGAGGAGCTTCTGAGGAAGTCTAGAAGCGACATTTTATACGTTGTCATATTTCTTTGGCTTGCAAGCTGACCTACTATGATATTTACTCGGTTATACTTTGTTTGTGGGGAATAGGGGTATTTGATAAGTTTGTAAGCTCTTGTGTTATACCGCCGGTTCCTCTATCACACTCATTGAATTGTTCCTGTGACTAGGGTGATAAAAAGGTAACAAGAGGCTGGTTAGTAGCCTGCAGTTAGGTAAAAGCTTGGAGTATATTGCAGTACACATGAGAAGGCACCTCGCTGTACAACACCAGGGTCTCAGCATAACTGGCTGAGTGTATGTAAATAGTTGAGAGTGTTTTTCTGGTAAATAGGTGTTACTACTCAAAGTAAAATCTTGTTTTTTACTAAATTGACTTGGAGTTGCTTCCTTTGTTCGTGACTTCGCTGTATCCTGGGGAGCCCACCCCGTTACACGGCTTACAAGATACCTGGATAAACAACCAAGCTTGTAGTCTGTGCATTTTCTTCACCGATCTCCATGACCAGGCTTGAAAGAGGACTGTTTCTTTATTTTATTTTTTATTTTGTATACCGTTTTTCTTGTGTGTGTTTCTTTTGTTTCCTTTAGTAACTGTAAGCACTGTACATTTTGTGTACATTAAGTCTTAAAATTTAATAAGACTGTCCTTGGCTCTAAGAAGTCCCCACATTCTTGAACATGGAAAATACTGCTTAGCTTTACTACAATTTGTATGCCGGTATTCTAGAGGTTCAGTCTGTAGTGCAAAAGGGCGCAGGTGTATCGGGTGTATCGGTGTCTCATTTATCAAAAGTGGCAGGTGGTGACAGCTATTTGTGTGGATGGTGAGGCCACTTCACTTCCTTGTAGCCTAGTGTGAAAGGTGCGTGTGGAAGTTAGTGTGGAAGCAGAGGCCTCCTTTTAAGGTGACATGTGCTTGTGTTGCTGAGCAGGTGTTCAGATCCCTGACAATACTTCAAACCAGTAGGGGAATGCCCAGGACAACTTCTATCACAGCACTTGGAGGATCAAAACTATGTTTCCTTGATCATACAATTAGCTGTCACCTGACCTGTTAGCTAGGTAGATTTAAACTGTCCAGCTTTTCTTTTATACGCTATTACACATGTAGTGTAGTTCTAAGTACTCAACTGTGCTCGTTTGTTGAAACAGTATGTTGTTTTAATATGTGTTAACAATTAGTTTTCATAGAAAATTATAGCTTTCACAAAACAAGTGTAAGCACTGGTGTATGAAGGGAAGAAAACCGATGACCTTGAATTCCCTCTATTCCAAACTGAGAATAGAAAACAGCAGTACCACTGAAGTCCACTAGGTGTTGCATAGAGACCAGACATTGAAAGCACTATTAGCATACATTATAATTTGTATATCACACTAAGGCTGGTTTCACAATACAGTATGTAGTATGTACTTTATGCTGTTCTATCATGGGATCAGAACAAGTGACATTAGAACTGAATAATTGACAGATACAAATGGAAGCCTTGCTAAACAGAGAAAAAGCATTAGTGAGTGATTTATACCTATTCTTTCTGTTTCCACTCCATGTTTTGGCTGAAAATAAATTATCAAAAATGGCAGCATATGGACTAAAGTCATTTGATATATCTGTGTTATATCTTACTTGACTTGTGCCTCTGCTTGCATAAAGATGAATTCCCATTTTCTTGCAAATGCCCGCTGCAGTCTTGCTAAATTCTCCTGCCAATGAGTAAAAGAGACCAAAAAAGAAATATTTAACATGTAAATAATGCATTATACTATGCTACTGTGAAAGCAATCTTTGGCTAATGCACGACCATTAGAAAAGATCTTGAGCCAAGTACAGGATATTATATCCCTAAAACATTTTGTTTGGCGTGCTTCTTCATTGGACTGGAATGAAATAAAGGAATGAAAGGCTTTACTTCTGTACATTTTAGGCTCCTTAAGGCTTTCTATTTTCAGCACATACAATCTCCTAAAGCTTTTACATTGGGGAAGTTATACTTTGGCATGACTAATTTATATCCACAATGAATATACTGATGAATACATCTTGATACCAACATTAACTTTCCTCAGAATACAAGTCTTCTTGTTTTGTCAGGGTATTAGGTCTCTAATGGCTGGTGAAAGAGATCTGTGTAGATACGTTTTAGTCAAACTCCCCATTTTGTTATTAAGTCAGTTTATAAAAAACATGCAAGCAACACAAAGCCTTACCTAATAAATAATGCATACTTCAGCATTAGATGGGGTTTTGGTTGTGACACTCACTAGAGGTAGAACCTGTTCACAAACTCCTGAATTTGCTTCATCATTTTTGAATAGCTTTCCTAAATATCCCACTCCCATGTCACATTTTGGATAAGTTCACATGGGAGAATTTGAAGAGGAATTTGAGGCAGTCTTCTGACAAAGATCCCTCTCCAAAAACCAACTCCATGGAACCAGTCAAAGACGAGCCTCTGCTTTCAGACACATGGTGCCTTGTGTCACAGTCCATTCCAGAATGAGTAGGATGCTTCTTTTTCAGTGAAATGAATAGCCCGATTTCAGGCAGAATTTTGAGCAGATTTTGAGTTTTTTTTTTCATCCCCCAAAAGGATCAGCTGTTCTGGGCCACTTCTGACACCCAGAAGTAGTTGGCTCTGTGCCCTGTATACAGGCTGGGCGCCACTACAGCTCAGCTCCTATTGACTTCAAAGGGAGCTGAGCTGCAGTACTGGCACCTGGCCACTATACAGGGCAAAGAGCCAACTGCTTCTGGCTTCATACTGTGTATAGTACGGCATCAGCAGCTCCTTTAAAACTAGGCTTCATTTACATGGCCATAACATGTCCATGGGACGTATGTAAATTTGGTTCATTAGACGTGTACTGGGATGGGATTTGCGTCCACAACATGAACCCTATAATATCAATGTATTATGGCCATGTAAATTAAAAACGGATCCATTGATTTCTATTGGGTCCGTGTGGCCGTGAAAATGGCCAAAGATAGTGCATGTCAGTTTTTCTGATGGATGTGAAAAATAGACCATAAAAAAACAGACACGTGAATAGACATATTGGATTCAATGTGTTCTCAAGACGTGTGACAGACGTTGCATTTATTCACATGACACAGAAAACTTGCCATGTGACGTCCATTTTTTGAATAGCTATCACATTTAAAAGCCATGAAGGTCTATTGGTATGAGTCACATTTCCATTTTTTTAACCACTGAATGAACAAATATAAGACATGTCAGTTTTATAGGTGGACTGTTTTCATGGTCCATTAGAAAAACCAACACGTGGATATACCAATAAACTTTCATGGGTTTTACAACAGCTGAATGAAGATCATTTTTTGCCCAAGCGCTTACTCACATGTTTGCATTTCATGTATGTATGGCATTGGCATTTTTCATGGACTGCATACAGATCCATTCAATTCAATGGAATAATTCATTAATACAATTCAAAAATACACCTGTCCATTTTTTTTTCCCCAAATGCGGATACATCACAGATTTGCAAGTCTGTAAATCTGTAAAAAATCTGTAAAGTCTTAAAAAAAATAAAACAGATGGTATCCATGTGTAAACCGTTTTTTACAGACCCCAAAACATTGACACTTTAAGGCTAAGGCCCCATGTAGTGAGCCGCTGTGGAAAGACCATGTCGGAAACACACAGTGTTTTTCACAGAAAGTTTGAAGAGTTTTCCTGTGCGGACTTTCTGTTCCTATTTATACCTATACGGAAAATGCCAGCGTCTCCATAGGTATAATTGACATGCTTCGATTTATCACTGCAGATTTTTTTTCTGCAATGTGTGGATGGGATTAACCAGGTACTGCAGGTACTTTAAAACACAGCAGTTTTTGCCACGGCGTTTCGGCCACGGCCAAAATTCTGTGTTTTCGCAATGTGGGTCCCTGGACTATGGTTAAGGACCCTTATAGCAAAACACAGCTAAAAAATGCATTCTATTTTTTTCCGCAGAGCTTTTCATCGAGTTTTTGCAGCTTTTTCTCAGCCTTTTTCCTTCTTTTTTTTCCGAAATATGTAGATGAGATTAACCAAAATCTAATTCACTTTGCCAGGGCTGCAAAACACAGTCTTTTTTCCGCTGTGTTTATGCAATGTGGGGCGGAATGTGTGCAAAAAATGGATCAACCATGGATAGCACACGAACAAGGATCATGTGCTGTCCATGATTCACAAGGCCATGAAAAACAGCCATCACACAGCAGTTTTGACAACACATTGAATTCACATGGCCTTTTTTTTATGACCCATATTTCACGGCCATCAAAGAAACTGACTTGTATCATCTTTGTCCAAGAAAACGGACATAGATAGTGGCATGTGAATAGACCAATAGAAAATTATGGGTTCTATAATGGTCATGTGACGACCATTTCAAAACCGGGGGATCAAAGTATGGATAAATTAATTTCTATGTGTCTGGGCCGTAGTGAAGATCCAGAAGTATACAGTTACTGTACCTGTCTATATTTGCGGTGAAAACCAAGAAAGACAGACAGATTCTAATCTATGTGTCATCTGTGACGTTTTCACTGACCCATACACTGTACATGGTCGTGTACAGGAGGCCTAAGTTTTAAAAGAATTTTAAAATAAATTAACTCTGAAATTACTTTGGCATTGGCAATTTTCTAATGCATAAATAATACGTTCATTTTATATATATCGAATGAAAAATCTTTAATTTATTAGCAGCATAAAAACTTTTAATAATCTTCCAAAATGAAAAGGTTTGTAGATTTCTAAAAGGGAGTTATCTAAGTACTGTGTAACTTACCTGTTTTCTCTTAACCCTTAATTTCTACCCGTTGTGAGACGAGAGTAAGGCTTCTTTCACATGACAGTGACGTTTTTTGACGGATCTAACGGCCAATAAAGAACATCGATGTCCATTTTTGATGGCTGTTTTGCATTAGTTTTGCATCCATTGCATCTGCTGTTTTGCATCAGTTTTTACTTGTTTCATATCAGTTAAAAACGGGTCCCGCAGACTTACATTGAGTCCATTTGATAGATGTAAAAAACGGACCGTGAATAAAATTGACATGTTAATTGACAGATTGAATTCAATGGATACGTGATGGATGCTGCAAAAATGTTCGTCGCATGTCAGTTTTTCACTGTCGTGTGCAAGGGCCCTAAACCTAGGAATACACAGCCATATGAGTGAGCCATGGTAAAATTTGAAGAATACGAAACTCCTGCCACAACATCAGTGTGTTAACAATAATATTATGTGTACATAAAAAAATCCCATCATCCAAAATTAAATGTTCAGTGTCTGAATAATGTGAGTTATGTCCTGCATGGTTTTATACAAAAAAAATTTCAACAAAATTACAAATTACATTGGAAAACATTTAGTTTCCTTTTTATCTACAGACTATGATCTTGGTATACCTACGGCTTCATAATCTGCTAACTCCAATCTTGCTTTGTTCTGCATGGTCCTCTTGCATAGATATATAGCTATAAAAAAAGATAAAAATAAATGAATGTACTGTGATACAATGAATATTTAAAAACATTACTACTGAATCCAATCCATTCAATGTTTCAACTAACACACATCTTTTTCTGGCTGTGACATGCACCTGTTTGGTATTGGTGTAGTTTCAATATATGTATACAGTCTCTTTCGTATAGCAACACTTAGATACATTGCATTCATATTTGTTAGACTGCTTCAATATGTTTTACGTTTTTACCATAAACTACTCATTGCTGCAATTAAAAACTGCATACAGTTTTTCAGGCTGGGTTCATATGGTTTGTTTTATTAGAAAAACTTTTTTTTTTTTGTAAAAAGGTATGCAGATTTCTGATATGAAAATGTTTCGGCAAAGACAAACTGTGTGAACCCAGCCTCAGCGTGCATGCTTATGTTGCTGCAGCCGCATGTGGCTGAAACTCTCCCTACACCTGGTTGCCAATGATCACATGACTTAAGAGTACACTCATACAATCATTGACAGCGCATGCAGGGTTCGGTCACTTGAAGCTGCAGCCACGTGAGCATGCACTCCAAGTTAAAAAGTGCCGTATAAACCCAGCCTCAATTAAAGCCAGGAGTGAAACATAAGCAGAGAAAAATGTAATGGAAATAATAACTAATTTGCAAAAACAATGAATTATAATTATACCTACCATAGTCTGTGTTTTCTGGTTCCCAGCAGTTTGAAGGCCAGAAATATGGAGCCTAAAAGAATAGAGAATTAGTATATATATGGGCTGTGTATATAGTAATATGTATCATATTTAGATAACAGATTTTGCACAAGATAAGATAGATATGGTATAACATAAGATTACATTATCTGGTTACTGTTGCTTATTCCACCATGTCATTGTACTTAGCTATTATAGCTGGCAGTGTTTTGCTGCATCACCACATATATCAATGTGCAATTGACATTTTTTATAAAAAAGTGGCTATAGGAAAGCATACAGTATAATCCTAGACTACAGAGAGAAGAACCAACCTGTGGTAGCATGATAGAGGGTAGTTGTTACCACAGGCCTGAGCTCAAAACTTGAAAACTATAATGTAGGGTGCATACAATAATACACTATATGGACAAAAGTCTTGGTAAACCGACACATTACAACTACGGGAGCTTTTATTACATCATATTCTAAACCCAAAGGCATTAACTTGGAATTGGTACAGAACACAGTCTTCCGCAAATTTTTCTCCCAAAGTTGGAAGCTGGACATACAGTTGTCCAAAATATCTTGAAATACTGAAGCATTAAGATTTTTCTTCACTTGAACTAATGAACCCAGGTCAGCCCCTGAAAAACAACCCCATAGCATTATCCCTTAATTCCACAAAACTTTATAGTTGGCACAATGCTTTCAGGAAGACCATTAGTGGGTCCAGATCAAATTTTTTATAAATGCCCCCCCACATAATTTAATGTCCCCTCAAATAGCCCACACAATATAGTGTCTCGTCAGGTAGCCCCCATATAATGCCCCCTCAGTGACCTTTTAATCAATTTATTAAATAAAAATTATATTCACCTAACCTCTTTCCCATGGAGTTTCTAGCAGGCTTTGTTTTTAGTGATTTCTCTGGCTTGGAGCTCATTATGGCAGATGTTATCAGTCAAACCCTGAATGGTGGAGCATGGAGCTGAAAGCTTTGTGCTTCACCATTGTATTCATATAGCGTTAAAATCAGGGCTGTGGAGTCGGAGTCGGAGTCGTGGAGTCGGAGCCTATTTTGGTGGAGTCGGAGTCGGAGTCGGTATAAAATGGACCGACTCCGACTCCCAAAATATATAATAAATTGGTACAGTTAGTAGTACAATGCAGTATGTGCTGAATATATTTTCATAAGAATTTGGGAAAATGATGAAATGTTGAAAATGATGAAATGTCCTGTAAAGGTCTGTTCTATTCCTCATATAATGATGGGACTGAGTTCTGAGTGAACCTATAAGGTTTAGCACCATTATCTGGAGTAAGCAAGTCGGAGTCGGAACCGGAGTCGGAGTCGGAGCAGGAGTCGGAGTCGTAGTCAGGGGAAATTGAGGAGCCGGAGTCGGGGCTTTGGCGTACCGACTCCACAGCCCTGGTTAAAATCCCTACATGCTGCGGGACTGTCCCACTCAATCTGAGTCAGCTGAGGGTCACCCGCTACATTAGGGCCAAGTGCATCTGCACTGTTTTCCCTACAGTTGAAGTAGCCCAGCAGATAGGTATTAGTCTCCTGGCATTTACCAAACCCATACTCATCCATCCAGATAGAGAAATGGGATTCATCACTGCACAGAACATATTTCCACTGCTCCAGAGTCCAGTGGCAGCATTGTGCTTTACACCACTAGACTTGTGCTTAGTGATTGCATGCAGCTGCTTGGCCTTGGAAACCCATGCCATGAATCTCCTGGTACACAATTTTTGTAGTGCTGTTAATACCAAAGAATGGAGAATTTATTAAAATTGGCCTTTCCTATGCTAGTCTTAATAAAGGCCCCCGACTGGCGTGAGGTGCGCCTTTTACAGCTGTCAGTTAACCAAAACTACTACTGTATATTTTATGGTAGATATAAGCATTTTTGTGCAGAACTTTGCATGTGACTTCTATGCCAATATTTACACATGGAGATAATGGTGTTGTGCATAGGGCCTTAATAAAATACATTTGTTAAAGGGTTTGTCCAGAGTTAAAAAAACAAAACATGGCTTTCTTCCAAAAACAGCCATATGCCGATCGTTGTTTTGTGTCTGCTATTGCAGCTCAGCTCCACTGAAGTAAATGGAGTTGAAATATAATTAAAAACTCAACCATATACAGGTTTGGTGCTATTTTTGCATAACATCTTTTTTAAAATGTTTGTAAAATATTGAACAACCCCTACATATTATACGAAAAAATGTGTTATGTTCAAGTTTCCCTACAAATTTACATCCATTGCAGTCATTTTATAAGCAGAACATGTTGTAATGCTTTTTTACCACTATACTCTTCTATAATATTGTCATATACTAAACCTGCTATGAAATATATAGTAAAGATGTGACTGCAAAAGAGCGCAGTGAAGACAAATAATGACAGTAACATAACTGTGGACTGCTTTGGAATACGCTGTCATTGAAGCACAGGTACTTTACTGCCAAGAACATTGTGGTTGTGGAGATAAATTAGATATATTTCTATATGAAGTACATTGTATACTGTCTAACTTCTCCATTGTCATTTTTAGTGAAAGGCATTTATAGTTTTCCAGTAACCTTAAAATATACATAAATAAATAAAAATGCACACAAAAAACGTAGTCCTAGGGGGTAGAGAATGCCTGGGATGGCATGGTGTGACAGACGCTCCAGTTATTGAGAAGGATGCTGCCCTTGTCTGACCCCTGCTTACTTGCAGGCTAATTAGATGAGGCTTGACAGTGCAATGCTTGAATATTAATGCTCCTTTATGAAATGTGCAGACAACTATGTTATGAGTTTGTGCTAATAATTCATGTATGCATTAGGTTTAAAAGCTTAAAAAGCAAATTGTTAGGTTCTGTGATTTAATCGTAATGACTACAGAAGCACCTGTATAACAATAGAAAATACAAAGCTTAACTTTACTTTTAGGAATCATTCTTCTGTGAAAAGGTAGGTGTGCATTTAGTGTACTTTATCATCAGTCCTAAATAGGATAGTAAAAATGTGACTCTTCTGTGTGACTATGTGAAGACACAATCAAGTCCTGCTGTAGGTCTTCCTTCCAGGATATAAGACGTTTTTCCTAGGGCTACGGAAATTCCCAGGTAAAAGTTAGTGAATTCACTTAGAATTTGCTGCTAGTACCTAACTTTTTAAATTGTTTTATATTGAAGTTTTTGGATATTATTGTTGCCTGGACATTATATTATCTTATTAAGATATTATTAGAAATTATTATTTTTATTATAAACATCAAATAGGCTGCTTTACTAGTACAAAGGGTTCCTATAGTTTAGGCCTCATGACCTGTAACAGACGTATTTTTAGCATCTGTCACATGTTTGTCTGGAAATAGATGGGTACATGCACACATCTGTTTTAAACAAATACTGAATAACATCCATTTTCACGTCCTATATATGTCAGTTTTCTGGCCAGATGGACCCAAAAATCTATGGGTCAATTTTTGGCTAATATATCAGTTTTAGGGCTGTTAAAAGTACATTAGTGGGTTACATAAAAAAAAAAATGACCAATGAAGTTCATCCAATTTATTAACTGACACTTAAAAACGAATGACAAATGGACATTAGCTACTTCTAGGCTGCTCCTTGACTTTATATTTCCAGATGGTCACTAAACCACAAAGGGTGGGGAACTGCATGAGCTACTTCATCCTAGAAGACCCAACTCAGTTCTGCAGTAAGTGATAGGAGGTTGCATTCCTTCTGTAACAGGGGCTAATTTATCTCCAGTTACAGGAGAAATCATAAAAAAAAAAAAAATTATGACCTTATGGGGGCACTATGTTTAAAAAAAAGAAAAAAGAAAAAAAAGGGAAAAAACACCCCCAAAAATCGCCACTACCACGCCCACATCACAGGTTCTAGTCCCGCTCTTGTCAACAGAACAATAATTGTCACATATGTAAAAATTACTGTAATGGAGAGTGAATTTATTTAAAAAAAACAAAAACAAAACACAAAATAAGTGAAAAACAGACACATTTCCTCTCTTTTGTTTACATTTTCTCAGATGTTAAGTTAAAGAAAAAACATAGAAAAATAAAAACATAAAAATAAATACCTACTTATCAGAAAAAAAGGCGCAAAAAATTATTTGAATAACACAAAGGAAAAAAATGGTAAAGCCCTCAAAATGGTATGTATGACAAAATTAAAAAATGTGTCCAGTCCTGAGCCAGGGAAAATGGCCCGGTTCTGAAACTGCTAAAAACAGACAGTCAGAAAATGGATGAAAAATAAAGTGATACATGGAACTGGAACAGACAGTTTAATCTGTTTTTAATGTCCTTTTTTTGTCACTGTTTGTGTCCATGTGGCCCTACAGTTATCTGTCCCACTCCTTCTTCCAGTTGCTGACATTTAGAGTGTGCACAAATACTGTATGGCTTAGAGATGCAGCGGTCAAGACCGCAACGCTATCTAGTCATGCTTGTCTCCCTTTTCATGACTTATGGCACACAAAGTTATTATCAAATGTACCACAAAGCTACAGTTTCAGTAGAGCCCCAGTGGATCAATGTTGTGTTTGATGTCTAAGACCACTGTTATTTCTGACATCACAAAATACATTCCCCCATTTGGTTTGTGCAGTTAAAGAACTGAACTTTAAACGTAAATGTCTTGCAAACATATAATATTTTTTAGATCTAGATTAAGGCCATTTCCCCCAAAATATGAGACATTCTTCTGCTCTAGTAATTTCCGAATCATTAAATACACTATAGATTTCACACTCATGAATTTTAGATTACAGATACTGAGATAAAGGAAAGTGTATAGCTAAAGACTCATGGGTCCTGGTGCAAAAGTTCAGCTTTAGCCCTCACCCTTTCCCTGCACAACTACATCTCACTCTAGCTGCCTGTGGCCGGCACATAACCTTCAGCATTGTTTTCAATAAGTCTTTGTACCCAGGGCAGCTAGGGACCTTTAAGTCAATACAGACTTAAATGCACAGCACCCTAATAATGAATCAGTATTCAGGCAAATAATATAAACCACCATCTAGGTCTAGAGCATTAAAGATTGTTATTAACATGGTTGTTCCAATGGCAGAAACTTCCTGTTTCCTCCCTGAACTTATCATATAGATGAGTACAGGGAGAAGACAGAGGTGTACAGTACAGACCAAAAGTTTGGACACACCTTCTCATTCCAAGAGTTTTCTGTATTTTCATGACTATAAAAATTGTAGATTCACACTGAAGACATCAAAACTATGAATTAACACATGTGGAATTATATACTTAACAAAAAAGTGTGAAACAACTGAAAATATGTCTTATATTCTAGGTTCTTCAAAGTAGCCACCTTTTGCTTTGATTACTGCTTTGCACACTCTTGGCATTCTCTTGATGAGCTTCAAGAGGTAGTCACCTGAAATGGTTTTCACTTCACAGGTGTGCCCTGTCAGGTTTAATAAGTGGGATTTCTTGCCTTATAAATGGGGTTGGGACCATCAGTTGTGTTGTTCAGAAGTCAGGTGGATACATAGCTGATAGTCCTACTGAATGGTATGTTAGAATTTGTATTATGGCAAGAAAAAAGCAGCTAAGTAAAGAAAAACGAGTGGCCATCATTACTTTAAGAAATGAAGGTCAGTCAGTACGAAAAATTGGGAAAACTTTGAAAGTGTCCCCAAGTGCAGTGGCCAAAACCATCAAGCACTACAAAGAAACTGGCTCACATGAGGACCGCCCTAGGAAAGAAACACCAAGAGTCACCTCTGCTGCGAAGGATAAGTTCATCCGAGTCACCAGCCTCAGAAATCGCAGGTTAACAGCAGCTCAGATTAGAGACCAGGTCAATGCCACACAGAGTTCTAGCAGCAGACACATCTCTACAACAACTGTTAAGAGGAGACTGTGTGCAGCAGGCCTTCATGGTAAAATAGCTGCTAGGAAACCACTGCTAAGGACAGGCAACAAGCAGAAGAGACTTGTTTGGGCTAAAGAACACAAGGAATGGACATTAGACCTGTGGAAATCTGTGCTTTGGTCTGATGAGTCCAAATTTGAGATCTTTGGTTCCCACCGTGAAGCATGGAGGAGGAGGTGTGATGGTGTGGGGGTGCTTTGCTGGTCACACTGTTGGGGATTTATTCAAAATTGAAGGAATACTGAACCAGCATGGTTACCACAGCATCTTGCAGCGGCATGCTATTCCATCCGGTTTGTGTTTAGTTGGACCATCATTTATTTTTCAACAGGACAATGACCCCAAACACACCTCCAGACTGTGTAAGGGCTATTTGACCAAGAAGGAGAGTGAGCTAGACGCAGAGTGAAGGCAAAAGGGCCAACAAGTGCTAAGCATCTCTGGGAACTCCTTCAATACTGTTGGAAGACCATTTCAGGTGACTACCTCTTGAAGCTCATCAAGAGAATGCCAAGAGTGTGAAAAGCAGTAATCAAAGCAAAAGGTGGCTACTTTGAAGAACCTAGAATATAAGACATATTTTCAGTTGTTTCTCACTTTTTTGTTAAGTATATAATTCCACTTGTGTTAATTCATAGTTTTGATGCCTTCAGTGTCAATCTACAATTTTTATAGTCATGAAAATACAGAAAACTCTTGGAATGAGAAGGTGTGTCCAAACTTTTGGTCTGTACTGTATATGCAGCTGTAACTGTACAGCTGCATAGTTCTCTACATGATTGGGCTGAACAATTCCGGAGTACATTTAATAACGTTTGGCCACAACCGCAACCCTTATAGCTATGCCACTGGATCAATGTAACAAATATTTTAATTAACTTTAACAAAAAACTCTTATTTGACTAACATGCATGGTGCTTTTTGTTTATTTAGGCTACACGCAACTACAGTCATATTAAAAAGTTTGGGCACCCCTATTAATCTTAATCATTTTTAGTTCTAAATATTTGGGTGTTTGCAACAGCCATTTCAATTTGATATATCTAATAACTGATGGACACAGTAATATTTCAGGATTGAAATGAGGTTTATTGTACTAACAGAAAATGTGCAATATGCATTAAACCAAAATTTGACCAGTGCAAAAATTTGGGTACCCTTATCATTTTATTGATTTGAATACTCCTAACTACTTTTTACTGACTTACTGAAGCACAAAATTGGTTTTGTAACCTCACTGAGCTTTGAACTTCATAGCCAGGTGTATCCAATCATGAGAAAAGGTATTTAAGGTGGCCAATTGCAAGTTGTTCTCCTATTTGAATCTCCTCTGAAGAGTGGCATCATGGGCTCCTCAAAACAACTCTCAAATGATCTGAAAACAAAGATTGTTCAACATAGTTGTTCAGGGGAAGGATACAAAAAGTTGTCTCAGAGATTTAACCTGTCAGTTTCCACTGTGAGGAACATAGTAAGGAAATGGAAGACCACAGGGACAGTTCTTGTTAAGCCCAGAAGTGGCAGGCCAAGAAAAATATCAGAAAGGCAGAGAAGAAGAATGGTGAGAACAGTCAAGGACAATCCACAGACCACCTCCAAAGAGCTGCAGCATCATCTTGCTGCAGATGGTGTCACTGTGCATCGGTCAACAATACAGCACACTTTGCACAAGGAGAAGCTGTATGGGAGAGTGATGCGAAAGAAGCCGTTTCTGAAAGCACGCCACAAACAGAGTCGCCTGAGGTATGCAAAAGCACATTTGGACAAGGCAGCTTCATTTTGGAAGAAGGTCCTGTGGACTGATGAAACAAAGATTGAGTTGTTTGGTCATACAAAAAGGCGTTATGCATGGCGTCAAAAAAACACAGCCTTCCAAGAAAAACACTTGCTACCCGCTGTAAAATTTGGTGGAGGTTCCATCATGCTTTGGGGCTGTGTGGCCAATGCCAGCACCGGGAATCTTGTTAAAGTTGAGGGTCGCATGGATTCAACTCAGTATCAGCAGATTCTTGAGAATAATGTACAAGAATCAGTGACGAATTTGAAGTTACGCCGGGGATGGATATTTCAGCAAGACAATGATCCAAAACACAGCTCCAAATCTACTCAGGCATTCATGCAGAGGAACAATTACAATGTTCTGGAATGGCCATCCCAGTCCCCAGACCTGAATATCATTGAACATCTGTGGGATAATATGAAGCGGGCTGTCCATGCTCGGCGACCATCAAACTTAACTGAACTGGAATTGTTTTGTAAAGAGGAATGGTCAAAAATACCTTCATCCAGGATCCAGGAACTGATTAAAAGCTACAGGAAGCGACTAGAGGCTGTTATTTTTGCAAAAGGAGGATCTACTAAATATTAATGTCACTTTTCTGTTGAGGTGCCCATACTTTTGCACCGGTCAAATTTTGGTTTAATGCATATTGCACATTTTCTGTTAGTACAATAAACCTCATTTCAATCCTGAAATATTACTGTGTCCATCAGTTATTAGATATATCAAATTGAAATGGCTGTTGCAAACACCAAAATATTTAGAACTAAAAATGATTAAGATTAATAGGGGTGTCCAAACTTTTTCATATGACTGTATGTGAAAAACATTCAATTTCAACTGTTTATTTACTAAATATCAAAACATTTATGTGACAATATATATCACAGAGATATGTACACTTTTTAAATATAACATTGAGAAGCTTGTCCCCTTGGTTGCATACATATATGCAAATAAAATTCACAACATTGGTTATAAGAAGCAGAAAATTTAATGTTCTATTCATCAGCATAAGTAGTTCTATACTACATTATAAATAAACACTATAAATAAGCTATGTGTACCACCAGAGTACATCAGGGACCAAATGCTTAGAGGTTGTCCAGGAATAGAAAAGATGCTTTGCTCTATTCAGAAACAGCACCGCTCTTGTCCATGGGCTGTACATAGCATCTCATGTCGGACAAGATAACATCACTAAAGGTTTGTATAGTAACCTCATTGTAGGGAGATATAAAACAGTAGTAATGATGGTACACATATAATATTTATTTAAAGCATATCTAAACTTTCGACCAACTTTTCCTTTTCTGTCAGCATTTGTCACATTAATAAATATTGTAAACCAGTTCTCCAGTGAGAAGCTAGAGAGAAAAACAAGGTAAAAAAAAAATAAAGACATGACAGTAGTGGATTTCAGTGTTGGACTTCACTGACAGAAGTAAAAAAACAATTAAGGGTGGGTTCACACTTGCGCTTGAGTCCTGCTGCTGCCAATCCGAGTGAAAATCTCGGGAAACAGGATAGGCATCGGATACCGACAGGTTAGCGACGCATTGGTTAAAAACCCATTCATTTGAATGGGATTTTAAAGCAATGTGCGGGTGTGCGCTTACACCCTCTGCGCCACAAAGCTGTTTTTTTTCGTCGGACACAAAATCCTGCATGTCCGACTTTGTTTCCGACGAAAAAACTGGATTTGCAGCGCAGAGGGTGTAAGCGCACACCCGCGCATTGATTTAAAAACCCATTCAAATGAATGGGTTTTTAACCAATGCGTCGCTCACCTGTCGGTATCCGATGCCTATCCTGTTTCGGATTGGCAGCAGACGGACTCAAACGCAAGTGTGAACCCACCCTAATAAAGCATTACATTACACATTAACATTACATAATTTATTAATATCACAAATGTACCAGAAAATCAAAAAATTTTCAAAACTTTAGTTATGCTTTATTATATTTAGTGAAGAATTTTATACATAGGTCTGGCAGCACATACACTATGGACTGGATTATGACTGCAAGTTTGTACAGTAGTTGTTTCCATTAAACATAAATGATCATTGAGTTACAGTGGGGAAAAAAAGTATTTAGTCAGCCACCAATTGTGCAACTTTTCCACTTAAAAAGATGAGGCCGGCCTGTAATTGACATCATAGGTAGACCTCAACTATGAGAGTCAAAATGAGAAAACATATCTAGAAAATCACATTGTCTGATTTTTAAATAATTTATTTGCAAATTATGGTGGAAAATAAGTATTTGGTCACCTACAAACAAGCAAGATTTCTGGCTCTCACAGACCTGTAACTTCTTCTTTAAGAGGTTCCTCTGTCCTCCACTCATTACCTGTAGTAATGGCACCTGTTTGACATTGTTATCAGTATAAAAGACACCTGTCCACAACCTCAAACAGTCACACTCCAAACTCCACTATGGTGAAGACCAAAGAGCTGTGGAAGGACACCAGAAACAAAATTGTAGACCTGCACCAGGCTGGGAAGACTGAATCTGCAATTGGCAAGCAGCTTGGTGTGAAGAAATCAACTGTGGGAGCAATAATTAGAAAATGGAAGACATACAAGACCACTGATAATCTCCCTCCATCAGGGGCTCCATGCAAGATCTCACCCCGTGGGGTCAAAATGATCACAAGAACAGTGAGCAAAAATTCCAGAACCACACGGGGGGACCTAGTGAATGACCTGCAGAAAGCTGGGGATAATGTAACAAAGGCTACCGTCAGTAACACACTACGCCGCCAGGGACTCAGATCCTGCAGTGCCAGACGTGTCCCTCTGCTTAAGCCAGTACATATCCGGGCCCGTCTGAAGTTTGCTAGAGAGCATTTGGATGTTCCAGAAGAGTATTGGGAGAATGTCATATGGTCAGATGAAACCAAAGTAGAACTGTTTGGTAGAAACACAACTCGTCGTGTTTCGAGGAGAGTGAATGCTGAGTTGCATCCAAAGAACAGCATACCTACTGTGAAGCATGGGGGTGGCAACATCATGCTTTGGGGCTGTTTCTCTGCAAAGGGACCAGGACAACTGATCCGTGTACATGAAAAAATGAATGGGGCCATGTATTGTGAGATTTTGAGTGCAAACCTCCTTCCATCAGCAAGGGCATTGAAGATGAAACGTGGCTGGATCTTTCAGCATGACAATGATCCCAAGCACACCGCCAGAGCAATGAAGGGGTGAATTCGTAAGAAGCATTTCAAGGTCCTGGAGTGGCCTAGCCAGTCTCCAGATCTCAACCCCATAGAAAACCTTTGGAGGGAGCTGAAAGTCCGTGTTGCACAGCGACAGCCCCAAAACATCATTGTTCTAGAGGAGATCTGCATGGAGGAATGGGCCAACATACCAGCAACAGTGTGTGCCAACCTTGTGAAGACTTACAGAAAACGTTTGACCTTTGTCATTGCCAACAAAGGATATATAACAAAGTACTGAGATGAACTTTTGTTATTGACCAAATACTTACAGTATTTTCCACCATAATTTGCAAATAAATTCTTTACAAATCAGACAATGTGATTTTCTGGATTTGTTTTCTCATTTTGTCTCTCATAGTTGAGGTCTACCTATGATGACAATTACAGGTCGGCCTCATCTTTTTAAGTGGGAAAACTTGTACAATTGGTGGCTGGCTAAATACTTTTTTCCCCCACTGTATAATATATATAATATGAATATGCATTTAAGACCAACTTTGTTAAGTATTGTTATCCCTTGCAGAAATATCACAATAATCTACTAGCACCCGCTCAAGTTCAAAATATATAACTCGGTGCGTGTGATTCGAGTAACGCTCAGTTAGTCATGCATGCCCAGAATACAGTAAAAGAATCAAGGATATGATTTAGGCTGGAATGGAATGGTTACATTACATCTGCTGCCCTGAGAGAACGATCAGCATGGGCAACTGCATTTATAACAATAAAACATTGACTGTAGGATACAGTACAGCTTCTGCTGTATCCTTAGTGAAAGAAGCTGGTATTATTTAGGATGGACAGCCCAACATGTGCAGCAGCATTTATAACATTAAAAAATAGACATTTCCTTATACAGACTGCAAGCGGTGAGGTAAAAGTATTTAGATAAGCACCTCACCACTTCATGTTGCTTTGTTTTGAATAAACATTCTTGTCTCTGTCCCTGATATAGAGGAGAAAAGCATGGAATAGTGAGATTCTTATGTATTTTTCCCCTCACTGCTTTGAGTCTGTATAAGGATGTCTAACTTCTATGGTTATAAATTTTGCTGCCCATGCTGTGATTTCTCTCTGAGAAGCAGGGAGAAAGCCTATGTTCAGCCTAAATGATATCCCTGCTTCTTTCACTGAGGATACAACAGAAGCTGTACTGTGACTACTGAGCATTCATGAACAGAACCACACTACAATGACATGCACAGACCTATGTTGAACACAAGGGGGTGCTGCTGCACGCATACAATTGTTATATTTCTGCAAGGATTTTTTTTTTTTTAAACAATACTTTACAAAGTTACTCTATATTGCATATTCATTTTACTTGTTTCCATTTGTATTGATGGCACAACCACTTTAAATTACATTATGTAGAATTGTGTTCCGTTTTGTGGCAACAGATTCCCATATTACTTGGTTTTGGGTTATCAGTGCACATTTTGACATAAATTATTTTCATGCAGCATATTTAGCTGTTTATGACTATGACCAATATTCAGCTGTCACTGACCTGAAAACGGTAAAAGGTTCCATCATCCTTCAGTGTGAGGACGTGATCTGATATGGGGAAGATGTAACCTTGTGCTGCTATAAGGCTTCCTAAATGTATTGCTTCCACTGTAAGAAAAACACAAAGCATGGTTAGTTATGTACGTCTGTAACTTAGATACTCCATTGAATAATAATGAATAGCTAAAATTATATAACATTCTTTTCTTACAAAATAAAAGTTTATTGATTGTTTCTCAATGTCACACAGTTAGTAGTTCTGTTGTATGAGTTCTGCAGTGAGTTATGATATGGACTGCTTAGAGCACAATATTCTTTGCATGCTAAACCTCCTTGATTTAAATGGGAATTCTAACACATGGTTGTACATTGACAAACTGGCAATAAGGCAATATATTGTTCATATAAAGCTTGCCTCCACCTGCCTGCCAGCAGGGTGCTACCTACTTACTATCATCAGGCCTTCATCTTTCAAAACCCTGGTATACTCTAAAGATACATATAATTAGACCCCATCCTAAATATTTGACAACAAACTGGATAACACTTAAAGGGAACATCTCATCATAAAAATACAGTCGCAACTGCAGGCAACATGTTATAGAGCAGGAGGAGCTGAACTGATAAATAGATTTGTGGGAAAAGAATAAGTAGAACTTGTCAATTACTCATTTATTTCTGTGTTTTTTCTATGCTTGGAAGAAGTACCTGAGACTGGTGGGCGGTCCTATCAGTGATGGCACTTGACTGCGCATACAGAGATAGCTGTCAGGCATTGATAGGACTGCCCACGGGACTCAATTACTCCTTCTAAGCATAGAATGAACAGAGAAATAAATTGATAAATGACAAGCTATACTGAATCTTTCCCCCAAAAAACAGTATCAATCTGCTCAATTAACTACTCCTGATCTATAACATGCTGCCTGCAGATTACACTGCATTTTATGGTGTCGGGTTCTCTTTAATTTACCCAGTATTATCCTCTACTGTTCCTACATCATAGATGCTATCTTTCCATTTACCCTGTAAACCCTGAAAGAGAAAACACAGAGCATGTGGGTTCTACCAATCCTTAAAACACTAGGAAGACAATTACTTATTGGTTTTGTTTATGCACAACTTACATTGGGGAGCTGTATGTATACCCTTGTGTGTATTTGTTGACCTTGTGTTATCCATATCAATGTACTGATATCTGAAGATATGAGGGTAGTAAGTGTTTTATTTTTGGAATGTGTTACATACCCAGAGAGTTGTGGTCAATGACTGTTACTCAGACTGGTCCTCTGTTATAAGTGGTGTACCCCAGGATTCAGTGCTAGGTCAGCTGTTAAGATTAATTTTTGCAGATGAAATCTACAGTCATGGCCAAAAGTTTTGAGAATGATACAAATATTAATTTTTACAAAGTCTACTGCTTCAGTTTTTCTAATGGCAATTTGCATATACTCCAGAATGTTATAAAGAGTGATCAGCTTAACAGCAATTACTTGCAAAGTCAATATTTGCCTAGAAAATGAACTTTATCCCCCAAAACACATTTCAACATCATTGCAGCCCTGCCTTAAAAGGACCACCTAACATCGTTTCAGTGATTGCTCCATTAACACAGGCGTGGGTGTTGATGAGGACAGGGCTGGAGATCAATCTGTCATGATTAAGTAAGAATGACACCACTGGACACTTTAAAAGGAGGCTGGTGCTTGCCATCATTGTTTCTCTTCTGTTAACCATGGTTATCTCTAAAGAAACACGTGCAGTCATCACTGCACTGCACAAAAATGGCCTAACTGGGAAGAGTATTGCAGCTAGAAAGATTGCACCTCAGTCAACAATCTATCGCATCATCAAGAACTTCAAGGAGAGAGGTTCCATTGGTGCCAAAAAGGCTCCAGGGCGCCCAAGAAAGACCAGCAAGCGGCAGGACCGTCTCTTAAAAGTGTTTCAGCTGCGGGATCGGGCTACCAGCAGTGCAGAGCTTGCTGAGGAATGGCAGCAGGCAGGTGTGAGTGCATCTGCACGCACTGTGAGGCGGAGACTCTTGGAGCAAGGCCTGGTCTCAAGGAGGGCAGCAAAGAAGCCACTTCTCTCCAGAAAAAACATCAGGGACAGACTGATATTCTGCAAAAGGTACAGGGAGTGGACTGCTGAGGACTGGGGTAAAGTCATTTTCTCTGATGAATCCCCTTTTCGATTGTTTGGAACATCTGGAAAACAGCTTATTCGGAGAAGAAGAGGTGAGCGCTACCACCAGTCTTGTCTCATGCCAACTGTAAAGCATCCTGAAACCATTCATGTGTGGGGTTGCTTCTCAGCCAAGGGAATCGGCTCTCTCACAGTCTTGCCTAAAAACACAGCCATGAATAAAGAATGGTACCAGAATGTCCTCCAAGAGCAACTTCTCCCAACCGTCCAAGAGCAGTTTGGCGCTCAACAATGCCTTTTCCAGCATGATGGAGCACCTTGCCATAAAGCAAAGGTGATAACTAAATGGCTCAGGGAACAAAACATAGAGATTTTGGGTCCATGGCCTGGAAACTCCCCAGATCTTAATCCCATTGAGAACTTGTGGTCAATCATCAAGAGACGGGTGGACAAACAAAAACCAACAAATTCAGACAAAATTAAAGCATTGATTCTGCAAGAATGGACTGCTATCAGTCAGGATTTGGTCCAGAAGTTGATTGAGAGCATGCCAGGGAGAATTGCAGAGGTCCTGAAGAAGAAGGGTCAACACTGCAAATATTGACTTGCTGCATTAACTCATTCTAACTGTCAATATAAGCTTCTGTTACTCATAATATGAATGCAATTATATTTCTGTATGTGATAAAAACATCTGACAAACACACATAAAAACCAGAGGGCAGCAGATCGTGTGAAAATATAATATTTGTGTCATTCTCAAAACTTTTGGCCATGACTGTAGCTATGCAGTACAGTGCAGTCTATGGAGGATATGCATAGCTTACAACCAGTTTGTTTGGGCATCCACAAGGCAAATGAAGTTCAATGTGGATAATTGTAAAGTTATGTGTCTGGTAATCGTCATTCAACATATGTCCTGGGGGGATAAACTGGGAGAGTCACTGATGGAAAAGGATCTGGGAAATTGTCAATTAGCTGCTAATAAAGCCAGCAGATTATTGTGATGCATTAAAAGGGCTATGGACTCATGCGTAATATTACCACTTTATAAATTACTGGTGAAAATTCATATAGGCAGTTCAGTTCTGGGCACCTGCTCATAGAAAGACTATCCTAGAGTTCAAAAAAGTATAATGGAGCCTCACTAAGTTATAAGAATAGACTAAACAAGTTAAATTTCTTTAATCTTGAAAAGAGGCTTTGAAGGGGAAATATAATAAATCTGTATCAATATATAAATGGCCCATAAAAGAAATATGGGGAAAAGTTGTCCCATATTAAATCAATCCAACATAATGGTATATTCTGAATGCGGCGGCCAGGCTCATCTATCAGTCTAGACGCTACAGCGATGCCTCCGGTCTGTGTCGGTCACTACATTGGCTGCCTATTCAATACAGAATACAATATAAACTTATCACCCTCATTCACAAGGCTCTCCATAATGCTGCACCTCCCTACATTTCCTCCCTCATCTCTGTCTATCGCCCAACCCGTACTCTCCGTTCACTCAATGACCTAAGATTAACATTCTCTATTATCAGACTTCTCCCGAGTTGCACCACTTCTCTGGAATGCTCTATCCCAGACTATCAGATTAACCCCCAATTTCCACAGCTTCAAGCGTAAACTAAAGACACATCTTTTCAGACAGGCCTATCACAGCTCCTAATGTAAACCCTTCTGTAGTTAGAATCCCTAAAATGTACCCTCCTCTGTTTATGCTTCAACATTACCTCACAGGATATGATGCCGTATCAGACTAGCTTTATATGTCCAGGCACCATCTGCACATTAAAGTACACGACTGATGACGGCTCATACAGCTTTATATATGTGTAATGACAGTAACCTCTATTACAAAATTGTCTGACCATTGTATAAGCAATGCTACGTCTGTTGCCGCCACTGCTACCTCTTGTGTCACCCTCTCTACCTCATAGATTGTAAGCTCTTGCAAACAGGGCCCTCAGTCCCAGTGTGTGAATTGACTATTTCTTTTGTAATGTATCTTTTTTGTCAGTACTTGAACCCTACAAGTTGTACAGTGCTGCGGAATATGTTGGCGCTATATAAATAAAATGTATTATTATTATTATTATTATTACTAGTATATGGCATCACTGGTCATCCACAAACCTCTAAAATAATGCTCCACAATTTTTAAGAGCCCTTTTATTGTGCTATTCACTTGTGCTGTGCCTGGTATTGGAGCTCAGCCACTGCCTGAAATTCTCCGCTCACCTCCTGGTCAGAAGTTGTGCTGAACATGTAAAAAAAATATCTTTCCACTGGTGGGAAACTTGTGTTAAAATACTTTATGTTCAACAACCTTTGTTAGTACAATTGAAGGTAAGAAACTTGGTAATATATTTTATTACAGAAAAATGCTGTTCGTAGAAATACATGGCTAAGGTAGGGGAGAAGGAAGAGAATGCTAGGAAGACATATACTGAGACTCACAAAAACAGTTTCTAGTTATTGTTGTACCTCAACACTCACTACAAACTGGATTCACAGCTACACTGGTCAGTACTTCTTTATAATGTCCTCCACGCTGCTACAGCTTCTTGTTGTATGTGTGAGATAGAGTTAGAGGATCTCCTATTCTCTATGTGCGGCATATGGGAAACATGATAGCAGTTAATCTTAAGTCACAAACTCTAGAAAAACTGACAATTAGAGATGGAGCCTGTCTGGTAAAAAACACCATACAAAAATCATATAATTATTAATATATATATATATATATATATATATATATATATATATATATATATACATACATACATACATACACACACTACCGGTCAAAAGTTTAGGGTCACTTAGAAATTTCCTTATTTTTGAAAGAAAAGCACAGTTTTTTTCAATGAAGATAACATTAAATGAATCAGAAATACACTCTATACATTGTTAATGTGGTAAATGACTATTCTAGCTAAAAACTTCGGGTTTTTAATGCAATATCTGCATAGGTGTATAGAGGCCCATTTTCAGCAACCATCACTCCAGTCTTCTAATGGTACATTGTGTTTGCTAACTAAGTAAGAAGGCTAATGGATGTTTAGAAAACCCTTGAAAACCCTTGTACAAGTATGTTAGCACAGCTGAAAACAGTTTTGCTGTTTAGAGAAGCTATAAAACTGACCTTCCTTTGAGCTAGTTTAGAATCTGAAGCATTACATTTGTTGGTTCGATTGAACTCTCAAAATGGCCAGAAAAAGAGAACTTTCATGTGAAACTCGACAGTCTATTCTTGTTCTTAGAAATGAAGGCTATTCCATGCGAGAAATTTCCAAGAAACTGAAGATTTCCTACAACAGTGTGTACTACTCCCTTCAGAGGACAGCACAAACAGGCTCTAACCAGAGTAGAAAGAGAAGTGGGAGGCCCCGCTGCACAACTGAGCAACAAGACAAGTACATTAGAGTCTCTAGTTTGAGAAATCGACGCCTCACAGGTCCTCAACTGGCAGCTTCATTAAATAGTACCCGCAAAACGCCAGTATCAATGACTACAGTGAAGAGGCGACTCAGGGATGCTGGCCTTCAGGGCAGAGTGGCCAAGAAAAAGCCATATCTGAGACTGGCTAATAAAAGGAAAAAATTAATATGGGCAAAAGAACACAGACATTGGACAGAGGAAGATTGGAAAAAAGTGTTATGGACAGACGAATCGAAGTTTGAGGTGTTTGGATCACACAGAAGAACATTTGTGAGACGCAGAACAACTGAAAAGATGCTGAAAAAGTGCCTGACGCCATCTGTCAAGCATGGCGGAGGTAATGTGATGGTCTGAGGTTGCTTTGGTGCTGGTAAAGTAGGAGATTTGTACAAGGTAAAAGGGATTTTGAATAAGGAAGGTTATCACTCCATTTTGCAACGCCAAGCCATACCCTGTGGACAGCGCTTGATTGGAGCCAATTTCATCCTACAACAGGACAATGACCCCAAACACACCTCCAGACTGTGTAAGGGCTATTTGACCAAGAAGGAGAGTGATGGGGTGCTACGCCAGATGACCTGGCCTCCACAGTCACCAGACCTGAACCCAATCGAGATGAAATATAAATGATGGCCCAAATAAACACAAACCGGATGGAATAGCATGCCGCTGCAAGATGCTGTGGTAACCATGCTGGTTCAGTATTCCTTCAATTTTGAATAAATCCCCAACAGTGTCACCAGCAAAGCACCCCCACACCATCACACCTCCTCCTCCATGCTTTACGGTGGGAACCAGGCATGTAGAGTCCATTCGTTCACCTTTTCTGCGTCGCACAAAGTCACGGTGGTTGGAACCAAAGATCTCAAATTTAGACTCATCAGACCAAAGCACAGATTTCCACAGGTCTAATGTCCATTCCTTGTGTTCTTTAGCCCAAACAAGTCTCTTCTGCTTGTTGCCTGTCCTTAGCAGTGGTTTCCTAGCAGCTATTTTACCATGAAGGCCTGCTGCACACAGTCTCCTCTTAACAGTTGTTGTAGAGATGTGTCTGCTGCTAGAACTCTGTGTGGCATTGACCTGGTCTCTAATCTGAGCTGCTGTTAACCTGCAATTTCTGAGGCTGGTGACTCGGATGAACTTATCCTCCGCAGCAGAGGTGACTCTTGGTCTTCCTTTCCTGGGGCGGTCCTCATGTGAGCCAGTTTCTTTGTAGCGCTTGATGGTTTTGGCCACTGCACTTGGGGACACTTTCAAAGTTTTCCCAATTTTTCGGACTGACTGACCTTCATTTCTTAAAGTAATGATGGCCACTCGTTTTTCTTTACTTAGCTGCTTTTTTTCTTGCCATAATACAAATTCTAACACTCCATTCAGTAGGACTATCAGCTGTGTATCCACCTGACTTCTGAACAACACAACTGATGGTCAAAACCCCATTTATAAGGCAAGAAATTCCCACTTATTAAACCTGACAGGGCACACCTGTGAAGTGAAAACCATTTCAGGTGATTACCTCTTGAAGCTCATCAAGAGAAGGCCAAGAGTGTGTAATCAAAGCAAAAGGTGGCTACTTTGAAGAACCTAGAATATAAGACATATTTTCAGTTGTTTCACACTTTTTTGTTAAGTATATAATTCCACATGTGTTAATTCATAGTTTTGATGCCTTCAGTGTGAATCTACAATTTTTATAGTCATGAAAATACAGAAAACTCTTGGAATGAGAAGGTGTGTCCAAACTTTTGGTCTGTACTGTATATATGTTACTAATAATGTATGAACATAACAGCTTATTCTAAAAAATCTCCTGAAGCAACAGATATGCTTTAAAGGGGTTTTCACATATTCCTTGCCTGCTGTCTCTTCTTCTTACTTCCTGTATTCTTCTATAAGCTGGTGGGCAGGCTTTGACCTCAATAGATATAGATATTGCCTTTACCATGAGAGACTATTTACTATGATTACTAGAAATCTATAATAATGCAGATCAAATATGCACAGTAAATGTATATTATATTTCCCAGGTTTGAAGAGAAAAAACTTACATGCTGCCAGAATTGACAACAGACTTGCAGTAAACTCAATGTTATTTTGGTGCTTACATATAGAGATAACATCACTATCTGAGCCTTATTCAGCAAATTGCAATTAGCAGAAGATAACAACTCTAAGAGCAAGGGTAATCCAGATAACTCAGCCAGCTCCCCTGCAGAGAGCAGTGTCACATCATCCATCCTGTAAAGCTAGATAAGTAGAGATACAGGTCGGTGACCAAGGACACGTGTAAAAAAATGGAAGGAATAATTTCACATAGTAGGTAAACAAAGCAGCATTTCTAAAGCAATGCATTTAGGAGAAATCTTAAAATTTACATACGCTAGCAGTTTAGATAGGATCCTTGAGATAGAAATACTTCTTTAAGTATAGCTTTATTTTAAAGATTGCTTGTTATTTGATACTTGTTTTCTCATTAGAACAATTACCAAAATTAATATATACATGTAGATATTTTTTCCTATTAAAACATATATTTATAGCACAATAAAGTTTCTTTGGACCCATTTGGACTCATGTATGAAATCTTTCTATGACAAATAATAACCTTATTAACTAGTGGGACATTTTTTGCTTTATATAGTTTTCTACAGGTGGCCTTTATATGTACATTGGTAACTTGTCTTGTTGTTACCTAGTCGTCTGTTGTTGTCTTGATTGGCATGTTATAGATGGGAATTATAGCAGAAATTACTATCTTTTGGAAAATCAAAAAATAAAATTACAATATACATTAGTAGCATGCACCTTGATTTCTGGAAAGATGGCTCATTTTGTACATTTAGCTTGCAAGCAATGATGACAATTGGAAAGAAACGCATTAAGGTACACTTAATGGTACTTTTAACTGAAGAAATCTATAAAACAACAAAGACCCAAGGGAGCAATCTGTAACAAACAGACATGATTCATCAGCAGAGAAGACAAGTATCCTATAGACACATGTGTATCTACTGTACAATCAGAGCAGACTAATAGCAATCCCTATCCTAGCTATGACCAAGGAAATGAGTTTTTATCCTATCATAGGTTTTGCCAAGATTCATTTTAAAGATTAATGTTTCATAAAACTGATGACTATGCAATTTTTGATGAAAAAAAAAAGTTGATTCTCTATGCATTGACAAGATAGATTCAGTACATATTATGCTTGCTCTACAGATCTAGATACTGGCTGATTTATTAAAACTTTAATGGTTCATGCGCTCAGTCATATTATGGCCCTGAACACCCGTCTAGTTGTATACAATTATATTATGGCTTCCACAAAAGTCTATGAGTGATACTGTAGCTCCATATCATTTCATTCAAAGTTTTTTTTTTTTATAATATGATTTATACAGAATTAGACAGAAAAAATATTGCCATATTTTATCAGAGGCTGTGTTACAGAGATTTACTTCTACTATTACTTCTTAAAAAAATAATATCTCCATGACACAACACTACTGTATATGGAAAGGTGGAGTACAATCTGTAAGAAAGTGCGCAAAAAAGTGATATTTTACTTACTGACTGGCTTGACTATAATAAAATAATTTGTATGTTATATGTGGCAAATTGTTAATAAAATAAAATAAATTGTTGGCTACTTTAACTGTGTTACAAATGTATGATAGGTTTGTCCTGGCTTAGGAAATCCATAATTGTAGAAATTATTGCACATTATTTAGAAATTTATTTTTTTTTGACCAACTAGAAAACAGTAAACTGCCAGACATAACAAAAATATTCAAGAATGGTGGCCAGGTGTTTTATTAATATTGTGCACATGCTCTTTACCTGTTTGTCACAGCTGACCACTTGTTAAAAATGTTTTCAATAAAAACATACTTTCCATGAAAACATTATTGCACAAGTTGCTATCTGTGACATTGTACTAACATGTCCCACAATTCTTTCTATGCAACAGTGGCCACAATGTCATGTTATCTTTGTGATCCTTGAAGAGTCTGTCACAACAAGCTTGACAAGCTTTCTAGAGCCACCTGGAAACAGATAAATGAAGTGAATAACACTTCAAAGGCCAGCCCAGTAGTGTATTTTTAGAATCATCAAGCAGTATATGACGTATTTTGATTCAGTGAATGTAAAGAGGATTTTAGCTGTAGGTATGTCACAAGACAGAATCCCGATCACTCTTGTGCTCAAGGGAGGGTGATACTATGGTTTTTTTTCTGGGCACTGTATAGTATACGTAACTTTATTTTTTCTTAATGTATTTATATTTTTAAGCATAGAATAAATCAATTGGAATTGTTCTACAGAGACACATAGAATAACAAGTGGGGTGCTTGATCTCTTTTGCGTTGTGCACAGGGTCACAGTAAGAAAGAAGATTGCAGCACTCATCTAGGAGTATTGAGATAGTCTTTCTTACTGGACAGTCATGTCAAAAACAAAGTTAACTTGAATTCTTTGAATTCTATTGTTTTATGTATTAGGACATAATAAAAAAAAATTTCATCCTTAGCAGATGTAAAAATTAAGTAAATACAAACATAATGAATAATATAACATTACCAAATTACACTGTGTCATTATTTAAATAACAAAAAGTAGACCCATATGCAGAAGAAATGTATACACCCTTACTAATGCCATAAGAATAAATAGGGTAAGTAGCAGCCAGGTACAGTGAATCAAATGCCCTTGATAGATTAATTAATCATCAGCAAGTCTGGCCACCTCCATAAAGGCACCAGTTTTTTGCTGTTTACTGATCTGGAGCATTCGGGTGCGTGTTAACACAATGACAAGGAGGAAAGACATCAGCAATGATGTAAGAGAAGCAATTGTTGCCAATCAATCTGGAGAAGGTTACCATGACCATTTCCAAACAAATTAAAGTCCATCATTCTACAGTGAGAAAGATTACTAGTGGAAAACATTCAAGACAATCTTCCCAGCAGAGGATGTCCCAGCAAAAAGAATGAGATGCTTTTGTAGTGCTTTCCAAAGTCAAACAGACTGGAAAGATGCCTAGGCATCTAATTTTAATAAACCAAATGTAGATTTGTGTTTCAAGTACATTTTTGTGTTCTTATATTCTAAAACACGAATAATAGTTTAGAAAACAAGTAGAACACTGGGTAACAACATACCCATACCTTCTTGGATGGAATATTAAAACTGTGAAGATATTTTTAAAATTACAATTTTCCACAGAAAACTGTGATAGATAATTACAGCTGCTGCTATAGAGTACACAAAGCTGTACATCTTACTCTCCTCAGGGACAGTTCAGCTCATCCAGTGCTTGAGGGAAGCACTGCTTGATATAGTCAATCAAGATGACTATCCTTTTCTGAACTGTTGGGGTTCCCTGAGGAGTGATGCTTGTTGCACCAGATAATTTCCTCTTTATATGCATCAAATTGTGTTGTCATTTATAAAGTTTCATTTTAGCTCAATGAGCCATTTTGTGGCTAAAGCATGACAGTAACTGCCAGTTGTTAGTAGTGTATAGAACAATCCCTTGCTCATAACCTGTATGAAATCATTTATCCAACAACCCTGCATTTATAACCTAGTATACTGTATATAAAAAAGATGAAAAATAAAAAAAGTATACACATACAGTTTACAATGCAGAACTTTAAATCTGCTTTATGCTAAGGCCCCACAATGCGGAAACGCAGCATTTTTTGTTTGATTTTTTTAGATTTGGCTGCGTTTTTTTGAGCCAAAGTCAGGAGTGGCTTGAAAAGGAATGGAAAATATAAAGGAAGTACTTAAACGTTTCCCTTCTGTTAAATCCACTCCTGACTTTTTCTCAAAAAACTGCAGCAAAATCTATAACAAAAACCATGTGTTTCTGCAACGTGGGGTCTTAGCCTTAAAGTTTCTTATCCATTGAAAGCACAATAACGCTAGGTCTACACTAGCGTTGAGGTGTCCGTTGTTCTGTTCCATTACAGAACCAGAACAACAGAAAAAACGGACCGCAAAAATAGTGGACACCAATGTAGACCAATTCTTTTGAACTGAAAATGCTGGAAGAAAAAATTGTTGTACTTGCAGGACTTTTTCATCCTGCGATTTTAGACAATGACTCTGACGGAGATGTAAGCCGAGCCTAAGCGATATAAAATACATAATGTGAAACTGTATAAGGCCCTGTTCGCCATTTTTCTGGTCATTATAAGAACAAAAAAACTGAAATCCCAACAAGGCCAGATCTGTCAAATGATGGACACAAGTGGATCCCAATGGACCCCATTGACTATAACATATGAATATAACATCTACACTCAGGACTATTTTGTCTGTGATCGTTGATGGAATCTGGATTCTAACTGAACTCCAACCCAGATGTTAACATAGCCTAAAATGACATACATAAAATAGCATATATTCAATAGCGTACAAAATAGTTGAACTTAAAATGATTAATTAAAAAAGTATTAAGTAATATATTATATACAAAATAATGTATATAAAAAATGATAAAATGTATGCTAGAAAGAAATCTGTACCTGGGTCTTCAATGTTGAGGTTCTTAATGAGCCACTGGACAATGTCAGCTCCTAGAAGAACAACAATAATTATTGTATGAATGAACAAGGGATTTGAATTAAAAATATTATAGCAAATGACTTCAGTATATTACTATACTTAGTATATGTCTGCCCCAAAAGCAGATTATTGCACTCCACTAAATGCCTCTGCTCATTTAAGGCTGATGTACAAGTGTATTATGGTTCCCTATAACTTCTGTACAGAATCTCAACAAGGCACCAATAAATTTTCCTGGATCTTACAGATTATGGAGGCACACAAAGTACCTATGGCATGGCTTGTAATCTTCAACCACAATCACTATGTCTCTATTCTACTTGTTCTCCTTGCATATGAAAAAAAATATTTATTGCATTCATTAAAGCGAGGAACGTTGTTTTAACCAATGAGAGTAACACATGGAGCTTGAAAACAAACATTTTTTTTCCTTTTTCCAAGCAAGGGAACCTATCCCATTGTGAATGTAGTCTTAGGAGTCCAGTGGGTGACCATTATAAGTTATTGATAGCCATCTTTGTAAACAGTGAGAAAAAAATTATTTAGTCAGCCACCAATTGTGCAAGTTCTCCCACTTAAAAAGATGAGAGAGGCCTGTAATTGACATCATAGGTAGACCTCAACTATGAGAGACAAAATGAGAAAACATGTCTAGAAAATCACATTGTCTGATTTTTTAAGAATTTCTTTGCAAATTATGGTGGAAAATAAGTATTTGGTCACCTAAAACAAGCAAGATTTCTGGCTCTCACAGACCTGTAACTTCTTCTTTAAGAGGCTCCTCTGTCCTCCACTCATTACCTGTAGTAATGGCTCCTGTTTGACATTGTCATCAGTATAAAAGACACCTGTCCACAACCTCAAACAGTCACACTCCAAACTCCACTATGGTGAAGACCAAAGAGCTGTGGAAGGACACCAGAAACAAAATTGTAGACCTGCACCAGGCTGGGAAGACTGAATCTGCAATAGGCAAGCAGCTTGGTGTGAAGAAATCAACTGTGGGAGCAATAATTAGAAAATGGAAGACATACAAGACCACTGATAATCTCCCTCAATCAAGGGCTCCACGCAAGATCTCACCCCATGGGGTCAAAATGATCACAAGAACGGTGAGCAAAAATCCCAGAACCACACGGGGGGACCTAGTGAATGACCTGCAGAAAGCTGGGACTAACATAACAAAAGCTACCATCAGTAACACACTACGCCGCCAGGGACTCAGAACCTGCAGTGCCAGACGTGTCCCCCTGCTTAAGCCAGTACATATCCAGGCCCGTCTAAAGTTTGCTAGAGAGCATTTGGATGTTCCAGAAGAGTATTGGGAGAATGTCATATGGTCAGATGAAATCAAAGTAGAACTGTTTGGTAGAAACACAACTCGCCGTGTTTGGAGGAGAGTGAATGCTGAGTTGCATCCAAAGAACACCATATCTACTGTGAAGCATGGGGGTGGAAACATCATGCTTTGGGGCTGTTTCTCTGCAAAGGGACCAGGACGATTGATCCGTGTACATGAAAGAATGAATGGGGCCATGTATCGTGAGATTTTGAGTGCAAACCTCCTTCCATCAGCAAGGGCATTGAAGATGAAACGTGGCTGGGTCTTTCAGCATGACAATGATCCCAAGCACACCGCCAGGGCAACGAAGGAGCGGTTTCGTAAGAAGCATTTCAAGGTCCTGGAGTGGCTTAGCCAGTCTCCAGATCTGAACCCCATAGAAAACCTTTGGAGGGAGTTGAAAGTTCGTGTTGCCCAGCGACAGCCCTAAAACATCACTGCTGTAGAGGAGATCTGCATGGAGGAATGGGCCAACATACCAGCAACAGTGTGTGCCAACCTTGTGAAGACTTACAGAAAACGTTTGACCTCTGTCATTGCCAACAAAGGATATATAACAAAGTATTGAGATGAACTTTTGTTATTGACCAAATACTTATTTTCCACCATAATTTGCAAATAAATTCTTTAAAAATCAGACAATGTGATTTTCTTGATTTGTTTTCTCATTTTGTCTCTCATAGTTGAGGTCTACCTATGATGTCAATTACAGGCCGGCCTCATCTTTTTAAGTGGGAGAACTTGCACAATTGGTGGCTGACTAAATACTTTTTTTCCCCCACTGTATGTGCTCATATAAGGAAAGTTTCCAACCTTCATGTGAGACTGCCCATTGGACTCTTAAGCCGAGAAACTACAGCGATTTCAATCAATAAGTTCTGCCAAAGATTTTCCCGCAAAACTTGATTTTGTTTGCTTAGTTCCTTCTGCTCAATAGCATGACACTGGTAGATTAGACAGTTTGTAAGGGATAACAATCTTTGTACAGGGCTACATACATGATTTATATAAATAAAAAAAATAAGAATGTTCCTGATAACAGGTGATCTTATAAGCAATGCTATCACACCATTGTTCGTGAAATACTGTACATAATTTCAACGCTACTCAAAGGAACATTTTATATGCATAAAAGTGACTGATGACTAATTTTGCAACATTAAAATGTCAATTGTGGTAATCTATAAAGGAGAATATTGGTAATAGGGTTATTTTCACCACTAATGCCTTTCAATTGTTAAAATTCACTTTCTACAATACTGTCAACAATTGAATGATCAAATCCAGAAGAACAAGAATTTGTTATACTAAGGATAACATAATCACATAAGAAAAGCTGACATAAAATACTGTAAGGTATTTTGCATATTGGGAGGAAATATTACTACTAGGAGATGTAGTATATTGCCATGGAGGGTGTTTCAATCATAACTTCAAATTTCCCTGTTCTTTAGAATATTTTTCAAGGTACCATTTGTTACTATAAGCCGTGACAGGGGTGGGCTCTCCAGAATACAGCGAAGTCACAGACGAGAAGAACGACCTAATACCAGTTCAGCTAAAAACGTATTTTTACTAAGACCACGGTAAAAGAACCACACAGAATTTCACACACACTCGACTGGATAGCCGAGACCCCTGTGCTGCATAACCTGGTAGGCTCTATATGTCCAAAATACCTCACTATAGTTTGCCTACCGATGGGCTCGTCTAGGATGGCTGCCCCAATTACCTATTAATACCACTGATAAAGAAGGAAGACTTTTGTGTGTAAAGCTGGCTTACCGGTGATGCAGCACGGGGGCTAACAAACTTATAGAAACCTCAAAACCGAGACCTCCCTGGTCACCACTAGTGAATATCAGTATCCAGTCCTGAGGAAGTGGAAACAGGCAATTTGATGAACTTGATAATATTTCAGAAATGCACAGGATCCTCTGAGGTTAGGTTGTAACAGGAAACGATGAAGAATCCAGAGTCCTTAATAATGCAAATAATAATTAACTGAAGATGCTGTCTTTAACTAATAGTCACAAGGCATTATGGGAAAGGAGCTGGGGAGCTCATGCGCCCTCTATTGGATGTAACAGATCCTCAATTTGCTTTTGACTCACCGAGCCTTGAGACAGCAAAAGGGATTTTAACTAATAGCAACAGGCTGAACTAATCCTACACTTTGGCGCCAAAGCTAACTATTGTTGCGTGCATGTTGTAGACCACCGCTGTGTGGCGGACCTAAGCTCAGGCTTACCGACCCAGGTCGTGGACCTTTCCGGCTGAAATAGCTGCTGTTGATGCGGGGTTTCCTCCACTGCAAGCGGCGCTGCCTCTGGACTGTCATACGTTCAGTCACAGCTCCCGATGCAGCTCCTCACGAGGCCCGACTTTCGTCGCTCCCCAGCGGCGCTCTCCTGCACGATCTTCTCCCATCTAAGGTGAGGAGTGTAGAAGAGGTCGTCTCTGTTCACCCAGAGCTACTCTCGGTTCTGGCAGAAAGTTCCGCAGCACGGATGGCGACACATCCTATCCCAGCATCTCTGCCTTTCACCAATCCTTGGAGACTAACTAAAAATAGCCACATCAGAGCTTCCTGTATATATTCACATCTAAGGGAAAATTGAATCAATACCCTTTTCTTTACAATCTGTGGTTGTTAAACTTAAAGCCCCTGGAAAAGAGAAATATGACTACTTGGGTATTTGGGGTATTAATTGATTTCACTTTCTTTTTTCTCTTCTTTGCTCAAGTAAATGGGTTTCAGGTGTTTAAAGGGGTCTTTCATCCATCATATCAACTCAGATAGATAGGTTAAGATTACCTGAATCAAAGAGTGTTTTCTCCTTCTCAATCATTGCCTCCACTGCCAAGATATCACTGGTAATAATGCAAATGAGCTCTTTGGAACAATGAGGGTGTTTTTGTTTCTTCAAAGAGGTAAATATCAATGCCCTCACTGTTCCAAAGAGTGTATTTGTATACTGACAAAAAAAAAAACCTATATCTCAGCAATGGAGGCACCGATTCACAAGAGGAAAACACAGGAGCTGGGTTGATATGCTGGTTTCTGGTGACCAATTAAAAAGAACTTTTCACCAGCTCAGCCAAGTCCAGTTCTTTACATAATTTAATAGATGCTGCCTTACCGATTCTGGTACAGTTGGAACTTTTTCTCTAGGCTCTCCCATTCCTGAGTGATAAGTGCTGTTATTTGTGTGACCAATATGCTATTTAGGTTCTATACTGTCAGAGGGGCAGTGTCAGGCAGGAGCAGGCATAAGGTTTTAACTCTGCCACTGTCCACCTTTGATTGGAGCTCTAAATCGCACCCCTTTCCTGCTTCTCTCTGATACTGACCACCTGCCAGTACAGAGCCTAACTAGCATGTCAGGCATCAAAAGTTACTATCCTAAACCTTTCATATACAGGATTCCTGTTTTATATATTGCAGCTTAACAAACCCGCCAATGATCAATAGCATAGCACCATTACATCATCAAAGTGTATTACTATATTGTATGTTATGCCCATACCTTATAAATGTATATAAACTGTAAGACTGTGAAACATTCAGTGAGAATACAAATAAATCAAGTCTAATGCCCAGTAGCCTCAAGGCATTTGGATTCACCTAGATGGGCGCAGGTGGTAGGCAAAGCAGTAATTTTCTTCTAAGTGAACAAGTGTAACCTTTATCCATATTGTGAAATGGTTATCCATTTTACTTAGGAGAGTTTTCTATTTTTAAACAGCTTTTTGCAATGTCTGTAACACCTAGATAATTATTCAATTACAACTCCAGAGGAATGCTATTTAGACTTGTTTCCCTAAAGAATGAAAGGGCATAACAGACCAGGAATGGGCAAACAACAGAGCTCTGAAGAGCTCTATTGCTTACATTTAGTCTGTGGTTTGTGATCCCCCTACTAACTGAACACAAAACTCCATATCGCAGTCACATTTCCGCATATACTGTAGAACTGGTAAAATACCAAGTTCTTAATATTTCACATGTAACCACTTTATTGTATATTACAATTCTATTAGTTAGAACTATTACTGAAAATGAGGAATAATTAAGAGTAGTTATATAGGAAAATATGTTGTTATTCACAGTAGCAAATTGCAATTGTTGTTTGTTACAGCTTAATTCAATGTAAATAAATTACTTTGTTATATAAGTGCCCTGACTTATAATGTATGAAATCTCTCTCTTCATCTCTTCTCATTGTATTGTTTGTTACTAAGAATATCCCTTTTATTTGACTGCCAAGGACAGTACAATAAAGGTTCAATCAAAGCAAGGCCCAGCAGGTTTCTTCCTCTTTGGCTATAAAGTCTTGTGGGAGCCAGGAAGTAGAAGCAGTAAGAATTCTTTTCAGAAAGGTAAAGTACAAGATCTTTCAGGTCAACAGATGCAACTTTTCTATCTTATATCTCAAAGGATGACTGCAGGCTGCTTCAATGTGAGGAATTACATTAACATAATAAAATAACATATTATAAAGCACAGTTTATAGCACAAATCTTTGTCTTGTGCGACACAAGACAAGCTGCAACATTATCATGAAAACTATTCTTTATTTACTTAACCTCTATTTTAAAAAGAGTCAATAAAAAATGATCTGATTCCCTGGGACATTTTAAGCCATATATTGAGCCATCTATGCTATAGTGGTATCAATGAAAGTAGATTTACAATAGTCTTGGTCTGCAGTTCTATAGACTTGGATTGAACAGGTATATACAATTAATCTGGTATACTGTACAGATCACTTTAAACAATATTTATGAGAGACAAAATTGGACATTTTTGTGCTGCAGCAGACACAGCCACATCCCAAGTGCACTGAACATCTCATTCGCATACAGATTAAAGGGTGATTTTCTTGTCAGCAATATTGTACTTTGACACAAAAAAGGTATTCTCACTATTTCACTAACTGCTCCTACAACAACATGATGTACTGTAAGTGGTTTAGAAGAGACTTTGGTAGTAAACTTCCTTTAATGCCCAGCAGTGTATATGGTGCAGCCATGGCACAGGCTCAGGATTTGGTCTATTAGCTGGTTTTAGCTGTAACATACAATTGGCACCCTGCTGCAACAAATGGGATTGGAGTGACCTGGCTGTTTAATTCCTTACATGCAGTAACTGCAGCTTCTATGGAGTCTGTCAACTTGGTAGGCAAGGCAGCAGGGGGTCTAATAAAGGCCTCATATCAACCATGGGTGTAAGCCTGATAGGCCCTGCAAGAGGAATACACTGCATAATCTGCACAACTGTGTATTCCAGCTCTCTTCTACATGAAAAATGGCAAAAAATGGATATCATCTATGTGCCGTTCGTGCCGTTTTCCCATGGACCCCACACATGCACTCATTTGTGGGAATGTAGATTTAGGCCTTATGTACAGGACAGTGATGGCTTTTAATGGAATTCATTCTGTTCCATTTTTCAGTTTTTGATGGCCAAGTGTCATCCATTTTGCATCAGTTTTTAACTGTCAGTGGAAAAATGGATGAATTTCATTGGTCTTTTTTAATTAACATAAAACAGATATCAATCCGTTTTTACATCAGTTAAAAATGGGTCCATTGATTTTTATTGGGTCTGTGTGTCCGTGAAAACGAACAGAGGATAGACGATAGAGGATGTCAGTATTTTTTGACAGTCGATAATAACGATGGGCGCTGTAATGGACGCTGCAAAAACAGCCATCAGATAGGTAGTTTTCACTGTTGTGTGAATAAGCCCTTACTGTTTTTTGATCATCCATCCACCCAACAAAGGGCACAACAAAGGGCATAAACAGGTAATGAAAATTTTGTGTGCACTCAAAATTGTATCAATAAAAAAATACAGGTTGTCCTCATACAACTATATAAATTTTTAACTGTTGTTATTTTTCTAATTTAGCAAAAGATACAAATAAATCCTGTATATATAATTTTGTAATATTGTAGTAATCCTACTGGTCCGCAGATTAACGTTAACATTTAATTAATACACACTGAACACTATAAAAACAAATACCCAAAAAACAATAGTGAGATTGCTCTGTTATTCCAACCTACCTTAAAAAAGTAAACAAAAAAGTTATACAATTCACTATATGCACCCAAAATTGACCCAATAAAAAATACAACTCATCCCACAAAAAAAAACAAGCCCACATATGGCTACACTATGTTGATGGGAAAATGTAAAAGTTATAAAAAATGTGAAAATGAACAAAAGAAAAAAAAAACTAAAAGTCAAAAATAGGCCATGTCCTTAAGAGGTTAACTGCTTATAAGAATATCAGTGGCTTTATCACAATCTAATACAAACAATTACCTTGCAGATTTCATTGTGTGATGGAAAAATCTATAAGAGCAATCTATAAGAACAAATAGATTTGTAACAAGAACCTCACAAAACCTTATGAACGTTCATATATAGGCCAATGTGCCTTTCAAGAAAACTAACAGGCACATGGTGTCACTCACACCATATAAACGTGTATAATGCATATCTTAGGCTAAGGCCCCAGATGGCGAAGCGCAGCAATAAAACACTGTGGAAAAAAAGTGCGGTGAAAACGCATCTCGTTTTTTCCGCAGCGTTTTTCACAGAAAGTCTGCAGTTTTCTTCTATGGACTTTCTGTGTCCTATTATACCTATATGGAAGGTATAATTGACATGTTGCGATTTTGAAAAACACAAGTGTTTTTGAAAGTGCAGCTTTTCCGCTGCGGATTTTTTTTCTGCAACGTATGGCCCCAGTCTTAAAGTTAAATAAAAGTATACATGCTGCAGCGTAGCAATAAATATGCAAGCGTTGAATATATGAATATTGCATTTAGTCATAATCCTTTATCTATATATAATATAATTAGAGCGGATTTGACATTTCTGGTGCCCAAAGCAAAGTTATATCTGCTACTTCCCCCACAAATACTGCACCTTTAGTGTCCCCCCACACAGTAAAATGTCTCGTATCCTCACACACAGAATACTGCCCCTTAGTGGTTTTAACACTTGTCTGTCTCATTAGTCTTCCTCCTCTATCCTGCCGCTGCCACTCCTGCTCATTCATTGTCTGGTTTGGGGAACAGCAGCCTATGATGTAAGGTCCTAGCACTGCCATCATGGAGTGGCTTTAAGAGCTGCTGCACATTATGTCCAGACATTATAAAGTCTGGACGTCATGTGTGGAATAAGTTGGGCTGAAACGGAGAAGCCAGCAGTGGTGAGTATGAGTTAATATTGGCTGGTACCTATTTAAATAATTCAATAGGTAACAGCAAAATTTTAAAAAAATACTGCAGGGTTGCATTATGGGTAACACTGACCCTAAATGTAGTAGGCATTAGTAAAACAGGTAAAGGGACTGGATTTTGATTACTATAAGAGTAGTAAGCGCTTTTTTCTCTGCATTTTTTGCCCTTTTTGGGCGGAAACCCAGCGGACCTCATTATAATCTATGGAGTCTGCGGGTAACCACTTTAAGCGGATTGGGTTTAATCTATGGGGTCCGTTCAGGAACCCCCCGAATGGAAACCCGAATGCAGGTGTGAACCTAGCGTAAGTCTGCTAGTCATTCAATGTGGGGAAGAATGGTGTTACTGCATCACCAAGTAGTAATGTATTAGAAAATTGTATGTTATGGTATTTGATAGAAAATCTGAATGGCTTTCTGAGCCATTTGACTTCATCTTGTAATTTTCTGTGCCACATGTCTAGCAGTTTCCTGAGTCTCCTTCCATCCCCCCTCCCCATCATTGTTCTGTTTCTTATGATATATAAAAGCGAGCACTAATGATTGTTCTTTTATTATGCACACGTTAAAATGCAATCATATTAGTATATATAGTATGTAACACTATATGATTTTATGTTTGTCTTTTGAATTTACTGTATGGACCCCAATTTGTTATATTCTTGTATTATCATATGGAATTATTATTATTATTATTATTAATAAATAACCAAAAACTAAAAGTTAGCATAAAATATATATATATAAACTTATAACCTTTTTAGTTGTCGCAAGATTGGCAAAAATATTTTAAATATGTTACAGACATTTGCTCAGTAGAGATGTCGCCAGATTGCCCATATATGACCTACAGGTGGAGCTGTTGCTCACTATCAGCTAAACACAGTACAGAATACAGGTGCTTCCAGGGATTCTGTGCAAGACTAAATATTATGTTACAGGAAGCGCTGTCAGCATTTAACACTGACTTATTGATCCTTATCCTTATCCCTGTTAGCACTCTGAAATTGCAGAAGGACAAGTCGTTTAAATGGCTGGTGATATATTTTCTTATCAATTAACAAGAATGAAGTGTAAATGTAGACATGGGCACGTTATGTCTGTGCCCTTTATTATGTAGTGCAATGCTATGACACAATAGAAATCCATGCTGCGCTTGTGCCGCTAAGGTATTCTCTGGGAAAAGAATCCAGCCTATAACTTAAAGTTTTCATAGGCCCCCATTCACCAGACAGAGACCAAAAGAACCTTACAACTGTATAGAAAAGCATAGCAGAATGTCCTTTTCTATACAGAGGGTTACCACAACACACAATACCTCAGTATAAGTGTATACCATCAGAAGATGGGAAAACTGTGTATACAGTCTTAGTTTTACAGTAATTACATATACAGTAATTACCGTAGTTTTTGTAGGTATAAAGATGTGTTCTCTCCAAACCTGGCAAGGCAAGCTGAGAACTACTGTGTATCAGCCGGATAAGCCTATAATAAGACAGATAATATATGCTAATTTTAATTGTAAATATTACACAGGCCTGATGTGGCTACTAAATGGTACCTGGGTAAGAGACATTTATAATGATTTTACCAAACTCCATGGACTCTGCATACTGTATGTCAGTACTAGCAATGTGCATTTGAATTTAATGAGGACCTTTCACTATCTCTACCAATTCCATCTCTTTGCATCCTTTAACCCCTTCCTGCCAGTGGCATTTTTCGATTTTCATTTTTGACTAGCCTCCTTTCAAAACCCCATAAATTTTTTATTTTTCTGTTCACAGAGCCATATGAGGGCTTAATGTTTGCGGGACAAATTGTTCTTCGTAATGGTATAATTTATTATTCTGTACAATATACTGGGAAGCTGGAAAAAAATTCAGAATAGGGTGGAAAAAGTACATTTGTGCGATTTTCTTCATTTTTACGGCGTTCACTATGCAGCCAAAATGACACGTCTCCTATATTTTAAGTTTCAGTATGATACCAAATTTATGTAGTTTTATTTACATTTTAGGGCTGGCGTTGGGGGGGGGGGGGCAAACTGGGCAAATACCCAGGGGCCCCAGGATCCGCAGCACCAGATGTTTGGTTTGGTCTGGTGACCCGGATTGGGGGAGCCTTAGTAACAAGTGTATCGGCGTGCTATGCATATGCCGATACACTTACCGATACTATGGACATCTATGCTAGAGCAGGTAACTATAAAGTCCCTGCTCTGACATAGAAGACAGGGCACAATGACGTCACTGCATCGCGCCCCCTGTGGCAGACCCTGCTCTGGCGTCCAATAGCAGGGAGAGATTTCAGCATCAGGACTCATCAGGAGAGCGTGGTTAGGTGAGTAAAAGTTTATTTTCTGAGAAGTAAAAGGGCCTTATTACTAAAAGGGGGGAACATATTTATTAACAGGGTTTAGTTTTAATAAGTCCAGGGTAAACATTATTTATAAGGGGAGGGGGCTATTTATAAGGAGGATCTATTATTAAAAAAGCTAGAGAAACTATTACCCCCCTCATTAATAATAGTTCCCCCACTAGATTTACTATTAATAGTTCCTTTTTATACATACCCCCCCCTATAATAGTTCCCCTAGCCTTATTAACAATTGTATCTCCTTATAAATAAATAAGTTTAAAAAAATTATATATATATATGTGTACTTATAAGGAGAGACTATTATTAATAAGGTTAGGGGAACTATTATATAGGGGGGATTTATAAGGAGGAACTATTAATAATAAGGCCAGTTGGTGAGATTGTAAATAATAAGGGGGATCTGTATTTGGAGGAACTATTAATAATATGGCCGGGGGGAACTATTATTAATAAGGGGGGTATATATAAGGGGGAACTATTTATAAGGGGAACTATAAGGTTGAGAAACTGTTATATATAAGGGGGAACTATTAATAATAAGGTTAAGGGAAGTATTATATATAAGGGGGACTATTTATAAGAGGGAACTATTAATAATAATAAGTCCAGTGGGGGAACTATTGTTAATAAGGAGGAACTATTATTAATGAGGTTGGGTAAACTATTATTTATAAGCAGGGCTATTTGTAAGAAGGAATTATTACTTATAAGGGGAAACTATTACTGATAAAGGGGGGAGTATTATTTATAAGAAGGAATTATTATTAGTAAGGGGGATTGATTTATAAGGGGGCACTATTATTCATAAGCAGGGGCTATTATTTATAAGGGGGCACTATAATAACTCATAAATGACTAAATATGACAGTGTTGTTGCTAGGTCAGGATTTATGGCCCCACTTTAATTTTGCCCAGGGCCACATTTTGTCTAAAACTGGCCAACTCTTCAGACCCCGAGTATAATGAACTAAGGCCCAGGGAATGTGAGAAAACATAAAAACAGTGTTATTTACCTATCCTGGGCTCTGGTGCAATTCCCTGATGTCTTCAGGCCTCTTTAATGACATCACAGACGTCACATGAGTCAGGCCGGCATCACGATGCATAAGGACGCTGGCGTAACCCATGTCTGTCATTAAAGAGGCCCGAAAAGAGCAGGGAGTCGCGCTGGAGTCCAGGAGAGGAAAATAACATTGTTTTTTTAATGTCTGATCACCTCTCCTGGGCCTCTGATCATTATAACAGTTTATGGGTGGTGAACCCCCAAAATAGCTGAACCCGAAATTTTTGCAATTTGGAACAAACACTGTAGGGGTCACTGTGGGACATTATACTGCATGGAGGCTGCTATGGAACATTTTACTGTGTGGAAGGGCCACTATGGAACATTATACTGCCTGGTGAGGCCGCTATGGGACATTATACTGTGTGCAGGGGCCACTAAGGGACATTATACTTTGTGTAGGGGCTGCTATGGGACATTATATTGTGTGGAGGGGCCACTATGTGACACTATACTGTGTGATGGGGCCACTATGGGCCATTGTACTGTGTGAAAGGACCACTATGGAACATTTTACTGTGTGGAGGGGCCACTATGGGACATTGTGCTGTGTGGAGGGGCTGCTATGGAACATTATACTGTGTGAAGGTGCCTCTATGGGATATTATACTGTCTAGAGTCCACTTTGGGACACTATAGTCTGTGTAAATTAGGCGTTATACTGTGTGGGGGCAAGGAAAGGGGGCGATATGCAATGTGGGAGTGTGGGGCCCAAGTCAAAAGATTACTATAGGTCCCGGTCTTTGCAAGTTACGCCCCTGAGCCTCAGGGAGGCTGTGAAGGAAATGCAACTGCAACAGTTACAGCATTATCATAGCACATGTTGTGAAGAGACTCATGTGCTTTACTAGATGTAACTGTACTGAATTCATTTTTAACTCTGTAGAACTAATATCTGACTATCAGCTGGTGTCTGCATTATAGAAATATACTACCATCTGTAGAGCAGAGTTGCTATATCTAAGCTGCCATGTCTAAAAAGTTGTATTATAGATTTGCCATCTCCAATACAGGGCCGTTTTCATACATAAATGGGCCCAGTTCAAAATGCACCCCCACACACAATACCCCCTTAAGTAGTCCCCAAATAATAATAATAATAATAATAATAAATACATTTAATTTATATAGATTTATATAAATAATTATATATTTAGACTATGGGAATGTGATAGACCTACCTGAAGAGATGAGTCTTTAGGATAGGCTTGAACCTGTAGAAGTTGTGAGTTAATTTGATTTTCTGGGGTAGAGAATTCTAGAAAAGTGGTGCAACTCAGGAGAAATCTTGGAGATAGGAGTGAGAGCTTCTAATAATAGAGGATGTTAGTTTTAGGTCATTTGCTGAACGAAAAGCATGAGTTGGGTGAAGCTGCCTACAGGCTGTTGAGATGTCTGCTGCAGGAAGGCATGATGAGCCTAAATAGTGGAGCACGGAGATGATAGATTGCCTTGTTGCTTTCAAAAACACATCTCAGATCACAGTGAACTATGCAAAATTATGAAACTTTAGCAACACTCCTTAATATCAATAGCCAAGATGGTAGCTGTGTTACAAGGTCGTGATTTTATAATTGGACAGCTATATATATCTTCTATGCTTAGCATTGCATAGCAGCCATTCTGCATGGTGGTTTTGCTCCCTAAGCTCAAATAAGACCTATAAAGCCAGTTCTGCACAGCTGTTCATCACAATCGTGCCTGATATCCGCCCAGTGGTTACACAGCGCATACCATAGTCTTGCTTTTTTGACGGATCCATCAATGGGTATCCGTCAAAAAGACTGTCTGTTTTTGGCAGATCCATTTTATTTTTCCCTCTTCCTCTTAATTCTGAGCACAGTGCGACTGAACTGAAGTCAACATGTAATTTAGGTTTAGCTGAGTTGGATTGAGGCTGGTTAATCCAGCCAATGCATGAACCGAGTTTCCAGGCCTTAACTAGGAAAATGTAGTTATTTAAAAGGCGTAAGGAATTTTAAGAACACACTTTATTAGAATTATTAACATTCCCTTTCACTTATACTAATGAACTGCCTTGAAGAGCAAGGCTGACAAGGAACTGCAGCATTCCCAACATTTTTTGTGCTGGTAATGTTATTTACAGTTCCTCTCCGAGGCATTGGCGAAGTCCTGTGAAATTGCTGAACTCTAGCATACCAGGTCCCATGATGCTGTATCTCTAGATCACCAGCAATACAAAGCAATTCATTTGCAAGATAGAAGTAGAACACATACAGCTCCTCAGAAAGCCCTCCAGGGATGCAGTGCTCATGTCAGACACACACCAGTCGGTGCAAGAACAGCAAGAACATTCAAGCAAAACTCCAGCATCCATATATTGTTTTAAAAAGAGTTTACCTTGGCTTAACCCCTTAACAATGCTGACTTTCCAAAAGCTCAATATTTTTTCATGTTGAACTAATGTTGCGCGAACTTGTTTTTTGGGAGACGAGTTGCATTTTTCATAGGCATCATTTTGTTGTAAATAGAACATATTGATTAACTTCTATAAACATTTTATAGATGGGAATGGGAAAAAAAAAAAATTCTGACATAGATTTTCTGTATTTTAATTTTGCGCCGTTCACTGTGCAGCATGATGACGATGATACCAAATCTATATTGTTTTTATTACGATCTGCTACTTTTGCACAATAAATAGAATTACTTTTTCCACTGATCTATGTGAGACTTTGTTTTTTGAGGCACAAGCTATTATTTTCATTAGAGGTAATTATGACTTTTTGCACAATACAATAACTTTTGATAAGTTTCTGCACAAATTAACATTAAAAAAATTGCCATATTCTGATTGTTATAACTTGTTTTTTTTATAGAACAGGTTGTAGTTTTCATTGGTACTTTTTTGAGGTGCATATGACCATTTGATCACATTTTGTTTTGGGGAGATGGGATGAACGAAAACAGCAGTTCTGAAATTGTTTATGTTTTTACTTTTTTACAGCATTCACTTTGCAGTATAATTGACATGTTAACTTTATTCTGCAGATAGATACAATCATGGCATATTCTGAGATCCATAACTTTTTTTTTTTTTTTCTTAAAGAGGTTGTCCAGGATAAATGGAAATCCCTACACTAATCTAAACACCCTTCCCCCTCCTACTTTCTAAATAACATAATTAATCAAAAAAATGTATATTTTCCCATATCCCTGAGGCGGTCATGTGACCTCTGCCGGGACATTTTTTGATTATCAGGTGACGATCCATTTCCCCATTTCCGGAAACAGATCGTCACTACTACTCCCCCTATCCACTCCATCATACTTACCTTTCAGTCTTCTTCCTGCGGGATGGCTCCTCCTTCTTTTCTGACTGCTGCCGCTTCTCCCAGCGCTGCTCTGCGCACTGCTGCCTATAATCCACCTCTACTGCACAGCTCCCACACATGTGCAGTAGAGGTGGATAGTCGCTGTAGAGCGCAGAGTAGCGCTGGGAGAAGAACGCGCGCCTGTAGTATCAGTAAAGAAGGAGGGGTCGTTGCGCAGGAAGAAACCATGGAAGAAAGAGAGGTAACTATATAATGGGGTCGGGGGTTGGGCTGAATAGGTAAGGAAGGGCTACTAGTGGGCTGGATAGCTAGAGAGACAGGGAGGGGGGTGTATGGGAGGGAGGGAGAGAGCGAGAGAGAGAAAGGAAGGAGAGGGGGAGTAAGGTGAGAGGAGTTAGTGTGGAAGTTACATAGCAGGAAGCTGAACCATGTAAACAAATGCAGAATATACCAGGAGCTCACAGAGACACCCAGAAATCACTCAAAACACAGAAAAAAAAATATTTTTTTTTAAACATTTTTTGCCTGGAAACCCCCTTTAATGTAGCTGTGTGAGGGCTTGTTTCTTTACTTAAACCCAACAAAAAAAAAACACAAGTGGAGTTATAGTTTCATATAAAAATACAAAATCTTTTTATTATACATAAATCCTAAAATCTTTTACATACAATACACCCCAAATAGGATACAGAATTGACTCCAACCATTCCACTGCAGAAAGGGATGACTTAGCAAGATGGAATTTACTATTCCCACTATGCATAGCCAATTACAGAGCTTTCAGAACCTGATATATTATTTTATAAACTTAGTATTACCATAACAAATATCACTACTAACTGCTAATAATTTCTAGCAAGAATGTGGTTCAGCAGACAAAACACTCATGCTATGCATGAAGTACTTACTATAAGTTCTATCACTGGGCGAGATGGCCAATTTTGCCACCTCAACACTTGTTTTCTTGTTTCTTTACTGCAGGATGAGTTGGATAGGAAGTTAAATATTTTAGATGTCCAGTCCATTATTACGTGTTCCTACCCTTTGGTTTTCTGAAGAACCATATAATCCGAAAAAAAAAATTAAAGTTGTCTGTAATATGGGATTTAAAACAAGTAATCAATTGCACAAGAAGTAAAACTTTTTTGGAAAGGATGCGCTCCGTCAAGGAACTATTTGTTATATAGAATAAATAGAGTGGAAGAGATTATGGTTTGATGTGTCAGGAAACGGGGTCGCATTTATCTGGGACTGTCGGCCATCTAGGAAAATGGTGCCGTAAGTGGTGAATGAGTATGGTTGGAACAAGCTGTTCCTATGGGGTCCCAGAAGTTGCGCTCCTCGAAATGAGATCACAGGATAATGACAGTTGGAAGTAATTCAAGCTTTATTCGGATTGGATAACGCGTTTCGGGGTTTTTAAGTGTATAAAAACACGTACCCCTTCATCAGATCTATATATAAATAATGGTGGATAATAAAAACTTATTTATACATTAAAAAATTAAAGGATTGTTTTTCAGTATATACATAATTCTACAAGTGCATAAATGAATAACCAAATACATCAATGAAAATCTGTATACATATACGTCTGGACCTTTTTAGACCATTGTACGTGTGAATAAATAAATAGGTGAAGAAATATATATAAAATGAGTAAATATCACAATGTATACATATACATATTTGTAGCATAGTTTAAGACCAACTATACTATACTATACTGGTATGGGGCAGTTTCAATTTATATAAATAAAACAATATAAAAGAACATATATAAATATAAGGTATATAGTAGTAAAAATATATGGGGATAAATACTAATATTGAGACTGCTGCATATAGTTTAAAGAATGGTTACAAAATATAAAATACACACATATATCATCAAAAATCTATGCTGAAAATAGGCTGATAGGATGATATGTAGGACAAATATAGATAAATGTAAGTAAGGATTAGCCCTATATGTAGAGTGTTGTAAGTAAAGATTAGCTCTATATATAGAGAGTTGGATAGTTTCAATGTGTGTAGCAATTAGCTAAATGTATGTGGTAATTAGCTGTATTAGTGGGATGTCAAATGATATAGGGAGATAAATAAATCAATCTTTGGTATTGGGAATCTGGCTGGGAGGAGAAGAAAGAGAGCTTACCTCTATAGCTGAAAATGTGTAGCCGGAATGATGGTGGGCGCGGGTAGATAGGGGGTTAAATACATTTAGATGCGCGTGGGACGCCGGCGCAGGCGTCCTGGGCATCTAAAAGGTTGCCGGTATCAAAGTGAAAGTGCGCGCATGCGCATTGTGTGTTTACTTTTAGTCGCTGGTTAGAATACATAAAATGAAAGTGCGCGCATGCGCAATGGATCGAGGAGTGCGGGACTATGGAGGATGGTAAGTATACAAGTGTGTATGACTGCTATAAGCTTTGTAAAGGGGCAAATGAAGAGATTTTAAAGTTGATATAACGGGATGAGTGCAAGATTGGCTTGAATAAATAGAGGGGGCTTATTCTGGAGGACAACAATGGGACTATCATTATACTTGTTGAGGGTGATTGCAGTGGATTATATGGACATATAAAGGGGTAAAAATGGAGGTTGAGATGTTAATGAGGAGATATTAATAAGGAGATATAAGGAGATATTGAGATGTTGAAACGGGAGGAACATGAGAATGGCTTAACTAATTGGAAAAGTGGATTTGTTACATTTATGGGGGACAAAATCGAGACTATCAATAGGTTTGTCAGGGGTGTTTTCAGTAAAAAAATAAATAAATAAATAATAATAAAAAAAAATAAATAAAGGAAATTTTTTTTTAAAAATTCCATTTTTTTTTTTCTTTTTTCTATGTAATGATTTAAGTGATTACTTCAGTGACTTCATTTAGGCCATATGGGTTTAAAGTGTTGAGTTTGAAGATCCAGTACATTTCTCGTTTTTTCAATATTTCGAATCTATTGTCTTTTGTATCAGGGATTTGTTCTATTATGGTGACTTTGAATGAAGTAAATTCACTGTTACGAACATTTTTTGCATGTCTCGAAACACCGTGTTTGGTGTATCCTCTGCTGGAATTTGATCTATGGTTGTTGAGTCTGAGATGAAAGGGGAGGGTGGTGCGGCCTACATATTGGAGGCCGCATCCACATTCAATTAAATAAATTACAAATTTGGATTCCCAATTTAAAAATTGTTTAATTTTAAATATTTCACCGGTTGTGTTGCTTTTGAATTGTGTCATGTCCTTGTTAAAAGATGAACAACATTTACATCTTTTTTTCCCACATTTAAAATTCCCATTGTTTCTTTGTGTATTACTTGTGGTGTTGGTGGATTGTTTTTGACGAAGCTTGCTGGGAGCTATAATGTTTTTAATGGTTTTTGCTCTGCGGAAAGTGAGGGCTGGATTCTTAGGTAGGGATTCGCCGATAATTGGGTCTTTTTTAAGGATATACCAATGTTTGTTTAAAATGTTACGAATTATTCTATGCTGGAAACTGTATGTGGTGAGGAAGTTGTATTGCCATTTATCATTCGTGGATATTGGTGGGGTTCTAGATTTCAGACATTCAGCCTGAGTGAGTTTATTGGCTCTCGATTCAGCAGCTAAAATCACAGGTTTAGGATATTTTTTCTCTAAAAACCTATTAACCATGATTTTGCTTTGTTTGTGGTAATCATTAGTGCGAGAACAATTTCTCTTGAGTCGCTTAAACTGGCTGAATGGGACATTAATTTTCCATTTTTTATAGTGGTCGCTGTCAAAGTTCAGCAAGCTATTTCCGTCTACTTTCTTGAAGAAGGTTTTTGTGTGGATCTCAGTATTTTCATGGCTGAGCACAAGGTCTAGGTATTCTATTTCAGAGTGTGAGAAGGAGCTGGTAAATTATAAGCTCCAGTTGTTTGTATTTAGGTATTTGATAAAATCTTGTAGATCATTGATGGATCCTTTCCAAATAAACAGAAGGTCATCGATATAACGGGTGTAAAACACTATATTTTTTAACCAATCATTTTTTTTATAGACAAAGGATTCTTCGAACATACCCATATATAAATTTGCGAAGCTGGGCGCAAATTTTGTGCCCATGGCCGTGCCTTTCTCTTGTTGGTATAGGGATCCCTCGAATGTGAAAATGTTATGTTGTAAAATAAAGTAAATGCTATCAATGATGAATTTCTTTTGTATAGTTGGTAAGGAAGTATCATTATTTAAATAATGGGCGACAACTTCGAGTCCTTTTATATGTGGGATATTGGAGTATAAGGAACTTACATCGAGGGTGACCCAAATGTAGCTCTCAGACCATGTGACATTTTTTAAAAGAGATATCAGTGTGGATGAATCTTTTAAATAAGAAGGTAGTTTGAGTACGTAACGTTGTAAATGATTATCTATGTATTCTGATAGATTACAGGTAAGGGAATTGATGCCAGATATGATGGGTCGTCCAGGTGGGTTTGTTGTGTTTTTGTGTATTTTGGGTAGGTGGTAATAAAGAGCTGTTTTAGGGAATTTGACGGTCTAGAATTCGGTTTCTTTTTTATTTAGGATACCGTTATCTACCCCATTTTGAATCAGATTTTTGTATTCAATATAGAAAGTGTTAGAAGGATCAACAGAAAGTTTTTTGTAATACTCTGTGTCAGAGAGTATCCTGTAAGCTTCTGACAGATAATCTGTTCTGTTTTGCAGGACTATGCCCCCTCCTTTGTCGGCACTTCTGATGACAATATCTGTATTTTTTGATAAGTTAGTTAGGGCTATTTTCTCAGAGCGTGTGAGATTCTTTTTAAAAAAATTAGATTTCGAGTTGTTATGAGTATTGATGCTTCTAAAAGCATCTGAAACTACGGAAAAAAATGTTTCTATAAAGTTACCTCTATGGTATATCGGATAAAAGTGTGATTTGGGTTTTATGTTTGTTTCTCTGGGTGGAGGTGAATTTGGGTGTAAATAGTGAAATTTATTTAAATGAGATTGTGTTGTGTCCATTGGGGGGACTTGTTTTGTATATTGGATGTTTTTCTTAAAAGTTCAAAATGACGTTTGAGTGTCAGTTTTCGGGTAAAGTTGTTAAGATCCAAAAAAAGTCAAAATTCGTCTATTTTTCTTGTAGGGCAAAAAGATAACCCTTTAATTAGAAGATTATTTTCGGAAGGAGTTAAATTGTGAGAGGATAGGTTGAATATTTTTATTGTAGATATGTTTTGTTCCTTTTGGATTTTGGACTTTTTTTTCAAATGAGCATTTTTTATGTTTGTTTCTAATTCTTCCTCCTCTGCAACCTCTTCTGTTTTTCTTTTTTGGGGCCGTTTCGAGGGAGAGTGTATTGGATGGAAAAAACGGGTGATTTTGATAGGTGTTTTTAGGGGGGGAGGTGGAGTTCTGAAGTTGTGTGTATAGGGTTGTGAATGAGTTCGTGAGTATTGAACGTAATTTTTGGCGATAGGTTTTGGGGTAATTCTAAAAAAGAATCTTTGGTGTATGATTGGGGGGGACTATTAATGACTCCAGTATAGGACTTAGATACAGGTGAAGTGGATATTGGTGTATTGTAGACAGTAAGTAGGGAATCATCTAATATGGTAGATGAACTATGTGTGCTGAAATCCAGAAATTGGTTGGTATGTTCTAAGTTGCCAAAAGAAGTAGGTGGGAGAGATAGTGACGAAACCGTATGAATATTAAGTCCTTCCAGTGAATTCATAATGTTTGCAACTATTGGGTTAGAGACAGTAGTGTCCAATGAACTCATAACATTGGTAACTGATGTGTTAGAGACAGTGGTGTCTACGGAAGTGTTGGGTGGGGCACTTTGGGCAGTGTTGGAGTGGACACTCGGATCGATGGGGTGGATAGGCCCGGGAGTGGTGGCCATTGAATTTATATTCGACGGGGCTGTAATTAGCTTAAGGGTCCCATTGGTGGGAATAGTGTTGGAGGATGTTTGAGCACATGAGGGAAGGTCTGTGTGGTGTAGGGCATCCTCACCCGAAGGTGTTACCAAAATGGGGGCGGATATAGATGGTGGATTGGTGGTGTTGAATTGTTTCATTCTTTCTTTTGTGGGCATTGTTTTGTGATGTATAAGGTGGTGGTAGCCCTTCTTGGTTTGATATTTCAGGCTAGGGTTGGGATTGTTGTTAGGGTTACTCTTGTGCGTAAGTCCTCTTATAGAGGATTTTGGCTTATGCACAGTAGATGTGTTGGACAAAAAGTTGGGATGTTCATCCAAGATATGATAGTTATCCCTTTTTGACCCACATTCAATGTTATTCGAAGTACAATCCCTTCTATCTCTCATATCTCTCTTACATATGTATACAGATTTTCATTGACGTATTTGGTTATTCATTTATGCACTTGTAGAATTATGTATATACTGAAAAACAATCCTTTAATTTTTTAATGTATAAATAAGTTTTTATTATCCACCATTATTTATATATAGATCTGATGAAGGGGTACGTGTTTTTATACACTTAAAAACCCCGAAACGCGTTATCCAATCCGAATAAAGCTTGAATTACTTCCAACTGTCATTATCTCGTGATCTCATTTCGAGGAGCGCAACGTCTGGGACCCCATAGGAACAGCTTGTTCCAACCATACTCATTCAAAACAAGTAATCAAAATGGACATCACTGAAAACATTGTAGACTAATCTATCAAAACTGAATTAGTTTTTTTTAATCCTCATAACTGTAATTAAAACTATTCACTTACAGAGGGATGTATGTATATAAGTGTTGGACAGCTCGCCTGATTGGAGCAGATGCTGAAAAAATAAAGAGGTGCTGTCTGAATTTCTGTCTTTTGCATTGTGCATGGTGGTGTGGCTCCCTCCACATTGGACCTGCACTCCTTCCATTTACCCAGGACTATTTAACTAAACTAGAGCATGTCTCTGGATTCAAGTTCATTCTCCCATCTGCCTAAGGCTATTTTAATTAGAATACAGCATGGTTTGGGATCCTAGTCACCTGGTATTCACATTGTAGGCCTATGTTGGGTCAGAGAGGTATGTCTATTTAGTGTAGGATTCCAACTGAATGAAGTCACCTTGGCCAGATTTTTGATGAAACATGTATACCAAGACCTCACATTTGTAGAATTATTGCAACAATATATTTTCTACTATTTATTTAAGTCTGAATTTTTGGCTGAAAAATTAAGCATCCTGCTCAATCTTGCCATGCATTCCATAGCTGATTCAGCCACAGAGTCCTTGGTGGGAGACACCTCCTGCTGATTAAGCCTATTCATCAGTGCCTAACTGTTGCAGAGTGCGATTGCTGGATGTGACAGAGTCAAAACCAGATAGACAGTTATAACAGGAACAAAACTTTAGTGAAACATGAGTGCAGTAAAAGAAGATCACCAAACATGGTGAATAACAGATCTGGTTCAGCACACACACTAACAAAACAGGATGTGTATATCAACCTACATCAAAACAACAAAAGTACAGAGTGTCTACAGATAAACATTTAGTAACAGCTACATCTAGTGTTATAAATGTGAACTGCAGTCAATCCAGCAAATATAGAGACAAAGCTGGCTGTTGCATATCTCCAACACTAACCAACAGTAGAATGCTGAAACTCTAGAGGGACATAAAATGAAAAGGAATTGAGGAGGATGTCAAATTCCTCTTCATTTTCAGCCGCGTGAAAAGCCCCAAATACAAGCCTTACCTTTGTGCACTTGGAATAATAGGCATCTATGCCCTTATGTGCAATCTCCACCATATACTATTTGTGCCTGTCTGCATCCTAATGTGAACCATTGCTTCACCTAACAATAGGTAAATATGGTTTTATTGTAGAGTCCCTGGTACAGACAATAACAGAATCTGACTGATAATAGAGAGCACTAACAAGTTAAACTAGCAGTTTAACTCTATACAGTGCTGAGAGATGCAGTCGCAGGGCCAGATGGAATTTGCTGAATTTTGGTTTCAAGTTATTACCACAGAAACCGTACGAGAAATAAATCCTCCACTATCAGAAATCAAACTAGAACCCAAATTACATTACAAGGCCGATCAGGATCAGGGGGACAAATCAAGAGAGCGAACGTCTAGGCTAGTAGTCAGTTCAGGAGGAAACATCTGAGTCAGAATCAGGAGACAAGCGGTTTTTCAGTATCAAGCCAAGGGTCAGTTCCTAGAGATCATGTCAAAGTCAGGTATGAAAACCAAACAAGGTAAACCAATTGCAGATTGCAGGCACCTGGCTGAGGAGAAAGAGGTTAACCCCTTCCCGTTGCAGGCATTTTTTGATTTTCGTTTTTGAGTCCCTGTCTTCCAATCCCCTTAACTACTTTATTTTTCCATTCACAGAGTAGTATGGGGGCTTAATGTTTGTGGGACAAACTGTACTTTGTAATAGTATATTTTATTATTCTGTACGATGTACTGGGAAGCTGGAAAAAAAATCTGAATGAGGTAGAATTGGAGAAAAAGTGCATTTGTTACAACTTTCCTATGGACTTCGTTTTTATGGCATTCACTGTGCAGCCAAAATGACATGTCACCCGTATTCTATGGGTCAGTACGGTTCTGAGGATACCAAAATTTATATAGGTTTTATTTACGTTTCAAAAATTCAAAACGTTGCAAAAAATTTTTTTTTTCTTAGAGTCACCATTTTCTGACACCCGTAACTTTTTTATACTTCTGTGTACAGGGATGCATAGGGCATTTTTGTTTGCAGGGCCAGGTGTACTTTTTAGTTATACAATTTTGTGAAATGCCTATTGCTTTGATCATGTTTTATTAAAATTTTTATGAGAGGCTAAACAGTAAAAAAACGGCAGTTCCACTCTTTTGATCTTTTGACCCACTACGGCAGTAACCATGTGGAAAAATATTTTTATAGTTTGTAGACCTGGCATTTTCGGAAACAGGAATACCTAATGTGTATGTGTTTCACACTATTTAAGTACTATTATATGTACATTTTTTTTTGATCTTGAACCCTGTCTGATCACTAATGCAATGCATTACGATGAACAGCCTGTGATATTAGTAAATGCCAAACAAACCTGGGAGCCTTCAATTGCAATGGCAATGGATTGCCGGCCCAGGATCTCATTCTGGGTGGCGGTGATCCTCCACAAAATGGTGCATCAGTCAGCTTTAAGGGGCACTAGCGCCAGAGCATTAGCGCCAGGTATAATACAGCAAAGACCCAGCGGCTATGGAAGTCGCTCAGCTCCTGAGCACCCACTATATTTAAATTACTGACATCCACCACTGATTGGATAAACCTAAGAGAACTATGACACTGCAGAACCTTCCCAGATCAGCACGGTAACCTTAAAGCAATAGTAGCTGAACTAAGATTCCTGACATAGTCAACACAATTTATAAATTTTAAGTTAATTAAATTGATTATATTTGTTGATATCGGAGAAAGGACAATTATTTTTGGACAGATGGAGAGAATTTCAAATTTTAATTCTCTCTTTATGTGGTGATTTTTTTTTCTTGATGTAATATTGTTTATTGATGTAATGGATGTTTCCTTCTTAAGATTTGACAAGCTTTTAAATGTGAAGATGAAGGTTTATATATGGCTTTGTAAAAATTTTAGCTGTTGATCTTATTTGTGGCATTAAAGCTTACTTTTCAGTCAGTCCACTCTGTATTAAGACATTAGGTTTTGTAAGGGACAATAATTTTAAAGACACTTATTCTTTGCCCCAGTAACCAGATTTACAAAATACTCAGTCATGCTTTTGTTTAAGCTTCAGCCACTGATCTTCTGTAGAAAGCCAGGTAAAGTAAATATTCAGTTATTGGATATAAAATGGAATTGTGGGTTCCAATTAATACAAGTGGCAAAATTTACAATAATAAGCAGACACAATGACTTATAAGTAGCAATATAAATTATGGATTGGTTCAGTTATAACTGGGCAGAGATTTTCAGTTTTCTTTACTCCAGTTTTTCCTCTCCTATCTGACTCTTCTCTCTACTTCTACTATTAATTTCCTTCTCTGCTGCTCCAATCTTCCTCCAAGAATCTTCCTTCTTCTACAAAGCCTTCCTTCTTTGTTGTCCTGTTCCCATTACTCTTCCTCTTTCCTACAGTGTACCCTAAATTCAGGTTACTGCCCACGAATGGCATGATCTAGTCAACATATATTTAAACCAAACCAATTTGGTTTAACCAGGGCAGGGACTTCATTTTATTCTTAAAATAACAGGTAGCTTATTTTGTGTGTAAATATCAATATCTTCCCACCAATGAATGCAACATACTACTCCATAAAAATTTCAGTACATATTAATGTTACTGCAGAAAAGGAAGCAACTAAGTATGAATTAAGAAAGCATAGACAGCAATAGTTACACAAAACACCAGTTTATTATTGTAGTGTGCTTACTCTAGTTGGTCTTACATAAGACTACCATTATAATGAATGGTTGTATTCAGGGGCATAACTACCGGGGTAGCAGCGGTAGCGGCTGCCACAGGGCCCGGGACATTCGGGGGCCCGAGTAACCCCAGCAGGTAACGGGCCCTATTTACTTACCAATTCCCGCTCCAGCTACCGGCCGCTGGCGCTTCCCTTCTGCGAAGGCGGCTGTGAGCAGGATCGTGGAACGGTAAGTGAGGCCGCAGGCTGCGAACCCTGCAAACACTGCTATCATTATACTCTTTTCAGACCCGGAGTATAATGATCGGAAGCCCAGGGGAGGTGAGGGAACATAAAAAATACTGTCACTTACCTCTCTTACGCACCGCAGGCTTCGGACCTGTTTGGTGACGTCACGAGGGCCGGGCCTGCGTCATTGTGCGTCGTGACTCCGGCCTGGCTCACGTGAGATCTGGTCCAACATTGAAGATGGCCGATGTAGTGGGGGTGCGATGAAGCCAGGGAGAGGTAGGTAACAGTGTTTTTTTTGTTTGTATCCTCCCCTGGGTCTCCGATGATTATACTCTGGGGTCTGAAAAGACCCCAGAGTATAATAGTTGTTCATGGGTGGTCCACAATGAGGCATAATACTGTGTGTAGGGGCCACTATGGGGCATAATACTGTGTGCAGTGGCCACTATGGGGCATAATACCGTGTGCAGGGGCCACTATGGGGCATAATACTGTGTGCAGGGGCCACTTTGAGGCATAATACTGTGTGCAGGGGCCACTATGGGGCGTAATACTGTGTGTAGGGGCCACTATGGCGCATGATAGTGTGTGCAGGAATGCGGTTTGTGGGGGGTTGGGGGCGGCGGTTTGGGGGGGTCCATGTCAAATGTTCGCCTTGGGGCCCAGCCATTCCTAGTTACGCCACTGGTTGTATTACATCAAGAACTCATGTGGTGTGCTACAGAAAACATAAATGTTATTCAGACATTAGGCACAGGAACCTAGGAGAAAATATTGCATTGCATGACCTGTATTTTTATAATTGTGCTGCAATGAAGGCTTTGCTCAGGCTGACTTACAGGCTGCAAACAAAGGCATAATTTAAAGCTCCTGGGCCTACAATCTATAATGGGATCCTTTCCTACCTTGTACCATTTAGAACAATGGTATACTTTATGTCCAGGGCCCTGAAGTGACTATTACCTCTGCATTGCCTATACTGTACAGTACATAGATAGGTAAGTTAAGAAAAGAATTAAAAATTTATGTCCCCTAATGGTAGACTAAATAGATAATAACGGTAAAATAAGCTTGATACATATATATGTATATAATAAAATCGCAAATAAATACAAAAAAAAATAATGCTACTGTAAATAAATATGATGACAAAATAGAAACCAGTAGATAATACTTATATACATATTCAATAATCTTATCACTGAAGCATATTGGTCTTCTGAAACTTATAGTGAGAAAATGACTGATTCTTATCATTTTAAATATGTATTTTGCATTTTGGTGGGTTTTTTTTTTTTTACATGATTATATTTATTTTTAAAAATCCTGAAATCCTGCAGTTTTCACTCTGGCTACTCATAATAGACTGACGCTTCCTGAATCCTAGAAATCACTTTTTAGCAGTCATCCTAATAATCACAGGCTGAATTACAATGAACTTTGTACAGGTCACATAGCATGCAGAGAACACGCTCCTATAGAAGTGCTCTTCACATCACATAACACTTGATCCACCACTACAATAAGTGATGGTTATAAAGGTGTCTTCTCAGATCATAACTTTTAATGCAGACAGCAGGGAAGGTTTATAATGTATCGTTCCCTCTTTACCTGCATTGGGTCAGCTGTCACCTTGTATGTATACAGAACAGCTGCAGTGGTGATGTCGACAAGACCATGGGCAGCCAAACGCTGTATACTGCTGAACTGCTGAGCGCAGGGATTGGCTATAGAGGTCCCATTAGCTTGATGTCACAGCCACTTCATATACAGGTGACAGGTGGTCCAGCACAGGAACAGAGCGGAGCATGCAGGTGTGTTAGTGCATTTTTATTTTATAAGCCTCCTTGCTGCATGCATTAAAATGTCTGATCCTGGACAACCTCTAAGAGGGCATACAGCAGGTATTATTAACAGAGGGGGCACACAGGGGCATTCATTTACAGGGGATTTTCGTACTATATATTTTATAATTGGGGGTAGTAGCAGGATGGGGACTTTATGTATGTGAGGATAATGTGGGTCAGGTGTCTGGAAAAGTGAGGAGCCAAAGATGTCTGTGCTGCAAACTTTACAGAGACAAGTCACAGCTGGAAGAAGTGGTCATGGCGGTCCAGAGGGAAGAGAAGGGAAATGTGAACGATTAGTCAGAGACGTCATGTAAGTCACTAAATGTTACTGCCCTGTATACACCTAAATGGTCTGTAGAGCCATGTGTAGAGCCAATATCTACCACTATATTGTCATTGTATAGTGATAATCTTGGTATAACTACGTTGGGGGCCCACTTGGCTATGTTTGCACCCCCTGTGCCGAACCCTAGCTACACCTCTGGTTGTAGGACTTATTTATGTGAAGCTGGCATCTACAGTGTCACTACCATGACATTTCTACTGTAGAAATTAATGCCATAGCTTACACTGGCTAAACAAACACTTTATTGTAACGCAGGACTTCTCAATCATTTATTTCCAGGGTCACACTAGCTAAACCCTGGTGATCCATGGGCCTGTGAACATTCATGCCAAAAAAACACGCATATGATGACAGCCACCAATGTTGGCCACAGCACCCTTAGTGCCAGTCGCAGAGTTTCCATTACATATCACTCATTTACAAGTCACATATTCCACATTTCTGACACTCCTGCCCAAATGGGGTTGTCTAGCCAGTATTTTTTTTTTTAAAGGGGTTAGAATTGCATAAACAATTTTAAAAAGTCACAAACCTTGGTGATCCCCCCACAACTTCCTTTTCAATTCTTACTTTGTTCCCACTTGTTTCAAGTCTGGGATGCTCTTGACATGTGCAGAAAGTGTGGTCAAATTTCCTGCAACCTACCATGTGGGCATATATGCTTTATTTTTTCATCTTGCTTTTTTGTATTTATTTCATAACAGAAGATTTTATGTCCAGATATCCTAAAGGTCAAATTGATCAAAGTGTTTTCCAATATGTAATAAACTGTAATCTAAGATGTAGTTCAACATAACTAGTAACCTCTGCAAGTAGCTCAGCATGACCAGAAGGTCCAATATAGAAAGCTTTTACATGTCATAAATTGTTAAAATTATCCGCTGCCTCTTAGCAACTCTAGTGTAGAATTTACATTCTTTGCAGTAGACTCTGCGGCTTTGTTTTATGCTATGAACTACATTTATTATGTCAAAATTTGTATTAAATTCAAAAAAATTTCAGAACTATATGAGGACTATTAAATAAGATATTTAGATAAAATGGTGTTAAAAAAGTAAAGTCAAATGTGGTTCTAAGAAACTTGGCATATGGCCTATTGAAAATAAAATGAACAGTGATCATTTGTATTCACTTTTATAATGATTTAATCCTTAACAGGATCCAGTCTCCAGGTGCAAGCTAAGAATTCAGTTTTAGCTGGATATTCAGCCTCCCATGATCCTCCTCTTCCAAAATCTTTCTTAAATGGCAACCTGAGCTTCCAAATTTGGTATACTGGTTGTGGGGGATAATAGGTTCAGTCTACACAGTATGGTCATTGGTTCCAGTAGTGAGGCAGTATGTCTACCCCAGTTGTCAAAAACAAACACCCTTCATGAATTATGTATCAGCTACAGTAGGACCAGGCACCATTCTTTCAGTGACAAAGGAGTGGGTGCACTTTCAGTAAGGGACTGACTCTAATGTATATCCAATATAACAAATATTTAGAGCAGCATTCCAGAAAAAGGTCTGATTCATGTTCATTTTATTGCATCATCATCCATAAATCACTGCTTGTGAGAAATTCTTATATACAAATGCAACATTTTGGGTAAAGACCATTTCTCAGTCTAAACAGATAACACAATACAATCATGTAAGTACATAATTATGAAAATAAAAATGGATATATAAAGTCCTGCTTAAGATTATGCAGGTATCTTCTGGAAAGTAACAAATATACATTGTACACCTGGAGCATAAACAGGACATAACTAACAAGTAACACAATAGCACAGAAAGGTATATGGCTAAAGTACAGCAGGGTCATAGCAGCAAGAACCCCCTAATGATACCAATAAAAATAAAAACTATATTCCACCCCACCCTTCAATTACTTTCTCGACAGAAATATAAAAATTTTTTGGGTATCAGAATTTGGCGATGCAAAGAAAATATTTTTTCTTCATTAAACATGTTGAAAGAGAGGATTAGATACTAAAGTACTCCATGAAGATGGTAGAGACTTGGAAGAAGTAGACTTGCTCAAGGGAAACTGTCAAGACAAAGATACTAAAATAGAATAAGATATAGCGTTCCAACCCTTTAAATGTTTTAGGAATAGGGCAAGAGTGAAACAAATTCTCAATAAATATTAGCATGTTCAAAAAAAGTGATTTGTCTTTGAAGATTCCAAAGTTAAAGCGTACCTCCAGTTATAAACAACTTTTTAGAAATAAATAGTTAATTTAAAGATATGAAACTTTGTAATATATATTATTAAAGAGATCTGTTTTCTTCTCCACTTATTAAGCTGTTCCCCTGCTCCTTATCTTTAGTCTGACTGTTTGTTTACATTAGATTCATTTCTGTATTCAGACTCAGAGCAGGGAGGGGTTGAGTAGGATTCTCTTGCCCGCTGGTTAAAGGGGTTGTCCACGAATTTTAGAACTCATAGAGGTAGGCGGAGAAGGTGAAAAAAAAAAAATCATACTCTCCTGTCCCTGGCGCTCTAGTATCCGCTGCAGCTGTCTAGTCCATCGTATTCTGTGCCTTTGACAGCAGAAGTCCTGTGCCGCACAAGACAACAGAGGCCACTGATTGGAAAGGAATGTATGTAAGTGATGTCACCAATTTCTTTCTAGTGGCTGCTGAGGCACGGCTGGCGCTCGACCAGACAATGGTGGCAGACACCGCAATGCCAGGGACAGGTGACTATTTTTTATGTTTGACCTTCCCTGACCTCCTTCCTGAGTTCTGAAATTCATGGATAACCTCTTTAATTGATTTATTGCCTCATTCTGTGTACTAGTAACCTCTTATCTACAACATAGGAGTGTTAAAGCAAGGAATAGGAGTGTAACAGCTGCAATTATTTGAGTGTCTATATTATTATATTATGACTATTATGGAGAAAGTAACTGCCAGAAAAGTGGAGAAGAAAACATATTGCAAGGTTTCATATATTAAGCTGTACTATTCATTTAGAAAAAGTTGTTTTCAACTGGAGTTACCTTTACACATTCTGATGGAAGAAAAGGTAAAGGGTTAAAAAAAAGGCCCCTAAAACTATTCAACAAAACATATTTTTCCTTAAATGAAAATAAGGGGCAGGAATATAGTATAAGCAAATTCACAGATTGTAACAGTACTAATGTGAACTACATTTTGAAATGCACATGTTACCTACAATATGTAGGTCTCACAGGTCACAAAATAAAAACCCGAATTAATGAACATCTAAATATTATCCCTATAGATTTTTTGCAGATAATGGCCAAAACTATAATAAAAATCCTGTGGGCTTATTATTTAGCTGATCAGTGAAGTCAGTTGATATTTTCAACTGTATAAGATTGTCTGAATTTAGCTGATCATTTACCATCATTCGCAAGCACATTGTACTGTTTTTTTTTACGACTGTTTAGGAGATTCGTTTAATGGATGTAAAACACGGCTGCAAAAAATGTATGTAAATGGATTGTCATCTGCTTACATAGAGATCAATCAAAAAAAAAAAACACAGAACCCTTTCTACCCATTTTTTTGGATGAACACAAAAACCTAGTATACCATACCAAAATGGACAGAAATTTATTTATTTTTTTTAACTTTTAAGCACTATGTAAAATGATGGCCATCCATCATTTTTTTGCATCCTTTTTTTCATCCATTAAATGAATGTAAAGAATGTGATGTGTATGCAGCCTTAGATTGCTATGTTAATTTTGTATGTGGCTGGTGAAACTGTTTGTATGAACGATTCCACAGGCAACTGATCATCCGAATTATGGACGATCAAACTCTCATGAATATGGTTGATGTTGGCTGTAAAATATTACCTGTCCAAATATCACTGTATTAGGAATAGTCAGTGACTGTGACTGTTACAGTTGGTAGCTATAGCAGAAAACAAATAAATTTTAGAAAATTGGATACACCCACATAACGCTCTTAGAAAAACTCATTTTTATCATAAAATGAATTAGGTGGTGGACAATCTCTATAAAGAATTCTGCAATTTTGTGAAGGCATCATTATTTTTTGCAATTTTTCCATTGTATGGTGATTGGAGAATCAATGTGCCAGCTCTGCACCTGGTCTGTCACTATCAGTGATATACTCTTTCAAGTATAATACTATTAAAGGAATCCATAGCTGTGTATGAAGGTGGACAAGAATTGTCTGATCTTTATCTATCCAATTTATGTTTGCTTTTATCTTCCCCCTTTCCTACCCTTCTTCCTTCATGCTATTAATCTGTCCTGCCCCCTGCTTTTGAGACAGTCATTCTGTCAAGATACCTTCTTGCATATCACTTCACTTGCCAACGTTATCACTTAACTTATTGCCAACGTTATTTTGGATATTTTGCTTTGACACATCGAATCAATGTAATATGGTAATATGTTGTATAGGAACGCACCAGATATGACTTTTCACTTTCTTATGTGAAGCTGGTAAAAATGAAAAAAAAAAGTTAAACCTTTAACTACCTGTTTTAAATCACATACACCTAAAACATGCTCTGAAGAACTTTAGACCATATATAAAATTGAACTATTAATTTTTTTAAAAAATTTCTTTCCAATTCAGAAAGCTCCATATTTGATACCACCTAAAGATCTGCTCGTGTCTCTACTTTTAAAGCCAACATTAGGTCTCATGCACACAACTTTGATTTCAATAGGACTATTAACATATCCGTTTTTTCAATGGTTTGTTTTTATGGACTGTCAAAAAATAGGACATGTCCTATTTTTGGCCATTTTCATGGATCTGTTAATAGACTCAAGCCTATGAGGAAACTGTGAAAACAGATGCCCCATGGATACAAAACACTTTAGTCATTTTTCATGGTCATTAGGTTTGTGTGCATGAGGCCTTAGAGGACAGGAGATTATTGTAAGGGGCTGTAGAGAGAGGTTTTTACCCCAGAAATCACATGCTATTAAATAATATCTTTATCAACAAAACATATAAAGATTCAGGAATAGAAAAACTTTACTACTCAAAGGATCATAAGAGAGTATGGGCAGTATAAAGCTTAATGGTAATAATGCCAATATGATCAGTGGATATTTTAGTTACACATAGGAATTTTATATGCTGTTAATAATGTTTTTCAAACATGTTTAGAATAGGTATCTCATTTTCGCTACATTTTATATATAGCCACGGAACTCACATTGAGATTTGCATTGGAATGCATAGAGAGACAGACTTCTGGTGCACAATGAAGACTGTAGATTTGATGAGTCAAAATGCAGGTCACATGGTACAACACAGACTGGAATGGAGCTGATAAATTGTGAGTAAGCCAAGTGGCAAGCAATTTAACTGCACTAGAATTTTCTATTAGCATCCCTTAAAAACAAGAATGACTCCTGCTGGAAGCCCAAGCAATCATCTATAATCTGTGGGTCAACCTGGCAACAAGGGTTCAATTTCCCAGCAGCACTACCACAGGGAAATTAAGGATTATATGTAGCCCACTGAAACCAATGGGCTGTCTGGGTAATGTAAGAACATGTGGCTGCCTACAGGGACAACCTCACTCTCTTTAGCCAATAAATGAGGCTTTTCGGAGTGGCAACTTACCTCCAATAACTCAAAATCTAAAATGGCATTTCCAAAGTAGACAACCTTTTAACAGTATACCTTCATCTGTCCATCATCCAGTAATATAAAAGTGAAAAACCAATAGATTTTTATTTAGTTTAGCTCTTCTCTTTTTAGAGCAGATTGATACAAGGATTTTATATTAACTAACACACAGAATTTCATTAGTGCAAATATTACATAATAATAAAATATAATTTTATTCTAAGTTAGTCTGTCCATCAAGAACACAGAGAACTTCTAAAATGTTAATATTAATGTAACTGGATCCATGATAACTACGTCACAACCAGATACACAAAGCTGACCTGTCGGCAGGACAGGATTTAGAACAATTGTGGGACAATAACAAGAAAATAAAAATCCACAGCTGTCTTGCTGCAGGCTGGCCCTGGTTAATATATTATGACATTGTGGAAACATGTTACCAAACCTGAAACAAGCAGCATCAGCTATCAACAATTTTTCAACTGTTGGATTCATTAGAGGCCACAGCTTATATTTTAAGGCAGCTATACATTGTGCAACCGAATGAGAATAGAAATATTTTCAGTATCAGGCTGATAGATTCCAGCAGTCATGGCCTGCCTCTACATTTGGTCCATAACTACAACTACTACAACTTGTTGATAAGATATGTACAGATAACTAGTCATACACTTAAAGCGTAACTAAACTTTCAGACAACTTTTAATTAATAAATTTTGAAATATACTTTATTAACAAATTTTGTCTCCTTTTTGTGAAATCCTGAATCTCTTTATTCTTCCTCTTGCTTCATTATTGAAAACTGTTCCTGCCTCTCATTGAATTTTACTGTGTATGGAGTACGGGCTTGGAGTACTGGGCTGTGTAAAAATCGGTGTCATATGAAAGAGGAGATTCATCTATATTATTTCCAGAAATATCACTGGTTGAAAACACAGTCAGGATTGGGATATTTATATTATATATATTATGCAGCTGTATATAAATATTCTAATCCCAACTGTGTTTTCAACCAGTGATATCTCTTGAAATAGCACTGGACTGCACCTTAGTGTCATATGAAAGAAGAGAATCTCCTCTTTCATATGACACCAACTTTGTAGGTTTTATAATGTCCAAGCTATAACTGTTTGAAGTGACCCTCCTCCACCCTCATTTTCTTTACATTTTACACAGCCCCGTACTCCCGTACACAGTAATACTCAATGAGAGGCAGGAACAGCTCTCAATAAAGAAGACAGGGGAAGAATAAAGAGATGCAGGATTTCACAGAAAGGAGCCAAAATTTGATAATAAAGTATATTTCAAAATGCATTAATGACACAAATACTGCCAGAAAATCAAAAGTTGTCTAAAAATTTAGTTACGCTTTAAGACAGTGACTTCTCCTGTCTCTTCCACAAACATGCACATTTGGAAGAGCAAACATGTTTTTCCTTTTTAATAGGACAAGGGAATTAAGCTGTCAGACTTGTTTGGATTCTTCAATGGGAACAAAGAATTTAACATTCAAGATAGTTTATTCTTCTTTCTCCTGATGTCTGCCATTAGAGGTAGTCTGTCACCACAACCAAGCATATCAACCCAGCTCCTCAAATAGATAGATTAGGGTTATTTGAATCAAATGGGGTTTTCCTCTTGTGAGGATCTGTCAATATGCAATATGCAAATTAGCTCTTTGGAGCAACAAAAAAGAAGTAAGAGGCACCATCCCCGATGTTCAAGCGGGAATGATTCACAAGGGGAAAACACCATTTGATTCTGGTTGTGATTCTGGCTCTGGTGACAGACTCCCTTTAAAGAAAAAAGTCAGCAGACTCCCACACACCTCCACATTTTTTCTTGAACAATCTACCAGTAATTGTGAGACATAAAATTAGTTTGTTCATAACTTTGTCAGTATGGAAGTGTTTTAAAGGTGGTAGTGACAGGCATGGCACTCCCTGGTATAAAATAACTAATTGTAAAGGTACATATATACATGCTGCACTAAGGTACACATGCTAAGAGGTCTTAGGATCAAACTTACTGTATAATACTGATCCTCTGCACTAAACTGTCAAAGCTGAATGTTGATATCCTTAAGTAAATAAACCTGATCCGATTACATAAACTTGCTACATACAGAACTCTCTGGAAATGATATTGCCTTCACGCTTGTTGGTGTTGGAATGTTATCAATTAAGTGTTAATTGAGTTGTGAGTGATGTTCCTCAATCTTTAGGAATTATAGTTGCATATTTTAAGCAAAGAAAATGCAAACCCTTAGACACCAACAAGGTTTAAGTGTCTTTACCCACAAAATACTCCAAATCAATACAACTAGCAGTCTTGTTATTTTACACTATTTTGCTAAGCATTTGATCTGGCTGACAACTAAATGTATTAGAAAAAGACCTGTAACAAGATTACTTCATAAGTCACCCCTATAAATTAACATCAATTAACTGTGTATTCTCATCGGACAATTTCTATAAATATTACACTGCTGCTGTGATCTGCAGATCCCCGCAGGGTCAACTCCTAGCAAGCACATGATTTCCATAAAGTATTACGTGGAGGTCATTTACATGAATGGTATCCATGTAATAGAAGAGAAGCTCAAGCTTGCCAGAATGCGAGTTGTTCCCATAAATAGGCTTATATTACTGGCTCAGAGAGATAGGTCCTAAGTGAAGAGCCCACTGTTTGAAGTCCATATGTCATCCCCCTTAAGAGCAAATTAAATGTATGGCTTATGGCATTTTTCTAGATAAATAATTGAGCCGGCACTATTAGATTTTAGAGATTGATCACATATACATTAGTACATATAATTCTAAATGTTCATGTGGGTGAAAAAAAAAAAGAATCTTCTTACATCTATACACCAATATAGTGCATTACAAAAATTATTTTATGCAAGATGGGAAAAACAGCAATATACAGTCGCTGAATGATGCAAAATTGCAGATTGGAAGGTTGGTGGCTAGATGGGTAGTACTGTACACAACAGCCAGCATGGTGACTACCGTATATGCCGGCGTATAAGACGACTGGGCGTATAAGACGACCCCCAACTTATGCCCTAAAAATATAGAATTTGGTATATACTCACTGTATAAGACTACCCCTCTCCCAAATGAAAAAAAGTCTGCTTTGATTTCAACATGTTAATTTTAATTCAAATGCATATGACATGCAGGTACTGTATATAGCAGCAAAACTGTCACTTATAAACATAAGGTTGTTTCAAACATGTACGGTAAAGCTAAGCTCTTCATTAATATCACAGCATGGATGCGAGGGGAATCTGGCGTTACTGCACCGCCAGCTTTCCCCTCGCATCCATGCTGTGATATTAATGAAGATCCGACATGCTTCTGTAAGTGCCGCCTGTGACGCCGACCGCTGTGACGGGGCGGCTGCATTAGCATACAGCGCGCCGCCCCGTCAGCGCGTACTAAGCCTCTTCTAATGACTGTGAGAGGCGGATTGCCGCGCATGCGCGGCGGTCCCAGGAAGCGGCTCTCTACGCGCTGACGAGGAGAAAAAACACCTCACACAGTGCGGCCCCCGTATATCCGGCGTATAAGACGACCCCCCACTGTAGCCATTATTTTAAGGGGTTAAAAAGTCGTCTTATACGCCAGTATATACGGTAAGTATCTGACCCTATTATATTTATTATATTTTGAAGTCCATAACAGGGCATAAACATTCACAGCTTCAAAGAAAAGTAGCAGTAAAGTGGGAGTTTGTCTAGTAGGTGATTGGTTTTGGCTAGAAGAAATTGTCATGGCTGCCTGGGCCAAACAGGGAAGAAAATAGATATTAGATAATAAACGATTCAAATCAGAGATGTCAGGCTACATTCACATCTGTGCCAGAGTCCCCGCTGGAGACTCCGCTGCAGAGTCCACCGAAAATCAGCAGATTCAAAAGTTCTGCATGGAAAACACCGGTTTACATTTAAAAACTACAGACACCTGACAGACCCCATTATAGTCAACGAAGTCTCCTGGGCTTCATATGTAACCGCTGCTTTAATGGTCCACCTCTCCGTTGTTTGGGTCCCCCAATGGACCTGAACAATGGAAATGCAATGCTAGTGTGAATGTAGCATCATCTATCAGGCAAAAACTTTTTCCACATTTCTAAAAATTCTCCCTGATAGATAGTAGTGTGCATAATGTACAAATGTTCAATGACACTGCTCCACTAAGACCATTACTATGTTAAAAAGGCCCTGCCGGGGCTAAGTGACTTGAGCTCTCATACATTTGGTAGGAGCTCATATATATCCTAAGTCACTATGTTGTTTCCTCTGAGTACTTTGTTTTTCACTCCTGCACAATAACATACTGAGAGCTTAACGGGAACCTGTCAGGACAATTTAGACACTAAACCACTCGCAGGTCCTTATGGACTGGAGGTTTAGTGTCCCAAATCACCATGTTGTAATACTGTGTTGTGCATTAAAGAGAAATCCTTTATACTTACCCAGAGAGGGGTTTGATAATTTGCACTCATCTTTGGTGCTCCCAGCGCAGTTGTTTAGTGAAGTCGGGGGAAGTATACCTCTGCTTCCCTTGCAAACATGTGCACTGACGTGTACTGCTCCAGCCTCACTGAAGAACTGAGCAGGCGTCAGGTGTACAGACACTGGGTAAGTATAAAGGTTTTTTTTTTCTAATGTGGGCATGAACTGCATTACAACAGGGCTATTTGGAACACTAAACCACCAGTCCATAAGGATCTGTGGGTGACAGGTTCACTTTAAATGGTTCCTGTAAAATTTGCACCAGTGTGCCAATTTGAAATAGGGAAGTCAGATCCCAACATGAACAGGGACTAATGTAAACCATTACAATCTGAGTTCGCACTTGCAGAATATTGGCACTACAACAGCAACTGAAAATAAGTAACAAATAATGGCCACAGCATGGTTGGTAGTTATAAAAAATAGCTGCTGGCAGTAATAAGAGACCGAGATGTAAAGGACAGTAATATAATAAAGCAAAAATAGCAAATACCTTAGAGACATGACAGAAAAATGGACATGGACAATGTAGTCAAGAAACCGTAGTAAAGTGGAAAGTAATAGAGTGAAGAAAAATGAAGACCATGTTGAGTGTGCAGCATGAGAAACACTAAAAATTGCAATGCAAAGTCCAAAATTCAAAGAATCCGAGCAATACCTTTAGCCTTCATTCCTTTTATTTTCATATCTGCCAGTTAACAGCAGTCTACTCTCCAGTGAAAGCCTAGTCTCCTTGGGAATCACATTGCAAATTATTCAGACTTAAAAATACTTTATGCATGATGCAGATGCTGATGGACCCATAATTGGCACTGACAGAACTACAAGTAATAGGACTGCAAGATGGTTTGCCAAAAACAGGATTTGTTTTATATCTATGCAGAGAAAATGCATTGCCTTACGTGGGAGATGTCTTTCATTTCTGGCCAAAATACTGTATGCTTTATAGATCTCCTGTTTTCAGCTATAAGCTATGCCAGGGTTCATGATGTGTATGATTTAAATGATTCATGCAGCGTGTAATAGAGAATTTAAAGGCAGGAAAGAGGTAATGATTTCCTAAGCAATATTGCATATCATAGCCCATTTTTTTCACTGCGCACCTATCCTGAAAAGTTATAGGATTTCTTTATGGTGAGGCATATAACACAACTGAATTGAAATTATAGCGTTTGAGAGCTATCTATGGATCTATTATAGATTATCTAAATAGCCTATGATATCGAATAAGTTTTGTTCAGTAAAGATGTAGTTTTAATCCGTTCCTCTAACTATAAAGCAGCTTTTCAGAAATTAATAGTGCAAGTGAATATAAAATACTTTGTGATATATTTTATAACAGAAATATGTTTCCTTCTCCATTTATCACTTACTTTTTACATAGGTGTCTAAGGAGAGGGAGGAGGGAAGGAGGAGGCTGTTGGAAAAGACACACTGTGCTACACTGTGAGAGAAGGAGCTATTTTGACACTGCTGTATCGTTAAGATAAGACTCTACCACTGTACAGCATGAGCCAATTAATCAAGTAACAGCTATCTCCTCCTCCTCTCCTCTCCTCTCCATAACCATATGTGTGTGAGATGAGTACAGACATTCTATAAATATAAATAGTCTCGGTGACGATAAGGAGGAGGAGGAGAGCAGCCTAATAAGTGGAGATGGAAACAGATTTCTTTAATAAGATATATTTGAAGGGGTCATCCAGCTCTCAAAGATTACTTAAAATAACAGTAAACACCATACTCAACCTTTCTGATCCTGTGCACATCTCATTCCATTGATAACATTAACCCAGTAGCAATATCACCCTGAACTGAACATGTGATCACTGCAGCCAATTGCTGAGCTGTTTTGTTTTTTGTTTTGTTTTGTTTTTTTTGGCTGAGCACCTCTAAAGTGGAACTCTATCTTTAATAAAAGGGATTACCAGTTGGTGATTCAAAATGTTTCGGTACTCACTCTGTGTTTAAGTTTTTCCTCAGAATACCAGTGCAGCTCAAAAGCAGAGAAAAATTGCATGAATAGCATGTTCAGATTATGTAGTCCTATGATATAATCATGTGACTGTGTTGTCATGTCTTGGATTTTTTAGGATCCTCAGACCAATGAAAATACAGTATGTACATGCAATTATATTGCTTTCATTATTATAAGAATAATGATAAGAATAAGGGCAAAATAAAAATACTGAAAACTTTTCTTTCTTCATAAAAATACTTTTTCATTAAAAACAAAGCTCTTAAAGGGTACCTAAGTTTTCATGAAAAGTTTAAATATCTGCAGTTTCTTGCTAGGTAGTCTGTTCTATGATAGCATAAGCCTTCAGACAGGGTTATCTGTTTTTCTGCTGCTAATAATCACATTATGGCTGCAGCAAATTTTACATTTGTCTCTGAAGTTGTACAGTTGGGTGTGTACAATAAGGAGCTGTGTGCCCCTCCCCTATCCGTTATAACTACTACTGGTTTGTTTACATGCAATTGTGCAAGGAGAAAAATCCAAGTAACTATAACATAGGAGATCCAGGAACACTGAACTGCAAATATAGGGCAAATACATGCAGGAATGATGCAACTAAAAAGATCCCTGACACTGTAAAAGAGCAATCTATGAGCACAGGCAGTAAAGCTGCTTGCTGTCTGTGAATAATATAATAGCATATGTAGCCAGAAGTAGATTCAAGAACATAAATAGACTTTTCTTACATTTTCATTATATTCTGACGCTTGGTACACACCTGCGTTGGGGTTTCTGTACTCCGGGTCCGCTTGGGGATCCGATAAACAGAAACGCAATCCGCTTAAACAGCATTTACCTGCGGAAACCCGCGGACCCCATAGATCCCCGAACATAAATCGAAAGCAGATGTGAACCTAGCCTTAGAATGTTTAATCCAATGCACAGAGAAAGCAGTTTGCAGGCCTGTGTGGAGGCTGTAAGGAAAATCATCCCCTCCCATCTGCATTTACTGTATGAAGACAGAACAAATTCTTCCCCTCCACTGACATGTGAAGCAGTCTTGTATCAATAGATGCAGGCCTCAGCGGTCTCTGACGTCATTTGTGACATCTCTAAGACCAGAAGAGACTGAAAGTCTGGAGCCCAGGAAAGGTGTGTAACACTGTTTTTTTATGTTTAATCACCTCCCCTGGGCCTCCGCTCATTTTACTGTGGGATCTGAAAAGACCCCATAGTATAATAATAATTCATGGGTGGCAAACCCCCCAAATTTTGGGCTCTTCTGAAAATTTGTAAAGAAAACTGTAGGGACTACTATAGGGCATTATAGTGTGTGGAGGGGCTGCTGTGACACATTATAATGTATGGGGGCTACTGTGTGACATTATACTCTGTGGAGGGGCTACTGTGAGACATTATGTTTTATAAAGGGAAACCATAAAAGACTTCTATAATAAAGGGCTCCCCTTGAAGCACTGTTCAAGAGACATCACAGTCATGGCTGCATCACAATGCACTGTGTAAACTATTGTCAGCTATGGGGGTGGTCAAATATTTCTGGAAATACAAAAAATTAAAACTTCCAAGAAAGCTGTATGAGAGCCACTGTGGGACATTATAGCATGTGGAGGGGCCACTATAAGGCATTATAGTGTGTGGAGGTGCCACTGTGTGACATTATACTGTGTAGAGGGGCTACTGTGAGGCATTATGCTGTATGGGGGCCAGTGTGGGAAAGAGAGGGGCCACTAGGGCCGGTGTGTGGGGGGGCTACTGCTGAGACATTATGCTATGTGTCCTCAGTGTTCCGGTGTCCAATACCGCAGCCAGTTCAGTCATGCACTGTGTCTCATTCCCCAGAAGCCCTGAACCCCACGTGACTGTTGAGGCCAATTAGTGGGGATGGGGGAGCCCAGACACATTATTTGCACAGGGGCCATCTGCAGTCTGAGTCCAACCCTGATGCGATAAGTTTGCACAGAGTCTAGCGCCAATTTTTAGACACAGTGGGGAAAAAAAAGTATTTAGTCAGCCACCAATTGTGCAAGTTCTCCCACTTAAAAAGATGAGGCCGGCCTGTAATTGACATCATAGGTAGATCTTAACTATGAGAGACAAAAGGAGAAAACATATCTAGAAAATCACATTGATTTTTAAAGAATTTCTTTGCAAATTATGGTGGAAAATAAGTATTTGGTCACCTACAAACAAGCAAGATTTCTGGCTGTCACAGACCTGTAACTTCTTCTTTAAGAGGCTCCTCTGTCCTCCACTCATTACCTGTAGTAATGGCTCCTGTTTGACATTGTTATCAGTATAAAAGACTCCTGTCCACAACCTCAAACAGTCACACGCCAAACGTCACTATGGCGAAGACCAAAGAGCTGTGGAAGGACACCAGAAACAAAATTGTAGACCTGCACCAGGCTGGGAAGACTGAGTCTGCAATACGCAAGCAGCTTGGTGTGAAGAAATCAACTGTGGGAGCAATAATTAGAAAATGGAAGACATACAAGAGCACTGATAATCTCCCTCGATCAGGGGCTCCATGCAAGATTTCACCCCGTGGGGTCAAAATTATCACAAGAACGGTGAGCAAAAATCCCAGAACCACACGGGGGGGACCTAGTGAACGACCTGCAGAAAGCTGGGACTAACGTAACAAAGGCTACCGTCAGTAATACACTACGCAGCCAGGGACTCAGATCCTGCAGTGCCAGACGTGTCCCCCTGCTTAAGCCAGTACATATCTGGGCCCGTCTGAAGTTTGCTAGAGAGCATTTGGATGTTTCAGAAGAGTATTGGGAGAATGTCATATGGTCAGATGAAACCAAAGTAGAACTGTTTGGTAAAAACACAAATCGTTGTATTTGGAGGAGAGTGAATGCTGAGTTGCATCCAAAGAACACCATACCTACTGTGAAGCATGGGGGTGGCAACATCATGCTTTGGGGCTATTTCTCTGCAAAGGGACCAGGATGACTGATCCGTGTACATGAAAGAATGAATGGGGCCATGTATCGTGAGATTTTGAGTGCAAACCTCCTTCCATCAGCAAGGGCATGAAGGAAACGGGGGGGGGGCGTTCGGGGGGGGAAAGGTCCAGGGCCAGGGGGGGGGGGGGGAGGGGGGGGGGGGGGGGTGGGTTGGGGGGGGGGGGGGGGGGCCAGTCTCCAGATCTCAACACCATAGAAAACCTTTGGAGGGAGTTGAAAGTCCGTGTTGCCCAGTGACAGCCCCAAAACATCACTGCTCTAGAGGAGATCTGCATGGAGGAATGGGCCAACATACCAGCAACAGTGTGTGCCAACCTTGTGAAGACTTACAGAAAACGTTTGACCTCTGTCATTGCCAACAAAGGATATATAACAAAGTATTGAGATGAACTTTTGTTATTGACCAAATACTTATTTTCCACCATAATTTGCAAATAAATTCTTAAAAAATCAGACAATGTGATTTTCTAGATTTGTTTTCTCATTTTGTCTCTCATAGTTGAGGTCTACATATGATGTCAATTACAGGCCGGCCTCATCTTTTTAAGTGGGAGAACTTGCACAATTGGTGGATGACTAAATACTTTTTTTTCCCCACTGTAGAATCCACACCAAAATCAGCTGCAGATTCTGTCCTGATTCTGCCTCCCGTTGATTTAATGGGAAGCAGAGAACAGAGTAGGATGCTGAAAAAAATAAGTATCCTGCTCAACCTTGTTGTGGAATCCACAGAGTACGAAGTTTGCTTTGGCATTCCACTGCAGGGAGGGATGAAAAATGAAAGTGAATCAAGGCAGATGACTGCTTCAAATTCCTCTTCATTTTCAGCCATGTGAACAGCCCCACAGCAGCAGAAACACAAGTTTATTGTGAAGCTGGAGCTACATAGTATTTTATCACAACCAAAGTGCTGTAATCACATCAGAACATGTCAGTACTTATCTATGTATGTCCTTCATAGTCTGGAATTGTTTCTCAGTGAGAGGCAGACAGTTATGGATCAGATTTTCCTTTACTTACTGTGTGCAGGGTATGCCAGCCAGTCTCTACCCAGCAGCAGAGACAAAAAAAGGCAAACTACAGATACAGCATGGACATTGCAGAGGTCATATCATTGCCAGAAACCAAATTTGTTTAAGGGTTAGTTATGCTTTAAGTAACAACTCCCCTCAGAAAAACCTTTTCCATATAGAAAAAGCATGTAGAAGGAAATGTATTATAAAGGGAAACTGTCACTATAACAGACTTCTATAATAAAGGGCTCCCCTTGAAGCACTGTTCAAGAGACATCACATAGTCATGGCTGCATCGCAATGCACTGTGTAAACTATTGTCAGCTATGGGAGTGGTCAAATATTTCTGGAAATACCAAACATTAAAACTTCCAAGAAAGCTTGAGAATATTCAAAGGATTTATTTGCCTTGGGGCCAACTACAACTGAATTATGTGCCTGCCATTAAAAACAAGGCTGTTCAAACAATTCCCATCTTCAATATGACCTACATACTCGTACCTACTATTTTAAGAGTCAAGCTGCAGAAGCATTTCGAATTGAAACTGATAAAATACCCTACATGTTAAAGTGCTTTAAATGCCAACAGCTAAGATAACCCTCCTGCAAACTCTTCGTTGTCTACGGACAGTATTTATGGAGCACAGACCTACTGTAAATGGGTCACAGCCAAATTCCTGTAACATGGGATTAGCGGCGATGCAGTGTGGTTAAGACCATGATTGCTGCAGAGGTGGGGTAAGCACTGTACCATAAAATTAGGGATAAACAGAAAGAGACGCCTCCCTTTGTTTGCTCCTGAGCAGAAAGCAGGCTAAAGCATTTCCCTTTTTAAGAAGGAACTATAATAAATAAGGATGAAATGTATCATCGTCTAGTTTAACACTCTTGATATTTTGACATTTTTCAAGAAACGCCACTGCTATTATCTGTTGGAGTAAGTCCCTGTGACAGCGTGTAGCTCAAGCAGAATTAATTGGGTAACAAAGAAAGCTGCAGTTTTGTGCCTTGAAAACAGCATGTAAAATAGTTAGGCTGTGATTCTTATTCTTATTAATGTTCCCTCAGTGCTATTTCCAGAAGGTCTTTTCCTGGCTGCTTGTTACACTTGTGTGTGTTCTTTTCTGTACAACCTAACAACGGGGACATATTCTGTAAAGGAGGTGATGCCCTCTTATTGTCAGATTCTTCACAATCTGCATGATTATTACTATGTTGCTTGCACTAAGGCTTGTTCATGAATATTTCAAATCTGTATTCTTTTCTTTTTTGTCTCGGCAAAAATTGCAAATGGATCCCAGTAGGGGAAGAAGGAAACCTCTAATTTTCCAGTGAAAGACACTATATGTTATATAAAGATTAGAAACAGCATTTAGAAATAGTATAGAACTACAGGTTAGTCTTGTAATAATTTTCAGGTCTGATCTGGCTGAATTTAAAATGGAAAGTAGTTCTCAAGTAGATTCTCAAGAGAGTCTGTCAGTTCCACAATGCCTCCCAAACCAATAATAGTGCATTGTAGGGAGCTTTAAAAAGAGCATAAACATACTTTTGTGACCACAAACTAATGAAGCAATGCAGAGATAATCGTCTTTTTATGGATATACATATCAGTCTGCAAGTCCACTGAGTGGTGGGCCTGATTTTCCAGAGGCATATTGGACCTGACAGGCTCCCTTTACACTTTACAAAGGTGAAAGAACATTATGCGGGACCAGCCAGGCTGCCGGTGTCTTCACTCATATTGTTAATCATTTATGGATGATTAACAGGGGAACAAGGAAAAATCAATAAAAGATTAACAATTTCAGTGAATACACCGTCAGCCTTGGCCAGCTTGATGTCAACGTTGCATTGCATGTTTTCAGCCTAACACTCCTATTCCTATCGTCCTAATAAACCGATTGGTTGTTCTAAGTATGTTCTGAATTGAAGAAACTAAAGAATTAGGTTAAAACGATGCTCAGAATCTATAGGAGTTCTCTGAAGCCACCAAAAGCGGAATATGGTTTCCAAATGTAAAATAAATGAACTAACATGCTTCAATTATCTATTCTGCACAGATGATCCAATTTCAGTTCATGTCCGCCTGGTTGCAGAAGTGCATCTTCTTTTGTAAGCTGTGACATTCCAACACAGGCAAAGAGCTTCCTCCCCCCTCTCTGTGCTGCTGAAGTGTAAGAAGGGGTAAGCTGTGTGCCCTTTCATCATGTCACTGACACAGAGAGGGGGAGGAAGATCTCCGTGTCGAAATATCACGGCTTACAGAAGTAGCTCCACCTCCAGCACCTAGACGAAAATAAAACCATCTGTGCAGTGTAGAAAATAAAAGTACACTAATTAAGTTAAACTTAATAAATTAAGTTTATTCATTTTACATTCGAAAAACAGTTTTTGGCTTTGGACAACCCCTTCAAACCATTAGGTTCAACTTTGTTGTATACAGAATTATATATTACTTCTTTGGCAACATCCATCACACAAGTATATGCACCGGGGACACAACTGACACCTGCTGGCTTTGTCCATGGTTGGAGATAAGTCCAATCATGGACATTCAACACCTCAGATACCACAGTCAATAGCAACCACACCATCTGAGAGATTAGTCAGAAGGAGGGGGCTCTCTTGAACCCTCAATTGTCCCCCATGACAAGATCAAAGGATGTTGATTGGTTGTTATGGCAGCCAGGACTGCATGTAGCCTATCTGCTGCATGAGGCAAAAAGTGAATGGTGCCTCCCACCCGCTAAATCAAGTTCAGTACATATATACAACACCAAAACCAATATAAATATATAAATGTGGTAGGAAAACCAAATTCATTTAAAAATACATAAGAAAACGCTAGCACTAGTTAGCGCTATCTGAGACGAGAGACTAAACTCGCCTCATAGCAGAAGTGCCCTTGATGGCAGCCTGGGATCTTGAGAAGACTGTTAGGCCAGCCATTGTAGTATTCCTATTTAGCCTTTTTGGTATTGAAATGGATTACACGTTAAACTCTCCTGGGTGACTTTCAAAAATTACAGTACACATAAAATAACACATAAGTAAATTAAAATTTTTAAAAATAAATAAAATATAAAAAAATTAAAGAGTTAAACATTCATACACACCATTTTACATATAAAAATAAAGAAATCCAAAGTACTGCTGCAATTCAAAAATATTAAAATATAAAAGTATTTTTGGTAAAGTACCAATAAAACTAGGGCTGTGGAGTCGGTAGTCCAAATCACCGACTTAGACTCTATCCACAGCTTAAATCCTACTCCTGCTCCCTCATAAATGGCTGATATGCCATGGTCAGACAGACGCAGCAATAATCTCTTCTAATTCTCAAAAAACTAGTGATTGACTTTGTATAAAAGTAAATATGCAACAAATTATGCATCTATTTAATTATACAATATCAACATTTTAATTTAATTTAAAATAACTGATCTTTATATTTTACAGTCAGTAACTTTTTTCTGACTCCACCCAAAACTGGCCCCGACTCTGTTCCACAGCCCTGATGAAAACAACAGCTAGAATAGAATTGTGTTCTTTTCCCATTCCATCCCACAAATAATTTGTTTTTACGGTTTCATAATACATTGCATGGAAGATTAAACCATTGTATAGAAAATACAACTTTTTGCAAAAATCAAGTCCTCATGCAGCTGTGTCGACAATACTGAAAAAGTTATGGAAGGTGGGGAGTAAGTAAAAGAAAACTGGTAGCTGCTTCAGGGGCTTTAGGAATCACTGAAAGGCCGTATCACCTTTTTCCATATGATCTATGGCTTTTAGAAGTCATAAAGTGGATTTCATACTGGGGACCCACGTTTCGGAGCCCTGATTGAAAGCTGCAAAGAATCAGTCGTTCCCAAACTGACAATCCCAGACAATATACTGTATGTAATACAGGTTGTACTACATTGACAGCTATTCATATAAGTGACTGCACAGTAATATTAGATTTTCAATGCAGCAGCTGCTGTAGATGATATGTAGTGTTATATGGCTGGTCGCTATTTACATACTACAGTTGGATATTCTGGAGAACTGAAATTAATCATGGCTTTTCTTACAGCTCCTCAGGAAACTACAGGCTATATTAGGGAAGCCTGTGGTCTATTTGGATTGATAAAGCAACGTGCCAACGTGGGAGGGAAACCTACGCTACATGAACAGCTTTAAATTACAATTTTATCCCCTAGGAATATAGAGCAATACATACTGTACCAATAGTATATTGCAAGCATTTTACAAGAATGATAAACCTGAACATAAACATTAATCTACTGAAGCTACATACTGCAATAGCAGTACCACAAGCGATAAGATATCCACCCTCTGTATGTCTGCTGTGATAGAGCTGTCTCATGGGTTACCACCTGCTCACTTGTCACTGAATGACAAGGCGAAGGCGCACACAATAAGACAATAAGACACCATAACCATGCCCTGTATAGCAGTCATTCTTACTAATAACATCCCTGCTGTAAAAGTGCCCACAAATCAAGGAAACTGGTATTTTAAAGGGATCTTCCATTTACAGTCTGCGAGTCTTAGAGCTGTGGAGTCTGTAGGTCAAACCATGCACTCAGATTCCTGTATATTTTCACAGATTGTTTTCTTCTCCAACTCCAACTCCTTCATAAATGGCTGACAGACATGGTACTATGAAAGTAAATTTGTAGCAAACTACACATCTAATTAATTATACAATATTAATAATTGCATAATATAACTAAAAATAACCATTTTATTTTGAAACCAGAATCGATAAGATTTTTTTTTTTTACTCCAACTCCCAAAACTAGCCCCCGCCTCCATCCTCACAGCCCTGGTTTTACAAAAGATGACAATGCCGACAGGCAGCTGCATTACAGCTGGCTATAATGCCAATCCCACCATTTTGTGTGTACTGGAGACAGCTTGACAGTCAGTGATCAGGCATGTTGTACTTCAATAAGCCCAATTATCTGATCCCTTGAATGATAAGTGTTGCCAGTGGTGTCTGTCATCAAGTTATTCCTCTTTCTCAAATGAAATAAACATGCACACTTGGCCAATATGAGTGGTATATGCAGAACTGCAGTAACATGTCATCTAATGAGGCATCCCAAAATAGTTCTTGTGGCCAGCTTGTCCCAACTATACAGATATTAATACTGTTCTAAAAGGCTGGGTTTATATATTATACACATATTACATCCAAACCAATCAGATCACTGTTGCAGACCCCTGTGGTTGCTCGATAAGCTCCTAAACCATGTGATGATGTTTACTGCAGGAAGTATGAACATAACTGTATGTACAGTTTGTGATATCTAGAATAACTGAACAGAGTACCCTCTAATCTGAATGACTATAAATAATCACCTAGTTATATTTCAGTAGCATCTGAAGTTGGAAGGGGCAATCCATCTGCTAAGTCATAAAGATACTCTTTACATAGGACAAATTATTTAAAGAAGTACTGCAATGTGCTCTGAACTGACGGCATGAACTACAGGACAATTGGTGTCCACACTTCTGCTGCTTGCTGCTATAGCCCAAGCAGCTGGTTATATGACAGTCCTGTGTATCTCCCTAAACAAATCCAAGTCTTCCTATTCATAAATTTGATTAAAAAAAAAATATATTAAATAAAAATAACAAGTGACAACTTCCAAAAGCATCAAATCAAAATCACAGCCCTGGAGGAAGGTAAGTAGTTAATTCAGTTTAGTGGACATGTGGGAGTAGATTATGATTTTAGTATTTAGTTTAATTTTATTTTATATGCATCGACTCTTAATAAAATAGTTAATACTCAGTGACATTCATAAAAAATGACATAAGCAGCCAATGTTCATCATGTACTTTAGTGGAGCTTCCCATGCTTATGATGTAGGTAGTTGAAAGTACGGATAATATGTACAGTAACTAACAGAGGTGAAGTATTTGCTATCTGTTAAGTTCTCAATGGTCTGTAAGACACAAGTAAATTTGTCTATGCACAGCATTTGTCGCAATATTTTTTGCCTTTAGAAATGTGGAAAGGTCATATTTTTTTTAAATAATGAAATAGTAAAACATAAGTTTCAATACAAATGTTATTCTCCATGGCAGTTCTCGTTTCCATCTCTAATGAGGAAGTGGCCTCAACATATGCAATCTATACTGAAAAAAAAAGTAAAATGCAAAGCTGGTTCTGTTATCTTCCCCTCTCATTTATTGGAAATGACTGTGCTAAATCACGAGCCAGAATGGGAGCCATGTCCCTTATTCTAGGTATCAATGTTTACGTCAAGATGAAATTGGCTAAGTGGATTAATTCTAGAATGAGGCTAATTGAGTATAATTTACCTGTAACCACACTGGGGATCTTAGACAGGAAGCTTTTGACTGTTCGTATAGGGACTCCACCAGCTTTATCATCTTGCATCCTGGTGATGATATCTTCAATCTGTAACAAAGAAAGCATATGTTTTATCACTATGGCTGATCAGAAAAAAGATATATCATTTTGGATTTATTACTCAGTTATTTTAGCTTAATTAATATTTTTAGGTCCCAAACCTTAGGCTGAGTTTACTTGCTGAGGGCACCAGATGAGCTCAAAGCCCCAGCTGTGGCACTGGCCAATATCTCATGATTTTTAAGGAAAGTTGTACAGACATTGCCTAACACAGAGCACATGGTCTCATCCATATGCAGTTGCCACAATGTGGAAACCCAGCCTAAGGCTAAAGACCTCATTGTGGAAACGCTGCGTTTTGCCTGCGAAAAAAAAAAAGCTGCATTTTACGGTACCAGCAAAGTGAATGAGATTCTGGCTAATCCCATTCACACATTGCAGACAAAAAAACGCTGCAAACATGCTGCCTTTTCAAAAACGCATACGTTTTAAAAAACACAGCATGTCAATTTTACCTGAGGAAATGCTGACATTTTCCCTATAGATTTAAAAAGAGATAAACACAGCAAAAACACAATGAAAAAAGCTGCAGAAAAAAAAACCATGCGTTTCCGCTGCATTTTTTTCCGTAGTGTTTTTAGCTGCAATCCGCAACATGGGGCCTGGCCTAAAGAAGTATTTGTATATGTGATATTTACAGAAGAGTAGAGATTTTGGTATGTCTAACCATAAGCTGACTTTGAAAGCTAGAAAACTATTACTTCTAACATAGAAGTCTATGGAGTAGAGAGGGAGAGGCTCTTGGAAGAAGAGGAAAAGACACACACACTGATTTTAACTCTGCTATACTTTGTAAGTAAGATGGATCTTTTAGCTCTACTATGTTTAGTAAGACAACTTTCTATCAATGTACAGAGTGAGGCATAAATCACTAACTAGCTTGCAACAGCCTCTTTCTCCTACCCCTTTCCATAGACTTACATATTTTTGACTAGATATGGATACAGATTCTGCTAGTGATAAGAGACTGACTAGGGAAGGGACGTGGAGGAAAGCAGCCTGATAAGAGGAGGAAGAAGCAAACAGTATATTAGAATATAAATTTATTCAGTTGTACTACTCATTTAAATGGCTGTTTTGAATATTATTAACTAAACTATAAGAATGTACACTTCTATAGTTACCTTTAATTCTTCAATCTTCTGGACTCAATACAAACATTTACAGGGAATTGATCAAATGCTTGCAATGATTTCCAGTAATGTAAGCCATAAAGGTATTGTGTAAAATATTCCTGTTATACAAACGTCCTCTTTTTGCAGATCTAATGTTAAACTACTGATGCATCATTTTTTTATTCAAAGTTACATAGAAAAAAACAAAAAACTCTGCAAACTCTGACATCTTTCCAGGTATACATTACATGAAAAACTGTCAATCAGCCTATGTAGATGGGAAAAGCCTGAATCCAGACAGGAATTACATAGATTATTACACATAAGAATTATATATAGCACACACATAACACCAAAACCATGCTTAAAGGGGTTTTCTGGGCAAAAAAATATTTTTTAAAAAAAGGTCTGTTAGTGCTATTAATGGGTTAATTAGTGCACCCAAATACCTTTAGCAGAGTTTTGAGTGATTTTTGGGTTTCTCTGGTAGCTTCCTGCTGTCTTAGCTGATGCAATGCATTCTGGTAGTTGTAGGCTCCCACACTATCTCCCTCTCACTCCTCCCACCTCACTCTCTAACACCCCTCCCTGTCTCCCTAACTATCCTGCCCATTACTAGCCCTTCCCAAGTAACTCAGCCCACCCCCCTAACCCCATTATACTTACCTGTCTTCTTCCTGTCCAGGCTTCCTTCTGTGGGGAACAGCTCCTCCTTTTCTTTCATTCTGCCAGCGCCTGTGCAGCACTCCCGGCACTGTGCTGTAGCCTTCACTCCATCTCTACTGCGCATGCGTGGGCAGCTCCCACTCTTGCGCAATAGAGATGGAGTGTTGGCTTCAGCACAATGCCAGGACTCTGGCTCTTTTGCGCATGCGCGGGCTGAAGTCACAGGAGGAGGAGGAGCCCCAAAGAAAGAAATCGCGACAGGAAGAAGATAGGTAAGCATGATGGGGTAGATGGGGGGGAAGTAGTGGTGACATTCCGTTTCCGGAAACAGATGGTCACTGGATAATCAGAAAATGTCCCTGGGGGCGGTCACATGGCCGCCCCAGGGATATGGGTAATTATACATTTTTGCTTAATTATGTTATTTAGAAAGTAGGCGGGGGGAAGGGTGTTTAGATTAGTGCAGGGATTTAATTTTATGCTGTTGAGGCATGGCCTAAAATAGACTTCTGACATTATCCTGTGGTATCTTTCTTTTTTCTTGGGGGGGGGGGGTTTCTGGGGCTTATGTATGGAATGGTCTTCAATTTTGGGTCTTACAGTAGATAACCACTATAAGTAAAATGAGAAAGCACAGCTTATCCGTAATACTTTTACATTCCTTAAAAATATATATAACACAGACACTTTAAATCTAGTCTTAAGATTGATTTTGGACGTTCAAAGCACATGAACAGCTGACAGAGAGGTAAAAAAATTACTATGGAAGCCTAAAGAGTGAGCTGTCCCTCGTGAGTGCAATAGTAAGATCTATGCTACCATCTTTGCAAAGAGAGATGAATTGACTATGACCCTTGAGTATGCATCTGGAAGAGGCCACTTGGGAGTGGTTATGCTATATAACATACAGGATTATTGTAAATTGGAAAATCATTTACTCTGTGCTGCTTTACCAGATGAGAAAGTCTTCCAGGAAGTCAGTATTCACATTTCTGCAATGCTCTGTGCAGACTGCATCTCTCTGTATTATTTTTACTGACTGTATAATGCATAGCAACTAAAGGGGTTTATTGAGGAAAGACTTTCAGAGCATGTCAATCGGAAAACTACAGATCTCAAGAACAAAATTTCAGAGACAACTTCTCAGCCATGTTACCTATTATAAATATTAAAAAAACGTCAAATGAGATTAGAAAAACATGGCTATTTTACTCCAGAAACAATGCAACCCAGTACAATGTTTCAGCTGTTTCTTTTTTTATTATACATATAATCAGATCTATATATTTTATCTATTATATGTAACTAAATAAAGGGTACTTTCATATATAATATTGCAGACTTATCAGCCAGTTACATTAATCGAGGTTATTTTTTAACTTGCTTATTAAAATCAGACAATTAAATAAATATTTTTTTCTAATCTGTTTTTGTTTTCTGATTTCATTTTTTTTTTATTCTGGGCGCTACCATCTTGACTGCTTTGTTAACATCATTAAGTGATACAGGTGCATCTCAATAAATTAGAATATCTTTGAAAAGTTTATTTATTTCAGTAATTAAATTAAAAAAAGTAACCTCCTATATTTTCTAGATTCTTTACACACAGAGTGTTCTATTTCAAGTGTTTTATTTCTGTAAATGTTGAATATGGATTACAGGTAATGAAAACCAAAATCTAAGAAAATCTGAATATTGTAAAAAAGTTCAGTATTGTAAATTCAGTGTGTCACCTGCCAAGGTTTCCTAATCCTTTAAATGGTCCCTCAGTCTGGGTCAGTAGGACACACAATCAAGGAAGACGCTGACTATGAATTGTATTACTGAATTACTGAAATGAATGAACGTTTCGAAGATATTCTAATTTATTGAGATGCACCTGTATGTTTTACAGCACTGTCATGGCCCTAGGCATCAACAGTCTGAAGTCAACTCATTGAGGTCTATGGGATAGTTTTTTAGACAAGTTTTTGTAGGGACAGGGTGTAGAAGAGATTTGATGTTTTCATCTATTGTCAGTAGAGGATGCAATACTGGCTCAGCGGTGTTGTGTATAAAGGTGTTATCTCCTTTTTGATCCTGTATGTGATGTAAATGAGGCAACTGTTGCAAAGAGAACCCCTAAAGAACTGGCAAGTGTCAGTCTTTTTATTAGGCTTATTGGCTAGAGTGAAAACTGCAGGGATTTGTACTTATTTTTTAAATATAGTGACATGGAAAATTAAAAATAAAATCATCAAAAATCTATAAAACATATGATTAACATAAAAACCTGGTTTAAAAATGGGCCATTGCCTTTAAGTTAGGTAATCCCTGCTTTCATTATATTCGTCCTTTAAGAGTGTGTCTATAGTGAATGGGATGGCAGATGAAAGTTTGAGGTGTATTACCATCATATGCATTCATGACATTTATGAAATCAATGCCTGGCACGTGGGTAAAACTTGGGTAAAACTTTTAGCACCTTCACCTACTGGGGAACAAGGCTTGTTCTTACCATCTCTGTACTTTCATGGGGTACATTGCTTGGGATAGTCCATCCAGCTGCTACCTACAGAAGTATTCTGACGACTCTGCAATAGTGGGTCTCATCACAGATGATGATGACAGGGAGTACAGAGAACAACCAGCATTTTGTGGACTGGGGCCACCGGAACCACCTGAAGATTAATGCGGGGAAGACCAAGGAGATGGTGGTGGACTTCCGTAAAGGCAGATGCCCTCCAAAACCAGTGGACATCCTGGGGACGGGCATCGAGATTGTGAACACCTATAAGTACCTGGGTTTGCTCCTTAATAATAAGCTGGACTGGGCAGATCATATGGAGGCCCTGTACAGGAAGGGCCACAGCAGGCTCTACCTGCTTAGGAAGCTGAGAGCCTTTGGAATCCGGGGGGCACTTCTTAGAACTTTCTTCAACTCAGTAGTGGCATCAGCCATCTTCTTTGGAGTGGCCTGCTGGGGGAGCAGTATATCAACCAGGGACAGAAATAAACTTGACAAGCTGATTAGAAGGGCCAGCTCTGTCCTGGGGAGCCCACTGGACCCAGTGCAGGTGGTGGGTGACAGAAGGATACTGTCCGTGGTGAGCTCCATGCAGAAGAAGAAGTCCCATCCCATGCATGAGACTGTGATCGCGCTGAACAGTACTGTCAGTGACCGACTGCTCCACCCTAGGTGTGAGAAGGAGCGCTATCGGAAGTCTTTCCTCCCCACCGCGGTTAGGCTGTACAACCAACACCGACCTAAGCGGAGATCATTACACACAGAGAACTGAAATATCTTTCTGCCTGTAAAATCCCCCCCCCCCCCTCTGCTACGTCCTATCTGTCTGTCTGCTATTAATGTAATGCCTCTCACCTTGGAACATTCCTGTACATGTTGTATTTGTATTTGTATCTGCTTATCTTTGCTGCTGTAACACACTGAATTTCCCCATTGTGGGACTATTAAAGGACTATTATTATTATTAAACCCTAATAGGACATGCGAACAGGGCTTGTGATATACAGACACATTATTTTGTACATGCAGTTGGATATACAGTCATATGAAAACGTTTGGGCACCCCTATTAATCTTAATCATTTTTAGTTCTAAATATTTGGGTGTTTGCAACAGCCATTTCAATTTGATATATCTAATAACTGATGGACACAGTAATATTTCAGGATTGAAATGAGGTTTATTGTACTAACAGAAAATGTGCAATATGCATTAAACCAAAATTTGACCGGTGCAAAAATTTGGGTACCCTTATCATTTCATTGATTTGAATACTCCTAACTACTTTTTACTGACTTACTGAAGCACAAAATTGGTTTTGTAACCTCACTGAGCTTTGAACTTCATAGCCAGGTGTATCCAATCATGAGAAAAGGTATTTAAGGTGGCCAATTGCAAGTTGTTCTCCTATTTGAATCTCCTCTGAAGAGTGGCATCATGGGCTCCTCAAAACAACTCTCAAATGATCTGAAAACAAAGATTGTTCAACATAGTTGTTCAGGGGAAGGATACAAAAAGTTGTCTCAGAGATTTAACCTGTCAGTTTCCACTGTGAGGAACATATTAAGGAAATGGAAGACCACAGGGACAGTTCTTGTTAAGCCCAGAAGTGGCAGGCCAAGAAAAATATCAGAAAGGCAGAGAAGAAGAATGGTGAGAACAGTCGAGGACAATCCACAGACCACCTCCAAAGAGCTGCAGCATCATCTTGCTGCAGATGGTGTCACTGTGCATCGGTCAACAATACAGCACACTTTGCACAAGGAGAAGCTGTATGGGAGAGTGATGCAAAAGAAGCCGTTTCTGAAAGCACGCCACAAACAGAGTCGCCTGAGGTATGCAAAAGCACATTTGGACAAGCCAGCTTCATTTTGGAAGAAGGTCCTGTGGACTGATGAAACAAAGATTGAGTTATTTGGTCATACAAAAAGGCGTTATGCATGGCGTCAAAAAAACACAGCATTCCAAGAAAAACACTTGCTACCCACTGTAAAATTTGGTGGAGGTTCCATCATGCTTTGGGGCTGTGTGGCCAATGCCGGCACCGGGAATCTTGTTAAAGTTGAGGGTCACATGGATTCAACTCAGTATCAGCAGATTCTTGAGAATAATGTACAAGAATCAGTGCCGAATTTGAAGTTACGCCGGGGATGGATATTTCAGCAAGACAATGATCCAAAACACAGCTCCAAATCTACTCAGGCATTCATGCAGAGGAACAATTACAATGTTCTGGAATGGCCATCCCAGTCCCCAGACCTGAATATCATTGAACATCTGTGGGATAATATGAAGCGGGCTGTCCATGCTCGGCGACCATCAAACTTAACTGAACTGGAATTGTTTTGTAAAGAGGAATGGTCAAAAATACCTTCATCCAGGATCCAGGAACTGATTAAAAGCTACAGGAAGCGACTAGAGGCTGTTATTTTTGCAAAAGGAGGATCTACTAAATATTAATGTCACTTTTCTGTTGAGGTGCCCATACTTTTGCACCGGTCAAATTTTGGTTTAATGCATATTGCACATTTTCTGTTAGTACAATAAACCTCATTTCAATCCTGAAATATTACTGTGTCCATCAGTTATTAGATATATCAAATTGAAATGGCTGTTGCAAACACCCAAATATTTAGAACTAAAAATGATTAAGATTAATAGGGGTGCCCAAACTTTTTCATATGACTGTAGCACATACAAACGTAGCACTACCTAAAAGAAAGGAAATACAGAACAGTAGGACAAAAAAACCATTACCCATGTCAGGAAGCACAGGTGGTAGAGCATAGTTGTCTTTTAAAATTAATTTCACTATGTTCAGATGACACTGCTGGGAAATGAAAACCTCCAAGATCCCGGCTTTGTGAAGAAATTTATAATTCATCAGAGCACATACGGTGCCTTTGAAATTAGGGTCAGAATACCGAAGACATCAAGAATTTTGCTACTTTTGCATCTTTCCTGAGCATCAAAACACTTTTTATGATAGGCACCGACATTTTATTGCTCATAAAAAGAACCTTCCAATAAGGATAAACTCTGCCGCATTATGTGTAATGAGTCATGATAATCACTTTATATTCATGAAAGGAAATATCCAAAAATAGAAAATAACAAAAGCAAAGAGGTGGGGGATCAGTGTCACCAGTGAGGAAAAACATATTGTACAACCATCGTCATAAGTACATAGAAGCCCCAATTACGCAGAATTGCTGTATTCTAAGATTCCATTAACCCCATAACACCGTGGCCCATATTGTCCTTCAGGAAGCTGCATTTATTGCTTTTTTTATCCCCGTCTTCTAAGAGCCATATCTTTTCTATTTTTGTATCAAGGTTGCATCGTGTCTTGCGAGATAAGTTGACATTTTTAAAGACTTCATTCTTTGGTACATATAATGAAATGAAAAACTTAAAAAAAAAATTGCTGTTTTTCCATTTTTTGAGTTGCTTTTATTTATTTTTTGAAGGGCAGTGATTTTAAAGTGTTCACCATGCAATATAAATAACAGTACTTTGCGCTGTCATGCATGCAGTGATATCCATTATGTTTATTTTTTATTATCTTATTTTTTTACTTAATTGATTCCAGACCACTTGTTGACTATATACCTCTGGGCAGTCCTCTATAACCTGTACATCCTTGCAGTGCTAAGAGCTGTATCAGACCCAGTTACAGGGGAAATCAGCCCTTACGGGGGCACAATTTCAAAAAAAATAAAAAAAATGCCAATACCATGCCCACATCACAGGTAGTAGCCCTGCCCCTGGTGACACAACTAAATAAAAATTACTGTAACAGAGAGAAAAAACTATCTTAGGCTAAGGCCCCACATAGTGGGACACAGCAAAAAAGAGCTGCAGGAAAAACTGCAGCAGCAACGAATCGCATTTTTCCTGCAGCGCTTTTCACACAAAGTCAGCAGAGGTTTCCTCTGTGGATTTTCTGTTTCAATTATACCTATAGGGCGTTTCTGTAAGTATAATTAACATGCTGCGATTTCCAAAACCGCAACAGTTTTGGTAATCGCAGCATGTCCACGGCATGTATTTTTTCACTATTTTTTCGCTAGAATCCCATCCACCTTGCTGTGACTGTAATACGCCGTGTTTTTTTCCACGCTGTTTCCGCCACGGCCAAAAAGGTGTTTTAGTAGCACTTTGTGCTATTAAAAAAACAAAACCTGAAGCATGTGAAAAACAGACGTTTCCCCTTCTTTTTTGTTTACATTTTCCCGAATATAAAAAAAATATGCAAAAATAAAAATAACATAAAATAAAGCTCTATGTATTATAAAAAAGTTGCAAAATTTATTTGAATAACTAGAACGAAAAAAATGTTATATCTCCTAAAGCCGCGTGTACAATAAAACCAGGGACATTGTTTTATTAACCATTTCAAGTTTTTCCCGCAGCGCTTTTTTGCTGCCGAACGCCATGTGGGGCCTTAGCCTCAGAAGCATTATCAGTGCAATTTCTGCTTTAGATTCCCCACTTGTGTCTAAGCTGACAATGTCAGGAACCTCACAGTTTGAGTATACACAATATTCCATATGCTGTCCAACTAACAATTTGTAAAGTGTGGTTTCATCATGTGTGTTTATGCCCCTTGTGATACACTCCATGATCTTTTTGCTGTGGTAGTGACTGCCTGATACTGGTTGCCCAGATTTTTTTTTAGTTTATTATGTACTGATGACATGGATTTCGCCTCTCCATGTTTCTAACTATATGTACACTACCATGCAAACGTTTAGGGTCACTTAGAAATTTCCTTATTTTTAAAAGAAAAGCAGTTTTTTTCAATGAAGATAACATTAAATGAATCAGAAATACACTCTATACATTGTTAATGTGATAAATGACTATTCTAGCTGCAAACGTCTGGTTTTTAATGCAATATCTACATAGGTGTATAGAGGCCCATTTCCTGAACCATCACTCCAGTGTTCTAATGGTACATTGTGTTTGCTAACTGTGTAAGAAGGCTAATGGATGTTTAGAAAACCCTTGAAAACCCTTGTGCAAGTATGTTTGAGAAATCGAGGCCTCACAGGTCCTCAACTGGCAGCTTCATTAAATAGTACCCGCAAAACGCCAGTGTCAATGTCTACAGTGAAGAGGCGACTCAGGGATGCTGACCTTCAGGGCAGAGTGGCCAAGAAAAAAACATATCTGAGACTGGCTAATAAAAGAAAAATATTAATATGGGCAAAAGAACACAGACATTGGACAGAGGAAGATTGGGAAAAAGTGTTATGGACAGACGAATCGAAGTTTGAGGTGTTTGGATCACACAGAAGAACATTTGTGAGACGCAGAACAACTGAAAAGATGCTGGAAGAGTGCCTGACGCCATCTGTCAAGCATGGTTTAGGTAATGTGATGGTCTGGGGTTACTTTGGTGCTGGTAAAGTGGGAGATTTGTACAAGGTAAAAGGGATTTTGAATAAGGAAGGCTATCACTCCATTTTGCATCGCCATGCCATACCCTGTGGACAGCGCTTGATTGGAGCCAATTTCATCCTACAACAGGACAATGACCCAAAGCACCTCCAAATTATACAAGAACTATGTAGGGAAGAAGCAGGCAGCTGGTATTCTATCTGTAATGGAGTGGCCAGCGCAGTCACCAGATCTCAACCCTATTGAGCTGTTGTGGGAGCAGCTTGTCCGTATGGTACGCAACAAGTGCCCATCAAGTCAATCCAACTTGTGGGAGAGGCTTCTGGAAGCATGGGGGGAAATTTCTCCAGATTACCTCAGCAAATTAACAGCTAGAATGCCAAAGGTCTGCAATGCTGGAATTGCTGCAAATGAAGCATTCTCTGACAAAAGCAAAGTTTGAAGGAGAAAATTATTATTTCAAATAAAAATCATTATTTCTAACCTTGTCAATGTCTTGACTATATTTACTATTCATTTTGCAACTCATTTGAAAAATAAAAGTGTGAGTTTTCATGGAAAACACAAAATTGTCTGGGTGACCCCAAACTTTTGAACGGTAGTGTATATCAGTGCTATTATTTGGAGATGGCTACCTATGTACTTGCATAGCACAAATGACCCCCCCCCCCCGACTCAGTTTCCCTGGTTTGTTAGAGCCCATACACCCATGAAGTGAGAAGTGAGAAAAACACGGCAAGGTGTTCAGAAGTGACAGAAATAGATTAAAGCACAGTATTTCACAGAAAGAAGCAAAAATCTGAAGCATATTACAATATTTATTAATGTCACAAATGCTGCCAGAAAATCAAAAGTTCTTGACATTTTAGTTATGCTTTAAAAGACAAAAGTACAGTAGAAGTGATACTTTAGTACAAATTATCTTTTTACGACATCTATTAGATGGTGTGTTATTTTGCAGTCATTCTTTTGTACACAGCCTGGACAAGGGGCCTCTGTGCACCAAAAACTTGCAAATGTAATTTTTTTCTGATTGGCCAATAAAGATATCTCGTTTAGGCTGAGGCACCATGTTGCTGAAATGCAGCATTTTTGTTGCAGATTTTGTTGCAGTTTTTTGAGCCAAAAAAATGTATATAAACATCACAAGAATTTCTCTGGCCAACACAATACTACTCTATTTTTTCTGTACATTGGTATACAAGCAATGATTATTGGTAGAGTCCCTGTATAGCTGCTTCCTAACAGCTTTTACTATTGAAACCAGCTCTCAAATTAATGCTCTACTGAAGAACTGCAAGTCCCCGCATGACCTGAAGCCGAGTACAATTTGACAAGAAACCTGCAGACATAGAGATGTGAACTATGTTGTGCTTTTGAATGTGGCTCTCAGTATTATAAAGCTGAAAAAGGACCTGCCACCTCTCATGACATGTCCATTGTAGTAAAAAACCTAGTTTGCAACTTTTTGACAGAAGAATTCTAGAGTGCAGGACTTGATAAATCCCCCCCAGTGAGTTTACAGAGGCTGTTACATTAAAGAACTGACTTCGCAGCACCTACGCCTACAATCCTTATTTTATTACTTAGGATGGACAAGGCTTTTATGTTTTTCTTTGGTCGGTGATGCTATCAGACATATGGTCATATTTCATTTCTTGTTATTTCCTGTTGTTTGCAAGCACAGAATAATCTTTCAGCAAACCCTTACAGATTTTTAATGAAATGATCATCTTCTATAGAGGCTCTTTACCTTTAAATTCTAACATAATGGGTAATAACATTATAAAACACTTCCTCCAAATAATCACTGTCAGCCCAACAATTTGAAGATGAACTGATCCATAATGATAATACAAATGCAGATCATTAATAATAATACAGTTCATAAAACTCAGTCTTCATAATTATAGAAAATTACTTTTTTCACTTCACTAGTAAAAAAACATCTTAATCAAAAATCTACGAATCTAGTTATAATACTGAAACTGAAATATATTGATTCTTCCCCTTCTATCATAATTTTACTAATCATCAAAACAATTATAAAGGCAGACAGCGCACCGATCATATGATAGAATGCATCTCTAATTACATCAATACTATCAATCTATTACTCTAGTACCCGTATGCCAATAACACTTGTATTTGAGCATCCAGTTATAGCTGCATTTGCAAATTCTGACAATCCACCTTTCACTCCATTAATAGACCATTCACTGTCGCCATCGAAAGGTTCGGTAAGAAATGTGACAATGGTATTTGCTAGAAGTTATAGTGTCATACTCAATATCTATTAAATAGTTGAGAATAAATCTAATGAAGTATAGAATAGCATGTGGTATCTACGGCAATTGAGGGATCAGAAATATATTTGGGATGGTTTTCAGCCTCTAAGTCTCCACTGGAGCCTCTGTTGCGAAAATCATTGGAGAAAAAAGTCCAGCATGGTGTAAGGGAATTGCCAGTTGAGCAATTCCCCAGTGCTGCTGCAGAACCCTGGGGAGAGGGGCACACCAAGACAGGGAGCCCTAAAGCTGAACCCCCCCCCCCCACTGTCCCTGGCTAACTTGCCCGATCTGTCCTAGGTGACAGCCAGCAACCGGTCGATCAGTCCCTTCCTAATATAAGTGACACACAGAACAGGACAAGACAAAGCAACACAGAAGCAGAGTAAGCAAGCCAAGGGGTCGGTAACAGTCGAGCAAAGCAGTACCAAAACGAATCCAAGAGAGTAGTCACAGTGGGAGCCAAAGGTCAGAAGTCAGAAATACAACAATAGCAGAATAGGAGCTAGCAGGGACAAGTCACAAGACATAATCAATAGCCAGCGACTATGTGAGGGCTGACAACCTGTTTATAGAAAGTCAGGACCTGCCCCAGACTGGATTGGTAGACAGACTGTCAATCACACAGGCAAGGTTGAGATTAACTACTGAGAAGCCGAAAGAAACAAGGTGCTGAGACAGGTGTGGCAGAAAATCAATTACATAGTCTAGGACAGTGTTCAGACTAAGCAACAAGAATCTTAAACAAGGAATCAAACTGAGCACGCCTCCTGCCGCAGCATGCAGGCAGGGGGTGATGCAGAGACCCGAACAGGCAGAGACGTTACACATGGAGGACTTTTACCTCCACCAGTTTTAGCTTTAAAAACAACGAACACCAGATGGACCTCATTAAAGTCATTGGGCTCAGTGTGAACCCGCTATTTTAGTGGCACATCTCTCTGTTGATCTGGTCCTCCGATGGATCAGAACATCTGAGAGGCAGTGCTAGTGTAAAACTAGCGTAATTGTATACAATAATGAGTCTATTCACAGATAGGAAGCAGAAATCTAGAAATCTTGAGATTAAAACACCACATATCGGGCTGTTAAATAATTCCTTTGTATGGTAAGATTTACATAGCACTGGACAACCTTAAGGCTAAGGCCCCACGCAACGGATCGCGTTTTTTCCTGCAGCGCTTTTCACAGAAAGTCCGCAGAGGAAACCTCTGTGGACTTTCTGTTTCAATTATACCTAAAGGGAAATCGCCGGCGTTTCGGTAGGTATAATTGACATGCTGCGATTTCCGCTGCGCTTATTTTCCCACAATGTGTGGATGGCATTCACTAGAATCCCATCCATTTTGCAGGGACTGTAAAACGCCACGGGGCCCCAGCCTTAAGGACTAAACATAACCATACTTAAATCTGTAGACAAATGAAAGTTAAGAATTTTTGCAAATATAAATAATTAAACATTTTGCAGAGTTTTAACGATTTTCACTAATCACCTTAGTGATAGTGATCTTTTGTCAATGGATATGACCACAAACGCAGAAACTTTCTATGGTCTGGGACTTGTCAGAAACCCATTCATGATTTCCTTATTGTGGACAGGTTATCAGGCAGGAACACTACGTGTGTAAAACAATAACCCGGCCATAATAACAGGAGTTATACCACAGAAAGATCCTGCATTCTTTTCCATTGGCAACCTATCAAGACAAAAGACTGTCACCATTAAGATGGTTATAGAAAATCTATAATTATTTACACTTTCAAAAATATTTATTTTTTAAATTTCACTACGTTAAAGGACTAAGGCCCCACGCAGCGAAACGCAGCAAAAAAACAGTGTTAAAAAAAAAGTTTGTTTTTCAATGCAATTTCGCAGAGTTTTCCCTGCGGACTTTCTGTCCCATCATACCTTTATGGAAAACGCCAGTGTTTCTGCAGGTATAATTGACATGTTGTGATTTACAATAATGTTTTTACAAATACAATGTGTTTCTGCAATCATGGATGGGATTAGCTAGAATCCCATCCACTTTGCAGGTACTGTAAAATGCTGCATTTTCGCAACTTGGGGCTTCAGCTTGAAGAATTTTTCAACAAGACAAGATTTGTAGATGTTAAGATGTACACATACAGTTTGCTTCCTTCCTTACAATCTTGCATTGGAAGGTATATACAGCTGGCACAGTTGCACCCACTGTTTAGGCTCTGTTCACACTTCTGTTCACTTTTCCGCAACATGGGACCTTAGCCTAAAAAGCACAGTTCATATTTGCATTTGTGATGGTTTTGTTAAACTTTCTGGTATTTCTAACAGCAAGAGCAAGGAGATGTACAGCACAACTTTTGCTATTGCAAATACCATCTCCCTGATGAACCCCATTAAAGTAAATTAGATAATTCAGGAATCAACAGTATTGGTTAAGGAAGGGATATGGTTAAGCTGTAATGCACCATTGTAACTAAAGTTATATAGTGTGAACAGAACCTTACTATGTTTAGTATTCAGAATTAAAAAGTGTAGACAAGCAGAATGTGCAACAGACGGCCCCCTTAAAAGGGTATTCCCACGAACATAACCATTTTTAAATTTGTAGATAATTAAAAGTTAAACATTTTTGCAAGTATAAGTAATTAAACATTTTGCAGAGTTTTAAAGATTTTCTCTTGTGGTCACAAGTCTTGTTGTCTTGATTGGTTGCCAGTGGATACGACCATAAATGCAGGATCTTTCTAAGGTCAGAAAATCAGCTATGGTTTTCTTATCATGGCCGGGATATCTTCTGATACATGTAGTGTCCCTGCCTGATAACCCAGATACAATAAGAAAATCATGGCTGGGCTTTTGACAAGTCCCAGACCATATAAAGTTTCTGCATTTGTGGTCATATCCATTGGCAACCAATCAAAACAAAAGAATGTCACCACTAAGATATTTAGAGGAAATCTTTAAAACTCTGCAGAATTTTTAATTACTTATATTTGAAAAAATGTTTAACTTTTAATTGTCTACAAATATAGATATGATTATGATCATATGAATACCCCTTTAAGGACCTCACATAGAATATGTGTTCATTCCACTGCAAAATATACATATATATTGTTCAATCCATGTCTATCAGGCACAGGAAAATCATTAGAAATCTACTTATGAGGAATTCCACTGATAACTACACATAAATGCTATTTACTCTTTGTCTATGAAGCACATGGAATTCAATACTCATCTGCATATATGGAATATATGTTCAGTCCACTATACGCTACACATATATTGTGTTCATTACATCTATAAGAATCATCAGAAATCCAATGCACATCTTGTTATATGAATGTGTCCATACCACTATAAACTGCACAGAGTAGTATGCAAAAGTTTGGACACCCCTGGTCAAAATAACTGTTATTGTGAACGGTTAAGCAAGTTGAAGATGAAATGATCTTCAAAAGGCATAACATTAAAGATAACACATTCCCAATGTATTTTTTGTAGAAAAAAAAAATGTTCAGATCAGGGGACTGTGAGGGCCATGGTAAAACCTTCAGCTTGCGCCTTTTTAGGTAGTCTGTGGTGGATTTTGACGTGTGCTTAGGATCATTATCCATTTGTAGAAGCCATGCTCTTTTCAGTTTCAGCTTTTTACAGATGGTGTTATGTTTGCTTCAAGAATTTGCTGACATTTCATTGAATCCATTCTTCCCTCTACCCGTGAAATGTTCCCCGTGCCATTGGCTGCAACACAACCCCAAAGCATGATTGATCCACCCCCATGCTTAATGGTTGGAGAAATCTTCTTTTCCTGAAATTCTGTGCCCTTTTTTCTCCAAACATACCTTTGATCATTGTATGTTTTAACTTCTATTTTTTTTTAAGTTCTATTTTAACTTCATCGGTCCACAGGACTTGTTTCCAAAATGCATCAGGCTTGTTTAGATTTTCTTTTGCAAATTTCTGAGGACGCAGGAGAGGTTTTCTTCTGATGACTGCTCCATGAAGGCCATATTTGTGCAAGTATTGCTGAACAGTAGAACAATGTAACACAACTCCAGAGTCTACTAAATCTTCATGAAGGTCTTTTGCAGCCAAGCGGGGGTTTTGATTTGCCACTATGGCAATCCTACGATCAACCGTCATTTCTTAATTACATTTTGAACTGAGGAAAGGGCAACTTGAAAACGCTTTGCTATCTACTTATAGCCTTCTCCTGCTTTGTGGGCCTCCACCATTTTCATTTTCAGAGTGCGAGGCAGCTGCTTAGAAGGATTCATGGCTGCTGTTTTTTGGCATAAGGTTAGAGGAGGCTGGGTATTTATAAAGCTGCAAAATTTGCATAACTTGGCCTTTCCTAATGATGATAGTGAACAAGCCATAACCCTAACTGGCTAATGAAGGTCTGATACCTTGGTCACAGTTATCAGAGCACACAAATCTACAAGGGTTCCTAAACTTTTACAAGGTACTCCTTTCCCTTTTTCACTCTAAATTTGTATTCAAACATAATAATATACTGATATTGCTTAAAATTATAGACAAGTGTGTTTAATCTTTAACTTTATGCCTTTTAAAGATCATTTCACCTTCAACTTGCTTAACTGTTCACAATAACAGACGCTTTGACCAGGGTTCCCCAAATTTCGCATGCCACTGTATATCTTGTTCATTCCATGTCTAACAAAAACAGAAATTCTTTTAGGGATCTATTTATATAAAATATATGTTCATTCCCTTATTATAACCTACACATACTGTATATCTTGTTGATTCCATGTCTTTGAAACACTGGGATTCAATATAGGGCTATGAATATGTGTTCATACAACTGTAAACCACACATATATTCTATTCATCCTATGTTGCAAAAGCACAGGGAATTCACCATACATCTGTTTACATGGAATATGGGCTCCTTCCACTATAAACTATACATACTTCCTGTTCATTCCATGCCTAGCAAGCACAGAAAGCTCAATATACCTCGCTGCATATTTTTACAAATGAATTATATTTACATTCTTTGTTTCATTCCTTTTGTTCATTCCTTTCAAGATGTCCCTCAGGCTGAACCCTGACAAGACAAAAACTGTAAAATGCTCATTTGACCAGTGACTATTAATCATTCTCAAATCTCTTCATGCATCATTGGAATTAATTTCACTAACTCAGTTTGCTGAGCCTATCTACTCACTCTGTGCAAGATCCGCAGAGACATGGATGATAAGTAATTAGTTTCACATTTCATACGGCATGTTACTGATCTGATTACTGAAAGCACCTCAATCTTACAAAATTAAGATCCAAATGAAGAAGTTTTTTTTAGAAGGCAAAGTGTTGCATTTAGCAAACCTTTTTACGTGCTTGTAAAGCAATTTGTGTTACTGAAAATATAATTTACCGCATTGTATTTTAAAAACTCAGTAGTTACAAGGCAAAGACCCTCCACTGCTGCTAAAGACTATGTCCAGCTTTTCACCTCTATGTATTGCTTCAATGAATATAAAACAAGTAGTGTAACACTAGGTTCACAACTGTGTAGCTGTTTCTGTTCTTCAGGTCTGTTGGGGAGCCAGAAGAACAGAAAAAAGGATCCGTTTATTTGGTGTCCATCGTTTTTAACTTAAATTGCCAAAAAAAAGTCAAACTTGAAGGACTTTTACTCTAGATCCACATTAGCATCTCCTCTGATGTTCTGGGCCATTGGAGTCCAACAGACCCCATTAAAAACTGAAACCAGACTTTCAGGCAGACACTGCGACGGACTCTCCAACGGAGACTCCGGTGCAGATATGAACCTTGCCTAACTTTGCAAATAATCTTGACTAAAAATATCACAGCTTCTATTGAGACCTACATATCTCCATTGTCCACAGTTACAGACTACAGACCCTTTACAATATGGTTGGTCATACTCCATTCCATTTGTCCCCAAGTTCTTGCTAGACTAAAAAATACAACAATACATCTTTAAAAATATATATATACACCTCTTGCACTGAAAGACTGCACATGAAGCACTTAAGGATCCTTGGGATGGAGCTGTTGGAACTCTGCAGAGACATCAACTTACCCTGCAGACAGATTCCTGGGTTTTAAGGCCCCTTATCCAGTCACTCTGTCAATTACACTATAGATCAGGGATCTTGGCATTTTGCTACGTAGATAACAGTAGGGTGGTCTATACCACTATGTGTGTGTCTATACAGACGTGACATGTGCTTACATAGCAGTCCTTTTTCTCCAGTGTTGCACTAGGATTTTTGGAAACAATCACTTAAGTAGTACATTAGCTGTACGTGTAAACTAAGAGACTGCAGTCACAGGAGGATTGGGGACAAGTGTAGACAGTAAGGGTTTGAGAGAGAGACGGAAATTAGTGAACCCTTGACTCTTGTTTATAGGTTTAATACAATGTAAATTAATAATGCAATTAGAGAGTTAATACAATGTATAGAAAGAGTGCAGTGCTAATAGTAAAATCAATATTGATGACCTATCCTAAGCATAGGTCATCAATATCAGATCGCTGGGGTTACAACACCCAGCACCACCTCCATCAATCAGCTGAGAACGGAGCTGGAAGCATACATCTATGTTTTTTATGTAGTGGCAGAACCAAGTCAATGCCATTTAGATCTCATTCAAAGAAATAGGAGCGGATCTGCAGTAACTTGATCTGACCACCACACAGAGAACAGAGCCATCTGCTTCCTGCTCCATTCTCTGTGTATCAGCATTTGTGAAGGGGTTGTCTCATAACCCCCAAAGATCAGTTGGTTCTTGCCAGGCAATGCTGTGTCTAGGCATACATTTCCCCCTCAGTTGCTTCTGCAGGGCATTTGTAGCAGTCATAATAGTCAAATCATACCTATTGTGCCAAACTGTTAGCAAAGTAAAAGTCACAGAAGAGAATACAGGCCCTGTGCAACCACACTCATATTAGTTGGCAATAGCCTTAGATTATCTACAGGAAACCAGAGGCATCCTTGACTTAGTGACAATAGTATAAACAGGGCAGACAGATTTACAGCCGTCATCCAGTATACTCATTGACATAGGCCAGGCATATTTTGCTTGATATTTTATTATTTAGAATCCCACAAGAGACAGCAGTGATAATGAGACATCGCAGGATAAATCACATGGGGAGCCACAGTTCTAAGTGGAGTTTCCCTATAAGATAAGTAGATTGTACAGCAGAGAAACTCATCTTGCTCTGCATTTTGCACGTCTACTGTCAATACTGTAATGTGTATATTGGCACAAAAGCCCTCTGCATTGTCTCAGAGGAAGGCTGGGATTTCTCTCTATTCATGCCGTTCATCTGCACTGCAAATTAGTTGATAATGGAATCCTATTGCACACAGGCCAAGTGGAGACAAAGCAGACTGATATATGTGTATCAAGCTAATGTCCCTGGTTATGGATTATGTGTCTATGTCTTACAGGTTGGTGAAGCAAATAGATAGGAGGGACTGAATCACATAACCTGACACTGAGTCACTGATTGCGCAGACCGCCAGAAAGGCTTTCCACTTTACAGACATTGCCAGACGCAGATGTTTCCATAGCAACGGCTGAGACTTTTTTTTTCTTTATTATAAACGCACACTTAACAAAAACAGTCGGGCCTTTCTAAGTGTGCATCAGTGGTATGCAATGGGGAAAATCCAGAAAAAACTGCCCTGTTTCTAGAAAAAAAAAACTAAAAGTAAAAAAAAACAGAGAAATGAGATGGGGGTGTTGACTTTCATGAGTTAACCCTCCAGGAAAGGGAGATGCAAAAAACATTTCTATGATTTGTTTTCTACATATAATGATCAGTTATTCATCCGCATACCTATTTATTTGTCTGTGGTTATCTCTTTATTCTACCTGTACGAGGACACAAATCTAATATTGTGCATAAACGGAGAGGAAGGGGACATAAGCCATGCATCCAATCTTACAACGCCAACCCTCTGAAACTGAGAGAAGATACCTGGCACTATAGTGACTTCTTACTTAGTGCTGAAACAATATTAAATTTAGCAGATGTTTTTCATGTTTAGATTTTTAAGATTGGTAGAATGAGGCTCTCTTTCTCTCTATAGCTAGATAGATAGATAGATAGATAGATAGATAGATAGATAGATAGGAAAAAAAATAGATAGCCACAGTCCAGTTTAAAGGTTTTAGGCAGGTGTGGAAAAAATGTTGCAAAGTAAGAATGCTTTTAAAACACAGAAGTGTTAATAGTTTATTTTAGTCAATGAACAAAATGCAAAGTAAATCTAAATCACATCAACATTTGTGTGACCAACCTTTGGAGGAGAAATCCTGGAAGTGATGATATGGCCTCCACAGAGCCCAGTTCTCACCATCATCCAGTCTGTCTGGGATTACATGAAGAGACAGAAGGATTTGAGCAAGCCTACATCCACAGAAGATCTGTGCTTAGTTCTCCAAGAGGTTTGGAACAACTTCCCTATCAAGTTTTTTCAAAAACTGTGTATAAGGCTAAGGTCCTACGCAGCAAAAAAACATTCTGCGGAAAAGAAGGCGGCAGAAATGCATTGTGTTTTTTTCCGCAGCATTTTTCACAGAAAGTCCGCAGTTTTCTCCTTCAGAATTTCCGTAGGTATAACTGATTTGCTGTGATTAGCAAAAACGCAAGTGTTTTGGAAATCGCAGCATTTCCACTGCAGATTTTTTTCTGCAATGTGTGGATGGGATTAGCCAGAATATGTAAAATGGATGGGATTGGATGGTAAAAGGCAGCGTTTTTTGCTGCGGCGTTTCCGCCATGGCCAAAACGCTGCGTTTTGACAACTTGGCGCCCCAACCTAAGTGTACCTATAAGAATTGATGCTGTTTTGAAGAAAAACTGTAATTACACCAAATATTGTTTTCTTTTAGATTTCTCTTTTGTTTGTTTTGTTAAGTGTCAAAAATAAACTTCTATTTTTGAAAGCATTCTTTGTACCATTTTTTCACACCTGCACAGTACTGTATATATATTTATTAAATAATTATCAAGATTGATTATATTTTCCTTAACACTAGAAGTCCCAGAAATTTCGAGCTCCCCCTTGAAGTCCTGAAAGAGGGTCAAATGACCCTTAGTCCAAACAGACAACTCTGATGGCTCCAATTAGCATCCTTTCATTTGTAAATGTGGCCATTGTCTGAGGAATCTGCAGGGGGCAATTGTGTTGATCCACCTCAGGTCTTGTAAGAGAGTGTAAACAAAAGAATGTAAGATGCTCTTGAGTGTGTCTGCCCATCCCCCAGCTGCATTGTTGTGCTGGGAATATGCATAAGGTTGCTAACACCTTAGCAAATTGGCATGCAGCCTTTTGTGCTGTGGGGGATGTGAAGGGACTGCTTCACCTATTTTGTTCACAAGAAACAAAATGCAGAGAAGGCACACCATTCAACAGGCATTGGAACTGATCCTGAGCAACACCAACCCTTCTGACTCAGATGGAGAAGACATAGTCCTTCAACTGGATTCGGACTCTGAGCTGTCTTCAGGTTAGATTTTTTTCAAATTACCGATTTTTATTTCCTGACTATCTTTTTTATTTAGAACCAAAACAAAATGTTAATTTGAAATTATTTATCTTGCAGATGAGGAGACTCCTCCTCTACCAAAAAAGAGAGCTCGGTTGGCGAGTGAGCCGACAGAGACCGCAAAAGATGGCACAGTGTGGCGTGAAGTAGAAGTGGGGAAACGTCTCCATTTCACCCCAATAGAACCGTACCCTACAGATGGAGAGCCAAGTGCTAAGGCCAGACGAAGTGTCCGGAGTCGCCTTCAGAGCTTCCTCTGTTTTATCACTCTTGACATGCTTCGTAGCATTCAAGAATGGACTACTCAACATGCACGTCACACGGAGCAGGTGGATTGGTTCATGGGTCTCCCGGAACTAATGGCATTTATTTCAGTCATTATCTTGCGGGGGGTGACCAAGGTTCCATCACTACATGACAGCTGGTCAGCAAACCTAGCAAACCCAAGGATCATTGCAACTATGACCCGAAACCGCTTCCAAGACATCATGCAACACCTACGCTTTGATGACATGTTCACACGCAGTGAGCGAGTGGAAACTGATAAGTTTGCTGCAATCTCCGATGTGTGGAGATCGTTTTTCACCAACTGCATCGCATCCTACAACCCTGGTCGACACATCACTATTGATGAACAGCTTTTCCCGTCAAAGACTCGCTGCTGTTTTCTGCAATACATTGCAACAAAACCAGACAAGTTTGGCATCAAGTTTTGGGTGGCTTGCGACTTGAAATCAAAGTACATCTGTAATGTCCTCCCATATCTTGGCAAGGACCCCAGTCGTCCCAGCGGGGAGAGACTGTCCGAAACTGTAGTGATGAGGCTGATGGAACCATTCATGGACAAGGGCAGAACTGTAACCACGGACAATTTCTTTACATCATTGTCACTTGCACAACGACTGCTTAGCCGGAAAACCACTATCCTCGGCACAGTCAACAAGAGTCGCCGGGAAATTCCTCAATCCGCTAGACAGATGGACCGCACTGAATTCACCACTCAGGTGTTTTCAACCACTGGTGCCACACTGACAGTGTATGCACCCAAACGAAAGAAGGCCGTCTACATTCTCAGCAGCATGCACAGCGTGGTTGAGACTGAGGATACCAACAAAAGGAAGCCAAACACGGTCACACAATACAACCACACAAAGTGCGGTGTGGATGTAATGGACCAAATGGTGCGGGAGTACAGCGTGCGTGCAGGAACACGGAGATGGCCAGTCGCCGTGTTCTACAACATGATTGACATGGCAGCACTGAATGCTCATGTTCTTTATCAGGCATGCACTGGGGTGCAGGAGAGACGGGTGGACTTCCTGGTTGAGCTTGCAAAAAAGTTAGGTGGCTCTCATGTGAATGAAAAGAAGGCACGCAAGAAGAAACTCCTTCGGCAACAACCTTCCACACCCAGCCCTGGCAAAAGGGCGAAGTGTCAGGTCAACAATCGATGCACGAACAATTGTGCAACTGAGAGATGTGTTGACTGCTACAAATTCACGTGTGGCAAATGTACCAGGGACATACCCAGGCAGTGCCAGGTATGTTCCGACAGTGCAGACAGACTGCTGAGTGAGTGCTGAAATGCTAGTCACACAAGAAGGACATGCCACTCACACACACACACGCAGCCCCCCACAGCAGCCTATTGTAAATATGTGTGGAATTGTTTTATTCCTTGTATTTTTTTTATTATTTTCATAACAAAAATAAAAAGCATGGAAACAAATAACAGTTGTTCTTTTGTATATTTACATTTTTGTATATTTAGATTCAAGTCAATGGGTGCAGAAAAAAAAAAAAAAATCGCAAAAAAATCGCAGTTACTGAGTGAGTCACACAAGGACATGCCACTCACACACACACACACACACACACACACACACACACACACACACACACACACACACACACACGCAGCCCCCCACAGCAGCCTATTGTAAATCCTGTGGTGTGACAGTAATGGCCTTAATTACAGAACAAAAGCGGTGATTATAGGTTGTTTGCTTAAATCCTTCAGGTCATTCGACCCGTCTCTGGGTTCCAAAGGTAGAAATGTTAAATGACCCCTCTCTGGGACTTCTAGTGTTAAATCCCCTGCACGAATAAGTCTCATTCAACTCTGTTAATAATACCAGCTGGGCACATGCCACCAATCCATAGCAACCATTTCATCAGACATAGTAAATGTGTGTTCAGGACTTGGAACCCTGAAGTCAATAATCTTTACCAATTACATGTTCTGTGGTGCTTTGCTCAGTCATCACAGAGGAGGGATGCTGATCTGCCACTGTAGGTCTGCTGCACAGGAAATGGTACAGTATACATGTGATATTTGCAACAGCATTCACGCTACAAGCAGTGTGCAAACTCCAGTCCACTGCAGGAATGAGCTGAGAGGTTTGCAATACCCTTAACATTATTCAAACAGCTTACATTTATTGGCTACAGCAGTTCTACATGATCCAAGTTGCCTTGTCCAGGCAACAAAATAAGTACTTGTAGCCAGATCACATCTACAGGGCCTAGAGTTATAAAGACACCAACATTTTCGAACAAAAAAAAAGAAATGGACTGTTCATCCAAGTATTATACATTGTTCTATGCTTCCCAGCAAAATGTACAAAAATGAACTTGAGGTTCTTAGTATACATTTTGATCAAGGTGTATAAGCCCACTAGCCATGTCACGGCAACCTCTGTATAGCCCTACTCTATTCCCTACTGTACTGGGTGCAGTGCTGTAGGGCAACCACCACCTCAGCAGCACAGCACCCACAGGCAGAGCGACCCAGCAGTCCACCAGCACTCCTGCTGTTAAAAAAAATTTAAAAAAAGGCACAATTGCCCTTTTTTAATGCAGTCTGACCTGAAATGCTTTTTTTATGCTACCCATGGACTGGAGTGTTTTTTTTCTCTTGTTTAGGCTAAGGCCTCACATTGCAGAAAAGCTGTTTTCTTGTTGTAGATTTTGCTGTGTGTTTTTTTTTAGCCAAAGTCAGGAGTGGGTTGAGCAGAAGGAAAAAGTATAAATGATTCCTATATATTTCCCATTCCTTTTGTAACCACTTCTAGGTTTGGCTCAATAAAACACAGTAAAATTTTCAAAAAAAAAAAAAAGCAGCGTTTCCGCAATGTGGGGTCTTCGCCTAAAAAAGGTACAAGTTATAAGCACAGCATGAAAAGGATCTCCATTTAGGCTGCGCCCCTTTTCCCCAAAAAAAGCAAAAGTGGTGAGAACATCTGAAAAAAGCTGCAAATGCTTAATAAATAAAAAGCTGAGAATAAAAAAAGTCCACAAAAAGGCGCCATTTACGCTAAAAAAAAAAAAAGGCGCAAGTAGCTTAATAAATGTGCCCCATCCACTCTAACCATATATGTAAATTATATTTTTATTTTCTGCTGAAAAGAGAGACAGATTTTTACATTAAAGATATAATATATGTAGGGAAGAGAGAAAAGCAAACACAAACATATTTAAACAAATAAGTGGATATGAAGGTGGTTAAGAGAAAAGCTTGAATGCCAAGCAGAATAAGATTGGTAACTGTAAACCTAAACTAAAGAAGAATACAAAAGACATAACGCCTTCTGCAGAGAAGCATACCACAAATGCAAGCATGGAGTCTTGGAAATCTAAGAATACTGAAGATACAGCAGAGAGAACTCAAGTTTTAAGGAAAAAAAAGACAACTCCATTATGAAGCCCACTGAGAAAAATACACCTCCTGTGTCTAGTACCTGCTGCTCTGTGTTTGATGGCACACAATAGTTTATACCTAACAAACACTTGAAACTGGTCTGTCTTTTTGTCATCTTCAAAGGGTCTGTTGGATATCGCTGCTATGTTGTGCCCTAAATTGCTACTTCAGTTTAATTTCAAGCCTCTCTACAAGATATGGGCCAGCTGGGAGTTGTTCAGGATAATGGATGTCAGAAAAGGCATTTATAGTTGTTTTTCGAGATAAGTGATGTACAATCTTAGCACACAATTTCAATAATAGGATGTATGTGTTTGCAGTGCTTTCCATCCATATTCATATTCTACTGTACATACAGTATTATTCATGATGTTCATGATGTAGCTTATTACTCATTCACTCACTCATATTGAATACTTACAACACATTCTGATCATTATTCATCAATTCTGTAAACTAAATCAGTATTCATAAAAATACATCCTATAGTACATATCATCTGACCAACTATACAGAGGCAGATACATATACAGTAACTCTACTATAACATTATACTTGGTTCATGGGAGTGTCAAAAACATCCTCAGAACATTCCCTGCTCCCAATTTTGCCCTTACTGGCGAACCCAGAATTTTCTTCCATATATTTAAAAAAAAAAAAAAAAAATGTTAGGAGTTGTTATCCATCTTTCAGACAACCTACTTTAGATACCCTTTTAGGCAATAGTTAGCTAATAGTTAGTTAGTTCCAGGACCCTCCATTACCAAAAGCCATGTGAATGAACACCAAAGCCCTACAGCAGTGGATGACCACAGGGACACTTAATGAAACGAAAGGACAGCAAAAAATTGAGGGATAAGAGGCATTACTGTCATGACATTTATACTGTAGTTTTCCCTATAGTACTATTGAGTGACTATTGCCAAATCCCTAATTCATCTGTAATGAGCTTCTACTACAACTCATCTGATCCACCACTGGCTATGATAAACTGTTCAATTTGTTAGGATGGAGGAACACTTACATTTAGAAATAAGGTTTTACTCCAAATACAGAATGATTTGGCAGCCCTAGTTTGATGTCTGTAATAATACTGCTGGTCAGAAAAGGAAAAGTTTTCTAAGACTTAGGATATGTCATCAATATATGATCAGTTGCATTCTGACATATGGAATGCCCACAGATCAGCTGGATGAAGAGGCTGCATCACTCAGGTGGGCGCTGCAGCCTCTTCAGTGAATTCCAAGTAAAGCACCATCAGCACCTGGAAGAAGCCGTGGGACTTGTGAGCACCATAGCCTCTTCAAAAATCTTATCTGTGAGGACACCCATCGATCAAATATTCGTGACTTATCCTAAGCATTCTACTAATATGTAGGCCCCAGAAGACCCCTTTAACGTCTACCAATCCATATTTGTGTTGCAGTAGGACCTATAGGATCTCCAGTCTCTTGTGACATAGTATTAAATGTTTCTGAATTACTTATAATGTTTATTTTTCTCTTTTACATCATTGTTCAATTTTCCATAGCATCTCAATGTATTTTACCTGCTCTATAGGGATTTTGCAATACAAAAATTGGTGGCTATGGCTCAAAATGTCATTAAAAAAGACACCCAGAACCCTGTGTTGCTCCTGTACTGATGCTACCAGTTGCTTTCCACTCCTTGCTCCCATTTCAACAAAGCAGGAAATTACTGACAAACCCACCCATTCAATGACTGGTTAAGGCAATGAATCTAATACAATAATTTCCATAATTCAGCCCCCACCTACTGTATTGTGCTTTGTATTTTTTTCTGTGGTATCTTTACATAGGGACAAGTGTCTTTTGATCTCTGCTTAGAGGAGTCATTTTTCAGTAAAAGAGACAGAAGAAATGCAGCACACAGCCATCAGCTATTATGATCGGCAATTACATGACAACAGAAAGAAAATGATTTTTAAATTGTTATTTTGACATATAGATGTGAACATTTTGTAAGGCCATTATGCTTTATCTGCATGGGAATATTTCTCAGTTATAATACAAGGTTTTTTAATGTGAGCAGAAGAGACTTTTTAACAAATGAAAATGCACAGCTCATAATATGATTTATTGGCTTCGGAAACCATGAAAGTAGGACATGTAAAAAGAAGCCCAACTGGGGCAGGTTTCGAGATCAATGGGCTTAAGATTCCCAATTATCCCTTCCTTTTGAACAAAGAAAGAAACACATTCCAATATCAGGAGCTGAAAAGAGCTAAGCTGTGCCCTTGGCATGTAGACATCATGCTCCTCTCCATCTATTTACAATCATGCTCACATAAATCCATGTCTTTTTTTGGCAGAGAACATAACTTAAAAATAAGAAAATAGAAGAGAAAGACAATTAATAAATTAATTGAGAACAAACACAGGGTTATAATGAAATATTAGGGTCCAAGACATTGACTTTGTAAGTTATAAGTGATATGCCACAGACAAGGGAAATCGATTAACAATAAATCCAGATGAGATATTTAATGAACAAATTATGTAGAGTCAAATAAAAGGCAGGAAAAGCAAACAAACTTTTAACTAGGTCACTGTCCATTGATATAATACATTGATATAAGCTCTGAAAAACACACATTATTTTAAAAACTTTCCTAATTCTCTATCATTACATCCTATTTTGTCTTATTTTGGGATTAAAGCTGGGAAATATATCAAGAAATCTCTATATGTCCCAGAAGCACAGCCAAGTCCCTCTCTTCCTCACTGTTCCATTGTCTGGATGTACAGTAGAACAACTGGCTGCTGCAGAAGTCAACCCTGTTTGCCCTGTCTACACTAAGACCAGGGGTGTAGTTATAGGGCAATGATGGTGAACCTTTTATAGACCGAGTGCCCAAACTGCAATCCAAAACCCACTAAATTATTGCAAAGTGCCAACATGGCAATTTAACCTTAATACTGTGTGGATCCACAATTGCTGACAGTTACGGACCCGCAAAATACAATGGGGCTTTACAGAGCTTTCAATAATACAAATAACTTTATACTGAAAGGTAATAGTTTGCATTTGGTACTTTTGAACAATTAATTACTAATACACTATTTACATCACACAGGATCTGTTTTATAGCGACCATACAATGTTATTACAGCCTGTAATAATATCAATTCTGCTATAAAACAGATACTGTGTGATATAAATAGTGAAGTACAGTGCTCTCCACGGCGACCCCCAGACAGTAAAATGCGCTCCACAGTGGCCCCCAGACAGTACAATGCGCTCCACAGTGGCCCCCAGACAGTACAATGCACTCCATAGTGGCCCCCAGACAGTACAATGTGCTCCAAAGTGATCCCCACACAGTATTAGATGCTCCAGAGTGGCCCCCCACACAGTATTTTATGTTTCAGAGTAGCCCCCACACAGTACTGTATTATATGCCCACAGTGGCTCCCACACAGTATTATATATGCTCCACAGTGGTCCCACACAGTATTATCTGCTACTTACCTGAAGTCCCACGAAGAGAAGCCAGGCATCGTCCTTCTTCTGACTGCAGGCGCTGATGACTTATGTCATCGCGCTGTGTTGGGGCAGAGGTGACACTCTACAGTCAGTGTAAGCCGCAGTCCCGCGGCCTACACTGACAGCTTTCAGCTGTATGTGCATTTGCACATACAGCTGAAAAAAGCTGTCGCTCACTAACGGGTAATCCTGTACTGGATTCCCTGTTAGTGAGCGATCAGAGCGACTGCGCGCATGCCAACAGAGAGGGCTCTGAGTGCCCCCTCTGGCACACGTGCCATAGGTTCGCCAACACAGTTATAGGGTGTGCAGAGGATGCACTTGCTACTGGGAGATGGACCTGAGGGGTCCAAAGGTCTCCCTAAAACATAGGAAGACACCTGTAGTATACATAGCACATGTTAAGTAGGGGCTCCACTACAATTTTTCCCAGCAGCTGAAAGCTACTTCATGGAGTTAGATATAAAAATTCCAAAGATCTGCACCTTTTGACTAAGCCCAGCCATCAAATACTCTTCAGAGGCCATGTGACAACATGCTCATAAGTCACATGGCTTGTTCCCAGCTCAGTCCGATTCAGGTGAATGGGGCTGAACTCATAAAAATGTTACAATGCTGCACTTGGTTTCATTTCAAGAGGCCTCAGTGCTCTTCTGGTGTCAAATCTTCAATTGATTTCCTATTCTGAACATAGGTGATCAATTGGTAAGCCTGAAAAACCCCTTTCATACCTCAAAATACAGTAAGGTAAGCACAGACATGTCAGAAGAAAAGTGTCTTGATCATCATTATACTCTGATATACCAATGGAACACGGCACATTCAGCTTTTCCTAGTAATATGTTAGATGGAAGTTACAGACTGCTATTTGGTGAAGTGTGAGAGGCTTGGCTAAGCTTGAAATGTGTCTATCATGCTGGATAGGTTAAGGAAATTGCCAATTTATAGTTGTGTAAAAAAATTAAAGATGTTTGTGCCAATATACTTAAGATAATGAACGTAACAGCTGAACAATGACCATCTATTGCACTGTATAGATATAAATACAGTATAGAATGTCTCATATTGCAGCAAGTCACTTTGAAACCACAATCCTGGCCAAAAATCCTCAATTTCTCTAATGAGCTTTGTGAAAGAGGTTAATGGCTAGAAGGCCATTAGAATAACGTCATCAACATACCGGGCCAAGGAATCATTTATTTTATGCTCCTCCAAGAAATATTTTATGTAATCTGATGATGCAAACCTTTACAAAGATTAAGTAGAATCAAAGTTTTTATGCCAAGATTTTAATGGTCTGACGTCACATTACACGTAAGCCCTAGAAGTAGATTTCTAAAACTGCATTTTCTTCCAAAGAGTCTAATAAGATAATTCAACTTACAGACCAAGGACCTACGGTATTATGACAAAAAGTATGGTATGTCAGGTTTTTTATATGCAACATGGTTTCAAATTTTAAACATGACTTAAAAGGAGTGGTTTACTCAAGTTTATATATAGCTTTCGTGACCAAAGATTTATTTTGTAATGTTATTACATTAATAATATTTTGCTTTAAATACTTACTGTCATTTTAACAAACTTTGCATTATTAGTATCAAATATAAAAGAACTTTATATTTATGTCTTATTAGACATAAATGTCTCTTTTCCCACTTATTAAACACTTCTTCTCCACCCCTGAACTGATCTTTTGTAACGTCTATGCCTGTTTGGGTCTCTGCGCCACCCTCTGCTCGCACGCTGTGGTGAAGGATGCGTGTTCAGTTTGATTCCTTGCGTAGGTTTCTTGTTGCTCAGTCTGAACACTGTCCTAATACCTCCTGTCTGTAATTGAATTTCTGCCACACCCGTCTCCTGCATCTTTGTTTCTCTCTGCTCCTCTAATAGTTAATCTCAGCCTTGCCTGTGTGATTGACAGCCTATCTACCAATCCAGTCTGGGGCAGGTCCTGTCTTTCTATAAACAGGTTGTCAGCCTTCACATGGTCGCTGGTTATTGCTTCTGCGTACCTGCCTTTACTCCGTGCTGTTTTACCTGTATTCCTATTTCTGATCTCTGGCTTTGTCTGTGACTATTCTCTTGGATTGTGAGACGCACGCGGCGCGCGCCGCCGCAGGCCGCGGTCGGGCACCATAGGAGGGCCTGAGCCAGTTTCGTGCGCCAGGACAAAGCAAGTGGCAGGGGGGGGGGGGGGGCGGGGTGGGGGGCGCTCGGTTTGTTGGGGCCCCCCCCCCCAGGGTTCTGCAGCGGCACTGGGGAGTTGCTCAACTGGCAATTCCCTTACATCTTTACTTATGAAAGAGAAACTCACCATGAATGATATGCTATGAGTAAGAATTCTCCATTATTAAACACGTAAGTGATATCTAGCCCTTGAATCTTTGTCTCTTCTGCATGTTTTAGATGTTTTAAATTTTATATGGATTGTGCTGGATTGCTCCTTTTTCTGTCTCAATTCACTAACAAAATCTGTCTTGAGAAAGGTAGAAACGAGACAGATTTTCACCTTCTCTAAGAGATCAAATAACAGCTACAGCCTTCAGAGATTTATAGACAGGGCTGGGGTTGGAGAAGGAGGAGACAACTGCAAAGAGAGAGGTATAGACAGTGGTCAATATTGCTATGTAATATCCTCCATGCTGCTGCTAATTTTGAGTGTGTGCTACAAAGACACAGGAGCAAAATCTCATATTTTCTCTGTGATGTGTATTGGAGACATTACAATAAACAAACAGTCTCAGGCTCCTCTGGACCAATGTTCCCTCTAAGCGTTGGCAGCTGTTAAACAGAGTGACTAGGGAGTGGGACAACCTCCCATCAAAGGTAGGCAACCAGAAAACATATCAGGGATATTGGTGCATTTGCCAAAAGGCCAATACAGTGTCGTAAATCCCCATGAACCTACAGACCCACAGATAAACATGAACATGTTATTTTTACTGCACAGTGCACGCTGTCCCATCAACACCCTAAAAACAATAGCAGTTGGGGTACCTGCATCTGACAGAATGCATATTTGTTTCCCTATTTACCTGCAGTCCTATGTAATACCACAGATAACACTGTCATAACTCTCTGAGCACAGATAATGCAGTACATGTCACCTGAAGTCTCCCCCTTTTGGGGTGTGACATGACCCCTCTTTGTAATGTGGACATGAAGTGTAGTGATCATGCCCTTTTTTGTGATATGACTGGCACATAAAATGCCCATGTCACGTAAGGTGCCTACAACCCCATTCAGGGTGCAGGCAATAATACAAAGTGAGCCATTCTGTGTGTACTGTACTAGAATTACACTCACTGACAAAAAAAAAAAAAAAAATAACACGAAGAAGGACTTGATTAAATCGACTGAAACTTTCTATGTGTGAATGTAATGATGATATATGTAAATTATTACAATAAAATAAAAAGTTTATTGTGGAAAACTGTACAATTGAAAGAAAGCTCTAGTACCCTGTTGGGCTGTCTCATGGCTGGTTACAAGAAGATATACGGTTGGTCTTGGAGATGTTGTAGTTGGGTCTTTAGATCCTGCACATTCGTAGACTACCGAAGCTGATGTCCCAGTTGGTCACAAACAGGGACGGCGTTAGGGGGGGGGGGCAAACTGGGCGACTGCCCAGGGCCCCGTCCCCAAAGGGGCCCCCAGGATCCGGAGCCTGATTACTCGGGATCCCGGAGTCAGGACGGCCATATTAATAACAGAAAGGGACCCAGCGTCATGTGCCGCAGGGTCCCTTTCAGATGTGAGTGAAAATAACAAACATTTTTACTCACCTGTCCTTGGCTTGGCGTCCGACGTCATCTTCCGGCGTTCCGGACATCACCACTGAGGCCTGGCTACAGCGATCACGTGGGGCAGGCTGACAGCCTGCCTCACGTAATCGCTGAGGCCCAATCACAGGCCTCAGCGATGACGTCCACAACGCGTGACGTCAGCCGCAGAGAAGAGGAAGCGGTCGCCGGCGGGGGATAGCGGAGTAGCGCGAGGAGGCCCAGCAGAGGTAAGAACAAGGTGAGTATAACTGTTTGTTATTTTCCCTTATCTCTTCTGGGCCTTCGATTATTATACTCTGGGGTCTGAAGAGACCCCAGAGTATAATATAATAGTAGCACTGACGGAGTCTGTAGGGCCACTGTGGAGCATTATACTGGGGGGGCCCCCTCTGGATAGCATATTATACTGTGTAGGGCCACTGTGGAGCATTATACTAGGGGGCCCCCTCTGGATAGCATATTATACTGTGTGGGCCCCCTGTGGAGCATTATACTACAGGGCCCCCTCTGGATAGCATATATATTGTTTTGGGCCACTGTGGAGCATTATACTGGGGGCCCCTCTGGAGAGCATGTTATATTCTGTGGGGTTACTTTGGAGCATTATGCGCTCCAGAGGGGCCCCCCAGTATAATGCTCCAAAGTGGCCCCACAGTATATAACATGCTCTCCAGAGGGCCCCCTCCCCAGTATAATGCTCCACAGTGGCCCCACACAGTATAATATGCTATCTAGAGGGGCCCCCCAGTATAATGCTCCACAGTGGCCCCACACAGTATAATATGCTATCTAGAGGGGCCCCCCAGTATAATGCTCCACAGTGGCCCAAAACAGTATAATATGCACTTCAGAGCCCCCCCCAGTATAATGCTCCACGGTGGCCCCACACAGTATAATATCCTCTCCAGAGGGGACCCCAGTGTATGGGGGGGGCGGCTCTGGAGAGCATATTATACTGTTTTGGGCCACTGTGGAGCATTATACTGGGGGGGCTCTGGAGATCATATTATACTGTTTTGGGCCACTGTGGAGCATTATACTGGGGTAACCTCTCTGGGCAGTATATTATACTGTGTGGAGGCCATTCTGGAGTATGTTATACTGAGTGGGGTCACTGTGGAGCATTATTTTGGGGGGGCCATCAGCAGAGCATATTATATTGTGTGGCGCCACTGTGGGGCATTTTGCGGGGGAAACTAAGGAACATTATACTAGGGAGCCCTCTGGGGAGCATATTATACTGCGTGGGGCCTACTGTGGAACATTATACTGGGGGGACGCTCTGGGGAGCATAATATATTGCGTGGGGCCACTGTGGAGCAAAATACTGGGGGGGCACTGTGGAGCATTATACTGGGGGGAAGGGGCAGTGTGGGGAGCCGGTTATACTGTGTGGGGCCACTGTGGAGTGTATTATATTGTGTGGGGCTTTTCGGGAGCATGTTATACTCTGTGGGGCCATTGTAGAGCATTATACTGGGGGGGACCACTGTGGAGCATTATACTGGGGGAACCCCTCTGGGTAGTATATCATACTGTGTGGAGGCCATTGTGGAGCATGTTATACTATGTTAGACCAATGTGGAGCATTATACTGGGGGTCACTGTGGGGTGCATATTATACTGTATGGAGGATATTATATTGTGTGGGGCTGCTGGGGAGCATATTGCACTATCTGGGGCCACTAAGGGGTAATATACTTTGTGGGCCACTGTGGAGTACTATACTGTGTGGAGCCTTATATACCATGTGGGGCCACTATGGGGGGCTCAGGGGTGCATTTTATACTGTGTGGGGCCACTGTGGAGCATTATATACCATGTGGGGAAACTGTGGAGGGCTCAGGGGAGTATCGTATACTGTGGAGAACTATATACCATGTGGAGCATTATACTGTGGGGGGGGGGCTCAAAATTCCTGCTGGCAGCCCTGTGTGCTATGTCTGCATCACAGCTCCCTCACTATAATCTTGCACATACGTGTAGTGCTCCATGGCCATGTCATTCCCCATACAGTACTGTGCATGAGCTGGCCATTGAGTTATTGGGGCCTGCACAGTACTATAGGGGCTGACTATACTGGGAACATACTCAGTAACACCAGATAGTCAGCACATATGTAAGACTTCAGTGAAGGAGCCGCGGTGTAGGCTATTAGCAGGAAGCTGTTGGGTGGGGCCCCAGAATAAGTTCCTCTGGTGGGCCTAAGGCCCTTCAGTCCGACACTGTATAACGGAGAACTATTATATATAAGGGTGGATTACTATATATAATTGGGAAACTTAAATATGAGGGGGGCTATTATAAGGGGGAACTATTATTTATAAGATGGGCTATTATTTATAAGGGGGGAACTGTTTATAAGGGGGGTATAATTGTTAAGTGGGCTTATTTATAAAGGGGGCTATTAGTGATAATGGGGACTATTATTTATAAGGGTAACTATTATTTATGAGGGGGCTATTATTTATAAGGGAGCAGTATTATTTTTACGGGGTGACTGTTACTGATAAGGGGGGGATATTACTGATACAGGGCACTATTTATCATTTATAAGGGCGCTATTACTGATAAGGGTGTAATATTATTTATAAGCAGGGACTATTATTTATAAGTAGGTGCTATAATAACTGATGACTGGGTGCAAAAATCTATTAGGTGGTACAAAGGTGCTCATTTGAATTTTGTGTGGTAAAATGGGGCTTGTTATTACTTTTTTGTTGGCAGAAAGGAGGCGTTATTATGGGGGTTGTGACTGGAAGACGATGGTGTTGTTTGCATATCAGCATTTGGGGCCCCGCTTTTAATTTTGCCCAGGGCCCCACTTTGTCTAAAACCGGCCCTGGTCACAAAGATGCTGATTGGTGATAAATCTGAAGACTGGGCAGTACAAGGAAGTTTTTCAATCTGGCGGAGACATTCACTGGAAACCCTTGCTTTGTGTGAGCGATCATTATTTTGTTGAAAAATGCCAATTGTAAGACCTGGAGTGTGGAGATGTTAGTGTCCCTCGTATCACTATTAGGGATACGTGTAGGAATTCTCTCTGCCTATTTTCGGCAGAATCTGCGGAGACTCGATGCAGATGTGAACCGAGCTTGAGAGGCAAAATGGTGAGATTCTTAGTTACTGGGAGATAGACTTTGTAGCTGTATCATATTTTGAATGAAGACATTGGGAAGGAGACTCGATCTGATGCAAGAAGCCGTGTATGAAATATAACTCCATTAGGAAAATGTATGTCCTAAGGGAGACACATTGGGGTAAATTTACTGATATGGTGGACCGCCAGGTGGTTTTTCAGAATGTAATTAATGTATAACGTGTTCGCTATTCCCCAAGGCACCACAGAGCAATAAAGAAATAGGACTCTTACTAAAATATGCTTTTGCCTTAGTAATCTCTTCTGCAAGAAATCCTTCTGGTTTAGAATAAAGTCTATGAGACGATATATGTACTGCAGTGAAATACGAGGCATATGGTGCAGCAAGGTCTCATAGGATATAATGGGTTGCCAACTGTATTTCAAATACATCCAATATGGATCTCAAAATCGTTTGCATGCATTAGTCCAAGCTGGCATTCTTCTCAGCCAACTGATCATAAATTGTCACTATACTATATATTTGATAATGCTTGCAGATACAATGACAGACATGATTTTCTTATAACCCAAAAGTGACAAACAATATGGTTGCACTTCATGTTTCATCTTTTCTAAAAATGACAGTTGCTATTGACTAGAAAAATATCAAAAACTCGGTAGATAAAAAAGCAATACTAAATTTTGGCAACAACATTTACTCAAGGTAAAACTGATACAATGGAGTAAATTTATTAACACTGACGTATCCGATGTCAGTCTTAATAAACAGCCAGACTGGTGCAGTGACTGAAAGATTAATGAAGATACTGCGGCCTCTTCATAAATGTGTCTGCCACCCTTGTGCCATAATAGAAATCTACACCAGTTAGAAACTGACGCAGATTTCCATTGTAACTCAGGCCATAAAACTTGGCCCTCCCCAATCCCAGCCTACATTCATACAATGTGGTGGGCGACGTATGGATCTGGGCTTGAGGTACACATTTGAAAGGGCCTTTCGCTAAACGTTCACCTCAATATCATCCCTCTACACCAGTTTTCTGGTATAGAGGAAACAATGAATTTGCCCCGATGTGTTAAACCTAGTACAGAGCCATGGTGCACGATGCAAGGGTTTTTTGTTAGTGTTCTTTCAATCCCTATGACATGCACCTCCTTCTCAAGCACTGAACTAGACATAATCCAGTATATTCGTTTTCCATAAGCCCCCCTTTAAATGCTGCCCCCCATTCAAAATAAAAAAAAACAGTAACGGTAAGGGGTTACACAAATCACTTACCCAAGTTAAAGTGATAAATTTAAAAGGCAAAACCAGTTTGCATTACTTGTCCTAATCTACTTTTCTACCTATTCATATTGTATCTACTAAATGAAAAGCATGTTTTAAGAATATTAAGGAAATCTGTATGTCATCATGTTACTCCTCTTTCTAGCAAATCAGTATGCTGCAGTTGACCAAAATAATCACAGGATTGCTGGTCATCTGAACTTTTCTTTTTACACACAATCCAGATGATATGCATTGAAATGCTGATTAAAATAAAAGTGCTGTTCTGTGCACATTTATATCTTTGTAGGTAAGGCTACATTTACAGTTGTTTTTTGTCCCCAACAAGTTTAAAAAAAAAATGATAATGACGAATGTGTTATTTTTTTTCTGTGAGGCTCAAGCTTATGCCAAAATGTTCCTCAATTTTCGACATGATCATTTTAACCTAGCTGAAAGTGTATTATACATGGAAAGGGGTATACCCATACCACAAAAAGCGAGGATTAGCAATCTAAGCTTCAATTATAGATACAAACACTGCCAATATGTTACATAGCTTGACAGCTGATTTTTTTTCTCCCCGATTCTATTTTTTGACAAAGGGTAAACTTTAATTACCTACAACTGAGTCTGCTGTTTTTTTCTCATCCACCACTGTGGATGGGATTTGGGAATTGACCCATTACTATGGGCTTCCACCTAACCTTTTTGGTATCTTAGTTAGGTCCCCTGATGATTGGGAAAATGCATAGGGACTGTCCTTTACTTGAGGTTTCAGCTTGGTACTACCCTTGTCAGGGTGGGAGTCAATGGGGGCGTAAGGGACCACTGTTTAAAGGGCAGATTAGGGATTGATCTGGCTGTCTGTGTACTGTCCTACTCCATGATGCTGAATAATAAAAAGAAAAAGGTTTTATTACCACACTGGCGCCTCTGGTGGTCCTGTGGGGACCTGGATAGTAATGCCTCAGGATTAAGTATGGTAAAAAGAGAGAAAGAGTCTGGCAAGTTGCTGCTCCCCCTGGGACCACCTGTCTGTAGGACAGTGGTAGTGCAAATAGTAAAGTAGTAAAAAAACAGGGTATATATGAGCGCTACTTAATCAGCCAGACATGTATTAAAATGAAACTTTTTTTATTGGATCACAATGTTACTCCACAAGGTGGCGATATAAAGTATGGCAACGCGTTTCGACGTCTTAACTGACGTCTTCATCAGGCCAACTAGATAAGAATCAAATAAAACAGTGGTATAGTATAATGTATAATAAATAATATAAGATATAATAAAAACATTGTTATACAAAAGAAACAATCTACATGTATATACATAGACACACACAAACACATGTATGCATGTATGTACACACATATCCCAGCACACATATAAATGTACACATATGGTGGCAATCAACAAATGGTTAATGCATAAATAAGTAAAATGAAAAGTGAATGGATTGGTATAAGAACAAATATGGGTTAGATAGATATGAAAAATGGTTATAGTTAATGAGAAAGAGGAGATGGAGGATATATATGGTCCCAAGATTAGATGATTAGGTAGGTAATAATAGAATAGGGGGATATTATATGAATACGTCTAGGAAATAATTGTAATAAATGAAAAGAAGGGGGGAGGGATATGGTTGTGACATACAATAGATGAATGAGTAGTCAATACATCTGGTTGTTTATAAAAGGTGGTGGAGTGTGAGAGTATATCTAATTGATACAATAAATAATTAGGATAGGGATGGGATAGTTGATAAAAAATGGAGTGAAGGATAGTTGATGAAAAAATGGATAATAAGCAGGTAATGAATGTTATATATATATAGATACATGGATGGTTAGATGAATGAGCAATAAATAAATAATTCAATGGATAAATCATGGGTACATGAGCAAATAAATGGAACATCAGGTAAATAGATATGTAATGATAATCCTAATAATTGATTGTAAATGTTTGTAGGGTTAAATGAGAAATACACTTAAAGTAGACTAAATAGTGGATATAATGTTTGTAGAAGCAACTACTGGTTTGAATATACAGAGTTGATGTGAAATATAAACAAATAAATAGATAGATAAATGTGACCTTAAAAGCATATAATGAATAACTAAATGGATATGGGGATGAAAGTTTAGACTTACCACGCTAGATCATGGAGCAGGCACAAAGTGTGCCCCTCTCATGATACTAGCGCTTTAAATAAGGGCTTGATTAGTGCAGGTGGCATTGAGAGAGAAAAAATAAATAAATAAATACAGAGTTGATGTGAAATATAAACAAAACTCCATGATGCTGCCACCTGCATACGTCTGATTGGGTAAGATCCACCCTTTTTGTATCTATAATTGAAGCCTATATTGCTGATCCCTGCTTTTGTGGTAGGGGTATATCCCTTTCCATGTTGGCCCAATTGTGGGTATTGTCTTTTTGCTATTGACAGCGTTATTTTTACCTTACCTGAGGTTTGTTTTAATGTATTTATTTAATAAATGTTAAGTTTTATTACTAATATTTGTTCATAAGTGCTGATAATAATACTTTTTAGCCACTAAACTGTTGCAACACAGGAACAAACAGGCTTAGGAAAACTTTGTTATATCATTTGTGAAAACATTCTTCACTTTTTTTATATTACAGTGACAAATTTATTAGAATTTTTTTCTTTACAAAATATTTTTTAAACATTTTATGCTGTGTAAAATAATATAATTTTGTACATGTATCGAGTATGTAATAAATATTTTACATGTTTCAAAGAAATGTCCAAGCTGCAAGTGTGTAAGCAGAAAAAGATTACTAAAAATTGTAATTAAAAGAATGACAACATTTATTTTCTGCTTTTACTGTAAAGCATTTAAAAAAAGGCTGCTCTGAATCCTAAAATCTTTTTTTTTTTTTGGCTGTCAAAAAGCTGCTTAAGGAGCATTGGGAAAAAATCCAGCTTTAGCCTGTAACAAAATTGAATGTCAGTCGCACTTGAAAATGATGAATATTTCCCAATGGAAGATCATAAACTGGGACACATCTCGTGTAACAGAAGCATAAAAAATGTGATTCCAGTAAAAGTTTATTTGGTAATTTCATTTCAGGAATATACCAGATCTAACCATGTTCTTTGTATAGACAAGCCCTAATAATACAACTGTATATATCAATATCAACACAAAATGTTATTAACAAGACCATCAATTTCTAATAAAACACACACAGTATAAGGGTTTGTGACATTCAGAAATTAGATCAAAATCAAAATTAAGTAATTTTTTTCATCTGCAGAGGGCGGTGATGATCTGTTCGAATGGAGCATCACTTCTCAACCACTGACTAGCTGCACCCCTCATGTGTGGGCCAAAGGTCAAGGAGACTGCGGACCCAAATGGAGACTCTTTGCTGGATCCCCAGCTGAATGAAAAAGCGAATACTTGTAGTCCAGAAAAGTCTCTGTGTAGCCCTGTCAATATCTAAGGGCACAGCCCTTTTAAGGCCGGGCCCCACGTGATGTAGACTGCTGCATTTTGCAGTCATTGCAAAGTGAATGGGATTCACTTTGCTTGGAATCTACAGTGCCTTGCGAAAGTATTCAGCCCCCTTGAACTTTTCAACCTTTTGCCACATTTCAGGCTTCAAACATAAGGATATAAAATTTAAATTTTTTGGTGAAGAATCAACGACAAGTGGGACACAATTGTGAAGTGGAACAAAATTTATTGGATATTTTAAACTTTTGTAGCTCCACCTTTTGCTGCGATTACAGCTGCAAGACGCTTGGGGTATGTCTCTATAAGTTTTGCACATCGAGAGACTGAAATTCTTGCCCATTCTTCCTTGGAAAACAGCTGGAGCTCAGTGAGGTTGGATGGAGAGCGTTTGTGAACAGCAGTTTTCAACTCTATGCACAGATTCTCGATTGGATTCAGGTCTGGACTTTGACTTGGCCATTCTAACACATGGATACGTTTATTTGTGAACCATTCCATTGTAGATTTTGCTTTATGTTTGGGATCATTGTCTTGTTGGAAGATAAATCTCCGTCCCAGTCTCAGGTCTTTTGCAGACTCCAACAGGTTTTCTTCCAGAATGGTCCTGTATTTGGCTCCATCCATCTTCCCATCAATTTTAACCATCTTCCCTGTCCCTGCTGAAGAAAAGCAGGCCCAAGCCATGATGCTGCCACCACCATGTTTGACAGTGGGGATGGTGTGTTCAGGGTGATGAGCTGTGTTGCTTTTACACCAAACATATTGTTTTGCATTGTGGCCAAAAAGTTCGATTTTGGTTTCATCTGACCAGAGCACCTTCTTCTACATGTTTGTTGTGTCTCCCAGGTGGCTTGTGGCAAACTTTAAACAAGACTTTTTATGGATATCTTTGAAAAATGGCTTTCTTCTTGCCACTCTTCCATAAAGGCCAGATTTGTGCAGTGTACGTGTATGATTGTTGTCCTATGGACAGACTCTCCCACCTCAGCTGTAGATCTCTGCAGTTCATCCAGAGTGATCATGGGCCTCTTGGCTGCATCTCTGATCAGTCTTCTCTTTGTTTGAGATGAAAGTTTAGCGGGACGGCCGGGTCTTGGTAGATTTGCAGTGGTCTGATACTCCTTCCATTTCAATATGATCGCTTGCACAGTGCTCCTTGGGATGTTTAAAGTTTGGGAAATCTTTTTGTATCCAAATCCGGCTTTAAACTTCTCCACAACAGTATCACGGACCTGCCTGGTGTGTTCCTTGGTCTTCATGATGCTCTCTGCGCTTTAAACAGAACCCTGAGACTATCACAGAGCAGGTGCATTTATATGGAGACTTGATTACACACAGGTGGATTATATTTATCATCATCAGTCATTTAGGACAACATTGGATCATTCAGAGATCCTCACTGAACTTCTGGAGTGAGTTTGCTGCACTGAAAGTAAAGGGGCCGAATAATATTGCACGCCCCACTTTTCAGTTTTTTATTTTTTACAAAAGTTTAAAATAACCAATAAATTTCATTCCACTTCACAATTGTGTCCCACTTGTTGTTGATTCTTCACCAAAAAAATTAAAATTTTATATACTTATCTTTGAAGCCTGAAATGTGGCAAAAGGTTGAAAAGTTCAAGGGGGCCGAATACTTTCGAAAGGCACTGTAAGTGTTGGTCAAATGACACAGCTGAGGACTAGAATATAAAGTGGATAACTCACAAGGCCACTGATAACTGGTAAAAAGTTACCTATACTACAAATTACATCACGTTTCAGAGAATAAAAATAATTGTGAGAGTGCTACTTTAACATAAATAAGGAGAACACTATTTGATACTTACTTCCAAAATAAAAAAAATATGACCTATTTGAGTTTAAAGTATGACAACGAATTTGGAATTTTTTATGTGTAGTGTCCCAATTACTAAGAACTTGCTAAGTGAGAACATTATGATTAAAGGTGTTTTGATGATACCTAAGTAGAATATCAATTCCCTTTCTAATAGGATAAGTGGGTTTTATCCCATGTGTGCAGGATGACCTCATTGTAAAATCTGAAAAATCTGAACATTTACATAATAAAAAGAGGATTTTAACAGAAGATGCAAAAAAAAAATTCTAGCGTTTGAAGTGTTGATCTTCTATGTCTATATTTTTACCATCATCCTCTTAATTTACTATAAGAATAAATGAACAGAGGTGCTTTTGTAACCTTGAATTAAGATATTTTAGGCAACATGACGTTTTTTTTTTTCTTTTGCCTCATTAATACAAAGCTAAATTGATTGCTTAGCTTTAGAGTCATTTTAGTGTCAAAATTTCCAGATCAGCTGTCATTAGACCATAGAAGTTCTAAAATATTTAATGTGTCTCAGGCTTCCGCAGTATCCTAAATATGTCAATTATTTTCAGCAGAACATAAAGCATCACAGTTTGCTTTAGAGACACGATGGAAATATTAGCAACTATGTTCAGTATGGAATAAGAGATGCTAAAATTATCATTCTCAAGGTTATGTAAGGTACCGTAGATTTTTATTTCTTACAGTAATCGTCAATTTGCTTTAGGCCTGTTTAAGTGAAACAACTTGCAAAAAGTGAGCATGGATTAGATCTATTGCTCTATGAATTAGAATTTTTAGCCACACGTAATGAGCAGGACAACAGATGTCTGTGCCTGCATGGGGTATCATTAAAAATTTCAGGGTGGAACAACATATTTAGAAACATTGTGTGAAATTCGTATTAATTGTTTTACTTGCTTACACAGAAGCTGCTGTAGTTATGACTGCTTGTGCTCATTCCAGCTACTGAGTAACATTGGGATTCTGGAGTCAGAGAGGTCAATACTTAATTCATGAGTCCTGCTGTGGTTCCTTCTCTTAATATGTGATAATTCAAAGATAAAAAAGAAACACCTCAATGCAGAAGGGTGATCCTAGACTGCTCTACTTTGTAGAAAGCAGATCTTCCATTGTGACAATGGTCTGTTTTTGAGGTGATGACCTTGATACCGACACAGTATCCAAAATAGGCATTGTACTGAAATAAGCAGGAACAGCTTTAGTTGGAGAACAACGGGTAAAGGTTACACCCACCTAGGCAGTAAAAGGCTCTATTTGGTGCTTGGCAGTTACAAATAAAGGCATGCAGCCTGGTGGTTGCTGTCTCTAATGGCATACAGCATAGTGGTTATGGGCCTTTGGTGAGCACATAGCTTAGCATTTAGATGTTTAGGATGGGCAAAAAGCTTTATCGCTATGTGTCTCTCATGGGAACTTAGCTTAGCTGCAACTATAATGGCACACAACCTGACAACTGCAGGCTCTATTAAGCTCACAGTACACAGTATAGGGTGAATAGGGTTTGATTCTGTCCCAGTTTATTGGCACCCTTAAGGAAGGGCAATACTGTTTTCTTCTGCTCTTGGCAATGACAAACTCTCAATGTGACCAGAACTCATTTGTAGGATCCACGTGGCCTTCTTTAGTCATGAAGCACTTTTTCAAGCAGATTCAAGCACTTTTTCAAGCAAACACAAGCAGGCAACAGCAATTCAGGAATGAAGGTGCTGTAAGCAGTTCACATCTCCTCAGGTTCAATACTTTTGCAATGAACAATGCTACCAGAGCCCAACTACTCTCCACAGATATCCTCTGGTTCTCCAATGCATCAATATCAGGCACGTTCACTGTTCATTACACAGACCATGAGACCTGCCAATACACCTCCACATATACTCCAGCTCTACCCTATAAGGGAGCTTGTGCTGTAGAATATTATTGCATTTGCACATATGACCAGAACTAGATAGCCCACATACCCCATTGTTTATGACGCAAATATCTCAACAACACAGCAAATAAAAGTATATTAGCATAATATTGGCATACAACAATGACAAACGTGTAATGCGCTCTTACACAGGGACTTAAAACGCAGATAAGATAACTAAAAATGCCAAGTTAATTTTACTGGTACATAAGTTACATAAGTTGCAAAAGGGGTCATTTCAAGTGTTGGTCTGAGATCTAAGAAATATTTGCTCTAGCACCCTCATCCGCATACCTTTGTGGTTTTTGTTTGTATCCATCTGAAGAAGAACAAAGGAAAAAAAAATGAATTTGTTCTTTAAGAAAAAACTGGGTCTATAAAATGGATATGAATTGTATTTCATTTATAAACGTTTTGATAGGTTAGCTTGAGTAAGAGAAAACGTTGAACAGTCATGATTAATGAAAAAATAAAGTGAAGCCATTAACAGAATAATGCTCCATGGCTTTACCAGGGGTGAATGTGTGTTTCCTCATCTCTGTAATCCCCCACATACAAAGGGCAAGGATGAGGTTACATGCGCAGTAAGAAAAAAAAATGTCGCCATGCAACCAGGCACAGAGACACAGATTATTTCTTTTGTTAATATATTTTATTCTATTTTTAATTTATATATATATAACTATATATATGGGTTTGTATACCTTATGCACACTTTTATAAGACTCCGTTCTTGTGGCTCGGCAGCTAAAACACACCTAAGGCTCAGATTTGAGTACTGAGTATTTATTTATTTATTTATTTTTAGTCAAAGGGATGAACCAGCAAGGACGGATGCTTATATTTGCATGCCTCAGAGTCTTTCTTTAAAGGAGACAAGAGGAAAATTCTAAATGTATAGTTTTGACATTTTTGGAAAACTGATGCTGGACCCACATACCTATAAAGGAGAGACTTTCAGCTACTACGTTTAAATTTTTGTTAATATTTAAAGAGGTATTCCAGTTTGTTTTTTTTCACACATATAGAGGCTTAAAAGAAAAAAAAAAAAACAGTATATACTAACCTGTCCCTTTGTCCGGAGATACAGTGGAGAGTCTCTGCTCTTTGTGCACATGAGCACATCAACCAATCATGGCTGAGCACTGAAGCTCCTGTTTGGACACAGCATCACTGCTTAGCCAATGATTGGATGACGCGCTCCTGTGCTGGCCAAAGATCAGGAAGACCAGAGACCACAATGGAGACTCCACTGGATCCCAGGCCAAAAAAACAGCTAAGTATATATGTTATTCTAAGCCTCCCTCTGTGTTAAAAACAAACTGGAACACCCCCTTTATTTACCTTCAGTCTTGAGATATGATCACTTACAGAATCACTGGAAAACAGAACCATCATTATTACAACTCCCTTCTATTATATAAAAGCATATGAACAACATAGCAGGGGTCACTTGCTTGGTATCTGCTATATCAGCAGCTCTCACATGGGTGACATTAATTTGAATGTCGCCCGTGTAAGGGTAGGCTCACACTGTTGTTAATGTTCGTTGCTCTCATCCATCATAGTATGAGTGGAGCAAACATTAACGGTAGAATGCAAATGAAGCAGCTTCCGACTGGTGTGCATGTGCATTCACTCTCATACATTCAGGATTTTTTTCTTCTGTTATAAAAGTAAACAAACATGACGGAAGAAAGCTTACATCTTGTTGTTTACATTAGTTTCAATGGGAATGGATGCAGAGGGAGAATGCTCCATCTGCTCTGTCCGTCACTCTGTTGCTCTTAAGGTCTGTTGTTCTCATGACAAGTCTGGTGGATCTTTGGTTTCTGGAAGTGTTGGGAGCTGATCTTTATTAAGCAGTAGCTCATCACTGGCAGTTCCCATGTTAAAGGCATTCTCTATTGTGCAGGTGTCAAATACAAGTTAGAATCAAAATACTATAAAATATACAAGATATACTGAATCGTTCTACTTCAGTTCTATCATTTTATAAATGTCAAAGTCATTTCAAACATTCTGTTGCACTGAAATTGCTGTGGAGCACATGTATTGTATATGAGGTTATAAATATGCAATGTTTTCACACACGCATACTGTAGGTGGGTGACTGTTCTCTATGCTCCCTAAATACAAACTAACACATACAAACATATTGCATATTAATGAGAACCGATTTGTCAACAAGAATCTCAGAAAATGTAAATATAAAAATAAACCCAAGTTACTAAAGCCATGTAAAAATCATATCGCTTATATATCACTGTAGGTGTCCTAGCTTGTTTAACACTGCAGAGGGATTCCCTGTTTGTTGTTGCAAGTGTAGTCAGATGGAGATGACAGTTAAAGTGATATTATTTGCACTTTAGATTAAGTGCTAATTGTATTTCTTAGTTGGCTGTACCTGAGCATTTAGATGAAACAAAAAGAGACATGCATGCTATTATATAGTGGAAATTCAGTGGTGGTTTTCAGAGCAATGGATGGATGGCTAGTATAAAAAACTGGTTTTGAAATATGTAGAGGGATTTTCTGGCCCTAATACAGGTTTCATACTGAACAGCTAATTTGCATATGGATTAAAAGTTGATCTTCTCAATAACAAAATTGTACTCCGATACAAGAAAAGTAAGTTCACAATGTCACGAACAACCCCTATAACAGCATATAACTGATCTCGAAGAGATTCTGGTGCTGGACATGGTCATGACTAGCAGAGGTGAAAGCAGAAGAAGAAAACCAATGGCGTAGCATAGTCAGTCAATCTGGCTCAAACAGGTAGTAGTAAAGTGCACAGAAGTCAAGGTTCTTAGATATTTATGGTAATGCATATTCTGTGCCTGACACACTTTGAGTGTTATTACATACTGGAACATAAACTCTCTATGTTGCCATCTGTTTGGTTCTGGCTAGACTAGGGTGCACAGTCTAAGGGAACCTCTAATTTGTACACTTAACACAAGCAAGGAGAGGCAAATTTTGCTGCAGGGGATTCCCAAGTAGTGTTCCCAAAACAGTCATAGATTGGCAGCAGTGGTCAGAACTGTATCCAGGGGTCATGACCAAGAGAGAAGTCAGGATGCAACAGGTTAATGGAAGAGATGGGTATAGTTAGAAATAAAGCCAAGAGTAGAACAACAGGTACCATTCAAGCTATCCAAGGGGCAAAGCAGCACATTTTTCTACTTTTTTACTTCATGCTCTGGATCATCAATTTCATCTGGAATCATCTCCATTGATGCGTAGAAGTCCTGCTCCTACCTGCTACCACTTATATGCGTTTAACAGTGGTTGTGGCTTCCCACAACCTGATCAGGTAACAGCACATTCTGACCGTATCAGTATTGTGCACTCTCTTCCTCTGAACATCCACATTATCCACTGTTGTAATACCACACCTAGGATTATTCATTGTGGTCTACGGTTTTATGCCATGTGCTCGCCATTTTTTTAAATTTTTTTTTTCACTTGTAGAGTATGGTTAGATGCAAGGCCACAATAAAAGCAATAGCAGGAGATTGGTTGATAACTGCGTGCAGTAGAGACAACTATTTAAAACTAGCACACCTCGACGAGCCAAGACAGATCCCCAGATGCCTTCACTAGAGCTCACCGCAAGGCCAGCTGGACTTGTGCTGAATCTGGGAATCTGAATTATCACCAAACAAAAAGATGTACCAATAATAAATACACTGCTACAGAAACCAACACAAAATCCACTAAAACTTACACAGTGACGTGAAAATAAGAGAAGTCGTACAAGCACAGGTCAAAACTAGGAGGGAACGTAATATACAAAATTAGGAGACGAGAGCAGAATCCAGGAAACAAGCCAAAGGTCACAAATCCAAACTGGCACGTCAAAGCAGAATCAGGAGGCAAATAGGGAATCCAGGGAGCAAACCAGAGGTCAGTAAGTAAACAGATATGCACAGACAAGATGGAGAGCCAAACTAGAAAGCAAACTAATCAGTCGGCTCTTGTGTCTGGACAGCGGTGTCTTATATAGGTCTCCTTAGCTGCTAACTGGACCAAGCCAGGAAGCCTCTGAAACTGCAAAACATCCTAGGTTGGCATGGTAATGTTAAAGGTACAGCAGCCGGATAGAGAATCCCGACAGGTAATAACCAGGAGCAGGGATAAGGTCAGAACCAGGGTCAGTCAGGAATCAAATCAGACACAGCAGCATAGGGAATCTTTACATAGGTGGCCAAACCTGATCTCATCTTCATGTGCTGGTTGTTTCAGCCAACTGATGATATTGTGAATCCAAGGTAGTGGAGCTGTGAGCCAAAACTACAGGACTATGGTAAAGACCAGAACCCAAAGCAGGGAAGGAGAAAGCCAGAAGATGGTTGTGGAACTTGGGAAAGTGAGTAACAAGTGCCTTCTAGTGTGATTAGTCATGCAGCTGTATTCACTGTGTCTTAAAAGTACATTGTGGCACAGGATATTATTAGAGATCACACATCATTCGCTATGAACTGTACAAAAAAAAAAAAAAATTATCAAAACTCCTAAAAATGGTACAATAAACATATACAGCATGCTAAAAATTATAATATATTGTAAAATGCAAGCACTGAGGCTATAAATTGCAGAAGTATGGTTTTTAGAGGAAACATCTCTTGAGCGTTTGACAGTGTACTGAACTGAAGGAGCTGTCCATGGTACAAAGAAAATGTCTAAAGTTTGTCCAAAAGTCATTAGCCCTATTGAAAACCAGGAAAGCATGTTATTTATTGCCCTATCTGTGTACCTGCTATCAAAAAAAACTTCTTGCTAGTAACTAAATTACATCAGTTTTGACTGTTGACATTCGGGGTGTAAAAAACTCCATTGTCTGGAGTTCCCTTCAGTTCTGATCAGCTGTTTTGGCTCTTCTGATAGATACTCTAAGTCCTAACACTGTTGGTATACTTTTAAAGCATCTAATTTCCCCATAAAAATGTGCTTGTAGCATGGGAAAAAGAAATGGAAGGAATAGATGTAAATTTATGCCGAAATGGGTATTTTGCCATCTGATTACAGTTACTGAAATTTATAGGCTCGGTCAACAAATCTTTTATGTTAGCCTTTTTATGGCATAAGAATTAAGACAGTGAGCAAACTCCACAATCCACAGATTCAATTTATTGATTTATCATTAAAAATACAACCTATCGGTCAGTAAGCAGTACAAAGTCTCAGAATATTGATACCTGGAAATGAGATACGTAGCAAAATTCAATAAAACTCCCTAAATCATTGTAGTCAGTGTTATTACTGTGGAGCCTTGAAATTTTGTGATCACGTAATCAAATCAATTTTTCATCTAATGACTTTAATGCTTTTAATATAAGAAGACTGACTGAGGCTAAATTCAGAATCATAATATGTCTAGGCACAAAGTTGTACCACAACTGCAGAGGTAAGACTCCGTTCATATCTGCATCACAGGCTTCATTTGGAACATTCTGTGCAAATTTTATTTAGCACTATATTTTTACTACAAACAGTGAATACTTCAATGGAATCCTATGCATCCCAATGTAAACTACTGGGGTCTATTGGGCACTGTTGGTATTAATCATAAAACAAAACCAGCAATGCACAGTGGTTTCAGTTATAAGCAGAAGGCACAATGGAGTGTGAACTCAGCCTAAGACTTTAACAAAATAGGTGCTGCTCCACTGATTCCTGTACAGTTGGAATTTTTTATCTAGTCCCCACCAATTCCTGAGCAATCAGTGCTGTTAGTTTCAATACCTAATATGCTAATTGGACTCTCTACTATGAGGTGGGTGGTTCCAGACTGTCCACTCCAGCCCAGGACAACTCACCTGGCCTATCTACTTAGCATAATGGGTGCTGAAAATAACAGCATTGATTGCTCAAGAATGGTAGTGATTAGAGAAAAAAACCCCAATTGTACCAGAATCAGTGGAGCAGCACCTATTGAAGGATGCATAGAGTTGGTGGAGGTGGTGAAAGAAGTAGAACTAGGAATCTGCTTTAAAGGGGTTGGCCACTTTCAGACCAATATTGAGAGACAAATGTTACTGTTTGTATAAAAAAAAGATATACAATTTTCCAATATACTTTCTGTATTATTTCCTCCTGGTTTTCTAGATCTCTTCTTGCTGTCATTCATTCTGATTACTTCTAGTGGATAAAAATTAGTCCATGGTCATGTCAAAACAATATGATTTGTGACACATTGTCACAAGATGTCTATCCTGTGCATCTATGCGTATCTATCTATCTATCTATGCTCTACTTCAGTATCAGAAACTTGCACGCGAGTCATCAGTCGTCAGCCACTTACACAGGTATCTATCCTGAGCCTATTTCTACAGTCATAGATTAGCACTGGAAAAGGCAAGAAGAACAAAAAACATAACAAATGTGTTGTTTTAGGACAACATCTGCAATCCAGACGGTGTCACTGAATAATGTATTTATTTCTCGTGTTTGTATAGCACCAACATATTCTGTATCACTTTTTACAGATATTGCAATTACTCATTATTCCTAATAGGGTTCACAATCTAAATTCCCTATCAGTATGTCTTTGGGGCATCCAGAGGAAACCCATGCAGACATGGTGAGAACATACAAACTCCATACAGAATTTGGCCTTTGTTAGTTTTAAACCCAGGACCACAGCTGAATCCTAAATATCTTTTTAGCATGCCACTGGGTAGTCAAGAACTACACAAAGAATCCTACCAAATTCATGTGGTTCTTGAGCCCACACAGGCCCAATAAGGTTACTTATTTATTTATTTGTTTGTTTAATTTGGGGAATTTTAAGAATAAGCAATGCTGGAAAATTTCAATAGCGGTATCGGAGAAGAAGTAAATAGATTCTACAAGAATACAATATAGGTAGCAGTCTGGTATTAAATTTAAAACAGAGAAATGTAGCAATTCTATTGTACACTTTGAGATAAAGTATTCCTGCAGTGGCTATATTCACATTTAATGTATATACTGCAGATATTCTGTCTAGATATGCAGTGTTCTACAGTAACAGTAAAGTGGACGATATTTTTGACAAATCTCATCTACATGTTTGAGAAATTAAAATATGGAAATTGACATGGCATTTTAAATCTGCAGCATGTCAACTTTTTACCATATCAACACAAATCTGTATCAAACTCCGTGTCTAAATCTACATTTTTTTTTTTTTGTTCCAAAATGTGCAGCAAAAATATCCATCTCATGTAATCTTAAAGCAACACTCGCCTTTCCTTGACTTATATAATTTAGTATTAAGACATTTAGCTATTTGGTCCTATCTGAAATTCATAGGATCCTTCTTTTTGGTTCCCTTTGGTTCATGTTGTCTCCACAGGGGGATACAAACTCCTATTACAGCTGTGCCTAATCATTAAACAGGCTTCCGTCACACAGGCAGCTCAGCCTGCCTGACTATATACTTATGGTCTCTTCAAATATTACAAGAAACTAGAGAGAAGCATAATTATACTGTTCCCTAGCAGACAGAGATGATATTATCTCTAGCGGCCTCTCTATTTCTCTAGCACTACTATGCTGAGACATTATAGGATTCATAGCAGAACACGAAGAGAAATAAAAAAATCAAGATGGCGTGTGTCACAAACAGTCAGAATGGTGAACTGCAGGAATATGCGTGCAATATATACAACTCCAATTCCAATGAAGTTGGGACGTTGTGTAAAACATAAATAAAAACAGAATACGATGATTTTCAAACACTTTTCAACCTATATTCAATTGAATACACTACAAAGACAAGATATTTAATGTCCAGACGGATAAACTTTATTGTTTTTTTGCAAATATTCACTCATTTTGAATTTGATGCCTGCAACACGTTCCAAAAAAGCTGGGACAGGGCAACAAAAGACTGGGAAAGTTGAGGAATGCTCAAAAAACACCTGTTTGGAGCATTCCAGAGGTGAACAGGTTAATTGGAAACAGGTGAGTGTCATGATTGGGTATAAAGGGGGCATGCCCGAAAGGCTCACTTTTTCACCACTTTGTGAGCAACTGCGTGAACAAATAGTCCAACAGTTTAAGAACAACGTTTCTCAACGTACAATTGCAAGCAATTTAGGGATTTCATCATCTACAGTCCATAAAATCATCAAAAGATTCAGAGAATCTGGACAAATCTCTGCAAGTAAGAGGCAAGGCCGAAAACCAACATTGAATGCCCGTGACCTTCGAACCCTCAGACGGCACAGCATTAAAAAACAACATCATTCTGTAATGGATATTACCACATGGGCTCAGGAACACTTCAGAAAACCATTGTCAGTGAACACAGTTTGTGGATACATCTACAAGTGCAAGTTGAAACTCTACCATGCAAAGCGAAAGCCATATAGCAACAACACCCAGAAACGCCGCCAGCTTCTCTGGGCCAAAGCTCATCTGAGATGGACTGACGCAAAGTGGAAAAGTATCCTGTGGTCTGACCAGTCCACATTTCACATTGTTTTTGGAAATCATGGACGTCGTGTCCTCCAGGCAAAGAGGAAGAGGACTGTCCGGATTGTTATCAACGCAAAGTTCAAAAGTCAGCATCTCTGATGGTATGGCGGTGTGTTAGTGCCCATGGAACATCTCTGATGGTATGGGGGGTGTTAGTGCCCAAGGCATGGGTAACTTGCACATCTATGAAGGCACCATTAATGCTGAAAGGTGCATACAGGTTTTAGAGCAACATATGCTGCCATTCAAGCCACATCTTTTTCAGGGACGTACCTGCTTATTTCAGCAACACAATGCCAAGCCACATTTTGCACGTGTTACAACAGCATGGCTTCCTAGTAAAAGAGTGCAGGTACTAGACTGGCCTGCCTGCAGTCCAGACCTGTCTCCCATTGAAAATGTGTGGCACATTATGAAGCACAAAGTATGACAACAGAGACCTTGGACTGTTGAGCAACTGAAGTTGTCCATCAAGCAAGAATGGGAAAGAATTCCACCTACAAAGCTTCAACAATTTGTGTCCTCAGTTCCCAAATGCTTATTGAGTGTTAAAAGGAAAGGTGATGTAACACAGTGGTAAACATGCCCCTGTCTCAGTCTTTGTTGCCCCTGTCCCAGCTATTTTGGAACGTGTTGCAGGCATCAAATTCAAAATGAGTGAATATTTGCAAAAAACAATAAAGTTTATCCGTTTGAACATTATATCTTGTCTTTGTAGTGTATTCAATTGAATATTGGTTGAAAAGGATTTGCAAATCATCGGTTTCTGTTTTTATTTATGTTTCATTTGTTTAACTTCATCGGAATTGGGGTTGTATATACAAGAAGTAAAGCGTGGGAAAGACAATTAGGTATTAGGTGTGCTGATGGGAAAAAAGTGTTTTCGCCGGACTGGTTCTTTAACCTTAAAATAAGAATTCCACCCAAAATGTAAAACTGGCAAAATAGAAATAAGAAAACAAAAGATTAAGACCATAGCAAAAACTATATATACACATATATATATATTTTATAAGCAGTGCTATAAAAAAAGAATAAAATAAAAAGTAAATAACATAACATACTCTGTTTATCACTAAGCCTGTCAAACAGGAAAATTTATCATGTGCAAATTCAAGGATCTGATTTTTGCCATGTTCCATAGACAAATATAAAAGCTTCCACCTGCCAAATCATATTTGGTTGATGGCCAGACCTTTCCAAAGCAAGTCATGATTCTGCAAATGTACACATCCACCTCACACAGGTATCCAAGCAACAACCACAGGCCGCACGGAGGGATATGTTTACACACTGCTGTCAGCTAACCTTATCTGTTTTCATTACAATCACATATAAGAGGCTTTATGAAGCTAGTTGGTGAAGCTTGGAGGAAACTTATCCAAGTATAAAGAAGCAATTTATAAAATTAAATAAAAATTGCTCTTTTATATTCATTTCATATTTTCATGGCTTTTAAATCTGACACCATTTTGCATGAATCTGTAGTACATGTGAATACATGCAACTTTGTAATATATCTTATTAAGGGAAAATTGAATTTCCCTCACCTCCAAGTAGCCTGTAGTTCCCTTTTCACTGCCTGATGAATCTTGGTAAATGCTCAGAAAAATCATTAGTCACCAAAATATTCCATCTAAAACAGTACATAAAAGGAGGGGGATGTAGCTGCAGTGTCTTTGTCAAAGTGTAAGACTAAAAGCTTTGAGACAGGAGGGGGCAGTAATGGGTGACATCTGACTGGATCACGGCACACATAACTGCTATTATATCACACTATGAAGAAACTGCATACTCATTCATGGAGAGGTATAATGTGCATTACAATAACTAATTATTGCGGGAAAAGTGCAAAATATAGTCATCAGAAGCATCATTTCTGTCATGACAAAACATAGTACAATCACATGACCTAGGAATTGATTCTAAACAAAGAATTGGTCTGCCCATATAGTAAACCAGTCCTTCTCTAGCAGGCCATTAAACCACAACTGTTATAAACTTATTATTAAAAAAAACCTATGTGTACCAGATAAAGCATCAAAGTGTGAGCAAAAAAACATGCCACTGTCCTTTATACATTATCAGATATTCTTTATATTTCCATTGCACTTCAAGTACTATCATTACAGGTAGCATATACCTGGGTTATGTTAAAGTAGGACACTGATTTAGTGGATCACTTGCTTTAACTGACCAGCCCAGTATCTTTAATATTAAAAATTAGCAGTGATCACTTGTTCTAGATTCAATGCCCAATAGATGTGCTCTTAAACTATAGGAGGGTGTTGGATTTGGTGCATTGAAATGTGTCTGGAAAACAGGAGCAGGCAGGACTGGTGCCTGAGGCTGAATGACGACCAGCTCAGAATAATTCAGCAATAGAGAAACCATGGAGGGGAGGAGGAGGAGTATATGCTCAAATGCGCAATAGTTTTTTCAATAATTCCAGGGATGTAAAATATTTTTGACAGTATTTTCATAAGTGGCATATGAAATGTAAAGATTTTGGTAAACCAAGCAACTAAGGGAAGTGTTAGAAATGTTGAAGCACGATGCTACTTGTGTTGGTTTTGTCCTAAATAAGACTGTGAAGTGAAGGTGAAACCGGTTACTATACGCATATGTCCGCACTTAACTGATCTCAAATTTGGATAAGGTTTCTTCAATTTCTCTTGAAACCAATTCAAGCAATTCAACAAAATTTCAGCACATGCTAGCAAAAGCCATGAAAGGCTGTATTTCGCCCTCTCCCAGTGGATGATCATATATAGGCACTAATAGTAATATGCGAACTATAACTATCCTATGTAATAACTTGTCAAAAAACAATGTTGTGTTCGAATTTTCCAAAAATCTCAGTGTCCAGCGAATACAGCAACCGAGTTTCAATGACAGATACAGATGTTTCTGGTTGGTTTAGATCATTTGGTCCAGAAGGCTACTCTCAGCCATTGAAACTAGGTCACTGGCCTAGTTCCAGTAACTGAGAATAACCTCCTGGACCACATGGCCAAATCTTACAGCCGATTTAAGTGACTATAAACAGAAATACATTTTGGGAAATCTTTTCATCTCTAGTAAGGGAGGACACATCTATACATTTGTATTCAACATTTAGACTATCCTTCATCAAGAAATATTCTGAATCTCGGGAAAGGTTATTGTATCAAGAGAAGATTAATATTAATACAAAATATTGATCGGCAAGCTCCCCTCTCTGCTTTCCATATGCCCAAGTCTTGGCAAATCTTAGCCAGTTCTAGAAACCAGCTTCAGGGCAGCACGGTGGCTCAGTGGTTAGCACTGCAGCCTTGCAGCGCTAGAGTCCTGGGTTCTAATCCTGCCAAGGACAACATCTGCAAGGAGTTTGTCTGTTCTCCCCGTGTTTGCGTTGGTTTCCTCCGGGTACTCCGGTTTCCTCCCACACTCCAAAGACATACTGATAGGGAATGTAGATTGTGAGCCCTATATGGGGCAGTGACTGTCAATGTCTGTAAAGCGCTGCGGAATATGATGGTGCTATATAAGTAACCATAATAATAATTCAGATGTTAAGATCCAGCAATGGCACTCATCCCAGCAGACTTCCCCTACTACCCCGCTCATGCATTTAGTACAGTTCACCAAATAAAAAGAAACTGATTGCCGGGGGAACTGCCAAAACCTACATAATTCCTAAAGGGCCAAATCAAAAGGGGTTGCTTACATCGCACAAATTTTACTTCCAGGATAGAAGGTAAAGAGGGGGGGGGGGGTTAAAACCCAACACAAGGAGGGGCTTCTTTTTTTCTATGAACACATGTCTTAGAAACCCCTTAAATTCTACCTATTTGTTTTCTACCAGCACAATTGCTCCAGAAAATCCAAAAATTGCACCAAATAATAAAGGATGTTTTTAACTGGGTTAACTGCAGAACTTGAGCATTCAGTATTTTATTTGCACAGCAGTGATCTTATAGTCATCCAATTACAAATGACAGCTGTTTACAAGTCAGAGCCCCATTGGTGTTTTACATTGGTTGAAAGCTGCTTTATATAAAGCCTATTCAGTAAAACCAAGAGCAATAAGGGTAAAATGAATCACAAATAGTAATAGCATAATTGTAAGATGACAGAATGATTGCAATCACTGAAAGGCAGCTAAATCTACTATCTAAATCATAAACATGGCTTTCTTGCTGTGATTTCCAATATGAAGACACTAACTGGGTGCTAAAAATAAAATGTAAATTAACAGCCACAGTGATAGTGATTTGTAGATGTTAATATATGATTTGTCATGATGGCCCGGCTTGAAACAGATGGGCAAAGTATATTATTGTGTGTACAAGCGACATAAATCATAATTATAAAACAACATGCTCCCCGGATCAGATGCACTAAAGTCAGCAAATGTTATCACAAAAAATTAAATTAATACAAAATATGACATACGTATTTTAAGTTGTCTGTTCAAAATGTCACATAATGTACAGTGACTAAATCTGTATCTTTAAAAAAAAAAGAAAAAAAAAAGGTAAAACGATAAAAATAAATGTAGTAATATGTGGTTTCTATTGGCTTCTTTATGTGTAGAAATGAAAACTAAGCCTAAGGACTCTACAACTTTCGATTTATAAAAGCCTACAGGCTGTATTGTATCTCAGAATGCCTTTGATTTCATAAGAAGGCATACAGAGGTTTTTCTATTGCAAAAAAGTGGTTTGCTTAAAGAAGACCTGTCACCAGGTCTGAAAAGCCCAAGTTAAGTTTTTCACAGAACATGGAGATATTAAATCTAGCAAGAACTACTAAAAAGTGAAGGTCTAAATTGGAATTTAGATTGTGAGCGCCAATGGGGACAGGTGTGAGTGAGCAAAAAGTAAAAACATTATCACAACCAAAGTTGTACATTTTTGTGAAACACAGTTTTTTGTGACTTTTTACCATTTTAGGCTGGGGCACCGAATTGCGAAAAGCGCAGTATTTTACAGTACCTGGCTAATCCCATCCACACATTGCAGATGTGTTTTTGTAAATATCAGAATGTCAATTATACCTACAGAAACGCTGGTGTTCTCCGTAAAGGTATAATAGGGACTGAAAGTCCACATAGGAAGCAGGGCTGTGGAGTCGGTACGCCAAAGCCCCGACTCCGACTCCGACTCCTCAATTTCCCCTGACTCCGACTCCGACTCCGACATACATGGCGCATGTTTAAGAGATAACTTAATTTAAGCTGTTTATCATCCTTATGATACAATAATCAAGCTATTTAGGTAGAACATAAAATATATTTATTGGATACAACTTTAGAACACAAAAAACTTTAATAAATTGCAAATATGCAAAACTCTGCAGTAAGTGGTAAAAAAACTGTTTTCAACAAAAACAGTTTTCTCAGTCTCAGCACAATGATTCACTTGCTGACAAGCAGTCATTCTGTGTCCTCGGGCTGTGGGTGGGTCTCCAGCACAATTACAGATAAAGTCAAGCTTTTCAGTCCTCACAATCACAACACTTGTATCTTTTGCTTACTCCAGATAATGGTGCTAAACCTTATAGGTTCACTCAGAACTCAGTCCCATCATTATATGAGGAATAGAACAGACCTTTACAGGACATTTCATCATTTTCAACATTTCATCATTTTCCCAAATTCTTATGAAAATATATTCAGCACATACTGCATTGTACTACTAACTGTACCAATTTATTATATATTTTGGGAGTCGGAGTCGGTCCATTTTATACCGACTCCGACTCCGACTCCACCAAAATAGGCACCGACTCCGACTCCATGACTCCGACTCCACAGCCCTGATAGGAAGACTTACTGTGAAAAGCAATGCGCAAAAAAACGCGATGTGTTTCCGCTGCAGTCTTTTCCAAACTGCTTTTTGGCTGTGGCTCACTACATGGGACCTTAGCCTTATGCAGTCCTTTTATAAGAAATAGGCAGAATAGGGCTTTGTGGGAGAAAGTATGGCTTCCCATGGCCTGATAAATTTCTGAAAATTTCCGCCAAAAACTGTAATAAATTATATACGTTTTTGGAGCATGAAGGCCAAGAGATGTGTCTACTGTATTAAAAGGCTAGTGCTTCTTAATAAATAAGCACCTCTAACTCCGATGCAAAGGAGATCAGGATTAACATATGAAACACGAGTCTTGATAAATTTCCCTCCTGTCTGACCAAAAGCACAGTAATACATGTTAAAAAAATTTCAGCTTTTTTGCAGCGTGGTACACTAATGCTTTGTATCTATCTAACAGGGTAGGGTTGTGCTTTATTATGTCATCCTTCTTTTAAAGAACAGAATGAACAATTCCACGTATGTTCTCTTTTTGCACTTTAAGAACATGAGAGCCAATGAAATAGTAATTTTTAGGCTTGGAGATCAAGCACTATATAAAGTACATAAGCTCAGTATTTGCCTGTCAATATTTATATAAGAAGGTCACCCAGGGTAAATGAAGATTAAATTGCTGATACAGTTGGCAATGTGCAGCCAACACCTGAAGCATTAAAGGCGTCAGGCTCTCCGCTTACAACATTCACTTTCATTCTTTTCCCTAGGTACTATTTGAGCACAGACTACATGCTACACTTAACAGAAAAGGTCATCCGGGCATCAATGGGGAGGGAGGAGATCTCACCCTAAACATCATTGATTTTTAGGAAAAAATTATTCCCTTTATGTCACTGTTTGCCAGCCTGACCACATCTGCTTGTGACTGCAATACGATGAGCTCCCGAGCAAAAACATGTCACTCTTTATGATTTTCCTGTTTTTGTTTGTAACATATTTTAAAGCATCAGAACCTTTGGCAGATCTCATCTATTTCAGTGGGTACCAACTGATGCAAAAATGCTTTTGTCTGCTCAGTTTTGATTAAATTAGTTTTTGTTGTAGAAGTTTCATTGATGATCCTATGGGCTTAAAGGGGTCATCCAGGAGTTTAAAAATGTAGAGTATCTGCAGGAAATGTAATAACATGAAAAAAACAGGAATCACTTGTCAAATTTATAATAGGTGGGGGGTTAGATCTACTGTGTCATGTTTTGGTCATCAGATTAACTCATTAGTTTTGCGGATACAAAAAACTGATGCCAAAAAACGGATAAAGGTGATGGAAAATGATGACCATCTGTTTACTGAGAGTCAATGTTAAATAAAAAAAAAACGGTAGGACAAACCACACTTTTGTGTCCCACAAGAAAAAAAAAAAACAGACAAACTGATTTGGTAATTTAACATTGGCTCTATGTAAATGGAAGGTCATCAGTTTCCATCCACTTTCATTTATTTTTTACATCAGTTTTTTTTTTTCAACGTTCCTTTGTGGGGGACTTCCAGGTCGCTACCTCTTGGATTACTCTTAGTGTCAGAGCTGAACACAGAATTCATGGGTCCCCACCTAACAATTCATTTAATTTGTAACACCATTGTACATTAGAAAAAAATGACTCTAAACCTTTGTAAATATGGAGTTCAATTAGAGATGAGTGAAGTATTAAAAAATTCGATTCGACAACTTCGCCGAATTTCGCGATACAATTCTATTCGATCCAAATTAAGTCGCGACAAATCGCGTAACAAAAACAGCTATTTATTAGAGAGCGGGTGGGCGTCAAAATGGCGGAACCACTTGGATGCCGCGGTCATGTTTGACCGCGGTATCCAAGGTGATAAAACCCTGGATCAGTTATGGAGCAGGATGTTAGCTGTCAGTTACAGTTACAGCTAACACCCTGCTCCATAACTGATCGGGGATTTAACACCTTGGATGCAGCGGTCAAACATGCCGTGTTCACTCGCGAAGGGGTTAAAGGGATGTGACATCACAGGGCTGGCTGCTGATTGGCTGTACGCATGGCATTGTGGGTGATCCCGCGTTCCCAGAGTTCCTTGCCCCATGTCCTAATATGTACAGCAGCCATTTTGAACTATATGTGAATCGTTACCACGGAGCATGAGGAAATTTGGATTTGCTGCAAATCGAATATTTCCTGAAATTCGGATCAAATTCCACTTCTGCAGCTTCGATTCGCTCATCTCTAATTTCGTTGTATTTGTGCCAGAAAACTGGCATAAATACACTGGTAAATTTCTCCAATGACCTTAAAGTTCACTGTTTGACTGAAAATGCTCTAGGAGCCTGCAGTTACTACTAGGGGAAGCTCAGTACATAGGACATACATCTGCCATCGAAACCAACAGGAGCTGTAATAATCTTTATGTAGTGAGCTCCCCCTAGTGGCAGCTGCTGGCAAACACTTATTGTTCTAGAAAGCGAGAGACATTCTGTGCCAGGCCCTCCTTCATTCACAGGCCCCATAGCAGCGACTGGTCTATTTACAGTAGTTGTCCAAGACAGATCAAGAGATGGAGTCAGGTAACAGGAGAACATGGGTGATGATCAAAACACAGTAAAAGTTATGTGCCATGCCATCTCTGCAGCACCAAAGCTTCAGTGCTCAAACAACAGGGAATTTAACATTTAGCATTATACTGTGTGAGGAGCACAAAGAAAAATTGATGGGGATGGGTAGAGTCAATTTAGAAGTGGGTGGAGCTAAATTTGCCACGGCGCACCACACATTTTGTCCCTCTTTCTGTCCTCTAAAGGTTTGGAGGTATGCCTAACCGTATACCGCCTGTTTTGACATGGATACAGCAGGTACTGCTTTATATTAACAGTCACAGGAGGTAGCACCACCTACTGGATCCACTGCATACCAGGCAGCACCTGATTTTACCCACTCCATTCTTGCATCTACCGTTATCAACAGCAGTTGGTGCAGTTTTCAGGACCTGCGGTGACATCATCCTTACATTGTGAGGCCCTGTAAGGTCAATTTTAGTATTAGCTCTGCAATGCTTTACAGAAATAGAAAATAGACATAGACATAGCTGCTAGACATGGGTTACACCATGAGCAATAGCAGATTCTGAATGCACTTCAATGACTACCTTGTACTGCTTAAAAAAAAAAAAAGCTTGAGTGCCGCTTTAAAAAACAAACAAATCACTGTAACCAGATGTTAGCTAAATACGGAAATCTGAAATGTACTACATACAATGCATTTTTGCATTGGGGGGGTTACTTGTTTTTGGTGGAAGTTTTGGTTAAGCATCACTTTTATTTAAGCATGCTCCAGGTGTTTTTTCTCATAGGCTTTGCTATAGTTAAAAAATTGTGGAAAAAATGCAAGATGCATGAAAATCATGGTGGCTTTTACAAGCCAAAAAAATGTAAGAGTGAAGGAAGACAATAATTTATAAAGTGTAAATAACCAGATTAAAGAACGTGACTGAAAATGTGATGCAAACTGTATGCATCACTTGTCCAATCCATTTCTTTCTGGTTCTGCCTTGTGGCCAAGGGGAATTATGGGTCAGTGCTGCTTCAGTTTCAAGATCTTCTTGTATTACCTCTGCATAACAACTATGATGGGTCTGCGTGCTGGCTGTCTATTCATGCCTAACCATTGGTATGCTGTACATTGCACGGATCGGCCCCTAACTGAGACTGTTTAGAATTTCATGCCGCAGTGACAGATTAAGCACTAGATCAACAAAACAATGCCAGACAAAGCAGAAAAAAAAACCTCTGTTATATAAAGCCATGCGAATGATTCCATAAAACTTACAAATGCATATACTTAAGGGAAATAACTTTGTAAATTGTAAAACATATTGCTTTACACCGAACAAAGATTCTTGTAGTACTATATAATAGACACAAATATTCATTAAACTACGTATAGTGATATTGAATATGGTATCTGGATCATAAAATGTGTCACCAGTTTGTGGTTCCTGGTGTAGGGGTAAATTAGGTTACATAAAATCCACAGCTAAAATTTTAGCAGATGCTATGTATTTTATTGTGCAGAATTAAAAATACTGGAGCTCTCTTATAACTAAATGATATTCCTACAGATAGTAGATAAAAACATCAAGGTGCATACAGGGGCGTCACTAGCAAAGACTGGGTGCCATAGCAAACTTTTGACTTGCAGTCCCCCCTCACCCCCACCCCTACATGCCCCCTTTCCTGGCCCTCACACGGCATAATGTTCCATTTATACACACTATAATGCCCCACAGTGAGCAATTCACGTATAATGTCCCATAGTGGCCCCTTTACACTAATATAAGGTCCCATAACGGCCCCACCTCACAGTATAATGTCCCATAGCGGCCCTTTTACACAATATAATGTCCCATAGCAGCCCCTCCACACAGTATGTCCTATAGCAGCCCCTTCACACAGTATAATGTCCCACAGTGGCCCCTTCACATATATTGCCCCATAACCTCCCCTCTTCACCTTATAGTGTCCCATAGCAATCCCTCCACATAGTATAATGTCCCATAGCAGCCCCTCCACACAGTATAATGTCCCATAGCAGTCTTTTACACATTATAATGTCCCACATTGGTCCCTCCACACAGTTTAATGTCCCATAATGGCCCCTTCACACACTATACTGTCCCATAACAGCCCCTTAATACAGTTATTACACTCAGGGGTCTCCAGGGTGCTCCATGCATCCCATATCATGTCCCTGGAGGGCAGATGGGGAACTGGCAGTGGGTAGGAGAAGGGATCAGTAAGTAAATAGGTCCTGTTACCTGCTGGAGGTTACTACTGATCTTCATGTTTTCTTAAAATAAATGTATACTATTTAGTATACATTGTCCTTACCATTATGATACATGGGCAAAAATATACAGGGCACAGAGGAAGCAGTCACTACTTGGCCCTGGACAAAAGGTCCCTCTGCCATATAAAATATGCCACCCTTCTGAATGGCACATGGTAAGTAGGGGCCCTGTAGCAGATTCTGAATTGGGGCTCAGGAGCTTCAAGTTACACCTCTGATTACAGAGCTGCAGGCACTGTACCCTGTGTGTAAGTTAGCGCTTCAACCTGATGTCTCCATTTATTCAATTATAAAATGGCCACTGATTTTCTCTGAATTGCTGTCTATAATGTACAGACATAACCCCGAAAGCCTTCATCACCATGATATTACAGGTCAGTGAAGCAGGGACATGTCTGTAATGCACAGACAGCACTCCAGAAGGAGTAAGCAGCCATTTGATCATGGAACAGAGCAGTGGAAGCAGCATGGAGGGCACAAGGTAATGCATAGTTAATTTTTTTAGCGGGATGGAGTGTCCCTTTAAGGGTAGTATAATATTCTTCCCTGGAATCAATGCTCACATATTTTTTTAATATGCCATAAATGAAGCAGGCCAAAGTTTGTTTTTTTTATAGATTTTTCTAAACAATGAAGTAGAGTACAGCCAAAAACTTCTATGAATTCCATACCACCAATCCATACCACATAGATTCTGAATAAGTACTCCCCTGAAGAGTTACATTTTTCTGATTTTCCTTCCTTAATTTAATTTGCTGTTGCTCTGTTCTAATAGAGACCTATAGAATTATAGTGGACAGTCAACCAATGGAGTGACTGGCACAGGGAAGAGACATCAGAGAAGAAGTGGGACAGAAAGATGAGACTGGCTTCTATTCAGGATGGATTGGAGATCGGGAGAGTTTAGTGAGGGGAAGACAACTAGAAATGAGTTACAATAGTCTGACCAAGAATGAACCAGGGCATAAAAGCTTTTGCTGGTTACACAGTGAGAAAAATGCAAATTCTGCATTTGTTTTTAAGGTGCAGGTGGCATGAGCATGCAAGTGACTGAAGAATGGAAGAAGGAACGTTCTGATTCAAAAATAACCCCAAGACATAGTCATGCTGCATCAGAATTCTGGTAGGGTATAAGTGTCCGATAGCTGGACGTCCAACTGGTGCGCCATTCAACTCTAAGGGGCTGCGGATGCTGCCAGAGGTTACAGTCCCAGCAGCCCCACAGCAGTGAATGGAACCGGTCACAAAAGTGCACTGCAGCTCCATTCACAAGGAGGCTTGAGGGGGACTTTCACAATTCCTTTAACTTATAACTCGGGCCTTAGGAACAGAAACTTAACTTATAACTTAAAGGGAGTCTGTCTTCAGGAAGCTTGATATCAAACCAACCACAATGCTTTGTAGGGGACATTATGTAGAGGACACCATCATTGTAGGGGACATAGGGGACATCATGTAGATGACACCATCAGTCCAATAGACGAGTTAAAATGAAAAAAGGTAATGGCAATCTAGGCTCAAGGGCAATTGGGGGGGTGGGGAAGACAGCTCCTTAAGGATCACTTTGCTGTTCCAGCTTCTGACACTGTCCTGTTACCCGTTGGTTTCTACTTCTTGGTGTCTCTCAATGCATAGGTTATGCAAACTCAATCACTGGTTGAGGTGCGTCAACACGGCGACCAGTGATTGGCTGAATGTGAATTTTCAGGCATTTCCTGCATCGTATCAGCGACTAATGTGGTAGTGTCAGAATCAGACCAGAGCAGGGACTGATGAGGGCGAGTATCACCCCATTTTGAGCTATAAAGCCCCTTTCATTACACATGGAACTTTCATCAGATGCTGTATGAAAGAGATATTTATGACATTGATTCTAGGGTTTTTATGAAGGTACCATTCAGTAGCCAACTGAGTACCTATGGCTTAAAGAGGACCTTTCACCACCTCCAACAAGTCCAGCTATTTACACCAATTAACAGGTGCCACTCCACTGATTCTGATACAGTTGGTATTTTTTTCTCTAGCTGCCACCATTCCAGAGAAATCAATGCTGTTATTTGTGGTTCCTGATTTGCTATTTAGGCTCTGTATTGTCAGGAGAGCGGTGCCAAGCAGGACAAGGCAAGGGGTGTGATTCTGAGCCCTGACACTGATTCTGATCCTCTGATTGTAGCTCTGAATCACATCCCCCCTGCCTGACACCGCCCTTCAGAAATTACAGAGCTTAAATAGCACATTAGGCACCAAAACTAATTGCTCTTGTTGCTCAAGAATGGTGGGGGGGGGTAGAGACAAAATTCCAACTGTGCTGGAATCAGTGGAGAACAAACGAATTGGTGGAAGTGGTGAAAAGTCCTCTTTAACAGCATGGAGCTGCAGGGACGTGGTGTGCCTTCATAAAGTTTTCAGGCATATGGCACTGCTATGCAAAAAAACTCCAAACTGAATCAACTGAGTAAACTGCTGCATTAAATAACCTGTAGCAATTGTCGTCAATGGACAATAATAATTACCATCTTATCTGACATTATTCTGAAATATTACAAAGTTGTGTTCTCACATAAGTCAAAACCTCAAATGAAATCAGAAGTCTTCATCGCAGTCAGCAATGGAGTGAATGGTTTCCTAATGTCGGGCTCCAAACAATTGCAATCAACCTAACAATCTTACTAAAATTCAGCTCTTTTGCGAGCAGTAGCATAGAAAGCCTGCCTTGGCTATAAATGAGTTATCTAATCTTTATTATCATTATTCCACATGCTTGGTAATAAAATCAGCACACCACCAAGCTTTGTTTACCAACACAGCAGTCTGTGCCCTCTGGATGAGCCTCAGTGTGACCGCTGTCTTGCAGTCAGACTCCTGAGCTGGTCACTGACACAGTGGAAATGACAGCTGGCATGTGAATCTGATGAGATCACTCATTCATGTAAAAGTGTAAGCACTGAGCAGATGGTAAACCAAAAAATGAAACACAAAATCATAGATTACCAGAATAAACTAGAGCAGTTGCACAAAATAGTTTTCATGTTATCAAAAAATAAACACTTTACTTTGAGGAAAAATATCACTTGAATGGAGAAGCCCCTGTGAAAGAACATGATGTAAACCTCACCCCATAGGAACTGACACCCCATAACAGGGACAGTTTCCTGTGGACAACTTCATCATACGCAATCTATACATATGATGAAGTCGTCTGATTTTCTTCGATAAGTGGTAGTCTGTGCATTGTACATTTATCACCCCTGCCCTTTGGTGCCCTGGGTTGATAAATGAAGATGAAGAACATTTATGATACAGAGAAGAAAATTATACTTTCAATGGCAAAAATCGTTGGTCAGCAGCATACTGTAGGTGAGCATTGTGGCATAAGAAGGGACGCAATTACTGTGTGGGGGCACTGATATGGGAAGCTTGCAAGCACAGACATATGAACAACTCTTCAAGATTGTTCATATGAGTCCAGACAAGGAAAGGGAAATGTAAATTCTGCTAAAATGTACGGATGGGACATAGCTGGTGGTCATAAGGAGAAATTGCATAGACGGCCAAAGCTGAGCTTTTGCACCAGGGCCCGTGAGCCATAGTTACACCTCAGATTGCAACTAATCACAAATCTGGACATCGACTCCATGTGAATGACTCTTTTTTCCTCAAAACTTTTGCCTCAGTTGTGTTGATCATGAATTAGGGTATTGGAGGCTGTTTTGGTAAGAATTTGGTAAGAAGTTTGCCTGGCGCTATATGGGGAGGCACTGTTGCTGATAATTAATCTGGGTAGTGGTGGCTGACATGGTTAAGATGGCCTTTTGTGGCTGGTTAATTTAGTTTACGTTGGATTGTGACTGGCATTGTTAAAGTGAAGTTTTGCAATATACACCTCAGCCGATATAGAATGTCTTTAGTGTATTTAATTTATGAGTCAATCAAAACTTTATAACATTATATAATAATAAAAATATCAGAAAGACTATATCTATGCACATACTGTACACAATAGCACAGTGTAAAATGCATGCCCCCAGAAAAAGAACAACACAAATTATCCCATGAACTCAATATTCTTTGAGCGTCCTGCTTGTGACTATGAGCTACACCAGATCTCGTCATATCAGGAACAGACATAGTCCTACCACATTCCAGAAGGGAACACTACACGCTGCTGCTGACATTTTCTACTCATGTCTCTAAAGGTCATATATAGGTCATTTATGAAAATGTAGTCCTGTACTTTCACACAAGTGTCACATTAAAAATATATGGATGATGCAGCAGCCTGCATCTTGTAATAAATAAGGCATACCTGACAAATAGACACATAGAGGGGTTCTCCAACCCCTAATAAATCGTGTCAAATGGGTTCAAAATGTAAGAAAAAGTCTACCATACCTACTCTTTAAATTCATCTCTATCCCCCTGCTGCTTTCTGTTTTCCTTGCAATGTGATGGTGTATGGTCAGTTGTAATATTTGTTACACAATCTCCTGGATACTTCTGACATCACTGCTCAGTGATACAAGGCTCACACTAGCATTGGCCTATCCATTCTTCTGGTCCATTGCCCGATATGTAGCTTGATGGACCCCATTAACTTTTACTTTTTCATTTTGAATGCACCAAATGCAGACTCCAATGCAGATAGGATGTAGCCTCATGTTGTCATTGTGTAATGACAGTGTAGCAATTCCTACACTGATTCCTAACTGGCAAGTAATTGCGGAGCTCTATTCTCATGGCCAGCTCAATATAGTAAAGTAAATCTGGTAATCCCCCTATTGGCACTGTCCAGGTGAAGCTGTGTGGGCAAGTAGAGCTTTGCAGGTCTGGTGAAACCATAAAGTCTATACTTTAGACACAATTCTAGAAGTTTTCTCTGTAACACAGGTAATGAAAACTTAAAGAGGAACTTTCATGTTCTCATCAATGTGCAATATTATGAATCACTAGAAAACTGAATTCAAGTGCGTTGAATTCAGCGCACTGTCGGCTTTCCCCGTATGTGCCCTGGTGCTGGAGATATCGGTACGTTAATTTCGGCACCAATATCTCCCCACTGTTAGAAGGGTGGGCCTTACAGCCTAGCGTCATTGCTCCTTCTGACAGTACAATGACGCTAGGCTGTAAGGCCCGTCCTTCTGACAGTGGGGAGATATCGTTGCCGAAATTAACAGCACCAATATCTCCAGCACCAGGGCACATACTGGGAAAGCGCACTGTCGGCTTTCTAACATTATATAATACCTCACATTGATGAGGACATGAAAGGTCCTCTTTAAGAGATTCTGAAGATACAGATAGCACACACAATGTTAAACTGAGTACAAAAAAAAATCAGCTATAGCTATACTTAAAGAAAACAATATCAAACCAAACATAGAGCATTGCAGGGACAATATGCTGAGTACCATTATACATACAAATGCACTATTTTTCTGAAAAAGTCATTCAGTCGTTCGAACCTGAATACAAAGCCCTGGCACGCCCATTGCACTTGAGCCTTATTTCCATATTCCTAAAAACATGTTTTTCAAGGAAATGTTGCATGTACTAGACTATCTAAAGGTGATGGTGTGCAGCATAATGTCTCATACAATGCAGTGTGGCTGGTTTGATATTGAATTTCCTAGTGATAGACTCCCTTTAAATAAAACCTGAACCATTGCGCCACAAATAATAATAAGTATATAATTAGAGCGCAATCTTTCATCAGAACTCACAGCTCCCATTGCTTAAGCCTGAAATGTATTCTGTCATGTGTGATGAACATTATGGAGGAGAAGATAATAGTGTTAGTTTTCACATCCTTCTTATACGATAAGCAGGTGTCTCAGACACAGCAATCCTGGAATCTCTTCTAGACACCTTCTTATCTAGTAAGAGGATACTGACTCCTAACCCTATTAAGTCATAGTACAGCAGAGCTGCACTAAAATGCTACACTGTGCCAAGTGTATGGCAGACGGGTGCTATACTGTATGTATTTTTCAATTAAACAGAAAGGATCTTATTTATAAGTAACTATTCCAACCAAAAGTGTTAATTGGCACAACCAATCAGATTTCATCGTCTATTTTTGAGTATAGGTTTGTCTGGGTAACACATAGTTTGTTTTGTATTTTTTTTTTTTTATGTATAAGGCCAAAGGGCTTTTTTATTGAGGAGTTAAAATGTATTAGAGTGTAAGTACTGATTTACCAATGGGTAACAAACAACTCTCCCAAAGAAATCCAATACAAATGTGACTATAGGAAGGAATTTTTATTAGTTGTTCTAGCATAGTGTCAAAGATGGTTGACAAACATCTTGATTGAAATTTGGAAGACTAGGGGCTGTTAAAAGATAGATTGCACTAAGTAAGTTAAAAAGTACACTAAACAGCAAAGCTTTATTTGCTATTCAGATCCCAAGTATGTTTGTGTCACTGCTCAGCAAAAGAGGCAGCAGAAAGTGGGTATAATTCCTTTAAATGTGGAGAATAACATAGGATGTGGTCAGGTGTAATCAAGAAGGCAATTTATCTTTTTTTTCAGGAATGATTACAAATGACAAAATCTGATCCCATGGTTAGCACGAAATTTATGGATTTAGTGTAATTTTTTTGTTTAACATGGGCATACAGAGAAGAGGAATTTGACGTGGCATTCCGCCTCAGATTGCCCTAAATTTTGTGTCCCTGGTCTTTCCCACAGCTTTTACTCGCTGATAGCCTTAGATGAATGGGGCTAATAGCACAGTTACTCGTGCCGTGGGTGCTGCAGCTGAACCAACCACTGAATCTGTGGCATAATTAAGCCGGATGGTTCATTTTTCAGCATCCTGAAAAAGACAGCATTCAGCACTGCCTCCGATTGAAAATGATGGGAGTCAGAATCCAGACAGAACTATGAGCTGATTTTGAGGCAGATTCTGCTCCAAATTATGCTGTACGAACCAATCCTTATATGTAAAACATATTGCTGACATTTGATTCTACCTGTGTCCATAAATAAGGTGCCGACAGAACCTTTAAGGCAGTACACAGAGGCTGTGTGCATAAAGCCCTAAATAAATGCATTTGCATTATTTTCTACTCATATTATTAAATTAACTTGGGGTGGAGGAAAGGAAAGGTTTCGTCTTTGGAGCAAATTAGTTCATGCCTTGTGGATTACTTGCCTCCTTCTGGATCAATAGGGGGAAACTATTTTTTAAAGTTTAGACATAATCCTTCTCTGCACACACATCCTTTCTCTTCCCATGGTTGAACTATATGGATGTACTGTATGTCATTCTTTCCCCAATGTCCTTACTTTGTAATAAAGTGACACTCAATACTCCTACTCACCTCAATTAACTAGTAGCTTTTATGTATAACTTCTAAATCATTTCTTATATGAAACAGAAATATTTTTTTTATTTGCCCAGAGCAACCAGTCTATATATCACCTTTTCAGAACAGTTTACAACATTATTGTATTTTGTGGACAACTGCCACTTTTTCCTAAATCTAAGTAGCTTTTCTACAACAGTTACAAATGGGTCCACCCTTACTTTAGCTTCAGTTTCACTTAATTCTCCAATTTTACATGAAACCAATCCAATAAAACATCACAACAATCTAGCAAAACCTTTAAATGGCTGAAGTTTACAACACGGTCACTGGGTGGCTACATATAGATACATATCACTCTGAAATACAATATCACAAAACAATATTGTCTTGAAAAGCTAATCATCTCATCACACACACACATATATACAGTGCCTTGCAAAGTATTCGGCCCCCTTGAACTTTTCAACCTTTTGCCACATTTCAGGCTTCAAACATAAGGATATAAAATTTTAATTTTTTTGGTGAAGAATCAACAACAAGTGGGACACAGTCGTGAAGTGGAACAAATTTATTGGATATTTTAAACTTTTGTAAAAAATAAAAAACTGAAAAGTGGGGCGTGCCAAATTATTCGGCCCCCTTAAATTAATACTTTGTAGCGCCACCTTTTTCTGTGATTACAGCTGCAAGTCGCTTGGGGTATGTCTCTATCAGTTTTGCACATCGAGAGACTGAAATTCTTGCCCATTCTTCCTTGGAAAACAGCTGGAGCTCAGTGAGGTTGGATGGAGAGCGTTTGTGAACAGCAGTTTTCAGCTCTTTCCACAGATTCTCGATTGGATTCAGGTCTGGACTTTGACTTGGCCATTCTAACACCTGGATACGTTTATTTGTGAACCATTCCATTGTAGATTTTGCTTTATGTTTGGGATCATTGTCTTGTTGGAAGATAAATCTCCGTCCCAGTCTCAGGTCTTTTGCAGACTCCAACAGGTTTTCTTCCAGAATGGTCCTGTATTTGGCTCCATCCATCAATTTTAACCATCTTCCCTGTCCCAGCTGAAGAAAAGTAGGCCCAAACCATGATGCTGCCACCACCCTGCTTGACAGTGGGGATGGTGTGTTCAGGGTGATGAGCTGTGTTGCTTTTACGCCAAACATATCGTTTTGCATTATGGCCAAACAGTTCGATTTTGGTTTCATCTGACCAGAGCACCTTCTTCCACATGTTTGGTGTGTTTCCCAGGTGGCTTGTGGCAAACTTTAAACGAGACTTTTTATGGATATCTTTGAGAAATGGCTTTCTTCTTGCCACTCTTCCATAAAGGCCAGACTTGTGCAGTGTACGACTGATTGTTGTCCTATGGACAGACTCTCCCACCTCAGCTGTAGATCTCTGCAGTTCATCCAGTGATCATGGGCCTCTTGGCTGCATCTCTGATCAGTCTTCTCCTTGTTTGAGATGAAAGTTTAGAGGGACAGCCAGGTCTTGGTAGATTTGCAGTAGTCTGATACTCCTTCCATTTCAATATGATCGCTTGCACAGTGCTCCTTGGGATGTTTAAAGTTTGGGAAATCTTTTTGTATCCAAAACCGGCTTTAAACTTCTCTACAACAGTATCATGGACCTGCCTGGTGTGTTCCTTGGTCTTCATTAGGCTCTCTGTGCTTTAAACAGAACCCTGAGACTATCACAGAGCATGTGCATTTATACGGAGACTTGATTACACACAGGTGGATTATATTTATCATCATCAGTCATTTAGGACAACATTAGATCATTCAGAGATCCTCACTGAACTTCTGGAGTGAGTTTGCTGCACTGAAAGTAAAGGGGCCAAATAATATTGCACGCCCCACTTTTCAGTTTTTTATTTTTCACAAAAGTTTAAAATAACCAATAAATTTCGTTCCACTTCACAATTGTGTCCCACTTGTTGTTGATTCTTCACCAAAAAATTAAAATTTTATATCCTTATGTTTGAAGCCTGAAATGTGGCAAAAGGTTGAAAAGTTCAAGGGGGCCGAACACTTTCGCAAGGCACTGTATACCTATATCTATAGCTAATTATCTATCTATCTATCTATCTATCTATCTATCTATCTATCTATATATCTGTAGACATGCTCATCCATGTAGAAAGGTAAGGAAGGACACATCTTTTCTAGGTCATCCTCTCTCAAACACCTATAATTTGATATTTTTATGTAATGTCTAATTTGATTACATAGATGAATAATGCCATAGCATTATGTCTTAAATGAAAAACTCCTGTCTAAAATAAAATGTGTTGATGAGACAATAAAACCTGACCAAGCAATCGTGTGCTTTTTGGCTTAGTATAGACAGTTTGTATATTTAGCTCTTTGCATGTTTTGCTCTTAAACCTTTATTACAAATACCATTTCTTTAATAAAAACTGCAATGTTAATAATTCTCAAAATATCTCAGACATAGTACTCTTCGGTAAGCATAAATGTAGAAATGTGCAAGGGCAGACAAATCATTTATTGGAGCAAATCACTCAACTCCAGCTCGAATAAAGTGGAAGAAGCCAAGAGTTTGTGGTCATACCTGTGCTTAAAATAAGTACATAGTCCCAATACAATTAGGGCATTGATGGAGAAAGCTGTACATGCTGTAAATGCAAAATTGTTGTATTTTTCATGAAGAATACGATACAACTTTCCCCAACACTTTTAAATCTAAAATCCCTAGGAAGAAAAGAAACCAGTTGCATCAGAAGTTTCAATTTCCTGAATTAAACCCACCAAATTCTGACTTTGTTTTCAGACAACTTGCTGCCATTGCTACCGTGCTTGTGTAACAGTTCATCTGAAACATGTCTTTTTTTATTAAGACAATATACAATAAACAACTAGAAAGTATTCTGCTTATTCATCTCATTGATGCTTGTCCTGTACATCTATGAGTCAATGGCCACCATGAACTACTAAAATTATATGTGTCCGTCCTATCCTTCTTTCTTGGCTGAATATATCCCAAGATAACCACGTTTTACAAAAAAAAAAGATGATTTTGCAATGCTATGCCACAAGATGTCCATCCTATATGTGTCTCTTTGTGGCCACCCAGTGGTTGAGTTGTCAGTTGTAGCCTGTGACGGGTTTTGCTATCCTATCACTATATTGTATTGAATTTGTTTCCTGAGCACCTGAGTCCTTAACCAAATGTGAGCTAAGGTAATGCTGACCAGATTAGGATTCCACCAAGCAAAATTGTCTGGGGTGCCAAGAGTCATTGGTTCATTGCTACCGAAGCTGCATTCTAAAATAACTTGTCTCCAGCGAGACAGGCCTTTCAATTAAAACAGATATATGGTACAGTATATACACACACACAACAGGACACTGGTAGACACTGTCATAGCTGAATTATTTATTAGCATAAAGAAATACTTCAGAGTCTCTTTTCTTCCCTGTCATTGAATAATATCTTCTTCTATAAAGTATATGATAATTAGCTTGACAAGCCATACAACGTCTGACAGATGTGACAAAAGATCCACACATCCTCGAGGAAATTATATATATAGGTTCAAAGATTTGTTGCTGCCTTCATGACTGGAACAATGGAGATTTCAACCAGATAGGCCAATCCCTATGATTTTACTCTCAGCATCACTGGTGCCAATACAGAGTAGCAGACTGTCGACTATTGCTTAGCCACAATCCAAGCTTTTAAAGATGCCAAAGACAGAGGCAAAAACATACAACAAAAAGATTCTACTTAATCATCCTACAAATGTAAAATGAGAGAAACATCTACAAACAGAACCACAACACAGCAATTTGATTTCATTGCTCCAGTTAGCTAAATTCCCATTAAATGATAAACATCTTTCTGTTTAGCGCAAAATGTGTTCTTTTCATACAAGCGGATCTTTATTAGACTAACACAAGAGTATCTTCCCAGCTGACCTACTTTTAGCTTATCTTTCTACTCATACTTTATCCAAGTGAAGTCTACTGCTGATCTTAAAGTAGCAGTGATAGATCTTTTATGTGCAATCCACAATAAATCTACCACAAAGAAAAAAAAATACTGAATAAGAAGAAAAAAAGTCACTGTGTAAAGATCTGTGTTTGTGTGTAATATGATACAGACTTGAAGAACACTTGTATAGAAGGATATTGGATAAATAATTGGCATTGCAAATCAGATTTTAGCTACTGTGGAACCTCAAGTCCCAAGGGGACCTATTGGGCACTGGTATAGTAGAATATTACAACCCAAGTGATGGGGGGTTGGATCAATGGCAGATAATTAAAATGGGATTTCATTTTAGGAATTAACTCAAAATTTGTGAGTCTCTGCACATTATATTAGCATTTGATCCCAAAAATATTAGAAATTGTGCTTAAAGGTGAGACCCTATTTACCCATATCCATCCTTATAGTTGGGTATATGGATGTAAGACATACATTGATATCTACGGAGGTGATAGAAAAACATTGCTTTATTATATACTCATAGATCATACAATGCTCAGCCACAAGATTACAGGGGTAGGGTACCAAAAACTTATAACAGTGGCAGCATTTATTAAGTGTAAAATCAGAACAGCTCCTTTATTGGTTCTAGCACATGAAATAATTGCTGTTTTGTGTAATATTTCTATTACAGCTAATGGATGCTGCCACTGCTTCTACTTCTTGGCAACTATAGCCCTACTGGGATTCAGAGGTGTGTGGTTGTTTTGTATTTACATCCACTTAATTTATTACAATTAATTTAGAGAGTATGTTGTAGACATTCTATTTGTACTGTGCAGGGGTGGGATACGTTAGGCAACAAGTGAATAGTCACTTAATGCAGTAGATATTTTGGTAGCTGGAAAATTGTCAGGCAAAATTGTGAAGGCTTTACAATTAGGTAATAGCATCTCCGAACTGTAATTGTAGTACCTACCAAAGTGATCCAAGGAAAGATAATGGGGGAAATGGCGACAGAGTCAGGCCAAGACTTACTGGGTGGCTCAATCCTACAGAAGAGCTACTGTAGCACAAATTGCTGTAAAAGTCAAAAACACACTTTCACAAAATGTATTTTTTGCCCCATTAGAAAGGTATAAGATGTAAATTGAAGTGAACTGTGATCAGCGTAAGTGTAAAGTTGAATATTCTACTGAAGCTATTACAAAGCTATAATCATAAATGCTCATGAACATGACCTTATTCAACCTCCAAGCTGTATGTAACTATATTAGAATGACTATAGATCTGTATGGTCTGTACTGTATATCAAATGCCTCCAATTTCACACCACACAGAGATTTGTGGCATGCTCTGGCAGATCCTGTATCACAGAGGTTTTTGTTCCTAGAATACATTTATAATACAATGCCGCACAGAGCACCTTACAGTGGCACAAAGTAACCACAGCTCCATACTACAGAACTGCACCTATACACAGGTTTACCATGTGCATAAGACCTTGTACCTATAGGTGACTAAATACATCAAGCTATTTTAGTTTCAATAATTTTTATTTGGGTTTCAAAATACAAGTAAGAAACAATTATTGACATACATCGCTGTGTACCGTCTGATATAAAGTTGTACAGGGTATATTCTTTGAATTGTACATCAATAAGACAGAAGATAAAGATTTATTACATAATAAACAATAACAATAACATCAGGGCACTTTTCTAGGGTTGGCGTGCGACATTCCAGAAACGATCTTCTCCCAATATTTCCTCCCGCTTCCGTTTCCCACCTCTCTACACCCTCTTTGAGTTCCAAAATCAGATTTTATATAATTCCGTGGTTCTCAATTATGCTGCAAATCGAGAGTTAGTCCACGCGTCCCATACATTCTCAAAGCTATGATAGGAGTCATTTCCCAACGCAATTACCCTCTCGTATACATACGTATTATTAATAGTGAGCAACAAGGTGGAGTCGGACGGAGGGGTCACTGATCTCCATCTCTGCACCAACAACAATTTGGCTATAGTTAATATTTTGCACAGGAGTTTTTTATATTTGTTCAGGTCCTCGGGAATTCCAATTAATAGGATGGCCAGAGGTGAGGTATAGGGGAGGTGGAAATTAAATATTTCTGATAGCATGTCAAAGACCCTATTCCAATATCCATGAATTATGGGGCATTCTCCCAAGATATGGAGAAGAGTCCCTCTCCCTCCACATCCTCTCCAGCAATTCCCAGAAATAGAAGGGTATATCATTTGTAAAGTGGATGGAGTTCGGTACCACCTTAAGGTAATTTTCATGGCTGTTTCTATGTGAGTGCTACATTTTAAGGATGAGTGACTTAATTTAATTGCTTGTTCCCATTCGTCCGAAGTAATGGCTCTTCCCAGATCTCGCTCCCAACAACGGAATGGAGTAGATCTAGTAAAGGTTGACATTAATGTAATGCCTCTCACCTTGGAACATTCCTGTACATGTTGTATTTGTATTTGTATCTGCTTATCTTATCTTTGCTGCTGTAACACACTGAATTTCCCCACTGTGGGACTATTAAAGGACTATTATTATTATTATTATTATTATTCCATCCATTTTATCGTACAGAAACCTTAATCCCCTCATCTTAGTCGACAACCAGGTGAATATAGTATTGCTGTGGGGTAATTTCGATATCGGGTTCTTAGCTGCAAAGTGCCTTATTTGAGAGTATTTGAGGAAGTCGCCACAGTGAATTCCATATTTCTCTATTAAATCTGTAAACGATAGAAATTGTTTGGAATCGGACTGTAAATGGGAGATTTGTGTAATCCCCTTCAATTCCCACTCCGAAATTACCAGGTCTTCTATTACCCAGGCCATCAGAGACAAAGGCATCTCTGAGACATTGAAGTGATTCTTAGAGTTTGCTTTCCCGTGAATTAGTTTCCATGCGATCAGGGCTGCGCGCATGACTGGGGATAAGGACTCAGGTATAGGAGTGTTCCAAAAGGGCGCCCACAAGGTATCCGCCAATTTTAAGGGATATATAAATGATTGTTCTATATGAATCCAAGGAACCGAGGTATCAGCTTATCTCCATCTAACACATTGTATAACTAATGATGCTATGTAGTAATTCCTTACCACCGGTACTCCCAGTCCTCACGCCTTTTTTTGTTTAAATAGGAAGCTTTTATTGACTCTGGGTCTCTTTCCATTCCATATGTATTTTGAGATCATCCTTTGCATGGTTTCGAAAAACGAAACTGGGAAGGATATTGGGAGTGTGCGAAACAGGTACAGGAGTCTAGGCAATAGTAACATCTTAAAGGCCGCGACCCGTCCTATCCAAGACACATCTACTTTGGACATTCGCTCCTTCTCATCCTGCAATACTTTTAGCATGGGTGTATAATTATTTCTATATAGGGCCCCCGATGAGGGTGTCACCTGTATTCCCAGATACTGAACGCCATCGCTCCTCCAGTCAAAGTCATATGTCGACTGCAGGGATTGAAGCAAAGAGGGAGGGATATGTAAAGGTAAGGCCTGTGATTTGGCCATGTTTAGTTTATAAAACGATAAGTGTCCAAAATTGGCAATAATCTTCATAAGTCGGGGAATAGATTCTTGCGGTTTGGACAGAGTAAGAATAATATCATCTGCATATAATGATATAAGATGAGTTTTGTCTCTTATGTCAATGCCACCCACCTCTGGATCCAGTCTAAGTGTTTGGGCCAGTGGTTCCATTGAGAGAACAAATATCAACGGCAACAGGGGGCACCCCTGCCTAGTCCCATTCGTTATTAAAAAGGGGTCTGACACTACCCCATTAGTGAATACTCTTGCCGATGGTGCCGAGTACAGCACCTCAATTGCTCTTAAAATAGCTCCAGCGAACCCCATGCTCCTAAGTACCAAGAAAGCATACGACCAGCAAATGCGGTCGAACGCCTTCTCGGCGTCCAATGCGAGAATCACCGCCTCCATCTTTTTAGAATTAATGTGATGAATAATATTCAATATACGTCTAGTATTATCATATGATTGTCTCCCTTTCACGAATCCCACTTAGTCATGATTTATTAGACTCGGAAGACAAGCTGCTACTCTATTTGCTATGATTTTGGCGTAAATTTTTAAGTCCGAGTTTAGTAGGGATATTGGTCGAAAGTTTTGGGGGCTGGTGGCAGGCTTGCCCGGCTTAGGCAGCGTCACCACCAGAGCCTCCTGATTTTCCCTCGGAATAGTGCCAGAATCTACCACCGCTGTTAAAAAGGACAACAGCGGGTTTAGCAGAATAGGAGAAAACTTTTTGTAATATTCATTAGTAAGGCCATCTGGGCCCGGGGACTTTCGAGGTGGCAGCGACTTGATTACAGACAGCAACTCTGATGGTGTGATGGGCTCATTCAAAGAGTCCAGTTGCGCTTCTGTGAGTGTGGGTAGTTGAGTACTAGCAAGAAAATGGGCTATGTCATGTTTCGCCGGGGATATCACAGAGGAGTCCTCTCTAATATTGTATAAGCCTTCATAGAAGGTTTTAAAGGCATTAGCGATGCCAGTAGGATCATAGATTTTGTATGCGCCTTCTATATTCTGAAGAAACGGAATTTTAGACTTTGCATGTTTTTGTTTAAGCTTGGCCGCTAAAAGCTTACCTACCTTATTAGATTGGGAATAATAAGTCGCTTTCATCCTTTTCAAATTTTTCTCATATTTAAACAGTAGACAGGCTGTCAGTTGGTGGCGTAATGTCACCAACTTTGCCGCATTGGAGGGGGAAGGTGATTTTTTGTTACTATTATCGATAGATTTTATTTGGTGCAATAGTCGATCAATTTCTGCTAATCTATTTTTCTTTTCTATGTGTCCCAAGCGGATAAATGTTCCTCTTATAAACGCTTTATGGGAGTTCCACAATATGTCAGGGCTAGAAGCAGAGGGAGCATTGATCAGAAAGAATTCCTTCAAATCATTCTCCAAAATTGTTTTATATTTTGGCTGTGACATTAAGAATTAATTGCACCTCCACACGTACGCTCTAGGACATTCATATTTTTCCCTTAGAGTCAGGGTTGTTGCTGCGTGATCTGACCACGTTATCTGTGAAATATCTGACTGCACGACAAGGGGAATACTAGCTTGTTCTACTAAAAATAAATCTATTCGTGAATAGCTATTATGTACAGTAGAGTAGCAGGTGTAATCTTTTTCGGTATTATGGAGGATGCGCCAAACATCAAATAAATCGCGGCGCCATATAGCTTGCGAAAATGAAGGATGACGTGTCGTTATGCCAGAAGTAGTATCTACCACTGGGTCTGGAGCCATGTTAAAGTCTCCCATTAATACTAAGCATCCTTGCTTTCTTCGTTCCACTGCTCTCATGAGTCTTCCCAAGAATGACACCTGTCTTTTGTTTGGGGCGTATACCGATACCAGCGTGTAAATGACATTATTAAGAATACAGACTAATATGACAAATCGCCCTCCAGGGTCAGCATAATGTGACACCATCTGAAATGCTACTGAATCGTTGATCCCAATTAGTGTTCCCCTGCGCTTGGAGGAGCAGTGAGCGTGAAATATATGTGGGTACGATGAATGTCTGATGCGAGTGGCATCCACCTCCAAAAGATGTGTTTCCTGAACTGCGAGAATGTCACAACCCTGAACTCGGGCCTCTCGTCACAAATTGGCTCTCTTTTGAGGGGAGTTCAGACCTCTGACATTCATAGACATAATTTTAAGTACCATACTTTACTGTTGGAAATGCTTCAAAGATCTTACCATGACCACCCGCATCGGAAGTTACCAGTAGTCGTAAGAAACAGAATCGTCTCCGCCTAATGTAGTCGCGTCGCCCCTTGTGCCAGAAACAAGAAGAAAACAAACTATGGAAGCAATGAAACCAGTGGTTAAGCCACCTAAACAAAACAGAGGAAAGAAGTGTAGTACAGCGGACCAGCGGCTGTTGTGATCTTGGGGGGATAAGTTCAGCAATCGTGGACATACGAAATCCATTTTAAGGTGAGTCTCTAGCTGTGTAGCCCTTTCGGTGGACGTCTTGGAGTTTTCGTTCGGTGCCAGCCATCAGACACGGGGTCAGGTGGTGGTTTGGGTGATGGTTCAACGATAGGAATGTCCCATTTATTTAGCAATTTTTTGCCGTCTTCCGGAGATTTAATAACATACGTGAGGTTGTCCCGGGATAAAATCACTCGTACTGGAAATCCCCATTTATATAGGATGTTATGTTGGCGTAAAGCTGTAGTAATAGGGATGAATTGCCTTCTCAATTGTATTGTTGCGGCCGAAAGATCGGAGTATATGGAAATTTTGTGGTAGGGGTCAGGTAAACGGCCGTTTTTTCGTGAGGTCAGCAGTACCATCTCTTTAGTGCGGTAAAAGTGGATCTTTGCTAAGACATCTCTGGGTACGGCTTCATCCAGGTGTGAAGGCCTTGGGACTCTGTGCGCTCTATCAATAGTTAAATCCATTGTCGAGATATTTGGTACTAGCATGCGTATCAGGTCTTGGAGGAAAGCAGTTAGATTACTCGCAGGTACGGACTCTGGAATCCCTCTAAACTTCAGATTGTTGCGCCGCGAGCGATCCTCCAGGTCTGCTACTTTAGCTTTTAGAAACGACACATCTTTTTCCACCTCATAGTGAGCATCTATAAGAGCATTGTGCGATGCAGCAAATTCCGCCATTTTAGATTCCACATGAACAGTGCGCTTCTGCAATTCTCGAAGGTCTCTATCTAGCGGTTTAACCATTAAAGACATAACTGTCGTCAGTGATTTGCAGAAGGCGATGAGCATATTTTTCATGGAGGCCTCAGTAAGTAAGCTTTCAGTTGCTGGAATATCTGCAAAAAAATCGGTGGATGGCAGTATGTGCTGTGTTGCATCACTCACCTCCCCTTCTGGAGCTTCGGTGTTCTGGAGCCTGGGTTTCTGTTTGACCGGGCTAGCGGTGGGTGAGTGAGGCGTCTGTGCGTTGTTTAGGCCTGTAGGCCCGCCGGGGAGAAGGCCCCGGTGCCTCTGTACCCCCGCGCTCTAACAGCTGCGGTATTGATGGCGCTGAAAGAGTTCTCCGCTGCGCGGAGAGGGTTAGCGCTTCCTCCGGAGGGTCTCTAGATGGAGTTGAGGCCCCGGAGATCGTGTCGGAGCGCGAGCCGGCGCCATTTTGGTCCTCTCCTCCGCCATGGGGGAAATAAAAATAAGATATTTTCTGCGGCTTCACCGCAGATTTTCTCTTCCGCGGCATCCCTGGAGGTAGGAAACGTTCCTATTGCTATATGGGTTAGTGTAATCCACGGGCACGTCGTTTTGTTGGCCGCTATCGGAGACTCAGGCCTGGAGCTATGTAATTATGCGGCCATTCCGTCCCACAGTCAGGCTCCGCCCCCCCACATCAAGCTATTTTGACTATTCTTGTGAAAGGCTGTTGCTGTGAATATTTTTCTAAAACATTTGATCAAGGCTTAGATATGTTATTCAGGCTGGTAAAAATGCTAGTCCATATGCTACACCCTTCTGCTCAGCATCACTTTTTTTCCATCCATAGCATGGCAGTGACAGAGGTGTTGGAATACTAAATACACTATCAATTACTAGATTTTTCACATACAGGTTATAATATATTGTATTGAGAAAAAAAAAATAGAGAAACTTCAAGAAGTCAAAACCAGTCCTAAGGATTAGGAGAACAACTATTGAAAGTCATTGTGTTATACTAGCCTGGATGAGTTATGAACTAGGGATGTGCCTGGGTATATACAGTAGTTGCATCAAGTCTTTATTTATTTAGTTGGTATGTTCAGAAATAATCTTTGTTTTAAAGTTATATCAGACAGTTCTCCATAGATCCGTGCTGTGGAAACCTTCACAAAAGGCCGTATTCAGTTTCATTAGTTTCCATATTCAGTACAGGCATTCTTGGTCCAGGACTGGTTGCTAAATGTACAGTTAATTCCCCCATACTCACAAAAGACAAGTTGGCCAATCCTGCTGACAACATCATGATACCTATACAGTAACAAGATAAGAAACAACAATCCAACCAATCACAGTAAAATACCAAGTAAAGTCTCAAAATATAATGACAAAAACAATAAACTGGGTGGGACGTCCACAATTAAAGTGCTTTTATGAAAAGAAAAAGGAGTCCATCCAATGAATATACAAAAATAATTAAACTTTATTAGGTATACATTATAATAAGATTAAAAATATGAGGACCACAGTGTATCACATATGTATGGGTACAGGAGGGTCAAAGTAAAAGTGTAAATATTGCTATGGAAAGGATAAGCATATGGTTGAAATGTATACTGCAGAATTATTTTGGAATAAAAAACACTGTAAATACCTGTGTCAAATACAGTCAGGACTAAACTGAAAAGTCAGTGTTTTTAGTACATGTAAATCACGTTCACACACTGGTTAGATATATGTATTTTTTATTTTTATATAACTAATTTAATATCAGATGTTTAGTTAGACATGTTAGCTCTTTATCAAGTATAAAAGGTGGCCACACATAAGTCTAAAGTTGATCAAAATTAGCAAATTCAATCAAAATGATCATTTGTTGAGTGACATTTAACAACAAACAATTATTTTAACCAAACGTCTCATCTGCCGAAAAGTCAGCCATGTTTAAAATATTTGTCCAATAGTCGCTAGTCCATGGACGATCTTTCCATGAAAAATATCTAACCAGACAGATGTTTCGTCCATCATCCAGTGTCAATGAAAACCTATCCAAAAAAAAGCATAGAAATGATGCACATGTAATGGCCAATATGGACTGAACTGTATATTGTGTCAGTGTAACAATCATTTACCAGACAATCGTTTGTTCCACCATCAGCCTACTGTACTTCTATCTACGGTAATGTGTATGGCCACCTTAAAAGAGGTTTGAGTACCACTATATCTGTGAAAGAGTTCAACAACCAGAGGGACATCCTACAGCCTTATCCCTTGTAGGCCACTCTAATACCACCAGATAGTAGTTAAAGATTAATGACAATTCATGGCATTGACGCATTTAATTCATGTTCTAGTTATTTCAGGAGTGTTCTCTTTTTAGAACGGAATGACATTGCGGCTACTGAAGAGTCAGCTGGTTTGTACACAAATACTACCACATGCATCAAAAAATTGAGTTCACTTCCTTGAGTACACCAGGTGCACGCGTCTGTCCTAATTTCCCTTTGAACATTAGAAAAGCACCAAGGCACATGCTATCAAAGCTAAAAATATAGAATCAGAAATTGCTAGCCTTGGGACATAAAAGCTATATCATTCTTATAAATATTTTAATTCAGTGGAAGCCTTTCAGCTATATACAGACATGAAGATAACCGGGTGAGTAATCACTTGAAGAAGAGAACATTAGTTTTTAGAAGTGAATCCATACTTGTGAAACCATACTTCAGAGGTATCAGCAAACTCCAATTATTTTAGGAATCTCCATTACTTGTATATGTGGGAGGGGTTGTAACTTAATAAATTACATGAAGTCACTTAAGGGGGTAATTATTTAATGTGCTGGAAAATATCCTAAATATTATTTGGTCAACCTGTTGACCCCAAACACTAGAATTAACTTGAACTGAGGTGGAGTCAGTACCCACCCAAATACCCATATGGATTTCTGACATATTTCTAAGCATAAAACAGGAGAATGGATAGTTATGGAGTTATGACTAAAGTCCATGTACTGTATGACCTAATAGCGGAAAGAGCCAAGCTGAAAGCATCAAAGTTCATTACAATTTGCCACTGCTCTTCCCTCTGTAAATGGTAGAAAACCCTATGTTTAAAGTCCTTTTTCCAACACAAAAAGGCATGGCCTACTATGTCTCTATGATATACACCCTATTCTGAACATCCTCTGATCCTATGATAAAGGAACCAAAGCACTGCTTTACCACTATGACTCCTTATAAGTTATTCCTGTGCAGTTGTACTAGGTTTATTCTGTTTGTTTGCTTTTTTTCTGCTAACTGAACAAGTCATTTGAAAGAGTATTTTGTATGTTTGGACCATCCAGGCGTAAAAAGTACCAAAAAGCTTTATCTGCATTGCAGCTATTCTGACGTACTCTGGCGATATCCATAGACTATTTTGATTACCCTTCAATGATTTTAGCATCACACCTCCTTTTAGTTAAAAAAACAAAACAAAAAAAAACAGGTAAAGTAAAAACAAAATTTTTAACAGACTAAAATTTTTTTATTCTGTACTGAATATTGCTATGAACATAAACACAAAATATAAAACATCTTCTAGATAGCATTACTACTGACTGCTAACCGCCTAACGTCGTCTGATATTTGTATGCATTATGGATATTGCTACAGGCGCTAGGCATTCAGCAGTGATTCATTCTTGCCAAGCTGCTGACCACTGTTCAGATATTCAATACATTAGCATTTTGTTTTATTATTAGTATGAGTGATTAGTGGAATGAGATCCTGTTCATAAAAATCACATTTTCTCAACAATTTTCAGCCAAGGTTGAAGATCCACAATAAGACATGTATAAACAAATATTCATGGTAATTATGTTCTTAACTGCATTAAAATAAACCTACAGCGAGCTGAATAGTGTGAACTGAATAACAGCATAGTGTTAGGCCACAATTAGAGACCTATTAAAAATGAGAGAAATCCGGGGAGATTTACTGATTAAAACAAATACTGTACCACCTATTTCCCATTGGATTAATACTACAGAAATGCTTTGGAATGTATAGAATTTTCTTAACTTTACTCGCATAGTTCATTTTAACTCTGTAGTAGATGATACCATCAAAATACTGATAGCACATACTGACATAACAAGGTTTGTGTACAGTGCAATGACAGAATATAGCCTGTTGTAAATGGCCACCAGACTCCCTATGGCTACCTGTACAGCTTCCTAGAGATGACCATACTCTAGCTGAACGCTAGTTTACTTGACTTCCCTATACGCATGCACCATTCAATTTGGCCAAGAGGTACAAGCGTTTCGAACTGGCAGTGGAGAGAAACCCGCTGCCAGAATTCTCTAGCAATAGCTTATCACCCCGAGATCAAATGGGTCACCAGTTGAAATTCAACTGACCAATTTCGGTGGGTTTGTTTGACCATTTAATGTACCTCCCAACTCTTCCCCAGTTGCAGATATCAGGGAACATCAGGAGACACATTAGATGGTCATCTAATAGATGATAGACATCTATTAGATAGACATCAAATGTGCATGTTCAGCTTTGGATGTAAATCTGGCACTGTCATGGTGGACTTATAAACAAGGGAAGACTGAATAAAGAGTGACATCTGCCTGCACAACCCTACTTTGCAGCATATAATTCAACTAGGGTTCAATCTGGGTTTCTTAAACCCAAAAAGCAAAATGATGTAGAGGTTCTTCTCTCCATTTATACACATGTGCACTTTCACATTTAAATAGGCCACATAACATTGTTATTCTTGCACATGAAACTCAAATAGGTGTTTTATTAATAAACACATAAGAAATAGACCCAAAGAACAAGCAACTGGCTCCAAAGTCAGCTACAATTTGCTTAATATGCAAGTTTCTAGCAGAAGACAGTCAGGATATTGGGGCAGATTTGCTAAAGAAAATGCAACAGAATTCTGGCACAAATCGTGCCAAATGTACTAATTGTTTTAGCTATTATGGGGTAATTTATCATTCCCTCTAGGCCAGAAAACTGAGGTAGAGGGATGATATTGAGGTGCAGCCACAGCCGCTTCATAAATCTCACGGTTCCAACGCTAGCTGGGCCGTTTATTAAAACTTTCTTTTTTGACAAAGGGACAGGGCTTAGAGGGAAAAGGGTGGAGCTTCTTGGAAATAGGAACACCAAACAGATGTGAGCACATATTTTTGTAAAGTATATGAACTAATAGGTGATGTAAACATTGAGTGATAATCTGGTATTTTTTTTGTTTAATCTGCATTATCTAACAATTAGAAATCGGCCCCATTTTAGGTGCATCGAGAGCTGAAGAGGACCCAGCAGTAAGGAACATAAGGGCAACGGCCATTATGGATTGGATTATTTTGATGGCTAACAAAATAAATAAATAAAAGAGTGGTGTTATGTTAAGTCATAGCCTCATTATCCCTTCCACAATCCGTTCTGTGTTTTTGGAACTGAGTCTGGACAAACAATTGCCAGGATTCCCTTTAAAAAACAAAGATGGTTCTAGCACATTTGAAACTGTTGGCAACTATGCCATTGAAGGCTATAATTCAAAGCCTGGACACACCAGATGATTTTCTGGTGAGCCAGTGTGGGGTATAAATACTGGTTACTTTCACCTAAAGTTTAGGTTTAGTTCTGTTTTTTTAAAGGTATAGAACACTGACAGATTCTCTCTATTACCCCATATACACAACATTTTCATGGGTTTGTGTGGGGGATGTAACCCAGACACTAAACTCAGGATAGCTCCTATTCCTCTCCTTGCATCAAAAGGTTGGCACATTGTTGTAATCTAAGTCAACTAATATGTGGTATCTACACTGTTGAACTATTGGACTGTTTCAGTAATTCTGCCCCATTGTGTGTAGCAGCCCAGAGTTGAAGAGAACCTAGCAACAAGGATCATAAAACCAGCGGCCATTAAGCACTGGATTAATTTTATAGCTAACAATTGAAATAAATAAATAAATACCATAAATAAATCAATAAAACAGCAGGGTATGTTAGGTCATGGCCGCATCATCTCACCCCAATCTGTCTTGTGTTTGCTGAACTGAGCCTGGCCAAAAAATTGCCAGGATTCCCTTTTTAAAAACAAAGATGGTTCCAGTAAATTCGGAACTGTCTGCAACTACGCCCTTAAGGGCTATTATTGTGTTAAAGCCTGGACATGCCAGAGGATTCTTTAGTACGCTGGTGGGCCAGTCCGGGGTATAACAACTTGTTACAGCGCAAGACTTTTTTTGAAAGTCATAGAATACATGACGGTCTTTTAGATTATATGCATGTATTTTTTTTGTCAAGTGTGTTGTCTGTTTTTGGATAGAAAATTGACCCATTCTCTCTAGTGCCTCATGCACAGAAAAGTTTGTTTCACAGGTCCCTGTTGGTGGCTGTGACCTCAGACACAAAGGATAGGTCCTATTTCTATGTATTTTGCATTCCAGACTCATTCACTGAAATGTATGGGTCCAATGGAAAGCACAGATGGCACATGTATACCATTTGTGTGTTGTCCATTCCATTTTCTCATGGACCCTTGCATGCACACTACTTAAAGAGGAACTTTCACCACCTCTACCAATTCCATCTCTTTGCATCCTTTAAAATGTGTCACTCTGCTGATTCTGGCGCTGTTGGAATTGTTTACCATTCCTGACCAATCTGTTTCAGCACCCAATATGCTTATATGCATATAAGGCACTGAAACTAACAGCACTTCTTTCTCAGGAATGATGGGGGCTACAGAAAAAAAAAAGACCTGTTGAAGGGTGCAAAAAGTTGGAGTTGGTGTTGAAAGGTCCTCTTTAGGCTGAGGCCCCACGTTGTGGAAAAGCTGCTTTTTTTGTTACAGATTTTGCTGTGTTTTTTTTTTTGAGCCAAAGCCAAGAGTGGCTTTAACAGGAATGGGTAATACATAAGAAGTACGTATATGTATCCCTTCAGCTAAATTCACTCCAGGCTTTGGCTCAAAAAAAAAAAAAAAACGCAGCAAAATCTGCAAGAAAAAAAGCTGCTTTTCCACAACGTGGGGCTTAATCAGGAAAATAATAATGCTAAGTGACTTGATTCACTCTGAATTCAGTGAATCTTTCCTGCAAGTGTAAAAGGGCATTCACAACCAGATTGTGTATTATGTGGCTACTGGGTACAGGCTGGATGGAAAGATCACAGCAGAGGCTGTTCAGTTTCACTGAACTGTTGCAAAATGCAAGTGCCATTATCATTGAGATATTGATCTTTCCTCAGTCAGGAAGACATTTAGACACATTTTAGACTGATGAATTGACAGTATCTGACAATGTAAGATGTAAACTTAAACAGTACTCATTTGCTGGAAGTAATCACAGAATGTACTGTCCTGCACCTTCCGACTCTTCAAGTAGAAGACACGGCTAACTCTGTAATGTGGGCACTAAACTAGTGGAAGAGTGAAGAAATCAGGCGATACCTTTTAGAGGCTAACTGAGTATATTTATAAGTAAGCTTTCAGGAGTACTAGCTCCTTTCATCAGACATGGTGTGATACAAGAACTGAAAATTCAGATTTTTATACACATGGTTTTCAAAGCATTTTAGAGTCCTTAAAAAAAATTGCAATCTAAGTAGAGAAGTTATTTACAACAGGTCAAAAAAACTTGTGGTGCGTGACGGAGGGATCAGTAATTCTTGCTGTTATCTGTTTGCTATCAGGAGGTGATTTGTGTCCCTCACAGTTCATACATAGTGTGACTTGAAGCTGGCATGAATATTAAGTCCAAATTGCAGAGTTTGAAATTTTTGCATAAATTTGTACTCCGATTCTTTCCTTTTCTCCTGCGTCTTAAAATGTCCCATTAAAACCACAACCCGCAAATCTTCAATAGAGTGGTTTTCTCCGGAGAAATGTGCGGCCACTGGGAGATCGGTTCTGCTGTTATTAATATTGGATCTGTGTGAGTTCATTCGTTGACTGAGTCTCTGCCCTGTTTTCCCCACATAGAGGCCTGTGGTGGGACATTGCACACACATTATGAGGTACACCACATTGGAAGACCTGCAGGAAAATGTCCCCCTAAACTAAACTAGGACATAAAAGAACAAACACAGAGAAATTATATGTAACTTTTATCAGTCTTTAAGGGCCTTTGAAATAAACTTGTGGTAATACAAAAGAGAATTTACGTTCATAACTGGCAAAGCAACAAACAGACATGATCAAAGTGGTTTTCCCATGTGCATACCCATAATGAAATTTGTATTATTAAACCTATAAATTACCAAGAAAAAATTCCTACCCGTGTTTAACCGTACTGGTCCTCAAAATCACAATACAAAGACCTATATGGATGATCCATATAGGTCTCCATAATGAAATTTGTTGACCATTAATAGTTAAACATTTTTGCAAACATAAATAAATATGTGCACCCTTTGCCGGGGCCAGGGGAGCGTGTACTGAAATCTATGCAAGTTCATTGCAGGTAACATTTGCGCCACAACTGGAAAGTGGCAAGGGCACTATAAATGACAAATCGTTGCAAGTTTGTACAAAAACCCGATTTGCACAAAAAAAATTGACTTTTTTTTTTATGCCTTATGTGCCAGAAAACTGTCATACAAGGCATAATAAATATTCCCCATTGTTTTTCTCAGACAAAAGTAGTAGTTTGAGCAGAGGCTTAAAGCTTCTGGGTCCCGATGCAAGATTTCTAATGAGGCCCCCCTTTACCCTGTAGCATTTAGAACAGTGGTATATTTGGTGTGCTATCAGGCTCCCTTGGGATCTGGGGCCCAGTAGCAACTGCTACCACTGCACCCACTATAGCTATACCCCTGAGTTTGAGGCTCCAGGTAATTGCCATTTCACCGACATATTTTATTGATGGACCTAACTCACATAAAAAAGGTAAACATGCTCTATGCAGATGCCACAATGTAAAAGAAGATGAAAAATGTAGAGGTCAAGAGTTTCATCTAAACAGAAATTTATATTTTCCAAGTCAGAAAATAGGAAAAAATAAAGCCACAAATAACCTGCTTCTATCAAGAACTGCACGGCAAGCATATAATGTATCCAATCTTGTGAACTGTAACTATAAACTGGAAATTCCAAGGATATAATAAATGCCTTAACAACAGTAGTGATTCTGCAACTTCTATTCCCCAGTCATCAAAATGCTGAAGAGTGTATGAGCGGATATCAAACCCAAGAGTTATTATCATACATACTGGGGAAATGGTCTTTTCTATAGACACATTGCATTCAGGTTATTTAGCTGCAATGATCTGAGCAATCAATTGGATGAAATGACTGAAGTGTAATGGCCAAGAGACTAGCCAAGAGACTGGAAGCATAACCATTTGACCCTCATTATATAACATATGAGTCTCTACATAGATTACATCTTATATATGACATAAAAAATACGTGGTAGGACCTGTTTCTTTCTCCACAGTTGACTATAAGGACACAAGAGACCAGAGAGCAGGTCATCTCTTTTTCTCTCCTTCTCATGCAACATCATGTAATCAGGAGGTGGATACTTCTTCTAGATGCCTCACAAAGGCAGGAGATGTATCAAATTTCTTGCTACAGGATCCAGTAGTCAATACTGTAGGCACAACCACAGCATTCTCATGGGAAGGAGGGGGGGTCCTGAAGCAACAGGTAGCAGCACTGAAACCACAATCTATGCAGAACACCTATTCTTTCTCTCTACCTGTCCACAGAACCCAAGTTAGATTGGAAAACTCTCTTTGCACACCTGTCACTTTTCTTACCCTAGCCCCTCCTTTCCACACAGTGCTCTGACTAGCATTCCCCCTTACCATATCCACCTTGCATTCACAGAGCTCCTGACGGTTTGTGCTTCCATCTCCTGTCCTGCCACTTTCTGTTTTTCCCAGTCCTCCAACAGTGACCGACCACCTAGTATGCCACCTAGTGCATCCTCCCCTTGTCCTCTGACAGTGCCCTTGCACACCCGCTTAATTACACCATAGTGTCATTCCTTTTCCTCAGGGCCTTTGCCAATGCACCCAACTTATCAACCCAGATACCATGGCTGTATTTGGTCCAGAAAATTCTGATGGTGGTGCTGCTAGAAAGCCTGGAAGATAAAGGCATCAGACCAGAAGGGAGGAACATGAGTGTAAAATGTACAGAATATATAACAGTTATTTTATTGTTCTTAGATTATAGACCGTTACTTAGGAAAAAAATATTTTATGGTTCTTTTATTATCTCTTCATCCAAAATTCAGTTTTCTAATCCTTCCCACTGTTCAGTATAATTCCTTCAGGACAGTATGGTGCAATACAGTGAGGCAGCTCAACTGTGAAACATTATCTCAAATAAGTTGGAACTTAAATTACAATTTATGGTCACATTTAAATTATATAAACATATTTAATTATAGTGGCATCCACCATTGCAAAGGGACGTATGCCCGGCTAAATAGATAATTATTTGCATAATCATAGCAAACAAAACAAACATATATTTAAAGGGGATGCAGTACACCAGCTGCATTACAATATCTGTCTTGTGGCATATTTGGCTTGGCACGAATTTAGTGCACATGACTAGGCTGCATGTACAGTATGTTGGCTGATCACGTCACAACAACTACAGACTCTGAGATGCACTTTTTATTCAATACACAATGGTCCTGATGAGCAAAACATTGTATAAAGCAAAGAGTCTGTGATCTATATAAGGTGATAGTCTTGCATTTTGTGTCCAAGGTGTGAGGTTAAATAAATTAATCTCAATATGGCAGTAAGAAATAAAGCACTATAGGGGCTATGGGTACGGTCACTACAGCAGCTGCTTATGCTCAATCCTTTAGAAATTATGCTACTTATAAAAGTATACACTTACTGTAATTTAATACAATAATAAAATTAATTCTCCAAAATGCCAAGGGAGGATCAGCTTTTTGGCATTTTCGCCTATCTCTGGTGGTCCTACTGTAAGAATATAAGTAAAGGTGCAAGCATAGTGAATCTTCTGTCTACTGTCCTTGTCAAGCCAAATAGGGTAAAACCAAAGCAAATAGTAAAATCATAAAAAAATAATAATATTAATTCATGTGCATGTTGAAAGAACACCACCTACTTTCTTAAAGTATTATTCTTCAAACCATAAATACTGACCATAGTGAAGTCTAGCGTAAGGTGAGCTCACTTACACAGCACTCTCATCTTCTTATACAGTCATCAAACAAGTCCCCTATCAGGTCATGTGATTGGCAAATTGACCTGCCGATTCACACAGCGGCTGAAAGTCACTTTTTCTATATGAGCGCCTGGATGTAAGATTCTCACTGGCTTGCACAGAAGAGGAGAACTATCAGTTGACTATATGATAAACAACAGTGTATGGAATTGTAAACTTAAAAACATCACAGTGAACCAATTCTAAAACATAACCATTATTGAATGTAATTAAATGCATCAATGCAATTGAAAAAATTGTAAAAAAAAAAACCTTGTGACAACAACACTGCTGCCATATCAATGCAAATAACGTCCACCAGTTCATAGAGACAACCAAGTTCATGGTAATAAATACAAAGTTCCTATGGTATATTTTGGCTAAAATATCACACTGTGGTCACAACAGTGCATCAATTGTGACTAGTACATAAAGACTGCTAAGTTTAAGATATTAAAAACAGAATTTTCACTGATGTCTTTTTATGGCATTGGTGAACTACTGACTTTTAAAAGGTTGGTTTCAAACTAGTTGAAGGACTTTTAATTTATTCAATAAAGGTTATGTTTTAGAATTGGTAGAATTGCTGTTCTTGAGTTAAGATTGGTAAACTTGGTCTAGAGATACTTGCAACTATACTGAGTGATTCAAAAAGAATAGTGCAAAGTTATAGAATAGGTATTCATAGCTGAGGGAATATAACACAAATTTATTAACATAAAATACTATCCAAGTTTTATCAATACAATACAAATTAGAATGTCATTAAATGAGTCTATCATCAGGATGGTGCTCCTCCACATTCACATTTGGATATTCACCAATACCTGAATTAAATTCTACCAGAATGTTGGTTTGGCCAATGGTACGCTGACCTCCATTATTGCGAGACCTAATACTGTTACTACTTTCTTTAGGGAGACACCAAGGACTCTGTTTCTGCCCCCCAACCACAGGATCTGAATAAAATGTGAAGATGCATCACTGAAAGAGTGGAGTCCATATCCGAGTTTATGCTGACATGTGTCTGGACAGAAAACTGGACTACCACCTAGAAATCTGCTGTGTCATCAATGGAAATCAAATCGAACAGTTGTGTATAGACAAAACTTGGATAGTGTGTCTTATTACGTTAATAAATTTGTGTTATAGTCACTCAGTTATGAATACCAAAGCTATAATTTTGCACCTTTTTTTTTTAATCACCCTGTACCATAACTATAATATTTACACTTTATATTGACAAATTGTAACAAAGTATCTTATTTTTTATTGTCATAACTAGTTGCTAGACATTCTTAGATAATAAATGGCATATTGAAATGATGACAAATGGTAAAGTCATCGGCCCATTATACTTCTCAAATAGCCTGGTCAACGAGGCATCTCACAATTTTTAACTTGAGTTTTAACCAACTGGTGAAAACCCCTGGGTCAACCTTTAGGATAAAATGCACGTCAAATCGAATCCTAATAACAACATATAGACAAGCCAAGGGAAGGCTGATAACGAGATGCCAATTTAATGAAGAGTGGCAGCTACCGAAATTGTGTTTTCCATTGTATATACTGCAAATAAAAGTCTTAACAATGACTTGTGATTTACTCAGACAACATGATCATTCCTATATGAAGGAAAATGTGTTGGTAAGTAAAGATTTGTTTTATTCTAATAATAAAAGTAAAGAAATATATACAATTAATTTTATAGGGAATTTGTCAGCAGTGAATTGATTAATAAAATTATTAAAATGTCATTATGCATCTAAACAAAAAAAATCGAAAAGCCGCGGCGGCAACACATCTCTGATCTTCCCGCAGCACTTTGTACAGAAATTTTGCAGAGGTTCTCTCTGCGGACTTTCTGCTTTAATTATATCTATAGGGAAACCGCCAGAGTTTCCGTAGATATAATTTACATGCTGCGATTTCCAAAACCGCAATGGTTTTGGAAATCACCGTTTGTTCATATTTTACCGCAAAGTGGGAATGGGATTCGCTAGAATCCCATCCACTTTTCTGTGACTGTAAAACGTCATTTTTTTTTTCCGCAGTGTTTCTGCCATGTGGGGCCCCAGCCTAAAGGGGTTTTTGGTGAGATTTTTCTATGACTTATCCTTAGGATAGGCTATAAGTATTTCATCGATGTGGGGCCAACAGCCAGCCCCCACACAGATCATCTATTTAGGGCTGCATCTAATTCCTGAACTATACGGTGTATAGAGCCATCTGTGTTGAGCTCTGTTGCACTGTATAGTATGGGCACTGCATGCAGCACTGGACAGTTAATCCATGCGGAATCCAGCTGTTGGCCACCCATCGATCGGATATTTATGAAGGATAGACCATAAAGTAGAAATCGCAGACAACCCCTTTCAGTGATGGCTATATGTTACTGATTGTGGCTGACTCCTGGAACTCCCTTTGATTCTCAAAATATACATCAGCTGAAGTGACTGGCGGGGTGCCTAATATCTTAGTGATATGCCATTACTTTGTTACACAACAATATTGCATTAACAATTGTTTCCATCTTCTCCAGTGCTATATCTGAGAGAGATATGCGGTTGTGGAGGTATTAAAGTACATCTGTTATATGATAGGTGCTTCTAAACAGCTGATGTAGAGAGCAGTCACTATACTACATATAAGGGGGTTGGTGTAGATAGCATTTGTGTGTCTCCTTCCTATTGGACAAAAAGTAAATTTAAGGTATAGTAAGATATTCTTTCACATTATACCAACTACATTATCTAAAGAAGACCTGTCCGTTCTCCTGACATGTCTGGTTGGTAAACAATTGTGTTCACCATAATATATCAAATCTGGAGAATATTTTCTTAGAACTCTGTATTTGTGCCTTTTCTCTGTTACTCCTGCTAGATATGTATAAATAAATTGAGAACTGGGTGTTACTTGCACCCTGCGCACTCTGGCATTTTCCAATCAGTGCTGACTTTATAGGGGTAAGCCCCTTTGACAAGAGTAACTGTAACACCAAATTGTCAATTTATTATTATATTTCTAAAAGCAGTAACAGAATGGCACAGCACAGAGTTATAAGAAATTATGCTACAGAATTGATATGCATGAATATGCAAGTATTTTCTAAAGTAGGCATGTCAAGTGAGATGACAGGTCCTCTTTAAGCTGGCACACCAATCTACAGCCTGGCAGGTTTTTTTTACTTAGTACAATTATTTTCCTGGTAACGACTAGGCATAAGTCATATCTGCCTGTCACTTGGAAACAAACTAAAATAAATACAAGAAATAAATAAAACAAATGCATATAAAAGAATGAAGCAGTTAAAGTACCAGTTAAAAACAGCTTTTAATGTAATGTGCTTGAAGCAGTTTCCCTCTGTGGTGGCCACAGCTGTTATGCCAGCAAACATAAGGATCATGGAAGGCCACACTCTAATCACGAATTGCACACGGCAGTATCACATTGGGACAGATTTATCAATGTGTTGTAAATGAAAACCTGGGCTAAGAGGGTCCTAAGTATTGTCTAGTATAACCTCTTCATTTTTTGAGTCTGCTAATAACAAATATAAGTCATTTTTCTTTACCCAGATGCTGACGAGTCACTGACTATACCCCCCTATATTCAGGCTGTCGGCATCTACTTCTGCAAGGATCTACATATCTATATATATGTTTTTGCTGCATAGAGCCGACTAGCAGAACATCCGGACATCCCAGAGAGAAGACAGGGGTGGTTTTTCACAGTCCATGCCTTCCCGATTGCTGTATACACAGCTCTCAATGAGCACCGTGTATACAGCTATTGGAGACGTCATGACGAAGCTTCTCTTTTGGCTCGCTGGTCATATGATTCCCTGGGGCCTGGGAACTGTGAGAGGTGCTGGGTCCTAGAGTCAGATCAGCTCTGTAATGTTAAAATGCTCCCTAAAGGTTTATTATTCTAAAAAGACAAATAAAAATAAAGTGAAATTTAAAAAACTCCAATACCACGCCAACATTAGCCTTGCCCCTGGCGACACAACACTATGTGTCACCTATATTAAAATTACTACTAAAGAGGAAATTTTAGTAGCACTTTGTGCTTTTAATAAAAAGAAACGTGCATAGATAAAAATAACATAAAAATAAAGCCCCATAAATCACCAAAAATCATTGGAACAATCCAAACGGAAAAAAAAATATTATAGCCCTCAAAAGCACATGCACGAAGAAGAAAACAAAAATGTGTCTGGTCCTAAACTAGGGAAATTGGCCCGATCCTGAAGAGTTTAAAATAGGGATCAAAGGAAAAATATACTAGTATGGCTTCTTATTTTACAGTACAATTCTTAACAACAAAATTTTATCATGGACTAGAGCAGCAGACATTTGATGTGGTGAAAATGTTAGGCAGGTTTCAGAACATTTGTTATTATTATAGCCATTTATCTTAAGCAGCGGTGGGACAAGTTTTCTTGGCTTCCAAGAAAGTGGTTTGTAAACTGCGCCTCATCACCCTTACACCCATAAATCAGCATGAATTGGGCAACCACTGATTTAAAGAGGAACTTTTCAGCATCTCCACCAACTCTTTGCATCCTTCAATAGGTACTGTTCTACTAATTCTGGCACAGTTGGAGTTTCTTCTCTAGCCCCCACCATTCCTGAGCATTTATCTCTGTTCCTTTCAGCACAATTATGCTCTCTGCTGTCAGGTGGATGGTCCATGCCTGTCTGCACCAGACAAGGGCTGCCCACCTGACCGTAGAGTGTATGATGTGGTGATAAAGAAGTGATTGCTCAAGAATGATGTGGGCTACAGAAAAATAATCCAACTGCACCAGAACCCATGGTGAGGCACCTACTGAAGGATGCAAACAGTTCAAGTTGGTGGAGGAGGTGAAAGGTACTCTTTAAATGTCGATTATATTTATCCCTTCCTACCAATCCCTAGAATTCCTCTTTTTGATACATACCTTCCAGTCCCTCCTCACATTCAGTTCTTAATGGTGGGCCATCATACTTTGTGTATTTGTAAAAATATACAAGTAAATCATGACCCATGCTCTTATTCTATCCCTTCTCCATAACTTCTCTGCTATAATAGCAAAATCCTTCCTGCCATAATAGAAGTAAATACACATATACATAATAAGGAATTGCTGAGGTTGGACTTCATTTTAACAAAAAAAAAGTACAGTAAATGTACAGTAAATGGACATTTGTATCTCCTTAATACACTATGTATGGGTTGTCAATATTTCCAATGTGCTACAGAATGCTACAGATACTTGGCAGCAGTGATAGATGACAGAGAAATGGAAGGAGAATAATTGGAAATACTAGACTTTCAAGAATAATAGATTGCAAGAATATGACACTCGGGTGTTATATAAAACATAAAATGTTCATTCACAACATACCACATTTACATGTATATCTGAGTGTTCTATGAAGAGCAATTTATTCTACGTAATAGAAGTATTACTACTCATATAAATTCACTGAAATGTGATGGAAAGTTTCAGATAATGCACTGCAGTTTAAACATTGTTCCTTACTCTGGAAGTCTAATCTCATAAAATCATATTACAGCGAATAGTCTACAGACTACATTTGGTGACAGTGGACCTCATTTACATCACACAGTCAATAAGCGATGAAAGTCATTTGGGTTTTGCACTGATGAGTTTCTGAGGTCCAACTGGAGCAAATTAATGAACATATCTGCATTTTTTTGCCATGAGAAATTCAACTGCGTGTATAGTATAGATAAAAAGGAACAGAATACAGATCCAGTTGTGTAAATGGCACACAAATATATCCTTAAAACCTTTACACTAGAATGTATGTAGCCCTCTATGAGCTTTTAATACTTGTCAAAAAGAAACTAAGACTGCTGTAGTCTAGGCCTCAGAGCAAAAGTAAAGGGGTTGTCACACAATCCAAATAAAGTAGCCATCATCCGGAACTTTAAAAGGAAAAAGCTCTAAGCTTTGTCTTCACTTTAAAAGTCACTGGGGAAGGCAAATAGAGGCACTGCTTACACATTTCAAACATAATCTGCGCTCTATATTGTAGCTGGCCACCCTCTGTGCCACAGTGACATTTACACATGAGTATGTTAAACAGCTTGGCTTACCTTCCCTTACTCCCACCCATCTAAGATCAGGGTTAACAGACTTCCTCCTCGCAGGATACAATGGTGTTGCAGCCAAGAAAGACACGACACGCTTCTCACACAGACACGTTACCACCAGCATTTACTGAGGTTGATGTTTGGCATTACACTGGTTGCTGTCAGTAGAGGAAGGTGAGCCAAGTCTGGAGTAACAACTGTTTAGCATATCTGGAGCGGCCTATGGGCTCTTACACAAGTATAAATGGCAAAATGGCAGAGAGGATGGCCAGCTATGACACTCAAAATGTGTAAGCAGTGCCTCTCTTTGCTCTATCCTATATCCTGTGGCTTAAAAAATTAAGACAAATAAAATTTGGAGCTTTTTCTTTTTAAAGCGCTGGATGTCCACTTCTCTATTTGGATTTCTTACATTCATTAATTTGGATCCTGTGCACTAGTGGTGGAAAACCACATTTACCTGTGAGCAGTTTTCCTTCTTTTGTATCAGTTGTCACATAATCCTAAATTATAACCTATCCACAGAATAGTTGATAAGTGTCTGATCGCTGGACCTGACACAAGAATAATAGTTGTTTGTCCTACATCTGAATGCAGTGAAAGTCGTATATGTGTGCTACAACTCTATGCAAAGTTTATGGGGCTCACATCTGCTGTAATAATTTCTGGTTTTCTGTTCCATCATAGGAACAGAGATCAAAAAATAGAGGATGATTCATAATATGTTGGACACCAATGGCACCTGAATGATGCCACTGACTTGTAATGGGGTCCATCAGATTTCCATCATAGTGTCCATCATTTTACCATATAAAAACAGTGCAAAATGCTGGCATTTTTGATAGACTCTATGAAGGGTATTCAAAATAAAACCCCAACCACTGCATTTCAAAAAGTACATTTCAAGACTCTTCTATCGATCACAGCTGTGGCAACTATAGCACATTCACACAAGGAAGAGACAGAAGCCAAAATCATTGTATTTGTCAATACTTTTTGCTGCCATCAAAGGGCAGCCTGAAGGGGCAGACATGTTACTTCAACTAAGCACAAAATTATTCTATTAAAATAACACAACAAACTTTAAAACTGGACATTCACTTTAAGTTGACATAGTCTCTAAAATAATTTTTTTCTGTAAATAGCTTTTTTAGTGTATTTAAAAAACCCTGTTGGAATTTATGTTGTAGAATAAGTCCTCAGATCTTCAGGTTTTTTTCTTATAGCATGGCAAATTTATAATTTGCCTCAAGGAGTGCAAAGGTTTGGATAAAACAGATTTATTTATCAATAAGATTTCTGTTTTTTACCCAATAAGTCATTTAACGGTTACATTAAATATATTAAATATATTATAACCTAATATTTATAGCTTGTGCTGCCCTAGGCACTGGCACCAAATATTCCCTAATTTAGACAAAAAAAAAAAAAGGTATTTTATCAATGAAGTTACTATATTTAAAAAATACATTTGCAACTTTTCTCAAAAGTGCCTGGAAAAGGGAGAATTGCCTTTCTAACACATGCACAATTACCAAAAAATCTCCTCCAATTTTTATCCTATAAATGCGGCAGAGAACAAAGCCAGGTAAGTCTTGGTGTTTAGTATAGTGAGCTGTATTCTACCAAAGTCATATTCTGTAATTTGGAAATCTGTAGCTATGAACATTTGTCCCGCGTTAGCCCCAACATTAAATACAGGTGCATCTCAATAATTTAGAATATCTTTGAAACGTTTATTTATTTCAGTAATTAAATTAAAAAAGTGACCTCCTGTATTTTCTAGATTCTTTACACACAGAGTGTTCTATTTCAAGTGTTTTATTTCTGTAAATGTTGATTATGGATTACAGCTAATGAAAACCTAAATCTAAGAAAATTATAATATTGTAAAAAAGTTCAGTATTGTAAATTCAGTGTGTCACCTGCCAAGGTTTCCTAAGCCTTTAAATGGTCCCTCAGTCTGGTTCAGTAGGACACACAATCATGGAAGACGCTGATTATGAATTGTATTACTGAATTACTGAAATGAATGAATGTTTCAAAAATATTCTAATTTATCAAGATACACCTGTATATAATAGTGTAATGCTAGTCCATAATACATACTGTGACTAAATAACAACAACAAAATGGAAGAATCTAATGATACCACAACAGATTAATTATATATACTGACAATAACTAACTTTATATCAGGACCAATAATCCTACCAAAGAGTATCTACAGTGCCTTGCGAAAGTATTCGGCCCCCTTGAACTTTTCAACTTTTTGCCACATTTCAGGCTTCAAACATAAGGATATAAAATTTTAATTTTTTGATGAAGAATCAACAACAAGTGGGACACAATCGTGAAGTGAAACGAAATTTATTGGATATTTTAAACTTTTGTAAAAAATAAAAAACTGAAAAGTGGGGCATGCCAAATTATTCGGCCCCCTTAAGTTAATACTTTGTAGGGCCACCTTTTGCTGCGATTACAGCTGCAAGTCGCTTGGGGTATGTCTCTATCAGTTTTGCACATGGAGAGACTGAAATTCTTGCCCATTCTTTCTTGGAAAACAGCTGGAGCTCAGTGAGGTTGGATGGAGAGCGTTTGTGAACAGCAGTTTTCAGCTCTTTCCACAAATTCTCGATTGGATTCAGGTCTGGACTTTGACTTGGCCATTCTAACACCTGGATACATTTATTTGTGAACCATTCCATTGTAGATTTTGCTTTATGTTTGGGATCATTGTCTTGTTGGAAGATAAATCTCCGTCCCAGTCTCAGGTCTTTTGCAGACTCCAACAGGTTTTCTTCCAGAATGGTCCTGTATTTGGCTCCATCCATCTTCCCATCAATTTTAACCATCTTTCCTGTCCCTGCCGAAGAAAAGCAGGCCCAAACCATGATGCTGCCACCACCATGTGTGACAGTGGGGATGGTGTGTTCAGGGTGATGAGCTGTGTTGCTTTTACGCCAAACATATTGTTTTGCATTGTGGCCAAAAAGTTGGATTTTGGTTTCATCTGACCAGAGCACCTTCTTCCACATGTTTGGTGCGTTTCCCAGGTGGCTTGTGGCAAACTTTAAACGAGACTTTTTATGGATATCTTTGAGAAATGGATTTCTTCTTGCCACTCTTCCATAAAGGCCAGATTTGTGCAGTGTACGACTGATTGTTGTCCTATGGACAGATTCTCCCACCTCAGCTGTAGATCTCTGCAGTTCATCCAGAGTGATCATGGGCCTCTTGGCTGCATCTCTGATCAGTCTTCTCCTTGTTTGAGATGAAAGTTTAGAGGGACGGCCGGGTCTTGGTAGATTTGCAGTGGTCTGATATTCCTTCCATTTCAATATGATCGCTTGCACAGTGCTCCTAGGGATGTTTAAAGTTTGGGAAATCTTTTTTGTATCCAAATCCGGCTTTAAACTTCTCCACAACAGTATCACAGACCTGCCTGGTGTGTTCCTTGGTCTTCATGATGCTCTCTGCGCTTTAAACAGAACCCTGAGACTATCACAGAGCAGGTGCATTTACACGGAGACTTGATTACACACAGGTGGATTATATTTATCATCATCAGTCATTTAGGACAACATTGGATCATTCAGAGATCCTCACTGAACTTCTGGAGTGAGTTTGCTGCACTGAAAGTAAAGGGGCCGAATAATATTGCACGCCCCACTTTTCAGTTTTTTATTTTTTACAAAAGTTTAAAATAACCAATAAATTTCATTCCACTTCACGATTGTGTCCCACTTGTTGTTGATTCTTCACCAAAAAATAAAAATTTTATATCTTTATGTTTGAAGCCTGAAATGTGGCAAAAGGTTGAAAAGTTCAAGGGGGCCGAATACTTTCGCAAGGCACTGTAAATGATACAGCCATACAGTGTAATTTCATTTCCATATTTTACAATCTATTTACTTCATGATTAATATCACCATACAGGACTACTATATAGTACCATCATACAGTCACTACAGATTAATAATATCATTTCATGACCACTGATACTGCCATACAGTGGCTGATTATCATGTATATCATGAAGACAAAATATTACCATCATTTATTGAGTGATTAATATCACCATACATAACTACTAAAAAATAATACCATCTAATACTACTATACTGTGACTTATTATCATGTATCTCATGACCAGATATTACCACTATACAAAAACCAATAATACCAGCCACTGTAACTAAATAATGTAAATATTCAATGATCATACAGTGGTCAGACAGATTTTTTTGACAGACATACACAATACACGTGAATTGTTTTTGTTAAAACTTTCTCATAACCTCTCATAGGTAGTATGAACCAAAATCTCTCCCATAACACCTGATATCATACGTTTTAGCAACTAAGCAACAGGCATTGGTGGAGGCTAAACAGAATTGTGCTACAGTCCAGCAAAAATAAAAAAAAGCTTAACATTGCTCACTCCATGGGCCTCTCCAGTTCCAGGCACCATCCATCAGGCTATGTGCTAATGCCACACAGCATCAGGACTATTGTGCATTGCCATACACTACTGCACATCCGGATAATAGACAGTCTGAGATGGGTCAAGCCTAAAGTAGAAGGCGCCCAGAGAGGGAAAAGGGTTGAGTTGTTGCAGACTTGCTCACCACTCCCGGGTCCAAATTTTGGTCTCCTTTGTTTCACTGGTGGGCCACAGTACTTTTGGAGTACATACTCTCTTCCTGAGCAGAGGGGAAGAAGGGGAAGCAGACAAAAAAGGTGGATGGACTGTGATCGTGACTTACATCATTTTCACTTCCCCACAGACCATAATATTTGCTAATGTTTCTAATATTGGATTAAACTACAGTCTTTGCACCAAATATAGACCAGCATCATTCGATCTTTATGTCAATAATATACAAGTGAACAATGTTATCTTGTTGCAATCCTGTTACTTATAAAAAAGAGTAATGTCAAACAATAAATACATGTGCTGAGATCTGAGAACAGAACCAGGCGATGTCTATTAAGGTCACTGGATAAATATGTGTGCTCATAAGAAGAACAACCAATACAAAGATAACACAACATGACATTTCAGTGTCTGAAAGCCCAAGAGAAATATAATGACAGTTCTTTATCTATTATCATAGATGCTATTTAGAACTATCAACACTGATTATAATGAGATGCACTGAGCCATTCAGCAGTCATCCATGTGGTATGGTATATCTCATGGTGCAATGAGATATATTATTATATCTACTGTAGCCTATTGCCCATTGGAAAAAATGCACACTATAGACAAGGGGAAGCAAATCATTCTATCAAGTACCAAGGTACCCAAAATTCTGAGAATACCCAGCATACCTATTTACCATTATTTGCTTTCCCCATGCAGACTCAAATATGAGCATAACATAATGGGCCCATACACATGACTGCAATTTTTGCGGCTGTGTGTTTGTGCCATATTCAAGGACTGCAAATTATGAAGCATGTTCTATTTTTGCCCATGTTTGCAGAACAGACCAGTGTAGGGAATCATACAAGTTTTTGTGCGGATCTATAATTGAGGATGACATGTGGACATGTTTATTGCAGATCAGTATTTGCAGACAGTAGAAATCACTATGGTCATGTGAAGGAGGCCTAACATTGACAGCCACATAACAGTGACAGCGACATTACTCCCATACGACTAACAGCCACATGACTTCTATAACAGTAACAGCCACATGAGTACCATAACTATGATAGGCCTCTTAAATACACAGGATATGCCATAAATGTCAGATAGATGAGAATCAAGCTCCTATGATAGTTCTGACTGGTGCAATGAGTGAAGAAGTGGTCACGCATGCACAGTTCTCTCCTTTCACTTCTATGGGAGTTCTAAAAATAGTCAAGCAAATGTGCTTAAAATTCCATTAGAAGTGAATTCCCACGTTGCGGAAACCCAACTTTTTTTGTTGCAGATTTTCTGAGCCAAAGCTATAATGGCTATAAAAGGAATGGAAAATATATAGGAAGTTCTTATAATTCTACCGCCTGCTCAATCTACTCCTGGCTTTGGCTCAAAAAAATGCATCAAAATATGCAACAAAAAAAGCTGCATTTCCACAATGTGGGGCCTGAGCCTTAAATAGGTTATTCAGCGAAAATAAAAGCTCCTTGGTGGCAGGGGCAGTCATAACAAAAACATGTGACTATAAACAGCTCAAATTCTCCTACTTAGCCCCTATTGCCAACAGATCATGATGACATCATCAACTAAGGCTTCAGCAAATAATAGGTCTAGCTTCAGTAAGTGATGTCATCCTACAGCGCTGGTGATAGGGGCAAAGAAGAGAACCATAGCCACATCTCTGCAACAGAGAAATGTGGAGGTGTAAGTACAGCCACCAGGCAACTTTCATTTTCCCTGAATAACCCCTTTAAAAACTTTGTCATTGGACAATCCTGTAAAACAGTGTGGATATGTTTTCACTTACATACATTAATAAAATAATAATAAAAAGTACAACAAGCAGAGAAGTAAAGTCATCAGTAACTTATAATCAAAAATAGCCTCACCAGTTAATAGGAAACATCACAACAAATAATACGCCGGAGTTCAGGCAGAGCTGACGGAGCATGCTCCATTTTTATTTAGTTTCTTACACCAGTGTACTTAAGAAAAATGGTCAACGGAGAAAGATGAACAGAAGAAGATGCAGGGGGCGTGAAAAAGCAGCGCTGAAGGCGGGTTGCAGCGATGATGCAGAGTGCTCAGAGCACAGGGGGAACGCCCCCGGTGCTCCCTGAGCATAATTTACATAAGAGAATAAAATGTTTTTTGGACAAACGGTGGCGAGGAGAAGAAAAGTAAAGGTAGGAGTACAATAGCCTTAATAAAGGCTATTCCAACATTGCTTCAGTTAAAAACACATTTCCCCAATGATAGACTCCCTCTAAGATGGGTGCATATAAGAAAATGAAACTGATATGAAAGATACGTTTTATATGATATTGGAATAGCAATAAAAAAAAAAACAAAAAAACAGTAAAGCAAAATCATATCCAAATAATGTGCTATCCAGTTAGATTCAGCAAAGACTAAAGGTGCATATCCACATCACAGAGTGCCAAGTTTTCTACCATCCCCTCTTTTTTGGAAGGGTTCTTTTTATGCAATATTCTGCATCTATTCTGTGGCAGTGCATTTTTTACCACCCTAGTGGGAATTATACATCATTGCACCTTACTATGAGTGCATGCCATTTTAGGAATATTTGAATATTTTTATTCCCCATGTGCTGGGGAGTAGCTATAGAGGGAGCAGCAAGAACAGTCGCTACAAGACCCTGGACCATGAGGGGGTCTCAAAGGCAAAACTCTATTTGTGACTGTAAATGTTTTAATTATATTACTTATAGTATTTTGTTTCTACTTTCAACAAAGATATATAGATATTTGCTCTCTAATTTGGGTGTGCACATTCAGGTGTTGTCTGTAGATATTATTCTACCTATTGACACATGCTACATCCCATTTTGTAATATTTAGCTGCACTTACCATATTATTTGTTTGCATTAGTATAAATTTAAATTATATCCAGACTTTATCCTGATGACAAAGTACATAAAATACATAAAATAATAAACAAACAGAAGATTGCTAACATAACATTTCAGCCTTCTCGCCTTACCCGTATATTAGAGAACTACATATGATACACTGCAAGAGGATTAATTACTGCTAGATAAAATGATCCCCTTAGGTGCTATGTGGAAGGAATCATTGCTGGATGATAGAGGAACCCCCATGTGAGTAATTATTTTATGATAACCATACCCCAGGGGTACCAGATTGCAGTATGAAAAAAATGTTTTCTCTGCTTCCTATTCTCAAATTAATTGCAAGTCTGACTAAATAGTAGTCAATCATGTGACTGAGACACAAAGACATATTGTTTTGTTATTTAAGCTACTATAAGCTCCCATAGTTGTAATGTGTAGGTTCCTAATCATATACCATCCATAGCGCATTGGCACGACAGCGATATAAACAGCCCAAGTTAACCCCCGCCTTACCAGAACGTTTTATATCAACATACTGTAATAAAGCTTGTTGGATCTGTTACTAAAAATGCCCTAGTAGCATCTCTTCACAGCAAGATCTTTAGAAACTCCAAAAAGTTAAGGTTTCCTTAATGCAGATCACACATGCGGAACCTCTCCTTATAAAATACAAATAATTTCTCAATAGCCTTGGTAGAGTTTTACATACTAGCAAGAAAAACACAATGAAACTTCATATTTTATTATATTTAATATCTTTTTACATTTGCTGAATTTCCTAGGAATATACTTGGAATTAGTACTAAGCATATTGTACATATTACATGTAAAAAAAAAAAATCACAATCACACATCAGGCAGGTTAGATTAGATAGATATTAAAAATTAGCGCAGCAACAAACAGATTTACCAATCCTGTCTGAGATTTAGACCAGAGTCACATGGAGGATTTTTGCTGAAAAATTGCATATGTGTTTTTAAAACCTGCAATCCATTTTCAAAAACAAATGTGTTTTTTACATACAGTGAATGATACTGGATAATACAATTGGTGCATGTTAGAAGCACTGTTTGGTGTTAGTTTATATCACCTACTGGTTGGCTTATTTTGCACCAGAATTTTGGAGCAATGTTGGCTCACATTTGGGAGGGGGGTTCTATTAAGGATATAGAGACAGTTTTCTGCTGTAAAACAATCACATTTTGTGCAAACAAAAGTGATTGTTAAGCCAGAAAACTGTTTATTCCATTCAGAAAGTGGGGGAGGCAGGGAATGGGCACATTTACAGGTGTGTCTCAATAAATTAGAATATCTTTGAAACATTTATTTCTTTCAATAATTAAATTAAAAAGTGACCTCCTATATTTTCTAGATTCTTTACACACAGAGTGTTCTATTTGAAGTGTTTTATTTCTATAAATGTTGATTATGGATTACAGGTAATGAAAACCCAAATCTAAGAAAATTAGAATATTGTAAGTATTGTAAGTATTGTTCAGTATTGTAAATGCAGTGTGTCACCTGCCAAGGTTTCCTAAGCCTTTAAATGGTCCCTCAGTCTGGTTCAGTAGGACACACAATCATGGAAGATGCTGATTATGAATTGTATTACTGAATTACTGAAATGAATGAACGTTTCAAAGATATTCTAATTTATTGACATGCACCTGTATTATAATTTGTGCCAGAAAACTGCCACAGCAATTAGTAACAGACACATACCTCATAAAAACTATGGCATGTTTGATGTCAGACTAAGACCAGCATATCAAACACCAGTCAGTGTCAGACTGGCCCAGCAGAGTACCAGAGGATCCTGTATCCAGGCTGTAACACAATAGTGATCCTAAATCTGAAGAGTACCATGGTCTATTTCCTATGGGTCTTTAGAAGGTGGACCCCAGAATATATGGTGGTCCCAAGGAACCTCATCCCGACACTGAAACCAGTCTTAATAAATTCCCCCAATGTCTCATTTTTAAGCCATGCCCCTTTGCCAGCAAGAAATACCCCTTCCTACAAAGTGAGCAGACAAAAAGAGTGTCTAAACACATAACAAATGTAGCACGCAGAATGTAGGTCAGTTTTTTGGTACAAATTAAACTGAAATTCTGGTGTACTTAGTTTAGTAATCTCCTTCAGTGTCTAAGGTTCTTTTCATACTTCTGTACAATTTTCCATTTCCTTTGCCCTGTGATAAGTAGTAGTATACTGAACTATACTATTCATTAAAAAAAACATAGAAATCTGACCAGTTAATCCTGTATTAGATGGTTACATCAGCAGAAGCCGAGTGCCGACCAACGAGAAACGCAATGATCAGCACTCATATGCATTGGCCTTATTACACAGGCAAACTGAATGGGGAAGGAACGATCACTGCTGCGATCACTCCTCCTCCATGAAGCTGTACTGACTATCGGTAGCACTGCCCTTATTACTCTCAGAATAAGGGCAGAAAAAAAAAAAAAAACATAACTGATCAGTGAAGATAAATGAAAAAATATAAGCCATCACACCAGTGAGAAGAGAGACTAACCTGTTTTTTTCATCCCTAGTTATATCTTTTACAATAGAAGCTTTATTTCTCCATGCCTAATGATAGAAAATGCTCTTCCAGATGTAATGCTAATGCTCAACTGTACTCTCACAGCATGCAGTCCCAAAGCCTGCAGCTGCATCCCCCTCCTCATCTTCTATTTATTGTAAATATTCTACAGATATTGTGGGGACTATTTCTAATGTTTAGAGAGCCTGCAGGCAGGAAATGGTGGCACTTTCTCCCAAAAAAATACATTGCAATGTTTCATGTAATCACATGTACTACTAGCAGTGATGGATCATCGGTTTAAAAAGGACTTTTCATGTCCTCTAAGATAGGGCATGTAATAAACAATTGCAAAGCTGACGGTGCGCTGAATTCAGCCCAATTTCAGTTTTGCAGGTATCTGTCCCAGTTCCAGAGGAATCGGTGCAATTAGTTTCAGCTACCGATATCACTGTACTATCAGAAGGGTCAGCCTCATCACTTAGCAATATGGCTGGGCGGTGGAGCATGCTCCCTTCACAGTGCAATACTATAGAAGTATATCATCGGGGGGGTGCTCCTCACCGCCGAATGATGACGCTGAGCTTTGAGGCCGGTCCCTTTGACAGTACAGTAATATTGGCAGCCGAAACTAATGGCGCAAAATCTCTGAAACCGGGGCAGAATCCTGTGAAACTGAAAGTGCTGAATTCTGCATACCATCAGCTTTACAATGGTATTTAACATGCTCTATCTTAGAGGACATGAAAGGTTCTCTTTAACTTGGACTAAAGGCAATATCTGCACGGAGATCTTATACTGTATTTTCCCCATGGCTTATATTTTCCCACATTCCAAATTCCTCCTATATAAATTGACTCTAGAGTTTGTGTGGTGAGATACTGTAATAGGTTTGAGTACAGGGGACTACGTCTGCAATATATAATGCAAAGGGAATAAATAAAATAGAAATGGTAAATATAAGGAAAGCTTAAAGCAGGCCTGTATTAGTGTTCTTCTTGCAGTTCTCACCATCTGTGTGCATCCATGGCATCCATCAATCATTTCTGAGAGGGGTGGAGAGAGGCAGAGGAGCGTTTCCCTCATGAAAACAGTGAACTATGAGGCTGCTTTATACTTTATTATGCTTCATTAGGCAAATGGTACATTATCTTGTGTGCCATTTTAGCTAACAGTAGGGCAGACTTGTCCTTACAATATGCTCTCCGTATAATAAGTCTTAAATAGTAAGTCTAAATAGAGCAGTATAGCATGATGAAAGATCCACTTTAGCCTGAGGTCCCATGTTGTGGAAAAGCTGCTTTTTTTGTTGCAGATCTTGCTGCAGTTTTTTGAGCTAAAGCCAGGAGTAGCTTCAACAGGAATGAGAAGTATATCGGAAGCTCTCCCTTCTGCTAAACCTGCAAAATCTGCAACAAAAAAGCAGCTTTTCGGCAACGTGGTTTTAGCCTTAAGCCAGGGCCCCGCATTGCGAAACGCTGCGGCAAAAACCGCAGTGTTTTACAGTACCTGCAAAGTGGATGGGATTCTGGCTAATGCCATGCACACATTGCAGAAAACTATCCACAGCGGACATGCTATGACTTCAAAAATCGTCACGTTTTTGTAAATTGCAGCATGTCAATTATTCCTATGAAAACGCTGGCGTTTTCCATATGGATATAATAGGTACAGAAAACCACAGAGGTATGACTCTGCAGACTTAATGTGAAAAGCACTACGGAAAACGTGAGGAGTTTTCCGCCGTGGTCTTTTCCCCAGCGCTTTTTGGCTGTGGCTCACTATGTGAGGCCTTAGCCTTAAAGAGATTTTCCAACAACAGAAGCAACCTGTGGGGTGGCCAGGGGAGCTAAAATTCAAGAAAATTAAAAAAAAAAAAACAAAAACATATTCACCTCTCCCTCAATGCTCTGGTTTCTGCCTCTGGAGATAGGCAAGTGTGCATTTTTTTTAAAATATATTTTACACCTCTCCCAGCTGCCTGATGGGTTGCAGCCCCTTTAAGGCACAAATCATTTCATAGTAGCAGCACATTAGCCACCAACAGAATCCCATCCACAAACCCTTCATTGCAAAGGTTGAAAACAACTTGTCTGCTTTTTGCCGCAGGTGGCTCTGCTGCAGGATGTCAACTGTTGACATGGCCTTAGCCTTAACTAGAACCCATACTGGAATAAAAAAACGCTAGACATTTTTTATTAGCAGAATAAATGGATTTAAGTAGTAATGTCACTGCAACATATTCTCCATGACCCTGATGGTTATTTTTGTGATATTTGCATCCAAATGGACCCCTTATTTGAAACATAAAGAATCCTTTTAGCAAAAGGTTTATGTTGACAAGACACACATAGCATTAGCAACTCAGAGAGTACCCTTGACTGAATCTAGCACTATTTTTTATATATTATAATAAAAAGAAACAATCAATATCTATTGTCATTTCTCTTACATATTCCATTGAACTGTGCTTGGCACTTTGTGTAATGTTTTGATGTTTTTAGACCCGATATTAATAGTTTTTATACATACTTTTAAGACCCAAGCAATTGTTAAGAAGCAAACCTAGCAAAGTGAGCCATAAGAGATTATGTAGGTTTCCAATGGTTAGATTTCATTTTACTGCACAGAACAGACTTCTGTAAGACTAAAGAGCTAGGATTGTTTTTACTTCCATAATAATCTTCACAGGGACAGCATCATAAATCCTCATTTCCTTGTTGCCGGGGAAACACAGTCCCAATTTGTTACACGGACACACCGTAACATATTCAATGAAACATCAGGTTTTAGCCTAATAACCAACTTCAAAGGCATCCATGCATGCAAAATCAAAACAGGATTTCAAGTAAATCCTAATATAGAGCAAAATGTGGTTATTCCATATTATATTATAGCTGTTAATCAACTATATGGTTTACTGCTACCATGATAAATCCCATATACACATGTCACTAAATTCACAGCCTTGTGTTATGTTTAAATAACAAAGCATCAACCAGAGACACACTGATGACCAGAGGCTACAGGGTGTAGCAGCAGAACCAGGGGCGCACCGCTAATGAGGCGAGGTGAGGCGGCCGCCTCGGGCGGCACTGTCCGGGGGGCGGCATTTTACTATTTAATGTAAACCAGCCCAGGACAGGCCGCTTTAAAAAAAAAAAAAAAAAAAAAACTGAGCTGAGCGTGGCCTGTCCTGGGCTGGTTTACAAGACGTCGCATCTCAGCATAGGCGGCGATACAATGACGTCATCACGCCGCCTACGCTGAGACACAGACGTCGCGGACAAGAAGGGGAGGCGGCGGCTGCATCAAGGCATCGCAGGTGAGTATAGTTTTTTTTATCTATATAAATAGGCCGTAACCTGTTGGAGCATCCCCGGCAGGTCAGGGCCTATTTATTTACCTACCCCGCGTCTGCTCGTGGCCGCCCCTGCTTCCCCTTCTGCTATGGGCCGCAGAAAGGGAAGTGGATGCCGCTGTGAGCGGCCGTGGGCATCGGTAAGTTAGGCCGCGGGCCGCAAATACTACTGTTATTATACTCCGGGGTCTATTAGACCCCGGGAAAAAGGGGGGGGGGGGGGGGGGGGGGGGGGGGGGGGGGGGGCAGGTAAGTAAGTAACTCTGGTTTTTATGTTTGTATTCTCCCCTGTGTCTCCAATCATTATACTCTGGGGTCTGAAAAGACCCCAGAGTATAATAATAGTTCATGGGTCGGCCACTATGGGGCATAATACCCTGTGCAGGGACCACTGTAGAGCATAATACCCTGTGCAGGGGCCACTCTGGAGCATAATACAAGTGCAGGGGCCACTATGGAGCATAATACCGTGTGCTGGGGCCACTATAGAGCATAATACAAGTGCAGGGGCCACTCTGGAGCATAATACAAGTGCAGGAGCCACTATAGAGCATAATACCAGTGCAAGGGCCACTATGGAGGATAATACCCTGTGCAGGGGCCACTCTGGAGCATAATACCCTGTGCAGGGGCCACTATGGAGCATAATACCAGTGCAGGGGCCACTATGGAGCATAATACCGTGTGCTGGGGCCACTATAGAGCATAATACAAGTGCAGGGGCCACTATGGAGCATAATACCAGTGCAGGGGCCAATATGGGGCATAAAACTGTGTGCAGGAGTTGCTGCGGAACATAATACCGTGTGCAGTGGCCAATGCGGGGCATAATACCGTGAGCAGGGGCCACTATGGAGCATAATACTGTGTGCAGGGGCCGCTGAGAGGCATAATACAGTGTGCAGGGGCCGCTGCGGGCCATAACACTGTGTAATACTGTGTGCATGGGCTGCTGTGGAACTTTATAGTGTGTGTAAATGGGGCGCTATAAACATGGGCTATGGCACCTGTTTATATTATACGCTGTCTGTTTATAGTGACCGTGTGATGTAATTGTAGCCTTGTCACATACTGTAGACATGTACAGGATGAGGCTGCAGTTACATTACATGGCCGCTATGAGATGAATTACACTATGTAAACAGAGAAGCGGTCACGGCGCTTACACAGGTACCATTCAAACAGCTGATCAGTGGGGGTCCTGGGTTTTTGAACCCCACTGATTAGTTTATTAATGACCTGGAAAACCTTTTAATTAGTTAACACCTGGGGTATTATTAATAAGGGGCTCTATTTATACAGGTACACATGGACATTATTAATATAAAGATACACTTGGGAGTATTATTCATTATGGGGGTTATATCATATATTTTATAATTGGGGTAGCAGCAGGATGGGGGCTTTGTGTAGGTGAGGACAATGTGGGTCGATGCCTGGAAAAGTGAGGAGCCAAAGATGTCTGTGTTGCAACCTTTACAGAGACAAGTCACAGCTGGAAGAAGTGGTCATGGCGGTCCAAAGGGAAGAGAAGGGAAATGTGACCGATTAGTCAGAGACGTCACCTGTAAGTCACAGAATGTTACTGCCCTGTATTCACCTAAATGATAGAGGATAAATACCTGAGTGATGGGGGTCTGTCTGCTGAGACCCCCACTGAGCCTGAGAATTGGGTTTTTTCCCCCCACTGGGTGGGAATTCAGCCTGACCGCAGCCATATATATAGGTGTGTCACTTGGTGGATGAACGAACCCGCGTGGCTCTCATTCACTTCAATGGGAGTGCCAAAGATACCCGAAGTCCAGTACTCAGCTATCTGCGGGGCTCCTATTATAGAGAATGGGGGCCACGTGGGCTCGTCCATCCACCAAGCAGAAGATGTGTGAAGTTACTTTCATTGTTAATGCCGTGTTGTTGATCTGATACTGAAGTAATACAGGAAGAAGAATTCTTAAAAACTGCTTTATAACTTTGTGTATTGTGTATATTGTGCGACGATAACAGTGTGTTAAACTAGTAGCATGGAAACTCAGTTTTTTTTGTTTTTTTTTTTGGGGGGGGGGCGTCTTTCTATAGTCCGCCTCAGGCAGCAAAGAGGCTAGGTTCACCACTGAGCAGAACTGTCAACTTTCTCTAATGTTCAGCTATGCTGTCAAGTTGTATCCTTATTAAGTCTAGTGTTTAATAAAAATAATAATAATGATACAAAATAACAACAAAGGCAAGACAATAATAATAATAATAATAATAATAATAATAATACAAAATAATAACAAAAGCAAGACAATAATAATACAAAACAAAAGCAAGATAATAATAATAAAAAATATTTCTACAGTTTTTAATAGCACTGCACAAAATGTACTGTCTTCACTTGACCTAGAAAACAATCAGCAAGTAGGTTCTGTTTTGAGACTTGATTGTTCAGAGTATCTACCTGTTGGCCTCAGTTCTGTAACTACTATTATACATACACAACTGAACCTGTCAACAAGTGCACTTTAAACTGACCGCTACAACACTCCCAAAAATGACTCTTCATTATTTTCATTGGTCCAACTACCTGCATGCCACCTACTTAGTAGCTGTGCAGAAGGGCTGATGTAAACAAAGAGGCCAAACAGCTGGTCAGCAGAGATACCAAGGGATGGACTCTCACAAATATTGATATGATATGATATGATATTGGCTTATACTAAGAACAGGCAATCAATGAAAACCACTTTAATCTAATGGGTGCCAAGAGGGCTTTAGTGGGCAATAATGCATCAGTAGACTAGACAGCTGTAGACTAGAGGCACTGAAAGGAATGTCCTCTCTGCTTTTTGTCTCACTGTAGCTCTACAATTATTTTAAGATAAGGTAATCTTGAATAAGTAAAAAAACATAATATGGGTTAAATGCTTTAAGATAGCATTAAGAAAACACCCTATATAGCATCCCCAATCCTGCTATACAAATTCATATATAGTTAAAGGCAGTCTGTTAGCAGAAAATTGAGATATAAACTATATTTCTTATTCAGGGCTATTGCTTCATTCTTGTAAAAATCATTCTTTTATCCTTATTCAAATGAGCAGAATAGGGATTTAGGGGTGTTGCTTTCCGTCAGTGGGCTTCACTATCTGCTGCTGCTAACTGATGCTCAGCTCTGCCTTGTGCATGCCTGATGATGACATACTACCGCCATATGAAGACAGCTTCCTTCAATTCCGGAGGCATCTATCTTTCCCAAAAATGTATTTAAAAGACTACCGCCTACTAACATTTACACACCAAATCATTCTGCAGTAATGGTTACAACAATCTCAAGCTACTTAAAAGGGGGTTTCTGGGTTAGATAGGCTAGGTCATCAATATCAGATTGGTGGGGGTCTGACACCTGGGACCCCCACCAATCACCTGTTCTGAGCAGCTAATACACAGAGAATGGAGCAGGAAGCAGACAACTCTGTTCTCTGTGTAGTGGTAAGACCAGGTTGCTGCAGATCAGCTTATTTGAATGGGAGGTGATCTGCAGTAACCTGGTCTGGCCACTACAAAGAGAACAGAGCTTTCTACTTCCTGCTCTATTCTCTGTGAATCAGCTGCTTGGAACAACTGATTGGTAGGGTTTTCTGTGCAGGACACAGATCTGATACGTATGACTTATCCATAGGATAGGTCATCAAAATTTTTAGCTTTCTAAAGGGAGTCTGTCAGGCCCAAAATGGCTCCCAAGTCAATATTAGTAGACTGTGGGTTATAGATATGAAAAATCAGCCTGCGAGTGCACTGATGCCAGGGCCTGATTTCCCAGACTTGCCTTCAGACAGTAACAAGTGACTCTCCTCTGGAACATCACCCCTCTAACCATAATTGACTTTTTCAGACTCTGCCTGTGCCACAGATTTCTGTCAGAAAATCTGGAAAATCAGGCCCCACCCGTGGAAAACTTGAGGCTGATCTGGATATCTATAAAAAGATCATGCACTTCATATCTGTGTATACGGTGATACTGACTAGTAACTGGCTCACAGAAGCTTTATGTGTATTACCCTACCTTTATAAAAAGACGAACGACTGGACCATTCTGCAAACCAAGCCCTTTTGCCTTTTATGTCATCCCTATATATACATTGTAAGCTTTTATGAGCACGGTCATTTTTCTACATAACTGAATTGTTAGTTTGTAAAGCACCGTGGAATATGTTGGCGCTATAGAACTAATTATCGTTATTATTCTAATAATCCTTGAGACAAACTCAGCCTTTTACACAGCATCTCTCATTTGTAATAACTTCCACAGTCTGTGCTGTGTGATATTGTTTTTATTAATATTCAGTCCCTGACCACACAGTTATGAAATGTATCTGGCCGTGTTCCTGCTCACTGTTCACTGCTCAGATAACAACAATATTGGAATAGATAGCATCATGGAAACACAATAGATTGCTGCATTTATACTTGGAAGCTGAAGAAAGTGACTTTAAGTCATGTGGCCATAATAAAAATGATTTTTCAATGACAACATGAAGTCTATTATGAATATGTAAATGTATTTCTTTAATTCCAAATGTCTTATCTATAAATATATGTTGACGTCTATTCCTTTAATCACCGACCATAATAAAGACAAATGCTTTGCTGATCACTGAGCCGCACTGATGCCGAGATGGAAATCCTTTGAATTTGAGCCTAGGCATACGATAGAAATGGTACAAATATCGTCACTTTAGCGTTGCCATGACTACTTTTACCCTTGATAAATGACCCTCTGTTTGCTTTCCCTGCAGCCAGATCCTTTTCAGGAATTTACAGAGGCTCGAAGCTCCAGCTAGCTGGTGGTGTGCACATGGGAAGAATGAGAATATGGCTGTTACCATATAGAAGGATATCCCAGGTGAGCAAATCAGAAGATTTTCTCTGAATGAAAATATCCAACCATATCTCAAAGGTAGGACTGCACAAAGCAAAGAAGACTTCAGATGTGCTGCAAGAAGGCTGCTTGCTCAGGATAAAAGCTATTGATGGGCTGCCTTACAGTTAAGTACTGAAATAGCAGATTGCAAGTTAGGAAGAGTTAATATTTAAGCAAAGTGATATTTAAAGTCAAACAACATCAATTCATATACAGGGGTGGTTTATAAGTCCCATATCAGGAAAAGAGGCCAAGGCAAGGAAGGCAAATGCTGCTTATTTATGGAAATGAAGTCAGCTGATGTTAAATGAGGTAGATAGAAAACCATAGTATATACTCTATAAGGACTGTGTGGATTAAACAATCAGTGCAATAAATGCAATCTATAGATTCACTAAGCATGAGTGTGCCTAGTTCATAGTATGCCAATACACTGAAATCTTAAATATAATATACATATTTGTTTAGACAAAAAAAAATATATAACTTGTAAAAAAGCAAGGTAACTGTAATATCAGACAGTCACTTTATACTGAGGATGCAAAAACATTTTCCAGGGCCTTTTGCTGGTGGGCAAGGATATAAAATCTTGCTGTAAGAGACAGAACACTTTCTCATGGAGCGCTTATAAGAATTTTTTTTTTCAAACGTTTTTATATGGCATATTTTCATTTTAGTATTCTGATATATATACTTTACATTTATACAACTTGATATCTGACATATATACATGTATTAAAAAAATGTAAAAAAAAATTGTGAATTAAAACATTTTCTTGCCTTTGTTTGTGAATGTTGCTAAAAAGGTCCAGTGTCTACTGCACACATAACAATTACTACTGGAAGTCCAGTATATGACTAGTTCCTTCAAGGCATCCTTCCAGATATTAGATCATAAACGTACAGCCAAAACGATTGAAAAATGTTCACAATTCTTATTATCAATGTGCGATATAGTAAAAGTACGAGGTAGATTGTATGACATAATAAGCTGTTGTAAAAAATACAATCACATTTGTTATATCAACATTATGGCAGCCTAACCTACTAGGTAAGCAGTGTCTTGTCTCCTGAACTCTATAATTAGCTGAACACGTGAGTCATAGAATCAGACAATAGAGTATTGCTTGTTGGATGTATAGTAATAAAGGGAAATTGTCATGTTGTATAGAGTGGGGAAAAAAGTATTTAGTCAGCCACCAATTGTGCAAGTTCTCCCACTTAAAAAGATGAGAGGCCTGTAATTGACATCATAGGTAGACCTCAACTATGAGAGACAAAATGAGAAAACAAATCCAGAAAATCACACTGTCTGATTTTTAAAGACTTTATTTGCAAATTATGGTGGAAAATAAGTATTTGGTCAATAACAAAAGTTCATCTCAATTCACAAGGTTGGCACACACTGTTGCTGGTATGTTGGCCCATTCCTCCATGCAGATCTCCTCTAGAGCAGTGATGTTTTGGGGCTGTCGCTGGACAACACGAACTTTCAACTCCCTCAAAAGGTTTTCAATGGGGTTGGGATCTGGAGACTGGCTAGGCCACTCTAGTACCTTGAAATGCTTATTATGAAGCCACTCCTTCGTTGCCCTGGCGGTGTGCTTGAGATCATTGTCATGCTGAAAGACCCAGCCACGTTTCATCTTCAATGCCCTTGCTGATGGAAGGAGGTTTGCACTCAAAATCTCACAATACATGGCCCCATTCATTCATGTACATGGATCAGTCATCTTGGTCCATTTGCAGAGAAACAGCCCCAAAACATGATGTTGCCACCCCCATGCTTCACAGTAGGCATGGTGTTCTTTGGATGCAACTCAGCATTGACTCTCCTCCAAACACGACGAGTTGTGTTTCTACCAAACAGTTATACTTTGGTTTCATCCGACCATATAACATTCTCCCAATACTCTTCTGGAACATCGAAATGCTCTTTAGCAAACTTCAGACGGGCCCGGATATGTACTGGCTTAAGCAGGGGGACACGTCTGGCACTGCAGGATCTGAGTCCCTGGTGGCGTAGTGTGTTACTGATGGTAGCCTTTGTTACATTAGCCCCAGCTTTCTGCAGGTCATTCACTAGGTCCCCCCCGTGTGGTTCTGGCCTTTTTGCTCACCATTCTTGTGATCATTTTGACCCCACGGGGTGAGATCTTGCATGGAGCTCCCTGATCGAGGGAGATTATCAGTGGTCTTGTATGTCTTCCATTTTCTAATTATTGCTCCCACAGTTGATTTCTTCACACCAAGCTGCTTGCCTACTGCAGATTCAGTCTTCCCAGCCTGGTGTAGGTCTACAATTTTGTTTCTGGTGTTCTTCCACAGCTCTTTGGTCTTCACCATAGTGGAGTTTGGAGTGTGACTGTTTGAGGTTGTGGACAGGTGTCTTTTATACTGATAACAATGTCAAACAGGTGCCATTACTACAGGTAATGAGTGGAGGACAGAGGAGCCTCTTAAAGAAGAAGTTACAGATCTGTGAGAGCCAGAAATCTTTCTTGTTTGTAGGTGACCAAATACTTATTTTCTACCATAATTTGCAAATAAATTCTTAAAAAAAATCAGACAATGTGATTTTCTAGATATGTTTTCTCATTTTGTCTCTCATAGTTGAGGTCTACCTATGATGACAATTACAGGCCTCTCTCATCTTTTTAAGTGGGAGAACTTGCACAATTGGTGGCTGACTAAATACTTTTTTTTCCCCACTGTATGTACAGTCATGGCCAAAAGTTTTGAGAATGATACAAATATTAATTTTTACAAAGTCTACTGCTTCAGTTTTTCTAATGGCAATTTGCATATACTCCAGAATGTTATAAAGAGTGATCAGCTTAACAGCAATTACTTGCAAAGTCAATATTTGCCTAGAAAATGAACTTTATCCCCCAAAACACATTTCAACATCATTGCAGCCCTGCCTTAAAAGGACCACCTAACATCGTTTCAGTGATTGCTCCATTAACACAGGTGTGGGTGTTGATGAGGACAGGGCTGGAGATCAATCTGTCATGATTAAGTAAGAATGACACCACTGGACACTTTAAAAGGAGGCTGGTGCTTGCCATCATTGTTTCTCTTCTGTTAACCATGGTTATCTCTAAAGAAACACGTGCAGTCATCATTGCACTGCACAAAAATGGCCTAACTGGGAAGAGTATTGCAGCTAGAAAGATTGCACCTCAGTCAACAATCTATCGCATCATCAAGAACTTCAAGGAGAGAGGTTCCATTGGTTCCAAAAAGGCTCCAGGGCGCCCAAGAAAGACCAGCAAGCGGCAGGACCGTCTCTTAAAAGTGTTTCAGCTGCGGGATCGGGCTACCAGCAGTGCAGAGCTTGCTGAGGAATGGCAGCAGGCAGGTGTGAGTGAATCTGCACGCACTGTGAGGCGGAGACTCTTGGAGCAAGGCCTGGTCTCAAGGAGGGCAGCAAAGAAGCCACTTCTCTCCAGAAAAAACATCAGGGACAGACTGATATTCTGCAAAAGGTACAGGGAGTGGACTGCTGAGGACTGGAGTAAAGTCATTTTCTCTGATGAATCCCCTTTTCGATTGTTTGGAACATCTGGAAAACAGCTTATTCGGAGAAGAAGAGGTGAGCGCTACCACCAGTCTTGTCTCATGCCAACTGTAAAGCATCCTGAAACCATTCATGTGTGGGGTTGCTTCTCAGCCAAGGGAATCGGCTCTCTCACAGTCTTGCCTAAAAACACAGCCATGAATAAAGAATGGTACCAGAATGTCCTCCAAGAGCAACTTCTCCCAACCGTCCAAGAGCAGTTTGGCGCTCAACAATGCCTTTTCCAGCATGATGGAGCACCTTGCCATAAAGCAAAGGTGATAACTAAATGGCTCAGGGAACAAAACATAGAGATTTTGGGTCCATGGCCTGGAAACTCCCCAGATCTTAATCCCATTGAGAACTTGTGGTCAATCATCAAGAGACGGGTAGACAAACAAAAACCAACAAATTCAGACAAAATTAAAGCATTGATTCTGCAAGAATGGACTGCTATCAGTCAGGATTTGGTCCAGAAGTTGATTGAGAGCATGCCAGGGAGAATTGCAGAGGTCCTGAAGAAGAAGGGTCAACACTGCAAATATTGACTTGCTGCATTAACTCATTCTAACTGTCAATATAAGCTTCTGTTACTCATAATATGAATGCAATTATATTTCTGTATGTGATAAAAACATCTGACAAACACACATAAAAACCAGAGGGCAGCAGATCATGTGAAAATATAATATTTGTGTCATTCTCAAAACTTTTGGCCATGACTGTAGTACTATCTGTGGGCAGCACAGCAAAGAGCAGAACTGAATATATATATATATATATATATATATATATATATATATATATATAGTTTGTGGAAAAAGAATTCAGTATATCTTCAAACTTACACATTTAAACCCTTGCACTTTCAATGCATAGGAGTCCAGAGGACCCCCTACTTAGCAATTGACATAAATATATCCTGAAAACTATATATGATTCTGCTCAGCTACTCTGGCTCTATAATATGAAGCCTGCAGATCTGAAACCATGTTCAACATGACAGGCTCACTTTGAGGCTAAGGCACCACATTGCAGAAAAGCAGCTTTTTTGTTGCAGATTTTGTTGCGGTTTTTTGAGCCAAAGCCAGGAGTGAATTGAACAGAAGGTAGAAATTATAACAAATTCCTATATATTTCCCATTCCTTTTGTAGCTATTGTTGGATTTGGCTCAAAAAACCGCAACAAAATCTGCAACAAAAAAAAATGCTGCGTTTCCGCAACGTGGGGCCTTAGTCTAAAGGTAATCTGTCAGCTCTATTTCACCCCTCTTATGTCTTCTCCACCTAAGAGGAAAGGGGATGTCAATCAGAGTGGAGGGGCTGGGTTAGAGACTTGAAGAGCTTGACTTCAGCCATTAGCTGTCCACCCCTGGATTCCAAACAAGTCATTTGCATATTGGATAAAAGTTATTTTTCAATGGATGGCAGCATCAGACTAACGTTATGAACACAGCGGGGAAGAACACATAGGAAATGGCCTCTGTGGTACTGACTGTGGTTTGGGAGTTAAACGGAGCTGACAGGTTCCCTTTAAATGTATTTATTTGCCAACTTGATCAACAACATATTTATTGCCAAACTGGATAACCAAATATTAAGAATAAGACTAGAAGTAATAGATGTCTATAGCTTTGAGTATTAATAGTTACATATTAACAGCATTGGCTATTAAACTATGAGAATTACAACCTCATTATCAGAGATGCATCTATTTCTTTTATCACAGTCACTGGCCAAGAGTCCTGATGTTCAGTGAAATTACATACAGTATGCAGTGAAACCTCTCCAAAAGACCACTTCTTTGAGACCATCTCCTTATGTGGACCAGATCTCCTCTGACAGATCATGTTTTATGAATACTAGTATACTGTATGAGAAAAAAAAACACTTCGCCTATTTTCAATACAATTTTTTCACCACAATTTCACCACAATTATGGACATGAGCTGCATAGACTATATGCATAGAAAAAGGCTTTCCTGAACTCTTTGTGTAATGCAAAGCAGCCGCCAGCTGGCTTAAATGAAGAGGTGGCCACTTCTCTGTGCATAAAGAAATAAAAAGAAAAAACATCGCAGAGCGCTAATAGTGTAAAACGCGTCGTGTGTTTTATTCAATTGGATTAAAGACTACATTTATTCTGGACCAGCGCTCATCTGCCTCCTCTTTTCTACCTGCATCTGACTTCTCTGTGCATGTCTCACCATCAAAGTCTAGGAGAATTACCAGAATAACCTCTCCATTGTAGCTGGCGTAAATGATGGCCATTGTGCAATCAACAAGCAGTGGCCAGAGGACCCCCTTTCTGATTCCTCACCTATTAGGTGAGGAATCGCTTCAGATGGCATTAAAGGGGTATTCCCATGAACATAATCATATCTATATTTGTAGATAATTAAAAGTTAAACATTTTTGCAAATATAAATAGTTAAAAATTCTGCAGAGTTTTAAAGATTTTCTCTAACCATCTTAGTGGTGACATCTGTTGTCTTGAGCGGTTGCCAACGGATACGACCACAAATGCAGAAACTTTCTATGGTTTGGGACTTGTCAGGAACCCAGCTATGATTTTCTTATTGTAGCTGGGTTATCAGGCAGGGACACTACATGTATCAGAAGATATCCCAGCCCAGTGGCGTAACTAGGAATGGCTGGGCCCCAAGGCGAACATTTGACATGGGGCCCCACCAAGCCGCCGCCCCCAACCCCCCAAACCGCCGCCCCCAACCCCCCCCACACAAACCGCATTCCTGCGCACACTATTATGCCCCATAGTGGCCCCTGCACACGGTATTATGCCCCATAGTGGCCCCTGCACATGGTATTATGCCCCATAGTGGCCCCTGGACACGGTATTATGCAGCATAGTGGCCCCTGAACACAATATTATGCCCCATAGTGGCCCCAGCACACAGTAGTTTGCCCCATAGTGGCCCCGACACACAGTAGTTTGCCCCATAGTGGCCCCTGCACACAGTAGTTTGCCCCATAGTGGCCCCTGCACGCAGTAGTTTGCCCCATAGTGGCAAAGAGTATAATGATCGGAGACCCAGGGGAGGATAGAAACATAGAAAACACTGCAACTTACCTCTTCCTCGCTACGGTGCACTCCCGTGCGCTACTTCGGCCATCTTCAATTTCGGACCAGATCTCGCGCGATGCAGGCCGGCGTCGCAACGCATAATGACGTCGGCTGACGTCTGGGACGTCACCAAACAGGCCCGATGCCTGCGGAGAGGTGAGTTACGGTGTTTTTTATGTTCGCTCACCTCCCCTGGGCCCCCGATCGTTATACTCCGGGGTCTCAAAAGACCCCGGAGTATAACGATAGCAGTGATTGTGGGGTTCGCGGTAGCGACTGCCACAGGGCTCCGCGCCCCGTAATGTTCCGGGCCCTGTGGCAGTCGCTACCACTGCTACCCCGGTAGTTACGCCCCTGTCCCAGCCACAATAAGGAAATCATAGCTGATATTCTGACCTTAGAAAGGCCTGCATTAATGGTCGTATCCACTGGCAACCGATCAAGACAACAACTTGTGACCACAAGTTATTTAGATATAATCTTTAAAAGTCAACAAAATGTTTAGTTACTTATATTTGCAAAAATATTTAACTTTTAATTATCTACAAATTTTAAAATATTTATGTTCATGGGAATACCCCTTTAATGCTGGAAGTGTTGCTGGGCTATATATAATATGAAGATATTGCATCTGCCAAATAAAGACAAAGTGGTTCACAAGTTATAACCCAACTGTATGCAATGCAATATTTCAGCATGGTTATGGTTAATTCACTGAGGCATTTCCATAGGCTGTTGCTTTATATTTATCACTTCCTCAAAGAGTAAAAAATTGGATTGGATGGTTGTGATTCCTGATGTGAAAGCTAAGCTCAGCATCTGCTCTCAGCCCAGGAGGTACCAAAAGCTTCTTCCTGTAAAATAAGCATATTACTCTGACAGATAAAAGCACAATAGAGTAAATGGAACTGACATTAACAGCTTAGCAGTTTTATCTCTGTCATAAACTCCTTATGGATCTGGACATATAAAACACATATTGCATGTATTTCTGCATCAACACAGCAAATGGACTACAGTATTTAATAGACACAATTATTCTCTCTAAAAGCTTGGCCACATGAGTCCGATCTATAGAAGGACTAACATTCTCCTATAAAGACACATTGCATATCTAACAGCACCATTTAGAGGCTCTTTTAGTAAACATTTACCATGTACTGAAATCTCACGATTCTATAAAAAGTTGCTATGTGTGTGAACTTTTAGATAATTGTTCTGTGGTCTATTACTTTAGACTCTGATAATGACATCTTCAAGTTCACAGCACATACTTGTAGTACATTGCATGTGCCACTATATGAGGCATTGTGTCGTGTAAAAAGCTATATTCACACAACCAAGGTGCAAAATGGCCATTTTTTTATGGTTGTCTTGCACCCAAGGGGCATCCGTTTTCACAAATCCCCCATACATTTGAGTGTATGGAGGGATCTGTAAAAATGAACAAAAATAGGACATGACCTATATTTTGACGGTCCATTACAATGGACCATAAAAAAAGTAGCAATGTGAATAGTCCCCCATTCACTTGCATTGAATTTAATGCTTTTGTGTGACATCCGATAAAAAAACAGATGTCACACGGCCATTATTTACTGTTGTGTGAATATAGCTTTAAATGCAGTGTTCCTGAAAACCACACCTCTGTGTTATGGCATATGATGGAGAATAAAGCAATTTGTTTTACCCTCAAATGTGAGAGGCATATAGAGTTAAAGTACAGAACTCAATAGGAGTAATATTTGAGATCTGCGTGAGATAGATCTCTCAGCGACTATTATCAGGTAATGTACATGTTTTGTTTTGTTTTTTGCCTTGGAGAGTTGCTTTAGTGGAGATTTGAACTCTTAGCCAATGGGCCCCATTCTTTGTCCCCAGAGGCCGCACTACATTTGTTCCATAAAAATATCCCTCTTACCATTTATGAAGAGTATTTTTAGCCAAGGAAGAATATGCAGTTTACAGTAATGGAAATAAATTAATAGGTCGCTAATTAAAGGGAATCTGTCAGCAGGACAATTAGTACCAAACTAATGACAGTACCTTGTAGGATGGCTTCTACACTTTCCAAAGATGTATTTCTTATTCCGCATTGCAGCTCCATTTTCATAAAAATCATAATCTTATTCTTATGCAATCAGCTGAAACAGGCTTCAGGGATGTGTCCTCTCTTGCCAGGGTTTCACTGTCTGATCTAGATAATCGCTCCTAACTGCTGCCCAGCTACAACCCCCAGTGCTTGAGTGACTGATGTTACACTTTTTCTACAGTTATGGACATCTGCCTCAAATTCCTCTTCATTTTCCACCCCTGGTTTCCCCAGCATAGTGCAGATGCAGACCTTTGGCATTCTGTTGCGGCTTTCCGCCCCCGAATAGGCCCAGATGGACCTAATCAGGTTTCGAGCCATGGAATAGGTGGTTGGAACAGCCACAGAATCCACTGAAAAGATCGAGCAGGACACAAATTTTTCAGTGTCCTGTTACGATCTCAGCCTGCCATTCGCAATAGTGGAAACCAGAATTCGAACCATGCGAACAGATACTATAGGTAGGATATTGTGACAGTTGATACCTATACCCTGTACAAGCATAAGAGGAGACTGTATACCTTTCCTGAAAGTAAAATAATCAGAATTATGATCCGTCTATGTTTTATTGTTATACATCCAGGTATCCCTTCTGTTAGCAATCACAAGCTGGATCACAATATCAGAAGATTTGGCAATAGGAGGACACTGGTTCTACAAGACGCTTGGCTATTAAACCTGTTTATATGGGACCCAGGTAAAACAAATTGGGAAATATAACATTTATATTACAGCCTTGGAAGTTTTTCATTATAGTGTTCTGGTATACTATAACTTTTTACATAGCTCTTCAGAAGAGGTGAAAAGGGTTTTCCGAGATATACTGTATATATTTTTTTTACAGATAGTCAAAATATGTGCTGAAATAAATATTTTCTACCCTTTACCAGAAATGTGTGACCAACACACTCTTTGTTACCATCCCATCCTTACTGCTGCTGATAATGTGCCGTCAATGTGCACATGACTTCAGTTGTTAGCAACACCCACCATGAACGTGATGTCATCACAGATGAAAGAAGCATTTGTCTAAACTTTAGTGACTTCCAGAGCAGCCAGGAGGAGGTGGGGATTAGTCCTGATGACCAGACAAGTACCTGCTTCACAGCAATGATTAGAGGCAGCAGAAGCAGCAAGGTAGACAAGCACATTTATTTACTTTTATTTATTTTTAACTATTTCAGCCTCTCCCCTGTCTCCATCAGACAGGCATTCTTCCATGATTGGTCAGAGGGTTTTATGGGCACTGATGGACTGGCAGCAAGGTAGATGCATAAGGAGAGAGAGCAACATGTGCAAAATATATTAAAGCTTTATCATTAGCATCATGCAGGGAAAACTGCATGCTTTAAAAAAGCATGTGTGGGTTTTAAAAACTGCATGTATTTTTTTTAAATGCATTTGTTTTTTTGATAAAAACACATGCATTTTTTGAGCAAAACTGCACTATATGAACATAGCCTTTCTGGGAAGTGTTGTATCATGGGGACCAGATTGTGTGATTGTGCTTTACATACATTTTCAGTCAATATTTATACAAACATGCATATTCTTATATACTATATATACACATACCTTCACATATATAGGTAAATGCATACACAGAGATATACATGTGTGTGTATATATATATGATGTATATAGATGTATATGTATATAGAATGTGTGTTTGTAAGTATATCTATACACATACATTAAACTGACACTCCCACAGCCAGGAAGTAGAAACCAAGATTTCTTGACCCTGAAAATATGAGGAATTGGCAAAAAATGGTCCAAACTCACATAAAGGTACTGAGTTATGTCTATTCATTCATTTAACAAGCATTTCCTGCCTTTAGTCACATTTTCTTAGGCCTGGAAAACTCCTAACCGCTATTTTTAATTTACTCTTCTGTGATTTGTTACATACAACTTTGACAATAATAAATATATTGCACTATGAATACTGAAGTTGTATTTTTGTTTTATTATTTTATCCAGCTGTTATTTTCTTATTGGAGCCTGGGAAATTTGAGAAACAACTAGCACTCACAGAGGCTTTCACTGTCAGGGTCAAGACAAGGATAGGTGGAATAAGTGGTAACCAGTGAGGTGGGGGTGAGGGTCACAACTGCTTTTAAAATCTCTTTTTACAGCCAGTTAGAATATACAAATGTAAATACATATATAAATGTTACATGCTTAGACAAAACATATACTTGCTCAACAATTAACAGATATTAACATGTGAAGCATTTATCTGCAGTAGGCAGATACAGTAGACTAAGGGTGGGATCCCTCTACCATTGTTAATGTCTGTTGCTCTCATCCATCACAGAATGAGAGCAATGGACATGAAATGACAGATTCAGATGGAGCCCGCTCCGTTGGGTGTCTGTCTGCATTGATCCCAATGTAAAAAATATGACGGAAGCTTTCTTCCATAATATTTTTTACCTTTCTGACAGAAGAAAAACTCATGCATGTAGGATTTTTTTTATTCAGTTGCAAAAGTAAACATAACGGAAGACAGTGTCCGTCATGTTATTCTTCAGATTATTGTTTATTTATATAGCACCATTAATTTAATGGTGCTTTACATTTGAGGGTTTACATACGGTACACAAGATATACAAAACAGAGAATACAAACAGGAACCAACTGGCACAGTGGGATAGAGGGCCCTGCCTGCAAGGGCTTACAGTCTATGAGGGAAGAGGGAGAGAGACAGAAGGTGAGGGGAGAGGCTGTACAGATGGTGGTGTGGTGACAGTAGTGTTATTGGAGGTTGTAAGCCTTCCTGAATAGGTGAGTCTTCAGGGCCTTCTAGAAGCTTGTGACTGTGGGAGTCAGTCTTATGTGTCTTGGTAATGAGTTCCAGAGTATGGGGGATGCACGGGAGAAGTCTTGGAGACGTTTGTGTGAAGAGCGGATAAGAGCAGAGCAGAGTAGGAGGTCTTTGGAGGATCGGAGGTTACGTGTGGGCAGGTAGCGGGAGACTAGGTCGGAGATATATGGAGGGGACAGGTTGTGGATGGCTTTGTATGTCAGCGTTAGTAGTTTGAACTCTATTCGCTGGGTGATGGGTAGCCAGTGAAGGGATTGGCAGAGGGGAGCGGCCAAAGAAGAACGAGGGGAGAGGTGTATTAGGAAAGTAGCACAGTTTAAAGTGGACTGGAGGGGGGTGAGAGTGTTAGCTGGGAGGCCATGGAGAAGGGTGTTACAGTAGTCTAAGCTGGAGATTATGAGGGCATGAACTAGCATCTTTGTAGTTTCAGGGGTGAGGAAGGAGCGGATTTGGTGGATGTTCTTGAGTTGGAGGCGGCAGGAGGTGTTGAGGGTTTGAATATGAGGCTTGAAGGATAGGTCAGAGTCTAAGGTTATCCCAAGGCAGCGGGCCTGTGGGACTGGGGTGAGAGTGGTTCCATTAATTTTGATAGATGGGTCAGGTAGGGGGGTCGTGCATGGAGGGGTGAAGATTATGAACTCCGTTTTCTCCATGTTGAGTTTGAGAAAGCGGGAGGAGAGAAAGGAGGCTAAGGCTGCTAGACATTCTGGGACTCTGGACAACAGGGAGGTAATGTCTGGTCCAGAGAGATATATTTGGGTGTCGTCAGCATAGCAATGGTAATGGAAAGCATGGGATTCTATGAGTTGGCCAAGGCCTAGGGTGTAGATGGAGAACAGGAGCGGTCCTAAGACAGAGCCTTGGGGGACACCTTCAGAAAGAGGGCGTGGCGGGGAGGTGGTGTGCAAGTGGGAGATGGTGAATGTGCGGTTGGTGAGGTATGAGGAGATCCAGGAAAGGGCCAGGTCAGAGATGCCAAGGGATGAAAGCGTTTCTAACAGGAGGGAATGGTCGACTGTGTCAAAGGCAGAGGATAGGTCGAGGAGGAGGACAGAGTAGTGACGTTTGGCTTTGGCAGTTAAAAGGTCATTAGTGACCTTGGTTAGGGCAGTTTCTGTGGAGTGATGGGGTCTGAAGCCTGACTGTAGTCTGTCAAAGAGCACATTGGACGAGACATAGGAGGACAGTTCGGAGTGTTCACATTAGTGTCAGTAGAAATGAGCTCAGATAGAGAGGGGGCTCTGTCTGTGTCCATTTCTCTGCTACAGTTAATGTCCAACATCCTAGTGGACATTAATGGACATTAACAATGATAGTGTGAACCCACCCTAAGGTATCTGGACGATAAAGTAAATAAAGTATTTTGTTTACATCATAAGGAAGTTAAAGTAAGTCGGTCACCAAAACCTAGCATATCAACCCAGCCCTGCAGATAGATAAGTTAGGGTCACCTGAATCAGAAGTTGTTTTTGCAAATCTACTTTTGGAGCAATGAGGGCAATCTTGCTGCACCACAGAGGTAAGTGGCAATGCCCTCATTGCGCCATAAAGCTCATTTGCACATTAACGAAAACAGTGATATCTCAGCAATGGGCACACTTATTCACAAGGGGAAAATACAGTTTGATTCAAGTTACATTAACATATCTGCGGGGGCTGCACTGATATCCTTTAACAAGTAAATTAAGTAAAAGTAGGTGTTATGGCTGCAACATAACAATACAGATGTGTGAAACCAGAATTAATGAGTATGTAAATGAGTATATATGGAGATAGACAAGATAGATAGATAGATAGATAGATAGATAGATAGATAGAAAAATCTCGAAGTTCCTGACTAAAACATGATAAGTTAGGGCCCCATTACATATTTTGCAGTGGGGCCCTAACTTATGTTTTAGTCATGAAATTGGTATCTTATGTTTTTAATATATAGAAATGTTTCATATATACAGTACAGACCAAAAGTTTGGACACACCTTCTCATTCCAAGAGTTTTCTGTATTTTCATGACTATAAAAATTGTAGATTCACACTGAAGGCATCAAAACTATGAATTAACACATGTGGAATTATATACTTAACAAAAAAGTGTGAAACAACTGAAAATATGTCTTATATTCTAGGTTCTTCAAAGTAGCCACCTTTTGCTTTGATTACTGCTTTGCACACTCTTGGCATTCTCTTGATGAGCTTCAAGAGGTAGTCACCTGAAATGGTTTTCACTTCACAGGTATGCCCTGTCAGATTTAACAAGTGGGATTTCTGCCTATAAATGGGGTTGGGACCATCAGTTGTGTTGTTCAGAAGTCAGGTTGCTACACAGCTGATAGTCCTACTGAATGGAGTGTTAGAATTTGTATTATGGCAAGAAAAAAGCAGCTAAGTAAAGAAAAACGAGTGGCCATCATTACTTTAAAAAATGAAGGTCAGTCAGTCCGAAAAATTGGGAAAACATTGAAAGTGTCCCCAAGTGCAGTGGCCAAAACCATCAAGCGCTACAAAGAAACTGACATATATATATGCACCTAAGGGGTTATTTACATGGCCACTTGTCCCTGTTCCTCTAACTACATGGGAAAAACTAACAGGTAATTCAGGCGACGGGTCCTGGACCACATCAGTAACATAACACAGAAGGAAGATCGGCTGCTGAGCCGACATATGTGGGACTATCATAATGGTGACCCAAAGGGGTTACCATTTCAGGTCATTGAAGTTGTTCATCCATCAGAACACAGAGGTGATTGGGAGCATAGAACGTTACAAAAAGAGGTCAAATGGATCTTCATGATCCAATGTGTTACACTATAGGATCTTAATGATAAGATCTCCTACACGCCATTTATATAAATCTATCCATTTTATAATGATGCCAGCTATCGTATGAAGGCTGTGGCTATTTGTTTCCCTAGATAGATCTAACATGGTTCTGCAAAGTGTCCCTATCACATTAATATAGTCCCTTTGCAATTGTCTTCTCACATGAAGCATATTCATGTATATGCCCTTTTATGTATTAGTCTAGTCCACTGACTGCCATTTAATGTTCCCTTTAAGATGGACATCCATAATTTATTTAAATTTTTTTTATGTAATATTCTTTATTTATGTCACGGTATCCTGTTACGGCACATCTCTCATTTATACCTACTGTTTTTTGTTCTGACATTCTAACGTTCATGTGTGTATTCATAATATGTATATATAAGCGAGACGCTTGAGCAAATTGAGTTTAGAAATATATTCGTTTTGCCTGTAACTACCTATTTGTAGCTTTCTAATCCATAATATATACCTATTTCTTCTCTGACAGTGGCACTATATACTGTACACAAAACAGCACTCAAAATGGCTTGCATTTCCAGCCAATCAGAGCGCAACACATAGTGGCCAACGTCATTGAGTGGGCATGGCTTTCCACATATATACCCCGGTGTGTGCCGGGAGCCACAGCTTATCTTTAGTATTGGCGTCCACCATCGGGACCTGGGAAACGCACTTATCACGGCAATCTCTGTCCATTTTCTCAGGTTACTTTGTCTTGAATTTAGCTTGGCCTTATGAGAGTTAACATGTAATTTAGTGGGACACACTATATTTATGAGATCCCTTTTATCAAGTTAGCAGTGTTTGTCTATAGATATTGAGAGTATGTAATCGAATAGAGCCTCTATATATTTTATTGTGTGTGGGCTACTGTGTATGAACAGACTTATTGATACATTCCACTGACTCTGCCCCTTAGAAGTCTATGTACATCTGGACAACTTATATACATGTGACCAATTTATACTGTATGCTAATGGTCTTTCTTGTGGGTGCTTGTTTATGGGTGGATATATGACAATCCGCAGGAGTTCGAGCCACTCACTATACTAACACAGACAAATACTGACTTTATTTTTGGTGTATATTGAAGGGTGGTTTCTTGAAGCCTTTTATATTTATCTAGTACTAAAAGTCATATTTTAGACTCTTGGTACCATGTTTTTCCTTTTCTGAGATTTATATATTTAGTTGCTGGAAGAGTCCCTTAGTGAATTTTTATAAAGTAGACTTAGAAGTAATTATTTTAGTGCTTTATCAGACTGCTGCTGCAATTTTTTGTTTAGATAGTAGATAGATAGATAGGAATTTCAAAATAATTATTTTTTTTTTTTTAGAAGAACAGTGCCTCATGGTGCAGTACATACAATATATAATGATTAGTTTGAAGTAAATAGACAGCTGCTCACCTGAAGGTGAGTAGAAGGAAGATTATAAGCTGCTGCTCTTCCCCGGAACTAAAGACCTGAGAGGTCTATGGTAATTGAAATGAGAATAAAAGAGAAATAACTTGGGTGAATGAGCACTGCTAAGCTAAGATGCAGGAAACACAAGAGGAGGTAGGAAGAAATAATTTATTGGATTCAGGCAACGCCGAATCGGCATCTTCATCATGCCAGCTAAAAAAAAATAAAAAATCATAAAATATTTCATATAGTGTATATAAGTAAATACATTCATGAAAATAAGTAGTAAATAATATTACTTTGAAGAAAAAAATTATATATATATATATATATATATATATATATTGTAGGGATCAGCACGCACGGTGGGGGCGGCAATGGCCAAGTTCACACACAGCAGGTTACTTAAAACTGTGAGAGTGCTTTATTGTGGCAATTCCAGCACAAAACAAAAAGTGTCCAAACAAAATAAATGTCTAGGCCTGTCAGGCGCTAGCTAACATCAGCGTACCTTACTGTCCTCATGCACGTAAACCTAAAGACGTGAGCACAGGGGTCCAGTGTAAACGCTCACCTCCAGGAGTGTTTGGTCTCTCTCTCCCCTGCAGTATATCAGGCTTACTTCCTCAATCAATAACACACAGGAAACCTCACCTGGGAGCACCTGGGATTAGGGGAGGCAAATCCTGACGTGGACTAGGGTGTGGACTGGAGAGTACCCACTAACAAACCTGCCCTCCAGTCCAGAAAAAAACAACCCATATAATATAATAAAAAACGATAGCAGACTATGGTCTGCTAAAGCAACCTAAATCCTGGATTTCCTTTATCTCACCTGGCTGAGGAAACCAGGCGAGATATACACCCCGTCCAGCACTTTACCGTACACTTTACCACAATATATACACAAATAAAAAACAAAAAATATATAAAAATATAATAATAGAGGTAAGGTATAAGGTATTTTATGTGGCAATCATAAGAAGTGATAGAAGGCAAGTATAATACTTGCATATGCTGCCGACTGCAAAGAAAGGTATAGGAGAAAAGGGGCTTAATATAGGTGAACTGGACCAGACCACAATGTGGATGCCTATGTCTGCACCCAGGGGAGGGCGATGGAATGGGACAGAAAAGAGTGTCCAGAGGGTGTGTGAAAGAGGATGAGATGAGAGAAAGGAGGAAAGAAAAGGGGTAGAGCAGAGGGAAAGAAGATAGGTGAAGATGGGTCAAGAAAGAGAAGGGGGAGAAAAAGGGGACTAATGGTGGGCTACTATGGCTGGGTAAGAGGATATAAATAGTAAGTGATCACTTCGGAAATGGAAAACCAAGACAATCATGTGGTTTAATGGGGGAAGGGAAAGAGTAATAGGAAAAGGGGGAAAACAGAGCGGGGAGCAAGATCAAAGGGCAGAAAGAATTGGAACAAAGATAGATCCTAGTAGACTTAGAAGTAATGTCAGGGCTTTAGCAGACTGCTGCTGCAATTTTTTGTTTGAATAGATAGATCGATGATAGATATAGATAGATAGATAGATAGATAGATAGATAGATAGAGATAGCAAATCATTATATTGTATGAACTAACTGAAATAAAAATCAGTAAAAAAAATAAATAAATTTAAAAAAAAAAAGCTAAGGACAACTAATAAGCAGAGCAATTACACATCAATGAATAGCACATCACTGAAGTCTTCTCTGTACTGTCCAGGAGGCATTAAGCATTAGATCCACACATCAATGTCATTTCATTTCCATCAACACTTCCTGTCTTTAACCTATCCCCTCAACATTTACATTCTCCTCTGCTGTCATTTCTGCCTTGTTGTTAAAACACTGCCATCTGTGCAAGGACAGATCTAGAGCCCATTACAAACAACCAGTGGGAAAGAGACCTAAATCCCTGCTTTGCAAACTATTCCTGGCTCTGTCTGCTCTGTTTTTTTTGCAGCCGAGACTAGCATATGCCCTTGGTAAGATACATAAAATGGTTTCAAGACCTTTTTTTTCTTTGCATCCACTTTTTTTTTCTACACATCATTTGTTCTTTCTTATTACAAGTCAAACATAATGTAAGAGAGGAAAGAACGTTGTATTTTATATTGTACTGGTATACAGTCTCACTTTGCCTTCTTTACCACATTAAAGAAATACTTAAAGATATGTTTCTGCTCTTAGTAAAGGTCCATACATGGCAATATTATTGGTTTGGGATAAATTTTGGACCTGACAGAGTTACTTTAAGTAGACTATTTACTTACATAATCACATTGGTTAAAAAAAAATCATAAATCTACTGGAGACTTCTTCACTTGCTGCACACTGTTTAATACAAGCACTGTCAGCATAGTATGAAAAGATATACTGTATACCACATGGGCAGTTCTTAAAACCGAATGTCATCTAAATCCAGAAGGTACAGTATGAACATTCCATTACTTTCCACAATGGCCACATAATGAGGGTTTTGGCTCTTTGGTTTCTGCTTTCAGGACTGACAGGAAAACACTCTGGTCAAGGAGGATATTGCTGTCCTAAAATAATAAAATCCCTATTTTTAGTTTGGACAAGTAAACTATTTTGTTGGACAGGAAAAAGAAACTCGTTGATGGCCATTTTATTTCTTTCCCATCAAATTTTTACTGGCAAAGAATAATAACTGGACTTTTCTATAGACCTCAAAACTGTGCAATAAATTATTCTAGTAAGAAAGCACACCCAGCTTTATATACTAGAGCCATGTTTACATCACATTACTGGCCTTCATTTCACGTATAGCTGGGAATTGCTCCAACTATATACCTTTAGCTGGATATTGCTGTAAGCCACTATGCCTGTTTGTGGCCAAAAAGTCAATCTTCTGGCCTTAGTCAGGCTGATGAAACCCTATTGATGCACTTTTCATGTACGCTGGAAACTTTTCTAGCATACAAATTAAGTGGACAACACAGACATTATTGAAACATAGCCTAAGACATAATCTTACACAATGGCAACTACTCCAGTTATAAGTATTTTCCATCTAGTCTCTAGTGAAACCCTTATTCTGGTGACTTTTATATAAAGGGCCTATCATTCTGAAGCTAAACATATAAAGCAAATAAAATCAGATTACTGAACAGTGCTTGAAAAAGATGCAAATTGTGAACACCGGTGGTGTTCTGACATTATGGTGGATACCGACACACACTATATAACATCAAAGATGAAGAAGTCATGAACTCTGGTACATATCCTCTATTTATCAAGAAATGTCCCTTCATTAAGCTTACTTTGTACTTCTACAGATCTTACTATACAAAAATAAAAGCACTTTGCAAGAAATCAAAAAGATGCCTTTTGTTCTTATTTATTTGTGCCTGGGATAAATGGTTCATTGTATCATCTAGCTTTCTAATACAGTCATACTGTTTGTCATACTTATTAAGTCTTTTATATGGTGAAAGCTGAATGGGTTGTTCCTGGAGGTTACTAAAGACATAATCCAGAGCTGAGAAAAGGCTCTAGCTCGTGAGACTTGTCGGTTTATGGGACACAATTGTTTTTATGTACATTCAGGAGGCTTTGCAGACTGACAAGCATTATGGTCAAGACTTTTTCTGTTTATTCTTAGTTCATTTTACTAAGGTTTAAAGGGGTTGTTCAAGATTTGGAAACTCACTTTCTTTCAGAAATAGTGCCAAGCCTGTCCACAGGTTGTGTGTGACATTGCAACTGCAGCTGAAGTGCAATACCAGACACTCTATGGACAGATGTAGCTCTATTTCTGGAATAAATCAACCCTTTAAAGGGAGTCTGTCACTAGAAGCCAGCATATCAAACCAGCCCTGCAGACATATAGGTAAAGGTCATTGCCATTTTTGTCAATATGCAAATGAGCTCTGTGGGCAATGCGGGTATTGCTGCTTACCTCTTTAGAGCAATGGCAAAGAGCTAATTTGATTATTGGTAAAAACAACAATATCTCGGCAATGGAAGGGAAAACAGCATTTGTTTCAGATGATCCAAACTTATCTATTTGCGGGGCTGGGTTGATATGCTGGGTTCTGGTGGCAGACTCGATTTAATAAACCCCACAAGCTTTCTGTTACCTTACAAATCTCTAGCTCTTTTAAACGCACATGAAAGCCCATGTTTAAGTTATTACAGAAAAGATTTCTATAAGCTATACTCATATTAGCTGCAGACTTTATGCACTGTACTCTTTAAGGAGGTAATCTCTTACTAACATTGCTGACCTATAATTTAACTCTTAGCCTTAAAGTGCACTGTAGGCTGATTGTTGTCTACGTATCCCGATGTGCTTATGATAAGGTCAGCAGAGTTTTTCATCTAATAATGTAAGCACACTGGAGGCGATTCATCATAGTCCATTAGTATGGAACCTGCTCATTAGCTTGGTTTTAGGCAATATGTCAAGGTGCTGTAGTCATTCTTATGTGCAACAGCCATTAATAAATGACCAGTTGAATATCTATGGATATGTAGCCACTTGCAACTTTCAACATGCTGTCTCATAAAGACTCCTGTTTATATCGATGTTATAGATGATGGCCCCTTATTGTGGATTTCCCCTTTTATGAACCAGAGGTAAAACCTGCTTAGTAAAAGCATCAATGGTCATTACTGGCCAGGATGTAAGCCCACAAGATTCCTGTAAGACCACAAGATTTACAAAAACGGCTACATTGCAAGAATTTTGTAGTTCATTTACACAAACACCAAGCTAGCTTTAGATACCACATATAAAAATTAAGAAATGAAATAGCAATACATGAAAAAATTTATATTTCATATAATTAAAGTGAATAAAAGCAACAATAACATGAAAAGGGGTATTTACATTTTACTGTATTAGCCTCTGCCACAATTTCTAGTTTTTCAGCACTAGCTGCAGAATACAGGAATTATCCATCATTACATATTCTAGTGTGTAACTGTAAGATCTATGCTGGTAAATTATGATTTTTTTTGTACCAGCTTGATGTAATTTTTCTCACTGAAACATGCTGATTTACTATTAGAGAAGGCTTTTCTTAGAATCTTAGTCTGGAGTTTCAATAGTGCAGCAACCAGATGCAGCTGAAAACCTGTCCAGCTGTGGTGCCTACTGGCTGCACAAATTTTCAGGTAATACCTTAGTTTACATGCAAATCTGTGCAGCCATTGGTCAAAAGTGGTGGACATGGTTTTATTTACAGGCAGAGCAGGAAACATAAGGCTCTCTACCCTGTAGCGTGACCATGCTGGAGTACTACAGCTTAGTTTCCATTCTCTTAAAACAGCATGTGCCACTCCGAGTCACTGTAGAGGTGAATAGTCACAGCGCATTTGTTGGTAGCACACCCGTACCTTGATTGTTCTCCTGCCTGGCAAAGATAGTTCTCACTCAAGTCTTCTCATTTCCAATACTAGGGAGGCTAAAGGGTAAGTTCAAAGAGCGCCAAGCAAAATCTACAGTGTAAATCTTCCTGTCGGCTGCAGAAATATTTTTTTTACTCCCATTCATTTCAGGCAGAATCCACCCAAAGATATGGTAGGGCACATGTTTTGCCTCACAATAAAATGAATAGGAGTCAGAATTTTTTCAGCCACCATGTGACTTTACCCTTAGGCTCCATGCACACGTCTGAGTGTGCCATCCAAGGGGGTGTCTGATGGTCCATTCCGTTCTGATGAATATAAAGCAGGTCCTATCCTGGTCTTTGTCATCAGAACAGCACAGATCAGAAGCACCCAATGAGGTAAGTGCATAACGGAATGCACTTGGATGACACTCGGATGTCACTCCAAGTATCATCCAAGTGCATACCGCTGCAAACTCGTCCCAACATTGGATACACACTCAGCTATGTGAATGGGGTTCTTCCAGCCAAATGTGACTGTTGCCCAGAATAAAAGACTGTCTGCTGCATCTTCTTTGCACAATACATGAGAATAGTGAAGGAACTAAAGGTTATCAACTTTAGACAAGTCCAGCTTGGGTTTTCCATCTGTGAACTAAAAATCCCAAAAAATTGATTTGAGCAGGTGTTGTGTAACTTTCTATTTTTCCAGAACTACTAAATAGAATGGAGATCACTAGAATGACAAGTTCATTGCAAATTTCTACTCTTCCCCATGGTAATGATAACAACCTCCTCAAGAAAATGAATTTATAGGACAGGAATAGTATAGACAGATATACCAAATAACTACAAAGAAAAAGACTAAAAAAATAACTGTTATCAAATACTGTCTCTTTTTCTGTAAAGAAAATGTAATGTTAATGATAACATTATTAGTATAATAATAATAATAATAATAATAATAATATAGAAACATTCAGTAAATAGGTCTGAAAGTGTTAATTCAGATTGTAAAATGCCATAACGTAGCAGTGGAAGCATGGGATACAAAAGTGAGAACTTCACTGTAGAGAAAATAGGGCATTGCGTTACATGTTGACATTTAAAATGTCTCTGGTGTTTTCTGATGTGGCCGTGTAAACTGTCACGACTACAGGAAATTTAAAGATTTATTACGCACCCTAACTCTTTGATTTGACAGAGGAAAGCTTCTGAAAATCAAAAACTTTTCGGCAATAAGGGATAAAACATCATAGCTTCCATTCCAGTCAGTCCACAGTGGTTGTGACTTGCCACATATGTGTTCTGTGGTTTTATACATTTTTTTGTTATTGAAATCTTAGAAGAGGTACTGTAACAATAAAACCAGTCAATAAGACCAAGCTTGGAAATGGTGTCGACCTTTCGTGTTTTGGGTCTACTAGATTAAATGTTTCAGGGAGACCTACCCTCCAACAAGCCCTTGTAAATAGATCATAGTAACCATCAAATTAGTTGTCTTCTGCTGTACCATTATTGTGTTAGAGCCTTGGTCCACCGTAGGATCCTCTGGTACTCTGGCGGGCCAGTCCGACACTGTTTGGAAATACTTTTGCTTGTGTCATTCCTATTTATGGTTATAATATATTTTCCACTTTTGCACAGCATACAGTTTCTGTATTCTTACCCACAGATTGTGAGTTTGCTATGCCAGTTTTGATCCCCTGCATGCCAAAGTGGATTGGTGCCTAATTTATTAAAAGGCACATACCTCTAAATAATTTAGGTTCACTCCTTGTACCAGAATCAAAGATCTTCTCCAGCTAGGAGCTGGGTAGATTTAAGCTTTAAATTATACCAATTTATAATAAAGCTGCCATGCCACCATACTGATAAGTCCCATACTGATATGCCACTTTTTGGAAAAGTGATGGATAGAGTTTAAAAGCTAAAAAGTCACAATGTTTTTCTATTCTAAAAAAACAGCATAGATACTTTGAGTCTTGTGAGTTATATGTTTTCATGCCTTTTCTTGTACCTGTTAATGACTTCCTATATCATGGACCCTATACATGTAATACTTACTTACAATAAAGGAGATTGATAAAATAGTTTAAAAATAATGCAGCAAAATCCACAAGATCTTTGCACCTGATTGTTGAAGACTGTTGTGCTAGATGCGACCAAGTACAATTTTTTTTTAAAAATCAGAAAATAAAGGCGTGGCTAATGCAAGTTACTGACAGTAATAGGGACGCAAAGGTTGTATCAAAACACTGGTGAGATAATGTACATGTAACAGGCTCTGATTTCACCACATAGTCCGACCACATCAATTATAGGAAACTAAAAGCCTTACTTTTCTGTAGACAATCATGTTAGGAGTGTTGTCCTCAGGATCTGTAACTCCAACGACACTTGCATCAGAAGACTGAGCCATGTTTGGGATTTCTCACAGACACTGGAATGAAAACACAGTAAATCCAACAAGTTAAAGAAGATAAGGTACTGTATTTGTCATATTTGAGAGATTTAAAGATAAATTGAGGAATTTTGTGCTTAATTAAACATACAGCAATGAACGACAAAATCATTAGTCTAAAGAAAAGACAATGTAAGCTTGTCTGCTTGTAAATGAGCGCTAAACTGACAACTTGTCATGCACATCACATACACTGATTCATACTGTATACTGCCTGAAGCATGTTGACAGATGTAGGCAAATGAATAAAACAGGCTTATTGGTGTTTCCATGTTTGTGCCTTATATTATTAACTGGACACCTCCCTACTATGGAGGATATCATTTGGTTTACTGTATATGTTAGGTAGGCAAACGCACAATACAGCCACTTCAGCTTTCTAATAGTTAATTGAAATGACTGAATATTGTTAATAGACGTGCAGATTTTATGATTTATCAACTAGCAAACTGAATGGTATTCAGTTGCACCTCCGCCATGTCTTGGTTGCAATGCTTGTTCATACCCATGTATTTTGGCATGGATTACGTGTTGAAATCCATGTATAAAACTGCCTGAAGTCTGCCTCCTGTTGTTTTATAGGGAATTTTTCATTAATGTTCATATGGCAATGGAGGTATCTGCTGCATATTTGTAATGTGTGCCTACTTGCTGCAGATTCTGGAAGATAGCCACATACAGATCTGTAGCACGTCAAACTACAAATCTGTAGCAGAAATCCAGTACAATAAATATACCTCAGATTTTTCCGCACAAAATTTTCACATGGATTTTGGTGTGTATTCCACCCTAAAATCAGTATGCTCCCATTATTTTTTAATGGAGCTCCATGCTGTCATTCATAAGGACACTAAATTTTTTGCCAAGGATATGAAATCAATGTCGCAGAAAAAAAGAAGAGAAAATTATGAAGAAACTGTGGCTGGTATCTACATGTGGATTGGACCCATTGAATGAGACTAATCTGTGTGCAGATCTACGACAAATTTACAACAGACATTCAACAACAAATGCATGTCAAATCTTTCCTCACAAAAAATCCACCACATAAACTTCTCATAAATAAAGCTGATCAGTCAAATAAAAACGAATCAAGGCCTGTAACTTATTCTATAACAGGGGTCAGCATCCTCCGTTGGCACTTCAGGCATGTCTGCCTGGCTCAGGGCTCTCAGCTGTGTTGCTCCAGGAGAGGAGGTATTAAGCGGAGAAGCATGAAATATGATATTGTGTATGGACATGAGCTAGCCTGCTCAGAGGGCAGCAATTGTTTTTATACCTTGAAGTAAGTGTAAAAGTATAATATGGCAGCAGAACACGCCAAAGTGGGTGATCAATAATCTCAACAAGACTGGAAAGTTTTGTATGAATTTACTCAACATAAAGATCGGACTGCGAAAATGTCTGAGTTCTCTGTTCAAACAAAAGCCCATCACCAGAGAAGGATCACACTGAAATAAGTTTAAAGTATTGCAGTATTTAATAAATGTTAATACATTTTGTAATATACTTTATTAATACATTTTGTCTCCTTTCTGTGAAATCCTGCGTCTCTTTATTCTTTCGCTTGCTTCTCTATTGAGAGCTGTTCAGTGCTTCTCAGTGTGTACAGACGTGCGTGGAATGCAGGGAAAATAAGGGTAGGGCAGGATCACGTCAAACAGTTATATCTCAGGCATTATAAAACGTAGAAACTTGCTTTTGGTGTCATATAGAAGATGAGATTCTATATTATTTCCAGAGATATCACTGGTCTAAAACATAGTCGAGATTAGGGTATTAGCAAGTTTATACATTTTATGATGTCTGAGATATAACTGTTTGAAGTGACCCTCCCCTTCCTACATGTTCTCTTTATTTTACACAAGCCAATACTTCATACATAAGCAGGGAAAGATCTCAACAGAGAAGCAAGGGAAAGAATAAAGAGTTACAGGAAAGTCCGATAGCTTAGTTACACTAATCAACTAATTAACTGATTGCAGATTGTTTGGATTGTGTTTTATGATGGTCACCTAGGTGTAAATATCCTCACAGTTATTGCAATGCACACTGAATACCCAGTCTTTAATTTTTTTTTTTTTTTAAATCGGCACACACAAAAGGTTGCCGACCCCTGGTATATAATGTTGTATATGATATGGTATGCCCTCACCATTACAATGTAATGTAATGCCATATTTCTACAATTTTGCATTGTGAATTACTGTTTCTTACTTGTCAGTGGACCATGTATCAATTTAGTTATAAAAAAAAAAAAAGTAAAGAAGCAACTTAGAAATATTAAGCCTATTAGTAATATACCTATATTCTTGGCTCACTGTATACAGCAATAAATAGACGTTTTAAATCTGGTTGCCTTGGTTATGTCTGCACATACGTATTTATACATATTTATGTACAGTTAAAATGTACAATTAATGTATTAAATATGTGAGATTTAGCAACCATGCACAGGTTTTATAAACTTACGAATAAAAGATACACAATTAGACTAGAGATGTGGAAAAGCCATGGCAACCAGAATGGAAATATCAATAGTTTCATTGTTGACTGCAATCAAATAATTGGAAAATGGTGCAGAACAGAAGTAAGGTTTTTTTTTTTCAATTACAGTTTATAAAACCTAAATGTAATGTTTTGAAGAAATATTTGGCTGAAGATTACTGTGCTGTAAAAGAAATATAAGGGGAAAACTATGTATTTTCTTATCTTATCTTATTCTTGTAGCTATATGCTCTGATGTGCACAGCGTTAACATTGGCATTATCGTTGAATTACAAGAAAGCATATACTGCATGGGGTGTAGATAATGGAAAAACAAGACTCAAGTGAATATAAAGCTTACTGGAGACGCAGAAAATAACAAAAGAGATGGCAGAGTTAAAGGGGGTTTCCAGGACTTAAATACTGATAACCTATAAGATCAGCAGAGGTCTGACACTTCAACTTCATTGATTAATTGGTCAAAACAGCAATGGTGATCATGATGCATACACAGGCCAGTGATGTCACATTCATTGGTCACATGGATTGTTTACCATTCATTTCCATTCAAGTAGAATGGGACTGAAGTGCAATACCAAGTAAAGCCACTATACACTGTACGGTTTCATGCACAGTATTGCAGTTAGGAGGCTGCAAAGTCTCTGCAGTGCTTACTTGAATACTGTGGCCTCTTCAAATACCTAATCATTGCGGGTGTTGGACCTCCAATATTCTGATCTTGGCGAACTAACAGAGAACTGGAATACCCCTTTAAGTGTAGTTTAAGCATGGAAATGTATTCCTATAAGAGCCTACATTCACACTATAAACATATAAAATAATATAAAGGAGTTTTCTTATAATGGAGTCCGTGTGGTTTCCGCACGAAGCAAGCGGAAAGGAAAGTGCTGCAAGCAGCACTTTATTCTCCGCATGTTTTGTGCAGAAACCGAGCGGAAACCACACGGACTCCATTATAGTCTATGGGGTCCACGGGTTGCCCAGGTAAACAGCTTTTTATGCGTATGGGTTTCCGTTCGGGGGGTCCCCAAGCAGACTCCCCGAACGGAAACCCTAACGCAGATGTGAACCGGGCCTTACAGAAGAGAGAAGTATAAGTGTTTCCATTATATTTCAGTCACTGTTGACTTAAAAAATGCAACAAATTCTTCAACAACAAAAAAAAAACACAGCTTATGGCCTCACAATATATAGTCTCATCCTAGAGGGGTTTTCAGTGAGAAGTCAATGCCATTAGCCCCCTAATGAAGTGAAATTTTCAGAGGGGAGAAATATATGTGTTTCCTATATAATTACCATTCCTGTTGAAGACACTCTCGACTTTGGCTCAAAAAACACAGCAAAATCGGCAAAACAAAAAAAAAAAAAAGCAGCTTTTCTATAATATGGAGTCTCTGCCTTAACCTGTTTCTACTTGTGAAATGCTAACACAGCTTCAGTCCAAACAACAATGACCCCTATACATGATAAAAAGTATCCATGTTGAAATAATTTTCAGGTTTGCCTTTCTTTCTTCTGACTTTTGGGTATTGAGAATATGACTTCAATTGGTCATTCAATGAATTAAGTCATATTCATCTTACTGATCGTCCACCATTTCCCGGGTCCCTCAAGTTCTACTTCCTCATCCTCTTCAAACACAGAAACCATTTAGCCAAGCACTGGCCAAAGTACCTGTGGAAGGTCAACGCCACTGACTGCTTGAGCAGTCATTTACTTTGTGTATAGATGGAAGTAGAGATCAGCAGGGAAGCTGCTTGGAAGCATCGGAATAGGATGATGAGTATGACTTATTTTAAGATTTTAAGCTATTTTGAGCCTTATGTTAAATTACATTATATGAACAAACCTCTTAAACTAAACTTCTAAGACTCGGGTTATATATAAGGTTAGCATTAACTGTATTTCTTGCTTAGTAGGTCAATGATTCAGCTACCTGAATAGATCAGAACAGATGAGTGAAACCACTAGCTTGTCATTTAGTGTTATGAATCGTACTCAGCATTGATTTTATTTTATTTTTAGACATTTATAGCTTTTTTTATTTTTGGGCAAGGCTTTGAGTGATTAGATGCCATTATATTTTTTGCAAGGTTACTCATTTATTCTTACTGCTCTTCCTGTATGGGTTTTTAGAACCATTTAGGCAATGTTAATACACTGACTATTGATGCATTAAAGCAGAAATAGAAATTCAACATTTCCACGTTAACAAAAATGATTTAATGGAAATTCTGTGGATAAGGTCAAATAGCTAGTAAAGACTGAATAAATTACCCTTATATTGATCATACAGGTGCACTTCCAATTTTATGGTTATGTGATATAAAAAAAAAAGCCCTGACAGCAAATGTCCTACTGACTGATCTTACTCCTAGAACTGGCACTTTATTTTTTTGGGAAACTCTGTCTTAGTTTTCACTGTTGTTGAGGACAGATTCACATGGGGCAGTTTTTAAATGCAGTTTTTCATGCATTTTATTAGGGATGTTTCACACAGAGGATTTTTTGGAAACATACCATGATAGTTTGCAATGCAGTTTTTCAAGTGAAAGCCAAAAGTGGATTCGGAAAAAAGGAGAATTATAAGTTCTTTTTTGTATTTTCCATTACTAATGAATCCACTATGAGCTTTTGTTAAAAAAAAACTGAGGAAAAAAATGTAATGTGTTTACGCTGCAGTCTTTTTCACAGCGTTTTTTTTACTCGATTCACAGCGTGGGGCCTTAGCATCAAATGGACATCGTACGTCTGCAAAAAGTTGCAGCATGAATAAGCCATATGGGAGCGTTCAAAGGTGGCAGATACACTGTGACTTTTCTATTAGGATACATGGACAGAAAACCCACAGCATATTACAGCATTAGCAAAATGGATAAGAATTTAACAAATCTCATCCACATGCTGCTGGAGAAAAATACTGAAAATGAAAATGGTGTGGATCAGAAATCCACAGCATATCAATTTATGTTGTGTATTTCCACCTCATTTATGCACTAATTTATCCCCCCCCCCCGTGATAGGGTTATGAAGAATGGAGCTAATAACATAAATCTCCCCCATTTAGTCTCTGCTATGATTTTATTGATGGAATATATAGGGTCCCTATCCCTATATAGAACCTATTTGACATGCTCTTTGGTATTAGAAATGCTCTTTGGTAAGTTTAAGTTGCCATCATATCAAAGCACTCCTTACCTGCTGACATACTGAAAATATCAAAGTCAAAGATGTAAGAGAATGTACTGTATATTTTCTCCCCTGGACATCACTCAGTCCATATGGCCATTAACATTAGAAAAAGATATGTTGTCACATTTATAGGAGGTCTCTAAGGGGTAAGTTAGGACATATGGATGACAGCATCCTATTAGCACTGTAACTTTTGCCCTTATATACCATGATCTATTCACTGCTCACAGCACCATAACTGGTCTTTTGTATTATATAGTGATAAAAATGATTTCTTAAAATTGTCTGATGCACTAAACCAAATTGTTAAATTGTATGTAACATGTGTCCTTTCATTACTGCTCTCGACATTGTACTGAATACAAATGGCACAATAATGAATCCAATACCATCATAAAATTAGTCCTAAAAAAGGTATATGAGTCCAAAAATGAGAGTGTGCATAATAATTACCTCAAACCAGATATAAATGGTGACCAGCAGATCACACTGACAAATAACAGAGTCCTACTGGGTTCTGGGGAGGCTGTACTGTACTAGTCTTTCCATTAAAAGTGATGGAAAAACTGAAGTTGACTCTTATACCCCATGCATGCTACAGTGAAAAACAGGCAGACATTTTTTAATGTCCATTTTTTACAACAATAGGCTTCAATGGATACATACATGTCTGTTTTTTAAATGACAGTTAAAAAAAAATCGCATATGTCCTATATTTGTCTGATTTTTCAGCCTGAAAGGCCCAATACAAGGCTATGGGGTCAGTTTTTGCCATCTGTTTTTTTGGGCAATGCATCAGTTTTCTATACAATGCTGCAGGCTTTTTCAAGAGCTGATCATTCAGGGGCCCAGGTAAGGTGCTAATGTTCAGCTGAAAACCTATCCTAAGGACAGCTCATTAATTAATAATCCTAGAAAACTCCTTAAGGTTACGGCCCCACGATGCGGAAACGCAGCTTTTTTTGTTGCAGATTTTGTTGCATTTTTTTGAGCCAAAGCCAAGAGTGGCTACAAAAGGAATGGGAAATATATAGGAAGTTCTTATACTTCTACCTTCTGCTCAATCCACTCCTGTCTTTGGCTTAAAAAACGCAACAAAATCTACAACAAAAAAAGCTGCGGTTCCGCAACGTGGGGCCATAGCCTAAAGCTAAGGCTCCATGTAGTGGGACACAGCGAAGAAGCGCTGCAGGAAAAACTGTGGCGGAAACACATCACAGTTTTTCCCGCAGCGATTTTCACAGAAAATCCACAGAGGTTTCCTCTGTGGACTTAATGCTTCCATTATATCTATAGGGAAACCGCCAGCGTTTCTGTAGGTATAACTGACATAACTGACAAAAGTAGATGGAATTCTAGCAGAGACATACAGTGAAAATGCTGCGATTTCCAAAACCATTGTGATTTTGGAAATCATAGCATTTTCTCTGTTTGTATTTCTCTGCTAGAATCCCATCCACTTTTCAGTGACTGTAAAATGCAGTGGTTCTTGCCATGGCGTTTAAGCCACGTGGGGCCCTGGTCTAAGGCTAAGACCCCACGTTGTGGAATGCAGCTAAAAACGCAGCAAGTTAATTTTACCTGCAGAAACGCTTGCATTTTCCCTACAGATTTAATAAGAAAAGAAAAAAATGCAGCGAAAAATGTAGCAAAAACCCAATAAAAATGCTGCAGAAAAAGATGCATTCACTGCATTTTTTTCCTGCAGCGATTTTGGCTGCAGCAGAAAAAAAAACACTACATATTACAATACCAGCGAAGTAAATTATTGTTTGGTTAGTCTCATCCACACTTTGCGGAAAAAAAGAGTTGCGGAAAAACAGCTTTTTCAAAAGCGTGTAAGAGACAGCCAATGTTGTCTTAAGCTTCATTTGTCTGTATAAACTGTTAATGTTGAATGTATTTCTGTGATTCTGTTCCTTTAAGACAGCAGCCATTGTAATTGTGACATGATGCTGGAGTGAGACCCCCCCCTTTTATGTCAGCCTGCCTGTTCTGCAGACAGAGTGTGAGCAGAGAAGCAGGAAGTGACGAGACAGAGAGCAGCAGCCATCTTGGCAAGTGTTGTATTGAACTGGTGTGGAGATTTTTCTGTACAGCTAAGCTGTATCTTGGTCCAGAGACAAACAGAGTGTAAAGAGACAACAGGACTAGTGAGTCCACGTGAAAGGAACTGTGCTCAGTGGCTGATCAGTGAGACTGACATTGTGACTGTGTATATGGATACCACAGATAGAGACTCGCAGTGCTGTTGATGTACTGGACGGCACCTGCTAAATCCCGGCTTACATCCCAGCTCAGTGTATGGATTCGGCAGGACTGTCAGTGTGCTGAGTGGAATCTGCTGTTGGATTACATTGCATTCAGTTGGTTTCCCTGTCTGTTAAAGAGGACTTCATTTCTCCCAAGATCCTGATAACCGTGAGGAGAGGACGCTTCACTATAAAAGAAAGGAACGACTTTGGGCCCCACCGCGCGCTTCTACGGACTGTAAGCGGTCCACCTGGACCACTGGGGAAAAGGGGGTGCACCCAAATGTGAAGTCAGGGTCAGTTAGGGATAGTTTTGAGTATATTGTTCATTCAGTGTCCATACTGCAGAAGTGGACAGAGTAAAAGTAGAAACCATTGCAGAATTTGCCTTGAAATTGTTCATGCTATATTGTATATTTTGCTTGTCTTTAGCCCTGTCATTTTACCTTTAACTAACCTTTATTAACTTATAGTAAATATATATTTTTTTCTTGAACTACCGCGTGTGCGTTCATTTCTGGTTGCGGAGTCCAAACCACCTGCCTTGCTCTCGGTTCACAAGCACTGCAGCATGTGAATTTAGCTGCAGAATTGCAATCATTTTCCCTAAAGCAGAGAAAATACAGCAGAAAAAAAACACAATGCATTTCCACAGTTCTTTTTAGCTGCGTTTTGCTATTTAGGGCCTAAGCTTTAAAGATTCTTATCATATTGTATGTACTGACCAAAAGTGCAGGCAGAAAACCAATCAGTGATCCTTGGCTTCTTCACAGATGACATTACAGATGTAATAGTCAATATAAACCAGGACACATGATCACCTTCTAAAATCCCTGACATGCTGTATATATGTACGCTACACAAGCAAATGTATAAAATAACTATGGCCATATACATTAGATAAATGTTGCCTATTTTGACCAGCTCAACTGTAAATATAATGTGCGTGTGGGTAGCCACGATGTCTGCCAATATTCGCAGAGGAACAAGGAGCAGGCATGATGCATTTCAACATGCCTCATTCAGGAGATAAGTGCTTTCAAGGGTATCTGCCAGCAGCTTTTCCTCCCTATTTCCCTATAGAAATAAAGATGCGTACTCAGCCAATCCAAGAAAACATGTTAATGGGAGAGTCAGGAGAGATGTATGTGTATGTGCAGGTATTAGACTATATATTATGAGTATATGGCTGGTTTGCAAAAATGGCAATTAACTTACAGTAATTCATTAGAGAGAGTTTATTAATGAAATAGAAAGTACGGTATATATCCAAAAGTACCAAAATAAAATAAGCAAGAAAAATCTGATTGTGACTGGTACTAAAAGATATATCATAAGAAGCTATGTTTTATTTCATGAATAGGACACAGAATGCTATTATTTCTAGAAACTTTCACTGTCTTCTCTGTGTGAGATTCTCACTAATTTTCCATTGTTGGGCTTCCTTCCCAAAGGTTCTTTGAAGCAGACTTTCAATTTCAGGTCAGTCATGATCAAAGTCATTGTGAAATCAAAGATGTGTTGAAACCCTGGTGGAATGGGTTTAATAACAGCTGCCTCAGAGAGAAAAGGATTAACTGGCTGGCAGTTCTTCAAGGAGCCCTAAAACGGTTCAGGAGTAAGGTTCTGGCATGAGACTGATAGTGCAAAGAATTAAGCTGACTCTTTTACGTACACGGGTGCGACTGTGAAGAAATTATCAGTAGTTCAGGATGTTATTTGTGCTGAGTATTGCACTAATCTCTCCACCTGACATGCTCAATAAATCAATGAAAACATTTAATACATAAATGAATAAATGAAAGTACTAATGTTACCATTGTCATGGCGGTATACAATGTATTATATTCCCTTAGGATAGGAGTACATGTTTACCTACTGAGGCATCTCTGTAAATTAGAATATCTTTGAAACGTTTATTTATTTCAGTAATTAAACAAAAAAGTGACCTCCTATATTTTCTAGATTCTTTACACACAGAGTGTTCTATTTCAAGTGTTTTATTTCTGTAAATGTTGATTATGGATTACAGGTAATGAAAACCCAAATCTATGAAAATTTGAATATTGTAATAAAGTTCAGTATTGTAAGTTCAGTGTGTCACCTGCCAAGGTTTCCTAAGCCTTTAAATGGTCCCTCAGTCTGGTTCAGTAGGACACGCAATCATGGAAGACGCTGATTATGGATTGTATTACTGAATTATTGAAATGAATGAACGTTTCAAAGATATTCTAATTTATTGAGATTCACCTGTACACATTTAAGACATTCTATAGGTAGTGACTGCAGTTAATGAGGACATTTCACCACCTCCAACCTTTCAAGTTCTTAGCATCTGTTAATAGGTGCTACTTCACTGATTCCAGTGCAGTTGGAATTTTTTTCTCTAGCCTTCCCAAGCAACAAGGGCAGTTAGTTTTGATGCGGTGTTAGGCGGGGGTATGTGATTCAGAGCTCCAATCAGAGGCAGCCAGTGTCAGAGCTCAGAATCACACCCCAGCCTCCTTCTCCTCCCCTACCCTCTCCATAGATTTCTGTGTGTAGCTGAGTGCAGAGACATATTCCATACGGATAAAAGACTGGGTTAAAAAATAGTAGGAGAGCGGACTGATAAGTGGAGAAGTAAAAAAAAACAAACTTCTTTAATAAGATATTGTTACAAAGTTTCTTATATTCACCTGTACTATAAATTGATGAAAAGTGATTGCATAATTAGAAGTACGCTTTATTGGCTATGTAAAACAATATTAAAATATTATAGGCCTAGCTGTTAAATAGGGTTATCATATGACCATTAGCAAACCAAACTGCTCAGGTCTTTAAAACAATTGTCCAGGATTTGGAGCAACCAGTAGGGTGGTTGTCAAAGAAAAGAAAAGGCATACTCACTCGTCCCCAGTGGTCCACTATCTGCTCCCAGTCCTCTTTCTGCTTGTAGCGGCAGAAGTTGCAAGACTCACTTGACTGCTGAGACCAATCAGTGACCTCAATGGTCGCTGGAGAGAGACCGGTGACCTCACTGGCATATGTCACTGGGTCCTTACTAGCAACCGCCATGGCCACTGATTGGTTTCAGCAGTCATGTTAGCCTCACGGCTTATGATGTTGTGAGTCCAGGAATGCGTCAGAAAGGGGACTAGGAATGGATAATGAAGTGCTGGGGACAGGAAAGTATAATTTTTTGTTTTCTTTTATGCCCACCCCCCTGCCCGATGGGTTGCTCCTCCTGACACTGATTGTATGATTGTATTAGCAACCAAAAGAACTGTGTTAGGAAAGGCAAGGATTCTTACCTCTGATTATAATTATTAATATTCTAGAGGCGAAAGCTTTATTATTTTACGCCTTTAGGCTAAGGATGCAACCTTGAATGGTACATATTATCTTCAACCCATCTCTGCTTGCTGTGTCTAAACTTCAATTCATCCTGCAACCTTGAAAGGTACATATTCTCTTCAACCCATCTCTGCTTGCTGTGTCTAAACTTCAATTCATCCTGCAACCTTGAATAGTACATATTCTCTTCAACTCATCTCTACATGGCTGTTCTCTGAACCCTATCCTAGAATTTCACCCAGGCTGTATTTTTCGCAATTCCATGTGTCCTTATCTGTACTAGTGTCAGTCTTTTGATGCTCAGTGATTGTATGGTATTTCCCTGGTCAGTGTATTTGTAACTACATAGGCCAGTCTCTTCATGTGTCACAGTTTGTTGATTAATTGGTTAACGACTTAAATTTGTGCTAGTTTTGAAGCTCTGCATCCCTATATAAGTAGATACAGCTTATGGGGGAAGCATTTCCCATGCAGGGGGGGGCATTTTCTAATGCAGTGTCCATCTTAACCGAAGTGCAGATTAATCAAAGTGCACTTATACATGGCACTTAGACAGGGAACAAGACAGGAACACCATGGAAGACCACCAGGTAAACTAAAACAACAAGCTTTAACACATGGTATAGCTGCACTGTCACTTACTATGTTAGTGACAGTGCAGAACTCCCCTCCATCTCTACCACCAGTGCACACTATCCATATCAGTCCCTCTCTTCTGCCTTTTCCCATGTACAGCTCTCACACATTTTTCACTCTCTTCAACCACCCTAATCCCTATACTACTTTTAGCAGTGAAACCAAACATAAGCATCCACATAAATCACTGAACCACCTTCTGTCTCTGCCCATTTTGCTCCTCCTAGCTGCTGGGGACATCTCTCCAAACCCTGGCCCTCCTTCTCTCCAAAATATTTCCTTTTCTTACACACACAGGAATCCTACAAACCTAATCAATATTTTCCGTGTTCCCTCTCCTTACCTTTCTCCTGTCTCTTTTAATTGTTCTCTCTGGAATGCCCGCTTAGTGTGTAACAAACTAGAATATATTAATGACTTATTCCTCAGTAAATCTCTCAACATGCTTGCCCTTACTGAAACCTGGATCCAGCAGTCTGATACGGCCTCCCCTGCTGCTCTGTCTCATGGTGGCCTACAATTCTCACACAAATCTAGGCCTGACAATAGGAGGGTGGAGGGGTTGGGTTACTTCTGTCACCGCAGTGCACTTTTCAGGCCATCTCACCGGTACCCTCACTCACATTCCCTTCATTTGAAGTACATGCTATCAGACTTTTCCACCCACTCTCTTTACGGGTAGATGTGATCTACCGTCCACCCGGTTCACCCTACCAATTTCTGGATCACTTCGCTTCTTGGCTTCCCCTCTTTTTATCCAGTGAAATTCCTACCATCATCATGGGTGACTTTAACATCCCCACTGACACCCCTGTCTCCCCAGCTGCCTCACAGTTTCTCTGGTCTTTGGTCTTTCACAACTTTCCTCTTCTGCCACACATGTAGATGGCAACACCATTGATCTTGTCTTCCATCATCTCCTCACAGTTTCTAAATTTACTAACTCTTCTCTGCCACTCTCTGATCACAACCTTCTGTCTCTCACCTTCAGTGCTTCCTCTCCTTCACAGGACACACCTACTCATCATACATATAGGAATTTACGTGCTATTAACACTCACATACTCTACAGTCCTCTCTGTCCCCCATCTCTTCACTCTCCTGTCCCAATCTGGCTACCAGTCACTATAATGAAACCCTTAGGAGTGCATTGGATGAGGCGGCTCCCCCCTCCACTCGAAAGGTTAGACGCAGGAGGCAGCAACCCTGGAACACGCCACAGACACGTTTTCTTCAGCGGTGCTCTAGGTGTGCTGAATGTCTGTGGAGAAAATCACGTACACCTGCAGACTTCCTCCACTTTAAATTTATGCTTAAAACTTTTAATTCTGCCCTTCACCTAGCCAAACAAGACTATTTCACCACTCTCATCTCTTCTCTCTCCTGTAACCCTAAAAGGCTATTTGAAACTTTTCATTCCTTACTTACCCCTAAGGTGCAGATGCCATTCACACACCTTAGCGCAGATGACCTGGCCTCTTATTTCCATGATAAAATTGATAAGATCCGTCAGGAAATATCTGCCCAATTACCAGGTGGCATTGACTCCCTCACCAGCCGCACTTCAGACTGTTCATTCTCATTTTTTGAACCTGTTACAGAGGAGGAAGTATCTCAGTTACTTTTCTCTTCTCACCCTACGACCTGCAGTAGTGACCCTTTCCCCCACACCTTCTCCAGTCTCTGTCGCCTGCTGTCACGACTTACCTTACTAAAATATTTAACCTCTCTCTCTCTTCTAGAATTTTCCCATCCTCTTTCAAACATGCTGTCATAACCCCTCTACTAAAGAAATCCTCCCTTGACCCGTCCTGTGCTGCTAACTATCGACCTGTCTCTAACCTTCCTTTTATCTCCAAAATCTTGGAACGCTTGGTCTATTCTCGTTTAATCTGCTATCTTTCTGCTAACTCTCTTCTTGACCCCTTACAATCTGACTTCCGCACTCTGCACTCTACTGAAACGGCCCTCACAAAAGTCTCCAATGATCTCCTGACGGCTAAATCCAAAGGTGACTTCTATTCTTCTTATTCTCTTCTTATTCTATAACTCCTAGGCAGTATGCCCGCTGCCTCTGGGTTTTGTTTGACTCAGACCTTTCCTTCACCCCCCATATCCAATCACTCGCACGCTCTTGTCATCTTCACCTCAAAAACATTTCCAGAATCCGCCCTTTCCTTACCACAGATACACTAAAGACACTTATTGTTGCCCTGATTCACTCTCGCCTTGACTACTGTAACTCCTTACTAATCGGTCTTTCCCTTAATAAACTCTCCCCTCTACAATCTATTCTGAATGAGGCGGCCAGGCTCATCTATCAGTCTAGACGCTACAGCGATGCCTCCGGTCTGTGCTGGTCACTACATTGGCTGCCTATTCAATACAGAATACAATATAAACTTATCCCCCTCATTCACAAGGCTCTCCATAATGCTGCACCTCCCTACATTTCCTCCCTCATCTCTGTCTATCGCCCAACCCGTACTCTCCGTTCACTCAATGACCTAAGACTAACATCCTCTATTATCAGAACCTCCCACGCTCGTATACAAGACTTCTCCCGAGTTGCACCACTTCTCTGGAATGCTCTATCACAGACTATCAGATTAACCCCCAATTTCCACAGCTTCAGGCGTAAACTAAAGACACATCTTTTCAGACAGGCCTATCACAACTCCTAATGTAAACCCTTCCGTATTTAGAATCCCTAAAACGTACCCTCCTCTGTTTATGCTTCAACATTACCTCACAGGATATGATGCCGTATCAGACTAGCTTTATATGTCCAGACACTATCTGCATCTTAAAGGACACGACTGGTGATGGCTCATACAGCTTTATATATGTGTAATGACAGTAACCTCTATTACAAAATTGTCTGACCATTGTATAAGCAATGCTACATCTGTTGCCGCCCCTGCTATCTCTTGTGTCACCTGCTCTACCTCATAGATTGTAAGCTCTTGCGAGCAGGGCCCTCAGTCCCAGTGTGTGAATTGACTATTTCTTTGTGATGTATCTTTTTTGTCAGTACTTGAACCCTACAAATTGTACAGTGCTGCGGAATATGTTGGCGTTATATAAATAAAATGTTTATTATTATTATTATTATTATTATTATTATTATTATTATTGTTATTAAGGATGTACAGAACACTGACACAATAGTGGTAAAACCTGCAGCAATAATTGACATGCTATGAGTTTTAAGTCACAGCATATGGATGTGATTTAGTGAAATCTCATCCAATCCATATGTATATCACAGATGGCTTGCCACCATCAAGTATGTGGATGCTGCGAGTACACCCAGGGTGTTCCCAGCTTTACAAAGCACTGGTGTCTGGCCTCACCATTCATATGCCATTCATGCACACATCACTGCTGAGGCCAGTGAGAACTTGCAGCATTATATGATGATGAATAACACATCATAAGTTCTGGTCTGACAAGGACATGATACTGCAGGGACTGTACTGTCAGCATTGGAATGGGGGACATTTAAAAAGGGAGCAATGTTTTGGGGTTTTTTTTGCTTAGTTTAGACAATGTTTTGCTTGTTCAACCCCTTTAATGTGGAATATTGATCCAGGGATCTGTCTGTTTACCAGCAAGATTCGGGAAGGATATAGAGAGTTGGGTCTCTGCCATACACAGAGTGGTTTCTGCCTCTCTCAGGGATCAGCTGAGGTTTTCCAAGTATAAAAAGGTTGTACTTGATGTACTTAGTTTTTCTTTAACATACTAACTATGTAACTAAAATTGGCAGCACTGAAAACACAGTGAAATTTGTAAAAATAGATTTAGATGAGCCCTTTAAAGAAAAATATAAAATACATAGTAATTTAATTCACTACATCTCCAATCCATTGCAAACTCCATTTTCAGCTATACAGTATAGTTATTCTCTCAGTTCTTGCTCATAACACAAAAGTAAGTCAAAGTAGTGTAATAGCATCTGGAAGTACAGTAATAAGAGGCGCACACATTATGTCTGCAGAGCCTCAATTGTTCATTCATTCTGTTTCATTACTCAAATAGCACTTATGCTGGATAGTCAGCTGTGGGGAGAGACAACTGGTTCCCAGGCGTTTCGCCAGTAAGTAGTGAAGAGGAACCCATTCTGGCTTTTGAAAGGCCCCTTTATATAAGTTCCATCTTTTGGCAGGGGATTCCACTTCTCTCTGATAGTAGCCTTTTCTACATCACTATCTGACATTGGTCGACTGCCAGACTAACAGATAATTTGCTGTAACTGTATGAATTCTCATATGTGTGAATGTGTCAAAGGTGTTAAATCTTTTTTTATATTTTTATCTCTAGAAGCATTGTTTTCGAAAGCCTTGCAGATCTTTCTGGCAGAAGAGAGTGACTATAATTTGTCATCTAATGAAAAGGGAGCAGAACTCTTTTACAGTAATCGGTGAGGTACAAGTGGGAATACACTACACTATATTCATCCCAGATCTATAATTTAGGCTGTGTACAGTTTCAAAGACATTCAAATCAACGTAGCAAACGTAATGCCCAATCGCTATTGGATAACAGTAGCATTCATATATGATATATATATATACAGTACAGACCAAAAGTTTGGACACACCTTCTCATTCCAAGAGTTTTCTGTATTTTCATGACTATAAAAATTGTAGATTCACACTGAAGGCATCAAAACTATGAATTAACACATGTGGAATTATATACTTAACAAAAAAGTGTGAAACAACTGAAAATATGTCTTATATTCTAGGTTCTTCAAAGTAGCCACCTTTTGCTTTGATTACTGCTTTGCACACTCTTGGCATTCTCTTGATGAGCTTCAAGAGGTAGTCACCTGAAATGGTTTTCACTTCACAGGTGTGCCCTGTCAGGTTTAATAAGTGGGATTTCTTGCCTTATAAATGGGGTTGGGACCATCAGTTGTGTTGTTCAGAAGTCAGGTGGATACACAGCTGATAGTCCTACTGAATGGAGTGTTAGAAAAAAGCAGCTAAGTAAAGAAAAACGAGTGGCCATCATTACTTTAAGAAATGAAGGGCAGTCAGTCCGAAAAATTGGGAAAAGTGTCCCCAAGTGCAGTGGCCAAAACCATCAAGCGCTACAAAGAAACTGGCTCACATGAGGACCGCCGCAGGAAAGGAAGACCAAGAGTCACCTCTGCTGCGGAGGATAAGTTCATCCGAGTCACCAGCCTCAGAAATCGCAGGTTAACAGCAGCTCAGATTAGAGACCAGGTCAATGCCACACAGAGTTCTAGCAGCAGACACATCTCTACAACAACTGTTAAGAGGAAACTGTGTGCAGCAGGCTTTCATGGTAAAATAGCTGCTAGGAAACCACTGCTAAGGACAGGCAACAAGCAGGAGAGACTTGTTTGGGTTAAAGAACACAAGGAATGGACATTAGACCTGTGGAAATCTGTGCTTTGGTCTGATGAGTCCAAATTTGAGATCTTTGGTTCCAACCACCGTGTCTTTGTGCGACACAGAAAAGGTGAATGAATGGACTCTACATGCCTGGTTCCCACCATGAAGCATGGAGGAGGAGGTGTGATGGTGTGGGGGTGCTTTTCTGGTGACACTGTTGGGGATTTATTCAAAATTGAAGGAATACTGAACCAGCATGGTTACCACAGCATCTTGCAGCGGCATGCTATTCCATCCGGTTTGCGTTTAATTGGACCATCATTTATTTTTCAACAGGACAATGATCCCAAACACACCCCCAGACTGTGTAAGGGCTATTTGACTAAGAAGGAGAGTGATAGGGTGCTACGCCAGATGACCTGGCCTCCACAGTCACCAGACCTGAACCCAATCGAGATGGTTTGGGGTGAGCTGGACCGCAGAGGGAAGGCAAAAGGGCCAACAAGTGCTAAGCATCTCTGGGAACTCCTTCAAGACTGTTGGAAGACCATTTCAGGTGACTACCTCTTGAAGCTCATCAAGAGAATGCCAAGAGTGTGAAAAGCAGTAATCAAAGCAAAAGGTGGCTACTTTGAAGAACCTAGAATATAAGACATATTTTCAGTTGTTTCACACTTTTTTGTTAAGTATATAATTCCACATGTGTTAATTCATAGTTTTAATGCCTTCAGTGTGAATCTACAATTTTTATAGTCATGAAAATACAGAAAACTCTTGGAATGAGAAGGTGTGTCCAAACTTTTGGTCTGTACTGTATATATATATATATATATATATATATATATATATATCTCAAATTACAGAAAAGCCTAATATGCGTGATGCAATTGATACATTGTAATAGATCAAAAAGGTTGAAGTTCACTTAACTGTTTTTGACTTAGGCAAAATAAAAATGTATCGTAATCTGCGGCTACATTTGTTGCACCTATCATTTCCATTAATCTGGATGAGCTTTTTAGTTGACAAGCACATGGATTTCTGCAAGCCCCATTTAGTTTAATGGAACAGTAACAGAAATGTCTGCAACAAATCTAGCAAAAATCTACCATCTATGGGTTGGAAAGCCATGGTTCTTTTGAGGGTCAGACATGTGATACAATGATTCCAATACAAACTGACTACTGGATTTGGCTTTTTAAAAAAAAAAAAGAAGCAAAATATTCAACAAAAAAGCAGCTTTTCTGCAATGTGGGCCCTAAGGCTAGGTTCATACTTGCGCCAGGCTCTCTGTTGTTCAGATCCCTTGATGGAAAGCACATCTGCTAAAACAGAACTTCCTATATATTTACCATTCCTTTTGTAGCCATTTTTGGCTTTGGCTCAAAAAACGCAACTAAATCTGCAACAAAAAACGCTGTGTTTTCACAATGTGGAGCTTTAGCCTTAAAGGGTTTTCCACAGGATATGCCATAAATGTCTAATAAATGTGATTCCCAACTCTATGACCTGCACCTATCTCTAGCATGAAACTCCTTTCCCCAGTTTCCATGCCCGCTACTTATCTGGCCATGAACTCACAGAGAAGACTGTCAGCTATGGTCAGGCTGCATGGAAACAGCATAACTTTGAGCCATGCTATTTCTATTGAAGTGATGAAAAGAATGTAGCTCACTCTTCCTCACTGTTTCCGCAACTCCCATTCATTTCTTTGGGAGTTAAGGAAACAGAGTAGCTCAGAGTTATGATTTTTCCATACAGGCTGACCATAGCTGAAAGTCTTTTCAGCAAGGTGGTGGCCAGGTAATAAGAGTGGTATGGAGGCTGAGAGGGGCTCATTGTAGACATAGGTTCGGGTCCTGTCCTCAGATGCCTCCCCATTTGCCCAGACTTGAAAAGTATAGCTTATTAGATACAGACAATGATGACAAAAATAAATTACTTTGCAGACAGAATCTCTAATGAAAAGAACATTATTAATTCATTGGCTTAACTTTGTAAAAAATTGATTTTTTTTTTTTCAGCCAATGTATTTCAGATCAAAGATCTTCTTCAAAACATCACATAGTATTTTAGAACTGATCATAATGATATTAAACGACTAATGATGTCAAAGAGTTAGGAGTCAAATGCGAAAATAAGTTAGGAAGGAAATATAAACAAACAATCTAAGCCATTGAGACAACTAGTAAAAGGAGCAGGGAACCCCCAATAGCAAGGATTGTGGCACATGAGTGTAGGAGAAAAAAATAACTAAATACATAATTAGTGCATTAAAACATCCCAAAAGGTATACAACATACTGTGACACAATTAGTATATGGAACACAAACCCAAACTAACCATTAGAATTCTTTTAGGGTTTATTCACACATGTGTATCTGTGGTCTCTGCTTTTCATGGACAGTACCCCACCCTGCTTTTCACAGATGGTGCCGTGGTTGATATGCTTTTCATGTCTATGAAAAGCAGATCAATATATTTTTTTTTTGGTTTGATTTTCTAATATTTTGCATATCTCTGGGTCCAAGAAAAATGCATGACAAATGAATTTTTCAAAGACCACTAGACTTTCACTGGTGTGATGCATCAGCATCCATGAAAAACAAAGGACATGCTTAATAAACCCACTGAAATGAACGGATACGTATAGTGTCTGCGAAAAATGCAGATGCTACATGTACAAAAAATGCATTTGTATGAATAAGGCCTTACAATGTTCTTTAACCCCCTTCTTGCCATAGCCATTTTTCGATTTTCAATTTGCATTTTTTTTACTCCCCGCCTTCCAAAAGCCATAACTTTTTTATTTTTCAGTTCACAGAGCCGTATGAGGGCTTAATTTTTGCTGGACAAATTGTACTTCAGAATGGTATGATTTAATATTCTGTCCGATATACTGGGAATCAGGAAAAATATTCAGAATGAGGTGGATTTAGAGATCAACTGTGTTTGAGTGACTTTGTTAGGGTGGGTTCACACCTGCGTTCCAGTCCGTCCGTTGCCAATCCGAGTGAAAATCTCGGCGAACGGGATTGGCATCGGATACAGACTGGTCAGCGACGCATTGGTTAAAAACCCATTCATTTGAATGGGTTTTTAAAGCAATGCGAGGGTGTCCGATTGCACCCTCTGCGCTGCGAAGCCGATTTTTTTCGGCGGACACGAAGTCCTGCCTGTCCGACTTTGTTTCCGACGAAAAAAAGGATTCGCAGCGCAGAGGGTGCAATCGGACACCCTCGCATTGCTTTAAAAACCCATTCAAATGAATGGGTTTTTAACCAATGCGTCACTGACCGGTCTGTATCCGATGCCAATGCCGTTCGCCGAGATTTTCACTCGGATTGGCAATGGACGGACTGGAACGCAGGTGTGAACCCACCCTTACGGGTTTTGTTTTTATGGTGTTCACTGTGCAACTAAAATAACATTCCGTATTCTGCAGGTCAGCACAATTACGGTAATACCAAATTTATTAACCCAAAAATATTATTTAACATCTTAAATATATTAACCAAATTTATTATTTAACACCTTAAAAAAAATCCAAAACTTAAAAAAAAATAAAAATTCTTGAAGTCACCATTTTCTGACACTTACAACTTTTTTATATTTCCATATATGAGGTTGGATAAGGTATTGCTATAATTTTTTTTTTTTGTAGGGCCAGATGTACTTTTTATTTACACCATTTTGGGGAAATGTCTGATGTTTTGATTGTTTTTGATTCAAGTTTTAATAGGAGGGGTTATGGCTCTTTTACTTTTTTTTCCCGCTATGGCATTCATCTGTAATAGAAGTGCACTGATGACAAGCCTAGGAACCTTCAATAGGTCCTGGGCTGTTACAGCAACTGCTGTCTTCCTGTGGATCTCACTCTAGGGGACGGCTATAACCGGTAATATGGCCGTGCCCATGCGCCACTGGGAAAAACTGTGCCTCAGTCAGAATGCTATATTCACAATACTGGTTAAATAATTTAATATTTTTATAGTCCAAGCTTTTTGTGCAGCAGGGATGCCTAATGCATTTGTTAATTTTTGTTCATTTACTTTTATATGTCTTCCAGGGGAAGGTGGTGATTTTATTTTTGCACTTTTTTTTTTTTGACCTTTGATCATTATACCATTTGTACCATAGGTCATCAATGGAAGATCTGCAGGGGTCTCAGGTGTTAGCTGATTGAAGTGGTAGTGTGCTGCTTCCACTTCACAAGCCATGTAATGTCACGTTCATTAGTCACATGGCCTGTTTGCAGCTCACTACAATTTACGTGTATAGAGCTGCGATTCCAAAAACAGCTGCTATACAATGTATGGTGCTCTGCTTGGCTTTCTCTAAAGGAGGCCATTATTATGACCTCTGATCAGATAAATATATAAGTACTCTTTGCTAGTCATCATGTTGACATAGCATGGTTGTAATGCTAACTTTATCTTCAGTTATAAATAACTTTTCATAAATGAATAGTACAGGTGAAAATAAGAAGCTCTGTAATATACTATACTATAGAAGAAATATGCAGAAGGAACGGGGGAAGAGGAAGCTTCATATGAAATATGAAGAAGGAAGGGGTAAAAAGAGGCTGCTACAGTCTGCTATTCTGTGATCTTTTAACATTGCTAAGTTTGTAGATAAGAGGCTACCATTGCACAGAATGAGGCAATAAATCAATGAATTAGCCAGCAGCTTCCTACTCTACCCATCCCCATAGAGCTTTATGTGTGAGTCTGAATACAGAAACGAATCTTATGAAAACAAGCAGTCAGACTGAAGATAAGTAGCAGGCGATAAATGGAGAAGCAGACTGTTATCCTTAATAAGATATATTACATAGTTTCCTATAGTCATATGCAGTGTTCAATTATGTAAGTTATTTATAAATGGAGGTACACTTTTTTGGGGATCTCTCTAAATCATTCATCTTCAACTTGTGGCTCTCCAGCTGCTGCAAAACTACAATTTGCAGCATGCCTATGACTACATGAGCATTGCCAGAAGCATTAATGAAGGTAATTATCTTCTATGTAACACTACTTTACCACTGGCAATTATGTTTTATCTTATCTTCCATTAAGCACTGCAATACCACTGCCAACCATAGTGATGAAGGTAATTGCAAGAGAAAGCAAATATGTTGTTTTGACAAAGCAATAGTCTGACTAGCCAGTTTATTATTACCCATCTTATGTAAGTTGTTAGTTACAAAATCCGGCAAACAAGCTATCCATTTAGGCAGGTTTTTACATATTGAGTATGTGTATTTGTTACCTAGCACCTGCAGGATCAAATGAGGTTTCAAGTACTCTTAGTTCCAAAATAGACAACCACATAAGCAATTCAGGTAATTATATTCTATTTCAGATGAGGCCAATAAAAAGAACTACTGTACATAAAAGCAGAGATAACATAAGTAAAATGTTTATACCAGTTTGACAACTTCACAGCAAAATTCATCCATAAAAAAATTCCAAAAGCAAACAGAATTTTACTGTATGTAGTAGGGCATCAATATGATAGGAGATCAGTGGATGAATACTGATTATTTGAGAATTTCTGGCAGAGGGGGTTTACGTGGGTTCCCCTAAGGGAAAATTCACAAGCCATTCTTTGTCAGGCACAAAAAATCTGCTTCAGATTTTGAAGATGTTTTTGAAGCAGTTTTTGACTAGTACAAAGGGTTCTGTATCCTAAAACCCATAGTTTTTAAGCATTTTTTGCAAAAACCACTTCTTCAGAATTTTTGCTGCCTCCTATTTCATTTCTATGGTAGTTTCAGGCCAAATCCACCAAGATAGGGCATGACGCTTTTTTTTTACCCTAAAGCTACTCAGACTCAACATCCATTTCTATTTATAACAGCGTACCTTTTGTTTTCTGAAGGGGCGTTCACACTACCGTTGGTGACCGTCAGTAGTGTCCATTGCTATTGGCCGTTACAATATTTTAGCATCGGACACTAGTTGATCGTCAGAAATCTGTTAAAATTTCAATTGTGTCCATTAGTGTCCGTGTACACTCAATCCGTCAGAAGTCCGTTTTTTTTCCACTGACAAAAAATCCTACATGCAGGACTTTTTTGTCCGTTTGGAAAAACGGATTCTTGATGGACAGCAAGTGTCCATGATTTGTTTAACATTGAAGTCTATGGGTAACGGACTTATAACGGACAGTAACTGATACTGTCAGTTACTGTCCGTTATTTTATGTCCGTTTTTTTTTCTGTGCATGCTCAGAAAGCAGAAACAAAAAAAAAAAAACGGACAGTGTTAAAAAACGGACACTAACTGATGCTAATGTGTCCATTTTTTTAACTGATCCATTATTTGGATCAGTTAAAAAAAACGACACATTAACATCAGTTAGCGTCCGTTAATTTCTGATATGATAGGTGTCCGTTTTTTTTTTTTTAATGGACACCTTCATAACGGAATCCAAGTGAACCCTGCTTAACACTTCTGACATGCCAAGTAGTGTGAAAAAATGAAATTGATAGTGGCTATGATGAGAGCCATTTAGCTTCTTATCACCAAATATTGATAAAGCTTTGTTAGATTAAAGTAAAGTACCACGCCTTTTAAGTGGGTTATCTAGCCTCTTTAAAATTGAAGGCCTATCCTCAGGACAGACCATGCATATTAGTAAAGTGGTGGTCCAACACTAAGCACCCTCAACTATTTGAAGGTGCTGTGACACTTCAATGTGTACATTAGGTTGCAGGTTGGCAGGGCTATAGAGTCTGGGTCAGAGTCAGTTTTGGGTGATGTCAGAAAAAAGTTATTGTCTCCATCTACAGTTTCAGTCTAAAATGATGAATCATTTTTAATTATATAATATGAATATTGGTATTGTGTGATTAATTAGATGTATAGTTTGTTGCATATTTACTTTTCATAGGAATTCTATCACTAACATTATTCAAGAATTAGTGGAGCTTTATTGCTTGTGTCTGACCATAGTTGTCAGCCATTTACGATGCAGTTGGAATCGGGCTATGGAAAACCAAACACTCACAATGCTGTACTTTTTGTAACAACTTTTGTGTATTGCAGCTTTGTCCCCTTTGCTTGAAAAGGACAAACCTGCAATACTCAGTAGAGCTGCTACAGAAAGTAGAGCATTCATGTGTATATCATGCATGAGCACCAGGGCCCCTTTAAGCAGCTGACCGGCTATCATTTATCTGACCATGGGCCAATTTTACATCATTCATTTTTCATTAATGGATATATGAATGCAGATTACACTTCATGCATTACAGCATGTTCTATAGACAGTCAAACTGAATTTTTGGCCACTCTGCTATTTCAGACATTCATTAATCATCTGCTGTTATAATAAGAGGAACCCAGCAGGTTAACATGTACTGGCACAAAAATGCTATTTATGGTACTGCCATGCAGAGAGCCTTCTTCTGCTTCAGGACTTTATTCCAAGATATAAACTCAGGTTGCTTGAAAGCAGCAGTCTTGTGTAATGCAAGCAGCCAGCCGTGTAATATGCTCTACTACCCTAACAACAATTTCATTGAAAATTATAATCTGCTTCAAACCTTGAAAAATCTAAGTATAGCACCCAAAGGCATGAGGCAAAATCAAAAACAATTGTGAACCAAGAGGCTTTGTCTTTTCATGTATTATGCTGCTGAATTTGCTGGTGGCACATGCACAGTATAATTGACAAAGGGAGCACCATGGCTATCTGAACCATATTTCCTATGCATGCTGTGTAATAACAAAGTTGGGTATTAATATTTTACCTATTTTCTCTTTTTTAGGTAGTACTCACTGTTAAACCTCATGCACATGAAAGAACCATGTACATAGAGCCTAAGGCCTCATTCACAAGTCAGCTTTTAGTTCACTGCACTGCAGTCCTTTTTCAGGTTGTGTAATGTACGTGGTGTAAAGTCCATTTTTGAAGTCTGAGAAAAAACTTTTTTTTTTTTTTACATTTAATAATAATAATAATAATAATAATAATAATAATAATAGTCCTTTAATAGTCCCACAATGGGGAAATTCAGTGTGTTACAGCAGCAAAGATAAGCAGATACAAATACAAATACAACATGTACAGGAATGTTCCAAGGTGAGAGGCATTACATTGATAGCAGACAGACAGATAGGGCGTAGCAGAGGGGGGGGGGGGATTTAACAGGCAGAGAGATATTTCAGTTCTCTGTGTGTAATGATCTCCGCTTAGGTCGGTGTTGGTTGTACAGCCTAACCGCGGTGGGGAGGAAAGACTTCCGATAGCGCTCCTTCTCACACCTAGGGTGGAGCAGTCGGTCACTGACAGTACTGCTCAGCGCGATCACAGTCTCATGCATGGGATGGGAGTTATTCTCCCGCATGGAGCTCACCACGGACAGTATCCTTCTGTCACCCACCACCTGGACTGGGTCCAGTGGGCTCCCCAGGACAGAGCTGGCCCTTCTAATCAGCTTGTCAAGTTTATTTCTGTCCCTGGTTGATATACTGCTCCCCCAGCAGGCCACTCCAAAGAAGATGGCTGATGCCACTACCGAGTTGAAGAAAGTTCTAAGAAGTGCCCCCCGGATTCCAAAGGCTCTCAGCTTCCTAAGCAGGTAGAGCCTGCTGTGGCCCTTCCTGTACAGGGCCTCCATATGATCTGCCCAGTCCAGCTTATTATTAAGGAGCAAACCCAGGTACTTATAGGTGTTCACAATCTCGATGCCCGTCCCCAGGATGTCCACTGGTTTAGGAGGGCTTCTGCCTTTGCGGAAGTCCACCACCATCTCCTTGGTCTTCCCCGCGTTAATCTTCAGGTGGTTCCGGTGGCACCAGTCCACAAAATGCTGGTTCAGTTCTCTGTACTCCCTGTCATCATCATCTGTGATGAGACCCACTATTGCAGAGTCGTCAGAATACTTCTGTAGGTAGCAGCTGGATGAGTTGCACCTAAAATCTGCAGTGTACAGTGTGAAGAGGAAAGGGGCGAGAACCGTACCCTGAGGTGCCCCCGTATTACAGATCACGGTACCTGACACACAGTCTCGGGCTCTCACGTATTGAGGTCGATTTGTGAGGTAGTCTAGGATCCAGTTGGAGAGGTGGTGGTCCACTCCAGCAAGGCCCAGCTTGTCTCTCAGTAACCTGGGCTGTATGGTGTTAAAAGCACTGGAGAAATCAAAGAACATTATTCTCACCGTGTTCCCTGGTTTCTCCAGGTGAGACAGAGCCCTGTGCAGAAGATGGATGATGGCATCATCTACCCCAATGCCCGGCCTATAAGCAAACTGGAGTGGGTCCATAGCGGGGCTCACTAGAGGGCGGAGATACGCCAGTATGCCTCTGAATCTGTAAAAAACAAGCAGCACATGGATAGCATCCATGTGCTGTCCTCAAATATGAACAGACCCATAGACTTTAATGGGTGTCCGTAGTCCACAAAATGAACCAATGCATGTTTCCACAGAGAAAAATAATGAACGTATTTATAAGTCTATTAAAGATCAATGCAGTCCATGATTAATATAGATATCACACATCTGCTAAAAGTGGACATGTGAATGAGGCCTAAGGGTACAGTGCTTTCACTTAAAGAATAACATCACTTTTTTTTTTCTAAATCTATAGTGCAGGTGACAAACTCTGTAATAAACTTTATTGAAGAAAATGACCTGTTTCTTTACTTATTTGCCTCCTTCTGCCACTGATCAAATCTGTACAACAGCAGTTTATAGAGAGGGGAGGGGAGGAAGGGGAGGAAGAGGAGCATTCCTCAAAGCAGAGAGACATTTGTACTACAGAAAGACCTTTCTCTTTCACAACACAGCGGGGTTACTAGGAATTTCTATCCAGCTTTCTACTGACAGAAATGACTCACTTAATGCTGTAGAAGGCCTCATATTTCTGTCTCTCTTCTTTTCTACCTCCCTCCCCCTCAGAGTTCATTGTAGACCGATAATGCTTGAGTATAATTACTCAGATAGGAAGTAAAGACAATAGTTAAATACATAGGCACATTTTTTTTAGCAAAGTATATTGCAAAGTTTGTTGCTTTCACTTAAAGTATAAAAAACCCTTTTATTTATTTTTTTCATAAATCAATAGTTTAAGTGAAAGCATTAATTGATTAGCTGCTTTTCCTGCACAGCAACTTGCAAAACTGCGTGGCCACTAATGAGTTAAAGATGTTAGCCAACTTCCAAAAATTAACTGCAAATGCATCCACAGCAATGCTAAATACTCACTGCTCCCTTGTGCCCCCTTTGCTTGGCTGTATCACTGTTATTTACATGCAGTGAATCTGTAGACAAACTACATCTCCCATGATTCATCTGCCTGCTCTCACTCTGTGTACCCCTCCCTTCTCCACTCTCCCCTGTGTGCAAATTCCCTCCCTGCTACAGGGTTTGTTTTGTGTCACAGTGTCTGCCTTGTGTCTCCCTTCTTTAGTCCATGCAGCATCGCTCTCTTCTGCATATCTGACTAGGCAATAATCACTACCATGAGTGGCTTAGATGCTGCTGTGATGTTTCGTTTGTTGGCTTAACTGCTCATGGGGAAGGGTGTAGTGAGCTTGCAAACAAAACATCACAATTGAGGTTAATGACCTAAAAATAAAATCAGATAAACTGGGCTGAATTTTAACAGGATATATATTAGGAAGTGTTTTGTATTAATGCATCCTGTTATTTAGTCCATATTTTTTAAAACTCCCCTTTAAAGCCACTAATCAGTTAATGATTTCACTTACTTAAAGAGGACCTTTCACCACCTCTACCAACTCCACTTCTGAGTGTCTGTTAGGGTGGGTTCACACTTGTGCCTACACTCCGTCCACCGCAAATCCGACCTAAATGTTGGAAAACTGGGTAGGGAAAGGTTTGCGACGCTTTGCTTAAAAACCCATTCACTTGAATGTTTTTTTAAAGCAATGCGCGGGTGTGTGCTTACACCCTCTGCACCACAAAGACGTTTTTTTCGTCAGACACAAAGTCCTGCATGTTCAACTTTGTTTCCGATGAAAAAAAACGGCTTCGTAGTATTTAGCTACAAGTACTAGTATTTGAGTATTGCATGTCTATATACTTTTAGTACTGTATGGTAATATTTAAGCACTGTATGGTAATTAAGAGTGTGGTGCATACCAATATTGTACAGTGCCACTGTATAGCACTAGTGTATAGGATAATTATTTAGGCACTGTAATGTAGACATTATGTGGCATTATTTAGTCATTGTGTGGCAACATTATCTGAGCACTGTATGACACTATTATGTAGAGACAGTATGGGGCTAGATTGAGTGATTCTTTAGCACCACTACTGATTCACTGCATGGCATTACAATTCAGACAGAATAAGGTAGTATTACATATACAAAAATATCTATATATGGATGTATATATGTGTAAGGCTTTGGTAAAGGCTACTGTATTAAGGATGGGACCTGGTATGGAACCTGAGCTAAAAGAGATTGCGCAGGTATAGAAGAATCACTTACCCCGCATTTACACAACTGAGTTTCATTTGGTGTATCAGACACATCAGATCACAAAAAACCCACTGCACTAAGAGGGATCTGCTTGCAAAATGCTTCAGTGGGCACCATGTGTACATTACAACTAATTCCTAAACACCAAACACTAAAGCCAGTTGCACACGACCTTGTGCTAACCGGCTGCTGTGAATGAACGGCACAGACCGTGGACACACGGATGTCACCTGTGCACAACCCGTGCTTCCGTGGCCCCTTTCATTCAATGAACTGGAGCCGCGGAAGCAGGGCCAGAAAATAGGACAGGAACAGGACCTGCTCCATATTTTGCAGCCTGGAATTCACAGTCATGTGTACGGGCCCATAGAAGTGAATAGGTCAGTGTGCTATCCAGGAAAAACCCGGATAGCACGCTGACCATTCATATGGTCGTGTGCAAAGGGGCTTAGGCAAAGTTTACATAGTGGAATTTAGAGATGATTTTGAGGTGGATTTATGATTTGTGACAGCCTGGAGGATCATTTGAAGGGCTTCCTTCATGGTTGCCCAGTCATTTTCCAAGAGAAATACTTTTTCATTTATTTGTTCCCCTGGCCACCCCTGCTGTTGATCTTTACAACGCTTTTTGTCATTAGAACCACTGCAGCCTCCATAGTCGGTATCAATTCCATGGCAGTAAGGGAAAAATATCGACTCACATCCACATCCACATCCATAATCCTTCTAGCTGCCATGGCATAATATAGGATAATACTACATCCGTTCTACGGTTTCTGTACTGTATTTTAGAGGCAGGTTTATACAAAACTTTAATGATTGATCCTTCTCCCCTCCTATATATGTGATCATCACTGAAGAGACCAAAAGGATACTTTTCAAAATGATTTTTAAAGCACTGAATATCATCAACTGAGAACTAATGTAATAGAAACAGAACATTGGGGCAGATTCATCAAGCCCCCTACCTTGGGTCTACAAATTTTTAAATGGCATGTGTTACAAAAATGTTTCCAGTACCATTTTTATTTTGCACCCGCCATTTTTGAAAGGTGGCACAGGGATTGTCAAGACCAGCATACAAAATGCCAGTCTTGATAAATCCCTTGTACTATTTTGCTTTGGAAAGATTTACATATATCTATATAAAAGTATCATAGTAGATGAGGTTGGATGAAGTCCAACTTATACTCTTCAATTTTTATCATTTAGCATTTTTGGGAAATAGGATTGAATCCCAGTATTGCTACCTTATTTACAGTAAATGTGCAGTGATTTAATTGTATGGTCATCGTGGAAGGGTTTCTTCTATATTTACTATGAAGACTGAATCGGTGAATTTTAGTTAAGCTCTTGCATCAAAGCTTCAAGAGCCAATTTATTAAAGGGATATTTTGGAACTATGATATTGCTGTGAAGAGGCCACAACAATCACCTTACATTGTATAGTTGTTGTGCTTTTCACTGCAGCTCAACCCCATTCCTTTGAAAGGTACTGAAGTGCTGTATGGCCATGTGATCAATAGAGGTGATGTCACTGGCTTGATAAAAGGAAGTGGAGCTCAATATCATAGTCCTGGAATAGCCCTTTAATACTGATTTGAGATGTTATTTACACCAGTTTTCTGGTGTAAATTAATGGTAAATATGTTGGGCCATGAAAACTGTGCCCCTTTCCAAGTAGTCCTGTCTGCTTTTCAGAAAAATTTTTGCATAACAGGGCACTTGTGCAAAACTTTGAAACTTTCTCTGTCAGAGGACATAGACATCATTGAATCATTGATAAATTCTCTTCCATTTCTTATTTTAACATTGAGCATTGTATAAAACTGTGTTTCTCAATACAAACTAGACTGTTATATGCCACAAGAAGAAAAACAACAAATATACAACCGCTTCACTCATTATCTATATGATGTTGGTGGCATGTGGATGAAAGCCAACACCATACTATGCTCTAAACCCGTTCTAAGTGCTTCTGGACTAATTCCAGCTTTCTGACCCTAACCATAGATCCATTCACAATACGGCCAGCCACCTGCAGGTCCTGGAAATGAAGGAAGTAAGCTGATTATTCTTATCAACTCATAGTCTTGCTGGAACAATGAAGAGTTTTCTAAGCAACTGTACTCCTGGCAACATGCATTTTTATTTTTGGAGAAAGTTGTTCTGCCAACAAAAAATATCATTACATCACCCACAAGCATTAAAAAATGAAAGTACAGACAAAGAGATTCTCAAGAGGATTAATATCTGGTTGATAGATTGTAAGGGAAATTTGCCTGCCTAATAGACCGTAAAAGTGATAACATCTAGTTGGAACAACATGCATCAGTATAAACAGAAATACATATATTTAACCATTATAAGGCTACATTAAACGTACGATAAAAGAGTTATACCACAACAATTATCTATAATCTAGGGATAGGGGATAAATGGTTGAACACTGAGGGTCTGATCTCAGAGAGACCCGCTTGATCCCAGGAGTGGCGATCCAGTGTTCCCAATGATATTAACACTCTGTTCTCAGAAGCTGTGTTGGTCTCAGTGGTTGGACCCACACCAATAAGCAATGTATCCTCTATCCTATGGATAGAGGAAAATACACACAAAATGAAAAATTATCCCAGATTATCCTCCTCTAACTCCTCTTTTCACTTGATCCTATTTTGCCTTATGTAAAGGTTCAAACATGAGAACTCTTTTGGGACCAAAGTAGAACACACATTATGGAGAGAATTTACCATATGACGAATTTTTAAAAACAGTTTCTCTAGAATCTGCAAAGCCATAATTTGTGCCAAATCTATCAAATGTTGCATTTTGTGCCACTTTAATAATAAGACTTAAGTACTCAACTTTCTATGTTAGGGACGGTTCACATCTGCGTTCGGGTTTCCATTCGGGGAGTCTGCTTGGGGACCCCCCGAACGGAAACCTGTATGCATAAAAAGCTGTTTACCTGGAAAACCACACGGACCCCATAGACTATAATGGGGTCCGTGTGGTTTCCGCTCGGTTTCCGAACGAAGCAAGCAGAGAGAAAAGTGCTGCAAGCATATTTCATGCAGAAACCGAGCGGAAACCACACAGACCCCATTATAGTCTATGGGGTCTGCGTGGTTTCCAAGGTAAACCGCTTTCTATGCATAAAGGTTTCCGTTCAGGGGGTCCCCAAGCGGACTCCTGAATGCAAATGTGAACTGCAACACATTTTGCAATTTTTCAGAGTTGTATTTAACAAATTTGGTGTACAGCCAGCCAGAAAGGTGAATCACACCCACTTTCCCATCCATAATTCAAAAGAGGCGTAAGTGATGTAAATATACTTGGCAAATCTGCAAATTTCACAAATATGCTCAGTCGCCATATTACACTTTTCACACCAGGATTCTGGATTGCAAGGCTTAATAAATTTGCCCCATTATCTGAGTATCAGAGCAAACTGTGCCTCTAGCACATCCTATTGGAAGATACCATCCTGTAAATCAATGTCCGACCTTCAAAGAAGCCTTGTAACATGACTTGAGATATACGCAAAATCGTAAAGTCTCTCCCAAAGTGAAAAGACCCATCTACAGACAGCTGTTTTAGGATTTTTGTCCCTCATCAGTGTAGAGCAGAATACTGACTGGCTAGGTGTGAGGCTATTGACATGTCAGGAGGGGTACTTTGTATCTTAAAAAAAAATATATGAATCAGTATTGGAAGATGCAAATTTTCTAGTTAGAAAAATAAAAAATCACAGAAGATTTTATATTACATTTGTCAACTCTCCTGGAACATCTAGGAGGCTCCTGGAAGATGGGAAAACCTCCTGAACATCAAAATAAAGGGCGAATGTATCGAGAGCAGGAGGAGCTTACCATTATGCGCCGCTCAACTTTATAATTTTTTTTTACATGCATGGTGCCTCCTTGCATCATTAGGTGTAGTGCAATCTCACATTCAGGGGTTCAGTGCAACATATCATGAAGGGGTTTAGGATATGGTTATACCAAAAAAAAAAAAAAATAAATTCCTCTACCTCCTGGAAGGCAATCCTAAAATGTTGACAAGTATGATCCTAAGAAACTGGATGAACTGTTTTTAAGTAGAACAAAAAAAAAAAAAAAATTAGGATGGAGAAAGAAAAGCAGACAATCTGGCAAACTGACATTTAGACTAAATTTATTATCAATTTAGTTTCTAATTCGATAAAAATAAACTGATTATTTTTAACATGCTGGGATTTCTTGTATCACCAAGCCTTAGCTCACCTTGCATGCAGCAGAAGACACAAGCTAAATGCCTAAGGCCTTGCAAATATAGGGATGGTGTTTAGCTCACATCACTGATAATCCATCATACATTTCCAATTTCAGATTGACGCTGACACAGAAATATAATTACACTTTGTGCTTGATAAGTAATATGACAGAGAGCAGAAGCACAGAGCACTGGGGAAAACTCTAGGTCCCTAAGATGTTATATAATTCACTTGAGTACTATATACCTGAGTATGCAGAATGATCCATAGCTCTTTTTACTTCCATCAATAAATCAATTATTTACTAGAATGTTAATTGCACAATTATTTATTTACATGCATTAGGTGCAAAGGAATTGGTCATAGTGTGGAGAATTTACTTTTAGAGGATAACTTTATAGAGATACAATACTTATTTGTATCTTTTTGATAATACCATGAACAAAAAAAAAAAATGGCCCAGATTTATGAAGACTGGCATTCCACTCACCAGTTTTCATAGTCCCTCTGCTGGCAGAGGGTGTGCTTCATTTATGAGAAGGTGCAGGCGTCCTTATAAATGACCCGCATCCTCTACCAGTCTGTGCACAACTGGCCAATTTGAACTTTTTATGCCTTGTACACCAGAAAACTGTCGTACAAAGCATAATAAATTTTCCCCAATGTTTATGTATTGCAGTAAAATCTTGGTTTGGTGTTCCAAAGGTGGCATTGGATGGGCGTAGATGGTAAGGACTAGTCTTCTGGAGCACAAGTTCTCTTTTTAAAAATAACTTTTACACTGAAATTGCTTTAAGAAGGAATTCTACATTAAAATTACATTACATTATTCTCTGTAGATATAAATTGTGAAGTACATCATTAAGATATGTCATCAATATGACATGTGGGCTTCCATTGCTGAAAAATACCTTACATTGCTGCTATTGAGAAGACAGCATTCAGGTAGATTTACTGTAAGATGAACCACCGAACCCAGCTCAGACTATGGTTGAAACTCACCTACTGCATCCTCCAAAACGGCTACTAACTATTGAGAGTTATGGTACAGATGGAAAAATGGGAAAACTGGAAGTAGTGAACAAAACATAGACAAGAGAGGTGTTGGATACAAAAAAAGGACAAATAAAACTAAAACGTATCCCCTATCAGTGTCCCTAGGGGTACAACCCCTCTGACTTATACTACAGTTTCAAAACTGTAATGTGGGCACCTGTCAACAGCTTTAGGCTCTGTTTTTGATGCTTTTGATGGTTGTCACTTCACTTTCTTAAGATTGGAGCAAATGGAAAAAGGGGAGACAGCTTCAATGCACTCTTTCATACCTACATCCAAGTATAAATAATATACACTACTGTAGGTATTTTATCATGAGCCTCTAATATAGTGTCCACATGCCTTCAGACTATAGAACTAGTATTCATTAACTTAAAACCAATAAACATCTCCTCTGCAGGAGCTACCCAACGTAAATATCCAGTTCCACATATGCTGATATACATGTATGGACTAAGCATCTACACTTGGGTGAGCACCCTCTCTTTATTCAGTCTGGTGTATGGGCAACACTGAGAAGGCTGAAGTACAGGGATATGACTGATGCTCCCCTGGCTTAGGCCTATATGCTCAAGATAGGTTCACATCTGAGTTAGAGTCTCTGTAGGAGACTCCGCCGCAGATCCCGCCTAAAATTGGCAGAGAGAAAAGGCCTGCAAGGAGGACTTTTCTGTTCACCAGTTTTAGTATAAAACCAGCGGACACCTGGCGGACCCCATTATAGTAAATGCGGTCCATGGGTATCTGCGGTTAACCACTTTTTAAGCAGACAGACTCTCTGTCTTTCAGGTCCAAATGCGGACCCGAACGATGGAGATCCAAACGCTAGTATGAACCTAGCGTAGGTGTGACTTGTACTCTTTTGATAGTTCCACAGTAGTCAACAGAAAGGATCTGCAATCATTAAATACACTATACAATAAAAATTATAGCATTTCTATTTTGTGGTGCCAGAATAAAAATCTTAACTCAAACATGAAAATGAATCTAGACATCAGCAAAAGTAAGACTTCTGCAATATGTAATGATGGACTGCCACCTGACAGATCATAAGGTAATTTTAGTATATTTTTACATTTTAAAGCATGATTGAACTTTTTTTTTTTCCTAAATCCATAGTGCAGGTGAAGATAAACTTTGTAATATACCTCATTAAAGAAAAGTGCCTGTTTCTTCATTTATTTGCCTCCTTCTGTCACTGATCAATCTGTACAATATAATGGAAAGTGCCCCTACGAGGTCACAGTCACCAGTGGGGTGATACAGGGGTCAGTTTTGGGTCCTCTCCTTTTTAATATGTTTATTAATGATCTTTTAGAGGGTTTACAGAACAGGGTTTCCATATTTTCAGATGATATTAAGCTGTAAAGTAATCAAAACTGACGAGGATAAAATACCACAGGGGGATTTAGGGGAGCAGGAAGCATGGGTGGAGACTTGGCAAATGAAGTGTAATGTAGAGAAATGTAAAATATAGTAATAGAGACTTCAGGCTCCAAATAACGCATATCACTTGTTTATTTTTCACCGATCCGGTGTTCAGATAACAGATATGTTTATAGAGATATCTGAACAACGTATAAAGTAGAGATGTGTAAACGTTTTTAGCCAGAATATGGTCTTCCTCAGACTCACAAGACTGCATAAAGAGATAGCGGAACCCCACTTTCCTATAGCTGCATACCATACTATTAACCTTTACTGGTCGGCGGACCACTTTTCACACATCTCTACTTTATACGTTGTTCAGATATCTCTATAAACATATCTGTTACTTGAACACTGGATTGGTGAAAAATAAACAAATGATATAAATTATTACCTATTCGGAGTCTGAAGTCCCTATTACTACGTTTCTGACAGGTTGGGACCCTACTTCTTCACTCCCGAAAGATTTTGAACCAAGTGCTAAACCACACCCCTTCCTAGTAGATAAAGGTAAAGTTATGCAATTCAGCTGAAGAATAAAACGTATGATATCTGCTTAATAGTGAATTACTGGGATAAGACTACCACTGAAAATAACGGGGAATTTTGGTGGACATGCATGAGATGCATCAAAAGAGGTATAGATTCTCATGATATACTAATGCCTCTATACAAATCACTGGTACACCTACACATAGACTATTAGGTGTAATTTTGGGAGCCTGTGTATAAGACATCACTGAACACTGAACTAGAGAGAGCACAGAGAAGAGTGACTAAAATAATTAGGGGAATGGGTGGATTGGAGTACAAAGACAGATTAACTAATATGGGGTTATTCAGTTTAGAGAAAAGACGGCCATCACCAGCATGATAGACAGGGATTTTTTACTGTGGAAGTTGTGAGGTGGATTCATTGTATAACTTCAAGAAGGGCCTGGATGCCTTTCTTGAATATACAAATAATACATATTATGGGTTTTAGATTTTTGGTGAAGACAAGTTGATCCAAGGTTTTATTCTGATTTCCAGGTTTGGAGTCGGGTATAAAGTTTTTCCTCTGACATGGGGCAATTGACATCAGTCTCATGGGGATTTTTGCCTTCCTTTACATTCGATCAACAATGTAAAGTTAGAGGTTGGACTTGATGGACTTGTATCTTCATCTATTAGGTTACCATGTGAAGCAGAGAGCTCCTCAAAGCAGAAAGACATTTGGTCTGTAGACAGACAGTTTTCTTTCACAGCTGGGTTTTCAGGATTCACTATCCAGCCTTATCCAAACAGAACTGACTCATTTAATGCTGCAGACCACCTCATATCACTGTCTCTCTTCTTCTCTGCCTCCCCCTCCCCTCTTCACAGACTTCATTGTAAACTGACATTATATGCCAAAATCAATCAGATAAGAAGTAAAGACAGCAGTAATAGTTAAAGACACAGACTCTTTACTTTAATAAAATATATTGCAAAGTTTGTTCCCTATACCTGCACTATAGATTTCTGAAAAATAAAGTTTTATTACAGTTTAGTTTTTAGAATATTTTCTTTTTTCTATACTGGTTGCAAGATTAAATATATAATAACAAAAAGGATTTTTATAGGAGTGATAAGTTGTACAATGTCACAGATAATGTATTCCATCCAATGAATTATAGCTCTAGCACTGGGTTTTCCTTCACATGAAAAGTAGAACACAGTATTTTTGTTACAAAGGAAAGAAACTGCATTATAAATAACACCAAGACATCCAAAAATTGTCTACACTGGGGAAATAGATCTTTCCAGGGATGCACCAGTGCACTGGAAAAAAAAAACACAATTACATTCATTATACATTTCTATTTAAATGCTAAACTGTGAGCAGCGGGCTTGTTTTCATCATACAATTGAGATACAATAAGCTCACAGAAGCTGTTAATCCAGAAATATAGCCAAGCATATAATGATTGCACAGGATTCACACATTCGTACATATTGATAATGGAATATGGGATAGGTAGATGTGAATAAACATTTGGTTGGAGCTAAATGTCCCCCTTACCATCTAAAAAATAGAATTATTTGCATATGGTAAATTAATAGGCGACTCCACTAGACATAGAATACAGACCCAGCAACATAGAATAAACGTCATGGCGAAAAAAGAAATTAATAATAGAGTTCAGTCATTGTAGTCATTGCTAACAAGGTACACAATCGACCAGGGAGCCTTGCAATGCCCAAAGGCAAGCATTCACCATGCAATGCTTCTTACTATAGACCGCTGGAACTTCAGTATGGGTCTGTCATGGGATAAAAGGTAGAATTTCTCTGGTCCACTGGAAGTGATGCTCTGAAATGAAGACATCTAGTGATGGAGACATCTAAGAGCATAGAAGCAAAATGGTAGGCCACAGAGGCTGAAAGGAATACACCCTCAAGTGCCTAACCACAGAGCATATAAAACAGAATGCCATTGGATATTGAGAGTTTGGTGTCTGGTTTGTACAGACAGATGACCTTAACACGGCTTACACAGCTCTTGTGGTGAATTGCACCTATTTCCCTTAAAGAAGACCTTTCACCAGGTCTGAAAAGCCCAATGACATACATTATCCTGAGCATTTTAGTGTTTTATTTATCCCAATCTGTTCAGCACACAGAGACCCCCACCCTCAAAAGAAACCCCAGTGTTACCGCCCACTTGCCAATACCCTAATTTGCATTCTAAAGAACAAAGCCCTCTTAGTGTTGCATAAAATATTGACCCTTTACTGCTTTCCATCTGGGAATCCTAAAATTAACCCCTTTAGTGCCACAACACTTTATCTTCCCTAGACCACCAGGGATTCTGAAACTATGCCCTTACCCTATTCTAGTCTATCAGGGAGCCTGCTAGTAACCTGGTCCCTGCCATAAAACACCAGATATATTGTCATTAATCCCTTCACTGCCCCAGGTCAGTTCATTTTTTTGGCCCTGTGCGTTAACATTTATTTGTTGCTGTTCTGTATCCCCGACTTCAGGTTAGTGCACATCACAACAGAGCCTTCTATTAAAAGTATAATGTTGGGACTTGAGAGTAATCCCTGATCTATATTTCTGACAGAGGTCTCTAACGTAAAACACTATGTAGGTATACACAAGACTGTGGAGATGGGGTTGGAGTCGTGGAGTTGAAGTCAGTATTGGGAGTCGGTGTTATTAAAAGTTACAAAATGAAATGATTAATAATTTTAAATTATATTATTACAATTATCAATACTGTTTTTTGGAAAATAGAGGTGCTTTACTGCTTCTGTCTGACCATGGCTGTTAGTCATGTATGAAGTAGTCATAGAGTAGTCAAAAAATAGAGTAGTTGGAGTTAGTGATAGATTGTAAGCTCTTGCGAGCAGGGTCCTCAGTCCTGTTGTGTGGATTGACTATTTCTTTGTAATGTATATTTTTTGTCTGTACTTAAACCCTACAAATTGTACAGGGGTGCGAAATATGTTGGTGCTATATAAATAAAATGTATTATTATTATTATCATTATTATTATTATATTAGGCCTACCAACTCCAAAGCTACGGGCATACAGTGCCATACCCCTGTATGTAATAGTTCAGTATTTTATGCTATACCGTGCAATAAAAAAGTATACAATTACCTTTCCAATGTATGCTAAAAGGACAGTGGAATAATGGGGCTCTATGGATGCATTAAAGGGGTTTTCCAGGCTTATCAATGCATAACCTATGCTTAGGATTGGCAGGGATCGCGAATCCAGATCTCCACCAATCAGCTGTTTGAAGTGATTACATAATTTGGAATAGCACTGTGGCCTCTTCAGACAAAACCAAGCACCATACTATACATTTTACATAGACTGTGCCTGGACTTGCAGCTCAGCCCCATTCATTTGAATGGGACTGAGCTGCGAAAAGGCCATGTGGCCAATGAACGTGACGTCACATGTCCTGTAAAGTGGCGCTCGCTGAGCACCTCTGCTGCTTCAGACACAGCTGATATGAAGGGGTTGAGGGTGCCAAAGCCTTGCTGATCTTCCATTGATGACATATCCTAAAAGTAATCAAGATCATCAATTAATAATCCTTTAAGCATATGCATCAGGAAAGTTCCTCCACATATTGCAGAGATATTGTTTAAATATAAAGTGAACCCACGATTAGTGGGTAAAGTGGCCAGGTCCCTAATATCCATGCTCATTGGAAACATTGGTGAACTGGTATGCTGACTGCTCAGTATCTGTGACTTTCCTTTGCTTCTGTGGTTGAAAGGATTCAAAACATGCAATTGGCAAGCGCGAAAATCTAATGGAAAGACTTTTCTGAAGAAAGGGCAGTCATACCAGCATATTGATCCTGCAATATTATACTTAATGCCAATGATTTTACAATGAGATTTTCAAAGAGCAAGTCTGTATTTGATATTCGTATAAATTTTCTATGTACTTTTTTAGGCTGTCATATAAAAGCAAGATGTAAATCAATCAAGATATAAAACATAAGTTAATCGAAGCAAGTTCAACAAGATCAACACTAAAATAAGAAAATTTAACCTTTGATATGACCTCAGATCAAGACATTTAATGAAGCTTTCCAACCAGGATAAAACCAAACACAATCCAGAAAAAATTACTAGGACATTAAGAAGAAATAAGATAGCGAAACAAACTGACTAGATAACTCAACTGAACATTAGACCATCAATATCACCCTGCCATAGTAAAAATAACATACAAATAGTTCAAAGCATAGTAATAAAAATCCAGTTATGATCTGCATGTAATATTGCAGGAAAGAAAACATTTGAAACATAATAAAATACATCTAAAATGTATCTACTAAACCAGGCCAACAAAAAACATAAATATTAAAATACATTATAGTATTATGTCTTTTAGTGATGCGTTATGCTCATCTAAAAACACATTAATCCTAATCCACACACACAGATAAATATATTAACTATACAACTGAACAGCTATAATAATCTCCCATTTCAAGGACACAACACAAATTTAAGCAGGTCAGCCACAGAATATAGAACATCAGATAGAGAATCAACCATTTTCATCCTATATTAATGGTTCTGCCCAAACACAGTTTATTATATACTACTGACTGACATTATAGACATGTACACATAAGTACAAGAGAGATACAACACAAATATATGAACACCATAATAGGAACATGAATGTGGTACTACCAATGGAGCAACAACAGTAGACATTCACCTCCATGCACATCAAACAACCAAACTGAATCCATTGATAGAGAATGAGTTGCTTACAACATGGCGCTATAGTAGTTCAGCACACGTTATCAATCTGCAACAGTAAGTGACAATTAACTGTACAAGTCCTTGAAATCTTTTCTCCAAGAGAATTACATTACACACCTAGAACCTGGTAGTTGTTTGTAAAAATGAATACACTGTATATAGCCCGCATCTCAGAGTATAAAGTGCTACAATGCATATGCAAGCCATCTAAAACATGTACATTAGAGGATCAATATTTGTGAAATATATTCAACTGAATCAAATGCAGCAGGTTATAATATGTCACTGTAAAGTGGTCTTTCCGTTATCACCTACTTCCCTAGTCCCTACAGACACTAACTCCCCCCCCCCCCCAACCTCAGCCATGATCCAGATCCTCCTTCAAAGAGAATACAATAAACTATGAGAATCCTCATATAATACAATCAGGCATCTGACACAAATTAAAGGAAAGGGCATTGTAAAATTCCAGAATACTAGAAGATTGCAGGCTGACTTCTTACAACATGCATCAATGGCAGACAGTGTAATCACCCCCCCCCCCCTCCCTCCCAGGACAAAGCAGCAGTGCCATACCCCAACACTACACAAATTCCAACACAAGCAGCACCCCCTCCTGGCATCTCTGTGGCTGCCATGGTATCTAGGATTTGGCTGTGTCTGTGCTTCATGTTGTTGATGGAGGAAGGTGGTGTATATGATTTCATAATGGCAGGGATAGACAGGATTACCATAGTGCTTCAGCCAGGAAGGCATACAATATAATGGAGCTGTGATCCTGGGGTGTGATACATTGTAACCCAGCTGGGATTACCTTAGCAACCAGAGAATCCGCTTCTCCTCCTCCTCCTCCTCCTCCTCCAGCTGCTTCCTCTGCTTTCTCTCTTTTCTCTATCACAGGCTGCTGGAAGCTCGGTGCATGGTTCCACTGACACTTGGGGGGCAGCCCCAATACCTGCTCAGTCCAAGGAGGGTGGTGGGAAGGCAGCCTGAGGGTCCCCCGGAGACAGGTCCATCCCTATGCGTGCACAAGAGCTGCTGAGGATGGATGGGAATAAACAGGACAAGCTGCTTCCCACCTCCTCCTCCTCCTCTGCTAGGAGGATGCTGCAGTAGTCGGAGCTCCCTCTGCTGGAGAGTCTTTCTACTACACCTATCCACCAAAAAATACAGGCTTGAATACCCAAAATATAATCAAATAACTTTCATAATAAATATTCATATAAAAGAATTAAAAATAGAAAATAAATTCACATAAAGAAAAAGAAACGACAATGAACACAGCCAAAATCATGGTCATATATATCATATTGCAATACATAACAGTGTAAACTGATATGGGCATAAAATACATGGAGATGAATTCACACTGGTAAAAAGCAGATTCGATGCTGTAATGCATACATAAAAGGAATAGATCTCATATAGATACAGTACATAGTGTAGCGTTCAGTTTTATGCAGCCTGTCAATCTGGTAACACTATATTGAGTCAACAGGCACACTGAAGTCATTATTGATCCCGGTTTATGCTGAGATGTATACAGTATATTGGTCTCATGGAGAGACTTTTAGAAGAGTGATGGGAACGCACCTTAAATACGATCAATCTTGCTAGGATCACCCCTCTATCTAAACTGAGCAGAGGAGAAAAGTGGCAGACACAGTTCAAGTAGAGCCATGCTTATATGTGGTGCAGTCATTTTGGATGGAAATGGAAATGTAGTCTTGTAACGTTCTGTATTTGTCTGGAATTGATAACATCACATACATTCCATAACTCACATTAGTGGTGATGCAGGCATATACTATAGAGCATATGACCGCTGAGGCCAGTGATTGGCTGCAGTGTGAGTGATGTACATGACATCACCACTGTAGAAGTAGCATGGATGAGAGCGGCGGGACATTTAACTGATGAGTAATGGTCACTTTATTAATTATAGAATTTACTGTTCAGAACCCATTTTTAAAAAGTCTTGGACAACCCTTTTAACTTTCCTCTCATCTTGATAAGTGGTTCAAATTGATCACCTTTTGGAAAAAAAAATTAGCAAAAAAAAAATTCATTGCTTATATGTCTGTGTAAGAATGTATTGAATTTGTACTTGAGAAATTGGATTTCTTCATAAAATTCACAGAAAGGTATGAGTAGACATATCTGTAGAAGGATTATTATATTGCATTAATTGTAAAACATTCAGATTTAGTGAGGCTGTACTTAGGAAATAGCCTAGGGGGGAGACCAGCATTATGGGGATTTGGAGGGACTGGAATAGGGGTAGGCAGATTGGTTGAAAGTTAAGGAGCAGGGGTAGAGTTCAATTTAAAAGCCTAGGAAATAGTTGTCACTTTCAAAAGGATTTCCCACCCTCCCTCACTGTTTTGTGTCAGTGTGGAATGATGGTTTTTAATTTTTCCTTGGGATTATCTGTCCTCAGGATGAATGTGATTGGATGAGCTGTGAGATTGCTGTCATGCCAACTTTGGTGGGGTGTCCTCAAAGTTGGGGTGGTGACATATTGTGTTTGGAGTTTGGGATGAGCCAATAAGGCATTGAACTCCACAGATGTTAGTGTTTCCACGCATTTGGTCTGGCCGGATATCAGGTGTGTGGAATGGGAGAAATCCAGGTCACCCAGGTGTGGTGAATAGGTGCCTCCGAGACAGTATTAAAACTTCTGGAGGTAAAATAAGAAGTAATTTAGACTAGATTGGGTAACTCCAAGGACCTTCTTCATCTGGATCTCGTTGGGAGTGAGGAATAGATTAATAAATAGTTTTAATAAATGATTTAACCCCTTCCCATCACAGGCATTTTTTTCAATTTTCATATTTGATTCCCCACCTTCCAAACCACATAACACTTTGTTATTTTTCCATTCATAGAGCTATATGGGAGCTTATTATTTGCAGGACAAATTGTACTTTGTAATGGTACCATTTAATATTCTGTATGATGTACTGGGAAGCTGGAAAAAAATTCAGAATGGGGTGGAATTGGAGAAAAACTGCATTTGTGCAACTTTCTTACGGGCTTTGTTTTTATGGCATTCACTGTGCAGGCAAATGACATGTCACCTGTATTCTATGGGTCTGTACGATTCCAGAGATACCAAATTTATATAGTTTTTTTTACATTTTAACCCCTTAAAAAAAATGCTAATTTTTGCAAAAAAAATTTTTTGCAAAAGTTGTTTTTTTGTGGGGCCAGATTTACTTTTAGTTATACCATTTTGGGGAATTTTTATGGGAGATAAAATGGCAAAAAAAGTTGGTGCAGCTCTTTTGATTTTTTTTTCCAACTATGGCATTTGCCATATCAGAAAAATATTTTTATGTTTGTAGACCGGGCATTTTTGGAGGTAAGGATGGCGCCGCAGGAGTGGCAGCCTGTTTCAGCAGCTCTGAGTCTCTTATTTTTCTTTCTTTGTCTTGTTTTTTATCTGTGTACTTAAGGGACTTTGCACTATGAAGAAACACACAAAGACTTGGAATTGGACCTTTGTGATACTTTTTTGTTTTATCTGTCTTTTTGTTCTGCTTGAAATGGGAACTATTGTGTCTGCAGACAATTCTTTTGTCTACTCCAGGGAGAAACTTTTGCAGCTTAGAGACACATCAGGGCTGCCTACCATTTGCCCACACATACCCCAAGAGCTCTGGAGAAGGAAAAGGAGGGGGAGGGGCTGCAGAGCTGGAATTCTTCAGAGGACTAAAAATAGACGTTTCAGACCAGCTCTCCCCTCCATCATTATGGGCAATGTGAGATCTCTTGCAAACAAGATGGACGAACTAACAGCGCTCACCAGGCATAATCAGGAGTTCCGGGTGTGCAGCATGATGCTACTTACAGAGACTTGGCTCACTGAGGTTACTCCTGACCCTCTGGTCTCCTTGGATGGTTTTAAACTCCTTCGGGCAGACAGGACAAGGGAGAGCAGTAAGAGGAAAGAAGAGGGGCTGGCAATGTTTGTGAATGATAGATGGTGTAATCCTAGGCACATTGTGATTAAGGAGCAAACTTGCTGTAAGGACATTGAACTATTAGCTGTGAGCATGAGACCTTTCTATCTACCAAGGGAACTATCACATGTCATCGTGATAGCTGCATATGTCCCCCCCCCTCTGCGAAAGCTGATGCTGCCTGCGAGGTCCTACAAGCCACGGTGAGCCATTTGCAGTTTAAACACCCCCAGGCTCTCTTTCTTGTGTCTGGAGACTTCAACCATATCTCTCCATCATCCACACTGCCCAGTTTCACACAGTATGTAACCTGCCACACAAGAGACAACAAAACACTGGACTTGTTCTTTGCCAACGCGAGAGAGGCATATAACTCATCAGCCCTGCCGCCCCTGGGAATATCAGATCACAACCTAGTGCATCTCTGACCTGTGTACAAGCCACTTGTACGTAGAGAACCAGCTGTCACCCGCACAGTGAGGATATGGTCCGAGGAGAGTGATGAGGCTCTGAGGGATTGTTTTGACACAACCGCATGGGAAGTTCTGCAGGATTCTTATGGAGAAGATATAGAAGGACTCACATACTGCATAACAGACTACATTAATTTTTGTGTGGACAACACAGTACCCACAAAAGTGGTGAGGTGCTTCTCCAACAACAAACCATGGATTAACTCGGATATAAAAACACTACTTAAGGAGAAAATGATGGCATTCAGGACAAGAGATAAGGAGGGGTTGAGGGAAGTACAAAAGGAACTGAGGCATCAAATCAGGCAGGGAAAAGCCAGTTATAAGGAAAAGTTGGAAAAGCAAATGGAAAGAAAAGACATAAGGGGGGGTCTGGGAGGGGCTTAAGTCAATTTCGGGTCATAAACAGTCTGTCTGCCAGATTGAGGCAGATGTTAATTGGCTTAATGAACTAAACCTATTCTTCAACAGAATTGATCACACACCAGCTCCTCCCACCCCAGCATGTCCTTCAGTTCCCCCCACCACAATGACTTCACCCCATGCGGCTACTTCCCAACAGACCAGTAAATCCAGAAATCCGTCTTTAACTGACCACAGTCTGACCTTCACACGGGCCCAGATGAGGAAGGAGATGATGAAAAAGATCAAGGCGAGGAAAGCCGCAGGGCCAGATGACATCAGTGCAAGGCTAATTAAGACTTGTGGAGACCAGCTGTGTGGTATAATTACATATATGTATAATATGAGCCTGAGGCAGGAAATAGTCCCTGAATTATGGAAATCTTCTTGTGTGGTACCAGTTACAAAGAAACCTCACCCTATGGACCTCAACGACTACAGACCTGTAGCACTGACATCCCACTTGATGAAGATCTTAGAGAGATTGGTTCTCACACATCTCCGCCCTCTAGTGAGCCCCGCTATGGACCCTCTCCAGTTTGCTTATCGGCTGGGCATTGGGGTAGATGATGCCATCATCCACCTTCTGCACAGGGCTCTGTCTCACCTGGAGAAACCAGGGAACACGGTGAGAATAATGTTCTTTGATTTCTCCAGTGCTTTTAACACCATACAGCCGGGGTTACTGAGGGACAAGCTGGGCCTTGCTGGAGTGGACCACCACCTCTCCAACTGGATCCTAGACTACCTCACAAATCGACCTCAATACGTGAGCCCAAGACTGTGTGTCAGATACCGTGATCTGTAATACAGGGGCACCTTAGGGTACGGTTCTCGCCCCTTTCCTCTTCACACTGTACACTGCAGATTTTAGGTGCAATTCATCTAGCTGCTACCTATAGAAGTATTCTGACGACTCTGCAATAGTAGGTCTCATCACAGATGATGATGACAGGGAGTACAGAGAACTGAACCGGGATTTTGTGGACTGGTGCCAGCGGAACCACCTGAAGATTAACGCGGGGAAGACCAAGGAGATGGTGTTGGACTTCCGTAAATGCAGATGCCCTCCTAAACCAGTGGACATCCTGGGGATGGGCATCGAGATTGTGAACACCTATAAGTACCTGGGTTTGCTCCTTAATAATAAGCTGGACTGGGCAGATCATATGGAGGTCCTGTACAGGAAGGGCCACAGCAGGCTCTACCTGCTTAAGAAGCTGAGAGCCTTTGGAATCTGGGGGGCACTTCTTAGGACTTTCTTCAACTCGGTAGTGGCATCAGCCATCTTCTTTGGAGTGGCCTGCTGGGGGAGCAGTATATCAACCAGGGACAGAAATAAACTTGACAAGCTGATTAGAAGGGCCAACTCTGTCCTGGGGAGCCCACTGGAACCAGTGCAGGTGGTGGGTGACAAAAGGGTACTGTCCGTGGTGAGCTCCATGAAGAAGAAGAAGTCCCATTCCATGCATGAGACTGTGATAGCAGCACTGGGCAGTACTGTCAGTGACCGACTGCTCCACCCTAAGTGTGAGAAGGAGCGCTATCGGAAGTCTTTCCTCCCCACCGCGGTTAGGCTGTACAACCAACACCGACCTAAGCAGAGATCAATACACGCAGAGAACTGAAATATCTTTCTGCCTGTTAAATCCCCCCCCCCCTCCTCTGCTACTTCCTATCTGTCTGTCTACTATCAATGTAATGCCTCTCACCTTGGAACATTCCTGTACATGTTGTATTTGTATTTGAATCTGCTTATCTTATCTTTGCTGCTGTAACACACTGAATTTCCCTATTGTGGGACTATTAAAGGACTATTTTTATTATTATTATTATTATTATTATTATTATTATTATTATTATAAGTTGTTTATGTCTTTTGTCTATTTATCTTTATTTTAAATCTAGAGAAAGGGTGTGATTTGAATTTTTAGTTTTTTATTTTTTTTATATTTTTAAACACTTGTGATAAAATAGTAAAAAAAAAAATTTTTATTATCCCCCCCCCCTTCCTATGTCTATGGTAGATTCATAGACCAGCCTCAATATTTAAATACCTATGACAGGCCTGTGAGCCTTCAAAACAGGACAGCTACTGTGATCATGCTAGCGGGAGCCGTCCTGTAACGCTAAAGGGGCTTTACAGGCCCTGGGGCCTTATTTTCACTTTGGGGGGCTACAACTAAGATTGCTGGCAATGCCAGCAGCCAGAGTGAACTCTGATCAGAGTGAAAGTGCTGACTTCAATCAAATGGAAATGTCGTGGAAGGGCCTGAAGTGAGCAGTTCATGGGAAGACACTCACCAACATAACAGAGTTGAATCTGTTTTGTACAGAGGACTGGAATAAGATTCCTCAAAGCTGATGTACAGAATTAATAAACAATAACTGGAAATGTTTAGATGTAACAATTGATGCACAGAGGGGTCACACCAGATACTGAAAGCAAAGGTTCAATTGTTTTTGTAACTCAGATTTGTGATATTGGATCATTTGCTTCTATAAATAAATGACCAAGTCTATTATTTTTGACTTATTGGTTTGATTTGACTCCATTCATCTACTTTTAGGATTTGTGTGAATGTTTTAGGTCAACTTTATGCAGAAATATAAACAATTCTGAAGGGTTTAGAAACTTTTAAGCACCACTGTATAGATGATGATCAGGGATGTAAATACCGGACATTAGGGGGCCCGATGCTTTTTTTTTTTTTTTTTTTTTTTAATAGGCCGTTACCTGCTGTAGTAACCCCAGCAGATAACAGGCCCTATTTATTTACTGATCCCCACTCCTGCTCACGGCTGCCTGCGATTCTCCTTCTGCGGAAGCGGAGGCGGCTGTGCTCAGGAGCGGGGATCGGTAAATAAGGCCGTGGGCCGAACCCCACAAACACTACTATCATTATACTCTGAAGCCTGAAAAGATAATGATAAGGCCCAGGGGAGGTGAGGGAACATAAAACAATGTTACTTACCTCTCCTGTACTCCTGCAGGCTTCGGGCCTGTTTGGTGACGTCCCAGACATCAGCCGACGTCATTATGCATCGCGACGCTGGCCTGGATCACGTGACATCTGGTCCAAGTAGCGGGGAGTGCGCCGGAGCCAGGGAGAGGTAAGTAATACAGTTTTTTATGTTTGTATCCTCCCATGGGTCTCTAATCATTATACTCTGGGGTCTGAAACCGGAAAATCTGAGACCCCAGAGTATAATAATTGTTCATGGGTGGTCCACAATGGGGCATAATAGTGTGTGCAGGGGCTACTATGGGGCATATTAGTGTGTGCAGGGGCCACTATGGGGCATAATACTGTGTGCAGGGGCCACTATGGCACATAATAGTTTGCGCAGGATTGCGGTTTGTGCGGGAGGGGGGGTTAGGGGTGGTGGTTCGGGGGGGCTCCATGTCAAATGTTCGCCTTGGGACCCAGCCATTCCTAGTTACACCACTGATGATGATATACAGCAGTCTTAACTCACAGGTAAGGAGGAACAATCTGAAGATTCTCTCATAAATGCACTTATTTCCTTTCTACAATTCCTCAAAAGATACACACAGAGGTAAGGACCCTGCCCCCAACCCATGATTTGGGTCTAAAAATTAACATCCTCCTTTCTTGTGTGAGCATCCTTTATACAATGCCAAAAAGATTAAGTTATAGTAGAAATGTAAAAGCAAATGACTTATGATGCAGTAAAAAAGACAGTCTGGGTCACCTTAGCCTTTTCGGAATACAGGTGCAGGCTATTAGGTAAAGCTTTGAGCAGGTGCACTATATAGCTCTGTATGCTTGGATGGAAGCCAGATGTTATTGCTGCTCTTATATGGATTGCTCATTTAAAAAAAAAAAATAGTTTCTTGTTAAAAGCACACAGCCGGCGCTGACAGCTGACAGGTTTTAAACAACATGCAAATTTTGATTTAAGTATTTTTTTCTCTTGTAGAAAATGGATATTTCAACTCTTCTTTGCTGAAGCACAAATGCACTTAAGAAAAATCGCTGAAGAGTATTGTGAAAAGAAAAAAAAAAATCTCCAGGTCCAATTATGAATGCTGTGCTTTACACTGAAAATAAACAAATTTGGAATCCTAGGACAAGATATCACAAACTTAAAACGTTAGGCAAAACTTTTTCTTTTTTTTTTTTTTTTAATTCAAAGTTTTTTATTGGTTTTCATATTAACAGTATAAGTAAACATTCCATCCAATACATTCAATTACAGGCAGTGTTAGATCTCTATCACCATATTGCAAGATAAACACTGTTTACAGGTGAGTGCGCACATAACTTAGGAGTGCGTATTCTTGCTTCCCTTTTATTCTGGGTGATGTTGCTTAGGAGTAGCTGTTCCTGTTGCTGCTCCTAACTCTTGAGTAGCTGAACGTGTATGAAGTTTGGGATTCGGGGTGGTTAGTAGGATTTAGTTAGTAGAGGAGTGATTTGAGGGACCTAGTGTTGGAGTGGAATGTATGAGGACGATGTGATGTGAGTGTGTATGCGGATAATTGTTTGCTAAGAAGTGTAAATAATGTTGAGATGCTGAGGATGAGAAGAGAGGAAAGGGAGAGGGGGAGGGTAGAAGGGGAGGGGGAGGGTGAGGGAACCATGGAGGCCCGGTCCTGGCTTCACAGGCGTGTACAGGGATTACTTCCGTGGTAGCCGGGTATCTTGTGCTTTTATAGCTTTAGTGTAGCGTATCCAAGGGGCCCATACTTTTGAGAAGTGGTCATGGGTCCTGTTCTTCCAGCTCATGAGTTCTTCGAACCTCATAATTTCTTGGACCTTAGACTTCCACAGCGTGATAGGTGGTCCGTTGGTCTGGAGCCAAAATTGAGGTATTAATAATTTTGCTACCGAGATAAGATGAGTGGCTAGGAGGTCTCTTTTGGGTTTATAACTTTTCTCTGGGAGAGCTAAGAATATGATTGTCGGCTTGAGGGTTATTGCGGATTTCAGAGCTCTTCGCATACACTCTTGTATTTCTGACCAATATTGTTTAATGACAGGACAGGTCCACCATATATGTAAGTACGTTCCAATGTGAGAGGAACATCGCCAGCATGTGTCTACCGTGGAGAGATGTTTGTTAAATAGCCACTCTGGCGTTCTATACCACCTTGAGAGGAGTTTGTAGTGATTTTCCTTCATCCGTATACAGGTTGAGAAGCCATGAGACGAACGCAAGACCGCTTTCACCTCGCTATCATCCAAAGAAATTTTTAGTTCCTTTTCCCAGCTGGTGATAAAGGCTGGTTTGTAAGGTGTTGCTGGAGCTATATAATTGTGCAAAAAGTTTGATGTTTTCCTCAGCAGTTTAGTGTTAGAGAGCAGTAATTTTTCAAAGGGTGTTAGTTCTTTCCTTATGCGAAAAGTTGCAATGAAGCGGTTAAAATAGTGCTTTAAGTGCTCCTTATGAAGGAAGGTCAGCTTGAGTTGCGGGAACATGGTGGCGCAATTCTCCCATGGCTTCAACAAGCCGCCATCTGAGATGTCTTTTAGGGAGAGGTGACTAAGAGCATTCCAAACTGATGGGTATAACTCTGAAGCGTCATGTAATAAGTGCGGTATTAGGCCCACTGGTAGGAGAGGCGAAGGTGAAGGAGCTAATCTAGGGCCTAGTTCCTTCCAGATCTCCAATGCTCCCCGTGTCAAGGGACAGGTTGCTCGGGTTGTTTTCTGTGTCACAGAAGGTAGGCAAAGCTCCACGAGTGCTGGCCCTGATTTCTCCAAAGCCCTTTTGTCCAAGGGTCTTGCCAGTGACGTCCACCATCCCAGTTGGATTGCCTGATAGTACTGCCAGATGTCGGGCAGGACCACTCCTCCCGCAGACTTGTGCTTGATAAGTAGTGACCAAGCGATTCTAGGGGCACGTTTCCTCCATATAAACCTCGTGAAAATGCTACGAAGAGATGCAAAGAATGCTTTGGGGATATAGATTGGCAACATAGTCATTTTATAGAGCACCTTAGGGATTAAATAAGTTTGAATCAGATTCTTCCTGCCAAACCAAGAGAGTGGCAGCTTTTCATATGCGATAAGATCTCGTTTCAGTTCACCTAAAAGGGGTAGGAAGTTGCTAGCGTATAGATCATTCAAATCAGGAGTTAGCTTGACTCCTAGATATTTTATCGACCCTTTAGTCCATTGAAACGGAGTGCTCTTTTGCAATTTATTAACTCTTGCGCTCGATAGATTTATGTTCAGCACCTCCGACTTGGAAAAATTCGCCTTGTATCTAGATACTGTGCCAAAGTGAAGCAGGAGTTCCATGATCGCCGGTAGTCCTTCTTCTGGATTCGAGATGATGAAAAGTACATCGTCTGCAAAAGATGTGGCCTGCAGGGTAGACTCTCCCACTGTAGCCCCTCTAACCCTGGGATCTTGCCTAACTCGCTGTAATAGCGTTTCTAGTACCAAGATGAATAGCGTGGGAGACAGCGGGCATCCCTGTCTTGTGCCATTGGAAATGTAAAAAGTGTCAGATAGAGTTCCGTTAATTCTTAGTTTGGCATGTGGCTTGGCGTAGAGAGTGAAAATCGCTGTGACAAATGAAGACGGGAATCTAAATTTTTGTAGAGTGGCTCGTAGGAAGTCCCAGTCGACTCTGTCAAATGCTTTCTCTGCATCTACTCCCAACAAGATTAAGGATTGGCTGGTATTTTGCGCTTTCTGTATCAGGGGGAGTAGTCTCGCCGTGTTGTCTCTTCCCTCTCTTCCACCCACAAAACCCGATTGTTCCATATGTACCAATGTGGGAATCAGGGACTTCATACGGAGTGCTAGGATCTTTGCCCAAAGCTTTAGATCAAAATTCAGTAGTGAGATTGGTCTGTAGCTTCCGCACTCACAAGGGTCTTTGCCTTCTTTGGGTATTAGCGCTATGTGCGCTTCTAGTGCTTGTGTAGGTAGTTCTTTCCCCTGTAGCAAGGCGTTACATAGCAATGTGAGCTGCGGGGCCAGGATTTGTTGGAGCTTTCTGTAGTAAGCCAGCGGATATCCGTCAGGTCCCGGGCTCTTCCCCATCGGGAAACTATTTAATGCTTCAATCACTTCTGATAAGGTAATGGGCTTTACCAGTTCCAATGCTTGTTCTGAGGAGACTTTTGGTAAAGAGAGGCGTGCTAGGAAGTCTGCTATGAGGGTGCCTCTTTCTGTATCCGTTGGGGCTGGGGACTCGTTTCTTAAGTTGTAAAGCTTGGTATAAAAACTTCCGAATTCTGTTGATATTTCTGTTGTGGTCGTTTTTAATTGACCTGAGTCATTTCTTATCGAAGAGATGAAGGATCGGGCCTTTGCCTTCCGAATCAAGGACGTCATGAGGCGGCTTCCCTTATTACCGTGGGCATATAAGAGTTTCTTGAAATGTAGGTGTTGCTTTGCCGACCTGGCATTCAGAAGATCCAGTAACGATTCCCTCAGGGTGGTCAGCTCTTCTTGAGCACTTAATGCCCTTGTTCTTTTGTGGATTTTCTCCAGTTCAGCAATACGTGCCATGGTGAGATCCAGTTTCCTTTGTCTTTCTTTATCCTGGATGCCATGGATATAAGAACGCCCCTCATGTATGCCTTGTGTGATTCCCAGATTATCGTTGGACACATGTCTTGGGTGGAGTTAATGGAGAAGAACTCAACCAGGTGTTTGGACAGGGCTTCCACGTTTTCAACTGCATCAAAGAGAGATTCATTCAACCGCCAGGTCCATTGTGCTTGGGGAATCTGTTGCATCGTCATGGATACTAATACAGGTGCATGATCCGAAACTGTGATGGCTTCAATTCTTGAGACACTAGCGAGCGGCAGCAGTTCCTGCGCAATAAAAATATAATCTAGTCTATGGTGGGAGCGACCAGGGTGCGAATAAAAGGTGTAATCTTTTGTGGTGGGGTGATAGGTTCTCCACACATCAATGATCTTTAAGTCTTGTAGGGCGCTCATGACTTTGCTTATCATTCTTTGCGAGATAGGGTTGGTCGGAGCAGTAGAGTCTATTGAGTGGTTGAGAGCTATATTGAAGTCGCCTCCCAGGATCAGATGTCCTTCTGTGAATAGTCGCAGAGTCTGAAGAGCGTTTATGAGCCACGTAGCTTGTCCTTTGTTTGGTGCGTAAAGATTGGCCAGGGTGTATTTTACTGAGGCTATTGTGCCTTTCACAAAGAGTATTCTGCCTTCCGCGTCTGCATATCGTTGGTGCTCTATGAACGGGATTCTGTTGTGGATAAGGATGGAGACTCCTCTCGTGGCCGAATCCGGATTAGTGCAATGGAACCACTGGGAAAAGTCTCTGACTGGTAGCTCAGGGATCCTGTCCCCTTTGAAGTGCGTCTCTTGTAAGAAGGCTACTCCTGTTTTCATTTTCTGGAGGAGAAGTAGGATGTGGTGTCGCTTGTTTGGTGAATTAAATCCTTTCACGTTGAAGGTGGTACAAGTAAGAATCGCCGCTTTGGGTGCTTGCTGAATACCAGCATCTTTGCCAATTGGAGCCATGGATCCTAGTCACCTCCGTGCCCTCAGGAATAGGAGAGAGGGGTTGGGTACAGAGAATAGAAGGGTTGAGAAGAGACAAGAAGAACGTGTATGTGAAGTGTTAGAAGAAAAAGGGGGGGGATGTTAGAGGGGAGCAGTGGTGGTAGTGGTTGTGGTTAGTTGTTGTTAGTAGTTGCGTTTAGTAGTTTGTAGGTGGTGGTCAGTTGTTAGTAGTTGGTTATTATTAAAGGTTGGTTAGTGGTTAGTACGCTATAGAAAATTGTCTCGAAGACTCTACAAACTCAGCGGTGAGTCTGTGTGCCGCTGGGTATAGTGGTTGTATAACTGCACACCCGAGCCTAACTTGTCGAGGTGTTGGCAGTTATGTGGGGGATGGAGGAATTCCTGATCTGTCTGGAACCCACCGTCACCTATGAGATATCAGCCTTCCGCCCCAAATGGTCAGTTAGTATCTATTCACGATAATGAGTTAGAGTGCTCTGCTTCAAGGGCCTTACTCGGTCATATGCAAGCTCAGAACAGTCATAACAATATACTTAAGTATAACCATACATTCCTTACTAGTGCGTGAATTCCTCAGAACTCAACCTGCTGAGTAGGCTAATCTGCGTCTTGATGAGACTGGACTATTATACCCATTTCAATGCTTAGCAACAAATACTCAACTCTAAAAACTATTATAACTGAGTGCTACAAAGAGGCCCTTCCTGAGTACATAATAGAACAAGCATATGCGATATAAACAGTTTCTCTTCCCATTAGCGGTGATAGTGATGGTGACCCGAGGTCAGTGCAGAGACCAGTGTTAAGCTAAGAATATTATGCTATAAATGTTTGCTTATGCAAAAATAATAATATATGTCTCCGCCAGCTTCACTCACGGACTCCTCTCGTAAGCTCCTTTCAGGCCAGTCCAACATCTATTGGCATAGTGATCCAGCCATAGGTGCAGTCGTCCCCGAGCGGATATTCTGGTATTTCTGCGGCTTCTTCTTCCCTCTTGGTGAATTGGAGCTCCCCGAAGTATGCGGAAGGTTCTCCTCCTGGATCGTCGGTGGTGATGTGGGTAAAGATTCAGCGGGGATCGGCATCCAGGAAGGGATATGCATTGGTGTGATTCCCAACACCGGCCAGGCTGATTCCAGGTCCGCTGGTGAGCAAATGTTGATCCTCCGACCATTCCTGAGGACTGAAAGGCCGAATGGGTAGAGCCATGCGTAGGATAGACCTTTCTCCTTTAATTTGTCCAGCAACGGTCGCATTGTACGACGTTTTTGTAGCGTCGATGGAGCTCGGTCCTGGTATATTTGGACTGGGTTTTCTTCATAAGTAAGAGCTACGTGATCTTTTGCCGCACGTAAAAGCTCAGCGGTGTGTGCCGAGGATAACAGCGTGCAAATAATGTCCCTTGGAGGCTCAGACTCTGAAGGCCTAGGCCTCACTGCTCTGTGCACCCTTTCAACCTGCATGGATTTCGCGCGTTCTCCCCCTACCAGGGCTGTGAAGATGGCCATAGTAATATTCATAAGTGCATCAGCAGTGTATTTCTCTGGGAGGCCTCTGATTCTTACATTACGCCTTCTGCTCCTATTCTCTAGGTCTTCTAGGAGAAGGTGAGCTTTATTGAGCTGGTCAGTGTGAGTTTCTAACCTGTCGGCCATTGCGTGTGAGATCTGCAAAGCTTCTTCCTGTCTTTGCTCCAAAACGGTTACCCTTCGTCCTGTCGTCCTGATGTCAGCTCGGAGGTCCGCTAGTTCAGCCAAAACCGGAGCCACAGCTTGTGAGAGGGCTTTCCTAAGGAATCCCTTGGTGATCACTGAAGCGGTTTTGTCTTCCTGCCCGCCGTCATCATCTGAGTCTGCCGCCGCTTCCACCGCGCTACTGCAATCATCCAGCGCCATCTTAGGTTGCTTAGCAGGGGAGAGAGACGTCTTTTTCCTCAGGAATTTCTGCATGTCCGCCTGCAAGTGTGAGCTTTTGACGGTCTCTGCATGTTCAGAGGGTCTGTCTCTGCCAATTTTAACCATTTTGGGATGTGTAACTGCTAATGAAGGCTATTGTGGGTTCCCTGATGACAGAGCTCTCAGATCAAGCTGTCATCTCTCTCCGCGGTCAGGCTCCGCCCCCCAGGCAAAACTTTTTCTATTCCCTTTAGAAGAGAAGTTGAAAGGCTTTTCCAGACCACCAAAAGGTACTTTCTTTACAACTTCCTCACCCATCAGTGGTTCACAGACATCTGTTGTCCGAGTTCAACATGGAATGTGCACAAATTAAGATCTTCCACGCGCAGCTATCTTTTCGTTTTTCATTTATTTTTTTTTACTCCCCTCCTTCAAAAAGCCATAACTTTTTTTTATTTTTCAGTTCACAGATATACATGAAGACTTAATTTTTGCGGGACAATCGCTACTTTGTAATGGTAGCATTTAATAATCTAAATGACGTACTGGGAGGTTGGAAAAAATCAGAACGTAGTGGATTTAGAGCAAAACTGCATTTGTACCACTTATTCATTAGTTTTTTACAGCATTCACTGTATGGTCAAAATGACATCCTACCTATACAGTATTCTGTTGGTCAGAACTACAGCGATATCAAATTTATATAGTTTTTTATCACCTTTAAAAAATCCAAAACTTTGAAGAAAAAAGTTTTTTTTTTTCTTTCAGTCACCGTATTCTGACACCTATAACTTTTTTATTTCTGTATATGGTGCTTTGTAAGGCATGTTTTTTGCAGGGCCAGATAAACTTTACATTTATACCATTATAAATAAATTATACTATTGGGGAATGTCTGATGTCTTGATTGCTTTTTATTCAAATTTATATAGAAGGGAAAACAACAAAAAAAAAGCTTCAGCTTTCACAAAAGTTTGTAGATCAAGCATTTTCAGACGTGGGGATACCTAATGTGTTTTGTTTAACTTTGTTTATTTTTATAGGCTTTTATTTTTAGACCCCCAAGAGTCAAATGAGTATGTTTTTTTTTGCTGTAGCACTGAGGCTGGTTGTATGTCCCCAGCTTCTTTCAATCACTGCACATGCGCAAGGGGCTCACTGACATACAGTGGGGAAAAAAAAGTATTTAGTCAGCCACCAATTGTGCAAGATGAGGCCGGCCTGTAATTGTCATCATAGGTAGACCTCAACTATGAGAGACAAAATGAGAAAACAAATCCAGAAAATCACATTGTCTGATTTTTAAAGAATTTATTTGCAAATTATGGTAGAAAATAAGTATTTGGTCACCTACAAACAAGCAAGATTTCTGGCTCTCACAGACCTGTAACTTCTTCTTTAAGAGGCTCCTCTGTCCTCCGCTCATTACCTGTAGTAATGGCTCCTGTTTGACATTGTTATCAGTATAAAAGACACCTGTCCACAACCTCAAACAGTCACACTCCAAACTCCACTATGGTGAAGACCAAAGAGCTGTGGAAGGACACCAGAAACAAAATTGTAGACCTGCACCAGGCTGGGAAGACTGAATCTGCAATAGGCAAGCAGCTTGGTGTGAAGAAATCAACTGTGGGAGCAATAATTAGAAAATGGAAGACATACAAGACCACTGATAATCTCCCTCGATCAGGGGCTCCACGAAGTGTCCCCCTGCTTAAAGGGGTATTCCCATGAACATAATCATATCTATATTTGTAGATAATTAAAAGTTAAACATTTTTGCAAATATAAGTAGTTAAAAATTCTGCAGATTTTTTAAGATTTTCCCTAACTATCTAAATCAGGGGTAGGCAACCTTTTTTGTTCGGCATGCTGATTTCGATTAAAGAAATCAAAGTTGAGGTACTCGGAGTGCCGGTCAATAATTGTAAGTTTGATGACCCCTGCACACGATATTATGCCCCATAGCGGACCCTGCACACGGTATTATGCCCCATAGCGGCCCCTGCACACAGTATCTGAAAACTGCCAAAAACTAGTATTTTATACACATTTAATGGGTAAAAATTTATTATCTGACTGACGGAACTTCCGTTTGTCAGAAATGTTTTATACGTTCATCGCTAGTGATAATTGCTATTGCTATTATTTTACCGTGTAACGGATATCACTAGAGAGGCGGACGTCGTAATTTACTCTATAAAGATCAGGTATGGACAGGACAGGGACAGTGAAAAAATGTAAATTTTATTAGTGACTTTGTGCATGTGTTGTGTAAGTGTTTGGTGCGACACTTTTGGCGCTGCGACCTGGATGATGGTAAACATCTGGGTCACAGCGCCAATAAACTTCCTGGTTAGGTTCAGAGGGGTATTACATAAGAATACCCCTGTGATTATGCTCAGAGGGGTATTACATAATTCCTGTAAGTGACAATCAGAGAGCAAAAGTACAGTATGCTCTCTGATTGATAGGAGAGGGGATAACATTGACAGAAGTCCCTGCTACCCCCCTGGGGTCATCTCTAGCTTATGCACAGACAATGATGAGTTATCATTGTCTCTGCAGTCTGCAGCTCCTCCTCCCCTTCCTTCCTTAGCTCTAAGATGCTGCCTGAGGCAGGAGGGGGGGACGGACACTTTAGAGCATCATTTCTAAGGATCTGTTAGGGCCACAAAGATGCAACTGGATTCATTTTAAAGATGAGAATCTCATCTTTAAAAAAATACCAAGATCGCCATGATTGACCTTACACATTCAGAGCGATTCACTGTTAAAACGATGTCGGGAATTGAGATCGGCATTGTGATTTCAATGCCGAACATCGTTTTCACCAGCTAATCGCTCAGGATGTGTAAGGACAATCATGGTGATCTTGGTATCATTTTAAAGATGAAATTCTCATCTTTAAAATAAATCCAAGTGTTTCTTTATAGCTTTAACCAATCCTGAGCAATTCACTCAGGTACAGTAGTGAAGCCGGCAATTACCGGCTTCACTACTGTACATAGACAGTGCAGACGGGGGTGCTGCCACATCCATCTTCAGGCAGCACCTGGCGCTAATGAAATTTTAATAGGATCAGGCACATATCTGGGTGAGGACTCCGTTGCCCGTGCCAGGGAAATATGCCTTGCGTGCCACTCTTGGCACGCATGCCGGGGGTTGCCGACCCCTGATCTAAATGGTGACTGCCTGTTGTCTTGATCGGTTGCCAATGGATACGACCACGAATGCAGAAACTTTTTATTGTTCTGGGACTTGTGAAAAACCCAGCCATGATTTTCTTATTGTAGCTGGGTTATCAGGCAGGGACACTACATATATGAGAGGATATCACGGCCACAATAAGGAAATCTTTGCTGATTTTCTGACCTTAGAAAGGTCCTGCATTCATGGTCGTATCCACTGGCATCCGTTCACGACAACAAGACTGTGACTACAAGATATTTAGCGAAAATCTTTAAAACTCTGCAAAATGTTTCATTATTTATATTTGCAAAAATGTTTAACTTTTAATTATCTACAAGTTTACAAATGGTTATGTACATGGGAATACCCCTTTAAGCCAGTACATATCCGGGCCCATCTGAAAATTGCTAGAGAGCATTTGGATGTTCCAGAAGAGTATTGGGAGAATGTCATATGGTCAGATGAAACCAAAGTAGAACTGTTTGGTAGAAACACAACTCGTGGTGTTTGGAGGAGAGTGAATGCTGAGTTGCATCCAAAGAACACCATACCGACTGTGAAGCATGGGGGTGGCAACATCATGCTTTGGGGCTGTTTCTCTGCAAAGGGACCAGGACGACTGATCCGTGTATATGAAAGAATGAATGGGGCCATGTATCGTGAGATTTTGAGTGCAAACCTCCTTCCATCAGCAAGGGCATTGAAGATGAAACGTGGCTGGGTCTTTCAGCATGACAATGATCCCAAGCACACCGCCAGGGCAACGAAGGAGTGGCTTCTTAAGAAGCATCTCAAGGTCCTGGAGTGGCCTAGCCAGTCTCCAGATCTCAACCCCATAGAAAACCTTTGGAGGGAGTTGAAAGTCCGTGTTGCCCAGCGACAGCCCCAAAACATCACTGCTCTAGAGGAGATCTGCATGGAGGAATGGGCCAACATACCAGCAACAGTGTGTGCCAAACTTGTGAAGACTTACAGAAAACGTTTCACCTCTGTCATTGCCAACAAAGGATATATAACAAAGTATTGAGATGAACTTTTGTTATAAACCAAATACTTATTTTCCACCCTAATTTGCAAATAAATTCTTTAAAAAACAGACAATGTGATTTTCTGGATTTGTTTTCTCATTTTGTCTCTCATAGTTGAGGTCTACCTATGATGACAATTACAGGCCGGCCTCATCTTTATAAGTGGGAGAACTTGCACAATTGGTGACTGACTAAATACTTTTTTTCCCCACTGTATCTCAGACGGCTTCCGTGTCGAATGGTGCACATGTGGAGTGGTAGTCAAGCCTAACTTTATAATTTCTAGGGAGGGGGCACCATTTAAATTTTTGCTCAGGCGGCTGCTATCCCGGTACCTACGCCACTGGGTTTGGATTTCTGGCAGCTATCATGTTGCAGTTGAGGAGGAATTATGCATTACATAAAATTAATTGAAATCAAAAAGTCTGTAGCTCAAAGACAGATGGACTTTCTGTGGGCACTCTCTCCTACAGGTAATTAACTGAGGTTCTTAATTAGGAGCCCCTATCTATATTAAAGGCGTATTCTGGGACTATGATATGATCATCTGTAGGAGATAGGTCATCGATATCAGATTGATGTACGTCTCATACCCAGAACCCCCGCAGATCAGCTGATTAGGTATGGTGGTTGGACAAGTGCTGTAACATCTTCATTGCTTACTAAGCACAGTGTTGTACATTGTTTAGTGACTGTGCCTGGTACTGCAGAAATCCTAATTCATTTGAATAGGAATGAGCTGTAGCATAGCCATGTGACCAATGAATGTGATATCACTGCCTGAGAAGAGGAAGTGGAACTCATCCAAGTGCTGCAAGCTCTTCAAACAGATAATTAGTGGGGGTGTCAGGTGTCAGACTTTATTTGATCTAATACTGATGGTCTATGCTAAGGATAGGTCATCAAGGTAATCTTGGAAATCCCCTTTAACTCGGAATGTATTTATACAGACATTTTTAAAAATATATAAATTTAAAACACTATTTGATAATATGATAGGCTTAAATACACCAGTTCAGCAGTAGAATATCCTTGAATATTACTTTATAAAGAAAATTAGTACTGTGGGATCTACATATATCCACAAATATATCAGCCCTGTGTGGTCCTTGGTATAACTCTGAATAATTCAGACACCAGGTAGTACTATGATAAAGAAAAAACAAGTGTAGCCCCTACAACATACAACATTAATTGGTTCTAGACAACCATTATGTCATGCTGAAACCATAACTATGGAAAACTGGTAACTGGTTCTGAAGTATCCAAAATAGGAAAAAGGGAGAATTGAGAAAAAAATAAGCACAATATTAATACAAATCCTTGCATATAACAGTCAGCAGGAATCACTAACAACTGTTAAGAGCTCTTGCCATTCTGGTACTACTGAAAATGTTGTCCAAAATAATTTGTACAGTAGTTTTAACAAGAGTGCCTAAGGAGCTGAATAGCCTGAACAGAAAGCTAGATAGAAGTCACTTGAAGCCCAAAACAATTGGAAAAAAATTCCAGCTTAGCAGTATTCACTGCATATTTCGCATTATTTTATGGAGAGAGGCCTGTAAAAAAATGCCATGGATTTCAAGTCTTTTCAATGGTATTTTTCACAGGCATCTGATAGAGAGCAATATGATTGTAGTACCAGGCTATGCTACTTTTGCTTGTTGTCTGCTACTATGGAAACATATCAACATAACCACTCAAAACTAAATTTTACTTACAGTAGGATTAGTCGTAACTGTGGCTCTTGGTATTCAGATATCCAAACTGGATGACATGTATCAAAACTGTCAGAAAACATAATACTTGAAGAGGCTACCCATGATGCCATATCTATAAGATATAATAGCAAAATTAAATTCAATACAAATTTCCCAAACATTTCAGATTCCAGCAAATCAGAAAAAAATGAAAACTTTTGAATGGATCGCTCAAAATGGCAGCCAGCTATTTAACTAAAAAGTTAATGCATAATGAGCTGACTGCAATTTAACTCTCAATCATTGACTGGGTGTAGTCTGGGTTACTTGCAGTCAGTGAGCAACTTTCAAAAGAAGGTCAGTGACCATGAGTAACCCTACCCAGGCCATTTTCTGGAGTATGGATCACCTGAAATATGCTACAATTATTAATAATTTATGTGTTTTAATGTGGCCCAAGTTACTTATCATCATCGACCTACTTTCAAAATGACCTCAGGAAATTAGCCAATGACAACTGTAATATGAGAGATTCTAAGCATGCAGCTTTCATTGGCTCTCATTTATTTACTTTCAATTACCCAGAATAACCTAAACCATGTGATATACTGTAAATTTTAGATCATGTGGTTAATATCGCTGCTGGTCATTGAAAGCAAAGACATCACTTTTCACTTTCAATTTGGACCAAATATATTCAGATCAAATTGAAATTTGCCAGACAATTCGAGCGAACCTTACTGAAAATGAATCGCCGGAGGTTTGCTAATTTCTACAACTAAGAACATGAAGCAACAGAAGAACCTCTACTGCTTGTAACACCATATAGGAGTTGTATCATGGAAGCAATGGTGCTCAGAGGTATAAGATTCCTCAATCCACACTTCAAGAAATAAATAGGGCACACTTGAGATTTGAGATGCAAATTTTATTAATCACACTATGTGATACATGTTCCGTGGCGTAACTACCGCCATAGCAGCAGTAGCGGCTCTTTTAAAAAAAAAATAGCCCTATTTACTTACCAGTCCCTGCTCCTTGTCATGGCTGCCTCCACTTCCCTTTCAGACCTCCAGGGGGCCCCGTGCATTCCATATGACATTGTTGACGTCAGTATGCTGCTGACAGCGATGTGATATGGGACGCATGGAGCCCCCTGGAGGGCTGAAGGGAAAGCAGAGGTGGCCGTGGGCATGAGCGGGGATCGGTAAGTAAGGCTGTGGTAAGAGTATTTGTTGGGCAAACCCTGCAAGATTCATCTCACGAGGTTTGCCTGGCGGTTCCATTTGGATGAAATACGTTCAAACTGAAACTGCTATTAATATACTCTGGGGTCTCTTCAGACCCAAGATAATATTGAAAGGAAGCCCAGGGGAGGTCACAAACATAAAATCCAGTGCTACTCACCTGTCCTGGGCTCTGGGGTGACTCCCTGCTGGCTTCAGGACTCTTTAGTGACATGACAGACGTCACATGGGTCAGGCCGGCGTCACGACTCTTAATGACGTCAGCGTAACCCATGTCTGTGAAGTCATTGAAGAGGGCCAAAGACAATAGGAAGTTGTGCCGGAGCCCCAGGGAGGTGAGTAACACTAGTTATTATGTTTGTCACCTCCCCTGGGCCTCCAATCATTATATTTGGGGGTCTTAAAAGACCCCAGAGTATAATAGTAGTTTGAACCCCAACACATTATACTATGTGAAGGGGCTGCTATTGGGACATTATACTGTGTGGAGGGGCCATCATGGGACATTATACTGTGCGTAGGGTCCGCTATTAGGACATTATACTGCGTGGAAAGGCCACTATGGGACATTAGGACATTATAGTGTGTGAAGGGGCCAGTAAATAACATTATACTGTGTGGAGGGGCAACTATGGGACATTATACTGTGTGGGTAGGGGCCGATATTGGACATTATACTGTGTGGAGGGGACACAAGGGAACATTATACTGCGTGGGGAGGGGCCGATATTGGACATTATACTGTGTGCAGGGGCCGCTATGGAACATTATACTGTGTGGAGGGGCCGCCATGGGACATTATACTGTGTGTAGGGGCCGCCATTAGGACATTATACTGTGTGCAGGGGACGCAATAGGACATTATACTGTGTGCAAGAGCCACTATGGGACATTATACTGTGTTAAGGAGCTGCAATGGGACATTATACTTTTTGCAGGGGCCGATATGGGACATTATACTGTGTGGAGGGGCTGCCATGGGATATTATACTGTCTGGAGGCCATTTTAGGACATTATAGTGTGTGCAAATGGGGCATTATACCGTGTGGGGGTCAGGAAAGGGGGTGCTACGCCGTGTGTTGGGGGTTCCCCCCCAAGTCAAAAGTTTGCTATGGGGCCCAGTTTTTGCTAGTTATGCCCCTGGTATAGTTAAATATATATTTCTTGCAAAATTAATAATGCGGTTTATCTCTGATGCATCTAAACTATTAGCACAACATTTCAGTCCAACTAAGACTTTATAGGAATAAGCTTGTATAGTTGTTGTAGACAGAAACTGTTGTAACTTATTTTAATTAACTATTTGTGATTTCAGATGCATTTGAACAATTAAGAAATTATTTTTAAAAGTGGACGCAATAATTGAAAAACTTATATATGGTAGATATATTATTTATTTCTCTTGAAAATAGACAAGGCCTTGTGTATCTGAGGAATCTGACAGAAGAAGTGACCTTGTTGTCCATAGTAACATAATATCCATAGTATCAGATATTATATTTATTTTTGAATACTTTTGTATACCTTTGCAACAATTTTTTACTTTTTGAATTATATGTATATTGGTTTAAAACACTTTTTTGTTATTGGCTTTAAATAAAAATGTTGCATTGTAAGTATGACTTCTATAGCTGTATGTATAAAAGCTACAATACAAGCTGTTAGAATGCCATTTCTTAGCTAATCCATCAGACTGACTGCAATGCTCATTGTGGTTTTAACACATTGGTGGGGCTCAGTGCAAAGGTTTCAGAAGTGCCCGCCCCCCACTTCCGGGTTTTAAAAGGACATAAAGAAAGACAAGTGAGGCACAATATATGTGGGTACTATTACTGTGTTGGGCTCCAAAGGTGACGTTATTACCATCCGGGGGACTATGGATGGAGGGGGGTTTGTAACATTATATATAGTATGTCCTGCTTATCATTGTATAGAACAACATCCCTTATTGTTTATGTGTTCTCCCTATCATTATATACAGTGCCCTCATAATTATATACATTATAGTGTAGGGACTATCTATAGGCTTCCCTTACCTGAGCCCAAAATGGATGTTTTGGCCTCCATCGGGTTGGTATTTGTTATTTATGTCAGTGGTTCGACAACTTTCTGAAGGCTCGAACCACTTTTAAATGAGAATTTTTCCAATAACCCCCCTCTACCTTACTTAGTCACATTTGAAAAATAATTTGTGTGGCCCCTCCTTCCCGATGTATCTTACAGTTTCCTGTCCTGTGACCCCCACACAGTATATATATAATGTTCCCTGCTGCAGTATAAAATGCTGCACAGTGGTTCCACATGGTATAATACTCCACAATTAAACCACACAGTATAAAATTCTCTACAGTGGCCTCACACAGTATAATACTCCAGAGCAGCCCCCCCCAGTATAATGCTCCACAGTCGTCCCACACAGGATAATACTCCAGAGCAGCCACCACAGTATGATACTCCATAATGTCTCCGCACAGTATAATATTCCAGAGCATCCTCCCACAGTATAATGCTCCACAGTGACCCCAGACAATATATTCCTCCAGAGTGGCCCCACACAGTATAATGCTCCACAGTGGCCCCCACACAGTATAATGCTCTACAGTGGCCCCACACAGTGTCTTCACAATATAATACTCCAGAGCAGCCCCCACAGTTTAATACTCCACAGTGGCCCCACAGAGTATAATGCCTCGGGACGCTTCATTATTAAAGTTGGGAGAACTTCACGAGATTCTTCTCAGACCCCAGAATATTATAAGTGGAGGCCCAGTGAAGGTGAGGGAAAATAAACATTGATACTCATCTTGTGTTACCTTTCCTGGGAATCTTTGCTCCATCCGTCTGTGCCCTGCTGGCATCTTGCTTCATCATCAGACCTCTTGTGACGTCACGTGCGGCGCGTTGATGCCATGATGCAGTGATCCAGAGTTGTGATGTCAATGCACTCCATGTTACCACTGAAGCCCAATCACAGGTCTCAGAGCTGAGCTCGTGAAGTCACAAGAGGCCTGAAAAGGATGCCGAAGATGGACACCAAAGATAGGTGAGTATAAGTGTTTGTTATTTTTACTCACCTCCCCTGGGCCCAGCACTGTAGGCTGTGAAGTGCTGTACTATTGATGCGGTGGCTGTTCTTTATTAGTCGACCTATTGGGACTATTGCGTAGTACTGCACAGCCTATTTACCACTGATGGCTCACAACCACGTCAGTCTTCACGTGGCCCAAGTATGTGATTTGTACTTTTTCTATATTAATTTTATGATGTGGTAAATGAGGTATTTACTATTTGTGAATCACGTGCTATAGGTTGGGAGCATGTCCTATAAAAATGGGCTTAATGTCAAGACAAATTGAGCACACACTATGTGCGCTAACTTTTCTTGCCTTATTCATTGTCATTCCCTCCGCTCAACACTGGGCCAAAACCCATAGGTAAAGTTCCTGGGTGGGCACATAGTAATAATGCCAATATAATAATAATAATAGTAACAATAATAATACTATTGCTCCCTCTGTATGCCTCCTATAGTGCAACTAATTAAATGCTCCACATAGTTAGCCAGAAAACACAATTCACAGCTGAGACCTGGCACTCTGCCATATTTGGAGATAACTCAGTGTCACCTCTTACATACTTTGATCAATAGTGACCAATAGTGATCGCAGCATTTAAGTGATTAGAGAGGGGGTCGCCCCCTCCCTTACCTCATGGCACGAAATCACAGTGTCCTTCTATGGCAGTGGGAAGGACTATCAATTGCCTACTAGTTGCCATATAAGGAAGTGTATGCTAGAAACAGGATCTAACACACTGCAGTTCCAATATACTGTTATCCTATGTTCAATTTCCCTTGTGAAACAGTAAAGGAAATAAAATAAGGAGTGAAAAGAAATGGATAAAAACATTCTACAAAATAAATAAAAAAAACATAAAAAAACAACCTTTCCCATTTAAAATAAAAATATAAAATAAACATACTATATATTGATGCATATATGAAAGTCCAACTACCAAAATTGAATGTTATTTCTCCATACAAACCAGAAAAACCCACAATTGTTGTTTTAGGTCACCTTGCCTCCCACAAAAAAAGGAATAAAAAGTGATCAAAAAGTCGTACATAAGCGAAAATGGTACCAATAACATATACAGGTTGACAAAAAAAAGCCTTCGCATAGCACTTTAAAAAAAAAAAATATATATATATATATATATAATAAGGCCTCATGCACACAAACATATTTTCACCTGCAATTGTGGGTCAGAAATTGTGGATAAAAATACGGACCCATATATTTCAATGGGCTAATACACATAGTCGTAGTTTTTGTGGCTGTGTCCGGGCTGAAGAGCTGAAGAGCCGCAAATTATGGAGCATCAAAAATCCAAAAAACATGACCACAAAATAGTAAAATAATCTCATTTTATTAACACAAATAATCAAAAGACATACATAAATGAGGGAATAAATAATGGAGATACCACATAATAAATGGAAGGATGAGTGACATAGGCAATTTTAACATACATGCAATATAATATGGGAAAGCTCCTATCAAAATGACTAATGTATATAGATTACTTAAATGAAATTATCAATGTCCCAAATATCTAATATCTAATAATGGAGCAAAACCCAGATAGCTGAAACCATCAATGATAAATACAAAATAAGTAAACAGCCTAAGTAACTCACCCAGCCATGCACCTCACCCCAACGCACTGCTGACCATCAACTCCTCCTCACTATGCTCCGCTCTGTCAGCCTCATGGACACTGCGCTCTCTTGGTTCTCCACTTATCACTAAGACTTGACTTTCAGTGATCATTTGCAGGCTCTGTCTCTCTTCCCCTTGCCGTTGGGGTTCCTCAGGGCTCGGTCCTAGGTCCCCTGTGCTTCTCTCTCTACACAGCTCCCATTGGACAAACCATCACTAGATTTGGCTTCCGGTACCATCTTTATGCTGATGACACCCAATTATATACGTCATCCCGTGACATCACCCCTGCACTAATACAGAACACCAATGACTGTCTCTCTGTTGTCTCAAATATCATGTCTTCGCTGTATCTGAAACTGAATCTCTCAAAGACGGAACTACTGCTGTTTCCACCATCTAATAGACCTATCCCTGATATCTCCATTGCAGTCTCAGGCCTTACCATAACTCCAAGGCAGTATGCCCGCTGCCTCAGGGTTATGTTTGACTCAGACCTTTCCTTCACCCCCCATATCCAATCAGTCGCACGCTCATGTCATCTCCACCTCAAAAACATTTCCAGAATCCACCCTTTCCTTACCACAGATACATTAAAGACCCTTATTGTCGCCCTGATTCACTCTCACCTTGACTACTGTAACTCCTTACTAATTGGTCTTCCCCTTACTAATTCTCCCCTCTACAATCTATTCTGAATGCGGCAGCCAGGCTCATCTATTAGTCTAGACGCTACAGCGATGCCTCCGGTCTGTGTCAGTCACTGCATAGGCTGCCTATTCAATACAGAATACAATATAAACTTAATCACCCTCATCCAAAAGGCTTTCCATAATACTGCACCTTCCTACATTTCCTCCCTCATCTCTGTCTATTGCCCAACCCATACTCTCTGTTCACTCAATGAACTAAGACTAACATCCTCTATTATCAGAACCTCCCACTCCCATATACAAGACTTCTCCCGAGTTGCACCACTTCTCTGGAATGTTCTACCCCGGACAATCAGATTAACTCCCAATTTCTACAGCTTCAAGCACAAACTAAAGACACATCTTTTCAGACAGGCCTATCACAATTCCTAATGTAAACCTTTCCGCAGTTAGAATCCCTAAAATTAACCCTCCTCTGTTCACACTCCTGCATTACCCTACAGGATATGATGCCGTATCGGACTGTAACTTTATATGTCCAGGCACCATCTACACGTAAAAACAGACTGACTGGTGATGGCTCATACAGCTTTTTATAGGTGTAATGAAAGTAACCTCTATCACAAAAATGTCTGGACCACTGTATAAGCAATGCTACCTCCGATGCCACCCCTGCTACCTCTTGTGTCACCTCCTCTACCTCATAGATTGTAAGCTCTTGCGAGAAGGGCCCTCAATCCCATTGTGTGAATTAACTATTTCTTTGTAATATATCTTTTTTGTCTGTACTTGAACCCTACATTTGTTCAAGTGCTGTGGAATATGTTGGCACTACATAAAAATGTATTATTATTATTTATTAAAAGTAGTAAAACCATAACAAAACCTATATGACCCGCAATGGCGCAAAATGGGGCATCTTAAACCCTGCCCCTTTTCTATTTAACCCCATCTTCTTGTTGGACATGTTATAAAAATGATAAATGTCGTGCATGGCATGTAAGCCAGGTTTTTTTTTTTGTTTTTGTTTTTTTAACTAAAATTGTACCAGATTTCAGGCATATTTTCAATAATAAAGTTGTTCCTCTGTGGCCAAATGTTAGCAGTGTGGGAAATGCACTACAAACAGTGAGTTTTTGTAGGTTTTTAAAGAGGTATTTTTGTTTTTTTACCATTTTTAGGATTTGTTTCAAAATACAACATACGCATTGGAATGCCATTTCATTTCTGCTGTGTTACCTATGTAAATATAAGTGCCATTTTCTCAGTTTGTTTCTAGAAGGTGGGAGGAGCTGATAGTTTAGCAACCCCTTAGCCTGTCTACGCCAATTGAGTAGATGGAGTTAAAGGGACAAGGTGGAACAATTGTGCTTCCCAATTTAGTAGCAGTTAGTCCAGAGATGTTAAGACAGGCTACCCCACACCTATGCGTCCCAAAAATCTCACTAAATAGTAAACTCTAAAATGCTTAGAAGTTCTCTACTGCTACTCAGCGAAGACCTGCATCAATGGCTGAAATCTGCCCTGCATTTCCCTAAAATTGTCTGAAAGAAAGGACCAACTTTCTGCCCAGAAATGGGACTTGAAACTTTGGTAACTCCATATTTGCCATGGAAGAAAGAGATAGAGAACTAGAGGAGAAAATTAAAAGCAGATGTCACTCCTGTCCATCTTGTAGAGAGCCCACTTTATCTCCATGTTGTGTGACTAGAAGATTATTTGATGAAGTAAAGTGAACCGTAAACTATGCCGGTTAAACAGCCCAGGCCTCCTTGCTCATTATTGCACCAAACACCAAGGGCATCCAAACTTCCATCTGACAGGAGACCCCTAGCAGGGTGTACCCCAGAGAACTAGTACCACCCTCAATAACACCAGTGCGTCCCACTTCTCACTCAGTAATATATACACACACGTGGACAAAATTGTTGGTACCCCTCGTTTAATGAAAGAAAAACCCACAATGGTCACAGAAATAACTTGAATCTGACAAAAGTAATAATGTCTAAAAATTCTATGAAAATTAACAAATGAAATTCAGACATTGCTTTTCAACCAAAAGAATTTTAAAAAAAAGAAAACTCATGAAACAGGCCTGGACGGAAATGATGGTACCCTTAACTTAATATTTTGTTGCACAACCTTTTGAGGCCATCACTGCAATCAAACGATTCCTGTAACTGTCAATGAGACTTCTGCACCTCTCAATAGGTATTTTGGCCACTACTCATGAGCAAACTGCTCCAGTTGTCTCAGGTTTGAAGGGTGACTTTTCCAGACTGCATGTTTCAGCTCCTTCCAAAGATGCTCAATAGGATTTAGGTCAGGGCTCATAGAAGGCCACTTCAGAATAGTCCAATGTTTTCCTCTTAGCCATTCTTGGGTGTTTTTAGCTGTGTGTTTTGGGTCATTATCCTGTTACAAGACCCATGACCTGCGACTGAGACCAAGCTTTCTGACACTGGGCAGCACATTTCTCTCTAGAATCCCTTGATAATCTTGAGATTTCATTGTGCCCTGCACAGATTCAAGACACCCTGTGCCAGATGCAGCAAAGCAGCCCCAGAACATAACAGAGCCTCCTCCATGTTTCACAGTAGGGACAGTGTTCTTTTCAAGATATGCTTCATTTTTCCATCTGTGAACATAGAGCTGATGTGCCTTGCCAAAAATTTCGATTTTTGTCTCATCTGTCCATAGGACATTCTCCCAGAAGCTTTGTGGCTTGTCAACATGTAGTTTGGCAAATTCCAGTTTTGTCAGATTCAAGTTATTTATGTGACCATTGTGGGTTTTTCTTTCATTAAATGAGGGGTACCAACAATTTTGTCCACGTCTGTATAATAATATATTCAATAATTCAAGATAGACTATTGCAATTTAATGTTGCAGCACACCTAAAACTTCTTCACAGTAATATACTTCTGATGGAAGGCTTTGTCATGATGTGAATAGATCCTTAACTACTTGCTGACTGCCCATTGACTGTATATGTCCAGGTGGCAACTGTTTAACTCTGCAAGGACGTACCTGATAGCAGCTGGTCAAGATCATGCAGCTGCAGGGAGCCAGTTGTCAGTGACATCTAGATTCCTGTGACAGGAGGCAGGAATGGTATGTTACTGTTAATGCTTTCCAGATAGCTCTATACACAGCGCTCAAAGAGCGCTATGTGTACAGCTTTGAAATCCTATGAGGCTTCACTACCCCCACCCAACAGTCATGAGATTTGTCACATTATGGCTTTATGGGAGGCACAGGGTGTAAAAAAAACCATAAAAATTAAAGCAAAAAAAGTAATATAATATATATTATAATATAATAAAAAATATCACTGCATGTGTCACCTACAGGAAAATTACCATAACAAAGGGGGAAACCAATATTTTAGTAGTACTTTGTTCTGTTAAAATATATTCCAACATTTCTTCCTTCATATTAAAAAGCCGAAAAAAATTTGAAAAACCCAAACTAAAAAAAAAAATAAAAAAAAAAAATATACTGTATGTTATATCCTTCAAAACTACATGTACTAAAAAATCCAAAAATGTGTCCAGTTATTATGAGTTAGGGAAAATGTCTATTATTTAAAAAAAAAAAAAAAAAAAAACACCACCAAAATATTGCATGTTATATGAGGTTTCAGGACCAGGTTTGGTTTCCTGCACTTTTTTATTTTTGTGCTTCAATAAATGAATCAGAAAATGAAGCAGGGTATTTTAATACATTTGTCTTCTTAATCACTTCTGCTTGTACATTACTTAGCGCTAATATGAAATGCACTTCCCTAATAGAATTTCTTTCCATCACTCAGCACCAGTGCATTTCTCTGTTTAGTGACTCTTTTGTTTTGAGTAATTATGATGCCATCGTTAGGCAAACAGATAAAAGTAATTAGTTTATATACTTGACAGCTCAACGGAAGAAAATCAAAACATTTTCAGAAGATGAAACAACCGCATTTTGTTTATAAATGTAATAATGAACCACTTGTACTCTTTAACAGAATTAGGTAAGTACATGACATTGGTAATAAACTGGACCTGTCATAACCAAATATGACTCCTGTAGTCTTGTTAATGAAATAAGGATTTATTTTCATGACTGTGCAGGTCTTTTATTACATTACAGAGCAGCAGCAAAAAGCTTAAAGGGGTATCACAGTATCATCAAATATAAGGACGCATTCACACGACCAAGTTTCAGCCGTGGTTCAAGGAGAGGGAGTAATAGCATAATAGTTATTGATGTTGGGATGGAAGCCCTGAACGGACTTCTGATGCAGATATGAATTTATCCTTAAAGTTATTTTTTATCAAATGAAAAGTTCTACAATTTTACAATATACCCTCTGTAACAATTCCTTATGATTTTCAAGATCTCAGCTTACAGTCACACAGTAGGGACCTTCAGTGTATCATTCCAAAGCACAAATATCTGGACTAGTCATGTGATGATCACAAAAGGTGATCACTGGCTTAGGGTGGGTTCCCACTTGCGCAGGAGTCCGTCCGCTGCCAATCCCAGTGAAAATCTCGGGAAACTGGATAGGCACCGGATAGTGTCAGGTTAGCGACGCATTGCTTAAAAACCCATTCATTTGAATGGGTTTTTAAAGCAATGCGTGGGTGTGTGCTTACAATCCAGTTTTTTTGCTGGAAACAAAGTCCTGCATGTTCTAAAGTTCTAAAGTTCTGAAACAAGAGCCATAGACTATGGTGGGACTGCCAGTTTTTGTGCAAATGATCCTCGGTGACCGATACAGTGTCCCAGTAGTTTGTTTTTGGAGTCATGGTGTACATCTTGGTGGCAGGAGTAAGCCCGTTCCATGGTGATACAATTGAAAAAGAGTAAACACTGGTCCTGGAACTTGACAGAACATATGTAGGCATTGACTCCACTGAGGACTTTGTGAAAAGACTCCTAGAAATGTTACAGATTAGTATTACACAGGGACATATGGAAACACCCCTTCTCTTCAATTCATTGGGGTGACCTGGAAGCAGGAAAAGTACCATCACAAATCCTGCTGAACGAAGATCCTACTGATTCACAGGTGAGAAATCAGATTCCTCTGCCTAGCAATAAGGAAGGGAAGAAACTGATTTATAATGACCAGCAAGAGATCTTTGAAGATTTCCCTTTTGTTTGCGCACCATGGTCCCAGCCCTGTTCCCATTTTCCATCTATAGGAGATACACTGCTGCATGAAACATCTCAAGAACATAATTCTTTATGATGATTAGGAAATATTACAAAATATGTTATATCCAGAGTATGTATTAATTTGTCTTTGTATAAGATTTGTATGCATAAGATTGCCAGAATCCTGTGTGATATTGTAAAGTGGTTATGTTACACATGGAGGACTGAACTTGGATGGAGTATGGATAGATGGGCTGAACCTTTTGGCATTAAAGCATTCAATTTAATGGTGGTCCGTGTATGTCCTACGGATTCATTGCTGTTTAAAGTGTGTTTGCATCTGATTGTTAGAGAGACGTGCATATGCGGGTGGGATTCCTACTATCCTCTAAAATCGATAGGTGCAGGCAGCGTGTATCTGGGGTGCATGGACTGTGCTGGGGTGTGATTTACTCTCAATTTGCAGCCTAATCCGCAAAAAAGACACAACATTTACCTCTTAGACATTTCAGGTCTCCAAGGGCCCCTATATATTCTTATTTTTTCTAAATATAGTGAAACATACGGCATATGTATTATTACATTCTAATTGTAGATTTAATAATTCTGTTTTCACTTGGACCATAGACACGATAGTTCATTGATGTCTATAGCAGAGATGTCAATCTGGGAGCCTCCTTTGCAAGGTGATGAGCAGTGGGTCATGGCAAAAGAGGGAGAGGCAAAGGCATTAAACCCTAGAAAACACTTCCAAATAAGTTCAAACCACAACAAATAAATTGAAATTGAATTAACCCCTGTGTCTCCCTATACATTATATTAACCCTCTGTCTCCCTATATATTGCATTAACCACTGGGTCATTAACTTTCAAATCTGCCCTCTTTCCATGACCACACCTGGCTCTTCTCATTTCAATTTAAGCTGTGAATTATATTAATCATTAAAAGTTACACCTGGCTTTACAGATTGCACTGCACTCTTCCTATACCTTGTATTAATCCTTTGATGTCACAAAGCTGTCAAGTGATCACTAACTTCTATTTAAACTCCCTCTTATCTCTTACTTTCCACACTTGTCCTCACTCCTCCTGTGACTGCAGTCTCCAAGAGTAGGTTCACCATAATTTGCAAATAAATTTTTAAAAAATCAGACAAGGTGATTTTCTGGATTTGTTTTCTCATTTTGTCTCTCATAGTTGAGGTCTACCTATGATGACAATTACAGGCCTCTCTCATCTTTTTAAGTGGGAGAACTTGCACAATTGGTGGCTGATTAAATACTTTTTTCCCCACTGTATGTGAAGGCAGCAGGGATGATTAATGATCCCTGCTGATGCTAGTGCAGGGAATTGGGGCTTTGAGAGGGACCGTGGGCTGTAGAAGGTTTCTCTCACGCCCACTGTCAAAATGAAAGTGTCAGGAGGCAGGGGTCAGGACAGCAGGTGGCCCCTCTGCGCCAGTACAATTGCCGGCTTCCCTACTAGATGAGTGGGAGTACGGGCCACAGAACCCCAACAGGAGGAGCTGCCGAGCCCAGGAGAGCAACCCCTGCTCAGGTACAGTAGTGAAGACAGCAATTGCCAGCTCACTACTGTACATAGATTGTGTAGAACACTAGGTGCTGTTGCATCCATCTTCAGGTAGCACCCAGCGTGCATCCGGCACTGAAGAAATTTTAAGGGAGCCAGATGGAAAAATGCTGCAGATAGCGTTTTTTCCATACAGCTGAGGCACAGATCCGGCGCTATACGCTGCAACTTTTTATGCCTTGCACAAAAACAAATCTGCTTCAATATGCCCAGTAGCAGCCAATCTCAGGACATGAGCACCTGAAGAAGCGTTATTGAATATGGGAGCATCTCCACACAGTAAAACATTTATTGATTATTGCCTGATACTTGTTACCAGCCACATGGTAACCTGCAAAACCTCACAGCCAGTTTATTTTTATTAAACTCTTTTTATTGCAAAACAAAAAATGGAAATACTCAATATTCAAGTGGTCATAGACAACAGTACAAAGTATATTAACAATATATGGATTTTTTACCACAATGTATTAGGAAAGCTAGACACAAGAATAGAATCACACACATAGAATTATAGGCACAGTACATATACACAGTGTGGTGCAAGACCCCTCTACAGTAGGAGTGAGTATATATTTCATTGAGAGAGTAACTGAGTTAAGTAGAAGATATTAAAGTAGTAACAAGAAATAACAGATTAATAAGATCATCAGGGGTGGTGTTGTTCTATGACAGGGGTGGCATACAACTGAAATCTTAGAGGCAAGTAGTTTGTATTTTGGGGTGTCACACCCTAATCTCCAAACCAAAGGTTTGGTTGGGCACCCTCTATGCTTCAAACACTAGGGATTTGTATGGGATAATTTGGTTGACCTGCAGTTTCTACATTCTCATAGGAGCGGCTGGCTTATACCAAAGGAAGACAATACATTTTGCTTGCAAGAAATATATACTTCCTGCAGTAAGATTTACATATGGAACACTCATGCCTCGTCAGATATGTTTCACTATGTGCAGTGAAAACAGCAGTAGCCCAGCGTGTGGCAGCACTATAAGCATATCAATGAGACTGTATTAACATGCTATTGGTACCTAGATGTATCAACTGTTCACCAATAAATAATACTTGGGTTTCTCAAATACTTTCAGTTCAATGCCCTGCATAATTTTTTTTACTTAAAATACATATTTAAGGCAGCACTACATTATCTCTTTTTAATGAATAATTGTTGAAGACTTAGAAAGCATATAAAACCTTTCTATCATTAGCCTATCAGTAAAATCCTCTAACATTCTAATCCTTGTCCACTTCAGATCTTTAAAGAAGCCTCTAAATCTCCGCTGTAAATAGGGATTAGCTATTAAAGAATAGGACATATTATGTCTAATTCCTAGTACCCCCCTCTGGTCACTGCCATATCATGTGCTTAATGACTACTTTCTCACCATTAGTTCTTGAGATTGGAATTGAGAATCTGATATTCTGAAGACTAGGTGAAGACAGAAAATTTCTGTAGCTCTTCATTAAACAGGTTGCAGTAGGCAAAACCTGGCCTTGCCTAGTTGAAATACAAATATAAATATATATTTCACATTTGTGGTGTACTTTCAGCAGATCAAAAGGGACATCACTGGGTGAAGGGTCAAAGTAGTTTTATGTCATTCAAGCTAAAAATTTAAGATCCTAAGCATAACCACGCTCCTGGACTCCTGGGTGCTGCAGAAGTCTCCTGGAAAACCGTACTATAGAAGTATTTCTGTACATGGTGCCTCATATAGCCCAAAGCCCAAATGCACATAAAGGTGACAGTCCTTTGTCTATTCATAGGGGGTGTGGCCTATAAAAGAGACGTGATTTGTAGAAAGTTTCTGCAGAAAAAATTTGACAGCACACTTCGGCAGCCATAGTCTCATACTTCCAGAAAGAGTCTATCAAGAATTGTGTAGCCCAAAAATAAAGAACATAACACCCACAATGGTAGCAAAATATTAATATTTATTAATATCCAAACAAGGAAAAATGTTAAACATAAAAACATGTCAGGGAAGGTTGCAGCAATTCATGCATACAGATCAATGGAAATATAATACTAGGACATAATAAAGTGCAAGTGCAATAAATAAATAATATATTCAACAAAATATTGTGTCAAAAAAATCCATATATCAGTATATAAAGAGCAACCTCCACCTGCATCTATGAAGCATCCACATCAGGGATAAAAACAGACATACTACACTTTGTTTTAAGGAGCCATTGTCCATAAAAAAATGTGACAAATGGATATGAGAATGTGTCACAATTTTAAACAAACAAATCTAACTACACGAGTTATACATGAACAGTCGTACTATTTATGGTTATTCTCTGTTATTGAACACATTGAGTAAACCTACACACTGTAGGTAAACAATGTAAGTGAATCCTAGTATTCAATAATCTGTAGATTCTCTTTTAGCAGCAATCCCCTCCACCAAATCTCTCCTGTAGCAGCAAATAAGATTTCCACAATTTTACAGATGACGTTTGGACTATTGCTCTCTTGCAAATGTTTTTCAGTACATCAATATTTCTTGAATGCCTTCCACAGTCCTCTTCAGGTCATGCCACAGTATCTCAATAGGGCTTAGGTTAGGACGTTGATATTCCAAAGCACATTTATTTTCTAGCCAGTGTATTAATTGATTTTCTTTTCTGCTTTAGGTCATGTTCTTGTTACATTTCTTCATCATGAAGTTACAGACTGCTGCCTTTATATTCTCCTGTAAAATATTTTCATATGCTTTTAGGTCAATTTTTCCCTCAATGATTGCAAAGCACCCAAGCCCTGAGGCAGCAAAGCATCCCTAACTACGCTTTCCCCACTATGCTTCACATTTGGGATGAGGTTTTGGTGAGGTTTCCATTGTGTATTTGTGCTGCTAAGTTTCACTCTTTTCTCATCTGCCCTTAGAGCATTATCCCAGAAGCACTGTGGAATATACAGGTGATCTTGAGCAAATTTGACTTGGGCCACAATGCTTTTTTGGACAGCATTGGCTTCCTTCATGGTGTCCTTCTATTTTTGTTCAGTGTTTTTCTAATGTTGCTGCTTGTAAAGTTCTCTGTAGGTCTTCTGCTGCTATCCTTGGGTCCTTTCAGGATAGCCCACTGTGATCTTAACAGGATGCCTTCTCTCAAGGGGGAGTGGATTGATGTACACATACAGATGTAGGCAAGTTTAACATGACTTTTAGCTTGTTAAGTAATTTTTTTTCCTTTGTTTTCAATGGAGTTATCAGGGTGCACTGAATTATAAGATTCAAGCTGAGGATGACTACATCTGTAGGCCTTTAGTAATGCTTTTGTAGCCGTTGCCAGCTTCACATGCGTCTATTAAAACATCTTATGAGAATTTCTGAAAGCTGTTTGCACCAAGTTATGGTTAACAATAACCAATCTTTCTTTAGACCAGCAGATTTGTCGATAACTAGGATATTTAATGGCAGAGCGCCTATGAAACTCACGCTTCCAATATTATCTTCTTGAGGGTAGTTTTACACACAGTGCTTTTTGGGGAAAAGTCAGTTTTCTTGGCAGTTCTCCATCCAGTTCTTTGGGCCAAAGCCAGAAGAAGATTTAAAAGGGAAGGGAAACATAGAAGACCTTTTTTCTCCTTTCTGCTGCATCTACTTCTGGCTCAAAAAATTGCATCAAAAAGTTCAGTGGAAGGCTTTCATAAAAAGCTTTTTGAAGTTACATTAAATAAAACACATTTGCCCATTAGCTTTTGGAGACGTCATTAACACAGAGATTCGCTTAAGGTAAAAGTATACATTACGACATGTGCTACGTACAAAGCCCCATCCACAACATTGAATGGATGCACAACGTTGAGGGTAAAACTGAGGCTTTACCTGCAAAATCATGTGTCCATTGGTTACCACTTCCCTTTCTCCCTACACTGTGGAGCATTACTCAATGTGGTTAATAAAAGACATGAATAGTACAACTGTTTGTGTGTTACTATTTTAGTTGGCCTATATTCACACAACCGTGAAAAATGGCCATTTTTACAAAATAGAAATTACTCATGAAACCAATACAATATTGCAAAATGCGATCCAGCCAAACATGAATACTTATGGCATAAGTATCATGGCATGTTGTTTTAGAAAGTTGGCTATATCAAGATATGGCCAACAAAGAGGATAAGTAAGGAATAATACATGGTATATGTGTATATTGGGGTGTTACTGATTAAGCAACCTCTTAATTTAGTTTCAATAATTTTTATTCAAAAATTTTTTCAAAGAATAAAAGAAAGAACAGCATTGACATACAGTGCAATATACATTTGACATACAGTGTAGTGTACATCTTTTAAACTCATTCTGTATCCCGTACATCAATGAAACATATAAGAAAGATTACTTATAGAATAAACAGTAACAGTAACATTTAGGCACAATCATAGGGCTACTATGACCAAATCAAGGGAGATTTCTCTGTGTACAACCTTCTCTTAGTCACGAAATTTATGCTCAAATACGAAAGATAGCACACAACCTTCTGGTGACAACTCAGTTCCCTCTAACGGCTAATCTAGAGTAGATCCACGCATCCCAAATTTTCTCAAAACGATAGAAGGAATTGTTTCCCATTGCAATCACACTTTCATAGGAGTATGTGTTATTTATAGCTGATACCAGAGTCGACACTGGCGGAGGGGCCACCGTCTTCCATCTCTGCACCAACATTAATTTGGCTATGGTCAAAATTTTACAGATGAGTTGCTTATATTTGCTCAGTTCACTGGGAATTCCAATTAGTAAGATAGCCATAAGTGCGGTATAGGGGATTTGGAGATTAAACAACTCCGAGAGCAGGTCAAAGACCTTATCCCAGTAATCACGAATCATGGGGCAACTTCCCAGAATGTGGAGAAGTGTTCCTCTGCCCCCACATCCTCTCCAACAACTCCCAGACAGAGAGGGGTATGCTAACTGTAAAGTAGACGGGGTCCTGTACCATCGTAAAATAATTTTTGTGGCCGTCTCTATGTGGGTGCTGCACTTTAGAGACAAATGGATCAGTCTAATTGTTTGCTGCCATTCGTCTGAGGTAATGGCTATCCCCAAATCTCTCTCCCAACAACGAAACGGGGTAGACCTAGTAAAAGTCGATATTTCATCCATTTTGTCATATAAAAATCGCAGTCCACTCATGCTAGTCGACAGCCACATGAAAAGGGAGTTATTATGGGGTATTGTCGTCGTAGGATGTTTAGACACGAAGTGCCATATTTGAAAATATTTAAGGAAATCACCAACATGAATTCCGTATTGCTGTTGTAAATTTGCAAACGGTATAAGGTGATTAGAGTCAGAGTATACTTGAGAAACCTGCGTAATCCCCCTCGATTCCCAATCGGAGACCTCCAAATCCTCAATTACCCAGGTCATTAATGATAAGGGCATTTCAGTAATGAGAGAATGCTTCATAGGGTTTGCTTTCCTATGAAGTAGTTTCCATGCCGTTACTGAGACACACATGACTGGGGAGAAGGATTTAGGGGCCGGGATATTCCAAAAAGGCAACCACAGTGCATCTTCCAGTTTTAGAGGGGATATAAACGCCTGCTCTATGTGCAGCCATGGAACCGAGGTATCCATTGACTTCCACCTTGCGCATTGAGTGACCAGCGTTGAAATATAATAGTTCCTCACTACAGGTACCCCCAGGCCTCCCGCCTCCCGTTGCTTAAACAGAAAACTTTTATTTATTCTAGGTCTCCTTCCATTCCACATATATTTCGAGATCACCCTTTGTGCCGTTTCAAAGAAGGAAACAGGGATGGGTATGGGGAGTGTGCGGAACAGGTATAATAGTCTAGGCAATAGCAACATCTTAAAAGCCGCTACCCGCCCTATCCATGAAACGTCTGTCTTTGACATTCTCTCTGTTTCTTCCTGTAGTATTTTTAACATTGGGATATAGTTGCTTTTATAGAGAGTCCCTGGGGACGCTGTCATCTGTGTCCCCAAATATTGAACGCTATCCTCCCTCCAATCAAAGTTATATGTCGATTGCAAATGTTGAAGCGTAGGTGAGGGAACATTCAGAGGTAGTGCCTGCGATTTAGCCATATTTAGCTTATAAAATGATAACTGCCCAAAATTATTAATAGTATCCATAAGGCGAGGGATAGATGTTTGCGGTTTGGACAGAGTGAGAATAATATCATCAGCGTAGAGTGATATTAAATGAGTTTTGTTCTTTATGTCAATGCCCCCCACTCCTGGATCCAATCTAAGTACTTGAGCTAATGGTTCCATAGAAAGAACAAATATCAGGGGCGACAGGGGGCATCTCTGTCTGGTCCCCAAAAAAGGATTCGACACTACTCTATTGGTGAACACTTTTGCAGAGGGTGCAGAGTATAGCGCCTCTATCACTCTTAAAATAGCTCCAGAGAACCCCATATTTCTAAGTACCGAGAAGGCATACGACCAGCAAATGCGATCGAACGCCTTCTCTGCGTCCAATGCGAGGATCATCGCTTCTTCCTTCCTAGAGTCAATGTGATGTATGAGGTTTAAGATACGTCTAGTGTTGTCATATGATTGTCTCCCCTTAACAAACCCCACTTGATCCTGATTTATCAAACTTGGGAGACATGCTGCTAATCTGCTTGCTATAAGTTTGGCATAGATCTTTAGGTCTGTGTTCAATAGTGATATGGGTCGGAAGTTTTGGGGGTTGGTGGCGGGTTTGCCAGGCTTTGGCAGCGTAACTACCAGGGCTTCTTGATTTTCTTTTGGAATAGTGCCAGAATCAACCACAGCCGTCAAAAATGATAACAGCGGGTTCATCAGGATCGGGGAGAAACACTTATAATATTCATTAGTGAGGCTGTCAGGGCCTGGAGATTTTCGAGACAGCAATGACTTAATTGTGGATAACAACTCTGCTGAAGTGATAGGTGCATTCAAGGAGTCCAGCTGTGACTCAGTGAGTGCCGGTAGCTGAGCAGCTCTGAGGAATTGTTCAATATCGTAATTTGTTGGGGGGACCACAGAAGAGTCAGCTGCTAAGTTGTAGAGGCCTTCATAAAAAGTCCTAAAGGCGTTGGCAATGCCATTTGGGTCATAAATTTTATATGTTCCTTCTTTACTATGAATAAATGGAATTCTAGATTTTGCATGTCTTTGTTTAAGCTTAGATGCCAGAAGTTTGCCTGCCTTATTAGATTGAGAGTAGTACGTAGCTCTAACCCTCTTCAGGTTTTTCTCATATTTATACAGTAGGCAAACAGACAGCTGATGGCGTAATGTCGTCAATTTCGCTGCATTTGAGGGGGAAGGAGATTGTTTGTTGCTGGTGTCAATAGTTTTTATCTGATGAAGCAGTCGATCTATTTCTGCCATTCTATTTTTCTTTTCGATATGCCCCAGGCGAATAAATGTTCCTCTAATAAAAGCCTTGTGAGAATTCCACAATATGTCAGGGCTAGAAGCAGAAGGGGCATTAATCTAAAAAGAATTCCCTCAGATCACTTTCTATCGTTGCTTTTAGCTTTGGCTGTGACATTAAAAATTCATTACACCTCCACACATATGGTTTTGCACATTCATATTTTTCTGCTATGGACATAGTTATAGCTGCGTGGTCTGACCATGTTATTTGTAAAATCTCAGACTCCTTAACAAGGGAAAGGCTAGGCTGTTCTATTAGGAATAAATCTATTCGTGAGTAGCTATTATGCACGGTAGAATAATACGTATAGTCTCTTTCGGTATTATGGAGGATACGCCAGACGTCAAATCATTTGTGGCTCCAAACAGCTTGTGAGAAAGAGGGATGACGAATTGACATGCCAGACGTGGTATCTACCAGCGGGTCCGGGGCCATATTGAAGTCTCCCATTAATATTAGACATCCCTGCTTTCTCTTTTCTACCGCTCTCACAAGTCTCCCCAGGAATGCCACCTGTCTCCTGTTAGGGGCGTAAACTGACACCAGTGTGTAAGTGACATTATTAAGAACACATACTATTATTATAAATCGCCCCCCCCGGGTCAGCATATTGAGACAATAGTTGAAACGCTACTGAGTCTCTAATCCCAATCAATGTACCTCTACGCTTTGCGGAGTAGTGAGCATGGAACACATGTGGGTATGCTGGATTATGAACGCGGTTAGCGTCTGCCCTTAAAAGGTGTGTCTCTTGTATTGCAAGAATGTCGCAGTTTCGAGCTCGGGCCTCACGCCATAAGCTGGCTCTCTTTTGAGGGGGAGTTCAAACCCCTGACATTCATGGATACAATTTTAAGTACCATAACATAGGTTTAAAAATGCTGTAAGAATCTTACCACAACCATGCACACCAGGGGATGTCAATATTCTTATGAAGCAAAGTTGTCTCCGCCCTGAGTAGTCATTTCGCCCAATGTGCCAGAACCAGAAAAGAAAAAAAAAAAAACATACAAATTATAAAACCTATGGGTAAACCATCGGAGCAAAACCAAGAAAAAGAAAAGAAAGAATATGGTACAGCAGACCAGTGGCTGTCGTAATCTTGGGGGGATAAGTTCAACAATAGTGGACACACGAAATCCAAGATAAAGTGAGTCTCTAGCTGTGTAGCCCTTTATGTGGACGTCTTTGGGTCTTCGCTTGGCGCCATCCATCGGACACGGAACCAGGTGGTTGTTTGAGAGGTGAATCCACAATCGGAATATTCCATTTAGTTAGCAAACTTTTTCCTTCCTCCAGAGTTTTAATGACGTGTACCATATTATCTCGGGAAATGATCACGCGGACCGGGAATCCCCATTTATACAAAATGTGATGCTTGCGTAACTCTGTGGTAATAGGGATGAATTGTCGCCTTATTTGCAACGTCGTAGCTGATAAGTCCGAGTAAATGGATATCTTGTGATATGGGTCCGGTAAGCGATCTGCCTTCCTAGAGGTTGACAAGACCAGCTCCTTAGTGCGATAGAAATGAATTTTGCTAGAACATCTCTAGGTATAGCTTCGTCTAGATGGGATGGTCTGGGAACTCTATGAGCTCTATCAAACGTTAAGTCCATCGCCTTGAGGTTCAGTATTAACGCTCGTATCATATCCTGGAGGAATGCAGTTAAATTACTCGCTGATACCGACTCTGGAATCCCTCTCAATTTTAGATTATTTATTCTAGAACGATCTTCCAAGTCAGCTAGCTTAGCTTTCAAGAAAGACACATCTTTCTCCACCTCATAATGAGCATCTATAAGCGCATTGTGTGATGTCGCAAATTCCGCCATTTTAGATTCAACATGGACAGTGCGGCTTTTTAGCTCTTGGAGATCTCTATCTAGCGGTTTAACCATGAGAGACATATCAGTTGTCAGTGATTTACAGAAGGCCATGAGCATATTTTTCATGGAGGCCTCAGTAAGTAAATTTTCTGTTGCTGGGATATCTGCAAAAAAATCAGTAGATAGAGGAATAGACTGTGCATTGCTGCTCACCTCCTCCTCCTCCTGGGAGTCGATTTCCTGGAGCCTGAGTCTTTGCTTGGTCGGACTAGCAGGAGGTGATTGATGTGTCACCAGGCTGGAGTCAATTATAGGCCCTGGAGTGCTTTTTTGCGCAGGCCCGAGGTTGATGTAGACCCCGGCCCGCCGGGGAGAAGGCCCAGGCGTCTCCGTATCCGCATCGTCCAGCAGCTGCGGTATGGATGAAGCTGATAGCGCTCTCCTTTGAGCGGAGAGCGTGAGCGACTCCTCCGGAGGATCTCTAGTAGGAGTCGATGCTCTAGAAGCTGCAACCGAGCACGGGCCGTCGCCATTGCAGACCTCCCCTCCCCCGTGGGGGAAATAGAAGTCCGATGTCTTATGCGGTTTCACCGCCGATTTTCATTTCCGTGGCATCCCCGAAGGTAGGATACCTTTATGCTTCTGAAACAGCTGCAGTTAGCCCACTAGCACGTCGCTGTGTATGTCGCTATGCGAGACTCAGGCCGAGAGCAGTACAATTACGCGGCCATTTCGTTCCACGGCTAGGCTCCGTCCCCCTGCAGCCTCTTAATTTAAATACATAACATAAATTAAGGAAATCCGCACAAATGTACAACCACAGTATATTTTTGTTTTTTATATTGAAATAGCAGAAGAAAGAATTGCAAGACCTATTCCATTCTATTAAAACAATCACAAAGCTCTCAGTATGACATAAATATTCAGTACAGTTTTTTTTTTTTTTTGTGCACAATGGTAAAATTTGTTATCGATAAGAGCCAGGTGTTCATAATCCCTGTGGCAACATATTGCCAGCATACCACTGCTCCTTTCATACAGGCAGCACTCATAATTAGCAGCACATTGAACCTGCAAATGGCAAATTACAGGCACCACTTATGCTCGCCTCCAGAGCTGCAAGTATTTAAAATGAGCCTTCAAAATCAGATAAGCATCTTCCCAACATGACTCACTGTAAAAAACAATCACATCCTGCTAGATTAGAAAGTTTATATGTGTCACAAGAATACAAGGAACATATTACTGCTAAAGTAAAATATTGCTACTTTGGAAATAGCAATCGTTACAATTTGCAAAGCAATACAATCATTTTATGTATTCAGAAATACCATTATTTTGCATTAGACTGTACACAAAGGTAAATCATGTATGGATTAAATAAATATCTCTATTAGTTATAACTGAATAATAATGCTTTTCCTAAAACTGAACGAATTGATATACAGTAGGTGGTCTTGTAGCAGGGTAAAGATATGGTTAGATTGGTTTCTGAGGAATGGTAGAAAAACAGGCAGATACAGATGTAACTGGTGAATAGTGGAACTTTACACTCACTAAGAGGCAATGAACTTAATGATTGCAAAGTTCTCAACCAAGGCAATGAGGTTATGGTTCTCAAATATAGGCACCAGCTGTTTGGGCAGCTACAGTTGTTACACAGTGCTCACTCTTCACTGATACCTTGGGCACAGTACTTGCATTTAGTATAATGTTGTACTGTGTTAGCCATAGAAAGTAGTGGAAGAGTGAAGAAATCAGGCCATACCTTTTAGAGGCTGAGTATATTTGATAGTAAGCTTTCGAGAGTGCTAGCACTCTTCTTCAGACATGGTGTAATACTAGAAACTGAAAAGTCACAATATTTATACACACACAAGACATGGATCTTCAAAAGGATCTTGGAATAACAAAATGCAATATACGTAGAGAAGTTATTTACAACAGGTCAGAAAATAAACAGTCTGGCAAATTTTGTGGGGCGTGACAGAGGGATCTGTTATCTGTTTGTAATCAGGTGGTGATTTGTGACCCTCACAGGTCATACATAGTGTGACATGAAACTGGCATGACTATTGAGTCCAAATTGCAGAGTTTGAAATTTTTGCATTAACTTGTATTCCCATTCCTTTCTCTCTCTCTGCATCTTAAAATGTCCCATTAAAACCACAACCCGCAATTCTTTAATAGAGTGGTCTTCTCCAGAGTGGTCTTCTCCAGAGAAGACCACTCTATTAAAGATTTGCAGGTTGTGGTTTTAATGGGACATTTTAAGACGCAGAGAGAGAGAGAGAGAGAGAGAGAGAGAGAGAGAGAGCGAGGAATGGGAATACAATTTAATGCAATAATTTCAAACTCTGCAATTTGGACTCAATATTCATGCCAGTTTCATGTCACACTATGTACGAACTGTGAGGTTCACAAATCACCACCTGATTACAAACAGATAACAGATCCCTCTGTCACACCCCACAAAATTTGCCAGACTGTTTATTTTCTGACCTGTTGTAAATAACTTCTCTACGTATATTGCATTTTGTTATTCCAAGATCCTTTTGAAGATCCATGTCTTGTGTGTGTATAAATAGTGTGACTTTTCAGTTTCTAGTATTACACCATATCTGAAGAAGAGAGCTAGCACTCTCGAAAGCTTACTATCAAATATACTCAGTTAGCCTCTAAAAGGTATTGCCTGATTTCTTCAATCTTCCAGTACTTGCATTTGTATTTAAAGATGCAAGTCGGTAGCGGCCTGACTGCTGAGACCCCATCAATCTCTGCTCCATTCAGTACAGTTGGGTAAGACCCCCACTGATCTGCAGGTTATCCCTGCAGTCCTGGCCGTGAATCCCATCCACACATTGTCGCGTTTTTGGAAATCACAGCATCTCAATTATACCTATGGAAATGCCGGCAATTTCCCTATAGGTATAATTGAAGCAGAAAGTCCATGGAGGAAAACTCTTTGGACTTTCTGTGAAAAGCGCTTTCAGGAAAAACCGCAATGCATTTCCGCCATGGTTTTTCCATCATCACTTTTTTGCTGCAGCCTGCTACGTGGGGCCTTAGCCTAATATGGGAATATTCTTTACGTACCTTTTCAGTGTGGATAGTTTCTATCACAGTAGTACAATATAATAGTTATATACCAGTCTCAGGCCTGGATCAGAAACTGCCTCTATATCTTGGTCAACTCTCTGCTTAGCAGCAACACCCTGGTTGTAGGTGGTCTGGTTATATTGCTTACTTTTTTTTACAGCGGTTTTGTCTCAACTATGGCTTTTTGTTCACAGAGTTACCCACTTCAGGAACTAGCAAGTTACTGTGGAGTAATACCTTACATGCAGTTTACAAACTATCTCTGGCTTGTCCTCCTCCTTACTCTCATGCATTAGCTTACAGACTATGGTGTGGCACATTGTAGTTAATGATGGATACACTGTCTTATGTGGCAGATGGGTAGGTTTTCACCATTGGGGAAAGACTCAATACAGTGCAGGCTGAAGCTTCTGTAACTCCATTGTGCTCCTAAACTTTGCACCTTTTGCATGGCTAGTGCTGCTCACCCCTTCTGGCTAGCTACCAACTGGTGCAGTTTAGTTGGCATCTCCTGCAGCGTCTTCTCTGTATCTGTCTACCATGAAACTCCTAGTGGTGCCAAAACATTTTTTTTTGCAAACTCACAAGTTTAAGTAACCCAGTGTGCCCATCAGAGAATGCAATATAGTCAAGTACAGATAGATGAATATAATAGCCTGAGGCATTATTGATCAAAGTGCACCTACCAGTGAAAAAACAACAACCAGGTGAGCATTCAAGTATCAGCCAGTGTAGTCTGTCCAGTTGTGCAAGCCAATAGCATTATAATTACCAACTAAGGCTAAGGCCCCATGTAGAAAGCCACAGCAAAAAGCCCTACGGAAAAAACAGCAGTGGAAACACATTGTGGTTTTTCACGTGATGCTTTCACAGAAAGTCCACATAGTTTTCTTCTCTGGACTTTCTGCTTCAATTATACCTATAATCGCAGCATTTCCGCTGTTGGTATTTTTCTGCAATGCGTGGACTGTAAAATGCTGCGGTTTTTGCCCACCCGTAAACTGAGGTGTTTACACCACGTGGGGTCCTGGCCTAAAGGTGTTAAGGCTCAATTAATTAACACTGAACCACAGAGACAAAGAGAAAAGAGTGGGATAAGAGGAGATAAGGGTTAGATCATAAGGAGGTGAGGACCAGGGACCACCAACTCACACAACCCATTGGATGAAAATATGGAAAGGTTGTACCCCAAAGTACAACAAAGAAAGGCAGAAATACAGTGTATGATTTTCTAGTAAATTGTAGTGGATTTGCAGCAAAGTCTGCATGTGTTAAATGTAGATTTTGCAATGTTTTTTTTCTGCACATTTCACATTGCAACAACATAATTTACAACACATCACTAACAATTATTTGCAAATCTGCAGCATACTTGGAATTTTTCAGATTAATGTCCTATTCACATGTATTGTGCAGAATTCACATTGGAAATTAGCAAAAATGTGCCAAGGTTGAATGCACACTCAACAATTCACTCTAAAAATTACTTCACAATTACTATACAGCTTGAGATGTAAGCTTACATTGTGTTTGTAATTTTGCCCATATTGCATGCACTGCACTGACACTATGTGTAAGACATTTGGACTAATAGCATTCCAACATTGAGGTATTTGTAATTCTTAATGCAGATATCACTCTCTGCACATTTTCACTATAAGGAGCCCTGCATAGCAAAACTTTTCATTACACCTCTTGGAATTATAATTTATAGGGACACAAGGAATGTAGTAGATTTACTGTATATTACAAAACCTTGAGAGAGTAGAGGGATTACACTGGTGTTTGTATGCGTAGGGGAAGGATCATCGGGATCAGCATGCTGGAGGTTGAAGATTAGAGAGGTCATATAAGGGGGGAGGATTATGGTGATTGTTGATGTGGTGGTGACATGCAGGTTTCATTTTTATGCAACACAGTAGATTGTATAAAGGTGCAGAAATGTATAAGCAAAATGTAAGGCATATAAAATTCTAAGTATGGAAAATATTATTTATAACATTCACATTTTGTGCTCTCTTGTAAATGATTGCTTGTTTCTTTTGGATTTTTTTTTAAACATTGCTAATTTTGGACATGTAGATACAGTATAATAGCGCAAATCTGAACAAGCTTGACAATTGCAGCATTATTACTTTGCAGAAATTGTATTCTTGAAAATTTGAAATTACTTTGTACAGGGCTGTATCGTGACAGTGTCTTATTGTGGAGTTACCAATGCAATTCATCGGAAGTCAGAGGCATAGCTTGAAGCATAGCTTGGTATATGTGAGAGGGGGACCTTTGGGCCTCTCAGCGTCTGGGGGCCTGGTTGCGAAGGCTACCGACGCACCTCCTATAGCTATGGACCTGGCTGCCATCTGAAATATTAGGGTCCCACATAGAATAACTATATCCTACCAATTTTATTCCCAGTTGTATTATGTTTTGCTAAGTAACATATCATTAGAATTACTTTGTTAGATCACTGGTTTTTGTACTCTTTGACTATAGCATATTTTGTTACCCTGTTAGGCCACATGTTGTGGCTCCTCTTTACTCCTTTTTACTGTTGTATATTATATTGTATAACACCTTAATAAATATTACAATTTAAAAAAAAAATTACTTTGTTAGATCCATCTAAATATTCACAATGCTGACAGTATTACGCCTGCAAATAAGGACTAAGTGTGTATGGTTATATGTATCTTCTACATGCACCATAAAATATATAACATGGAGGAGCAACCTTTAAAGATTGTGTTCACTTCCAGGATTGGTCCTCAGATGGCACAAGAGGTTAATATTTTAAAGTATGTAACTCCCATCCCATGCATGAGACCGTGATAGCGCTGGGCAGTATTGTCAGTGACCGTCTACTTCACCCTAGGTGTGAGAAGGAGCGCTATCGGAAGTCTTTCCTCCCCACTGCGGTCAGGCTGTACAACCAACACCGACCTAAGGGGAGATCAGCCCATACAGAGAACTGAAATATCTTTAAGTTGTGATGTCCCCTCTGCTACTTTTTTACCTGTACCTTTCTATCTGTGCCTACTGTCACTGTAATGCCTCTTCCTTGGAGCGTTTTGTATATATTTTATTTGTATTGCATATCTTTGCTGCTGTAACACACTGAATTTCCCCATGGTGGGACTATTAAAGGATTATTTTATTTTATCTTATCTTATGTTTAGTATTCAGATTTTACCTCTATATTATTGCTGGGCACAGTGCTCTTTCATCTCACAATATCCTCTGTGGGAAGGTTTTTCTCTTCTAACAGCCTGTTTAATGTGCTGTACATTCCATGGGTGAAATCGTTTGAATATTAATATATTAAATATTGTAATATTAAGCACCAGTCTTTGCCAAAGTGTAAAGTAAAGGCTAATGAAGATATTTTAATCATTTTCCTGATTGTTTTAGTGTCATTCTGTGGAGCTTTAGTGTCATTGGCACTTTTTTCTGCAAACATCTTCTGTCAGACCACGAACATCTTCAAACACCTTTACATTCTGTTGTGTGATTCTATACCATAGAATAAGGTGAGGATGTAATCATCATTCCCTTCATTTTTTTTTTTACCACATAGGATTTAGGCGGGTTGCACACAACTGTGTGCTAGCCTACAGCTGTGAATGAACGGCATGGCCGACACACAGATGTCATCTGTGTGCCGCCTGTGCACCAGCCATGCTTCCGTGGCCCTATCCATTCAATGAATAGGAGCCGTGGAAGCAGAGCCGTAAAATAAGACAGGAATAGGAAATTAATGGGCCAGTGTGATATCCGGGAAAAACTCGAATAGCACACTGACCTAGCACACTGTCTTGTGCAAGGGGTTTTACTCAGACAAGTCTCTGATTTTCCACTACCTACTCATGTTGATTACCCCCTCCCACATTGGTTTGACAGATTTTACAGTTTTACAAACTGTTTCTGCTTTCCACACATTTTTTCCTGTTTCAACCTGGACTGTTTAGAAATAAATGTGATATCCAAGTGGATACTATAATAAAAAAAAAAAAACATTTAATTCCTGTGAGAAGTAGTAAGTAGGTTTGGTGATTATCAGATCTATAACCTCAAAACCATACATACTGTATTTTTGCAGTGATGAGCAGCATACGGTATCTGTGTCCTCCACATTACTGGGGCAAATGTTATATATTCACACAAGCAAAAAATAAACGTAAAAAATGTTCAGGTAGTGAGTTGGCTACATGATAAATTATTAAGAGAAAGTAAACATAAAAAGATGTATAAAACCTATATAATCTTTACTATGTTTGTGTAATACATGTGGATGTGCTGGCGCAGTGGAAATGTGTGTCTTCAAGTGATGGATAATGTTTTTCTATCTAGCCATCTGCTGGGCAATTTTTTGTTTGGTAAATACTCATAGAGTTCTACCTTCTGCCTACTGTAAACTGTGGTGAAAGATGGATAACATTATGGAACTGTTTTTGTTTGGGCTAGGTCCCTATATTCCAGGGAATAGTGATATTAATGTTATTACATACAAAGACATTTTGGACAATTGTATGCTTCTAACTTTGTGGCAACAGTTTATGGGAGGCCATTTCCTTTTTCCTTTATAATATGCACAAAGCAAGGTCTAAAACAACGTGTTTTTACACGTTTGGTGTGGAGGCCTATACAGAGCTCTGAACTAAGCCCATCAAACACCTTTGGGGTGAACTGTAACTTTGTTAGCCAGACTTTCTTGCTTAACATCAGTGGTCTATCTCACAAATGTTCTTTTTGCTAAAAGGATACAAATTCCCACAAACACACTCCAAAACCATGTATAAGTCTTCTCAGAGGAACAAAGACTTTTACACAGTAGTCATAAAAAAGTGTACATGGTTTTGGAATCTGATGTCCAACAAGCTCATGTGCAGTAGTTTTGATGGTCAGATGTCACCATACCTTTGGAAATATATAATATATTGTATATTTCAATACAAGTATTTCCTAGTCCACTTTCATTTGTGTTTGATGAGACAGTATGTATGGTACTGGAAGCAGTTGTGAATCATCAGTACTAAGATCATGGAGTTGGAAAACAAAGTATGGTAAACACTGACTTCATCTGCATTCATTAGATCCACCAATCCTGAGGGTATGTTCACATGGAGTTTTTTGCAGGTTGATTTTGAGGCTGAATCTGCTTCAAAATCTGCCTCAAAAAACGCCTCCTATTCATTTCAATGGGAGTCAGTAGCAGTTTTTTTCCTCTAACTGATTTTTTCAGCTAGAGGAAAAAAAAAAAGCAATATGACCTATCTTCAGCTGTATTCCTCCTTGAAAAACCCATTGAAATCAACGGGAGGCGGGAAAAAAAATGCGGTTTTTGCAAAAACCGCATCAAAAACCGCGAGGGAAGTTTCCAGGTCCATACAGTCTGCTGACAAAAGACACGACAAAAACCACATCATGTCAAAAAACAGTTTCCTAATTCCTGAAGCAGATTTTTTCCAGCCTGCAAAAAACTCTGTGTGAACATACCCTGAGAGTTACTAATAGAGTTGATCATAGGATAGCACTGACTGATTTTGTATTGCCATGTTTCCCCTAGTAATGCTACCATCAAAGCCCCAAGCTGCAGTATGTAGGCATGCTTGATCTCTAAATGCCCATCATATTGCTTCCTAAATTGGGTCCACTGCTGCTTTCCACCATTTTGTCATTAGAGGGAATTTATTAACCCCTTCCTGTCAGAGGAATTTTTCGATTTTCCTTTTTGGTTTTTGACTCCCCCCCCTTCCAAACTCCATAACTGTTTTATTTTTCCATTCTCAGAGCCATATTAGGGCTTAATGTTTGCGGGACAAATTGTTCTTCATGACGCTAACATTTATTATTCTGTACAATGTACTGGGAAGGTGGAAAAAAATTCAGAATGGGGTGGATTTGAAGAAAAAGTACATTTGTGCGACTTCCTTACGGGATTCGTTTTTACAGCGTTTATTCTGCAGCCAAAATGTCATATCATCTGTATTCTATGTTTCGGTAAGATTCCAGGCATACTAAACTTATATGGTTTTAATTTACATTTTAACCCCTTAACAAAAATCTAAAACTGTGCAAAAAATTTTTGGTCTAAAAGTCGCCATATTCTGACACCTGTAACTTTTTTATACTCCCATATACGGGGTTGCATAGGGTGTCTTTTATTGCAGGGCCAGGTGTACTTTTTAGTTATACCATTTTGGGGAATTGCTATTGCTTTGATCACTTTTTATTCAAATTTTTATCAGTGGCAAAACTGTGAAAAAACAGGGGTCTGATCACTAATGCAATGCATTACAAAATAATGCATAGAGCAGACTGCAATAGAAACTAATGAAAGAAAGGCCTGGGAGTCTTCAAAAGGCTCCCGGCTGTCTTAGTCATAGGAGGCCTGCCCGGGAGCTTGCTCCGGGCGCCAACGATCCCTGGCAAAATAGCAGTGCACATGGCAAAATGGCGTTTCGGTGAGCTCTATAAAATACAGCAGAAACCTGGCGGCTATGGCGGCCGATCAACTCTCGAGCGGTCGCCATATTTAAATACCCGACATCCGCTGTACTATTACGATGGATGTCGGGAAGGGGTTAAACCGCTTATGACTAAGGCCCCACGTAGTTAAATGCCGCCAAAAAAAAAAGAAAAAAATGCAGTGGAAATGCATCACTTTTTCTTCCACAGCATTTTTCATTGCATTTTCACTGAGTTCTTCCCTGCTGACTTTCTGTCTTTATTATTTGTGCAGGTATAATTGACATGCTGAGATTTTTCCGCTACTGATTTTTTTTCTGCAATGTGTGGATGGGATTAGACAAAGTCCCATTCACCTTGCAGTTACTGTAAAACGCAGCATTTTCGCAACAGGGGGCTTCAGCCTCCATCAGTTTTCTGGTATAAAAAACAAAAGTTTCACATTTTTGCTTAAAATGTACAACTTTTTACTACTTTGCACACTCACAGCACTTTTTCAAAGAGAGCCAGGCTTCAGCAGCTTGACAAATTTACTATAATGTGCACTCAAAAATGATATAAATTATAATCGCCAATTTACACCAGGTCATAGCTGCCACACCAAATTTTTTAAAAGGAGTCCTGTATGCCATTTCATAAATTGCATATGTCTTATCCCAGTTCTTATCACTATAAAAATGCCAATCTTAATAAATTCCCGATGGTGTTCTCATTCGCTGAGTAAAAGATGAAATTTTGAAAACGGTGAGAAATTAAAGTTTAAATTATAATACATAGTGGTAGAACTTTTTATTAATTGAATGATTAAGCTTTATTTATATAAAACAGGAAAATCTCTTTGGAATAAGACTATCTTAAAGGCTGCTGAACAGTAAAGATATAATGAAAGCATCCCCAGTTTCTTAAAAGTTTTCTAAAACCATTTATTAATAGTTGAAATGGTACAGCTTGTTTTTTGGGGCTCATTTTCATGTAGTGCTGAAAAGCATGCTTTAAACATATTTGACATCTTTTGTCTTTAAGAAGCAGAAAAGCAAATGTAGAAAGCACTTTATCTACTAGTCCACAGATATGCATTTTCTTAAAAAAAATGCTGCTGTCATGTGAGGACAAGCAGAAAACAGTGCTCTATTTTTACATGCCATGTAGACAATGGAAGAAATTTCCCTCACTTTGGACGAAACTGAATGATTTCAAGTTCCTCATAACATATTCATGTAATGAAAATAAAGATATAAGTATGAAATATGTTTGTCTATCAATGGGAAACCTGTTTATAGAGAATAACTAGGGCTTGTATCTAACTTTATATAGTCACTGGTACATACATGGGTGCTATCAAGTTATTAAACATTCTAGGAGGCCTAGTTAAAGGGGTTGTGCAAGATTAGAAAACATGACTCCTTTATTCTTCTCCAGAAGTGACATCATATCCATTGGTCACGTGGCCATGCTGCAACTTAGTTCTATTAATTTTAAGGGACTGAAATGTAGCATTACCATGTGGCCAAAGGACATGAGGTCATTTTCTGAGAAGAAAGCAGTCATGTTTTCTAATCCTGCACAACCCTTTTAATGACAAATAATACTGTTATTAAAGGTCCCAAGGAGAATATCAATTAGCTTCCAGTCTCCTGAATTGCTAAACTACTTAGTTATGCAGCCTTATATTACTAGCTGCTATATAAGTTGCGTACGTATATAGATTTACTATTTAGCCATATGAAAATACTAAAATCCCCTAATGATGGTCATCTTGGTTGCCTCCAAAAAACAGTTATAATTAAGAATGACTGCAAAAAAAAAATAAAAATAAAATAATAATAATTTTCAACATTCACAAAAGAAGATTACTCAATTACAGTATTACCCAAATTACACTGTATATAATATAATCACTCATTTTAACACATTGGTTTGTCTATTTCAACCACATCCGTAGAACACAACAAAACACCCAGCCATACAATGTCCATAGTAGAGCATAAGGAATATAATTTGCAATATGGAAGGTCACGTCAGTTTCCATTTGGGACTGTCATACAATGAGGTCTTTCCAATAAGTTAGCTTATTAATTTCAACCTTTCTAGAGTTGTTTCCAGTTAACTGTAATATCAGCACAAGACTGATTCATTGGGGGTTTGTGGGTTGGGTTTTGGGTTTTTTTTGTAATTCCAATTTTGTAACAAAATGTTTGTGGTTGAACCTTACCATACACTTATGATTTGTATTGTCTAACAGTACTTACAAACACATTCCTAAAAGGTTTGGCATGTTATAGATATATAAATATTCAGTCACCTGACATAACACACATTTTAATTTACTCAGTTACAGTATGCAACTTCTAAAAAGCTCCTAATGGGGCTGACCTTTAATGGTTAATTAAATACATGATAATGAGACAGGCGTTAAATAATAGATATGTTCATCTAAATATCATTCACTTCTGCATTTATCAGGTCCTTTATTAGGTCATTTAGTCTAAGAAATGGTACACAGGTTAGTGATGTATTTTACACATATCTATACTGTTTGTATAACATACCTTAACATTTTACATATTATTACTGTTGTGTTTTATTACTGCTGTAAATATAGTTCTTAGAAGTGTTCAACCCCCTATGACCTTGTCATATTATGTAATGCATAAAGCCATTTTTTTATTAATTTCATTTTATTCTGTTCCTGCCACAGACATTTTTAGATTTTTTGTTTTTCACTCACCCGCCTTCCAAAAGCCATGACTTTTTAAATTTTCTATTGAAAGAGTTGTATGAGGGTTTTTTGCGGGACAAATTGTACTTTCTATTGGCACCATTTAATATTCCATACAATGTATTGAGAAGCTGGAAAAAAAAGTTCAGATTAGGGTGGAGAAAAATTGCATTTATGGCATTTTCTTATGGGTTTTGTTTTAAAGCGTTCACTGTGCAGCAATATTGCAGCAAAAATTGATATAGTCTTTGTTATGTTTTAACACCTGAAAAAAAAAATCTAAATCTTTGAAGAAACAAAAAAAATAAATTTCTTGCAGTTGCCATATTCTGACACTTTTTAAAAAAAATTTCTATATACAGGGGTGTATGAGACGTCTGTTTTGAGGGGCGAGATTTATGCCATTTTTGACAATTGCTTTTTATTTAATATTTTGGGGAGGCAAAAACAGCGAAAAAGCAGTGGTGCAGCTGTTATACTAATGACAAGCCTGGGAGCTTCAATAGGCTGTCATTGTAATGGATCAGAGCCCCTGATCTTGTTCTGGAGGGTGTGATTGACATAAACATGGAGGCGTGTATGTGCCGTCAGTAAATAAATGTCTAGGTCACATTTGACTGAGGAATCTAAAGGGTTAAAGGGGTTGTCTGGGGAGTATTTATTCACTTACCTGCCCTGCTGGAATGCTTTTGATAGACATGTGATTGGAGGTTGAATTTGGCTCCCTGGTTCGCTCTGCTCCTCCTCCTTCCCACGATCTCACAGGTAATTAATAGCCTGTGCTATGGGGGCTGACTGACTATAGTAAAGCCAGACCCCATAGCACAGGTAATTAATTACCTGTGAGATCGAAAGATGAGTGGGTGAAGTGATACAGGGGGCCAAACCCTGCCTCCGATCACATGACCCAGTGGTCATGACATCGCCAGAACCCCGGGTCCATCAAAAGCATTCCTCTGGACCAAGTAAGTAAATAAATATTCCCCCAACAACATGGTGGCAGTTTCTGAGCAGCTGCCATGTTTAAATACCCAACATCCACCATGATAGTACAATGGGTGTAGAGATAGGGTTAAAGCAGTGAGTCGATAAAAACCAAAATAGCTTCTAAATCACTTATGCGCTGTTGTAGGAGCTATTGGTGGCATACTGCTTGCCACACCAGCTTCATGTTAATTTTCAGAAGAAAAGGCTGCTGTCTGTGCCCTGTACTCAGCACAGAGCGCAGACAACTGGGTGGCAGGTCTAAACTAGATGCAGACAAATTTGACCTGGTGGCTTGAGACAGAGTCCATGATAGCAGAGGGTCACAAGGAGTGTCCTATATAATTTAAGTTCTCAATAATTGAACTGGTATCAAAATCATCAGTAATGAACCGAGCATAAATGCTCTGGTACAAATAAAATGCAATGCAGTGAAGGAGAGAGTAGGTTCCCCAAGGTATGGACTGTCTGCGCCCTTGGGAAGGAAGATCTTAGGTCACCCTTGTAAATAAAGGTCTCTTTATTAGGGTACGGAAGGCACAATGCGTATATATATATTTTGATTTTTTTAAGGTTTTTATCTATATTTGCACTTGAAAAAGGGAAGTTCTTCCCCGAAACGCGTTGTGCCTTCCGTACCCTAATAAAGAGACCTTTATTTACAAGAGTGACCTAAGATCTTCCTTCCCAAGAGCGCAGACAGTCCATACCTTGGGGAACCTACCCTCTCCTTCACTGCATATCATAACGTCCGGTTCTCCGGCGACGCTAGACGCTATCTGCTGCCACCCTCACCACCCATAAGATCTTATGCGTTATTTGTGATTTACTCACAATACTTAAAGGTGAGGGGCCATCTTGGTCACTTATTTTTGTTTTCTTATTTTCACTTTTGGATCATAGCCGGATCTACACTATTCTTGGCCGCTCGGTGTCTCTTTTTGTTTTTGTGAAATAAAATGCAATGTCAGGATTCACAAAGTAGTCATTGACTGAACACAATAGAGATAGCTTTATTAGAATAGCCATAAGAACCAGAACAGTTAACCCTTGCTAAGCTGCAGCTTCTCAGTGTGGTCACATAAGATAGTAACAGAGCAAAATTATGGCTGAATTTGAAATATAGTAGACCAGAGCAAGCCACTTGGATCAAATGGCATCCTGGCATTGGAGGAGAGGCAATTTATGACAAATAAATAGAGTACCAAGCCTGACAAATAGTAGAGAAGTAACTTGTGTAAAAGTAAAACGTGGCAAAAACTACCCAGTTATTAATTTGGGAGAGGGTGGCATCTTTTGACATACCCTAGTTAAATTACTTTAAAGTTTATGGTTTACCATGAACAATTTAAGGTATGTTCACTGTTAAAAATTTTAGATAAAAGAGACCTGCACGCAGGAATTGTTCATCTGGAAAAATGACAAGTAGCAGAATAGATATCTGATAGATTAATGAGGCCCCTTGAGATCTGTTGGTGTGCATAGTTATACAGATCCATGCATGTTCTCAAAATGGAACAGAAAAACGGAAATCAAGTGCACATGTGAACTTGCCTTTACTCTGACAGGAATTTCATGCAGCAGCTGGCACATAAGCTTTTCCCTTAGATTTTTCGGGGCAATCCCTCTACCATAAGTGAAGAAATACGAATGAAAATTCCAGAATTCTAGGCAATACATTTACCCTTTTGGTAGACATACTGGGTTTAAAGGAGTTGACACTTATCCACTATCCACACTGCATCCCTGATGAGGGATTGGCAACACCATGGCATACATACAGGTGGTGGAGTGGAGCAGGGCCAGAGCCATGCAGTACACTTACCAAGCCACTGGTAGTAGGTCATGGGACAGTCAGTGTTAGGAAATTAAGGATCCATATAGGAAAGGACCAAAGACTCCCTTCCTATTAGTCAGTGAGGATGCAAGAAGATGAATTGACCCAGCCACTGGTTAATGGCCAGAAAAAAAATAAAAACAAAAACGAAAAAAACACACAACAACAATCTGACATGCTCCAGGAGGGACAGGCAAACACTGGCATATTATGAGTGTGGGGGAGCTTATATCCTTTATATTTTTCCTCTCCCTATAAGGTGTGGTGCCAACCTTCTATAGTGCTGTCATGGAGAATTAATTGAGAAACTAAGTTCCGTTCATCTGAATGGGTATTTCAGAAATAAATGTGCTTGCTGACAAAACAATTCACATGAATGAGACTGATTTTCAGTCACTGAAGTTTCTGCAACAAAATCTGCAGTGTGTAAAGGCAGCCTAAATAGTTCTGCCATTCCAATGATTTGGGAATTTATAAATCCATAAACTTAATCTGCTGACTGAAGCTCTATCTGAAAATTTTATTTTAAAGATAAGTCACATGATTTGTGTTGATGTCATGCTTTACTTGTGAAACTCCCAAGGGCATTTCCTAAGCAGTCTTCCCTTTATCCCCCCAATGGGGATCTGGAATTCACTTCAGGGAGGCTACCAAGTTGTTATTTCTCGTGGTTAGCAGTGGTCAGCTGGAAATGCTATTACGGAGCACCAAAGGTCAGGCTAGACTGGGATTAGATAAAAACAGGGTTCATGGGCCAGTGTAATCTGTTCAGAGTCAGAAACAGGCTGAAGGTCAGGGTAGATAATATGGGTACAAAGTCAAAAACAAGTCTAGGTCAGTAATAGGAATCTGACAGAACAGGATGAACAGACAAATACAGAGTCAGAAAATAGGCAAAAGGTCTGCACAGAAAATACACCTGCAGATACCCTTGCAGGAAGAAGCAAAGCTGTGAACCTATATTACTCAGGGAGTGGTCAGTGCAGCTGGATTTTAATGACACTTTTAGACACAGATGTCAAAATATAAAAATGGACGAACCTCTCAAGATTCGTTTCATGTTCGGGTTGGGCAGCTCAGGTCCGAGGTTTGGTACAAACCACACCTTAAATTGGCTTAATACTCTTAGGGCTCCTAGGAACCTGTGTCCAATTTCTAGGTCTCTAAGGCAAAAACAGCTAAAGTTATGTCAACGTGAAAGGTGACATTATTATACTCTAGTGTCTCTTCAGACCCCAGAGTATGATAAGTGGAGGCTCAGAGGAGGTGTAAAAAATAAAAAAAATTCACTCACCTTCCCTTACCTCTTTGGGCCTCCTTGGCGGCGTCCGGCACTTTCCTGGTGACGTCCAGAGCTCTTCTGTGATTTCATCAGCCCGGGGTCAAAACTGAGGCCTGTGATTGAGCCACCAGCGGTTACATGGGCACACAGAGCACGTCATGACTCTCAGTGTACTCACATCACTGCTTAGGCCTAATAAAGGCTTCAGCTCTGAGCCTGGGCTGATAACATCACAGCACAGCGCCAGACATCACCAGGAGACCACTGGACACCACAAGGAGGCCCTAAAGAGGTAACGGAAGGTGAGTATCAATGTTTTTCTATTTTTTTTTCTTCTCCCCTGGGCCTCCAACTATTATACAGGTACTCTGTAGCACCCATTTTAGTTTATCCAAGATGAGTCTCCTTTTGTTTGGTTTTATTAAAAAACATAATTAAAAAACAATTTGGAATATTCGGTTGAACCTGGCTCGGTACGAGCCAATTCGCCCATCTCTAGTCAAAATATGCTTGCATTTTCTTTGTACTTTGTGTTCCTGTTTTTTTTGTTTTTAATTGCATAGAGTAAATCAGATAATGCAAAAATAGATCAGCTTTTATGCTGGCTCAACACTTGCATTCATTTTTAAGACTGATTTTTATTTTTTTTTAATTTAAAAACGTATTCCCTGCCTGACTTATAAAAGCATAAAGTGAAAACAACCTTAAAAGAATTATACTGGTATACTTTATATATCGAACTTCATTTCTCTTGAATGTTGATGTAGCACTACCATATTTCAAACCTCTGAACACAGAAATCACAGTATCACTAGCACTACAGAGTATCATACACTGTTAGGGTTCATGCACTCAGTATTATTACAGCTTGATCTTGTACACAATAGTAGTTGTACTTCTGAAGAGCTACTGTCCCGCTCCTGTCACCTAGAAGCATGGCTCTGCAAACACTCTGCCCAATGGAACCTGCATGCACTGCTATAGATGCACTGTGCCCTTGTGTATGAGACCATAGTTCTAGGATCACTTGTTAGAAAAGTGGGGCTGTTAAAGGGGTTCTGCCATTAAGGACACTTATCCCCTATCTACAGGATATGGGATAAGTATCCAAATTCCAGGTCCCCCAGCAACAAAAAGTCCCCCAAACCTATTACTTGTGAATGGCGCTCCAGTGCGCTTGCATCACCAGCACTCCATTCACTGCTAAGCGGTTGCCAGGAGTGTAATCTCCAGCAGTGCCCGCAGCCCCATAAAAGTGAATGGATAGGGGAGAAGTGACATCAACAGCACAACCCCTTTAAAGAGATATGCTGTACTCCGCAGTGTCAGTGGAGCTTGGGGTTGAATGGCAGAGCTGATATGCAAATCACTAACTAGATTGTCTATTTCAGGACCATGGACAGTGGCTGAATCATGGTAAAACTGCAGCAAATGATCTATTGTTTTAAGAAATTAGCTTCAGACAAACATGTGATTTACAGTATGTGTGTGTTTGTTTTATTTCTTTACATGAGACCAGCCTCATGTAAAGTATATATTTTAATATAAAATTTTACTCTCAAAGGCAAGCTGTTATGTATTCAGATTGTCCTATCTGAGGCACCATGTGACTGTACACATTTAAAGGGGTTTCCCCATCTCCCTCTCTCAGCAATTTACCTGCTGTCTCCTCTTCTCACTTCCTGTATTCTTCCACAAGCTGT